>CM048750.1:380821501-382158167 GCA_026315105.1 Locusta migratoria | reverse complement strand
GCTAATGGTTTTTCAACGTTTCCTTACACACAAGTAACCTAAATTGAGGCGTAATATGAAATTATTGCTTTTTATCTATCTTTTCATTTGTTTTCTCGATTCTAATAAATCATTATTTACATTGTTACCACAGTTCTTAAGAACTGAAACCGAAGCAGTAGGTTTACCAACGTTTGAAGATTGCATGTTTTGAATTTTTTCGTGACACACTACTAGCGTACGAGAATGATACACCAGAAGAAACCGAAATATGACGTTGGCATTTATTAAGAAGATAACATGACTTAAGATACAACCCTACGTGAAGTGTCGAAAATGAAATCAGTATTGAATGATGGCGCCAATGGAGACCATAATCGCTAGTTTAAGCCTCGACACTGAATGACAGAGGCTGCACGTAAGTCTTTAGTTTATTGGAGGCCTTGCTGCTTTCACACGTTGTCAGGGTTCGTGTGTCATGGCAATGGTAAAGGGTGCTGTATCGCGGGCCAGACGTTCACGACAGACCAGAGCAGAGCGGGCCAGAAGTTTTTCGCACTTGCGGCATTGCTGCCGGCTGCGTCCATATAGCGCACTTTTCTACCCACAGGGTCGCCAGGCGTCAACGAGACTGGGTGTGCTGCGCTCCACGAGCTGAAATTTCATACAGTGGCGATAGGTCCGCCATGTTTGAGGAATGAAATATTGGTCCTATTCTTTGACAAATATATTGGATGAAACGCTGAAGGGGGTACTACACTGTCATGGAATATTTCGTCAAGTTTGCTTCAAACTAGCGGTTTAATGCTCAGCTGTTGTTTTCACTACAGTAGCGTTGTGCCTGCATTTAGGACAGAAGGAGAGTAAAAAGAAAAAGAAACGTATTCGGATGAAACCGTGGGTGTCACGACGAGATAAATAAATCTTGTTACGGTAACTGGAAGATTTTCTTTGTTATGTCGTCAGCAGTACAGACGGGCCGTAATTCACTGCTAATTATTTTTAGCTCTCCATTCTTCACAATTTGTAGAGTAATACAAAAGGCTGCAGCAAAAAGTTTATACGAATAACGTTGTAAATTGATAAAGCAAGTTTCCTTTATTCAGAACTGACAAAAAAGAAAATCTGAATTCCTTATGACAGTATTAACAATGTAAGGCGAAGAAGGAGCGAAACATAGCTGATAAAGTAAATAGGCTATATTTATTCCCTTACAAAAATGGTCAAATTTTCAAATGCTTGTAGAGCTTATGGGACTTAACTACGGGGTCATCAGTCCCTAAAAATACAAACCACTTACGAACTAGCTAATACTAAGGACGGCACAAATATCCATGCCCGATGGGGGATCCGAACCCCCTACCGTAGTGGCCGTGCCAAAAATTCTCTAGAGTGTTTATATGTATATATTTTCGGTTGCAAACAGATATTGATGTTTTGAATGTTGTTTCACTTCCCAGCACTTAGCATACCAGATTGGTCAAAGACATACATTATAAAGTCTGCTTTGCCCGCAAATAAGATTTACCGTTATTACTTCTTCAATTCCCATAGTACCGGATGATCAAAAACTCAGTATAAATTTGAAAATTTAATAAACCACGGAATAATGTAGATAGAGAGGTAACAATTGACACACATCTTGGAATGACTTGCGGTTTTATTAGAAACAAAAATAAATAAATAGAAATAAAAGTTCTAAAAATGTCCGACAGATGGCGCTTCATCTGATCAGAAAAGCAATAATTAACATCACAAATTAAGACAAAGCACAGATGATGTTCTTCACAGGAAATGCTCAATATGTTCACCATCATTCTTCAACAATAGCTGTAGTCGCGGAATAATATTGTGAACAGCACTGTAAAGCATGTCCGAAGTTATGGTGAGGCATTGGCGTCGGATATTGCCTTTCAGCATTCCTAGAGATGTCGGTCGATCACGATAAACTTGCGACTTCAGGTAACCCCAAAGCCAATAATAGCACGGACTGAGGTCTGGGGGCCTGGGAGGCCAAGCATGACGTAAGTGTCGGCTAAGCACACAATCATTACCAAACGACGCGCACAAGACATCTTTCACGTGTCTAGCAATATGGGGTGGAGCGCTATCCTGCATAAAAATCGTACGTTCCAGCTGCTGTTTATCAGCTGGTGATGATGCGATTCTGTAACATATCGGCATACCTCTCACCCGTCACGGTAGCAGTTACAAAACCAAAATCACGCATTTCCTGGAAGAAAAAAGGCCCGGTAACTGTAGATGTAAATCCGTCCCATACCGTGACTTTCTCGACGTGCAATGCAGTTTCCACGGCGGTTCTAAAATTTTAGGTAATCGCCAATCGCCAATCGCCAACATTCTCCTCTGAATGCGAAAATATATGGTTGACTCCCACGTACATTGGTAGTAATGATCATCAGATTAAAATACGAGAAATCAGAGCTCGAACGGAGAGATTCAGATGTTCTTTCTTCCTGCGCGCTATTCGAGAATTGAAGGGGAGATAAATACTATAACGGTGGTTCGAATGAACCCTGTGCCAGGCACTTAGATGTGTTTTGCAGAGTATCCCGTGCAGATGTAGACGTAGAGATGTAGATACGTAGCACCGGATCGTGTATCCGAGGCCACTCCTTCCGCAATCATCTGCTAGATGTTTTAGATAGGCTGGAGACAGCGAGACATGGAGTGCAAGGCAACAGTGTTATCCTACAGAAGTCTTTAACATGAATATCAGGTTTCTATTTTTCCCTCTCTGTTTCTCTCTGTCTGTCTCTCTCTCTGTGTTGGTGTGTATATTGATGTGTGTGTGCGCGCGTGTGTGTGTGTGTGTGTGTGCACATGTTATAGACCCATTTTATCGTTCATTTACTCTACTTACGGTTTTATTAAACCGCGATATTATCCGCACCCATCTCATAAAATTTTAGTACGGGCAATAAAGACTCGTTCGCCCATATTTACCCATATCTATCATGGTAATCATCATAGTTTAATGTTCTCCCAAAACCACGGTAAAAGCCGGCTTTTCCGTTAAAAAAAAAACATTGCCACAGCGGTTACGCATCCATAATTTGGTACCTAAACTAATGAGCTACCATGACACACTATCTGTTCACAAAATTCAATTCTCAGTTACATATTAACTGTCTTTGCTTTTTTCGGCGTGAGAATAAATTAATTCAATTGTAATACTTTCAATACTTCATTAAAAGGAAATATGTAATTCATGACGTAATTATATCTGAAAATTCACTCTTTTATTAAACTTGTACTGAAACACGGACTAGGCTATAGTAATTTGCATTAGCTTTGTTCTAGGGGTAACAAGACAAATTACTGGATGTGAAACAGTATGTCGTGGAACTTTTCGTGAAATTGACTGTCCCCCTTGTTACAAAATGTTCAAATGTTTGTTAAGCTTATGGGACTTAACTACGGGGTCATCAGTCCCTAACCTTACAAACTACTTATGAACTACTTACGAACTAGGACAGCACAAATATCCATGCCCGAGGGGGCGATTCGAACCCCCGACCGTAGTGGCCGTGCTGACCGTGACTGGAGCGCCTCAGTCACCTCGGCCACCGCGGCCGGCCACCTTGTTACACGAATATGATTCTACATACATTCCCTAAGAATGGATACCCAGTCAGTCCTAGGATTCTTTTTACCACTTATTTCCCTTTTGGCAATGATGTTGATGAGAAAAATGACTAGTTCCCTCGTGGATTCGTGGTTCGGGATTTGTGTTGACAAGTGGAGTATTTTCTGGATAGTGGGTTACAGAAATCGGGTCATTGTTGTAACCATCAGTACAGTATCGGGGTTTACTTAAGGAAAATCACCTGGAAGTGTGGCACATCAGTAGAGGTCCTTAGTTGGTTTGTTTAAGGAAGTAAAGTATTTGTCAACAAACATCGTTACGTTTATAAATGGCGAACATTCTTTCAAACCTTGAACCGACCCGACTGAAATATCATATTTTTATTTCAGTATAGCCGAACATCCTCTGGTTTCTTCTAATGGTGTTTGCCGTAGCAAAACCCTACTTATACTACCTTAAAATATTGTAGGCAGCTTATCCTAATACCTCTCACTCGCTGGTACTGTTTGTCCAGCAAAATTGTACATTCATTGGCTTCTGCTTGCAAAGTAACGAAAGTGAGAAGGCAGAGATTATATGTCTGATTGATCGGTTGATCCAGCAGACGTCAGTGAAATTCAACAAATAATATAAATGGCAGGGAACTGAACTGTGTAATTGGCTTTCAATTAATATAGTGTTTCTTTAATATTTAATTTATTTAACATTTTTAAAGATGTTATCAATATTAACAAAATTATTAGTAACTCCCTTTGCACTTACTTTGATTGCATAAATAAACATATATCATGGCCCATTTGCTATTACACATGTAAAATAACTTTCAAGCTAACAACCTGGTTATGTATGTCAAGTTATGAGGAGAAAATTTGTACAGCAACATTCATTCTTCTCTTTCTACCATGCACTAATTTCACGCAGCTTAGTGAACAGCTTATACGAGCTATTCCTGTTTGAATTATGCCTGTTAAACTGTAATGCACTCATTACGGAAACACCAAGATAGGTTCACAAGCATAAAAAAATAAAAATAAAAATAAACTGCAAAACCATTGTTCGTAACACAGACTGAATACGTAATTTATATTGCCGTAAATCATGAAATGCAAGAGCAAACTTACTGAGCACTGTGCATAATATTTAAGAATAAATTGGTCCAACTCAACGAACAATTTCACAACTTAAATATTGGAACACAATCTACAATAAACTTTGTATTTAGCCTCGCTTTTATCGACTGAAATTAACCACAGTTCTTTGACAATTCATATTAAATCCACAATTAACTAACTCAGTTTGAGCATTGTATATAGTGATACCACTCAGGTATCTGA
This sequence comes from Locusta migratoria, assembly GCA_026315105.1. NCBI lineage: Eukaryota > Metazoa > Arthropoda > Insecta > Orthoptera > Acrididae > Locusta > Locusta migratoria. Next base: position 382,153,244 of record CM048750.1, on the reverse strand, counting down.
CTCTAATCAATTTCTCACAACCTATAGAATCAGGCCCTTTATCATTATCTGTGTGGTCTCAAGAAAACTAACACAACAGGCGCAAATTAAATCACAAAGAAACCTCCAAAATTATAAATTAAAACACTTCGCTTTCCCCATACTGAGCTCAGTTTTAAGAGCTGCTGCATATTCCATGCATTTAGTGCATTTCAGCATACATTCTGAGTCCATCACATAGCGTGTGAACTCGTAACGGTCATTTCCATTACACTGTGAAATACTGCAATCTTTCTTACATCGACGAAAATTACTCACATCGAGCGCTGCCCACAATCGCTGTTAATTTTTCTGATGGAAGCTAGACTGATTTTGAACGAACGAGGAACATGGCTAACATGAGCTCAGGTAACAGTCAAACACTATGTATAAAGAAAACTCCTTAAGATATTAATAAAAATCCCGGAATTTGTGTATGAAGCTAATATAATGCAGTTATTGAGCAAGTTAACCATGAGAAATGACACGAAAACTGCCTGAACGTGTCTTGCACATGGTCCCACACACACAATACAAAGAAACTATGTAAATTTTCAATAAAGGTACTGCGAAAATAAGATTCATAACCAGGGGATTCAGGAACCATTATTATTTAATATTTGAAACACAAGGAAATGAAATCAAATGCACTTTTCCGAAAAGACCGTCACGCGAAAACTTGCTCGCGACCAACGTATATCGATATACTACTCAGGCAAACTCTCAACTCAAAGAGGCACAACTCCCAGCAAAGCAAAATAGGAAGGGAAACACGACATCCAGAAAATAAAATAAATAAATAAATAGCATAGGACCATCTTTGCAAAATGTTCAAATGTTTGTACAGCTTATGGGACTTAACTACTTATGAACTACTTACGAACTAGGACGGCATAAATATCCATGCCCGAGGGGGGATTCGAACCCCCGACCGTAGTGGCCGTACAGACCATGACTGAAGCGCCTCAGTCCCTTCGGCCACCGCGGCCGGCCCCTCTTTGCATCCAGGGTTCTATATAGAGAGGAAAAATTATGTTAAGTACACCCACAACGGTGCATTTCACTATTATGCGAAAATAAAGAGTTATTTTCAATATGACACGGAAACATCAGTGTCGTTTCAACCTGTACCACAGATTCAAGGCTTATGCCAATGTAATATAATCAGCCGTATAAGCCTTTTAATTTCAACATTAGACATTAACAATTTAAGGATAGCAACAGTTTGAATCAGACTCGTCAGGCGGGAGAAAATTAAGATTACAAGTACACTGATTTTAAAGAAAAATTCGGCATGAAGCCAAGTTGAACATGAAAATTAAGAAATATTTACCCTGAGGTACAAGCTAACAATGTCAGTGGGTTGCACAAAGGAATGTTTCAAATTGCATGTTACAAACGACTAAAATGAACTTTACACCAAAGCAAGACAGACTTAAGGTTTTATGTAGATTAAAGGGAGAGGGACCGTTGACTTCACGGCATTCTGCCGCGTAGAACTACGTCAAGAAATATTTAATTGAAATCTTAAGAGTGAGCCTGCAAACACACAAGCACGGAACAGAATAGGATTCCACAAGACAGAATACAAAGCACTCAATATTATGAACTAAAATTTAAGCTAATATTAAGCAAAGAAAACGTTACCATAAATGAAAAATAATTAGTTACAGAAACTCCTGCGCAAAACCCAAATTTAACAACCGGGTAAGTTAAACTGGAAACCAAACAACAGCAGCAACCGGAATCTCAGCTTCCATTCTCTTTAGTTACAGTACAGTATAATGACACATCTAATGCAGGAGAAGGTTTTAACAGTCTCGTCAACCTGCATAAGAATGTAAAACCACATAAATACTAGAGAAAACTGTCATTCAGGTACCCAAACAAAGCTGATGGCTCCTTTAAGCAACCAGCTGCTACGTTATTATTAATCGACATTTCGCCGTGGCTGTCCGTGACTATACCTTTTAACGTAAATTTGCAGCACGGTTTTGGAACATATCCTGTATTCAAATATTATGAATCAACTCGAACATAATGATCTGTTGACCGAAGGTCAACACGGATTTAGAAAATATCGTTCATGCGAAACACAGCTAGCTCTTTATTCACACGAAGTGATCGGTGCTATCGACAAGGGTTCGCAAATCGATTCCGTATTTCTTGATTTCCAGAAGGCCTTTGACACCGTACCTCACAAACGGCTTTTAATCAAATTGCGTGGTTATGGTATATCACCCCAAATTTCCGATTTGCTGGGGTTTTCCTGTCAGAGAGGACACAGTTCACAGATGATGACGCATCGACTAAAACATAGGTGATACTGGGCGTTCCACAGGGTAGTGTTATTGGTCCTCTGCTGTTCCTTATTTACATAAACGATTTAGAGGAAAATCTAAGTAGCTCTCTTAGATTGTTTGCAGATGACGCTGTCATTTACCGTCTAGTATTATCATCTGAAGATCAAAACCAACTGCAGAACGATCTGAATAAGATATCACTATGTTGTAGAAATTGGCAATTGACTCTAAATAAGGAGAAGTGTGAAGTCGTCCACATGAGTACGAAAAGAAATTCGTTAAACTTTGTTTCCATGATAAATCAGTCAAATGTGTAGGCCATAATCTCCACTAAATACTTTGGAATTACTATTACTTCAGACTCAAACTGGAAAGAACACGTAAATAATGTCTTGCATACACTACGTTTGTCCGTCCATTTTTGGAGTATTTCTGGCCAGTGTTGGCTCCTTATCAGGTGGGTTTGACGGAGGACATCGAGAGAGTCTAAAGAAGGGCAGCTCGTTTTGTATTATCACGATAAAGGGGAGACAGCGTTACCGAAATGATACAGGATCTGGAATGTGAATCATTACAACAACGGCGGTTATCGCTGCGACGTGGTCTACTTACGAAACTCCAGTCACCAACATTCTCCTCCGAATGCGAAAATATATTGTTGACTATCACTTCATAGGTATAAATGATCATCAGAATAAAATACCAGAAATCAGAGCTCTAACGGAGAGTTTCATGTGTTCTTTCTTCCCGCGCGCTCTTCGAGAATGAAATAGAAGATGAATAGTATAGAGATGGTTCGATGAGTCCTCTGCCAGGCACTTAAATGTGAGTTGCAGAATATCTCATGTAGATGTTAATGTAGAGAGTCAAGGGCGGAAAGAATGAAGAAAGACTGCATTAGCTCGCTATTATAAACCTCATGCAAACACTTGAGGCAGCTAATGTCGCACTGTATCGCACACAAATTACAATTGTAACTAATAAATGAATAAAATACGTTACTATATGTAATGATATCTTACTTGATCTAATTATTTTGGACTGTGTTGAAGAGCGTATTCTAATAATACAACATGAAACAGTCAAATAATCACAAAAATGACAACTTTATGAAACTAGGTGAAAGTGTCTAGTAGTTTCTTGTACAATATTATTGAATGATAGTTCCTGATTTGCCTTGTACACAAATATTCGGCAGGGTGCCCTGGAAGCAAGACCATTTCTTACAGCTTCAGTTTTCACGTGACTCCAATTCGTTTCAATGCGCATTGTATTTGCTTGAGTTACGGGATCAACGAAGTACTGCAGCCGATCAGTCTGATGTCGCTCCAAAAGCAATGTTTTCTTACTAACTTTCTATCATTTGCCGAGTATGCAGTATTTTATTATTGACAAATCTGTTGTTAATTTTATGCGACTTGAGCACAGCGTACTTTATTTCAACATGTCTCATATCATAATATTATGAATATTTCTTGTGTAGACACCATTAATAAGTTATGAAACCCGGTAAAAATGTGTTTAGTTTACCAAGCAACGTGTGGGCTGCTGCTTTGCACTTGCAGTAAATAGCTCCTATGGTTCCTGCCTCCACAGGAGCTATATTTAAAATCAATGGTACTGCTGATGATTTCAATTTTGATGACCATTGTTCAAGCCAGCCCAGTATGGTATGTTATCGTACGCAAGCTGCTCATTCATCAGACCTGATTATAAGATCATAGAGCCAGGGGCAATGCTGTGCTGGATAATCGGTCGCAATGTGGATTCATTGCGTCTAAATACCTGGAACATGCATAGATCCATACTACACGAAGTTCCATAGCAGGCGAAAGTCCCATAGCCGCACATTTTTATTTCCATAGTTATGACGCGCTACATGCCTTTTAAGGTCAACGGAGGTTTAATGCATTATATATGCGCCAGTAAAAGTACATGCTTATCGTTCATTACCTGGTGTATTTGGGGTGGAAATATGCTACAGGTACAGGGCTACAGTTTTGCCAAGCTGGAGATAGGCTTCACACAGACACCATATCCATAATTCATTCTCATTGTGTTTCAGACTCTTTTTGAACTTTGGTTCTTCGCTTACTTTGTTCACCGTCTATCAATAGTAATTTATATTTTACAGGCACTTTATAATTTTGTAACTAAAAGCGTATACAATTGCATTCTGTGTGATATATACGTTCTATAGGCAACATAAAGGCAAATCTGCTTACTTCTTTGTAATTTTTATCAACGACAGAGGACACAATACTCGCGCGTTGTTTATTGTTATTCGTACATTTAATCTGCTACATTTCACATTCAGTTTTTGAAGTAAATTTTAATACTTTTCATGAAATGTGATGTAAGAATGTTCAGATAAATAGATTTTTCTTTTTCCTCCATAGCCGATGCGCGGCACATAGGTGACTGTATTTTTAAATTCTTTTGTGCTACCTAAATATAAGATTTTTTGAGTGAAAAAATGTAAAAAAAATTTGTGCGTGATATCGACTGAGTAGGAAACGGGATTTCGATTTCTAACGATGTAGACTGCGGTAATATTGTTTTCACTTTTTATCTTAGAAATTATTCTTCAGCTTTTATGAAACGACGACTAAATTTTTAGTTTGATTATCTGTTATTGGGTAGTAATTGGACAAAAACGAACTGTTAAGAGCAGAAAGGAACGGTTGCCTAAAAGTAACGATCGTCTCGAACTACTTCAAAAGGATTAACGAGTGTGCCCAAATATAAGAGCAACAGCGGAAAACAGTAACCGACAACGGCGAATGAACCTAGAAAATTAAAAATACATTGAGTTGTTTCAAATTTCGTTGGTAAGTGATCAGGACTCGACGGGAAACATGTGAGAACAACTTTTTGTTTCAAGCCTTGTTGTAAGATTTTTTTTTATTTCTACAGAAGTTACTACAAAGACAATTAGATATTTAGGAATAATTTCAATTAGTTATACAGTTCAATCTCCACACAGGCAAGATAAAGACAATTCAATGGTATTTAAAGTTTGTCCTCAAAACTATTAAAGATCAAAGATCAAGAGATAATAATGTAATGGTATTTAAAGTTTGTCCTGAAAATAAATAAAACAGTAAAAACAAAGATTAAATTCCATCCTCTTACATTTAAATGAAACTCCAGTATGCAAAGTACAGTTACAATAAGAACAAGTTTAAAGATCCAGGCTACCTGAAACGAGGGATTCACAGAGTATGATATAGAGCTTTAACTCTCAGTCAACCCTCTGTTTACCCAATGAATTTAGTTAACAACATTACACAATAATTCCAAAACAGAAATTAATTTCACTCCCTCCTTTTTTTTACAACTGTTAATAAATAGTAACACTTCACACGACCAAATATCCAGATTACAGTCTCTCCCAGTCGGGATTAATTAAACAAACCCCAAATGACATTTTATTTTCAAATTTTGATCTAGGTTGAAATTGCAGCGCGCCAAACTACTTACAAGCAGAGAAAAATCTTGAACACAATTTACCACTGACACGATTTGATGGATCGCTTAATTTAGCTTTTAAGTAATCCAGGACGATTTCTTTCTTTAAGACATTTACGTGCATGTGTACGTGGGTATTGACGCTGCGTAAGTACAATTCAGACACTATAAATATTCCCAATAGTGACTCCAAGAACCACGCTGCGGGTTTTCAAGGTACAAGATACAGTAAGTAATAGAAAACACAAGAAATGAATTATATTTCCGATATGTTGTTGCTCATCAATGAGCACGATCGGCAACAGGGACTCTCTCAGTTGCGTGTACCCCCCTCAAACGCGGGAGCCAGGCCCACACTAGCACAGCTCTCGGGTGTTGATATCGCGACATACGCAAACAAACCAAGAGGCAGGTATTAACAGGCAGTCACGAAATAGAGATTCATGACAAGAACGAGTTTGACGATCCACACCCAGATATAGCTTACAAGAACTTTAAAATACCTTGTTTTCGGATTTAGTTATATAAAACACTATGGGATCTCTAATTACATATATTGTCAGTTTTTGTTTATGTGTATGTAGACAAGATGAACACTTTGTCGTCACGTAAAACGATCGTTGAGTATGTTAGCTGCTTGGAAAACCATCAGAAGCTACGGAGATGAATTTTCAAAAACAGCGTCGTAGCTCTTCACAAACTAAAGAAACAAAGACTACCGTCGTCAACTAATAATGAAGCCAAAAGTGTAAAAATTTAACTTTTGTTTTTTCATTGAAACCATCATTATTAACAACCTTTTAAAATATATAGAAAATTACGAATAAACAAATATTCGTGCATTTTTTGTAACAGTTACCATCATATATTAAAATTGCGTTAAGTACTCGAACACTACGGAAAAAAACTGTCACAGCAGGATTCGAACCACCGTCCTTTTGACTGGAAGGCGAGGACGCAACCGCCTGAGTTACACCGACAGTTCCCGAGGGAGGGGGGGTGGGAAGGGGGGAGGGGTGTCAGCTCTGACACATGGGTATCGGATTGTTGTTGTTGGGTTGCTTAAGGGGGACTAAACTACAATGGTCATCAGTCCCCCGGGTATCGGATTTTAGAAAATATATATATATATATATATATATATATATATATATATATATATATATATATATATATATATATATATATGTGTGTGTGTGTGTGTGTGTGTGTGTGTGTGTGTTACGTGAAGTTCAGTTCAGAAGACAAACAACAATCAGCCAAAGCTGTTCGACGCAACTTTCAATGTTTTACAAGTAGCCTTAAGTACCAATAATTAAATCTGCTACACCATCTGTCGGTGTAACTCAGGCGGTTGCGTCCTCGCCTTTCAGTCATAAGGACGGTGGATCGAATCCTGCTGTGACAGTTTTTTTTTTTTTTTTTTTTTTTTTTTTTTTTTTTTTTTTTTTTTTTTTTCGTAGTGTTCGAGTACTTAACGCAATTTTAATATCTGATGTTAAAAATGTTCAAATGTTTGTAAATCTATCGGACCAAACTGCGTGGTCATCAGTCCGTAGCTCACAAACTACCTAAACCTGGGTAAAGTAACCTAAGGACAATACAATACTGATGGTAATTGTTACGAATAATGCAGGAATATTTTTTTATTCGTAATTTTCTATATTTTGTAAAAGATTGTTAATAATGATGGTTACAATGAAAAAACAGAAGTTAAATTTTTACAATTTTGGCTTCACTCTTAGTTGACGACGGTAGTCTTTGTTTCTTTAGTTTGTGAAGAGCTACGACGCTGTTTTTGAAAAGTCATCTCCGTGGCTTCTGATGGCTTTCCAAGCAGCTAACATACTCAACCATCGTTTTACGTGACGACAAAGTGTTCAGCTCGTCTACATACACATAAATAAAAACTGACAACATGTGTAATTAGAGATCCCAAACTGTTTTATATAACTAAATCCGAAAACAACGAAAAAATATTTGTCGTGGCGGGATTCGAACCCCGACTGTCTGAATGTGAGGCCAGCACGCAAACACCTGCGCTATACCGACAGATGCTGCAATTGCTTTATTTACTTGCAAAATTTCAAAGTCGATTTTCTCAAGAGTTGTGTCAAATGGCTTTGGCTAATAGTTATTTTAGTTCTGAACTTGACATACTATAAATATCATAAAATTCTGCTTATTAGAGTCGAAGACAGGTTGCAGTGAGCCGGTCTTACAGTTTCAAATGAGTCTACTGAGAGATCGTACATACGATCTCGCACTCCTTCTTGGAGAGCACAGGAGTATCCAACAAAAAACCACACTAGTGATCGGTGCCGATTACCCAAGAAACCGTCGTGTTTACGTTTTCTGTAATTACACATTTTCACGGGCGCTGCTGTGCAGCATTTGCCTCATTAAAGTTGAACGACGTTCGCTGTTTGCCTCCCTTTACTTTTTTTTAATTAATGCTAACAGCAGGCTGCTAATTCGGCGCGGAAACAGCGCGCCTGCTGCGCCTTTGTCGCAGTAAGGTCGTTATGCACCGACGCCCAGTTAATTGCGTGTTACTGCAGTGTTAACACCTATTTGCCCCGAGTCGCGTTAAAGTTCCTGGCCTGGCTATGACATAAAAGCAACTTGGCCCGGAAACTGACGGAGTCCGGAAAATAGCCCTCTAATTCTAATTTGAGTAAGTGGGTGGAAAAAAAAGGCGGTGACTTTCAACGTCTTCTAAACGAAAAACTCATTTTCTTACGGATCTCGTACAGAAAATCGACCCAGATTTCCTGGCACTCACTAACTCGACTATACCGTTAATTAAAAATACGTCAAACTTCCTTTAGTAATTCAAGTAAATGTGGTATTCTCTCTGACCATAAATTATTGCTTATTAACTGTGGATTAAAAGTTAAGATACTGTAAAAATAAATAAAATTAAGGAGATGTAACCTGGACATATTGAAGGAACTAGAGGTGGTTGACAGTTTCGGAAGGAGTAATAGGCAAGGACTGGCTGAAACGGAGAAAAGTAATACAGTAGAGGAAGAATGGGTAGTTCTGAGAGATAGAGTAGTGAGGGCTGAAGAGGATGATATAGGCAGGAGGACAAGGCCTAATAGAAATCCTTGGCTAACACAACAGAAAGCAAAAAATAGAAAAATTCATCAAGTGTTGCCAGGTAAAAGGTTGTACAAATGTCTGAAAAATGAGGTTGATAGGAAGTGCAGACTCGCTAAGGAGGAGTGGCTTAAGAAGAAATGCAAGACCGTGCAAGAGTGTAAAACTAGGGGAAAGATGGAGATTAAATTAGATGGAATTTTCGTTCCAGTAGATCCGTATTGAGGGAATCCTCTTGGATGTATAAAACGTCAGAAGACCGCCTACAGAAATATAAAAGAGATATTTGGAGAAAAGAATAGCAGCAGAATGAATGTCAAGAACTCACATGGAAAACCAGTACTAAGCAAAGAAGGGAAACCTGAAAGGTGGGAAGGAATATATAGAAGGTCTGTACAAAGGAAATAAACTTCAAGGCAGTATTCCAGAATTGGATGACGAAGTACAGCAAGATGAGATTGGAGATACTATACTGCGAGAAGAATTTGACAGAGGACTAAAAGATTTGAGTAAAAACAAGGCCCCTGGATTATATGATGTCCCGTCTGAGCAGCTAGACTGGAGAAATACCCTCCGACTTCAAGAAGAATATGTTGTTGTTATGGTCTTCAGTCCGGAGACTGGTTTGATGCAGCTCTCCACCCTACTCTATCTTGAGCAAGCCTTTTTATCTCCTCATAAGAACGGCAACCCACATCCACTGGAATCTGCTCACTATACGCGTCTCTTGGTCTCCCTCTGCGGTTCTTACCCCACACACTTCCCTCCAATGCTAAATTTACGATTCCCCGGTGTCTAAGAATGTGTCCTACCAAGCGATCCCTTCTTTTAGTCAGGGTATGCCAAAAATTCCCTTTCTCACCAATTCTGTTCAGTACCTCTTCATTAGTTATGCGATCTACCCACCTAATCTTCAGCATTCTTCTGTAGCACCACATTTCAAAAGCCTCTATCCTCTTCCTGTCCGTACTGCTTATCGTCCATGTTTCACTCCCGTACAAGGCAACACTCCACACAAATGCCTTCAGAAAAGACTTCCTTACCCTTAAATTAATATTCGATGTTAGCAAATTTCTCTTTTTCAAAAATGCTTTTCTTCCCATTGCCATTCTGCATTTTATATCCTCTGTACTGCAACCATCACATGTTATTTTGCTACCCAAGTAACAAAACTCATCTACCACCTTCATTGTTTCGTTACCTAATCTAATTCCTCCAGCATCGCCTGACTTTCTAGGACCGCATTCCATTATTTTTGTTTTGCTCTTGTTAATGTTCATTTTATACGCTCTCTTCAACACGCTGTCCATTCCATTCAACTGCTCTTCCAGGTCCTTTGCTGTCTCTGACAGAATTACTATGTCATCAGCGAAACGCAATGTTTTTATTTCTTCCCCCTGAACTTTAATCCCTATTCCAAATTTTTCCTTGCTTTCCTTCACCGCCTGCTCGATGTACAAATTGAATAACATCGGAGAAAGACTACACCCCTGTCTTACTCCCTTCCCAACTGATGCTTCCCTTTCTTGCCCTTCAAGTCTAATAACTGCGGTCTGGCTTTTGTACAAGTTGTAAATAACTCTCCTTCCCCTGTATTTTACCCCTGCTGACTTCAGAATATGAAAGAGTGTATTCCAGTCAACATTGTCAAATGCTTTCTCCAAATCTACAAAACCTAGAAATGTAGGTTTGCCTTTCCTTAATCTATCTTCTAAGATAAGACGTAAAGTGAGTATTGCCTCCCGGGTTCCTATGTTCCTCCTGAATCCAAACTGATCTTCCCCGAGGTCAGCTTCTACCAGCTTTTCCATTCTCCTGTAGATAATTCGTGTTAAAATTTTGCAACCATGACTTATCAAACTGATCGTTCTGTAGTTTTCATACCTGTCTGCGCCTGATTTCTTTGGAATGGGGATTATTACATTTTTCTTAAAGTCTGAGGGCATTTCGCCTGTCTCATACATCCTACGCACCAGTTCAAATAGTCTTGTCATGGCTGGCTCTCCAAGAGACTTTAGTAGCTCTGAGGGTATGTCATCTACTCCTGGGGCCTTGTTCCGACCTAGGTCTTTCAAGGCTCTGTCAAATTCATCTATCAGTATAGTATCTCCTATTTCATCTTGATCTACTTCCTCTTCCTTTCCTACAACATCGTCTCTAAGTTCATTTCCTTTGTAGAGCTGCTCTATGTACTCTTTCCACCTTTCAGCTTTCCCTTCTTTGCTGAGAACTGGTTTCCCATCTGAGTTCTTGATATTCGTAGAGTTGCTTTTCTTGTCCCCAAATGTCTCTTTTATTTTCCTGTAGGCGGTATCTACTTTTCCCCTTGCTATACATTCTTCTACAGATTTGCATTTGCCTTCGAGCCACTCCTGCTTAGCCATTTTGCACTTCCTGTCAATCTCATTTTTTAGTCGTCTGTACTCCATTTTGCCTGTTTCATTTACTGCATTTTTATATTTTCTCCTTTCATCAATTAACTGTAGTATTTCCCGTGATATCCAAGGATTTTTTGTAGGTCTTGCCTTTCTACCTATTTTGTCCTCTGCTGTCTTCACTATTTCATCTCTCAATGCTACCCATTCCTTTTCTACTGTTTTGATTCCCCCTGTTTCTGTCAATTGTTGCCTAAATCTCCCTCTGAAATTCTCCAGAACTTCCCTTTCCTTCAATTTATCTAAGTCCCATCTCCTTATTTTCCTACCTTTCTGCAGTTTTTTCAGCTTCATCCTACAGTTCATGACTAACAAGTTATGGTCAGAGTCTACATCCGCCCCTGGGAATGTCCTGCAGTTTATAACCTGGTTCCGGTACCTATGTCTTACCATTATAAAATCTATCTGATACCTTCCAGTGTCTCCTGGTCTCTTCCACGTATACAACCTTCTTTTGTGATTCTTAAACCACGTGTTTGTTACGATTCAATCATGTTCCGTGCAAAATTCTACCAGGCGACTTCCTCTTTCATTACTCCTGCCCAGTCCATATTCACCTATTATTTTTCCTTCTCTTCCTTCTCCTACTACCGAATTCCAGTCTCCCATCACAATTAAGTTTTCCTCTCCCTTAACTTTCTGAATAATTTCCTTTAGCTCCTCATATATTTCTTCGATCTTCTCATCATCGGCAGAGCTAGTTGGCATATAAACCTGTACTACTGTTGTCGGTGTTGGTTTCGTATCTATCTTGACAATGATAATGCGATCACTGTGCTGCTCATAGTAGTTTACCCGCATTCCTATTTTCTTATTCATTATCAGTCCTACTCCTGTGATACCCCCAACTGATTTTGTATTTATAATCCTGTACTCACCTGACCAGAAATCCTGTTCATCCTGCCACCGAACTTCACTAATCCCCACTATATCTAACTTCAACCTATCCATTTCCCTTTTTAAATTTTCTAATTTTCCTACCTGATTAATGGATCTAACATTCCACGCTCCGATCCGTAGAATGCCAGTATTGTCTTTCCTGATGACAACATCCTCCTGAGTAGTCCCCGCCCGGAGATCCGAATGGGGGACTATTTTACCTCCGGAATATTTTACCCGAGAGGATGCCATCATCATATTTCCATACAGTAGAGCTGCATGTCCTCGGGAAAAGTAACGGCTGTACTTTCCCCTTGCTTTCAGTCGTTCGCAGTAGCTGTGTGGCAAAGCCACATTAGCTGATGTTACAAGGCCAGCTCAGTCAATCATCCAGACTGTTGCCCCTATAACTACTGAAAAGGCTGCTGCCCCTCTTCAGGAACCACACGTTTGTCTGGCCTCTCCACAGATACCCCTCCGCTGTGGTTGCACCTACGGTACGGCTATCTGCATCGTTGAGGCACGCAAGCCACCCCACCTCGGCAATGTCTGTGGTTCATGGGGGTGGAAGAAGAATATAGTGATTCCAATTCCTATGACAGCAAGTGCAGACAGGTGTGAAAGTTACAGAACTATCAAATAAGTCATTGTTGCAAAATACTTACACGAATTATTTACAGACGAATGGAAAAACTGATGGAATCCGAACTTGGGAAAGATTAATTTGGATTTAGGAGAAATGTAGGAACATGCGCGGCAATACACATTCACGTCTTACCTTAGGAGATAAGCTAAGGAAAGGCAAACCTACGTTTTTAGCATTTGTAGATTTTGGGAAAGCTTTTGACAATGTTGACTGGAATACACTCTTTCAAATTCTGAAGGTAGCAAGGGTAAAACATAGGGAGCGAAAATTATGTTCAACTTATACAAAAACCAGGCTGTGGTTATTAGAGTCGACGGGCATGAAAGAGTGCGAGTATTTGGAAAGGTAGTAAGGATTGCAACCTTTCCCCAATGTTGTTGAATATGTACATTGGGCAAGCTGTGAAGGAATGTAAGGAAAAATTTGGAGAGGTAATTAAAGTTCGGGGAGCAGAAATAAACACTTTGCGGTTTGCCGATGACATAGTAATTTTGTCAGAGACTGCAAAGGATCTGGAAGAGCAATTAAACGAAATGTTCAGTGTCTTGAAAGGAAGGTATAAGATGAACATTAACAAGAGTAAAACAAGGGTAATGGAATCTAGTATCAGAAAATCAGGCGATTCTGAAGGAATTAGATAAGGTAATGAGACAATGAAAGTAGTAAACGAGTTTTGTTATTTGGGTAGCAAGATAACTTCAAATTGCCAAAGTAAAGAAGATATAAAATGCAGATTGGGTATGGGAAGAAAAGCGATTCTGAATAAGCGAAATTTGTTGATGTGAGCAGAAGTATTTGTTCATTAGTCAAAGCAGACTCAATATATTAATGCAGATGATAGTTTTATAATTTCTGGCCATATCTTATTCGCTATAAACTGCAGACTGAAACTGAAGAATCTGCTAAAACGTAGAATAATAGATAGCTTGAACTGATAAATCGCAGGAACCTGAGATTCTTAAGAGATTCTACAGTAGCTTTAGGCAACAATTGACAGAAGCGTGAGACGATTACACAGTAGAAGATGTATGGGTAGCACTGAGAGATGAAGTAGTGAAACCAGCAGAAAACCAAATGGGTAGAAAGACAAGACATACAATACAGGAAGCTGAAAGGTGTGGTGTCACACAAGTATGAAGTGCTCGCCACGAAATATATATCTTGTACTAATCTAGCTTAGTGTTTCTAGTTTCTGCTGTCCCACTGGCTGGTCACCTCAGACTCTGTACCCGCACACGCGTGCATCCTATTTCCCTGTGTCGGTCTCTCTCCAGTCAGCCACCGTCAGGACAACCGGCGGCGACGAGACACAAACGTAAGCATTGGTTGGGAAGAGAGTAATATAGTGCTGTAGTCTGTCTCCAATGTTACTCAGTCTGTGCATTGGTTCGTTAGTTAGCTGTTTGGCACAGGGGGATCAAATTGTTAAGGTAGTAGTCCCCTGGTGAGGAGGGGAAGTATTGAGGATAGGAAAGGAGGGTAAGGGAAAGCAAATGCATTACAGGGAGGAAAAAAGAAAGGAAGAGTGCATTACCTCGGGGCCCCTTGCTCGCCATGCACGTACTCACGAAAGAACCGTGAGCCCCCTGGTGCCTCGGTACATTGAGCAAACTTTGAAGGGAAGCAAGGAGAAATATGGAGAAGTGATGGAGATAGAACTTTTTCGTTTTGGTGATGACATTGTAAATCGGTAAGAGATGGCAAAGGTCATGAAGAGCAATTGAAGGAAATAGTCATTGGTTTGAAAGGAGCGTATAAGATTAACTTTACGAAAAGCAAAACAAGGGTAATGGAATGCAGTCTTAGAAAATAAGGCGATGCTGGAGGAATTAGATTAGGTAACGAAATATTAAAGGTGGTATATGAAATTCGTTACTTGGGCAGTAAAATGACATACGATGGTCGCCATAAGGATAATATAAAATGCATAATGGCAATGGGAAGGAAAGCTTTTATGAACATGTGAAATTGATTATTAATTGATTATTAATTTAAATGTTAGGAAGTCATTCCTGAAGGCATTTTTGTGGAATGTTGCTTTGTATATGAGTGAAACATGGGCGATAAATTGTTTAGACAGGAAGAGGATAGAATCATTTGAAATGGGGTGCTACAGAAGAATTATGAAGATTACCTGGATGGATCTGGTAACTGATGAAGAGGTACTGACGATAATTTGGGAGAAAAGGAATATCTGGCGTACCTCGAGTAAAAGAAGCGAGCGATTGCTAGGATTCATTCTTAGACATAAGGGAATCGTCGATTTAGTATTGGAGGGAAGAGTGTGGGGTAAAAATTGCAGAGGGAGACGAAGAGACGAATATGGTAATTAGATTCAAATGGATGTAGGTTGCTGTTCTTATGAAGAGATGAAGAGGCTTGCTCAGGATAGTCTAGAGTGGAGCGCTGCATTAAACCAGTCTCCGGATTGAAGACCATAACTTTTATGGAATCATCTGTAGAAGCGATATCTCCGTTCATTTATAGAATGTCGCGTTGATTCTTGAATTCTTTTCAAGAAACTTTTAACAACAGCAAGTGAGTACAACTAGGAAATGGAGGAAGCAAACTTTGTCCCAGTATTTAGAATTTTTGCTCAAAGCCACAAACGGAATACACATCAGATTAAAGTGGACTATTACTATTTGTTTAATAAAGTAATTATTACTGTAAAAAATTACTTTTAAAAATAGTTGCGAGACATACTCAATTTGTATCGGCGTAGTGGTAAATGCGAACTGTAGCCGTTTTTCTACGATGGCTTGGTCAATCCATCGCCAATGTTACGGATATTGTTAATAACCACCACATTGCAAAATCGATTTTTTGGCAATGTACCTATCAGTATGGAAAATCTACCACTACGTCTACATACATATCCGGCAATCAAGCGTAAAATGCGTTGCAGAGGATACACTATAGCAGTACTAGGCATTTATTTTCCTATTCCACTCCCAAATAAAACGAGGGAAAAAAGAATGTCTATATGCCCTGATTTCTCTCATCTTGTGATCTTTATACGAAATGTAAGTAGGCGGCAGGAAGATCGTCCTACACTCTGCTTCAAATTCCAGTCCTCTAAATTTCCTCAGCAGAATATCTCTAAAAGAACCTCGTCTCTCCTCCAGCGATCGCCATTTGAGTTCACGTGAAACTCGCGCATTGGTCGAACCTACCAGTAACGAATCTAGCTACTCGCCTGTGAACTGCTTCCATTTCTCCCTTTAAACTGATCTGCTGCGGGTCCCAAACACTTGATCAATACTCAAGACGTGGCCGTACGTGCGTTTTATAAACGGTCTCCTTTACAGATGAAGTACATCTTCCCAAATTTCTCACAGTAAACCGAAGTCGGCTGCCCGCCTTACTGACAACTGTCCTTACATGTTTGTTCCATTTCAAATCGTTCTGCAATATTACGCCTACATATTTGAACGACGCGACAGCATCAAGACGCTCAATACTAATGCAGTATTCGAACATTATGCGGATTGTATTTCCTACACTTACATCACCTTACATTTTTCTACATTTAGAGCTAGCAGCCATTCTTCAAACTAACTAGAAGTATTGTCGAAGTCATCATGTATCCTATTATAGTCAATTAAAGACGACACCCTCTCGTACACCACAGTATCACCAGCAAACGGCCGCTAATTACAAGTTACTCTGTCCATCAGATCATTTATACAGGGTGTTACAAACACACAAAGAAAGAAAATATGTTATGTGGACATGTGTCCGGAAACGCTTAGTTTCCATTTTTGATCTCATCTTATTATTTCAGTGCAAATGTTCTATTTACGGATGAGGCTTCATTCCATTGTGATAAAATTGTAAATTTTCACAATCAACATAGGTGGGCTGACGAGAATCTACACACAATTGTGCAATCACGCCATCAACGCAGATTTTCTGTGAACGTTTGGGCAGAAATTGTTGGTGATGTCTTGATTTGGCCTCATGTTCTTCCACCTATTCTCTCTGGGGCATGTTATCATGATTTCATGAACATGTGCCTTTACAAGTACTACACGACAAGTGGTTCATGCACGATGGAGCTCCTGCACATTTCAGTCTACGTGTTCGTACGCTTTTCAACAACAGATTCGGTGACCGATGGATTGGTAGAGGCGGACCAATTCCATGGCCTCCACGCTCTCCTGACCTCAACCCTCTTGACTTTCATTTATGGGGGCATTTGAAAGCTCTTGTCTACGCAACCCCGGTACCAAATGTAGAGACTCTTCGTGGTCGTATTGTGGACGGCTGTGATACAATACGCTATTCGCCAGGGCTGCATCAGCGCATCAGGGATTCCATACGACAGAGAGTGGATGCATGTATCCTCGGTAACGAAGGACATTTTGAACATTTCCTTTAACAAAGTGTTTGAAGTCACGCTGGTACGTTCTGTTGCTGTGTGTTTCCATTCCACGATTAATGTGATTTGAAGAGAAGTAATAAAATGAGCTCTAACATGGAAATTGAGCATTTCGGAACACACCTGTATAGATAGAAAATAATAGCGGTCCTATCACCCTCCCCTGTGGCACGCCTGACGATATACTCGTCCCCGATGGAAACAATGCACTGCGTTCTATTACTCAGGAAGTCTTCCAGCCCGTCACAAATCTGTGAACATATTCCATACGCTCGTATCTTCATTAGCAATCTGCAGTGTGACACCGCGAAAATGCCTTCTTGAAATCAGTGAGTAATAACTGTGGTTGTCTTCTTGTCCAATTCAAACTCATAACAGTCAGCTAAGAGCTATGAGGAGAAAGAGACGGAATGTCTTCAAGTCAAAGGGAGATCAACGCTGCGCTAGGTGACATGTGGAAGAGTGGCTCTAGGCTGTGAAAAGACTGACTGGGGCAACCAGCGGCAGCAGACGATCCAGATGGAGGTGGAGGCCTGCCGCCCTGATTGCTTCTGGAATTACTCCAGTCGGATCCCAGCCGCGGCGCGAGATATGAATCTCCAGCGCGTAATTTAAACTTAGTGTATTACGGCCTCCATCTGACTTCATTACGGGGATCCGCCGACTGTTGCGGAGAGCTCGTTACGGGGCCACCGTAATTAAATGTGGGCCCAGATGGGGGCGTTAGCGCCCAGAGTTCGCAGGTGTCGGCGGCGGGCGCTGCTAACCCACATACATACCTAATAGTGCCGGGCTGCTTCTGCTGCTGCTGCTGGAACTGTGTCGCCGAGCAGAGCGGACGCTGGGAGAAGAGGTTACTGTGCCTGGAATACGAGAACGACGCTGGACCAGTCAGATTAAAGAATATAAATGGGGATTTAATTGCTGGTAATGGTAAAAATGGACAGCTGAATTCACTAAGCGTAAAAAAATAAGTATCTTCAGGTGCCTCCATGTATATTTAAACAAATTTAAACACTTGGGCATGTCAAGATCGAATATTGGTGGTAACAACAGGGCAAACTTGAAATACAGGTTGTCGTAATTGAAGAGATTGAACAACTGACTTACTTATTTACAGTGGTGCACAAACAAGCCTGGTGCAGCATGACAATTGTCTGCCCTGGAGCACACTTGCAGGAATAAATAACATTCATTACAAACTTTTCCCATCTACATCTACATGGGATACTCTGCAAATCACATTTATGTGCCTGGCAGAGGGTTCATCGAACCACCATTACACTATTCATCTCCCATTCCATTCTCGAATAGCACGCGGGAACTTTTATGTTTGAGTAATATTAAAAGACAAGGGGTATGCAAGGAATCCCCATACACTGGAAGAGTCGTAAAACAGGATTCGACTAGTCATTTCCCAGATTTCGGCAGTCGAAATTCAAGTGTTCGCAAATGTGATCAAGAGATGTCAGGCCATTCTTTCCATAGAGGAACATCATTTTGAACATCTACTGTAAATAAAGGTAAGCTTATGTTACTCAGATGGGAATGTTTTTTAGACTTTTAACTCAGTGTATGCGCCCACGGCACAATAGAGTCCGAGAATCGGGCGCTGCCGTGGCCGGTGGATGCGGTGGCGGCGGCCGAGAGCCGCACCGCGCGATCCGCCAACATCTGGGAGGCGTCTTTCGTGAGACACCCTGTACTCCTGCGTGATCGGGGGGAACCCCACCACGATATTACGCAGGTGTGCCACTTTCGTATAATAATGCGCACATTAAGCAGGTAAAAGGTCTCTGATGTCCTCGCAGCGCCGCGACGACACGTGTCAGTATTCCGCCCTTGTTTCGAGGCGCGCCGTGCAGACCGTGCACAGTGGATGGGACTCGGTGCAGGCGGCGCAGTCCGGCGGAAGTGTAGCGCCGCAGCCGGCCGCGGTCTGCACAGGCGCGCCTCTGTCCTGTGTCCTGTGCCTGCGGCAGGGCGCGCTTTCGCCGCACAAATTGTTTCCACCAGAGCGGAGCGCAGCCTCACCGGTCGTTCCCACCCCCGCCCTTCTACTCCATCCCCGACCACTGCAAACCGCGGAACGGCGCCGCCGCCCAACTCGGCGCGCGCACTCTTCCCGGTGCGTCGCCATGCGCGTGATGCGCCCTTTACGCCGCTTCCGTTGCCAGGGGCAACCGCCACCCCGCCTGTCTCGACACGGCGGCCATCTCCGGCCTTCACCGTCAGTTAACTCTCTCATCCGCTGGAGAGTGCGCCACTGCCTGTTTCAACTGCCTGCTTCATCCTTGCATCCAAGCCAACAGAAATGTTCAAATGTTTGTTAAGCTTATGGGACTTAACTACGGGGTCATCAGTCCCTAAACTTACAAACTACTTATAAACTACCTTATACTAAAGACGGCACAAATATCCATGCCCGAGGGGGGATTCGAACCCCCGACCGTAGTAGCCGTGCAGACCGTGACTGGAGCGACTCAGTCCTCTCGGCCACCGCGGCCGGCAGCCAACAGAATTCACAATGACACCACATGGGTATAGAATTTCTTTATATTTATGATACGCCAAGTTCAGAATGTAGATAACAATCAGCCAAAACCATTCGACGCAACTCACAATTTTTTTTTTTTTTTTTTTTTTCCCAGAAAATCGACTTTGGAATTTCTTAAAGTTCACGTAAGTACTACGTACCAATAATTAAAACGGTTGCTACATCTCTACTTGTAGCTCAGGTGGCTGGGCGCCGTGGATAGCGCGCCCGGTCAGGAGGCTGAACGCCCACTGTAATAAAAAAGCTGAGCCAACCAATCAGCGAACAACCACGAACAAACTAAACGAACGACCGCGAACTACAGATCTATCAGAAAAAAAAGTGGTAGCATTCTGGCCTTTCAACCTCAGGGTCGGTGTTTCGAATACCGCCATACCAAGCTTTTTTTTAAATTTCTTGCCGTTGTGTTACACAATTTTAATATCTAATGGTAATTCTTACCAAAGCTGAACGTATTTTTGTTTATTTGTAATTTTCTGTGTTTTATGGAATGTTGTTAATAATCATAGTCAATCAAAAAACAGTTTAACTTTTTTACAGTATTCGCTTCGCTATTAGTTGACGACGGTAGTCTTTTGATTGTTCAGTTTTTGAACAGCTACGGCACTGTATTTGGAAAGTGATCTCCCTAGCTATTACTGGCTTTCCAAGAAGCTACCCTACTCAACCGCTGTTTTACGTGAACACAAGGATTTCAACTCGTCTACATACACATAAACAAAAATGACACAACACGTGGAATTAGAGATCCGAAAATGTTTTATATAACTGCACGCGAAAACGAAAAAAAAAGTTATATGTCCCAGTGGTATGCGAACCTCCGACTCTATGGTGATAACGCCAGGACGCTACTACCTGAGCTAATGAGACAGACGCAGAAACTACTATAATTACTTACGAGCACTTTGTAAAATTTCAAAGTCGATTATCTCAAGAATTTTTTAGAGCTGGGTCGAATTGCTTTGGCTGATTGTTATTTAAGTTCTGTACGTACCATAAATATAAAGAATTTCCCTAATCCGATACCCACCTGGTCTCCTTGTCAGACAGTTAGATCGATACCATACGGCTTATATCGATAGAGCATCAACCAAAATTACGATGTAATTCGTGACAAGTACTGTTATCAAGAAGAACGTAAATAAACTACAACGTGTCCCAAACAGAATGACCCGATTTTAACTTGTAATAACTGAACTGAAATTTGTCGGGACGTGCTGAACCAATACGAAGCTGAACATGGGAATTCCCTGAATAGCATCGCCACCAGGCATCAGATGCTGTTCTGCTGCTGTTCTCAAAGCTGTAGCGAAGTGGGCACCCTCAGACAGTCCTGAACATACTGGTACATATTTGACAAAAAGTATTAACAAATGGTGGTGACAATGTGGAAAAATGACAACCTGTAGCTAAAACATATAGCTGTGCTCTAGTAATTTCTCGTGGTCTCCTGCAGTTACCATGAGTAAAAACAGGACGTATTACTTTCGGAATAATCCTTGCTGTATCATGATCATATACTCAACTTCAGGATAAGGTCAGAACACCCTGAAAGACTAGAGATGTAAGGTTGATATTCACAGGGCATGATCGTCAGTAGGTTATCTATATCTACATCTATATCTACATGGGATACTCTGAAAATTACATTTAAGTGCCTCACAGAGGATTCGTCGAACTATCTTTATACTATTTATCTCTCATTCTATTTTCGAATAGCGCGCGGAAGAAAGAACACCTGAATCTCTCCGTTCGACCTCTGATTTCTCGTACTTTATTCTGATGATCATTTCTACTTATGTAAGTGGGAGTCAAAAATATATTTTCGCATTCGGAGGAGAATGTTGGCGATTGTAGTTTCGAAAGTAGCCTACACCGCAGCGATAAGCGCCGTTGTTGTAATGATTCCCATCCCAAATCCTGTATCATTTCCGTAACGCTGTCTCCCTGTATCGTGACAATATAAAACGAGCTGCCTTTCTTTGGACTGTTTCGATGTCCTCCATCAAACCTACCTGATAAGGATCCCACACTGGGCAGCAAGAGTCTAAAAAAGGACGGACAGTCTGTTTAGTAGTTCTGTTGCATCTTTTAAGTGTTCTGCCAATAAATCGCAGTCTCTGCTTCGCCTTTCGCACGACATAATCTACGTGTGTTTTCCATTTTAAGTCTGAAGTAATAGCAATTCCTAGGTTTTTAGTGGAGTTTACAGCTTTCAATTTTGATTGATTTATCTTGAAAGCAAAGTTTAACGGATTTCATTTCGTGCTCATGTGGACGACTTCACACTTGTCATTATTTAGAGTCAATTGCCAAACCTTTACACCATTGTGATATCTTATTTAAATGGTTCTGCTGTGTTGATAGGCATGTCATGTATTACTTTTTTCGGACGAATCCAGGCTGTCTTTATTTTAAATTGATGGCCGAAATTTGGTTCAGCAGCCGACATCAAAGTGACTGCTTTCTCACAAGACTTACAGCGCTAGCTCAACGCCTAATAATGTAGGAAGCTGTTGGCCTCAACCACAAGTCACAGTTGGTACCTGTCTCACTCTATCCAAACGTTGCTTACACCGAAATTAACCTTCTGACATTGTAATCGTTTGTCCGAGTTGCTTTCGAAGAAACTAACTCAAATACATCTGCAGTTAGGTCTGAAAATTTTAATGCCATTCGCAAAATAGTTGAGACATGGAGTAATCCATACTCATGAAACGAAACGTCAGATAACGGCGTATACATCTACGCGAGATGTATAAGACGTATACGTGAGTTACTTTTTTATTCCGACATCGCGTTTAATGAATAAATTGTTTTACTTCAGAAAGATAAATAAAGGTGTTAAAACAACCAGTTCCATTAATTAAGCAATAACTTTCAATACGCGAGCTCAAACAGAAATCATTATAAACAAGAGGCAAATATAGGACTAAACATGAGAAGTAGTTCTGCCGCAGTATCATTTATTCATTAAATTAAATGTGACGTAAATACCAGTTCTGAACAAAAATGGTGGTTTAGCTACTCGAAATGCGTAGTTGGATGGAGAACCCCTCCACAGAATTCTATAAACCTTTTGAACAGGGGTGGCTTCTCATGACCTTACTGTCCAAGATAAAGTCTGGCAAAACTGAAAAACAGGAGTTGAAACTCAGGTCTCTGCGGGTGTGGCATTCTCTCGATATAATGACGCTACAAATGCTTGCCATGAAGGAGAACGAAGTGCTGTGCTGTAAGTGTGGCGCGGATGAGAAGCAAATGTGGTTCTATTCTGAAATGGAATGCCACCCTAGTAGGCCGCCTCTCCTGTATGTCGGGCCACAAGGTCGTAGTGAGTTAATCCCCTTTCAATGAGCTACTTATCAATGCTCCTTGTAGTATCTGGTACAATGGTAATGGGTCAGATCTATGAAAAATAATACATCCGAAGCAACGAGAACCTCTATGACGATTGTCGGCTCTTTATGTTCTGTCGTCTGTCTCTACGTCGAAAGCTTTCTTCTTGAAGCTGTATTCGACCATTATTCACTCAATTTGCCAACATAGTCGAATAGTAGCATCGTTTCTAGGCAGATACCGAGCTATTAGCGGAGCACTCCAACCGGTCAGGTCCTCAATCAAACGTTGACATCTGAGTTTGTTGTTCACACACATATCTGTGAGGCCTAGTTACTGTACAACAGACTACAAAGATGGAAATTTGCAAAGATTTTATGACCTCATATCGTCATATGTCCAGTTTACTATCCTTGGCAGCTGCACTGTTAAATTGCGCATCAGACTTGTATGGACACTGCTGGCAATTTGCCTGACTACTTCGCGGTGTGCCATCCTTCTTGTCTTAAGAGTGTAATCCAATTACATTTTTTTGTCTCCCACTAGTTTCACATCTCTCTACGCGTATTTCTTTTCATCGCCTATTGACCTCTTGAACTCTCCATCTCTCTCTGTCCACAGTCGTCCTTTCTCTTCGTGAATTTACTTCACCCCTTCTCTCTGTTCATCTCTCGCTCCCCTTCTAAATCCGTCACCTCTCGGCTCCTCCATCCTCCCTTTCGATCTCCTGCTGTCTGTACATCTTCTCCTACCGCCATCCTCAGCCCCATATTCTAAATAGTAAGTTATATACTAACCATATCTGTCTGACAACTCCTACTTGTTATCATCAGTTTCACCCAAATGAATTACAATTTTAAGAAAATTGACACCTCTATTAGATGTCGCACAACATAGCTGATGACGTACTACTGAAAAACAATAAGAAAATAAATAAATGAAATAAAAATAAAATAAAGAAAGGACTAGGTTTGTAAACCTAGGGAGCAAACTCCTGAGGCTATCCCTAGATTACAAACTACTTAAAATAACTTCAATTAATTTATGCTAAGAACAATACACGCACATGCCCAAAGGAGGACTGGAATCTACGACGAGAGAAGCCGCGCAGTTCTTAACTTAATGCCCCAGGCCGCGCAGACATTTCCGCGCTATTAAATGTTGAAAATTTTGATGACCAGCTTAGAACATTCAAGTCGCCATCTTCAGAATAATTTAAAAACATTGTGATATTTCTTCTTCACGTAATGCAACTGTCGAGACAGTTTTGTCTTTCGTAAGTGAGCCAATATGTTTAAAAATAAATAAGTAAATAAATAAGAAACTACTTAGGTCCATCAGAAATTGCAAAATACCGAACTGCAGTCTATTATTTATTGTATTGCATTTGAGGCAAGATTCTTACAGAATGCGAGTCTAGTATGAGACGTCAGATTGTGTTGTCGCTTCTCTCTCTTCCCCGTTTCCCTCTTTTCTAATCACTCTTCAGCGTGTGTGTGTGTATGTGTGTGTGTGTAGGCAGCTCGGGTATGGCCCTGCGGTCTAAGCCACGAATTGCGCGGCCACTCCGGACGGAGGTTCGAGCCCTTCCTCAGGCATGGGCGTTTTTGTTAGTTTTCTTTGACGTATGTTAGTTTCTACAGCTACATCTACATGGGACACTCTGAAAATCCCATTTATTTGCCTGGCAGAGGGTTCATCGAACCACCTTTATACTATTTATCTCCCAATCCATTCTCGAATAGTGCGGGGGAAGAAAGAACACCCGAATCTCTCCCTTCTAACTCAGATTTCTCTTATTTTATTCTGCTGATCTTTTATAGCTATGTAAGTGGGAGTCAATAATGTATTTTCGCATTCGGAGGAGAATGTTGGCTATTGGAGTTCGTAAGTAGCCCACGCCGCAGCTATAAGCTCCGTTGTTGTAATGATTCCCATCCCAGATCCTGTATAATTTCCATAACGCTGTCTCTCCTGTATCGTGACAGTACGAAACGAGCTGCCCTTTTTGGACTCGTTCGATGTCCTCCGTCAAACCCACCTGATAAGGATCCCACACTAGGCACCAATACTCCATAAAAGGACGGTCAAGAGTAGTGTATGCAGTCCCTTTAGTAGTTCTGTTGCATCTTTTAAGGGTTCTGCCAATAAAACGCAGTCTCTAGTTCGCCTTTCCCACGACATTATCTACGTGTTCTTTTCAGTTTATGTCTGAAGTAATAGTAATTCCTAGGTATTTAGTGGAGTTTACGGCCTTCAGATTTGATTTATTTGTTTTTTAAACAAAGTTTGACGGATTTCTTTCGTATTCATGTGGACGACTTCACACCTCCCATCATTTAGGGTCAATTGCCATTCCTTACACTATAGTGATATCTTTTTTGGGTTGCTCGCCGTGGAAGTTCGAGTCCTCCCTGGGGCATGGGTTGTCCTTAGGTTAGTTTACCTAGGTTTAAGTAGTTTGTAAGCTACGGACTGATGACCACGCAGTTTGGTCCGATCTACAAACATTTGAACATGTAATATCCTATTTAGATCGTTCTGCAGTTGGTTTTAATCTTCAGATGATTTTACTAGACCTTCAATGACAGCGTTATCTGCAAACAATCTAAGAGAGCTGCTTAGAGTTGTCCAAAAATCGTTTATGTAAATAAGGAACAGCAGAGGACCAATAACACTATCCTGTGGAACACTCGATATCAGCTACGTTTTAGTGGATGCCTTACCATCGATTAATACAAACTGTGTCCTCCTATCGGGAAATCCCCTATCCAGTCGCAAATTTGTGACGATATGCCATAACCACGCAGTTTGATTATAAACTGTTTGTGAGGTACGGTGTCAAAAGCGTTCTGGAAATCAAGAAATACAGAATCAATTTGCGAACTCTTGTCTATAGTTCCCATCACTTCGTGTGAGTGAAGAGCTAGTTGTGTTTCGCATGAACGATATTTTCTAAATCCGTGTTGACCTCTGTTCCAGATATGATGTCCGCCTGATATGCAAAACACTATTTTTACTTTATATGCACACATTTTTCTGCATCTTTGTGCCATCATGAGTAGGTTTTTTTCATTTATTTATTGCTGTGAAAGTCAATCTACGTTGATTTGAGTACTATATATGCGTAGATATGTACCTAAGAAGACGTATATCTTATTTTTGGTTATCACCTTGGAAGGAAGGAAGATTAGGGTTTAACGTCCCGTCGACAGCGTGGTCATTAGAGACGGAGCTTACGCTCGGATTTTTGGGTAAGGATGGGGGAGAAAATCGGCCGTGCCCTTTGAAAGGAACCATCCCGGCATTTGCCTCGAGTGATTTAGGGACTTCACGGAAAACCTAAATCTGCATGGCCGGAGGTGGATTTGACCCACCATCCTCCCGAATGCGAGTCCAGTGTCTTACCACTGCGCCACCTCGCTAGGTGCATGTTATCACCTTGATTTTACATTTTGTGTTCATGAAGGACCCTTTCTACGTAACCGCACAATTGTCATCTGCAACCAAATAATTTGTTTGGATATTGTGAAGATTAAAACGCTATTTCTTGTGTGCAAACATACATTTGGGAAGTGAGGATAATTCGATCATCAGACTATTGTTTATTAGTTTTGGTGCGCACTTTCTCTTCAGCGTTGTAGTGGCCAACGGTCAAACAATACAATTTTGCGTACTCTTTTGTTCAGGATTTCTACCCACTTTGTCAAATTTCGACTGTGTACAACTTTGTTACAACACGTACCTATTAGTTGGCCTTCATTTCATCTCCAGTGGAATGGCGGTAGATTTGAATTTTGTTTGAGGGAAAGAGAGCGATTGCAGGGAGACATCATGCGCGTGTATGGTGCGAAAATTCAGTTGTGATTAGACGAGGTCTAAGAAATAATAAACGTAACGACTTTTCATCTTCACCGCTCGTCATTGCTTGGAAACCTTGGTCATAATGTCGCAGAAACGAACGCTTTTGTGAAATATTGTAGGTATCATTAATTAAATCTTCCGGGCTAAGTTGCCGTGGTCCATCCTTAAAACTTCTTACTCCAGACGTTTCGTTGCCTTCTGCGGGCAACATCTTCATGGGTGAGTCGACGACTGCCTACTAGGCGCTGGAGGTCCTGCTTATATAGATGGCGTCGGCAACATGTGACAAGTGGTGGCGCCGTCTATGCCATCTACATCAGCAGGACCTCCAGCGCCTAGTAGGCAGTCGTCGACTCACCCATGAAGATGTTGCCCGCAGTAGGCAACGAAACGTCGGGAGTAAGAAGTTTTATGGATGGACCACGGCAACTTAGCCTGAAAGTTTTAATTAATGAAGACGCCGGCCGTGAAAGCCTACATTCTATTTTAGGTATTTTCGCAAATATTACTGAAAATAGAACTATCGGCATGTGAAACATCGGGCGCAACAAAAATGAGTGACACTTTTTTTGAAAAGGCGTAATTCTGTGCCACAGGTTTGGAATTTGGCTGCCTGAGCCTTCCCCTGTGACGGTGTATAAGCGGGTCGCCCTGTGACGGCGCCCTATGTCTCGGTGGTGCTGCAGATATCGACGTGCCGACACCTGCTAAAACCGAAAAGGTCGCACCTCAGAATAGCACGTGAGGTTCAAGGCGGGTTGCCGATGCCGCGGTGGAGCCTCCGTTCACCGCGCTCCAGTCCACCATCACCATGACCGTGTCAGCTCATTCATGTTGGGACTTCCGCGAACACTACCTTGATTCGGCTCCCCCTCAATCGGAGCGCTGCACGATTATCAGCCGCTCATTTCGCTTTCTTTTTGGTTGATGAACATTTTTCCATATTTGTTTTGGATTCGTTAGAAACAGAAGGGGGCTTATAATACCCTGTTTTCGATTAAGATTTTATGTGGGTATTGTGCTGTGAAGTCCGCTGTACGAGGGGGGACCCAAAAGAAACCGGATTCTTGTCATAAAAAATTTATTGATGAATCTTTTTTACAAAATTACTTCAGTGACCTTCAAAATACTCTCCATTACATGCGATGCACTTGTCAAGTTTCTTTTCCCACTGTTGGAAGCTTGTTTGGAACTCTTCAAATTTGATATTGGCCAGTGTTCGTGGAAATAGGAAAAATACGTAAGGGGCTATGTCCGGCGAATACGGAGCGTGGGATCTTATGAGACGATGATTCTGTGTGGTATTTTTGGCCGACACATCCCATCTGGGATCGTGTTCGGCCTGCCTTGTGCAAGTCTTTAGGAGACGCCACTTCGGCGAGTTGCGCGTCGGCGATGATGGGGACGACCCATCACTAGTGTAGTTCGCGAACGAATTAGTTCGGAAGAGCGATTCCACAGGCGAACTACGCGAAATAGTTCGCAGATCCCTCGCCTCTTAGTTCGTCCGCTCCTTTTCCGAAGACTGACGGGCAACAGCAAGAGGACGCGAGAGCGCACAGAATCGCGTGATTCCCTCTTGCCAGTTGCCGTCATTTCGAGCTGAGATGCAGCTCAGCTGTAGTTTTAGTCGCGGTAGCAAAAGCCAAAATGAGCGGGCGAACTAAAAAAAGCGACCTACTTCGCGGGCGAGCTGCGAACTAAAAGCTACCGATCGCAAACTAAAATATGCGTGATAGGTCGCGAACTAGAATATGCGCGATAGGTCGCGAACTAAAATATGCCCGACAGGTCGCGAACTAAAATATGCGCGATAGGTCTCGAACAGAATTAAAAATCACGTGTTTGCCTTCGGTTGATGTAAGACATTTCAAGGTTAGCGTCTGCCTGCTAGATTACTTACTTCAGTGCATCAAAATTACTGCTTTGAAGTATTCTGCGCTCTGCAATATCTCACTAATAAATTCCATAATGCCAAGATATAGAGATAACTCTAAACTTAAACGCGAGGAATTATCTACAAACTGTTTCTTTTGGTTTGTGTGATATCGTTGGCGGCTCATGCAGCAATCGCATGAAGCAGCTGCATGCGCAGACCATGCCGCTCAGCCGTCATTGGAAGCGGACGAACTAAAAACACGAACTGAAGTGAGCACTTCCGATCGCGAACTATTATGCGCAACGCTACCCAACACCCAATCGCCGAGTGAAGTAAATCGGCCAACTGACCGGTAATCGAACCCGGACCCCCTGCGTGGCAAACTACCACACTGTCGAAAAGACTACGGACTCGGACTTTATAAGAAAGGCGGAGGTCATCGAAAAAGTAGAAATAAGGGCGGCATTTTCTTCATTATCACGATATATGGGAGAGACGTCATGGAAACGATTTGTGTGGAAACCAGGAAAAAGATGTCCTTCGTTGCAGCCAGATCTATTTAGAAAATTTCAATTTACAACGTTTCCACAAAATGCGTTTAAAAAAAAAAAAAAATCCATCCTGATTAGAAGGATGTTGGTTAGCCATGTCGTATATGTTATATTACTCTGCAAATCTGTCTGCTATAAAACCTTCCTTATGCGGTTTAAAGTTAATTACCTATTTTCTAAGCATTCAGTTTGCTGAAATGCTATCTTTGATACAGCCACTCAATCAATGTAATAAAGATTATTTGCGATCGTTACTTTCATATTCACCATGCAATTCATGCCTGTATTATAAAAAATTTTACCCACACTTTGATCAATAATAATATTTCAAATTATTTCATTACAATCAACTGGTGCCATGAAACTTCCAGGCATATTACAGTTGTGTGCCGGAACTGGGACTCGAACTTACGACCTTTGCCTTTTGCGGGCAAGCGCTCTACCGACTGAGCTATCCCGACACGACTCATGATGCCGCCTCACAACTTTACTTCCGCCAGTACCTCGCCTCCTACTTTCCAAACTTCGCAGAAGCTCTCCTGTGAAACATGCAATAATAGCACTCCTGGAAGAAAGGATATGGTGGAGACATGGTTTAGCCACAGCCTAAGGGATGTTTCCAGAATGAAACTTTCACTCTGCAGCGGAGTGTGCGCTGGTATGAAACTTCCTGGCAGATTGAAATTGTGTGCAGGAACCGGGACTCGAACCTGGGACTTTTGCTTTTCGCGGGCAAGCTATCTACCGACTGAGCTATTCCGACAGGACTCACGAGGCCGCCTCACGACTTCATTTCCGCCAGTACCTCGCCTCCTACTTTCTGGTTTCTTGGTTGCATCTTAATATTTTATACCATATATCTACGTTGTTGTTAACTACTGTTATTGTCTGATACAGGGTCTGAAGAAGAGAATAATGTATTCTCGGAACTAGTAATGAGATGTCCAAAAATAAAGGCTGATGGTTTTTCATTTGTTACATTGCGAAAATATTTTGATGACCCCCCACACACAGGGAATTAATCATGAGATTAATATGAGTGCGATACATTTGTGTGTTCGTCTTTCCTGTGCCTTATTCGACAGGGGAACAGTATAGAAATAGTCGTGTAACGGTTCATGAACTCTCTGCCATGCAGTAAAGAGTGAATTGCAGAAAAGTAATGTGGATGTAAGTTCAAAAATGTTCAAATGTTTGTTAAGCTTATGGGACGTAATTGCGGGGTCATCAGTCCATAAACAAACTACTTATGAACTAACTTATACTAAAGACAGCACAATCAGCCATGCCCGAGGGAGGCTTCGAGCCCCCAACGGGAAATGGCCTCGCGCATTGCAGATGGCGCCTCAATGTGCTCGGCCACTCCGCCGCGGCAGGATGTAACTGTAGAGGTAGCTACAGTAGAGACAGGAATGGTCCTGTTAATCACAGGTTGAATATAAATCCAATTAGAAGAAAATAATATTATGAATATATAAA
This sequence comes from Locusta migratoria, assembly GCA_026315105.1. Lineage (NCBI taxonomy): Eukaryota > Metazoa > Arthropoda > Insecta > Orthoptera > Acrididae > Locusta > Locusta migratoria. The sequence goes on along the minus strand of CM048750.1, from coordinate 382,122,334 downwards.
TTTTATGAAAAGGAAACGAATCTATAAGCACGAAGAATCTTTTAACACTTATCTATCGAAACTGATCGCACGCAGTTTCTATCTTTAAAACCGATTACGACCTTCGACGGTAACAATCACAATTTTTTGTTGATGATTTCAGGGTAACCACCGGGATTTTCGCGGAATTAATGTAACAGTGTGACGCTCAATTTGAAGGCGTAGAGTGAGTCGGAGTTCCTAACAGTGGACTCCGGCACTGCGGATCACCTGTAAACGTGTGCGGAGCCGCGTCCGCGTCCGCGTTCTTGTTGTCGGGGCATTAACAACTTGCTCGCCTGGGATTCGCAAAGTGTGTGCAGCGGGTAACTTGGGGCGTTACCTTGTTTACCGGCCCCGGCTCCCCTGTCTAACGCAAACTTGCCGCGCTGCGCTTCCACTGATTTTACTCCCACCAGATTATAGAAACTTCTGCATCGCCAGAGCTGCTCATTTACGAAACTAGGAGGAAGAATTTCAGGCTAAAATAAATATTTAGCGCTACATAGTTAGCAAACAACGAAGCAAGGTGAGAAGCAAAATCCATCATCCTCACGTAATTTTATGCACAAGCAATTCCTTGTAACAACACCTGCAAAGTTTTCCACGAGTTTTATGAGTTGATGTCCATGAAAAGTTGTCAGTGGTTGGAGTGGATAGTAATTATTGTAGTATTCCTTACCGCAAGAAGAGGTCAGGGAAAAATAAAAAGGTGTTTTTCAAAACTTTTGTAGTGATAAGTACGTTCTCAATATTCCCAATTTTCTACTGAAGTCTCTGGGAGAACCAGTCATGACAAAACTGTTTCACCTGGTGTGTAAGATGTATGAGACACGCGAAGTACCCTCAGACTTTAAGAAAAATGTTATAATCCCCATTCCAAAGAAAGCAGGCGCAGACAGGTGTGAAAACTACAGAACCATCAGTTTAATAAGTCGTGGTTGCAAAAATTTACTTGAATTATTTTCAGATGGATGTAAAAGTTGGTAGAAGCCGACTTCAGGTAAGATCAGTTTGGGTTCAGGAAAAATGTAGAAACACGGGAGGCAATACGCACTTTATGGCTTATCCTAGAAGATAGATTAAGAAATGGAAAACCTACATACTGTATCTAGCTTTTGTATATTTGGAGAAGGCTTTTGACAATGTTGATAGAAATAAACTCTTTCAAGTTCTGAAGCAAGCAGGAGTAAAATATAGGGAGCGCAAGGTTATTTACAATTTGTACAAAAACCAGACAGCGGTTTTCAGAGTTCAAGGGCATGAAAGCGATGCAGTGGTTGGGAAGGGATTAAGATGGGGTAGTAGCCTTTCTCCAATTTATTCAAGTTGTACATTGAGAAAGCTATAAGGGAAAGCGAGGAGAAATTTGGAGAAGGTATTAAAGTTCAAGGTGAAGAATTAAAAACGATGCGTTTTGCAGGTGACATAGTAATTCTGTCAGAGACAGCAAAGGACCCGGAAAAGCAGTTGAACCGAATGGACAGTGTGCTGAAAGGTGCACATAAGATGAACCTTAACAAGAGCAAAACTAGGGTAATGGAATGCAATCTAAGAAAATTAGGAGACACTGAAGGAATTAGATTAGGTAACGAAACAATAAAGGAAGTAGATGAGTTTTGTTACTTGGGCAGTAAAATAACAAATGATGGTCGCAGTACAGAGGATAAAAAATGCAGAATGGCAATGGGTAGAAAAGCGTTCTTTAGAAAGAGAAATTTGTTCGAATATTGATTTAAGCCTAAGGAAGCCCCCTAGAAGCAGGGGACCCTGTGCGACTGCACCCTTCGCATGCACCTAACGCAGCATCACCTAGAGACATGGCCTCACATTACCCCATGCCACGTCATACTGTCCAGGCCGTGGCCGCCAGCTTGATTTCATTTGACTTTTCCAGGGAAGCCAAAACAGTCTTGGTCCAACCCGCCACTGCCCACACCGAAACTAAGTTTATTGTGCGGTATCGCTCCGTGTATATCTAGTAAAGCCAACCAATGCCCTTGAACAGTGCAAGGAGTCCCTTTACCAGTTCTTTATTAGACACAATTTCTTCGGATCTGGTTGTCCCAAATGTTCTGTGCCTTTTACTCTCCAATGCAATGCATTCGAAGATTAGATGTGCTGCAGTTTCATCACCGTCATCACATATCCTACATTTAGGTTCCTCTTCTGTTATTCACATTGTATGTAGGTGTTTTTTGAAATTCCCATGGCCTGTCAGCAATCCAACCATGAGTCTAATCTCTCTCCTGTTCAGGCCCAGGATTGCAGAGCTTCTTTTAAAACATGACTTTGGCATCGTTACCTTGCCATGTTTTTGTTGATAGACTTTGGTCCAATATTCTACGTGTTGTCTTCTGAGCCAGTTACGTAGCTCCAATTTGATCATTGCCTTGGTGATTGACAGGACGGGTTCCGGTCCAATAAATGGAGTCTCTGCCCCCATCCTGGCTAATCTGTCGGCATGTTCGTTGCCACTGATTCTCGAGTGGCCAGGGACCCACAATAGGTTTACTCTATTGCTTTCCCCTAGCTCCACCAGAACCTTGTGACATTCTGCAACAATTTTATACCCCACCCCCAACGCCTTGGTCTGATTTTGATCCATCAGTGAACCAGACAATATCCCCCGTACGGTGTCCAACTATTTTCTTCCACTGCTCCCTACTTCCAATTGTTATATAAGGCTTGTTGAAGCAGTATGGGGTTATAATATAGTTTGCTGGCGTTTCCCCAAACTTTCCTATATTTACCTTACTCACTATTTTAGTATGTGTTTCTGGATATCCCAAAGAGTTCGAGTTTTTGCCAGTTTTGGGTCTGTATGCACCAGCCGCTGCCTCCATCTTGACCCAAGCTCTCCTGGTACTTACCAGAGTACCTTTTGCCTTGGAGCAAATATTCTTAATCTGAAGGGTCCATATAAGTTTCTCATACAAGGGAACCCCTAGATATATCGCTGTCCCCTTCACAAGTAGCGCTTCATTGAAAAGCTTTAGATTCCAACTTGAATGTTGGATATGCTTCTTTTGTGAATGGTACAACAACAGTCTTCTTAGGACTAACCCCCAGATCTTGTTTTCTGCACCAGTCTTGCACAATGTCCAACGCACCTTGTGCCATATTCTTGACTGTGTCAGCAAATTTTCCAAGTATTACTATGACAAGATCATCTGCGTATCCTTGGCAAAAGTACTGCCTAGAGTTTAATTCTCCAATGAGATCATTCACCACTAGATTCCACAATAAAGGGGAAAGAACTCCTCCTTGCGGACAACCCCTAATGGCGTTGATTACCATTTTTTCATTAATCATGCTGGGCTCTACATTTCTTCCACTGAGCATGGCCCTAGTCCACCTACAAATAGTGGTCCCTAGGTCATGCACCTCTGTTGCCCTAACCATGGAATCGACGGTCGTGTTGCTAAAAGCCCCCTCGATGTCCAGGAAGATACAGAGGGCTGTTTCCTGAAAGTGTAATGCTTTCTCCACCTTCCCAACGAATTGGTGGCGAGCTGTCTCACATGATTTACCTGGTTGATATGCATGTTGGTTTGAATGTAGAGGAGCCCTACTTAACCTCCTTTCTCCAACATGCACATTAACCAGTTTTTCCAATGAATGAAGGAGGAAAGGCTGATTGGTCTCATATCCTTGGCCTTGGTATGATCAATTCTCCCTGGTTTTGGAATGAAGACAACCTTCACTGGCCTCCAGGCATTGGGAATGATTCCTGCTGCTGGGCTAACCCTGAATATCCTGCATAGGAATCTAATAAGGTTTCCTCTCGCTTGTTGCAGGAAAGCTGGAGAGATTCCATCGGGTCCAGGTGACTTGAACGGTTGAAATGTTCCCATCGCCCATCGGACCTTACTGAGATCGACACACTCCTTGGCCGAATCCCAGTCCTCTTTGCGAATACCTGAGAATCATTGTCTCTCAGGAATCGCATTCTGATCTGAGTTATCCCCCAGAGGGCCGCCAGCTTACTGGCTGGCCACTACAAGGTTGTGCCCCAGCGGGCAGCCATTCAGCTGATGGTCGCGACCTGGTCCGAGGCCAACGGGAAAGACAGGCCACGGTGCACACGCCACGTCACATGACCGAGCCGGCGCGATCGCTAGCTGACTGGCCAGATGCTGGGGCACCTCCCACTGTCTTATTGTCTCTAGGCGTTGTTGCCTAAGGCTGGTCCTGGGTCTACATGTCAGTGAAAATCAGTGCTGCAGGGTGGTCGAATATTGGTAGCATATTCGTCTGTCGTGTGGAAGATGTAGATTTTTGAACAAACCGTAAGGAAAATTTTTTTTTGCTTTTATTGTTATTTGAGGCTTCCCACGAAGAATGCGGTTCGTCCAAATCGCAACGAATATTTGTTACCGTTCCACAGCTTAGAATATACGGTAACCTAATTTTGTAAAAGAATTGTAATGGCGGTAGTATTTAATGCTTTAATCTACCTACATTAATTGTAAAATGTATTTGGAATTATTCGGCTTTTAAGAAACAAAATATTGGAATCATCACTTTAATTAGCTCTATTCATGTCTTCAAAAACAAAATGGATATTTTTATGATATAATTGGCAATATTTTATATCATTAATTATATTTGAAGTTGTTACATTGAAAAAAATAATAAAAAATATCTTCGGCATGTATGTTCGAACCCTGAACTTACACGTGGCGTTCCTGAACACTAGTGCTTCAGGTATTTCTCGCTATTGCTGAACTGAACTGATTGACTAGTATATAAGGTACATCTGAGTTACTCTTCAACTTTAGAGCCCTTTCTCTCGGAATTTTCCAAATAGTGCTGTAGCACCACTGGAGGGTTTTGTAGAAATTTTAGGTAAATGAACTAAATAGTCGCAAAGTGGAAGAAGCAGGGAGTGAGGTGTTGGCACAGAACCAGTGATTGAGGATAGAGCTGCATTCCAATACCGCAACAGCTTTGTATATGAAATGCGTGAATCTTGGGCCGCAGCTGGCCAGAACTGCAAACACAGCACTAGCCGCAAGTGAGTAACGACCAGGGTCAATACACCATGCGTCTGTCGAAATTGTTGCCTTGTACGTGACTTGAAACAGCAATTTTGGGGGAACACGACCAAGCGTGTGAAATAAACAGCATGTGCTTCAGAGGAGTCGGCAGTTCGCAGTTCGCAGCTCAGTTCGAGTGCACCAGTACGGCAGCAAGTAAGCAACTAGCAGCTCGGAGGTCGTCATCGGCGGTTAGCGGTTCATCTCCTGAGCCCGGACAACGGGGCATTCGAAACGTCAGCGTGACGTCATGCCGAAGTTGGAGGCTCTATAGTCGGGCCGAAACACGATGATCCATGACTGCGCCTACTTAGCAGAGAGAATGCCCCGGCCGCAGAAACGGAATGCAACCATGTGCCAAGTAGGTAGTTCACTGCCAGAAAGTATAGCTAACAGTCACTGTTCTGTGACAGAACTGGCAATAGTGCACAGTGCATCCTGACGCGCGCATGCGCAGAGGAAGATTCGCGTTTGAATTACTCCAATTGTCTGCTGGCGCAGCCGGCACTCAGAGCTGATTGGCGCAAGCACCAGAGATCATCGTATTTTGGCTCGACTATAGTCGTCTCGCCACCCACCGGCGGCAATATCGTCGTGACTAGATGGTGCAAGTTCCTAACCGGAGGACAGCATTAGTGTTCGACCCATTTTCCCTGGGCACAGCAGCAGCAAGAACTTAAGGGTTTCATCGCCGGTCCTTCAGCAGCGAGGCATCGACGGGAGACGGCCAACAAGCGGGCAGAGCGGCGAGGCTGCGTCATCGACCTTCGAAGGCAGCTGGTCTGATTATATTAGCAACGTCAGCACCGATACGACAGTGACAGCGGGGAGTGGTATGCCACCGAAGCCCAACAGCCTCGCAACCATCCTCAACGACGCGAAAGATGGACGTCCAGAACTAACCTTGGCAAATCCTGACATAATGCACATTTGAGAAGCAATAAAACCAGTTGACACATGCCCGGACTCTCGCCGGGTCATATAATTTAAGGAATGCCCATGGGCATCGTCTCGTATCTGTCAATACTTCTACGAAGAATGCTACGTCATAACAGGCTGTCCAATGATATTGTAGGGTTTCCACACCAAGTACTGTACGTGACTCCGCTATTAACAACAGAAAACGTTCTCTGCCTGTGCACTGTCGGTTACTCAAAGGATTCCTTTCCAATCATATATCACAAAATTCTACGGATTTTATCCAATTTTACAACGGAATTTAGCTATAGGAAACGTTTTAGCATCGCGTTTACTAAAACCAGCTAGAAGCTACCACGCTTCGCTGTTGCTCAGGTTGAAAAAAGATGTTAATAAATCAATGAGAAAATTCCTCAGTCAAAGCGATTCCCTGCATTACTTTGCTGTGCTTATATGGAATGAAAGGAAAGGTGGATAAAAGGTATTTTCTTAGAAAATAATTTATTACAATGCCATTGCTTTTTACAAACTATATTATTTGCCATGTATATTTAAAGAACAGTCTAGAGTGCAAAGAAATTATTTTTTCCGACTAGTGCTGCTGAACAGTGACGCACTTGAAGGTTCCAAGTTTCCTCCCACCTCCACAACATCAATGGAGTTATATTTCCTGAAGATGGTCTAAGACAAGACCGAAACTAGTCGGGAAAAATAAAATTTCTTGCACTCTAGACTGTTCTTTATATATAAATTTAAATAAGAGTGCTGTTACCCAATAAATGAAACAAAAATGTTTCCAAAAATATATTTGTCATCTTTCTACATAAACATAATCCCAAATGGTTTGCCGATTCTGGAGCATGTGACGTATAATTGCTCTTGTTAAAAGCAATTCTTTCCGACATTCTCATCATCTTGCCACCATCCGCTCTTCCTGTCCATTTCGTCGTGTACCTAGCTCGCACCGTCCACGACTCTGGCACTGTAAGGACTGTAAGTAGCCGTTTATTATCGAACGGGTTACGTGCGCTCCGTACACTTCCCCACCTACTTTAGAATAAAGAACAGGAACTTTCTGGACGGAAATGGTGTATACAACGACGTTACTGGGGACATGAAGTGTTTTTGGAAGAATCCACGTTCTGATTGTCTGCCTCAGACGTGTGAAGCGGCATCACCCTGACTGCCTGGACACCACACATACAGCGCCAAGGCCTTAAGGTGCGGAATGCTGTTGGTTACAACCACACATCACAGCTGGTGCGTCTCCAAGGCACTGTTACCTGTTGACCTACGGAAATGACATCCTGCCACAATTTATCCAGCAGTGGTTTAAATTTTCTATGTGTCGACACCATTGACTACACTACTATCATGGGAAGTCTCGTCTCAAACAGAACTTTCGAGACCTTAAGGTTTGTTATGGAGCACCTAGCACCGGTTTCAATCCAACAGGTTCGAGACACCCTGCACCAGATTCACGCAACAGGCAAAGACCAACAGTACTGGGGTGGAGGAGGCGGTCACAGAAAGAGAGGGAGGGGCGCGGCTGTGGGGCAGCGAGTCGTTTGCGGGTCGGCCACGTTGTCGTAAATTATGTTTAACGGCCGCGCCCGTGGCGCCACTAATTGTGCGGTGGCGTAATTAGCAATCATCCGGCGGCGCTTTGAGCCGCCCCCCAGCTGGTGCTGTGCTCGCTGCTCAGCCCCCTGGCTCCCTGGCCGCCCTTGCCCCCGCTGCCTGACGTTTAATGAACAGCCGCCTCGTCACTTATTAACGGACCCCTGCTGCATAAGCGACTGCCGTCCGGCTACTGGCGGCCGCGTTTACTCTGGGTTCCACGCATCTACTTCTTCGTCATACAGAAACTTTGTCGGTTTGTCGGACGTACGGCATTTCACTTTATTCTCGGTGTGTGACCATCAGCATCATCATTAATCATCACACCATGGATTAGGGTCGAGGTGCCCCCCCTCCTCTACCTAATTTACTCGTCAGACATGCCAAGACCCCAGCCTCCTGTCCATCACCTTCAGTACGCTGACACCGCCTTACTGGGCCTCGTCCCCTCCCTCGCCTTGTTCTAGCACCTCCTCCAGTCGCGCCTATCCGAATTCTCCATTTGGTGTTGTCAGTGACTTCTTTCCGTCAACCTCACCAAAGGCCAGGCAATCATCATGACCGTACCACCTGTTCCTTCCGCCACTGAGATCCGTAATCACTCTCCATGACCGTCCCATCTTCCAAACCACCACCCTCAAGTACCTTGGCGTCACCCTCGACCGCTCCCTATCCTGAGCTCTTCATTTCCAAACTATCGACAAAACGCCCTCTCCAGCCCCAGCCTCCTCAAGCTCCTGTCTGGCCGGACATGCGGATTTGAATCCCTCCACGATCCTCCATACCTGCTGTTGCCTAATGCGTCCACCGTACCTGGGTCTCTGCCTCCAAAACCTCGAGCGCCACGCCCCCCACGTCGATTACCGCATCTGTCTCCCTTCCCCCACGCAGATCCTATGTAACCTCATCCCTTTTCCACGCCTCTTTAAATTCGTGCACCCTGTACGTATCTTCTACATATCCCAAAAAATAGAATCCTGTTATCCTCTAGTTTTCTCCCTCCTCCTGAAACCTGGGCCTCTGACACGCCCATACCAACATCTCCCTAACTTCGCCACCATACTCTGCAAATCCTTTCCAAGGATTCCTGACAGCTGCTGCTCTAGACGCTCCCCGTATTTGAAGTGTCTCCTCTCACTCCTTCCCCCGTCCTCCCCCGCTTGTCTTCTCCTTTCTTAGCTCAATCCCTCTGGAGTCCTTACGTCCCACCCTCCTTCCCCTCCCCTACACCTCCCTTCCCCGCCCCTCTACGCCTTTCCTCCTCTCCCTGTTCCCTTCTGGGTATGTGCAGTGATTTTAACATAGTAAAATAGTAGTTTGTGTTTCTTTTAAAACTTCAACAACCGCCGAACAAGTGTGGTCATGTATTTTACGCGACGTTCTGCGTTTTATTGGTACAACCCTTAAAAGATGTAACAGAACTACTCAAGAGACTGCTGCATACACTACGGTTGTCTGTCCTTTTTTGGAGTGTTGCTGCCCAGTGTGGGATCCTTATCAAGTAGGTTTGACGGAGGACATCGAAAGAGTCCAAAGAAGGGAAGTTCGTTTTTTATTGTCATGATACAGGGGAGACAGCGTTACGGAAATGATACAGGATCTGGGATGGGAATCATTACAACAACGGCGTTTATCGCTGCGGCGTGGGTTACTTATGAAACTCCAATCGCCAACATTCTCCTCCGAATCGAAATTATATTGTTGACTCCCACTTACATAGGTAAAAAAGATCATCAGAATAAAATACGAGAAATCAGAGATCGAACGGAAATATTCAGGTGTTCTTTCTTCTCGCGCGCTATTCGAGACTGGAATGGGAGATGGTGTAACGGGGGTTCGATGAACCCTCTGCCAGGCACTTAATTGTAATTTGCAGAGAATCCGATGTAGATGTAGATGTCGCACCACCGTTCTGTGTGTTTGTGTCAACATCGGTGCTTTTAGCCATTGTAGCAATTTTAACCTATGAATAGGTCTGTTTCTCCTCTGCTGCTAATGTTACTTTCACCAATTTCACCATATGTTTATATTAATATCAAAAAGGAACAACTTCCTGATGTTCTGCAAAACTTTTTTATTGGTCACAAACCGGCTTTCGGCTTCTTAGGCCATCATCAGTTGTCACCTGATGATGGCCTAAGAAGCCGAAAGCCGGTTTGTGACCAATAAAAAAGTTTTGCAGAACATCAGGAAGTTGTACCTTTTTGATATTATTATCATGTTCTGTCAAGTACCGACGGAAAAATCAATTAATATGTTTATATTTTAATTCTCCGTTTTATCACTGTATAAAATTATATAAATTAAAATTCTCATAAATTAGATATGTTGGCCGAAGAGCGGCGTTCAGACCGCTGATAGACTGTCCAACCTGAGGTCTTTAAAATACCAATAAAGGATTAAAAAGCCTCAAGATCTCCTTGAGTGTACCGATGACGCCTCTGCCTCCACCCTCCAATGGTCCCAACGCACCCACAAATTTGCCTCCTGGTATAATCTGTGACTCCACACTGTTAGTCCCACCAAATCACAGGCAATCATAATAGTTCGTACCAGCCCCTCCTTCCAGCTCTATTACTTTTACTTCATCCTCTTTGTTCGCCCCGACCCTGAAATACCTAGCCCTAATCCTTGATCGTTTCCTCATATGGAACCCCCATCCCAGTTAAGGAGAGCCGGAGGTGCCTATGCTGCCCATGTTAAAATCACTAAGTTTGAGGAGCATTTATGAACAATCTACCAAACCGACGACTTTGAAACTTTTTCAACATATAGAGTGGTGTAGAATTGCTGATAAGATGGAGGGATATTGGAGTATATTTTCTAGTTTCCTTTCAATAATTTTTTAATGACCCAACTTTTGTACAAAACGTGCTTTATATGGTCAAATTGAAATAAAACTACTGCAAATATTGCCAAATGGCTATGTTACAATTTAAATTTGATAACTATGAATGCTGTATAAAAATTTCATCTCCCTATTTTGAGTCGATTTTCAGAAAATGATCCTTATGTTCCTAAAATTCTAATTTACGGAAAATGGCTGTCAGAGTTTTTCAATACGTGTCTGCACTACAGGATGGATTATCAGGCTGTTTTTCTTCATCCTCGAAAAGCTTCCATTTTGGTCTTCTTGTAAATTCTACGGAATGGATGCTTGCTACTTGCTCCCCCTGGAGAAATGACGATCAACATCTCACCTGAACTTCTGCTGCTGCCAGAACTTGGCTGGCATCGAACTCCGTCTCTTCTAGCAGGGTTTCAGTGCTATTGATATTACTAATAGGACATGAGTGGACGAGTTACAGACCAAGTAAGCAAACAGGTTTACCTGGTATAATTGTCTGTATTGTCCCTTTAAGCGATGAATGTGAGGTAGCCTTTTACACAATAAATACGGTTACTTCTGCAATCTAATGTAGAAATAATAACTAGTCTTGCTGCAGGACCAAGACACTATGAAAGTCAATTCAGTAAAATCATTCAAACTGAAATAGCCCAACCCCTAGCAGAGAGAGTGTGCGCTGAGAAACATTACGTATATTTGAGAGTTAACGGAACAGCCCAGGCAGGGAAAACGGCTACAGTCCTATCGGTAACATTCCGAACATTCCGTACACTTTTGCTCGTTGATTGGCGAATGCGTTTACTCGTCCTGGCGGAAACATAGCCGATAAATAGCGGACGACTGCTGGCTCAACTAGCACTGGGCAGAACTGCGCTCGACTAGGGCATCGGGAGCGTCTCCCGTCAGTTTTATGTCCGTCACTCCAGGACACTGTATCGCTCCGCCGATAAGAAGAGGGGCTCCGCAGCCAACCTGACAACGCGCCTTCTGCACCCTTCCCCTGTCCCGTGCGGGCAGGGTTGGCGCCCTAGGCGGTTGTGACACCTGGACTAGCTGTTTTTCAGCCAAACGGCGCGAAGGCGTGTGTCCCTCCGCCGTTGGTGAGGAAGAAGCGAATTTAAACTAATGGCCAAACGGGGCTTTCAAAAGTACGCCATATTGCTTAATTTCCGCATTAATTAAATGAGACTCGACAAAATTATAAATCTTAAGCCAGTAGGGAGACAAGGTGTCAGCCAAGCCTGTGCAGGTTCTCACTTCTCGGGGACAATTAACTTTATGCGATTAAATTGGCAATTAATCTATACTACTTGTAAAGTACTGGGCCGATCAGCCAGCGACCGATATCATTCTATTCGTAATTTCACGTGCTGTCAAAATCACGGGATGAATTTTATTGCGGCACTCTCCCTTTGTCACAGGGCTGGACTATCTGTCATTTGCATCTGCCTTCCTTCAGCAGTTAGGTAGCCCAAGATAATGGTGCTACATTCTTTTCTGGCTTATTGTTCCATCATATTTCATATTCCCTTCTGTTTTTTTTTTTTTTTTTTTTTTTTTTTTTTTTTTTTTTTTTTTTCCCTCTTATCCACTCTCTGTCAATATCCCTCAGTGCTCAGACAGTGTTCACCCGAGCTGTAAATCCCAATACCTTCAGTACTTCACACTGTTCCCTTGGTTTTAGGTTGCTATTACATCATAAATGCCAGAGTTCAGTGTTTTTATGCTTAAAACACCCTTTTACGAATCACTGCCGAAATTAAATCACTTTTATTAGGATTCTGCGCTTTTCCGTGTAGACTTTTGTATAATAATTCTGGCTATGTTGTCATGAAAAATTGGTTTTATTGCGTTTATTACAGCTGCTGGCAAACCATGCTTCTCATCACGGTCCTTTTTTGGAATTATATTTTCATCAGGAATCTTTTGGGCACTGGCTCGGTTGAGGGCTTTCATTGGAAAACGCAGTATGAAGGAACAATGCCCACACTGCTTTTCGCATGTCACTAGTATTGCCTTATGCCTTATTGTATGCCCACAGGATCTCTGTAGACGTTTAGTCACCCCATCAGTAAGCCTGCCTCTCCCTCCTATTGACTTTCCATCACTTAGCTTACACAAGATGTATAATATTACTAACAATGAAGTAGTACTAAACAAACTAGAAAGAGACATTAATGGGCGCTCCTAGCGCTTCATTTGTCACAGAAAGAAATGTAGCCAACCCCTACACACTCTTTTTATGGGCTACATAAGGAAATATTCAAATCCAGGACGAGAAGATGCAAAGCAGTTGTTCAAGAAGTCACGAGAGGTTGTTACGTGCATTCAGCGGCATTTCTTCTGCAGGCGTGGGAGAAAATGGTAATAACTCCACTTCTAGGGGTAGTAGAACAATAATTCAATGTTTGCATTAAAGAGGAACGTTCAACTAACTTTTGATAGCAAAAAAGAAAAATCGTAATTTTTGGGATTTATTTCCGGCTCCCCTTAAAGGCCATTCGAAAGCTAACTCCTTCCGCTTACTGAAGCTCGAGTCTGGTTTGACCTGGGGACTCTAAAATTCCACCATCTATCGATTCTGCCCTGTTATTTGCCGTAAGAATGTCTTCTGGTTCTCTGACCCTCCCAAATTGTAGAACGCTCTTCGTTCCGCCTGACCGCTTGTCTCCGCCTCCCATTTCGAACATGAATCCTGTATGACCTCTCCCTCCACTGACTGCTATACCTTGAGAACCTCCGAATTTGTATGTCATCCATAAAGTCTAAAATCCTTGGTATCCTCCGTCCTTGCCCAACACTAACATTTGCCACATCTTCATCGATGAATCCCTGTCCCTTCCCCCTGCATCTACTCTCGGTATCCTCACCCAGGAAAACTTCCGTCGTCTTCTAGTCCTGGACGATGTCCTTCATCCCGAAATGTATCCCTCCTGCAAATTGTAAGGCATTTCTCCTCCTTTCCTCAAGTCCATTCTTCCTTCGCCCTTCTCCCCCTCCTTCCCTCCCATCCCCTGGACTCCTTGTGCCTCCCCGACACCCTCTCTCCCACCCACCCCTCTCGTCACCCTCTCCCATTAATCCTCCCTGGCGCTAGAGCCTCATTATTCGTAGTGTAGTTCGTCATGAATTTTAATAACGGCGACCACCGTCCACGCCACAACAGTGTCGACGAGTGTTCTTACTGTGTGCAACGTGCTAATGTCTCATCTTTAGTATATACTCCGTCGATGTACTTTAACTTCAGTCTAATAACTATACAATCGTATGTTTTAAATAGCGCTCATGACAGTGTCTGTTTACATTTATCCTCCTTTATATATGTTTTAAACCTCATGCGCATGTACTATGTCACTCGGCTGAAGAGTAGTATAAATGTTGCTGCCAGCATCCCCTGCTCATAGCAGGTACTTTTTAAATTGCAATAAAAAAGGCCAAGAACCCGGTTACGCCTTAACCTCTTTGCTCAAACAATACCTGCTCCGAACTACATTAATTTTTCCTTTCACTGTATATAGCAGCGCTACAATATCTACCGTCGTATTTTATAGTGTTCCTTCAAATTCTGCTGATGCAACACAATATGTTCATTAGTAAGTTGTGAAGAATTTGATTTGTTGTGACTTCGAGATGCTGTAGGTTCGGAAGATGGGCCTTGACTAACAAGGATGTGCACATAGGTCTGTAAAAAAAATAAAAAATAATTGATTATTCCACATGAGGTATTTATTACATGAAACAAATACTTAACTTTGAAGTACTTGGTACTGTTTCATCCTAGCTACAAAACAGTTTTGCAAGGCAATAGTACAGGGTGTCTCACGAAAGACACCTGGCAGGCGACCGCGGATCGCGCGGTATGGCTTCCGGCCGCCGCCACAGCACCCGCCGGCCACGGCAGCCCCCGATTTTGGGAAATGAATAGTCGAACCTTTTTTCACGAAACTATAAATTCCGACAGGTATGTCAACAATATCCTGCATCCTTTTTTTCAAGAACTTTCACCCAACTGAAAGCTGTATGGTTATTTCATGCAGGACAATGCAAGACCACACATTGCCAATGCTTATATGGCAGCTAATACGAAGTGTTTTTGATGATAGGATAGTTTACTGGCCTCCTCGTTCTTCCCTGTGACTTTTATCTTTGGGGAATGTTAAAAGACAAGATGTATGCGAGCAATCCCCATGCCCTCAAAGAGTAGGAAGACAGGATTCGACTAGTCATTTCCCAGATTTCGGCAGCCGAAATTCGTCGAGTGTTCGCAAATATGTTCAAGATATGTCAGGCCGCTATTTCCATAGAGGGACATCATTTTGAACAACTACTGTACATAAAGGTAAGCTTAGGTTACTCAGATGTCAATGTTTTCAGACTTTAACTCAGTGTATGCGCCTGCGGCACAATAGAGAGCGAGAATCGGGTGCTGCCATGGAAGGCGGACGTGGTGGCGGCGGCCGGGAGCCGTACCGCGCGATCTGCGGACGCCTAGCAGGCGTCTTTTGTGAGACACCGTGTATAATGTTGTGGCTATGTCCTAAGTAATTGCTGGCTCTCCTTTGACAGTACTCTGCCGTTGAACTTCCTGGAACTGTAATATTCCTGGGACTGCTTCGTACTGACTGGAACTCCCGTACTGTCCGTCATTGCTGTGGTGCATTGGCATATCTTAGTGAGCCCTCTTCTTCACACTGGCCGGCACGTGAGACAAGTAAAGAGGTACCGAGACTGCGGGCGGTCCCGACGGCCGAACTACTGTGGAGCGTGTTATCGCTGTTTTTGAAGTTGGGCGGCGTCTTGTGGCGATTAGCGACGTCACAACATGATTAACATTTCAATCACGAGAATGGGAAACGTTTTAGCGCTGCATTTACTAAATCCAGCTTAACCTGACCACGCTCCGCTGTGCCAATTGAAAATCGCTTCTGCATAACTCCGGTTGCGTAATGGACAAAGTGTCCCTAATGGAAACCTGATAACTTGCTACACGCGTGATGACATCAGCGAGAATGAGGTGTGAATGGCGCCCTGTAGTATAGCCATCCGTGCTGCATTTACGTGGTCCGGAAGTTCATCAAGGTGGTTAGCACTGTGTCACAGCATTGAACCCATCGTTTCACCGTATCTCAGTCATATTCATTTAGCGTCAAGTCTGGTGACCTGCGGAGAACCAAGCGAAAGGCAGACGTCCTGTGACACCACAAGTGGTCGTGCATTGTACTGCTGAAAAATGGCGCCTGGGATGCCTTGCAGGAAAGGTTTGTCAACGGGTTGGAGTAAGTCATTCACGTAGGTGCAACAGATGACAGTTTCTTGGATACGCACCAGCTGTGATGTGTGGTTGTAACCAATAGCATTCCACACCTTTGAGGCCTTCAGATTGCTCTGTACGTATGGTGCCAATGTAGTCACGGTTATGCAGCTATACACGTCTGAGGCAAACAAACAGAACATGGTTTCTTCCAAAAACACTGTCTGAAAAAATGTTCAAATGTTTGTTAAGCTTAAGGGACCGAACTACGGGGTCATCAGTCCCTAAACTTACAAACTACTTATCAACTACCTACAACTAAGGACGGCACAAATATCCATGCCCGAGGGGGGATTCGAACCTCCGACCGTAGTGGCCGTGCAGACCGTGACTGAAGCGCCTCAGTCCCCTCGACCACCGCGGCCGGCACACTGTCTGATGCCATTCATGATCCCAGTACTGTCGTTGTATACACCATTTCCGTCTAGTAAGTTCCTGTTCTTTATTCTAACGGTGTACGATGTGTTACACCGCTCCACTGCCGTACCAGAGTCGAGGACGGTACGAGCTAGGTACACGACGAAATGGACAGGAGCAGCGGATGGTGTCAAGATGATGAGAATGTCGGAAATGATTGTTTTTAACAAGAGCCATTATACGTCACATGCTCCAGAATCGACAAACCCACTGGGATTATGTTTATGTAGAAAAGAGACAAAATAGTTTGTAAAAACCAATGACATTGCAATAAATTATTTTCTAAGAAAACATCTTTCATCCACTTTTCCTTTCATTCCATATAGGCACAGCAAAGTAATGGAGGGAATCGGTTTTTGACTGAAGAATTTGCTCATTCATTTATTAACAATTTATTTTCACGTTAATCTGAGGCACAGCGAAGCGAGGTCGCATTTAGCTTGTTTTAGTAAACGCTAAAACGTTTTCTATCGCCAAATTTCGTTGTAAAATTGGATAAAATCCGTAGAATTTTGTGAAGTACTATTGGAAAGGAATGCTTTGGGTAACCGACAGGGCACAGGCAGAGAACGTTTTCCGTTGTTAATAGCGGAGTCACGTACATCACTTGGTGTGGAAACCCTGGAATGTCATTGGCCAGCCTGTTATGACGTAGCATTTTTCGTAAAAGTGTTGACAGGTACGAGGCGATGTCTGTGGGAATACCTTAAATTGGGATACGAAGTCTCAGTAAAATTTTAATAGTAGCTATTGCATAGCTTTTTGAAATTTTGCCGATTGTGTCAAGGTACGAAGTGGTAAGGAGTTCGCAGGGAACAGACGACAGCTGCTGGTATATATATATATATATAATTTCAGATCACAATCACATTCACTTGGATTTTCACAGAGAAGTCAACACACACTTTATGTATGCAGAAATAGTGATCTCGGTATGAGCAGCACATCCAACGAGCCAAAGGCAGTACCACTGGCGAAGACATCCATGTAGTCTTACAACAGATAGGTCGGCAATCACCTGAGACGCAGCACAATGTGCTTAGGGAACACGAGAGCTTTTGTGAGTAGGACAATAACTCGCTTCCGGTAGTCAGAGCATTGAGAACTGAGATTCCGTGAATCAATGTCGTAAGAAGGAAGGAAGATTAAGGTTGCCCGCCCCGTTACAGGGTGGTCATGAACGGTGAAGCTCACGCTCCGATTGTTTTGCGTAAGGATGGGGATGCAATTCGACCGTTCCCATTCAAAGGAACCATCCCGTCAATTTCTTGGAGTGATTTAGGGAAACTATGGAAAACCAAATCGCCGGAGGTGGATTTGAATCTCCGTCCACCCGAATGCGGGTCCACCTGTCGTAAGAAATGCAGAAACTGATCAGTCTCGCTGGAAGAGGAGGAGATGAACTGAGAGAGAAGGGAGAGGAAATGATGATCAACTGAGAGGATTAGAAGAACAGAGGGAGGGAAGAGGAGATGATGAACAAGTGAAAGGATCAGATGAACAGAGAACAGAGAACTGGTTGATCAGAGTGGGGAAGAACGTGGAGAAGGAATAATGGAAGACTGTAAGAAATATGTAATGTTAGAAATGCTGTTGTGAATTGCGTGTACTATAAGCTATAACAGAAAGTGGGAAGCAGGGGGAAGAGGAGGAGGAACAGCGGAAGTGGATAGACAGATTTGTTTCTAAATCTATAGGACTTAACTACTGTCGTTATCAGTTCCTAGGCTTAGAAACTACTTAAACTAAATTATGCCAAGGACAAGCGCTCCGAAGCAAGGCGTCTTAGAGCTCTCTGTCATTAAAAGCGATTAGGAGTTCGCTTAGCACTCACTAAACGTCCTAATGTTTTTATTCTCCTTTAAGCCGCTAGCGGTGTGATGGCTTGCAAATTTCTTAGAGCAAATCAGTGTCAAAATAAACTGTAATATTCTCTCTTAATAAAAGTTTCAGATTGTCGATATGTACAGATAATAGGTAGATAGGTAGGTATGGAGAGAGAGAGAGAGAGAGAGAGAGAGGAAACGACAGAGACAGACGGACGTACGGACAACGTGACGGGGGGGGGGGGAGAGAAAAAAGTCTGCCGAGAGAGAGAATTGACAGAGGAGGACAATGAAGAATAATGAAAAGAGAAAAATGAATGCAATCAAATGTCTTGCTAATTTTACGCTGTAGGGTGTATAGCAATTTACGTTACAAGAGGTTTAATTTAACCCAGCACTAAATTTGGGCTTGTGTCCGTACACAGGTGGTCATACATTCATTTACAGGTCTTAGTACTGGCGTGCCATATAACATATACTGATCGAATAAGCAATTATACTCAGATCTGTTCAAATGTCTGTAGAGTCTATGGGACTTAACTACGGGGTCATCAGTCCCTAAACTTACCAACTACTTATGAACTACTTACAACTAAGGACGGCACAAATATCCATGCCCGAGGGGGGATTCGAACCCCCGACCGTAGTGGCCGTGCAGGCCATGACTGGAGCGCCTCAGTCCCCTCGGCCACCGCGGCCGGCTATATTCAGATCTCAACACGATAGATGTTGTGAATATCTACTGTTCCAAACCTTTAGAGTAGCAGAATTTTATTTAAAGTGTTGACATGCAAGTTTGAAATTATGCTACAGTGTCAAGTAAGAAGAAAAAATCTGTAAAAAATGAATATTTGTGTAAAGGAGGTGACAAATGTATATTACAACAATGGATACTTCAGTAATAGCGCACTCTACTGTGAGAACATGTAAATTACTGTATCGTCACTTGAAGCTGGGCACAAGCTCGAAACTCAAATAAATAACTCTTCAACTGCCGCTGGTAGCAGATACATGAAGTAGGTTATAAAAGATACGTTCAAGGAGCTATACTGCATCCATTATCGATAACGTTCACTTAGTATTACCGTGCTTGCAACGCACCATATCAAGACAATTTCCATCCGCATCAGAGTCAGACTGAAATTGGCTTTGCAAACAGTTTTTCCCGCAGTACTTACAAATAAATTCTATTTTTGTCTGGATCTCTTGGACAGAGATAGGACATATTAAAGATTTAGTTATGTGGTGCAAAGGAGGTGGAGAGTAAAGACTTATTGCACAAGCAGAATAGAGTAGATTACTTGTTGTGAAAATAAAGTTAATAATACTAACACAAGAAGTAGTGGTTTTTGTTAGTTCGTACGCCCCGCCCACCCCCATGAACTACAGACATTGCCGAGGTGGGGTTGCTTGTGTGCAGCGATACAGATAGTCGTACCGTAGGTGCAACCACAGCGGAGGGGTATCTGTGGAGAGGCCAGACAAACGTGTGATTCCTGAAGAGGGGCAGCAGCCTTTTCAGTAGTTACATGGGCAGCAGTCTGGATGCATTCTACGAATCTGAGCGTGGAATGTTCTAACCCTCAATCGCGTAGGTAAATTAGAAAATCTGAAAAGAGAAATGGATAGGTTAAAGTTAGATATGGTAAGGATCAGTGAAGTTCGGTGGCAGGATGAACAGGATTTCTGGTCAGGTGAGTACAGGGTTATAAATAGAAAATCAGTTGGTGGTAACGCAGAAGTAGGTCTGATAATGAATAAGGAAATAGGAATGCGGGTAAGTTACTATGAACAGCATAGTGAACGCATTATCATAGTAAAGATAGAACAAAACCAACACCGACTACAGTAGTACAAGTTTATATGCCAACTAGCTCTGCCGATGATGAGGATATCGAACAGATGTATGAGGAGATAAAAGAAATTATTCAGAAAATTAAGGGAGTTGAAAATTTGATTGTGGTGGGGGACTGGAACTCGGTCGTAGGAAATGAAAGAGAAGGAAATGTAGTAGGTGAATATGGACTGGGAAAAAGAATTGAAAGAGGAGATCGCTTGGTAGAATTCTGTGCAGCACAATTTAATGATCACCAACACTTGGTTTAAACATCATGAAAGAAGTCTGTATACGTGAAAGAGACCAGGAGACACTGGAAGGTACCAGATTGACTTTATAATGGCAAGGAATAGATTTAGGAACCAGGTTTTAAATTGTAAGACATATTCAGGGGCAGATATAGACTCTGACCATAACTTATTAGTTATGAACTGCAGATTAAAACTTAAGAGACTGCAGAAAGCTAGAAAAGTTAGCAGATGGAACCTGGACAAATTGAAGGTACCAGAGGTGGTGGAGGGTTTCAGAGGGAGCATTAGGCAAGGATTGGACGAAACGGGTGAAAGTAATACAGTAGAAGAAGAATGGGTAGCTCTGAGAGATAGGGTAGTGAAGGCAGCAGAGGATCATATAGGCAGAAGGATAAGACCTAATAGAAATCTCTGGATAACACAGGATATACCGAACTTAATTGATGAGAGGAAAAATATAAAAATTCAGCAAGTGAAGAAGGCAAAAGGGAGTACAGAGTCTGATAAATGAGGTTGACAGGAAGTGCACACTGGCAAAGCAGGAGTGGCTTGAGGAGAAATGCAAGACCGTAGGCGCATTTTTATTGCGATATTCTATTGTCAATATCGTCTTTGTACTCACAAATTTCACTTTCCAAACGTCAATTGTTTCAGCATGGCAACTTGTTCGACGTGGAATGCTTTTGTGGCAGATGACCTGGACGCATTTTTAACTGCAGCATTTTGTTGTCACATTAGTCTTTGTACGCATATTTCGTCCCCCAAATTTCACAACTAAACCCTCTAACAGCAATTTTACAAGTCTGTAGACTTAATAGGTTTAGTAAACACAATATAAATGTATACTAGACTTTATGAAAGCAGTTGTCACAACACATTAACAACAGATGAAAATCCATGGTCATGATTGTCCATCATAACAAGTACTACTCACTGTATGTTTCGCAGCTCGTTTAGACCACGTACTTGCATTAAAATCTACACAAATATTTTCACAGCGGCATTTCCGTCGTTATTGCAAACCACATCTGTTATACTTCGAACTGAAATTGTATTACTGTCAGGTTGGTTATATGTCATTACCGCATTTTTAGGAAATATACTACCAGGCTCATCGATTCGCAGCTTCGAAAAAGTCTGACGGAACTTGATGCACAACCGTATTAAATAGTCAATCTTTATTTCAAACGTGGAACTGTAAATAGGTATAATTGTCGAATGGGTGTGGCATACGAGCTGTCAGCCGATACCCCAAATAACATGGCGGACGCCAGTTCAATTTGCCTCAAACAAGGCGGACCTATCGCCACTCTGTGAAATTTAAGCTCGTTGCAGCTTATAGCCTGCAGAGTGGCCAAATCTTGCAAAGAAAATCACACTCATTACTTTATCGTCGCATCTCGTGTAACCAAAAGAATTTCTAGGTAATTTGCATATCGTTAAAAACCAGTGGCTGATTTCATTCCAAAAACAGAAAGGAGGGAAAAAAACTTGTTCTTCCTCTTATATCCGACTACCGCATTTCTTGGAGAAAAGATTAGAGTGGGAAAGTAAATCGAAAAAGGTGACACATTTCAACTTCTTTGAGTGGTCTTTTAATTTAATGCATGCTCATCACATTAGACGGAAAAGAAGAGCTGACACCAGGACCTCTCCGTGGAAATTAAATTTCTTTTTAGAGCGCGATAAAATATGTGAATGCTCGCGCTGGGCACCAGATGTGACACGCGGAGGATAAAAATACAACGGGGCGGTATCGCGGGACACTTCTTCTGGAAACTCACGACGGAGTTTCACGCTTCTAATTAGAAGGAGAGGCCGGAAGGGTGGGCGGAATTATATTGCCTGACAGAGACAGAAGTTACAAAACCCGTGTGCTCTGTGGCAGGCCGTAAATTACTGAACTACCGGTGGTGCTAGTCTGCGCATCGTTCTGAGGTTAACGATGTTTTCATCATTCTATTAACCTGTCAGTGTATTGCAAGTGTAAACAAGACCTCCAGTAAGACTGTTCTAGACATCGCGTTAGGTGATGATCTTCCAGATGGATCTGCTGAGAAAGAAGTATAAAAGAAGTTTTACACGTGATTTTTATTTGCTACAACCACAACTCAGGCAGAGTGTTTTGAACAGAATAGGGCTGTTGATGAGGCAGTTGGAGTAGCTTTATATTGTAGGTGGCTACACTCACGAAATCCTTATCCAGAAGGACGAGCATACCACCACTTCTTGTCAGAAATATAGCGCGAATAATCCTTGACATTACCTATTGTTCAATTCTCTAGTCTATGCAGAGCACGTGGATTCAGTAGTTGTCTAGCAGATGAGAGATTTGGTGTTGATTGGATGGAAGTAAAATAAGTGGACTTCTTTCGTATTTGTCGTTTGGGAGAGCTTGACGCAGATATGGAAATGGAACCTGGGAACAATAGAAATAGGAAACGGAACTTCTGAAATGGCGTTCTACAGAAGAACTCTGGAGATTGGACGAGGAGACGGCATCACTAATGAAATGGTATTGAATTTAACGTATTTGTACAAAAGTAATTTAATGTACAGATTGAAGATGAAGCATCTAGGAATAGTTACATTGGTACTGAAGAGTAGTGAACTGATAAAAATTTTGGAAAGGTTGCATAGTGGCTACAATACCAGTTTGAATCGACTATTTAGTTACTGATTAAGCACAAGTGTAAACAACACAAAAGAAGTTACAGGTACAGTGGCTAATTCACGACTTCGGTTTAGGAGTGGTTGAGCTCGACGAAATTTTCTGTCACCACGTTGTCTCTAAATTGTCTACAAGAAACTATGATAGCTTCTTAGTGAACTGCTATTTCCGAGAGTCTGAAACTTTCACACTCTCTCTCTCTCTCTCTCTCTCTCTCTCTCTCTCTCTCTCTCTCTCTCTCCTCTGTTCATGTGACTTCTTCGGGTATACATAACTGTTATAAAATTATTTTCCGCACATTGGTTTTAAATATTTTTCGTTTTGTGGAAACTTCCGTTATGAAGCTTAAAATAAAATATAAATAAATAAGTAAATAATGATCAATTTTGGGTAGATTACTTTCTTTCAAGGTTCCTGGAAATTTACCACGTACAAAGTTATCTCTACGCCCTTGTTTCAAAATGGAAGTTAAAGAAGGACGTTCTAATACTGTCACATTTTAGTCTTCAGTACCCCAACCCTATCGAAAGGAGAAACGGCCTATCGTTAAGTTTTTAATAGACAAACATAAACCAGTAGATCTTTACATCCGAGCTAAACAAATTCACAGCCATAAACTGGCTCTTTTATGTACAACGAAACCATCAGCACATTCTATAGGTTTCCTGGAGTGCTGCACCGCACTAGTCAACAGAAACTCCTAACACCATGTTTTTTTTAAATAAGTAAATCCCATATGGCAACGTAGACTTTCGTAACGGTTGTCACTGCCGATCAAATTCTTCTGGGTATGAGAAATGGTCGTCATTTTTATAAAATGACACAGACCTTTATTAAGTCCGCGTGTAACAGTGGCCGAAACGTCGGTAGACTTTATAAAAATGACGACGCGTTTTAATACCCAGAAGAATTTTATTGAGCGTAAATCCTATATGTCACTCCACACTACACTCAATTTACCTGTGAAAATCCCATTCAAAACCGTGCAGTACTTCTGTATATTAACTTTTTCAGGCAGGCAGAAACGACAATTTCCGATTTTCTTTTACCTTTTTTTTTTAAATCGCAATACCTTCTCTTTTCTCCGACTTTGCTGAAATAAAACCTATATGTTGACCAAGATACGTTTTATCTGCCTGTAAAAATCCAATAAAATTTCGAATAGTAGTTTAAACTCCGACCTCTACAATTACCGGCAAATTACAACTATTAAATTAGTCGTGTACGTAAGTTCCTGATGTTATGGGAAAGGCGATCGTTCCGAAGTATTAATCCGATAAATGTAGTGGAAGTTACAACGTAAGCGTTGTCCCAGTGCTTCTAGTGCTTTTTCACGCAGCAACGATCGTTTATTTGCAGGGGATATATATATATATATATATATGAGAGAGAGAAAGTGAGTGTGTGTGTGTGTTAAACGATGTGAATTCGTTAAAAAAACGGAACACTAAATTTAGTAAAATTATTCATGGTCTCCACGTTTACCGAGCGAGCGAACGATATAGGGAAAATTTGAATAATTGCAAAGGTTAATTGTAGGTTGGCTAATAAAATATTTTGCTTGAATTTTAACAACTTCGCTAATATAAAACCATCGCAAAATTGCACGTGTTTACAGTAAAACATGATTTTCATTTACTGTGTTGCTTCTGATCTGGTGAAACTAATAACAAATGTCCCAGACGTGTATTTG
Source organism: Locusta migratoria (assembly GCA_026315105.1). Taxonomy (NCBI): domain Eukaryota; kingdom Metazoa; phylum Arthropoda; class Insecta; order Orthoptera; family Acrididae; genus Locusta; species Locusta migratoria. Next base: position 382,097,882 of record CM048750.1, on the reverse strand, counting down.
CAGATATTCCAGAGATAATACAAGCAAATTCTAGAGAATATACAAGTAAATTTTCTTTTCTTTCCAGCAAGAATGTTGGAAACCGTTATTGAGTGGCTTCAGTCGTTTCGTAACCTTGAAAGAGTTACTTATGTGTATTGCTCAGTGAAATAACATTATAACAGCGGCTTATTAAGTGAAACCACGTAGTAATTGATGTACTTCGTAGATTACTTATGAAATAGGGATGCCTTTCATAACATGAATGCACGTGTGCTATGGTATTAAAAAAGCAAAATATCTGATACATTCATACAGTTTGAGTTAACTTTATTTCCATCATTTTCCTAAACTAAATTCTCTACAAGTTCTGTTAAAAATTGTGGTAGTACCAAAAGTCGGACCAAGTATTTAATAAATTATTTCTTTGCTTCTCAGGAATTTCTGGAAGCCTACTGAAGATACATATCTACGTATGTTTTATTAGATTCAGCAGAGGAATAATAACAAAATACATGGAAATCGTGCGTTACTGTAACCTCGTCAAGTTTTGCAATTTGGCTTCACATTAGCGAGGTTGCTAAATTTCAGGCAAAATCTTTTATTAGTCGTAAGCCCGTAAAGAAACATTTGTGGACCTATGTTTATATGAACTTTCTTTTTTAATTTTACTTGTGGAATAACATCTTATAATATTTTACTATCTTCGTGAAGCACCCTGCACATGTTAAAAAAAGTGTGGGTGATACCGACACTCTTGTCCGATTCTTCTGTAATTTTTCTCTCTCCTGTACTGATGCTTGAGCCGATGAGTACCTTGATAGTGAAAGTATGTATTGAAAATGAATTGCAACAAAATCAATTAGAAATTTTTGCATCTAAAATGAGCGTGAAAAGTTCGTTTTTGCGTTGTGTGATTTATAAGTAACATTGAACATTCATTTAATAACAGCCAAATGTAAACTGAATTTTGTGTAATTTTCTCCCCTCATGTAAATGAATAAACTCACGTATTTATTCTGACATCCAAAAATGTGGTTCGTTCGAATCCTGTTACGGAATAATATTTTAATCTTTTCCTAAAAGCTCTTTTGTTTCTTTCTACCACATAGTCTGCAATCGTAAAAGGATTGCATTTATTTATTTATGTTCATTCATGTGAAAAACAAGTATACACTGGGTAAGTGTGAAAAGTACAGAGTTGCAAACACGTTAAAAATAATATTTACAGGCAGAAATGTAGATATGATTACTCTTCTGTCTGCAACATGAGATTTGACTATATGCATATAATTGAATAAAGTGGTTAATTATGTAACTCATCTAACTGGAAAGTGAGGTATGTTTCACACTTAAAAATAAATAACATCGTTTAGTGAAACTTTATGGTAGATTAAAATTGTGTGCCAGAACCGGGACTCGAACTTGGGACCTTTGCCTTTCGCTGGCAACCGCTCTGCCGACTGAGCTATCCCGACACGACTCACGATGCCGCCTCACAACTTCCGCCAGTACCTCGCCTCCTGCTTTCCAAACTTCACAGAAGCTCTCCTGCGAATCATGCAAGACTAGCACTCCTGGAAGAAAGGATATGGTGGAGACTTGGCTTAGCCACAGCCTAAGGGATGTTTCCAGAATGAAACATTGTTTAGTGTTTCTCAGCCTCGTAACCAAGTAAAATTGTTTACTTTTGCATAATCAAGGAGAACTGAAAAACTGTTAAAGTATGTGTCTCGTTTGACTTTGAATTGAAGTCTGACTTACGCATATAACTAAAACTAAAACTGTTCTGTCTAGCATAAGCAAAGACGAGTGACCAAAATGTTAAAGAAATTCAGTTCCTCTAGGGAAAATAATGATAACCCTCATTTATAATGTGTTGAGATATGACGACTTGTACGTTTGCAAAATAGTTTCTATTACATGTTTTAATATTTATATTTGCTATCTCTCTGCACATTCATGTACTACTTAAAGAAAATTAAACATTTTGTCGGATATGATTGTTAGCAGAAAATACATTAAAAATACAAAATGTTGAGGGTTATCATTATTTACCCCTGAGTTCTTCAATTGTCCTGTGTGAGTTCATCACGAGCTATGGTTCCAGTAAATAATTAAAAATCTTTATTGTTCCCAAATCACAGTGAAATGATAAGCCTACCCAGCTTTTCACGTTTTTTGTTGAAATATTATTTTAAAATTTGACCTGTAAGGACAGAGAAGATGCAAAACACGATAGCCCAACAATTATCAAAATATCCGCAACATAACAGTTAGTCACAGACGTGATACATATACAAAAATAAATTAAAAAAAACTGACAGGAAGATGTATAATAAACAAATTGTAAAGATTTGCATCTGCGCTGCCGGAAATGCAAACTAATATATAATTGTATAATCAGAGGAAGGAAAATATACATTTTTGAAAATAAAAACAGTGATCATTGCAGTGAAACTTCATCTTTATACTATGAAAACTCCAAGAAGGAGTGAAACAATTTTTACAATTGCCATGTCTCGGGAAAACCCCCAAACAGATATTTATTTAGACAGCAACTACCTGGCTTCTATCTGGACGCTATAATTTTCACAAAAGAATCAAAACATTGTTACAAGTCACATTTAATTGCATGGAAGAGGGTTCATCGAACCCCTTTTATGATAGTTCTGTACAGTTCTGTTCTCCAATAGCTCGCGGGAGAGAGTACCACGTAAACCTTTCTGTTTTCGATCTGATTTCTCTTATTTTATTATGACGATCATTTCTCCGTATGTAGGTGGGTACTAACAAAATATGTCCGCGTGGGTAAGGTAAAATTGTTGAAAGAAATTTCGCAAATAGATCCCGCCGCAACGAATAACGCCTTTCTTTTAATGATTTCCACTCCAACTCGTGCATCATTATCGTGATACTCCCTCGGGTATATCGGGATAATACAAAACGAGCTGCCCTTCCCCGAATTTTCTCAAAATTGTTCACCAATTACACCTGGTGTGAATTCCCACAATGGGCAGTAATACTCGAAAATATGAAGCACAAGTGTGGTGTAAGTAGTTTCTTTAGTAGAACTGTTGCATCTTCTAAGTAATCTGCCAGAAAATCGACGTCTTTGGTTTGCTTTCCCTAAAGTTATTATGTATTTATTTTTATTATTATTATTTTGTGTTCTTTTCAATTTACGTCGTTCGTAATTGTTATTCATATGTATTTAGGTGAATTGACGGCCTGTAGATTTGATTAATTTATCATTTAAATGAACTATAACGGATTTCTTTCAGTGGCTATAAGGATGACTTCAAATTTCTCATTATTAAGGGTCAATTGCCAATTTTTGCATCATGCAGATATCTAAATCATTTGCACTTTCTTTTGATCTTCTGGCGACTTTAGTAACCGATAAATGACACCGTCATCCACGAACAGTCTAAGAGAGCTGCTCAAATTGTCTCCTAAATCGTTTATAAAAATAAGGAACATTAGGGGCCCTAAAACACTTGTATGTGGAACGCCAGATATCACGTCTGTTCTGCCCGATGACTTACCGTCAATTACGACGTACTGTGTCCTTTCTGACAGGAAATCACTAATTCAGTCGCACAACTGTGGCGATATGAAAATATGAATCACTCCCTTCCATCGAAATGATGAAGCTATCAGAATTCATGAGACAATGCAACATTCTGCCACTGCCCCAACGCCCAGTGACGTGCTCATGTGCCCATTGACACTACATGGATCTTCGGCTTCGGAGACCTATCATTAAAAGAGTTTGGTGCAGTGTGCGTTCAGACAGGCTTTTATTCTGCCCAGCATTAAAACCTGACGTTAGTTCTATCGGAAATTGACGCCTGTCCTGTTATCCCGTCGCAGTTTTCACGTGGCTTCTCCTTGCTTTTGCCATTTGTTGAAGACACTCACCAGAGCGTTGCTCATATTGAGCCTCCGAGCTATCTCAAGTTTCCCTCTGTCAAACATACAGATTACTCCCTTTCCCGGTTGTATATGCAGACAGAATGACCACTGATAGTGAATTACATGCTTCGTGCGTTTGTGTGAGTAGTAGATTTTCGTGGTCATGTGATGCTGTTATCGCGTGAACTTTTTTGTATTGGTAATACGCAGTCTTTCAAATTCCTAAGTCAGCAGGGGTAAAATATATAGAACGGGAGGTTACCTACGACTTGTACAAAATCCAGGCAGAAGTTGTAAGAGTCGAAGAGCATGGAGGAGAAGAACTGTAGCCTTTCTCAGATGTTACTGAATATGTACATTGAGCAAGCTGTGAAGAAAAGCAAAGATAAATTGGTAAAAGGAGTTAAAGTTCAGGGTAAAGAAATAAAATCATTAGGTTTTGCCGATGACATTGTAATTCTCTCAGAGGCAGCAAAGGACGTAGAAGAGTAGTTCAACGGTATGGACTGTTTGTTGAAAGGCACGTTTAAGATGAACATTAACAGGAGCAAAACAATGGTAATGGAGTGCATTCTAAGGAAATTCGGTGATGTTGAAAGAATTAGATTAGGTAACGACATAATAAAGTTGGTGGATGAGGTTACTTACTTGGGAAGTAAAAAAACATAAGATGGTCGCAGTACAGAAGATGTAAAATGCAGACTGGCAAAGGAATGAGAAGCGTTTGTGGAAACGAGAAATATATTAACACCGAATATTAATTTAAGTGTAATGTTGTCTTTTCTGAAGGCATTTACGAGGATAGTTGTCTTGTACACGATTGAAACACGGACGATAAATAGTTCGACAGGAAGAGAATATAGTTTTTTGAAATGTGGTGTTACAGAAGAATGCTGAAGATTAGTCTCGTGTAGTTCGCGAACGAACTAGTTAGAAAGAGCGCTCTCACAGGCGAACTACGCGAACTAGTTCCCAGATTCCTGGCCTCTTAGTTCGTTCGCTCCTTTTACGAAGACTGAAAGGGAACAGCGAGAGGACTGGAGAGCGCTCAGAATCACGTGATTGCCTTTTGCCAGTTACCGTCATTCCGAACTGAGGTGTAGCTCAGCTGTAGTTTCATAGTTTAGATCAAAAAAAGATCTGCTTGACTGGTTGTGTCCTCATGTGTAAGAGTCTATCTTAACGAGATTTGGCATTTTCGCGACATCAGTACCATGCCAAGGCACTTTTTCGTCGACGGGAGAAATCCTCAACCAACGCAGAACATCGTTATCAACGAACAAAGTTTCAAAATTAATATTTTCACATAATAATATGTAATTTTTTGTGATATTTAACTTGATAATTAGAAGAAAGAAGAATATTTAAAGAACGATCACATAAAATACAAAAAATGAATAAATACGATATCACTGAGGGCTTATATTTTTTGTGTGCCTAAGCAACAACTTAGAAATTTTAGTGTTTCTTTTATTAATGATGTAGGTGGTATTGTTTGTGCCATATAATACTTGACCTGTAGCTAATAATAGTAATATTTTTTGTTGATCATTTCCAAAACTTTATAAAAATTAAAACGTCAGTTATTTATAAAGGAGTATTTTTATTCACCAAGATAAACGCATTTCGCTTATTTTGTAGGTAACGTTTCTCCAGTGACCTAACAAATAAATCGATTTAAGAAATAAAGTACTATGAGAACTCTGTATGTAAAGTAGTTGAATACCATTACACATTTGTCTAAATAACTGGTTTATTTGTCTATTTGATGTCTAAGTGTCCAAAAATACGAGTAGTAGCACACGCTTGCTCAACACTGATCATTATAAAAAAAGCTACCATAACAAGAGAAAGAGTGTTTACAGAAGCGGTAGCAAAGTCCAAAAGGAGCTAACAAAAACGATCTGTCTCGGGAATATGAGTTGAGGAATAAAAAGAACGACGGAGCTACGAACTAAAATGAGAGCTACAGATGCGAACTGTTATGCTAAACGTACCTCGGGCCTTAGTTTGTTCGATACTTCTCCGAAGACCGACGGGCAATAGCGAGAGGGCGCGGAGCAGAATTAAAAATCACGTGTTTGCCTTCTGCAGATGAGAGCCATTTCGAGATGAGCGTCTGCTAGCTATACATAGCTCAATGCTACAATATTTCTGTTTTAAAGCACTCTGCAGTCTGCAGTATCTAACTAATAAATTATATAATGACAAGATATAAACATAACAGAATTTTAACGTAAGAAATTATCCACAGACTGTTTCTTTTGGTCTGCGTGATATCGTTAGTGGCTCATGCAGCAAGCGCGTGCGGAGGCGAGGTGGGGGAACTTCACCCTCCACCTGCATGCGCAGACCACACCGGTCAGCTGTCACTGGGAGCGGACCAATTAAAGAGCGAACTAGTTCGCGGCAGAGCTGCGAACTAAACTGAGCGCTCTCGGCCGCGAACTATTAAGCGTAAGACTACTGAAGATTAGGTTGGTAGGTTGGTAACTGATGAGGAGCTACTGAACATATTTGGGGAGAAAAGGAATTTGTGGCACATCCTGACTAAAAGAAACGATTTATTTTTATAAAACACTAGTTGAAAACCCGGCGCTGTCTGGGTATTTATTTATTTATTTATTCCTGCCATTTTTCAGGTATTTATTCATTTGTGTAAGAGCTGTATGTCTGTAAAATCTCAAGGGAATACAATTAGTTGTAGAGAAGTAATAGATTAAATCTTGGTGCAAAATGGGGCGGTTTTCCATGAACGTTACTGCTTATGTGCTCATATCTCATGAACTACGTGTCGTACTGTGATACAATTTATAGATACACTCAACTATATGTGTGTATACTGTCACTACAGTTTGCAGTGTTCAAATTATAAATTGTAACGTCATACCGAGTGCCGTAGTTTTCATAAACAGCGGAAAAGTGGTAAGCGAGAAACTTTTTTCCTTTCATCATTTTGATATGGTTTACAGCGAGAAAAAGTTTAATAAAGGTTTGAAATTATGTTTAAAGTTTGTTGCAAGTCGCTAAGTACTGTCATTCTCATACAGTGTATTTCGAAAGTCTCGCCGCATTATATGGCTTTTTTTGCAATTTCTATTGGTTATGACGTAATATCTTCTGAACTATGTGCCGTATGTTATCCTTAACCATGCAGCAATTGTTACGTCACGGTAAGAAATGTGTGTACCAAATTTGGTTGAAATCGGTCCAATGGTTTATGAGAAAATGAGCAGCAATGTCGCAAAATGCAGCAGTCATTGTTTATGACGTCATATCTCGTAAACTATGTTTCGTACGTGATTCTTACACTTACGGCGACCGTTCTCATGGACTGAAGATTACTTGTATAAAATTTGAGAAAGATTGGATCATAACTGTAGATTTGTATGCAACAGGTACACACATACGGGCACTCTGTTTTATATATTAGACGGATTTAAATGAATGTGGCTTGCCGTTCTTAAGAGGAGATGATGAGGCTTGATCAGTCTTCGGACTGAAGACCACAAGAACAACTTTAGGTACGGGATGATAATGTCGTGGCTTATCGGTGTAGAGCCCTGCGGGACTGTTAACGGATGTCAGAAACAGAAGGGTTTTCAGTGCTAACGCCACTAGCGGCCTGTCGGCCTGTCACAGAGAGGTGGCTGGGGCGGATCGTCCCCGCGTGTCCTTGTGTTTCTTTGACCGCGGCCCCTGCCGTACGGTCGGAAGCTCTCGTGTTCTGGCCGGCGATTAATCCGGGCTCCGTTAAAAGCCCGCCCCGCCGCTGGCTCTCAAACGCGGTTTCCTCCCCAAAGGACAACAGTTGTCTTTTGTCCCGGGCTCTCCCTTTGCTGCAGTGTCCCACCCTCCGCCCACCGAAACTCACTGTTACTCGCGACACTCATTCTCCCAGTAGAGTTCATCTCTTTAACCCTTCTGGCCGCATAAGCTGCAGTATATTGGTCACCCCCGTCAAACGGTATATAGTGCACAAAAAGGCCGAAATTTGTGCATTTATTCTGTTGGACTTGTAATATACAGGGTGAAACTAAATTCGCGCACTTGGGCTTCGCAGCACGATTCCTCACCTGCCAACAATGAATAATGTCTTCCACATATCAACCTGCGCATACTTCCGCCAGTAAATGAACGTCAAAGACTGAGATGGCTGTGTGTTCCATACGTCAGACTGTTTCATAATTACACCAACAAACCTGTAAGGGATGTATTACGCGTCTTGAGGAACATAATGAGCCTGTAAGCCCATGCACGGAAACGCCATTCAACGAAGCTACGGAATGTCCAAGTTCCAGGCACCAGCTCCTGCCGCTAGACATCCCCTACAGCAAGTTCCTCGCACTGTAGCGTCATTGGATGACGTTTCCGGGCATGGGTTTCTATGCTCACTTTCTTCCTCAAGACAACTCCCTCATCCCCTAGAAGTTTGTTGGTGTAGTAATGTAATTATGAAACAGACTGACGTATGGGACAAACACCCATCTCGGTCTTCGACATCCATTTACTGCCGGAAATATGCGCAGGATGAAAATTTGTGACAGACATTTTTTTATTGCTAGCATGTGAGGAATCGCGCTGCAAAGCCCGAGTGCGCAAATTTAGATTCATCCTGTACAAAAATCACTCTAAGAAATGTCTGTCTCGAGCAGGAAAATGCCAGTTTCTGTGCCTCATCACTTACGGGAATACAGTTACAGCCGCGAGGCGTTGACTTAGAAACTTGAATATTTTCACACTGGATGGTATTGTAGACGGCAGTGTGTGTCATACATTTCAACATGATACCTCCAGTGCGACCCGGTTGTACAGTGGTAGAGTACCAGACTACAAATCCAAACGTTGCGGTTTTGTATCCACGCCAGTTCCGAGGATTTTTATCTGTCACTTTCCACTTCTTTCACCTCTGGTAGTGTTGCTGATGTGAAAAATATCGAGTAGCACCGTGGATCGTACCCCACGCTAAACTGTAGGTCCCCCTATAAATGGCTGGGTAAGTCAGTTCTAAGGTCGGAGGAAAGCAACGGCATACCACCTCCAAGACGTACCATGAATAAATCTGATTTTTGACTGCTTTACTTTGTACCTCCGCCATATTATGAGAAACGGGGAGGGGGGTGTTTAAGAATGAGTTAGATAAACATATGGACAAACAAGTGGTCTTGTTTTACCAACGGAGGTGCAGAACAATAAAAAACGAATCAGTAATAGAAGATCCAGTATGCATCCATGTGGAACACACCCAAGTTGTTGTTGCAGTGAAGTCATGGCGTCATGGTCTCTCTAAATATTATCCAGTAACAGCTGCGAAATATTTAGCAAATAATGAGATGTATATCACAAAGATCAGGTAGGAACGGAGGGGTGTGTTCATTGCTGTCCACAAAAAGTATTCCTTTTGTTGATCTACAAGTAGAGAGTGTCCGTGAGGTTTTCTGGACACGTGTAACAGGTACAGGTGAAATCTAGTTAATAGTTGGGTGTTTTAATTGGCCACCCAGTTCCACCAACACAGTGCTAGAGTCATTCACAGAAAGTTCACGATCAGTAGCGCGAAGGTACCCAGACGATACTTTCTTAGTTGGGGGCGACTTCAACCTGCCGAGTGTAGACTGGGGCGCCTATGCTTTCACTACTGGAACTATTGTTGAGTACGTTTTCCGAACACTGCTTTGAGCAGCTAAATCGTCGGCCCACACGCAATGGAACTATTTTGGGCATCTTAGTTACAAACAGGCCAGACCCTGTAGAGACAGGTGTTAATGATCATTATGTCATAGCGACAATGGTCACCAAAATTAATAAATTGGTCAAGGAGCTTAGGAGAGTCTTCGTTCTAGAAAGAGAATCTAACCAATTGTTGGCGTCCCAATTAAGGAATGAATGGACATCATTTACTATCGGTACGGTGGACGTAGATGAATTATGGGCCAAATTTAAATGCATTGTAAATACATCTCGTGAAAGTTCATTAAGGATGGGATAGACCCACCGGTTATAATAGAAATAATCGAAAAATGCTGAGAAAGCAAAGGCAGTTTCGATTCAAGAAAAGTCAAGCAATTCAAATCAGACACTTCTTAATAGAGATTCGCGCGTCTATAAAAAGAGCAATGCGCAAAGCATAAAATAACTATATTTGACAAAGTTCATCGCAACCGCCGGACGCGGTGGCCGAGGGGACTGAGGCGCTCCAGTCACGGTATGCACGGCCACTACGGTCGGGGGTTCGAATTCCCCCTCGGGCATGGATATTTGTGCCGTCCTTAGTATTAGCTAGTTCATAAGTAGTTTGTAAGTTTAGGGACTGATGACACCGTAGTTAAGTCCCATAGACTCTACAAACATTTGAACATTTCAGCCCAACCAGTTGCAAAATTTTATAAACTACCTTGATCTAGATTTCGGCACCACGTAAGGGTGCCTTCAACAGAGGAATAAAAATTAAAACATAAGACATACAATTACGAGCAGTGTGCTCAACTCCAACCTTATGAAATTATGCAACATGGTAGCAAAAGGCTAGCAAGTCAAAAATAAAATAAAGGCAGCTCGACTATGTTAGGTTTACAATGTTGCTGTTGAGCAAATGGAGAACATAGTAATAGGCACAGCTGGTGTAGAGAAGTGTGGTGTCGCACATGTATAAAGTGCGCGCCACCTACTTTCGCCGCGCGCCGCCATGCACGCACGGCGCGGCGTTCTTACGACGACAGCCACGAGCGCCCTCTGCTACAACGCCGCTCGTGGCCACCACTGAACGACATCGCTCACTTGGGACTGAGAGAGGAACCAGTTAACACTTCGGAATCAGATAGGCACCAGTGAAGACTTGGCTATCGCATAGGCACTAGGCGGGCCTCTAGCTCAACTATGTATCTGCAGTACTGAGCAATGTAAAAGTTAAGTATTGTATAAATTCTGTGCAATATATATGTCGTTCTAATTTACTCTAGTGTTTCTAGTTTCTGGCTGCTCCCCTCCGTACCTGCACCAGCGTGCTATCTTTATTCCTGTGTCGGTCTCATTCCACTCGGCCACCGACACCTACGACGGAAACGAGACACAAAAGCAGCGACGAGGCTGGGACACAAAAAGAAGCATCTGAGAGAGTTGAAAACAAACAACGCGTCTGATCCAGATGGGGTAGCAATCCGATTTTACAAAGAGTACTCGGTGGCATTGGGCCCTTACTGAGTTTCTTTTATCGCGAATCTTTGATCCAGTGAAAATTAGCGAGATACTGTAAAATGTCACAGGTAACTCCCATGTATAAGAAAGGAAAAAGATTTGCTTGAGACGGAAAATCTTATGTCCCTGCATCAGCATGGGTTTAGAAAGCTTGATCTTTTCTCTCGTGACATCTTAAGTGTTATGGATGAAAGGCAACAGGTAGACTGCATATTTCTCGATTTTCGAAAGGCCTTGACACGGTACCGCACTACAGACTCTTAACGAAAGTACGAGCTTATGGAATAAGTGAGTGGCTCGAAGATTACCTAAGTAATAAAACTCACTACGTTGTCCTCGATGGCGAGTGTTGTCGTCATTTTGTATCTATATAAATAACCTGACAGACAGTGTGACTTGCAATCTGCGGCTGTTTGATAATGATGCTGTGGTGTACAAGAGGGTGTCGTCATTGAACGACTGTAGTAGGATGCAGGATGACTTGGACCAAATTTCTAGGTGGTGTGAGTAGGAGAAACAATCCCGTAAAGTTCGAGTACATCATTACTAGTGAGCTGCTTGACAGAGTTGCGTCAATTAAACAACTTGGCGTAACGCTGCACGGCGATAAGAAATGGAACGAGCATCTAAGGACAGTCGTGGGGAAGTGAAATGGTCGATTTAGCTTTGTTGGGAGAATTTTGCGAAGGTGTGATTTGTCTGTAAAGGAGACAGCATACAAGACGCTTGTACGACCCCGTCTTGAGTATTGCTCATATGTTTGGGATGCCCACTAGATACGTTTAAAGGAGGACATATAGGCATTTCAGAGGCGGGCGGTGAGGTTTGTAACTGGTAGATTTGATCAATGCAGAAGTGTTACTTAAATGCTTCGTGAACTGGTAGTCCTGGTAGTCGCTGGAGGGAAGGCGACATTCTTTTCGAGAAGCACTAACAAATTTGTAGGGCTGGAGTTTGAGGCGGACGGCAGAACGAATCTACTGCCGCGAACCTACATTAAGCATAAAGATCACAAAGACAATACCTGAGAGATTAGGGCTCGTACAACTGCATAGAAGTATTCGTGTTTCCCTCGTTGTATATGGGAGTGGAACGGGAGAACAAGTAACTATTAGTGGTACTGAGTACCTTCCGTCACGCACCTTTCATGAATTTCGAAGTATGTATGTAGATGCAGATGCTTAAGTATGGAGGTCTGGGGAACGCACGTAAGCCAAGTACATTGTCAGCCATTTGTTAGATGATACTGGTACGGAACCATAAAAAATGAATGAATAACATAAGACGCTATACAGTCCCATGGAACAGGAATCTAAGCCATTTACGGAAGCCGTTGGTGCTAACAATAGAAAAAAAAATGTCTAAACCTCAGGTAGCTCAATTTCATTTTCAGATGGCTTTGACATGGGACCTCACACAATGCTTTTAATAGAATAACGTGCTTTTGGGATAACCCAGATATGTGGATTGGAGATTTTCTGACCAAGAGGACACAGTTCGTAGTAATTGACGGGAAGGCGTCGTATAATAGAAAGGTGATATGAGGCTTTCCTTATGGTAGCATTATTGGTCTTCTGATTTCTCTTATATAACGATTTTTGAGAAATTTGAGTAGTCCTCTGATACTGTTAGCTGCTGATGCTGTTGTTTTTCATGTAATAAATTGTCAGTAGATCAAAACGAACTGCAGCATTGCTTAGATAAGGTATCTGAATGGTGTGAAAACTGGCAGCTGCTAAAATACTGAAAAGTGTGAAATGGTCTACTTGAATACTAAAAGGAATCCACTAAACCTAGTTTATGCAGTAAATAAAAATCTGAAGGCCGCAAGTTAAACGTGTTCTCTATTAATTACTTTTACAAAAAATCTTAAACCCGAAAGAGCAGATGGAATATGTCGTGGGAAAGGCGAACCAAGTAATGCGTTTTATAGACCATATAGAACATATATTCGCAACAGAATTACTACATAGAATGCTTGCCATACGATTATCCATCCCCTTTTGGAGTATCGCTGCGCGGCGTAGCATCGTTGTAACGAGCAATTGACCGAGTACGTAGAGAGAATACAAAGAAGGACAGCCCATTTATTATTAGTGCAGTAAAGGAGTGAAAGGGTGTAACAGAAATGACACGGAAGTTTTTGTGGGAATCACTGCAACGACGGCGTTTTACATCGCGGCGAATTGTATTTAATGTAATGGTTGTTGTGTTCCAGATAATATGATTAAACAGAATGAATGTCATGCTTTTAGTATTCTCGCTATATTTAATCCATATATATATATATATATATATATATATATATATATATATATATATATATATATATATATATATATACTAATAATACGCTCTTATGTATAAGTAAAAGATAATGTCCGCCACTTGGAGCGACATTATCGCCCCTAGCGTAGGAAAAGTCAACAGTAGTTGCACTATCACTGTACAGTCGCCGGCCGCGGTGGCAGAGGGGACTGAGGCGCTCCAGTCACGGTCTGCCCAGCCACTACAGTCGGGGGTTCGAATCCCACCTCGGGCATGGATATTTGTGCCGTCCTTAGCTAGTTCGTAAGTAGTTTGTAAGCTTAGGGACTGATGACCCCGTAGTTAAGTCCCATAAGTTCTACAAACATTTGAACATTTGAACTGTACAGTCGAATCAGAGACACTGGCGCTGCCAGTGGCAGTACAGTAGTTACAGAAGAATGGCGTGGGACAAACAGTTGGTTCCTTCTCCGCACGAGTAGCTCTTGCAGTTCCAAGTGCCAGGAGTAAATTTTAACCACTGTCCTTATCCGAACGCTACCAAACGTCATAGGAACACCCTCTGGACTAATCGGAAAAATCGTCTGAAGGTTTCAAAAAAATTGCTCCATTTGTCTTGAAGTCCATAGGGATCATACATACACATATTTAGTTTTGCAGATATAGTTTCCCACGTACAACGGGAAAACAGAATGAGAGCTTGAACGGAATTATGTAGGTGTTATTTCTACCGTGTACTATTCGAAAATGGAATGGTAGATATAAAGTTTGGCAATGGTTTGATGAGGCCCCTGCCAGGCACACCACTATTATTTACCTCATGTAGAAGTAGAACAAACACAGGATGCAGCCCTGTGGAACGCACCTTGGTAAGGGAGTTAAGGTCACTGTTAACAATTTGGCAGGTACCTCGGAACCTTAGACGAATGAGTCAGTAAGAGAAAGAGAGGATCTGACATTGATCCCTGTGGTACGCACGCATGCCGAGTTGTCGGCGGCAGCAGCCGTTTGACAAGTGACGTCCCTCACCCATTATTCGTTCCCCGCACAGTGTAGTGACGTCAGCCTCCCTCCCTGGTGTTCCAGCGCTGCCCGAGGGCCCGCCCACGCTGGTGGCGGAGCGCGACCGCTACTACCCGGGAGACCTGCTCAGGGCCAACTGCACCGCTCCACCATCCAGGCCCGCGGCGCACCTCGCCTTCTACATCAACGACGAGCCCATCGGCAGCCGCCGGCCAGACCTCAGCATCAGGGAGCTGCCGGTGAGTCTGATCTTTCCATGATAGCAGCTAGGCTGCGGTGGAGCGGCCGAGCGCATTGAAGCGCTATGCTCCTATGCGCGAGGCCGTTCCCCGTAGGGGGTTCGGATCCCCCCTCGGGCATGGATGTTTATGTCGTCTGTAGTATAAGCTAGTTCATAAGTAGTTTGTAAGTTAGGGACTGATGACCCCGCAATTAAGTCCCTTAAGCTTAACAAACGTGTTTGGACGTTTTTTGATAGCAGTCACCTCTGAGTCTACGCCATTGTACTTACAAAAACACAATGACACATTGACAAAACATGTGTTCGATATACTTTGACTGGAGCTGTCGGCCGTGTCACAAGTACTTGATTACTGAATAAAAAACAGTTGCTGATCGCAATTATATTGTTCAAACAGAGGCGCTGGAAGACAAAGCTAGTGTAGTGCATTGCGTAAGGTGTTGTAATATGAAGTCAACTATTTGCTTGTTGCAAAGGCACACGCTACTCGTCTGATCCATTCAATATTATTTTGATGATATATCTGAAGCATTGAATTAAACTTTTGTGATGCGACCGGGAATCGAACCCAGACCTCCATGCTTACTAGGCAGATTTCTTACCGATAGACCACCGCATCACAAGCGATTAAGGCGCGTCGGAATATTCTAAGTCTGATTTCCTTCACGTCACAAACTTTAAATCAGCTTCTGTGTTCCGTAGAACATTGCCACTACTGCTAAGGCTCTCCAAACAGCGGAATAGCTACTCGGCAATGGACATATTCGAACATTCCTGTTTAAGGTGACATGAATTTTAATGTAAATACAATGAAAATTTTCGTCTCGTGAAGGAAATCGTGCTTAAATTATTCCGAGGCGCTTTAATCGCTAGTGTTGCGGTTGTCTAGCGTTCTGCCCAGTATGTATGGAGGTCGAGGTTCGATTCCCGGTCGCATCACAAAATTTTAATTTAATGCTTCAGATATGTCATTAATGTCTTTGACATATTCGAGACGAAAATCCGTCTCAGCAATTACAGTAATATTATTTTGTGTCCAAATTTTTATAAATCTATGGGAATTAACTGCTCTGGTCATCAGTTCCTAGGTTTACACACTACTTAAACTAACGTATGCAAACGACAACACTCACACACATGCCCAGGGGAGGACTCGCACCTCCGACAGCGAGCAGTGGCGCGCTCCGCAGCTAGGCGCCTTGGATCGCTCGGCCACTCCAACGCGGCTATTATTTTGTGAACGCCAAAACAGAAGTACCGATTTTTAATCTAATCTATCTTGTAATGATGTTATTGCTGAAGACTACAAAAACAACGACTTTCTTATACACGATGTAACTAAATAATTGGGAAAACTCCTGGGAGTCGCTAGAAGCCCTGACAACAAGCAGAACATGTGGAGTACACACGAAGTTTATTTTCTTTCGTTACCGTGCGAATTCCCACGTGTATGAATATAGACGTACAGAATTTTATACCTCGTTTCGGCAATAGACCACCTTAAGACTCGCTGTTTGTTGGATTTAACTTGCGGAACGGAAAGGAACTGCACACACCTATTACATATCATTCACCAAATTGCACAGCCGCCTGCTGACATACAGGGACCATGGAATCATGAGACTGTCTCCATATACATACACGTCCAAGTGCTCGATACAATTGAAAAAGGGACTTGTCTAATCAGGCAAAAGGTTTCCCGTCATCAACAGTCCAATTTTGGTGTTGTCTGAGTTGACGGGTCCAAACGATGTGTAAAGTTTTGTATTCTGCAGTCAGCAAGGATACACGATTGGGACTCTGGCTTTAAATGCAATGCAATTGTCTACGCAACAGTTATTCATAACGTCGAATTGCTGCGTCAGCCCACCAAGGAAAGGTGTCATCAGATACGACAGACACGGTCAATGATGCGGCGCCTAGATGCCTGCATTATAGCTCGTGATAGCAACATTGAGCACTTTCTCTAAAGAACTGTGGGTAGTAAATTACGCTGTGTCAACACTAACTAGTATTGTCAAGCGGTTGAGAGAGCTGTGAAGAGAAACATCGCCAGGACCGGAAAAAACGTCAGTTCGGTTTTACAATGGATACTCTACGGCACTGGCCCTCTACATAATTGCAATTATCGCGAAACAGTCCCAGTGCAAGACTGGACAGAAACGCAAAAGACTGGACAGAGACGCAGGTTACGGACCCGCAAAATTATAGACCAATAACACTAACGACAGTTGCGCCTCGGTTGCACAGTGGTAGAGTACCAGTCTTCAAATCCAAAGGCCGCGGGTTCGATCCCTGCCAGATCTTAAGTTTTTATCTGTCACTTCCCACTTCTTTCACTTCTGGTGGTATTGCTAATGTGAAAAATACCGAGAAGCACCGTACTTCCGAACCTACGTTAAACTGTAGGTCCCCCTATAACTGGCTGGGTAAGTCAGTTCGAAGGTCGGAGGAAGGCAACAGCATACTACCTCCAAACAGGACCATGCCTAGTAAAGCACTGTTGCGTTCAAACCAATCTTTGAATTGTTGAATGCTTTACCTCTTTTTTTATCATTAACGTCAGTTTGCTGTAGAATTCCTACATTTCCTTGGAGCGGTAAAGCTGATGTCCTTGCATCAGCACGACTTCAGAACTTACAGCTCGTTTGAATCTCAGATTGCCCTATTCTCTTATCTTGTGAACCATGGGGGAAGGGCAGCAGGCAGATGGCAAATTCGTTAATTTGCGAAAAGCGAAGCACAGTGCCGCACAGCAGATTGCTAACAAAGGTACGAGCATATAGAATAGCTCCCCTGATATGTGAGTGGACCACACGAGTATTCATTACAGACGAGTGTACCGTCAGGAGCGCTCCTGGAATATTTTCTATGTAAATGATCTGTCGGGCAGAGTGAGTAATAATCTGTGGCTGTTTCTTCATGATACTGCAATGTACAGGAAGGTAGCATATTTGTCTGCAGCAGGTGCGATGAATCACAAATAGCTCTAAATCAAGAAAAATGTAAGATGATGCAAATGTTCAAATGTTTGTAAAGCTTAAGGGACTGAACTGCGTGGTCATCAGTCCCTAAACTTAAAAAATACTTACGAACTACCTTATACTAAAGATGGTACAAACATCCATGCCCGAGAAGGGATTCGAACCCCCGACGGCAGACGGCCGTGCACTTCGTAACATGGCATTCCAGTACGCGCGGCTAATCGGCAGCGGCTAAGATGTTGCAGTTTTTGTTGTTGTTCTTGTGGTCTTCAGTCCAGAGACTAGATAGATTCAGCTCTCCATGCTACCCTGTCATGTGCAAAAATCTTTATCTCTGAATAACAGCGGCTGCATCTTTCGAATCGGCATTTTATATTCATCTCTCGGTCACTCTATGCGATTTTTACCCCACACATGCCTTCACAATGCTAAATTGACGATTCCTTAATGTCTCACAATGTGTCCTTCCAATCAATACCTTCTCTTAGTCAAGATCAAACAGAAATTTCTTTTCTCCCCAATTTTGTTCCTTACCTCCTCATTAGTTACGTGATCTACCGACCTACTCTCCAGAATTCGTCTGCAGTACCACATTTCATAAGCTCCTCTCATGTCTCCGTCTAAACTTCTTACCGCCCAGTTTTCACTCCTGTAAAATGTTACATTTCAGACAAATACTTTCAAAAAAGACCTCCCACTAATTCAAATCAATTTCGGATGTCAACAGATTTCTCCAGAAATGCTTCTCTTACAATAGCCATTCTGCATTTTATATCTTATTCCGCCATCAGAAGTTATTTTGGTATCCAGGTAACAAAACTCGTCTACTTTATTGTCTCCTTACTTACGCTAAATCCTACAGCATCGCCTGATTTTCTTAGACTGCATTTAATGCCATTTGTTTTGCTTTTGTTAATGTACAATTCATGTTGTAATTTCAAGATACTGCCCATTCCGTTCAATTACTCTTCCTGGTTCTTTGCTGTCACTGACAGAAGTACAGCGTTAACGAAAAAATGCAAAGTTTAAATTCTTCACCCTCAACATCAGTTCTTTTCAGAATTTCTCCTTACTTTCCTTCACAGGTTACTCAATGTACAGATTGCATAATACTGGTAAAAGACAAGAACCATGTCTAACTACCTTTGATGCCCTTCGAATCTTGTAGCTGCTGTGTGGTCTTTGTACGACTCGTGTATATCTTTTCGTTACCTATATATAGGTAGAAGGACAAGGCCTAATAGAAATCTCTGGATAACACAGGTTATACTAAACATAATTGGTGAGAGTAGAAATTATAAAAATTCAGCAAGTGAAACAGGAAAAAGGGAGTACAAACGTTTGAAAAATGAGATTGACAGGAAGTGCAGACTGGCTAAGCAGGAGTGGCTAGAGGACAAATGCGGAACCGTAGAAGAATGTATAACTAAGGGAAAGATAGATACCACCTACAGGAAAATAAAAGAGGTATTTAGAGACAAGAAAAGCAGTTGTATGAATATCAAAAACGCAGACGGAAAACTAGTACTAAGCAAAGAGGGGAAAGCTGAACTGTGGTAGGAATATATAGAGGGCCTATACAAAGGAACTAAACTTAAAGGCAGTATTCTAGAAATGGAAGATGAAGGAAGATGAGGTAGGAGATATGATACTGCGAGAAGAATTTGACAGAGCGCTGAAGGACTTGAGTCGAAACAAGGTCCCTGGAGTACATGATACTCCGTCTGAATTGCTGATATCATCAGGAGAGCCAGTCGTGAAAAAAATTGTATCACCTGGTATGCAAGATGTGTGAGACAGGTGAAATACCCTCAGACTTCAAGAAGAATATCGTAATTCCAATTCCAAAGAAAGAAAGTGCGGACAAGTGTGAAAATTACAGAACTAACAGTTCAATATGTCACGGTTGCAAAATACTTACACGAATTATTTACAGACGAATGGAAAAAGCTTGTGGGACCTCGGGGAAGATCAGTTTGGATTTAGGAGAAATGCAGGAACACGGGAGGCAATACTCACATTACAACTTATCTTAGAAGATAGGCTAAGGAAAGGGAAACCTATGTTTTTAACGTTTGTCGATTTGGAGAAAGCTTTTGATAATACACTTTTCCAAATTCTGAAGGTATCAGGGGTAAAATACAGGGAGCGAAGAGTTATATCAACCTATACAAAAACCAGACAGTGGTTATTAGAGTCGAAGGGCAAGAAAGGGACGCAGAGGTTGGGTAGGGAGTAAGACGGGGTTATAGCCTTTCCCCAATGTTGTTCAATCTGTACATTGAGCAGGAAGTGAAGGAATGGAAGGAGAAATTTGGAGAGGGCATTAAAGTGCAGGGAGAAGGAATAAAAACATTGCGGTGTGCCGTCAGAAACCGCAAAAGATCTGGAAGAGCAATTGAATGGGATGGACAGTGTCTTGAAAGGAAGATATAAGATGAACATTAACAAGAGTAAAACGAAGGTAATGGAATGCAATGTCAGAAAATCAGGCGATGCTGAAGGAATTAGATTAGGTAATGAGACAATAAAAGTAGTAGATGAATTTTGTTATTTAGGTAGCAAGATAACTTCTGATGGCCGAAAGTAAAGAAGATATAAAATGCAGAATGGCTATGGGAAGAAAAGCGTTTCTAAAGAAGCGAAACTTGTTAACATCCAATATTAATATAAATGTTAGGAAGTACTTACTGAAAGCATTTTTGTGGAGTGTAGCATTGTATGGGAGTGAAATTTGGACGATAAGGAGTTCAGATAAAAAGATGATAGAAGCTTTTGAAATATGGTGCTATAAACGAATGATGAAAATTAGATGGGTAGATCACGTAACTAACGAGGAGATGCTTAACCGAATCGGGGAGAAAAGGAGTTTCTGGCATATCCTGACTAAGAGAAGGGATAGATTGGTTGGACACATTCTGAGACATCAAGGAATTGTCAACTTAGCATTAGAAGAAATCGTGTGGGGTAAAAATCGTAGAGGGAGACCGAGGGACGAATACAGTAAGGAGAGTTAAAAAGATGTAGGTTGCCGAACGTAATCCCTGATGAAGAGACTTGCACAGGACAGTGTAGCGTGGCGAGCTGCACCAAAGCAGTCTGCGGACTGAAGACCATAACAATAAAATATTTCACCTCTTCTACCTACAGAATTTCATAAAGTTTATTCCACTGTACATTATCAAAAGATTTCTCCAAATCTACAAGAGCCAAAGACGTAGATCTGTTTTCTTTTATCTATCTTCTAAGTCGTAATATACTACTTCTTTTGTTCCTACATTCCTACTACAGAAAAGCTGACTTTCTACAAGGCCAGATTTCTGGAGATTTATCTGTAAATAATTCGTGTAAATATTTTGTAACGAGAACTTACTGAAACGATACTTCTTTAATTATGTAATTATGACATTCTTCTGCACTTGCTTTCTTTGGGATAGAAATTATTATATTATTCTTGAAGTACGGCGGTATTTTCACTGTCATACATTTTGCGCACAGGCTTAAGCAGATAAGTAGGGAAAAAAGGCTCACAATTTTCGAATAATGTATTGGTAGTGTGCGGCTTGGCTTAACACAGTAGTGCTGATTAAGTTCTGGGGCCGCACTGGGGTGGCCGCGTGGTCTAAGGCGCCTAGCTGATGTGTGGGAGTGTGTTCATCGTCGGAGGTTCGAGTCCTCTATCAGAATGGGTGTGTGTGTTGTCCGTAGTTTGTAAGGCTAGGGACTGATGACCATTGCAGTTTGATCTCATAGCTTTACAAACATTTGATAATATCTACGCATAAAGATACAAAGCGATTTGAAATAAACAAGAGTCGCAGAACTGTCATGGGGATGGTGGATGGGAGAATTCCGTTTGTTGGGCGAATTTTGGGAAGCTATAGTCCATCTATAATGGAGACCGCTCATATAACGCTTGTACGACCTCGTCTTGAACGTTAATGAAGTCTTTGAGTTCTCCAGCATATCAATTTAAACGCTGTCATGGGATCATTTCGGAGGTGGGCTGCTAGATATGTATCTAGTAGGTCGGATTTCGCAGATGTTACAGAAATTATTTGAGAAATCAAGTGGTAACCCCAGGGCGGAGAGTGGGTGGATGAGTGGTTGGGGTGGGGGGCAGACGTCATTGTTTCCGAGAAACATTATTCAGAAAATACAGGATTCAGAGGGCCGACTGCAGAATGGTCTTAATGCGGCCAAATTTCATCTCGCTTACGGATCTCTAAGATATTAAGGCTGGCCGTAAATGTATCTGGTTTCCTACCTCTCCATTATGGAGTAGCGACAACCTGCTCCATGCATCGTATAACGGTGTGAAGAGGGTATATGTAGATATAAATTAATAAAAGGTGTATTAAGTGATGACTTTGCTGATATCAGTATTCTGCGACATTCGGTTGTTTGTGATTATAGATAAGGAAACGGTGGTGGAAACCTCAACATTTATGTTACTCGGAATGGACGGCCGCGAAAGTAACGGAGTATACTCATCAGAATGGCGTTGATGGATTCGTCCGATATAATCAATGACTTGCACTTGTTTGGTAGGCGTGGGATATCAAGAGAGCGAGTACAGGTCGACGCTTCAGTACTGCGGTAGAGGAGATGGTGTGTGAAGTGTGATGCGATGTGGGGCAACCAAAGACTACTACACAACTATAGGCAGGACCAAGGGAACACCGACAGTCATTATTACGCGTGTGAAATCATATTGGTGGAAACATAAATAAATATTCAATGCATATGGCCTGCAGATAGACAGTTCAACCTGTTCTTCCAAAGTGTGCATCGAGTCATCACTGACAGGATCCAGCAGTCAGAGTTTTACGATTCCGGATTGAAGTTACACGCTTTGTGGAACACTGCCTAAATGTTTGTAATTTCATGGGACTAAACTAGTTGCTCATCTGTCCCTAGACTCATCAACTAACTATAACTAACCGAAGGACAATCAATACACGCACCCTTGAAGGAGGGAGGACTCGAACCTCTGATGGTGAGCAGATGCGGAGTTTGCAGCAAGGCGCCTTAAAACACTCGACCACTCCCGCACAGCGCCTAAAAATTGACTCGCGTATTGACATTTTTAAATTATTATGGACAGCTGTGGTAATATGAAGTTTTCATGCGCAGTCTTTGAACTTTGCCATTCGACCATAAATGCTGTAGTTGAGTACTAATTGATCTGCAATACATTTCACGTGTTTTAATAAACTTGTCGGATCTTTTTGAAATAAAGGACACCTACATCGCCTTACCAAATAACATCCCCAAAAGGGAGTGTGCCGTGTGAGCCTTGACTGTTCAATCCTGAATTTAAACAAATGTGTCTTTCGAATTTGGAACGTGAGTGCTGATATGTTCCTTAGTAGCAATCTGACAAGTAATCACAGCCGAGTTCACCAGTGTGGCCCCGAAAAAAAAAAAAAAAAAGGAAAGAATTATTGAGAGGAGGAAATGTTACACTGAATCAACATCTGCAAATTTAATAACGAAGTTAACTGCAACTCTTGGCTCAAAGTGGTGTATACAAAATTGATTAAATTTGTTTTTAATAACCCAACCCACTGCATAAGTAATAGCTGTGTGCATAGCTACAACACTAGGCGAAAGAATGATCTCTGCTATTCAAGTTTAATCCAATATGGCCTGAATTTTTATCTTTTCACTTTGTAATTTCTAAATTTTTCTGTGGTATTTTAGTTGTTGGGATATATGTTTAGTATAAGAAGAAACCAAATCAAATGATATTATATAGGCATGAAGACTTACAAGTACCAAATTATATTTACAAATTTATTCTGACGATTTATAATGTATTCCGCTCCTAACAAATCGTTATCATTACTTGTCATACCGAGTAAACGGAAAAGAAAAATTATGAAGATCGTTTTGCCACAGGCAACGCACAGAATAGAAAATGATCAATCACACTAAATACTCCAAGGTCTGCGTACTGATATTGAAACTGCTTTGGCGTGACCGATTTCGCGTCAGTGCAAGAACTGCGACGCAGTAACAATGTACCAAAGCAAGAATGAGTGGCTAGCTACATTTTAGCGGCAATTCATATAACGAAGAACGTTTTACACTCATTTTTATGAAGTGTGACTTTGAAGTTCCATGATATCATTAAGGGTTAAAACTGAGGGGGTGAATTGTAGTGTGACAAAACATTTTGGTCACTTACAAAATAAAATCTAATGTGTGATAGATAGACAGTCAGCGTTTGAAAACAAAAAGAAAGGATTTCTGAATGACCACTCCTTTTACACAGCAGATGAATTTTTAGACAAATATTAGTAATTAAGACAAAAAATGATCCTACCGGAAATAAGGGAAATTAACAAACATATAAAACGTGATTACTAATTTCCCCCTCTTATATTAGTTTTTCCACATAATAGTAATGTTGCACATTTTCAAGGTTGCGGCCATTAATTAATTGTTGTAATAATAAGCAAATCTTGGTACAATCCCATTTTAAATATCCACTTTATTTCATGACTGTTTCAACTGTGTAGTAGTCATCTTCAGATCTATGTACGACATAGTGTTGCGATAGTTGTGGTGTGCAGATGAGTGTAAAAATATTTTTTCTTCAAGAACATAGACCGGAAGAAGACAGATAGACTGCTGAAATCGGTCATGAAATAAAGTGGTGATATAAAAGTTGATCATCTGCAAGACTTGTTCATTATTTCATAAATTAATGTATTTCATCTGTTGTTAATTGTGAATTCAAGATAAACATTTTTAGTTAGTAAAATTATTTCTGTAAGCATTTAATGTAATACATTCTAGTGTCAAAGTTTGTGTCTTAATATCTATGTACTCCCATTCTGTACCTGTACTTAAGACATTCAGTTGTCAGTCACATTATGATGGCCTAGGTAGCCGAAAACCAGTTATGACCGAGTAAATAAATAAATATTACTTTCAGAACATTCAGAATTGTTTTCCTTTCGAGCTATTTCATCATTTTCTGCCAAAGATGTTAATTAATTGATTAACTGATTGGCAACCAGTTTTATCCTCAAATTGAAGCCATTCTGAGGTTCCCAAATGGAGGTCACATACTCCAAACTGGAGGTCACATTCTCTTTTCACAAAATAATGGGAGGCATTCAACTAATGTAGTGTACTTCTTGTTACACAATCCACGCACAATCACCTAACATTATAATCACTCTAAAACAGACTCGTAAAACAATTACTTTTTGGGAGGCTGAGTACAATGCTACACAACACTAGTCGTTTTCCATACTAATTGCTACTCTTGGCAGAAGGTTGTACAAGTCTTGTTAATCCACGTGGTATTATTTCGTTAAAATACCAGTCCCGATTGCCAAAAAATTAATACAGCAATCTAGACTGTTTATTTCAATCAAATCATTCTCCTATTCGACCATATCTTAATTTTTTACTCAGGTTCGTCCTCGTTTGGTGGGCGTAACAAATTTGTTATGTAAACTATCCATTGTGCTCTCTGAAAAATAAGACCTACACTAGCCCTTCTCGCGCGAGTTTCAGGTGCACATTATGATGTCGATTCTTGTTGTCACTGTTTGCCGGCCGCGGTGGACAAGCGGTCTGCGGCGCGCCAGTCACGGTCTGCACGGCCACTACGGTCAAGGGTTCGAATCCCTCCTCCTGCATGGCTATTTCTGCCGTCCTTAGTATTAGTTAGTTCACAACTAGTTTGTACGTTTAGGGACTGATGACCCCATAGTTCAGTCACATAAGCTCTATGAACATTTGAACATATGCACGTCACAGTTTGACAGAACCTAACACTGAAACAGAAGACGCCTCACTTGTTGACGTGCGTGATAAGCCTGACCCTCCCTTAATCGTTGAGTGGTTGCACCAATTTTTGTAGCTCCGGTGGTCACGTGATTGCCTCTATCAATCAGCAATGGTTTTCTTTATAGACGTGAAAGCTGCTGACTTGACATGCTTTGTATTTAAAAAATAATAAATGTATTTTCCTTTTCAATCAATAGAAATACAAATTTTAATATTTGGAAAAATGTTTAAATGTTTGTGAAACTGTGGGACCAAACTGCAGTGGTCATAAATCCCTAGACCTTCCATCTTCTTAAACTTATGCTAAGGACGACACACAATCCAAATCACGAGGGAGGACTCGAACCTCCGACGGGGAGTAGATGTGCACTCTCAGGAAAGGCGCCTTACAGCGCTTGGTACTGCCGCACCTTTGTTTTTCTCATGTTGTGTGCTGTCACGTCTTATGACACCCTCCTCTGTGGTACAGATGTTTTTAAGGGCGTTTTTGCCGTTGTGGCTGCTATACTTTTCTGGCCACTTAGTGTTGCCATCTTTACCACCAAAATATCGATATAAAAATAAAAATTATCATCGTTATCTTCTTCATTACATTGCATGTCCTCTTCTTCAAGACGTACGTGTTTTCTTTATCTAAAGGAACTGCTTCTATTTCTAATTCATACTGTAATAACTAACTACTATTTATTGTTCTTCCCCCCTCACAGCACTGAAATTCAGAACACTTGTCGTCGTCCAAATCTTCATTTTTTTAAAGAGGCCACAAAAAAAGATAATATTCACAGTTACCATAAAAATACACTTACGTCACTGATTGCGTTATTGACACTGTAAACTAAAAAGAAGATGGACAAAAATAAGGTGCCATTGTTGCTAGTGTGTGTTTGCTAGAAATACATCAGCACTACAAGTGACTGGCAGAGGTCCAACTAGAAGATAGTTGGAACCACGGGCACTGCAACATGCATGCACAATTTGTACTTAGAACAAAAAAACGAACTCTGATTGACTCAGTCAACCAATGGACTGCTCAAGAGTAAAGCATATACATTATTATTGTTCCATCAGAGTCGCACATGTTGTGAAGACAAGCTGTAGTTAAGCATGTTGGTGGCTCCATTCCATATTGTTGTCTGCAATGTGGTTGCTCTTCACTGATATTCTCGAACGTACAACACCATTTCAAACTGCTTTTTCGCTGCTCAGAAACCAGATGTAGTGACATCATGGTCTCTTCTTTCCCCTGCTGAAACACTAGTGCCATAAGTCGCAGAACACCACAAAACACTAACTGCAAGTGTTAAATGCCAACTCCTACGTTTTAACCGCATACCCTATGCAATCTCAACTACGGCTTTAACATATTACACAGTCTTAAAGTGTGTATGTAGTTTTTGATTACATATATTTGTATGATAATGTAGTATTTGGCAAATCATATTACAGTATCAATAACATATTTTGGAAATGGTTTCTTATATTTATTATATACTGCATTGATCTTCCTGCAATTTTGATTAGGTTTTATTTCTTGGAACAATGTCGCGTTGAAATGGAAGCAGGCTTGACTTCGAAGGGAACTAAACACAGCACATATACTGAAAGCACGTTTATGACAAACTAAACATACACACAGCACTGACTGCCTCTCGGGCAGAGTGCTCTGCTATTTATACACAGACAGAATGTACCAGAAATTAGAAGAATTGTTAACATAACAAACACGTAGAATTTACAAGTGAACATAAGAAACATATAGAACATTCTGTAATTGTTAATTACAAAGAAATAAATATATGCTGGCGACCTTCAGCACAGCAGTCTGTGACGCTATTCCCTGCGCCACGCCGGCAATCGGTTTACGTGGTGTCTCGCGGCAATATGTTCAGTATAGCATATTATCCACATACATAAATTTGCGTTTTACAAAATTGAGGATCACTGAGTGACAAAATGTGTAAACAATAACAATGAATCTCAGCCTCAGCGGTATATTTGTCAGTGTTTTTGACGTAATTCACAGTCTTATATTCTCAGAAACAATCAGGTTACAAGGAAAACAGTGTGGAAGGTTTAACACTACCCGCGGGACAAGTTAAGAGGACAGCATAAAGGAAAAACAATATTTTGTTGTGAAAACTGAAAAAATGTGTATAGCCACCCTCTCTTTTTTAATATCCTTCGCCATAAAACGGCACTGCAAACTTCTCATTTCCCTTCGGAGCCTGCGAGTACTAGGGCAATTGCAGGATTGAAAGTCGATAAACGAGTCTGGAGCTTTACGATTCCCACCTACCTGTATGAGTTTTGCACTCCCTCTGTTTTATACACCTTTTTTTTATTCGCCGATC
Organism: Locusta migratoria; assembly: GCA_026315105.1. Taxonomy (NCBI): domain Eukaryota; kingdom Metazoa; phylum Arthropoda; class Insecta; order Orthoptera; family Acrididae; genus Locusta; species Locusta migratoria. The sequence goes on along the minus strand of CM048750.1, from coordinate 382,070,112 downwards.
CTGTGAAAACAGCGCTGTCGCGTTTCCACATTTCTCCGTAGCTACGCGACAGCTCCCAGAGTAGATGAGCAGTGGGGGTGTCGGATCGCAGTGCTGACGCAGGTGGAAAGCCGGGCTGGTAGCCTGCCTCCTAGGGGAACCTGCCGCGCGCCGAGCGCTGCGTTTTTCGAAACGACGCAATTAGGGCTGTGCCGGCCCATGGGAGCGCAGCCGGAAGAGCGAGAGCGAGGGGCCGCCGGACACTGTTAAGCGGATTGCCAATTAGAGGCGGCCAAGAGCGCAGTTGTCAGAGGGGCAATAAACGCGCACCGCGCTGTGCCGCGCGCGCCGCGTTGCATAATCCTCGGCAGCGGCAGCGGGCGGGCCTGCCTGCCGGGCAAATTGCTCTTTGCGGATCACGGCCAGAGAGGTGGTAGGGGGGGGGGGGAGACCAAACGCGAAACAGTGGTGTAGCTCTCTGATCCTCCCCACGGCAGCTACTGGCTGGCTACAAGGCTCGCACACCCCTGTCTGTAATTTTTACATGAAATGCATATCTTTGATGGCAACAAAATGTTAAAGGTTTGTGGTCAGCAGTCCAGAACCTATCATTATGATTAACCTCCTCAACCAGTGGTCCAGTGGTAACTCACTGGGCTCGCATTTTGTGATGATGTCACTTCAAATCCATGTCTGGCAATTCAAATTTAAGTGCTCTGTACTTTGCATAAATAACCCTTGCAAATGTGGATGGTTCCATTGAAAGGGCCATCCGTACCGAAAAAATCCGTCAGCTGAAACTCTAATGATCACACTGTAGACAGGGCAGTAAACCCAAATTTTCCTGAGCACACCAGATGTATTTTGCAGCATTGGCCGTCAATGTTTTATTAAAAAAAAAAAAGATCGATTTCAATCATCTAGTGATCATCTTCAGTGTCCTTCAAACAAGCATATGAATACCCTGAATGTAAGTTACATTCAGGGCATTCATATGCTTGTTTGAAGGACACTGAAGATGATCACTAGGTGATTGAAATCGATCTGTGTTTTTTATTAATTTTTTAAATATTTTTTTTAATAAAACATTAACAGCCAATGCTGCGAAATACATCTGGTGTGTTCATCATTCTGTGGTCGTGGAGCCCCTCCAGGAAATGGAATCAAACCCCAAATTTTCCTTTCTTCCTTCTTCACTCTTTTTCTCAGCCTGAAATGTTCAAATGTTTGTTAAGCTTATGGGACTTAACTACGGGGTTATCAGTCCCTAAACTTACAAACTACTTATCAACTAGCTTATCCTAAGGACGGCACAAATATTCATGCCCGAGGGGGGATTCGAACCGTGACTGAAGCGCCTCAGTCTCCTCGGCCACCGCGGCCGGCCAGCCTGAAATGGAGCCATGTTCTACAGAAGAGGCAAGTACATCAGGGTCGGAGATAAAATGAGGGTAGAGAGTTTGATAAAAGTGATTGGAAGGTTTTATAATTTATTTGTCTCTCTAACACTTTCTCTGACACTTTCCCTCAAAGTTGTTATCACCACATGCGTGTCAATGGTGCAAGGTTTAAGTACCTAGCACTGCACGTCAGGGCAGTAGAGCTACATACACTGTCAGTGCGTGCAATTAAAGTATCTGTTCACTAACCTGGCTTCTTCTGTTCTGTTGTTGTCCCCACACAGAAGCAATCCACAGGTCGTTGAGCATTATATCTTGAAGTGCTGTGAACCTTTTAAAATTGATGGCTATACTCATACGACTGTTTTAAATAAGACAGGATGCCAGTTGTTTAATAATGTTTATTTATATCTCGTAAAAAAAGTGACATGTAATGCTATTCATGACCTTTGTACACTTGAACCGAATTACAGTAGTTAATAATATGATGTTTATACTGCCTAACAGGCTATTTTAATAGCACGACTGTCATAATTCTTAATGCGAGTGTCGTCTGTGCCTGGCTGCTTGCAACTGGGCAGTGCTGGTCCTGCACACCATCAATTTTGGCATGAAGCGCACTTTCTAGAACCTCTACATTCAATTTTTTCTGGAACCTAGAACATAATTACATAAACAAAACATACAATAGTAAAGCTTCATCTAAATTCATTATTTACACAAAATCATGTTAAGTTCTATACAGTAATTTATCTAATATTTATAATTAAAGAATTATAGAGGGGGGCAGACACAGAGGTGGGGGAAGCCAGTCAGAATACTTTTGGGCAATATTGGCGTAATTTCTCATGGGAATACACAATATGTCATCTTTTCCCACGCATGACACCTATGACGTGATCTAAAAGCAATGAAATTTCTTAGCAGCTAAATATCTAAGGCCATGAGGCAGCCATCCAACACAGGATACTGCCTGAGTATATATATACATGGGATACTCTGCAAATCCCACTGAACTGCCTGCGAGAGTGTTCATCTGACAACTTTAATTCTGTGTACCATTCCATTCACGAATACTGCACTTGAAGAACGAATATGCTGTGTTTTATTGTAATGATAATTTTCCTCTATCTAGGTGGCGGTTAACAATATATTTCCGCATTTGGAGGAGAAAGTCGATAATCGAATTTTCACAGATAGATCCTGCTGCAACAAAAGTCACCGTTTTTGTAAGGATTACAACTCATGTATCATTTCCAGGACAGTCTTTCCCCTGCATTGCAATAATACAAAACAAGCTGTCCTTATCTTTCAGCGTTCTACCTGATCAGGATCACACAGTGCACAGAAATATTGTGGAAGAGGACACACATGCATAGTGTAGACAATATCAGTAGTAGTTCGGTTTCATCTTCAAACTGTTCTGCCAATAAAACACTGTCTTTGGTTCCCCATCCCTAAAAATTATTTCTGTCATAATAGTAATTACTCAGCATTTACTTGAATATAAGGCCTTCACATTTCATTGATTCATCTTTTATATAAATGTTAATGGATTCTTTTTTAGTACTAAGTGATGGACTTGATACTTTTTAATTATTTGACAATTGTTGCACTATACACATATTTAAGTGGTTCTGCAGCTAGATTATATGTTCTGTTTACTAGATGATGAAAGAAAATAAACTCTGCAAGAAACCTAAAGGAACTTCTCATTCCTCCTTAATCGTTTATATGGATAAGAAACAGCAGAGGATCAGTGACATTACCCTGGGGAAAGTCAGATACCACGTCTGTTTCAGCCAATGCCTTTCTATCTATTATTATGAACTGTGTCTTTTCTGACAGGAAACCTCCAATCGTCAGAAATCTAAGTCCATATTCCATAGATATGCAATCTGATTGAAAACCTTTTGTGAGGTATAGTATCAAACATTTTATGTAAATTTAGAAGCATTGAATCTAGTAGCGATCCTTGGTGTATAACGCTTATTACTTCATATGAGTAAAGAACTTGTTTCATTTTACAGAAACAATACTTTGTAATTCCACATTGACCTTGGTGCAACAGATAATTCTTTGCAAGGTAATTTACAATGTTTGAACACAGTACATATTCCAAAGATCCTGCTACTGTTCAATGTCAATGATAGGGTCTTGTAATAGAGTAGATTATCCGTGTTGCCTTTCTTGAGTATCTTCATGATGTGTATAACATTCCTAGAAATTTAAATTGTTCAGTCTCACATATTCTTCGTTGACTGAGCTATCGTATATAGCATGCTCTGATAGGAACCTAATCGTTTCAGTGACAGAAATAAAATACAACGGTACACTGAAAGGAAACTTCACCTTATTAACGAGTTATGTTTTTCAAATGTTTGTATAGCTTATGGGACTTAACTACGGGTTCATCAGTCCCTAAACTTACAAACTACTTACGAACTAGCTAACACTAAGGACGTCACAAATATCCATGCCCGAGGGGGGATTCGAACCCCCGACCGTAGTGGCCGTGCAGACCGTGACTGGAGCGTCTCAGTCCCCTCGGCCACCGCGGCCGGCAACGAGTTATGTGACATATTTCACTGCTGCAGGAAAATATGATAATAAATTTTGACGAAAATATGAAGCACATTTCATGTAAAGTGTGCCCAACATTTGCATAGATGCGCATTGTACCCCTCACTAGCAGCAACATAGGCTGCCCTGTATGAAAAGTCCAAATTTCTTCTCATGGACTACGCTCAGAGTATCGGATTTGTAACGTCAGTGTAGGTGGTATATCTCCAAGTCTTCCTGGCTTGCTACAAGGCTGCCATCGCTGGCTACACCCAGTACTTGTCTGTCCGTTACCTACAGAGGTCAAACGATCGATAAGACACGAAAATGTTGGTCCTGGTCGTGCTATTGAGATCCACATTCTTCCTCTGGCATGTAAACTAATAGTATGCCTTTCATATGTGATAGGCTGTTGCCTGCGTATACTACCAAAAGTAAAAGAGTAACTAACAACGAAAGATCTATTATCAAGTGAGACGACAGTCCCCCACTGCAAAAGTGTATAATAGATTAAATGAATAACACATGTAAGAGGTGCGCAAGTAGTTCCATCAATAACAGCTTACTACTCATTGGCAATAGTGCAGGCATGTACTTTCCCATCCAAAAGTTTACATACTTTGTTGATCTGCAATATTTCTAGGTACCAAAGGCACTATAGACCTAATTGTTCCATGTAATATTTTTGTGTCCCAGCCTTGTCGCCGCTTTTGTGTCTCGTTTCCGTCGGAGGTGTCGGTGGCCGAGTAGACAGACCGACACAGGAATAAAGGAAGCGCGCTTCTGCAGGTACGGAGGTGAGCAGCCAGTGGGACAGCAGAAAACTAGAAACACTAGAGTAAATTAGAACGAGATATATATTGCACAGATTTTATACAATACTTTTACATAGCTCAGTACTGCAGAATGCTGATACATAGTTGAGCTAGAGGTCTGCCTAGTGCCTATCCGATAGCCAAGTCTTCACTGGTGCCTATCTGATTCCGAAGTGTTAACTGGTTCCTACCTCAGTTCCAAGTGAACGATGTCGTTCAGTGGTGGCCACGAGCGCAGTTCTAGCAGAGGGCGCTCGTGGCTGTCGTGTGTGCATGGCGGCGCGCGGCGAAAGTAGGTGGCGCGCACTTTGGACTTGTGCGACACCACAACATTCTTTTACAATCAAACAACCGTGTGCCAATTGTCATGTAATTAACTTTTCCAAATTACCGCTTACTTTTGTAACAAACACCACGTAATTTATTTTTCAAACTGTCACTTACTTCTCTTAGCTACTTAGCCAATAATTAATACTTTTGGACCACTTCTTAATATACCTTCCTAACAACAATTATCTTTTGCTGATCTATGTGATTCTTTGATGCACATGTCGTAAAATCTTTGCCTTGATGTTTGTTTATAGTAACTTTTGTACCTGATGATAGCTTATCATTCGAAAAGTAGTTTGTACTAAACAATAAATATTGTAGAATAATTCAACATTGTCGTATTTCTATTAGTGTTGATGTATCAAATGTTTTACCAAGTAGCAACGGAACATTCTATCAACAAAATAGTTTCCTTTGGTATGGTTACTAGGACTGTGGAGTGGAGGTGCAAACTGTGGAAATCATCTGCTAGCATCTGGCTGTGATGGGGGTATTATTATAAGTGACTCCACGTCCTTTGAACTAGTTGTCGCACTTAGGCATATCCATTTAGTTACAGATACTTCGTAAACTTCGAAAACGGTACGACGAAACCATACATATTATACAATGTTTGCGTGTGTGTGTGTGTGTGTGTGTGTGTGTGACTAGTGTATGTTCCACATTTCCTGCTGAACTGTTGGTCCGATTTCAACCAAAATTGCTGCACGAACTCCTTACTACCGGACAACAATCGCTTTGGGGGTTGCGAACCTCTGTAAAACACATTTCAGGAGACGCGTAGTCATCTGCAATGAAATTTGCAAAAAAAAAAAAAAAAAAAAAAAAAAAAAAAAAAAAAAAAAAAAAAAAAAAAAAAAAAAAAAACTGTAATATCACGTGGGAATGTTTCACATCTCTTCTTATACTAGTTATCTGAATCACCAGGAAATAATCGCTGTTTAGGTAAAAACCACCTACGATACAAAGTACAGTAGAGCCTCTTCATGTGATGTATGAACTACACGACTTTATTCATCCACTGCGGTTAGCGACTTGTAACAAACTAATTTCAAACCCTTACGAAACTTTTTTTCTTCAACAAAGTAAACTAAATGATGAAAGGAATGACATGTATCACATACTACTTCTCCGTTGTTTAAAAAGTACTACTGTATTCGGCAGCACGAAACAATTACTTATACACTATTAATTGTATTCACAGGACATTTGACTGAAAGTACACACTCATACCACTGAAAGTAATTTTGAAACTATATCGTAGCTCGAAACATATTTCGTGAGTCATGAAGTCATAAACAACAATGAAAACCCGCCCCGTTACCTATGCGGTTTCGATTTATTATTTCTCTACTATAGACTGTATTCGCGACATACCTTGCAGGCAGTATGCGCATATATTACTGAATGTACCGTACCTTCGAAATCACATCGTAGTTCGACACACAGTTCAAGACCTATGCATCCTTCATTATTTTGTAATTTTTCTCGTCTTACTATTTATTAACTGCATTCGCAACGCATTTCACAGACAGTTTCCTAATTTTGCGCTCTCAGTACCTGGAAACGGATTCATAGTTCATGAGGTATGAGATCACAACTTTTCTGCTACATGAAGAGGTTACACAAATAGAGAGTAGTGTAGAAAGCACTGGAATCACAGGGAAGAAGAGGTTGAACTTAGTAAGGAACAAATATTTAAGAGGGAAACGACGCAAGTAACGCTAGTAAATAAATGAAACAGTAGAAGTCGCTCCCAACAGTCTCGTCCTAATTACTGTAGCTATCTTGATACTAGTTTCTGAGAACAGCAACGTCAGTGTGTTTATAAGAGTTAGAGTAAGAGAATAAATACTTAAAAGTGATGGTAAATAGGTCACCTCTCAAGACAGTCCACAGGTCGCAGATACGTGGCGTGTAACACTCTTCTACTTAGCCATAATCGCCAAAGTGTGAAGTTTAGCATTCACCTCAACGCTGTTGCTATCAGGCTTCAACCTCGGTAAAGTAAAGGTCGGCTAGTTCCACCAAAAAATTGCACAGGAGAAAAAATTAAAACGAGGTTGGTTATACGCCTCAAGGGGGTAGACGAAAACACGTTATATTGGCCGAAATCTCTGAATCGTCAGAGGCATTGACAGGGCCATTATAAAGAGGGATAAACAGTGTGCCCTCAACATCCTAATTTTTTATGCAAAAAGGAGTTCCAGTTATGGGAACATTCGCTGGTGCCATCGGTTAAGAAGCGAAGAAGTACATAGTCAGAAATTACAATTAGTACACCCCGTTGGAGTTTTGCAATTCACTCAAGATTCATTGTTGAAACAGTGCATATGAGGTACATGAAATTATTACATTTGCAGATAAATAGCTGAATCTGTAATTAGGTACACGGTGTGGATCCACGTTGATGGTGTAACCTTCACGGGAAACAATGAAGGCGCTGTTTCTGGCATCGATTTTATCATACAGATGGAGAGTATTGTGGTGGGATATATTATTCTATGCCTGCTCCAAATGTTCATACACTTCTACAACAGTTTTGGGTTGGCGAGTCGTGCCTGTCAGTTGTCTTCTCACCGTATCGCACACGTGCTTGTTTGGAGACGAGTCCGGAGATCGTGCTGGCTTGTGGTAGTCGCCACACGTCTCGCAGAGTACGATGAGATTCACGTGCAGTATGTGGGCGTACGTTATCCTCTTGGAATAATATAGGTTGATCAAAAAGTCAGTATAAATTGGAAAATTTAATAAATCACGGAATAATGTAGACAGAGAGGTAAAAAATTGACACACATGTTTGGAATCACATGGGGTTTTATTAGAACAACAAAGAAAAAATAAAAGAAAATAAAATAAAAATAAAAAAAATTTCTAGGCGCGTGAAAGATATCTTGCGCGCGTCGTTTGGTGATGATCGTGTGCTCAGGCGCCACTTTCGTCATGCTCGGCCTCCCAGGTACCCAGACCTCAAATGTACCGAATGTTCAAATGTTTGTCAATCTATCGGACCAAACTGCGTGGTCATCAGTCCGTAGCTTACAAACTACTTAAACTAAGGTAAACTAACCTAAGGACAACACACACACCCATGCCCCAGGGAGGACTCGAACCTCCCCAGACCTCAGTCCGTGCGATTATTGGCTTTGGGGTTACCTGAAGTCGCAAGTGTATCGTGATCGACTGACATCTCTAGGGATGCTGAAAGACAACATCCGACGCCAGTGCCTCGCCGTAACTCCGGACATGCTTTACAGTGATGTTCACAACATTATTACTCGACTACAGCTATTGTTGAGGAATGATGCTGAACGTATGAATTTCCTGTAAAGAACATCATCTTTGCTTTTTCTTAATTTGTTATGCTAGTTATTGTTTCTTTGATCTGTTGGACATTTTTGAACATTTTTTTGTTCTGATAAAACCCCATGTCATTCCAAACATGTGTGTCAGTTTTTACCTCTATCTACATTGCTCCGTGATTTATTATGTTTTTGAAATTTATACTGACTTTTTGATCACTCAGTGCATCACCTTCTTGTTGAAAGAATAGCAAATTAACAGATCTTACAACATTTTGACGTACCGAGTGTTCGTCGGCCCCACATGAAGGTGAACTAGAGTTGCAGCTTATCTTACCCCAGAACAGTATGACCTATGGTGGGGCGATTGTGCCCTGGACGAATGCACTCTACGAGATAGCGCGTAAATTGTCTACGACGTATTCACAAAAAAGCATCACTTGGGAGCAGACAGAATCTGCTCTCATCGCTGAAGACCATGACCCGCCATTCCAACTGATCCTCTGCAGTCCTTTACAAATTACGACCCTCTAAATTTGGAGGTTTTGTGTTTGGTTTGGATAGGGAGACTGAACTACTAAGGTTGTCAGTTCCCCACTGAGGAGGGGCAGGAGTGAGGATAAAAAAGGATTTGAAAGGAAATGCAGTCCGAGAAGTAAAGACGGAAGGAAGACTGCATAAGGCCCCATGCTCGCCACGCACGTACTCACGAAAGAACCGTGAAGCCCCTGGGTGGACTCTAAATTTCTTCAAATGTTTCTCGGGCAGAACGTCGCCTTCCCTCCAGCGACTCCCATTTTAATTTCCAAAGTATCTCAGTGACACACATTCGAACCGACCATTAAGAAACCTAGCCGCTCACCTCTGAATTGATTCTGTACCTTCCTTTAGCCGATGTGGTGGGAATCCCAAACACTTGAGCAATACTCAAGGCAAGGTCGCACAAGAATTTTATATGCAGTCTTTCCAAAACCATCACAATAAACCGAAGTCGACCAGCTGACTTCCTCACGACTGTCCTTATATATGTTCATTCAATTTCATATAACTGTGCAGAGCTACACCTAGATATTTAATTGATGCGACTCTGTAAAACAGCACACTACATTGATATATTATGACGGAATTGTTTCTACTACTCGTCTGGATCACCTTACATTTTTCTACATTTACAGCTAGTTGCCATTCCTCACAGCACCTAGAAATTTGGTCCAAGCCATCCTGCATCCTATTGCAGTCATTCAATGACGACACAGTCCTCTACACTACAGCATCATCAGCAAACAGCTACAGATTGTAACTCACTCTGCCCGTTAGATCATTTATATAGATAGGAAATGATAATGGTCGTATCACACGCCATTGAGCAGAACGCACTAGGTTCTATTACTTACGTAGTCTTCTAGCCATTCACATACTTGGTGAGCGGCACGGTATCGAATGCCTTTCGAGAAATATGCAGTCTGCCTGTTGCTCTTCATCTATAGCCCGGAAGATGTCATGAGAGACAACGACAAGCTGACTTTCGCACGATGGATGATTTCCATAGCTGTGCTTATGACCATAAACTTTTCCGCCTCAAGGCAATTTACTTTATTTGAACTGGGAATATGTTCAAGAATTCTACAGCAAACTGATGTGTATGGTAATGTATTTAATACAAAGACAGGCAGTGAATTAAAATTCGGTATATATTTATGTCACCTCTACTTGAGGAACAAGGCGGGATTGTTCCCATTCACGTTCTTTGCTCGAGTGCTATTCTAATATAGGACAGACTTTGCAATTTTATACATATTTCACAGGGAACATTAAGGCAGAATTAAAGTATGTGGTGTGGAGGGAGATTTTCTTGAAGACTGTGTATTCACTTGCACTGCAACGCTGCGTTAGCTGACCGGTCTAAAGCGCCTACCTATCAAGCTGGAGGTTCTGGGTTCCAATCCGAGTCACAGCCCAAATTTTAATTCAATGCCTTTCCATCCAAAGGTCGGTGCTTGGATCCCCACCGTGTTCTACGATTTTTATTTGTCACTTTCCACTTCCTTCACCTCTCAAGCAGTTTACATCATTATTATCAGGTGTCGTCGTAGGGTCGGTATACAGGGTGTCCCACTCAACTGTTCCACCCCAGATATCTCTCAAACTATAATAGATATTGAAAAACCAATTCTGTTTGAAAATCCAGGTAGCCAAAGAGGACGAGGTAGACCTCGAGCAAGATGGCTGGATGGAGTGGAAGAAAACCTACGAAAGCTAGGATGCAGAAACTGGAGGAGGGTAGCATGTAGCCGTGATGGGTGGCGGAAGCTCGTTGGGAAGGCCAAGGTCCACCCTAGACTGTAGCGCCACAAAAGAAGAACACGGGTGTTTAGCCTTTCCCCAGTCTGAAGCAATATCAATAAAGAAATAGTGCAAGGAGAAACTTGGTAAAGAAATTAAAGTTCCGGGAGAACTTTGCAGTATGTTGATGGTGTTGCATCCTCGGGATGCTGTAATTGAACGTGGTGTGCCGTGGCTAGGAATGATGTTGACACTGTCTCAAAATGAAGAATAGATTAGTTAATATACAGGGTGTTCGAGTCAACTGTTTCACGCCAGATATCTCTGAAACTGTAAGAGATATTTAGAAACTACTTTTACAGTCATGAACTTACAACAGCGGATTATGAAAGTAGGTACTTTAAGACACTCTTCAACGTGAAGAAATATTATTTTCAACACAAACTTATGTTTTTCTAAATGGATACCCATTATTAGTTCTTCAGCAATCTACAGGATGAAAATTCACAAAAATAATGACGTCGGTTGCATCGCGATGCGTTAATTACTTCCGGAGAAACTGCGAAGTGAATCTGACGTTTGAAATACATGAGGCGCGATGCTAGCACATGTCCAAGGCTCAAGAGAGACTCTCAATTAAGTCTCGGACACCCGCTAGCAGTGCGCCTCATGTATTTCAAACGTCAACTTTGCTTCGCATTTTCTCCGGATGCAACTGACGCATTGCGATACGACCGACGCCATTATTTTTGTGAATTTTCATCCCATCGATTGCTTAAGAAGTAATATGTGCTATCCATTTAAAAAAAAAACATAAGTTTGTGTTGAAAATAATATTTCTTCACGTTGAAGAGTGTCTTAAAGTACCTACTTTCATAATCCGCTGCTGTAAGTTCATGACTGTAAAAGTAGTTTCTAAATATCTCTTACAGTTTCAGAGATATGTGGCGTGAAACAGTTGACTCGAACACCCTGTATATTAACTAATCTATTCTTCATTTTGAGACAGTGTCAACATAATTCCTAGCCACGGCACACCACGTTCAATTACAGCATCCCGAGGATGCAACACCGCCAACATACTGCAAAGTTCTCCCGGAACTTTAATTTCTTTACCAAGTTTCTCTTTGCACTATTTCTATATTGATATTGCTTCAGACTGGGGAAAGGCTAAACACCCGTGTTCTTCTTTTGTGGCGCTACAGTCTAGGGTGGACCTTGGCCTTCCCAACGAGCTTCCGCCACCCATCACGGCCACATGCTACCCTCCTCCAGTTTCTGCATCCTAGCTTTCGTAAGTTTTCTTCCACTCCATCCAGCCATCTTCCTCGAGGTCTACCTCGTCCTCTTTGGCTACCTGGATTTTCAAACAGAATTACTTTGTGTCCTCAGACTCTTCCATTCTTGCCACTCGAACTGCCCATCTTATCTTTCCCGATCCTATGATATTTGTTACAGGAGCTTCGGCATGTATAATGTACAATTCTGCATTGTACCTTTTCCTCCATTGTTCTCCGTCATACACAGGGCCAATTATTCTCCTCAAAACTTTCCTCTCAAATCTTTCGAGCAGCCTTGCATCAGTTTCCGTCAAGGGTCATGTTTCTGAAGAATAAGTGAGAAGAGATCTAACTAGAGTTTTATTAATAGTGAATTTTGTTGGGCGGCTGATGAGTCTTGACTGGAATAAGTTACTCAAGAAAAAATATGCCTTGTTTGCTGATATCAGTCTGATCTTAATTTTTGTTGAGGTGTCATTAAAGCAAGAGACTGTGAACCAAGATACTTCAAGGTATCAACTCTTTCAAATGTGTATCCATCCACACTGAAAGCTGACGGCATATTGGGTTGATATGCTTTCCCACAGGCCATGTATTTAGTTTTACCTTCATTAATCATAAGACCGATTTTCTTACTTGCTTGACTTAAGGCTGTGAAAGCTTCTTTCAGTGCTGGTACTGTCCGTGCTATGATGTCTATATCATCTGCATATGCTAATATCTGCACCGACTTGTAGAAGATGGTACCCCTGGTCTGTAGACCTGCTTCCCTAATCACCTTCTCAAGAGCTACATTAAATAATAAGCATGATAATGCATCTCCTTGACGTAGCCCATTTTTTATTTCGAAGGGTTCTGAGTAATTTCCTTGAACTCGAATGCTGCTTCTTATATCAGACATCATCATTTTAACTATTCTCAGAAGCTTTCCATGTATTCCCATCTCCTGTAAGGCATGAAACAACTGGTTTCTATTCATGCTGTCGTATGCAGCCTTAAAGTCAATAAAGTGGTGATGTGTTCCAATTCTATATTCAACAGTTTTCTTCAGAATTTGGCGCAGGTTGAAAATCTGGTCTATTGTACAGCTTCCTCGTCGAAATCCACTTTGGTACATTCCAATTTCTTTATCCACCTGTGGGTGTAGCCGATCAATAATAATATTAGATAGGACCTTCTAGCCCAGGTTCAAGAGGGTGATTCCACGGTGGTTTCTACACTCCATTCGGTCGCCTTTTTATGTATGGGACATAATATTCCTTCATTCCATCCATTAGGTATCCTTTCCTGTTCCCATTTGAGAGTGATGAGTTCAAACAGGGACTGATCTAATGTTGCTACTCCATATTTTAGCAATTTTGTAGGAACACTGTCAGTGCCAGGAGCCTTATTATTCTTCAGTTTCCTTAAAGCTTTTTTAACTTCGTCTAAACCTGGGCCATCCAATGGCTGTTCATCATCCAACCCTTGCTCACAATCATTAGAGATATCCTCTGCTTGCTCGACGTCTCGGTTCAGCAGGTCATTGAAGTATCTTTGCCATATTTCCAGAGTCTGTTTACTCTCACATATTATGTTTCCTTCTTCATCTCTAACCAAGCTGGTTAATGGAGCAAACTGACTTCTAGCATAGTTTACTTTTCTAAAGAAATCCCTTGTTTCATTAATCTTCTTTGACAATTCCATACATTGTGTTTCAGCCTTAGTCCATTCCCTTTTCTTTCGGCGATGTGTCATCTTTTCGATTCTCCTTTTCTCTCGATAATCCTCCAACAAGCTTGTTGTACAGTTCGCCTATAATGTCTTGATATGCAGTGTTCTTTTTTTTAGTCACTCTCTTGCACTCTTCATCAAACCATGTGGGCCTTGTTGATTCTCTCTCTCTATCCCTAGTGTTTCCGTAGCTGAAATGTCTATAGCTCTTTTTATAGTCAGACATTTTTGTTTATGTCATTACTGTCTCGCATTGTTCCTTGTTCTTCCTCTAGGACCTGAGAGACTTTCTGACAGTGTCCACATCATTGCTAGCCACGGCACACCATGTTCAGTTACAACGTCCCAAGGACGCAACACCGTCAACTTTAATTTCCTTACCAAGTTTCTCCTTGCACTATATCACTGTTGATATTGCTTCAGACTGGGGAAAGGCTTGTAAACCCGTCTTACCTCCTTCCTAACCATTGTGCCCCTTTCTTGTCGTTCGTCTTTCAGAACCGCTTTCTGTACAGAGGACTAAATTTCGTGAAACGGAAACGCAGAGTCAGTTCGAGGAACCGCACGTCCAATAGCCGGTACGGAATTTCGTATTAGACGTTCTAGGAACAGGAAACGAGCGTCTTTTGTCCCTTGAGACGCTCGTCGTCGCTGGCGGCATCTGCGATTTCCCGCGCGAATATGGCGGCGGTTATTCGCCAGTCGCCAGCGGACTGCTGCCTATTGTGCGCGGCCGTCGTGGGCGGCAGTAAAGTTTTACGGCGCCCGCGGGCGCAGCCGCTAGCGGCGCGGGCCGGCGCGGTCCCGCCCGCGGGTACCCACGGCTACCTGCTGGTACTTGCTGGCGTGCCTGTTTGCCGGGCGCCGGCCGGTCGTTGTGCCCTGGCGGGCGGCGTGGGCGGCGGTGGGCGGCGCCGCTTTGATGGCCCGCCGGCCGCCATTAGCCGCCCGCCGGACAATCAATTTACCGGCCGGCGGGGGCGTCGGCGCGCGCCGCGTGATGGAGCGTGTCCCACAAAGCGGGCCCACTCAGCGCTGTCGTCTGCTGGGCGGCGGTGTCCACTTGGCCCAAGTTTACCAAGTTCACAGCCAGTTTTATAATCCGGCATATTGCGGGTCGCAAAGGCAACTGTTTGGGGTTAACTGATTTGCGAAACATATCACTGACTAGCTTTATTCCCGCTGTTTCGCACGCTTACACGGGGAAACACCAAGTACGGTACCAACGAAATTTGGTGGGTCGTAGGTATGCTGTGAGGGAATTCCTCCATACCATCAAGCTAAAAGGATTTGTTTCAGTGGGCCTTGATTTCTAAGAAAATCGGAATCAAATTCGCAGCAAATTACCGCGCTTAACGTGTCTAGTTATACACAGCGTGGTGTAACCGGTAAGATGCGAGGCTGCCATGTAGGCGACCTGGCTGTAAGTCCGACATGGGTCAGTCTGCGTCAGGCAGTGCAGCGGTGCGGAAGGATTGTTTATGTCTCGCCGCGCGAGTCTGCTGCTCGCGTGTGTTTACGTGGCACAGTCGCCTTCGCTTGCATTATTTAATTAGAACAAGAATGGCCCACTCCTGGCGAAAATCAACATTGAAAATCAGTTTTTCGAATGAATATGCACGACCGAAGGCACTTGAAGTCGAACAATTTATTAGAGAAGAAGTTAAAATTGACTGTAACGATCTTATCGGCATCCACTTCTCTATAGTGAGCAGTGTAGTCTATGTGAAGCTTACCAGCGACGCCGTCTGCGAGAAGATTCTAAACAGATCTAGAAATGGACTCAAATTCCGTCACTCAGATGGAGATATCGGTGAAGTGACTATCGAACAAGCAGGTATCGGACTACGAACAATCCGAGTGTTTGAACTTCCGTTCGAAGTACCTTCAGACGTGGTTGATTTTGCGCTGTGGCCGTATGGGAACGTTATTAGCCACATGGCCGAGAAATGGGCTCAATTTACCACATATCCGGTATTCAATGGGGTGCGGCAGATCCGCATTGAATTGACCAAACACGTGCCATCTTATCTATATATTGGAGGGTGCCGTGCCATCATAATTTATGATGGCCAGCCGAAGACGTGCTCCGGTTGAGGCCAAGAAGGTCACGTTCGTTCTAGCTGTGTGCAGCGCAGAATAACGCAGTTACCACCTGGTGATGAGCAGATCCCATCGGCATCGACGACTCTCCCATTGACGTATGTACAGGTTCTTCAAAATGAACCCAGCTAGCAGCCTGTGACGACACCACTTGATGACACCGTGCCAAGCACGATAGAACTTCAGGGCAACGAGGACAGGATGGAGGATACACCTGTGACGGCTCCTGAACGTCACGGACTACAACGACGCGTGATGTACCGCATAATGATGAGGGGCCACACCCGGAATTTCGTGGAGAGACGACATCCTACAATCAGATGGCCCGTGATCTGGCGTTCTGTGCATCATGCAATCCTCGATACAGATGTTCGTGCTACCTGGTATGTGGTTGTCAATGGAAAATACATGACGCGACATCGGCTGCATGCAATTAAAATGACGGACTCTCCACACTGCCCTCAGTGCCACGTGTTAGAAACTGATGAACATCGGCTGATATGTGGACCTGTAGCAGAGGTGTGGCTGTTCATAAAGAAAATACTTGCCTTTCTTTGTCGTACAGCTCCACACACTATTGAAGCGCAGTCACTTCTATTTCCGGAAGAGAGCTTTTTCCCACGCACAAAAACAAATGCAGTGAACTGGATCAAAGGCCTATCTATATATTATTTGTTTCACGATCGAGAAAATAGTGTGCTTGATTTTTGGACATTCCTCTAAGATCGCTTCACGTCTCTACTACACAATTCAAGACACCGACAATACTATGCCAATTTTCTGGATAGTGTTTTCCTGGATCCTCCCCACAGCTTGGGTGTGCCGGGTATGAGACGATAATTTTAGTATGAATGATCCCTCGGCAGAATGAACCTAGGTAACAGATGAAAACAATTTATTCGAGAAGACGTGCCCGGAACTCGCGTCAGGGAACAGAAATTCAGTTAACATCTATCCGCATATGGTCGGTGTGCAGTCACCATTTATGTTTGTTCCGCCCGGGAGGGCGGTCTTATTTATGTTCAGTATCAGACGCTATTAATGCTGCACTTCATGTAGAGGTATCTTTCTTCCAATGAAAATCCCCACAAAAGGAGGAGATTTTTTCTTTTCTTTTTCATTGATATATGTAGAAAAAAATTGAAGTGCTTAAAACATGTAAAATGGTTAAGGAGACCGGTGGCCCAACGCAGGAGACCCGGGTTCGATTCAAAAATAAATAAGTAAATAATAAATAAAATTAAAAATAAATAAATAAATAAAGACAAAAAATGGTAAGATGCGAGGCTGCCATGGAGGCGACCTGGCTTTAAGTCCTACATCATGGGTCAATTACTTTTCACACCTGTCCGATGTATTTTTACAACCATTCTTATGTAAACGTTTGCAGTAAATGGTCAGGATAAAAACATGTAACATTAGCTCAATATTTTATGTATTGCGCGTCGATTATTTTATTCATTTTGCTTTTTCGAGGCACACTTTTAAGGCGATTGAAGAATATTTCGAAATCAGTAAACAGTCTTTTGGTAATACCTATAATATTTGGGCAACATTTAATACCGAGCTGCTTGTATGTCCTCCTATGACGTGTGTACCAGTGTTCTCCAGTCTCGCTGATAAAAACACCTTGCGCCTGTAAAGCGGTAGCATTTATTAGATGTGCGTGGTGATACAATGTTCTGTGTTTTCTGTGCTTCTATGACAATTATCACCCAGATTTTTGTACAGGTGTTAAATACAGTGACGATGGCGACAGTGAGTAAATAACAATGCGCAATAAGTAAAATAATCAGTGGCTACTGCGTTATTTGCTATTATCCTGACTGTTTACTCAAGCTGTAACATAGGAGTGGGCATAAAGGCATTTAATTATGCACAATGAAAGAAGAGAAATGAAGAAAAGTGAAAAATAAATGACCCGAAGGGGAAGATTTTCTATTTTTTTTATTTCCTTCGTTATTTTTGTTTTTCTTTCTTTATATCTTTCTCTTTGCTTAATTATTTTTTAATATAAAAAATAGCTGATACAATTTTTAAAAATTGTTTTGCTACTAGGTATCGAACACGAGTACCCTGTATGGGAGCCTAGCACCTTGCCGATTACACCACGCTGTCTCGCTAAGCGGTAGCCCCCATGTATAAGTAGACACGTTACGCGTGGTAATTTTCTGCGCATTTGATCTCGATTTTCTTAGAAATCAAGGCCCATTGGAAAAAATCCTTTTAGCTTGATGCTCTGGAGGAATTCCCTCACAACATACCTGCGACACATCAAAATCTGTTGGTAGCATAATTGGTGTTCCCCTTGTTAGAATTGATGGTCTGCATTGGTTGTTTCTACTTCTAAATATAAATTGTCAAAGATATAGCCCCCTATTGAACCGTTTATACCAGAATTCAAAACATCCCGAAACAATTTCTTTTTAATTATAACCGTGGTTCCAAATCCAAATTTTCACATTTCTAGCACCAAAAGACTCTCAGTAGCAACCTTAAAAGATTTTCCCCAAGTTCACCACCTGAATGCTTGAATTTCCAAAAAATATCAAAACTCCTGATTTTAAAATTCCAATCAGAAATCCTAAGATTTGTATTTCTTGCTTCAAAATTTCTTCAATAGCAACGTTTTTTCAAAAAAAAAAAAAAAAAAAATCTAAACAATAAAAAATTAATTAATAAAATTGTCTGAAACCCTTTTAGGGAAAAAATTTGGTACTGCCGGGTTCCGAACCACGGCCCTTTGTCGTTATGGCCCAACGCTTTACCCACTACGCTACGACTATCAATCGAAAAATTGTTTCTATAATCTCATACTATTGTTAACTGATGCTAATATGGCAATTGTAGACACTAAATTATCATTTTTCGTACGAAGAACGATGTGTTTTTGTTAATTCTTCACTGCACCATTGCTTTGAAATAACAACATGTAAGTAAAATAAGGAAATCATCAAATACGCTACGCAAGATGGCGTATGCCAGACAGAGTTGTGGGCGAGGAATGTCACGTGACATCTCCGAACGGCTGGTTTTCGTTAATTCAATGGAGGGTGTCAAATCTCCGTTACTTTTGCAAATATGTCTCAAACGATACGGGATATGAAAAGAAACATAAGGGACCTAAGTTTTAGAGAATTTGCTCCTCTGCCAATTAGGTTATTCAATTTTCGTGTCTGATGAACGGTTCGTTTGCAATTACAATTTATTACAAACTGCTTTTTTTGGTAGTACTACCGTATTTTTGGTCCCAAAAAATTTGAAAAAGTGGGTTTCTGGTCTCTGGCGGCCAGCAATCATGTCTGTAAAATTTGGTGCTGATCGGTTGAACGGTTGGTCTTAAAAACAGGGAACACATTCCCGACAGACAGACGGACAGACAGACAGACATCCCAAAACCGCCGTTATTTTTGCAAATATCTTTGAAACGCTACGAATATGAAAGAAAACATAAGAGAGCAAAGTTGTAGAGAATATTCTCCTCTACAAAATAGGTTATTCAATTTTCGTGTCAGATGAATAGGTAACCCGTTATTTTCATTTAAATTTCGAGCTGTCAAAAGACGATCGCAAAGTCCTACTTTTAGTGTTACTACCGTAACGTAAAGTGGGCCAAAACTGTTCATCTCCTATTTCACCCCCTTAGGGATGGAAATATCGAAAAATCGCTGATGCCTACAACGTAAGATAAGGAACGTCTACAAGTTTATATTGTCTGTAGATTCACTTTTCAGCGCCTTTTTCTATGTTTTAGAAAGGGATCGAGAACGCAAAATTTCTTTCTTAAGCGTTGGAACTTTTCTTGGTAGTTTTACTTTTCAAACTGCAATATGCACTTATTTTTCTTTATTGGTACGCTTGTTGCAGAAAAACAACTGAAGAATCTGCATCACGTTTTGCTGTATATAACCTCATTGTTATTATAGTGTCAAAAGTCATCGGTGGTCTTCAGTCAGAATTTTAATTAAGCTGACCATTTTCAACAACTATTTCTTCTCTTGTAGCTAACGACTCGGAACTGATATGGTGTACAACGGGAGACTTTGTACTACAACAACACAGAGAGATCGTTCGTCTCCATTGTGTAGTTTTTGCTGAAGAGCACAAACTTGACACCTACAAGTGGAATTTTATATAACTCGTTAACTTTCAACTCCCATATCTTCCACCCCCCTTATCGGTAACAATCCTCTACCACGATAGGGCACAATAGGAGACTGATACCTACTACCACATGCAAACACTATTCGTTTCTGATGTGTAGTTTTTGCTGCAGCGTTAAATATAGGCATAAACACCTCAATTTTTGTATATATTAAGATATGTTCGTAAGCCAACAGTTGCTTTTCTACGAGGAGGAGTTGGGAAATAAGTTTCCCTTTTATTCAAAATCATAAGAATTTCAATGCCTCGCGGGAGTAGCCTCGCGGTGCAAGGCATCATGCTACGTACTAAACGGCCGCTCCCGACGGAAGTTCAATGTCCTCGAGCATAGGTGTGTGTATGTGTGTTGTCCTTAGTGTAAGTTTGTTTAAGTAGCTTGAAAGTCTAGGGACTGATGGCCACAACAGTTGGTCCAATAGGTTTACAAATATTTCAACTTTTGAACAGCTTGAATTTGACCTGCGGAACTGCCTTAGAAATCTTCGTTTAAAGTTCATTGTGTATCCAGAGTGACTTTAAATTGTAACAGATTATGGTCCACAACTGATAATACTGAGTTGGGAAAACATCGTCGCAAATTAATACTCATTGTGTTACTGGCATAGAGGGAGCACACAACGTTGCTCATAGCAATTGTTGTATCCGAGGGCCGTCAAACTTAATTGCATGTCCGGAGGAATGAGACTTTCTGCGGAATCCGTATCTGTGACGACCAGTGACGAATTCCTGTCAGCGTCAGTGTGACGATATTTTCTGCCTCCCCGTCTGTCAGCGCTACCTGCTGTTCCTGTGGCAGACATTACCTTTGCGAGAGAACCAGCCCATAGCGATCTTAATGAGAGCCGAGCGTCTGAACAACAGGTACCTGCCAGGGGAGGTCCCGTCCCATGGCACCACCAGATCTGACACCTCTGCATTATTTTCCACTGTGGTTACGTCAAGTGGTGTAGTGGGACGGAATTTGAAAGGTACCTACAGCCTCATTTCGCTCAGTTTTGCGGGAATACGATTCAGTAACTGTTATATTATTAATTCTTATAAAGGAGTTTTTATTAATTTAAAATCAAATTTATAGACGATTAATGTATTACGTGATTAATATATTAGGTTTCATGTTCGCTTTGCTGACGTAACGAGTCGCCCCGGTACGACACCGCGATCGGCACACAAATTGATCGCTGGTCTGTAGTCTGTTAGTCGATAAAGTAAGATGAATGATACTATGTTGTACATGAGGTAATTTAATATATATATATACATATATATATATATATATATAATTAAAAAAACCACAAGATCGACAAATGAGGGTATTGAATTGAACAGGATATTTGCTCGATGTGTGACGAAAATCTAAGTTTAATATACACTTAAAAATAAAAATAAAGAAAATGGGGGAAAGGCGACCAAAATATTTGACAGTTGTGAGAAGTTCAGATGTATTGTCTGGTGTTTACGTGTGTTGGTAAAAAATTACAGTCTGATGGACATCGTCGAACTCGTAAGCTGAAAGAAACGTCTAGCAACGGCTATCGTCAACGATAGACTAAGTGGCACTTAGTATTTTTTAATGTATCACGGAAACCTTTGCTAAGACGAGTACGGTGATTTTTATCCACATATACTATGATGTTTTTCAATAGAATTTGCTCAAATCAGAAGATATCAATAAATGACGCTTGGTCTAGTGATGCATAACACCGTCCATATTTAAATGAGACCTAATTTTCGCGACTTAACTCAAATGGATACACGTGCTAATCAAAAGAGTCTTACCCACATTTAAAGTTCTCGCGGGAGTTTGCCACCATAATGGCCGCTTAGGCGCTCTTCAATTTGCTCGCTGTTCCCAGTCGCCCGCTTACGGAATTGAGGGGGCTGCTTCGTACGCCGTTGTCACTCCAGCGTTTAGAATGGCAGTCATTACTGCGAACATTTACTATAATCCACACCGTTGTTATGGGTGTAAGTTGTCCAAAAGACAATAACTAGATAAGGGCCAACAATTTACTGTCTGTCAGGCTTGATGTGCTATAAACGTATTTCAAGGGCAATACATCCCGCATCCCGCTTGAGACTGACCGCGTTGTCGCAGGTACCATGGCACGGATTGCACAGCCCCTCTTGTCGAAGTTGCGAGTCCTCCCTCGAGACTAGACGTGTGTGACACCCTTAACACAAGTTGGTTTAACCCTCAAACGGTACGGTACGTGTCGGATCCGACAAAGAGGTTCAGTTTTACCCTACACTGTTCAACCTGTTTCCGTGCAGGAGGTCGAGTCTAGGGATTAATAACCAGAGTAGTTCAGTCCCATACATTTTCAAACATTCGTTTATTTAAAAATACTGTGTACCTGGATTCACATAAACCTCAAAGAGGGAGCGGGTCGTATCCGACTTGACCGTACCATCTACTTCGTCTCCAACCACCATACCGCGTGAGGATTAAGTAACTCGTAAATTCAGAGACCGATGACACAGCAATTTGATCACGTATGTTCACGAACATTTGGACATTATATAATTATGAATGTTAAACGTAATTATTTGTTTTTACTATAGGACTATTTCATCAAAATAGCCACCATCAGGATATGTCATCTGCTTTTGACATCCACACACTATCGTGAATCTGTCATTACCTTCCCCTCACGTTACTGTAAGAACAAGTTGCTTATATACTATACGTTACATAATCTGATGCCATTTTCAGACTGCTTTCGCAAGCCGCTGTGGCCGAGGGGACTGCGGCGCGCCAGTCACGGTCTGCACGGCCACTATGGTCAGGAGTTCGAATCCCCCCTCGGCCATGGATATTTGTGCCGTCATTAGTGTTAGCTAGTTCGTAAGTAGTTTGTAAGTTTAGGGACTGATGACCCCGTAGTTAAATCCCATAAACTATACAAACATTTGAACTGACTGCTTTCCACTTTTCTTAGAGCAATGGTCGTGTGTCATTTGTCTTGAGATATTACATGGTTACAAGCTCAAATGAATACTTGTTTCATTTCTGGGATTATGTCCTTTTCGTTAACACACATTTTCAGCCCACACTTTGCTGAAATCGTTTCACACCTTTGGACGGAACCACCCACCACGTCCTCCCCATTAATCACGAGGATTTTTTACAAACGACTCATCCCTCATCCGCTGACGTAGAGCAACAGCAGTCGACGTCCCCTGCTTTCTTGTTTTACCACAGAAAACAAAGTCCCGTAGGACGCATCCCCCTGCGTCAAACAGAGTGTTAAGTAGTTCCACCTGTTGTGCAAGGTATATGCGACACAGCTCTACGTCCTCACAGTTCTCTGCCTTTAAATGCGTCCGTTCGAAGTACTGCGGGGTCATCAGTCCCTAAACTTACAAACTACTTATGAAATAACTTAGCCGCGGTGGAGTAGCCGAGCGGTCTAAAGCGTCTCGCTGCGGAGCGCGCGGTTGCTCGCCGTGGAGGTTCGAGTCCTCCCTGTGGCATGTGTGTGTGTGTTTGTCCTTAGGTTAGTTTACCTAGGTTTAAGTAGTTTGTAAGCTACGGACTGATCACCACGCAGTTTGGTCCGATAGAATTACAAACATTCAAACATTTTTTTGAAATAACTTATACTAAAGACAAAGCAAACATTCATGCCCGAGGGAGGATTCGAACTCCGACGGAGAGGTCGAAGTAGTAGTTCAGAAATTAACGATAGTATTTTACATTTAGGATAAGGGCGAAATGTGTATCATGACCATCTGATATAATTTATCATTATAATTATATATTTATATTCCCAAAGATTGGTTTGCCTCTCGAAAGTGTCAAAGACATTAAAGATGAAGCATTGAATTATAATTTTTGCTGCGGCCTGAAATATTAATTATAATTATATTTATATCACCTTTGCCTAAGGTAAAAGGTAGGAATGTTCCGAAATGCCCATTGCCGAGGTTCTATTCCGATGCATGGAGAGCCTGGGGAGTTGTGTCAATATTTCATGGAACACAGAAGCTGAATTTTTGTGACGTGGAGGGAAGTCGTACTTCGACTATTCCGAGACAGTTTTATGCTAGTGTTGTGGTGGTCTAGTGGTTAAAACGTCTGCCTAGTGAACATCCAGATCTGGTATCGATTCCCGGTAGCAGCAATAATTTTAATTGAATGCTTCACCTTTAATGTCTGTGATATAATTTACTTCCATTTATTCCTGTTATAAATGGCCAAGTCCTTAGGAAAATCCATAACTAGGAGAAAGAGTCATACCGTCCGCAGTAAAACAGATGTTTGGAAACAAGAAAAGCAGCTACATGGATATAAAATGCTCAGATGGAAAATCAGTACTAAGCAGAGAAAGAAAAGCTGAAAGGTGAAAGGATTATTGCAGGTGTTATACAAGAGAAATGAAAATCAAGAGACTATTACAAAAAATATGTGACAGGAGATGGCAGAAGAATATGACACAGCATTGATTTCAGCTAATACAAGGCCCCTCCAGACGATATTATTCTTTCTGATTTATTCATATCCCTGTGACAATTAGCAAGGACGAAATTATTCTACCTGGTTTCCAAGATGTATGAGAGTCATTAAATATCTTCAGACTTCAATAACCGCAAATAACTCGTAATTCCAAAAACGCCGGCCGCGGTGGCCGAGATGACTAAGGCGCTCCAGTCACGGTCTGCACGGCCACTGCGGTCGGGGGTTCGAATCTCCCCTCGGGCATGGATATTTGTGCCGTCCTAGTTCGTAAATAGTTCATAAGTAGTTTGTAAGTTTAGGGACTGATGACCCCGTAGTTAAGTCCCATAGACTATACAGAAACAAACAATTCCAAAAACGTAACTGCAGCGAGGTTTGATCATTGCAGAAATACGAACTTAATAAGTCATGGTTGCACAACACTAATAACGTACTGAAGAAAAGAAAATTGATAAAATCCGACCACGGTTTGGATTTACGTGAAATGTAGAAAGAGGTGAGGCAATATTTACTACTTATCACAGAAGGTAAATTAACGAAAGGGAAATTCACGTCAATAGAGGTTGTATATTTAGAGAAACTTTTGATAATGTGATATGCACCGTTCAAATTCTGAAGGTAGCAGGGATAAAATATTGGAACCGCAATGTTACATGCAGCTTTACGTAAACCAGACAGGAGGGCACAAAAAGGACGTAGTGGTTGGGAAGAGAGTAAGGGAGGACTGCAGTATTTCTCCAAGGAGATATTTGCAGAAATATTCTGTCTGTGATGCAGCGTCAAGGGTAACCGCAGTCATGGTCTCCGAACTGAGTGCACACTGTTACTAGGCAGTAACTAAGTCTCGGCGCAGCTAGCATCGTACAGCATCGCAGCGAGAAGAGAGAACAACAGACAGAAGTTGAGTATTGTATTCTTCACTCAGTAAAACTTGTATTAATAATCTATATAACTGTTGTAGATGTCTACGATTACTGCACCGTACCTTTCTGAAAGACAGGCTGACCAGGGACGAGTACTCAAAAAATGGCTGCGAGGATGATTCAACAATAAGAAAATCGCTAGGTTTTATTTCCTGACCTTGAACTTTAATGCCTTCTCAAAATATCTCCTTGCTTTCCTTCACAGCCCTGTCTTACTCCCTTCCCAACCAATGATTCCCAATCATCTCCTTCGGCTCTTATAAGTGCTGTTTGTTTTTTGTAGAACCGTGGGCGTTGCGGCACAGTGTTCAGTGCTATCTGGTCAAAGGCTTCCGTAAATATGTCAGCTGCTACAGGTGAAAACTGCGCTGCTACGCACACGCTGTTGGCTGAGGTATGTGGACGACTCATTCGTTATATAGCCGCATGGAAAAGCAGAAGTACACACATTCCACCAGCACCGCAACAGCTTTCATTAGAACGTACAGTTTACGGTGGAGATGGAAACTAACGGCCGCGGTAGAGTTGCCGAGCGGTCTAAAGCGTCTCGCTGCGGAGCGCGCGATTGCTCGCCGTGGAGGTTCGAGTCCTCCCTGGGGCATGGGTGTCTGTGTGTTGCCCTTAGGTTAGTTTACCTAGGTTTCAGTAGTTTGTAAGCTACGGACTGATGACCACGCAGTTTGGTCCGATAGATTTACAAACATTTGAACATTTTTTTTAAACTAACGGAACCATTCCTTTTCTGGACGTGGAAGTGTACAGAACGTCTAATGGTACACTAGGATACAGAGACAACAGGAACCCGACGCATACTAAAAGGTACCTACATGCAGATTTTCTTCATAATCCAACACAGAAGAACGCTGAATTACGTACGCTGACAACACGAGCTCACAGGATTATCGACGCTGACAACTTACTGTATGAACTGAGTGACCTGAAGACAACTTTCCACTCAAATGGATACAGCAACAGGGTTATTAAACAAGCTATGAGGTACAACGAACACAAGGCAGGAAATGATGCAGAAGAAACTCTTCCTGTAACTCGTCTACAGTGTGTTACAGGCGTCAGCGAATGTCTCCATCCGAGGAGGGATCAAAGCGATTTTCGAAGGTGGCTGCAAGACCCGTGAACTGTTGAGGCTCTCGAAGGATCCCCTTCAAACTGCAGGCGTGTATGGACTCCAATGTGAATGCGGCGAAGATTATGATGGTGAAACCGGGAGAACCATCAGCACTCGTGTTTCGGAACATACGATTGGGTCAAGTCAACAAGTCAGCTGTGGCAGCGAAGGAATGCGGGGGCACTATTAACTTCCGATAACCTCATATGCTTGCTCGGCAACCGTGGATGCAACAATGCAAAATAAGAGAACCCGTAGAAATAATTAAACGACCCAACAACATGAATAGGGAGGATGGCTACAAGTTACCTTCAACGTGGCTGCCGACAATCCCTGCCCATCGGGCCACGTGTGTGCGCCAGCCAGCGGCTCCACTTGTCCCGGGTTCTGCAGTCTAAACAGCGGCCTGAACGTTCGCAGCAGGGAACAGCATCTTCTGGGTGTTGTTGCTAATTGGCTGTTACCTTCCAACCAGATACAAGATTTTGCCTACCAATCACTTACGACGGTAGCAAACGTAAGAACCTGCTGATACGCAACTACGAACTAATCACCATCTTAGATATGTGACGTCGGTATCAGGTAACCGGAAAATTCAGAATATAGAGAGATGTATGCATTCAGCTGCGTCCAACAGTTAACCGCCCTGAAGAGGACCACTGCACAGTGGTCGAAACGTCGGCAGTTCGTTTGCTAAATGTATAAAAAAAAATGACGCCGTTTAATACCCAGATTTTCCCCCCAATATAAAACATCTTCAATCTTCCATTGACACGCATTCATGCAATATGACCTGCAGGGAGAAAAGAAGAAATCGAACGAAACAAATATGACAAGGGACGATTCGATTAGTCAGAAAGAAACTATAATTACTTAAGATGTCATTATCGGTGTTACAGGCATTCAGAAATGCTGAAATTTCTCTACCAGATAAAAAGGAATAAAAATTATAAGCGGGTAAGTAGATCTCTTTTCGCAAAGTCATTAGAAATGGCTAAGACTAGTTTCTTTCGTGTTAATAAATGCTACCATAAGCACCTACTTCTTCAACCCAATAGTTCGTCACTGAGGGGAAACATTTGCATTTATTTATAGAGTTTTCTGAACATAACATCACATGGACTTCCGATGTCATGTCTAGAACTGGAACCTAGTAATTCACTTTAGTTTCGTTGTGTTTGACAGTATAAGCTAAACTTGCGATACCTTTTTTGGCTTAGAAATGCGACAATAGAACCAATGAATAACAAGTATCTACTTGTGAAAATGACAGAAATATACTCAGCATAATTTCCAAAACTTTTCTCTAGTTTCAACCATATTTATTTGAGTAATGTAAATCGTAGCTCACAGCAAGCTACAAGCTGTCACACTTTTTACAATTCAAGATTTGACAATCAAGGACACGTGCAAGACAGACTGCGGAAGTTCACAACGACTAAAAGAAATCTTTCATCGCGTTCAATCTAAACAAATAAATAGAAATATTTAAGAAATGCTGCGCGCGCGCGCACAACGTTCATACACCTACATACACATACAAAATGCGAAATGTAAAGTAATAATTATAATTTTTTTCAAACAAAGTTAAACGTTTTGATAAAAATACGATGGGGCGTAGTCTTATACACCTCCAAGTCTTTTTAAAACACGAAAATCAGAGAACTATGTTTATCCTTTTATCAGAGTACGCTGCGGTGGAATAGGCGAGCGGTGTAAGGCGCCTCGCTGCGTAGCGCGCCTTTGCTCGCCGTCGGAGGTTCGAGTCCTCCCTAGGGCTCGGGTGTGTGTGTTTGTCCTTAGTGTAAGTAGTCTGTAAGCTACGGCCTGATGACCACGCAGTTTAGTCCGATAGATTTACAAACATTTGAACATTTTCTCAGAGTACACGGTCGGGCATTTCGAGTACTGCATATTCGAACTAGCACTAGCAAAATCGAATGCATTTGATCGCAGCGTGCTAAGCGACGACATTGACATCTACCGGACTGCCACGGAACCCGGTGCATTTTCCAGTTTGAGCGAGCGTAGACGCTACATGCAGACTTCTAGACTCTGTAGTTCTCCTGTCGGATCGTCGTCCAGTAGCTCTCTTTATACATGATAACTTCGACTTACTTGAACCTCTATTGGACACGGCTCTCAAAAGGGCAGTTTCATCATTCCAGATTCTGAATACTACTTTTCAACCTGTATACAAATACAAATGACCAACCAGCTGACTAGATGCAAGAAGTTTTATCTATGCCGATGATATAGCCATTGCCTGCCAATCGAGATCAATCAGTCACATTGAGAGAAACCTAACAGATTCCCTAGAAGTTCTTACTGAGTATTTCAACGGGAAGCAGCTTCGACATAATCCAGCAAAGACGCAGACTTGTTTATGTCACCTGAACAACGAGGAAACAAAAAAGGAGATTATAATTAGAATGGAACAGAGTCAAACGTAATATTACCCAAACAGTTTGTCTCGGAGACACATTCGATCGAACGCTGTCCTACAAGAAACATGAAGATCGAAAATCAACACACGGAACGGTATAATCGGCCAACTTACCAAGTCAAACTGGGGAGCAATCCTGATTCAAATGTTTGTAAATCTATCGGATCCAAACTGCGTGGTCATCAATCCGTAGCTTACAAACTACTTAAACCTTGGTAAACTAACCTAAGGACAAACACACACACTCATGCCCCAGGGAGGACTCGAACCTCCACGGCGAGCAACCGCACGCTCCGCAGCGAGACGCTTTAGACCGCTCGGCTACTCCACCACGGCAGCAATCCTGAAATTCTGCGTTTATCATACCTTATTGTGTTATACTCCAGGTGAATATGCATGCCCCGTATGGAGAAGATCGACACACGCCCACAAGCTACATGCAGCTCTGAACGATTCATGTAGGTTAAATACGGAATGCCTGAAGCCTACAAACCGTGATCTCCTTTATATGTGTTATAGAATAGCTTCCCCAGATCAAACAGTAAATGTTGGCGATGGCTGAAAGAAGCAGACAGTGCGAGGATAGAATACATCCCCTGTTCGGCAAGATTAAAATCGAGGAAAGATTTCATTAAATTTGAACATCCACTAGATAAAAGTCAGTCCACAACCAGGGAATCGTTGTGGAAACATAAATTGGAAAAATGCAACTTGTGTGTTAGAACATTAAAGAATAACTTCCGGCTGGATCTCATCTTGAATGATGAGTCTGGAAGAGCCTAAATAGACTTATGTGTCGAATGAGAAGATAAAAGTGTAACCTGTTTTGGGGATACGCAGTAGACCAACCCTGACAATGTGGAGAAAAGGCCGTCCGCAGTGGCCAAGCGGTCTGCGACGTGCCAGTCACAGTCTGCACGGCCGCTACGGTCGGACGTTCGAATTCCCCCTCGGGCATGGATGTTTGTGTCGTATTTAGTATTACGTAGTTCATAAGTAGTTTGTAAGTTTAGGGACTGATGACCCCGCAGTTATGTCCATTAAGCTTAAAAACATTTGAACTTTTTATTTTTTTATTTTTTTATTTTTATTTTTATAAAGCCAAACAACGACACACCTGCTGAGCTGTTCATCCTCGCCTGTCCCATGCACTTTCCACGACCCCTGTGGTTCGCCAACGACGCTTCAGTGAAGTGTTCCGAACACTGAAGTGAGATATAAGCCCGCTATAGACAATGAGACCTCTGTGAAAAACACGAATGTAAATACGAAATTATAATTACTATTTAGTTTTTTTTGTAATCTAGTATATATGCCTATAATTTAAATACAGATGTTGCGCAGACACGATTAAATAAATAAACTTGAACCACTTGTAGTCTAGACACACAAATTTTGTTTTATGCACACCTATGCCAAAGTTCTATTGGCTGTATTGTGCAATTAATATTGAAAAGTTTTCCATTTTCCTGTGCGCATGTTTATATAGTGATTAAAAATCGGTACTTGTTCAAAAATGTTCAAATGTTTGTAGAACTTATGGGACTTAACTACGGGGTCATCAGTCCCTAAGCTTACAAACTACTTATGAACTAGCTAAGACTAAGGACGGCACAAATATCCATGCCCGAGGGGGTATTCGAACCCCCGACCGTAGTGGCCGTGCAGACCGTGACTGGAGCGCCTCAGTCTCCTCGGCCACCGCGGCCGGCAATCGTTACTTGAATTGTCTAGTTCACGTGTTATGATATGCAGAAAAAATCATCAAATGTAAGAAACTGGAAAGTTATTACGAACTCCGCTAGGGTTACCTAGAAAACTACGGTACGAACGCCGTATCCTTGAGGGTAATTTCGGATGAAGCGTGCATGCTGTATGCTCCGACATCGTTAACGCTACATGCAGACAGATGGGCTACACGAATTTCCTCCTAGTGGTTGGGGGGTCCGGGAGGGCATCTGACGACCCACTAATGCTAACACTGCCACAGATGCTATTTAACACGGCCACATCGTGTAGATAGGGCACAAAGCCAAACTATAAAGCAGAAGAAGAAGATACATTGTGTACAAGAAGAACTTCGTAGATTATGAAATTAAGTTTACAAAATACAAGAAAGCATATCGACCAACTGAGAATCCGGCATATTTCCTTAAGTTTGGTTTTAAACGAGAGGTATTCATCGACAGATTTATCATCAAGTATCTGAATTCAGTTAACCTTCGCCATTCTTTATGTATACTCAAACGCGATATCCTCCTGTCTTTGCTGTGAATATTTTAATCGGATTGTTTTGCGGTATCTTCGGTTCTAATTAAAGCATACAGTTATTTTTGGACCAAGAACGTTCAGCGGACCAACCTCTTTCATTTGCGCCTTAAAATAGTTGCCTTAATATATTCTGAACAAAGTTTGAGTGCACATTCAACTTGACTGCCATTTTCTTCAAACATATTTTCTTATTCCAATAACAGTGCAAAGTATTCGCACGGGTCATCTAGTACAATATTAAAAACCACGCCAATTTTCATGAAGTTATAATGAGTTTCGTGTTACTAGAATACTTACTAATTTATTTAAATTTTATTATTATTGGAAAAAAATAACTATCGACAAGTGAACAAAAAACGCATACAGTTTTGTTGCAAATGTATGCATCTCGTGGTCTGGGAAATCGTTTGTATATGTAGTCTGGTATAGTATTTTCCAGGTCTAAGGCTCCTCGGTACGGAGCGCGCGGTTGCTCGCCGTCGGAGGTTCGAGTCCTTCCTGGGGCATGGGTGTGTGTTGTCCTTAGGTTAGTTTACCTTAATTTAAGTAGTTTGTAAGCTACGGACTGATGACCACGCAGTTTTGTCCGACAGATTTACAAACATTTGAACTCTTTTTATTTTATCTTATTTTTAGTTCAAAAAATGTTCAAAAGTTTGTTAAGCTTAACGGACTTAACTGAGGGGTCATCAGTTCCTAAACTTACAAACTACTTATGAACTACCATATACTGAAGATGACACAAACATCCATGTTCGAGGTGGGATTCGAACCCCTAACCGTAGCGGCCGTGCAGACTGTGACTGGAGCGCCGCTGACTTTTCGCCACTGCGGCCGTTTCTTTTTTTTCTTTTTTTTTTTTTTTTTTTTTTTTTTAAATCTTATTTACGTGTGACTACGGCTTCCCAAGTGCGTACATTGTCTCTAAAAGTAATTAAAAGTAGCTAAGAATTAGTAACATATGAAATTTGCTGTACCTTTATCCAAATACACGCAATTTCTTAAAATTACATTGTCTCTCAAATGTAATAAATATAAAACAATATGATCAGGAAGACAAAAATATGGATTTAAAATAAAATTTAAGCGGAAATCAGTCACCTCATTCACGTTCTTCTTGAACTCTAAATACTTTTTTATAATTAATTAATTGATGTTTTATTTATATTTATCCTTTTTTTAAATTTTTGATCGGTGCCTTGCAGACGTAGGTTCGTGTTTGTTCTAAGTTGTTCGATGAGTTTTCTTTTTATTACAGAGGGCGGCGAGATTTCTGAGCGACTGCGCTGAGATAGCTCGCCGGAATTTCCCAACCGTGTCCAGCGCTAACTCACAGATACGAAAGCTGCAAAACTGACGCGTAAAAACTTCTGTGCTTACCCCTGAATATCGAGAGTAGTGCACCTTACTACATGCTCATAATCTTC
Source organism: Locusta migratoria (assembly GCA_026315105.1). NCBI lineage: Eukaryota > Metazoa > Arthropoda > Insecta > Orthoptera > Acrididae > Locusta > Locusta migratoria. The sequence continues at coordinate 382,037,529 of CM048750.1, read as the reverse complement.
TTTTTTCATGGCCTGCTAAAAGTTTACAAAGTTTTAAATAAAGCCGTTATTCAAACGCCTTAGCCTCCTGTTGTAAGGTAAACGTCCTTTGGAGAGAGGAACGTACAAGAAACATTCATTAGGAAAAAAAGTGATTGTTTTTAAATGAAGAAACAAATGCACATTCCGTAATTAGGCCCATTTGTGCATTAAAGAGTACATATTAAATTGCTAATAAATACGGATCATAACTGCTGTCAGTATGCAGAAAAAAAAATAGAATTCGTAATACCAAATTTTATTACGGTATAAATTCGTTCAAAATGCCGTTCGCACATGCTTAGAAAGGTTTCACCGACTGAAAAAAGTCGTACTTTCTTTTCCCTTGTAATCTGTTTCATTCTTCGAAACTAGTCAGGATTTGCGCATGCACTTTCGTGTCATAATAAATTAACAATTTAACAGTGAAAGTGGTGGATATCAACCAGAATTTATCTGAAGACGTGATACTTTCGCCTTTAGTCCGAACTAAACACCAGCGAAGTTTCGTATCTAAAGAAAGAAAGCGCTTGTTCAGATCACAAATTCTCATTGCCAGGCCCCTCTGTTTCAAGGTAAAGAATGAAACGGAAAATTTATTAATCGGAAGGAAACCGTGATAATCAGATTCACGGCTCTGCTACTCTCTGAAAGACCAGCAGTAATATCATTCCATCAACCTTTGTGGATATCATTAGAGCAGGTAAATACATTATGAAAGTGGTACAAATTAACTACCATCCTAACCTATACAAAATGCTCTGTGCTATAGCTGTAATGGAAGAAGTACCTAATCTAATCTAAACCTTCCTGTCACAGTTTATTTAAAATATTCACACACATACACTAATCTTATGTAACATAGTTCAGTCTTCGAGAACTATCTTTGAATCTTACAAATATAATAAGAATCCGAAACCTTTCTCTAAATCATCTGTTAACCCTGGCAGTAAACGATATGAAAAACCCAGACGGTGTGAGAGGAAGCTATATGAAACATTACAGACTGATTAGATTAGATTAGTGACTGACCCATAAATCACGAACCCCACATTTCCTAATGATGTCGAGCGTGTTTGATCAATAAAAGGTATCCTTATATGATACTATAAAGGATAATTGTATTTTTCTTCCTTTTTTGTAAAATTATTAATTTATATCGAAAAATGCATCTTCTGAGTAGGAGTTCTCATTAAAACATTATTAAAATTTCTTTTGAAACGAAAATTGACAATCCGTCACACTTTTCATGCCATTTGGTACATACTCTGCTTTTGCTTGACTATGTGGAATGAAAAATAAGTTATAAAAGCAAATGTTTTTTCAGTCAAGCCAGTGAACTGACAATATTTTTTTTTGTCCGTTTTCTGCATAAACGCAAATAAAAGATCAAAGGGACCTTGGATCGTGTGACGTGACATTGCTCTGGGGGAAAGCAATCATTTTCTGCATTCTGTTCATCTCTTTGCTCTACATTCTTCTCCTCCATCTCTTTCTCCATTTCTACTTTCCCCCCTGTGAGCTACTCAGTATGCGGAAATTAAACATTACAAACATACTTCAAATTTCGTGGTCATCGCGAAAAATAATTTTAAAAAATATACGTCTGAGTGTGTCATAATATCACTTTCTTTTTTTAAACATGTAACACTTTTCATGCTGCTCTACCTTTTCAGTCTATAACGTTTTTGACTTCTGAGTTAAACTTTACACAAGAAACATTAATTATACTTATTCTCAGAAAATTACTTACGTGCATATTCTAGACGACTTCTGTATGTACCTCAGAATTTTGATAAAATAGATACAGGTCTGTCTTGTTTATTACATTTTCCGGAAATACATCAAAATCAAATGTTCAAATGGTTGTAAATCTTATGGGACTTAACTACGGGATCATCAGTCCCTAAACTTACAAACTACTTACGAACTAGGACGGCACAAATATCCATGCCCGAGGGGGGATTCGAACCCCCGACCGTAGTGGCCGTGCAGAGTGACTGAAGCGCCTCAGTCCCCTCGGCCACCGCGGCCGGCCGGAAATACATCATAGCTAGCGTTATGGCACTTAGATAGTGTGGACAAAATAATATAAACACCTGACACAGACATGCTTATTAATTAGTAGAAACAGATTCGTATTTTTTTTTAGTTTACAACTGAATGTGGTCGCATACCCACAGTTATTTGAACGAGTTGGAGGTGGTCTTCCCTCACTTCTCTGAAACTCCCCAGTGCGGTTCTACCTCTACATCTACATAAATACTCCGCAAATGAAACTGTAGTGCATGGCAGAGGGTGCATCGAACCACTTTCACGATATTTTTCTACCGTCGTATTCTCTAACAGCGCACGGTAAAAAAGGAACAGCCGCGATGGAGTGGGCGACCGCTTTTAAGGCGCTATATGCGCGGTTGCTCGCCGTTGGAGATTCGAGACCTCCCTCGGTCTTGGCTGTGCGTGTTATTCTTAACATAAGCTAGTTTAAGTAGTTTGTAAGCCTAGGAACTGATAACTGCAGCAGTTAAGACCCTTAGATTTACAAACGTTTGAACATTTTGAAACAGGAACAACTAAATGTTTCCATTTGCGAGCTTACTTCTCTTGGTTTATTCCCGTGCGTGCTAATCTTTATATAAAAGTGAAAGGACACTCATTCAGACACTCACTCACTGACTAAACACGAAATCTCGAAAACTACTTCGCCTATGAAGCTGAAAGTTGGCGGGAATGTAGTTCATCGGTAGAAGACGTCAGCTAAGAAAGGATTTTGCGATAGGGCCGATAGTTATATGACGCCACAAATAATGAAAAGTTCCCGTATTGTGGCACGTGATAGTGTGTCTTTATCAGTCCACTATTTGAGAAGGAGAGGACTTGGCGACTTGCAACAAAGATCAAACATAATTTCAGACAATTAGGAAATTTTTTTCGCTGACAATTCCAGCAAAATGATGATAGGAAAAAAGTTTTTCTCTTACTACTTTTTCGCGTTCATGAAGTAAAATTACGGCATTTGGCATGACGTTACAATTTATTTCTCGTAAACTATTAATTGTATTAGCGAGATATGTTATATAAGTTACAGACAGTATACACACATACCACTGAACGTACGTTCGAAATGTTATCATAGTACGACACACAGTTCATGAGATATTGAGTAATAAACAATAACGTTAATGAAAAATCGCCACATCACGCATGACGTTTTGATTTGTTACGTCTTTCCTACTAACTATTCACGACGTATTTTGCATACGTTTTACATATGTACCACTGGATGTACCTCCGAAATAATATCGTATGACGACATATAGTTCATGTGCTATGACGTCAAACACATTGAAATACATGAAACTTCGCCCCAAAAAGCATGATGTTGTAATTTACTACGTCTTTACTGCCAAATGATGGTAGAACACATTTCGGAGGCATTTTCCTGATATTCCTCTCCACGAACCTGGTTAATGATGTCTTTGTGGGACCCATAACTCAAGAGATATCTCTATATATAAAAGCTAAAGGTCACTCACTCACTCACTGACGAAACACGAAATCTCTAAAATTACTGCACCTATGAAGCTGAAATTTTGCCGGTATGTAGTTTAAAGGTAGAAGATTTTAGCTAAAAAAGTATTTACGATAGGACGGAATGAAGGTGCATGGCGGAGGATACTTTTCATACAGACTGACGAAATCTACAGTTTCATTCCCACTTTCATGAAACTTTGCACGCTTGACCTTCAAAAGGAAGGTCACCGTCTACCTAAAGTTTCATACGGTGAATGGGGGAGAGTATCTTGCAAGAAAAAAACGGGTCCATAAGTATGTTGGTCGCGCCATAACTTGAGAACGGCTTGACCGATTTCACAGATCATTTTTTGTTGTTTTAGTTATTCTCAGAACACAGGTTGTATGAAATAAAATTGGAAAATTTGAGAACAACAAAGTGCGTTTCTCAATGTTACTCTGTGATTCCATGGCATACAAATCTATATTTTTGTTCCAATATTTATGAAATTTTGCCCACTTCACCATAGAAACAAGAGGAATGCCACTGTCTGTATAAAATTTCGTTCGGTGCTCGGTGGAGGGTAATTAACATACGAACAAAATGAATAGGTTTTTTTTCAGATCTTGATGAGTTTTTGCACACACACAGGTCACAACAATATTCTTATGGTACGTGACAGAGGGTGCCTTGCAAAAACCATTGCCGAGAAAGGGAAAGGTGGAAACGAACAGAGACATGGGAATGAAAGAGATGAATGCAGATAGAGGAGGGAAGGGGAGGTGGACTACGAGAGTGGAGAATAAATAAACACCCGGACAACGATGGGCTTACAGCTAGTTAAATATAGTCGTATTCCGAGGTGGGAGATAGTGAAAGAAATTTCGCAAGAAAATCTCGGCACAACGAACAAGGCCTTTCTTTTAATGACTTTCAGCCCAAACTCGTGCATCGATTCAGTGACACTCTCTCCCGTATATCGCGATAATACAAAACGAGATGACCTTCTGTGAACTCTGCTTAAGTCGTCAGTGAGTCCCACTTGATGGGAATCCCACAACACTGCGATACACCAGAACGGGACGCAAAAGGCAGTTTATTTAGTAGAGCTGCTGCATCTTCAAAGTGTACTGTCATTGAAAGTAGCCTTTGGTTGGCCTTGCCAAAAATATTTTCTACGTGTTCTTCCTTATTTAAGTTGTTGTAGTTGTTATTCTTAGGAATTCAGACGAATCTACGGCTTGTAGAAGTGACTTTTTTATTGTGAAAATGAATTTTAAAGGATTTTCATTAGTATTCGTATGAATGACTTCGCACTTAACATTATTTAGGGTCAATAGCGTTTTTTTGCGCCGTGCAGATATCTTAAGTAAATCAGTTTGAAGTTGCTTTCGATCTTCTGGTGACTTTACTAACCGATAAATGACAGAATTTTCCACGAACAGTCGAAGACAGCTGCCCATATTGTCTACTAAATCGTTTATAAAGATAACGAACAGTAGGGGCACTAAAACAGTTCTCTGAGGAACGACAGGTATCGCTGCTGTTGTACTTGATGACTTACCGTCACTTACAGCGTACTGTCTTTCTTGACAGAAAATCACGAATCGCATACCTGTGGCGATGTTCCATAGGTACGCAGTTTGATTAGACGACGCTTGATAGTTAAAGTCCCAAAAGCTTACCGTAAATGTAGGAACTTTTAATCAATTTGAGATGTCATGCCGGTAGCAGTCATCATTTCATGTGAATAAAGAGCAAGTTGACTTTCAAAAGAACGATACTTTCTGAATCCGTGTCGACTATGAGACAACAGATCGTTCCCTTCTAGGCAGTTCAGAATGTTTGAGGAAAGTATATGTTCTAAAATAGTGCAGCTAACCAAGGTCAATGATAGGGTTCTGTAATTTTGCGAATCACTCCTTTTGCCTTTCTTGAATATTGGAGTGACCCGTGCAAGTTTCCAGTCTTTGGGTACGGAACGTTCGCTGAGCAACCGGTTGTATACGATAGGTCTGGAGTTATTGTATCAGAATACCCTGAAAGGAACCTAAGCGGTGTACAATCTGGACTAGGGGACTTGCTGGTTGTTAAGTGATTTAAGTTGCTGTAATACTCCAGCGATATCTACTTCTAAATAACGAATGCTGGCGGATTTTCGTGATTCCAATTCTGGAGTATTTGCTGTGACTTCTTTGTTGAATTAATTTCGGATAGCTGTGTTTTTAATTTTGTTTTATCAGAATGTCATCAGTAGCATAACCGTTGCTATGGCATAGTGAAGATATTGATTGTGTTTTGCCGCTAGTATACTTTACATACGATCAGAATTTCTTCGGATTTGATACCAAATTACGTGACAGGGTTTCGTTATCGAAACTATTAACAGCTTCTGTAATTGAAGTTGGAGCTACATTTCGAGTTTCTGTAAAATGTTTACACTCCAGGGGATATTTTTGTCTGTTGAAATTCTGCATGCATTTTTCTTTGCTTTTGCAAGAGTGGTCTAATCTGTTTTGTGTACCACGGTGTGTCAGCTCCCTCTTTTGTTAGGATATAATTATATAAGGCACATCTCATCTACACTCAAACTGTTAGTTTGTAAAGACTGGAGATTATCACTCTTGAACCGTTAATCGAATTTTTGTTTGCCTTTTTAAGTTGTGTGTTTTTCGTTTAATTTTTTATGGATTTTGGAATTTCGATGTTTATTCTCGCTACTGCAACTCTTTGTTCACTGATCCCTATGTCTGTTTAGATGCCCTTTATTAGCTCTGGATTATTTATTGCTAAGAGGTCAAGTATGTTTTCACAACCATTAACTATTCAAGTGTGTTCATGAACTAATTGGTCGAGAACATATGAACTCACAGGAGCTCTATTTTCGGTGCAGCAATAACTGCGTCATCGCCTATTTTGTTGACGCTCTCGTTACTGAGCACTATTTGTCCCTTTATACAGAATTTTAGCTGAACGTAAAACCGCTTATAGCCAGCTTACGCTTCCTGTAACGGTTTGTTATCTTCAGACATACCGAAATGTTCAAATGTTTGTAAATCTGTCGGACCAAACTGCGTGGTCATCAGTCCGTAGCTTACAAACTACTTAAACTAAGGTAATATAATCTAAGGACAACACACACACCCATGCCCCAAAGAGGACTCGAACTTCCGCAGCGAGGCGTCTTAGACCGTTCGGCTTCTCCACCACGGCATATATACCGTTTGATGTCCGTTGGAGATGTTTGGTTCAGTTTCTGATGCTGTACACACTAAGCCTGCACCGTTTTGGCTGTGTGCCTAATCGCATTATCAATGTTGCAATATTTTACCAATATGTTGGTAAAAGTAAACAGTACGCTGTTGAGGATGCTGAAATATTAATTCGCTGTTATCCGACCTGTCAGTGGAATGACAGAAGCAGTTGACTGTTTCAATTAAGATGCCCGAATCATGACGGAACCTTATGGTGTCACCACTTCCTTCGCAGCGTTTCGTTCGTTTCTGTTATTAATTTGGTGATCAGATTTTCGGACACAGAAAGCAGATCTATCAGTTTTGCAACGAAATATATGTAATTAACATCTGCTGTTTTATTGACGTTTTGAAATTGATTATCGAAACAGGCAACAAGTATAATAATCATCCACCCAACATCGTAACTCCAAAATTTGGTGACACAGATGATAATAGTGGAATACAATTGTGGTGATTGCTATGATCTGTGTATGGTGAAGCATAATCAAGTATATTTCTCACATGAATGAATGATTTTAACATTTCTAAATTTCTCAGAATTGAAGCATAAGCTCTACTCTTTTGATTAAAATTGGATTTTGTAATAATCAAATGTAAATGGGATCAGTGTTGATTTTTCAAGGACCCATATATATATAATTCATTACAGAAATATATGTTCTGTAGACGCATTTGTGGTAGGCAGGCACGAAATGACCTTACAATATTACAAACAGTACGAACGTCGACATTTAAGTCATCAAGTTTTGCTATTATTTGACCTCATCTTAAATGACTTGGTTTCTGAGCTGTATTCCATTCCTTTACTGAAGTATTAGTAACATACAAACATTTGAAATTTTATCAAAAATTTTGTGTCATTAATTTCGTTCGCAAGGTATAACAATAAAAAGTCAAAAAAATCTTTGAACATCAAAACACTTAATGTTAGAATTTAGGTTAGCCCAACAGAAAAATTCTAATTCATTAAAATCCGATTTCTACTTAACACCTACGATACATTGATACAAAGATTACAATTCGGCATGATTACAACTCAAACATCATTTGACACATCATGCGCTAACGACTTTTATCCACTTTCAGACCAGACAAAGAGCAGAAAATCAGTTGCCTAACGTGTGACTTTCGTTTTAGCCAACAGGTGTTCGTAATATTAGTACTGTCGGATATTTTACGTATCTCATCGGCGGCAGCGATGTTTACGTGCGCAGTGACTACAGAATACGTGTGTGGCGGGCGCTGCGCTATCAACTAATCTTCCTTTCCTCCGCAAAAAGAGTCTACTTGGTAATGTGAGTCCCATTCATCGTTAACAGAGTAATTACTGATTTTCCTTGAATCAGATAATAGAGGTTCTTTGGCGGGCTGCAGAAAAAGGCTTAAAAGAAGGAGTATTCTGCGAAGTGCAGGGCATCTGATCACACTAGTTATTAAGGGTTTATCGATTGCAGCCTTTCTGCGAATGTTAAACTCCAGCCGCACTGTTTTTTATCGATGCTGTATTACTCCAGTAACTGCTGAGTTGTGCATTCGCTTTTGTCACGACTGCTTTATGTTGATTGGCTTTCACCCACTGTTCCTCTTCACCAGTGGTGTTTGACTTGTATTGTGTACGCAGTCATTACCGAGGTAACCGAGGCGCAATCGCGGATTTCAGTAACCATTTCTGTTGACCTTCGCAGAGGGAAACGTATTATGTACTGCAGGTAATGTAGTCACAGCGGTGGCAATAATTTATCGACATTTATACGTAACAGCGATTTCCTCACACCTGCACTGTATTAGGTGACGTAAGGAAATGTTCCACTTTTCGTTAGTGGTAAGATTATATCAATCATTAGGTTACCCGAGCACGACACTAGAACAGACTCAAACTTACATAAGCCACACTGACTACGTATAAAGAGTCGACTACATTTATTACTACATTCATGTACCATTTGGTACTATATCTATATGTAATAGACTGAAGATGTGAGAATTTGGCCGTTGAGAAAGGATTTAGAAAAATTACTTCGTGAGTCATATGGACACTGTTATGGGTTGTAACTGCTGAAACGTACGCAGTGGTGCCAATTAACATCGAGATGTATGAGGTTGAGTCTACAAATAAGTCGAGAAACTGAATAGAATTGAGCATCCCACACTAAGCAACAGTACTCCCTGAGAGGACGCACGAGTCTGATGTAGGCAGTCTGGTTGGTGGAGCTGTTGCATCTTCGAAGCGTTCTGCTAATAAAACGTAACCTTTCTTTCGCCTTCCCCACAATATTGTCTATGTGTTCTCTTCGGTCTAAGTTGTTCGTAAATCCAAGGTATTTGGTAGAATTTACGACCATAAGGTTTGACTGATTTATCGCGTAATTGAAGTTCAGCACATTTCTTTTTGTGGTCACGTGTAGTACTTCACACTTTTCATTACATAGTGTTAATTGCCAATGTTTCACACCATGTAAATATTTTGTCTAAATCGCTTTGCAGTTTCTTTTGATCCTCTGTCGACTTCACTAACCGATAAACGACAGTATCATCCGCGAACAGTCTAAGGGAGCTATTCAGATTTTCTGCACAATCGATTATAAACACATGGAAGAATAGGGGACCTATAGCGCTTCCCTGGGGAACGCCAGATATCACTTCTGTTTTACTCGACGACTTACCGTCAATTACTACGAACTGTGTCCTTTCTGATAGGAAATCACGAATCGAATCACACAATTTAGGGGCGATATGCCATAAGCACGCCGGCCGCGGTGGCCGAGGTGACTGAGGCGCTCCAGTCACGGTCAGCACGGCCACTACGGTCGGGGGTTCGAATCCCCCCTCGGGCATGGATATTTGTGCCGTCCTAGTTCGTAAGTAGTTCATAAGTAGTTTGTAAGTTTAGGGACTGATGACCCCGTAGTTAAGTCCCATAAGCTTAACAAAGATTTGATTTTGCCATAAGCACGAGATTTCATTAGAAGCCGCTTGTTAGGTACAATGTCAAAAGTCTACCGGAAATCCAGAAATTTGGAATCGATTTCAGTTCCTTTATCGACGTGAATAAAGGGCATGCTGTGTTTCGCAAGAGCGATACTTTCTGAATCTGTGTTGACTGGTTAATAGGTCGTTTTCTTCGAGGTAGTTCATAATATTCGAACAAAGTGTATGTTCCAAAATCCTCTTGCAAATCGACGTCAGTGAGATGGGCCGTAATTCTGGGGATTACTCCTATTCCCTTTCTTGAATATTCGAGTGACCTGGGCAACTTTGCAGTCTTTGGATACGGATCATTCGCTGAATAATCAATTTTCGGCATTTATAGAGACCATTGACGCTTCGCACTTGGATGACACAGACAATTAACACCACACTAGGAAGCCTTCGACTGCATCGCTGTAGTTCGAGACCCGGAGTGAGGTATCTCCAGTGTCACACGGCAGTTTAGATTCGTGTTACAGAGTTCTCAGATTGTGAGTTTGATGCTCGGACTTGGACAGAATCAGTGATATTGCAGCGGCGATGATGACAGTTACGTTGACGGTAGAGATGGACGTGGTTTTGGCACATACAACCCAATCCCTTTAGTCCCATAGACTCTGAGATCATGGGTTCGATACTTGCGGAAGGGCACCACACAGCAGTACTCGTGGTGTGAGAGCGGATTGGTGGGGAAAGGTAGAGCTCATAAAAACACAGGCTGGCGCATCCGCCATTTCCATTCCTGCAAATGCTAAACACAGCACGCAGCTTATACGAACAGTGTTGTTTTGTTCAAGTTTACTTGAATAGTTTAGAAGTTTCCGGCATAGAGCCTTAAATCGTGCTACTTTGAGCTTGCATTCCGCTCTTTTTTTTTTACATCTATATGTGCATTAGACACAAAAATCTCTCGTTTTCTTTACTTATTGATGCTTCTGCCCAATTACAGAAAAAAGAGCAAGAAACATATATTTCTGTGATAAAAATCGCGTAATACGTTTAACTCTGCCGAAAATGACCGCTAGATAAAATTTTTAAGCCATCTTGGCTTCTATTTCAATAATGACTGTCAATATGCAAGGTTTGTTTGCCGTCTTGCAGTAAGTATTTGTTGTCTGCTATGACAAATTCACCACATCGGATTTTTGTACTCAAATGGCTGAAAGTACTTCTATTATGTTACTGAGAAAGTTTCAGAATATATTATAAACACTAAAACTAAAAAGAATATTAGTGTACAGGATCTAAAGTTTACGGTCGTAGAGGCATACGGTGCCGATGTTGGTAACAAACTTTGAATGCTATTTGAAAACCCAAACGTATAGAATGTGTTGACCATGGAACAAATAAATAATTCTGTTCCTTCTCTATGTTTGACAGGTTTTCGTATGTAACAGCACCCTTCTCTTGTCAGTAATTTAATTATCCTTATAAAGCAAACATTTCGTTGCCAACATTAGCACAATACGCCGCTGTAGCCGTAAGTAAAATTTACCCAGTATTCTTTGCCTGTTATGTTACAGTCTCTTATTCATAAGCGTCAATATTGTCATTTACTAATCAAAAATTGAATTGAGCTTGTATTTCGTGATAAAACGTCAGGTACTGTACTATTCTGTCAAATTGTATACTACAAGTTACGACGCTAAAACTTCGAAATACCACAAATAGCATTCAACGGTTGTTGCCTGTATCAGCACAGTACGCTGCCACAGCCGTAACGAAACTTTTTGCCCAGTTTATTTATATTTTCCGGTTTAGTGTTTATAATACTTTCTCGCAATAACGTAACAAAAATATCTTCAACAATTTGTGCAATGTTAGTACAATACTTTTTGATGAGGTCTCTTTCTCAATATACTGTATAAGACACACATATTGTGCTCTAAAAACAGTATATTCTTGGATACTTTGCTGTAATCCAGAGCTTTCCAAAGTAGGTGTCGCGAAACCCTGGGGTGTCGCGAGACTAACAAATTTGTAGCGATGTTTAGTATGAAGTATCGCCGGGTGATTAACGGAGAGTAGTATTTTAAATGCAGTGATCGTTGGTTCGAACCATTGTATGCGTTAATATTTTTTCTTTTATCTCAGTTTCCTGTATGTAACAGATTCTCGGACCAGAAATGACATTCATATTATTACTTGTCCCAAATAGGCTACTTACCAATTTTCCGGAATGTGTCGGGACTTCCGAGGTTATGGTGAAGCAAGAACCTAACAGTAGAACGTAAATAATAATTCATCACTTATCATAAATACATCCTCTTTATTTCTGAAAATAATGTGATAATATTGAACTGAAATGGAACAGCCACTGTGCTGTCTAAATCAGAAATCCCAGAAGCTAATTTCCAGATGCCGTTTTCAATCGCTCCAGCCAAATCGTATCTTGTCCTGACATGTACACATGACAGCGAAAAACGGTTTCCGAAATTCAGTTTTCGTGTTTCGGAAGTTGGGTCACATGTAGAAGAAGCAAGTATTTCTGTGTGACTTACGCATTGTTTTCTGCGGTGTTCAAATTCAAATGTTTGTAAATCTATTTGGCCAAACTGCGTGGTCATCACTCCGAAGATTACAAACTACTTAAACTAAGGTAAACTAAGGACAACACACACACCCATGCCCTAGGGAGGACTCGAACCTCCGATGGCGAGCAACCGCGAGCTTCGCAGCGAGGCGCTTTAGACCGCTCGGCTACTCTGCCGCGGCTCTGCGGTGTTACTCTGTTGTAGTTCCTAATGTTTTCCTTTCTTGCGATGAGTGTATGTAATTACTGCAGTCAGGATCAACATTAAACATGTCAATTCATACGAGCATTTATTTTCGTTTCCACCCCCCCCCCCCCCCAAAGATAGAACCATCTAATCTGTACCATATGTATTTACATTAGTGAAAGGGTGTCGCACAAAACTGTAAGCTATAAAAGGGTGCCGCCATGAGGGAAGGTTTGGAAAGCACTGGTGTAATCTGATATTTTGCTGCTGCTAATTCCCTACAGGCAGCTATTGTTTTACGAGGTAGTACTTTCATAAGAGCTAAACCCAACCGTAAGTGCAAATAACACAATCGAATTTCAGCATTAAATATTGCTTCAAGTCTTAATAGTAACTATTTACTTACAATACATAACTGTGGGCTCGGTTCGGTTCCCAGTTTTTGCGCCGACATTTAATGATCCATTTTTTCTTCTCTTAGGATGACTCGGGAAACTAACCGTTCTGCAGCCACCTCTGGAATGATATAAGCAGTTTATGTCAACACAACCACCCGTAATGTCGTGCTGAGGTGCCGTGACGCATAACCTATAGCACCACACTGTGTTTAACTTACGAGCCACGAGAATGAAAGTGGCGGATGCGTCATCTCGTACTTATAGGAGCCTTAGAGTATGGCGTCATAGGGTTAGGACTAGGGATGGCGGTTATTCCTGAAAAAAAAAAAAAAAAAAAAAAAAAAAAAAAAAAAGTTTTTCGGTTATACCGGTTCTTTTCGTCTACAGTTTAACCGCACTGTAAAAATTACTCAAGATAACCGGTTTTTTAAATAACGGGTTTTCGGTTTTTTATTGCTATTATTTCCCGTAGAGTTTGACAGAAATATATTTTGCGGCCAAAACAGAAACCGTAATCGAATTTTCGGTTCTTTTAGTTTCGGCCAAAACCGAAACTCACGAAATTTAGTTAAAATTTAGTTGAATTTCCGTGATATGAGAAATCACTAGTCTTTCCATATTTTGCAAGATCCCCTCCCAATACTACGCCTTCTTGAGTGTTTGTAAGCCTAGACAGGAGTCCATAGAAGATATATACGAAGCATACAGATTTACTGGCCTAGTATTTCCATCCGGCTGTAGCCAATATTGAGCCAACCACTCTGTATGTTGGACTTGTGTGCCAGCGCATATGAACATCTGGTTGTAAATTTACGGAAATTGAACTAGGAAAGCTATGTACCACATGATCAAAGAATGTTCAAATGGGTGTGCGTTCTTATGAGACCTAACTGCTTAAGTCATTGGTCCCTAGACTTAAAAAGTACTGAGTCTGACTTAAACTAACTTACACTAAGGACAACATACACACCCATTACCGAGGGAGGACTAGAACATCCGAATTGAGCACCTGCGCAGTCCGTAACATCGAGCCTCAGACCGCACAGGTACCTCGCGGGGCACCAATGGTCAATGTTACCCAAAGCCATACTGGTTATTAAAAAAGACCCTCGCTTTCAAGGAATCAGATTAATAAAACTTGTTAGCATAACAATATGATAATACATTAAAAGTTATTATTCCAAGCTTACATAATAGGTATATAGAATCGAATTTACCTTCTCTTCCAAGAAACACTTTGGATGCTTTCTCCTTAAATGACACAGCATGTTTGTAGTACCTCCACCCGTTTTCAGCTTTTTAAAGTAAATGGAGCATTGTACCTCACTGCTCCCGTACTTCATGAAGTACTTCCACACTCGGAATGGTGCTATTTAAGACACAAGCAATGTCTGGCGACTACAGCAAGGCACTGCCACATGAACAGCTGTCTTGTACACTGCCGGTGCACGCGCGTCGTCTAATAGGCCATGCCATGAAGCAACAGGTGCATCGATGCCTCAATAGATGCACCAGGTCTTAAGTACTTATGCCACGCGTCTGTTGCGCGTTTCTGACTACCGGGATTGTTCTTAAATTATCACTGATCGCTTTTACTAGTTACTGCGATGACCTAATATTTCACAGAAGTGGAAATTTTTGCCCTAAATATTAGGATCTACTAGTTGTAATTTTTTTTTAAATTATTTACAAAAAACACATTTTGAACCACTACTACTGGAAGTAGTCGTAACAGTTTTTTACCCAGTCCTTCGCAATAACTAAAAACAACCGATGACAACTGACACCAAATACATACCGAAAAAACCGGTTACACAAAACTAATATCACGGTATCGGTTTTAACCGGTCGGTTTTTCCCATCCCTAGTTAGGACATGGCATTGGATAATTATAGCTAGGATCGGCCTTGGTACTCTACTCACGTTCGAGGTGCCCTGCCGTCTCCAGTGTGGTGTAGCAGCTGGTGCTCTGTTCCAGGAGGAGAGCGGGCAGTCGGCGTTCCAGCAGCGCTCCAGCGGGTCGTCGCTGCGCGCGCGGCTGCTGCCCTCCGACTTCTCGGAGGGCCGGCTGTCGCTCAAGTGCGCAGCCGAGGTGGCCGACCTCTACTTCCAGGCGGCCGAGCTGCAGCTGGGCAGCCGCCCAGAGCCCGTGCCGCAGAGAGGTCAGTGCCCGAGGTCACGGCCCAGGGCTGATATTGGCAACTGTTTATTCACAACCTATAGATTAGACAGAGAGACATTAGATTAGATTAATACTTGTTCCATACGTCATATATCCGCAGAGGAAGACCAAGAGATGGATACAGTAAGCAGATTCAAACCTGTAGGTTGCCGTTCTTATGTGGACTTGAAGAGGCTTGCGCAGGATAGGGTATTGTGGAGAGCTGCATCAAACCAGTCTCCGGACTGAAAACCACAACAGATCATATATACGACATTACATAATCATGTGGAATGCGTCAGTTTAGTAAATATTTTCTATACATGACAGTCCCACCCCCATGAACCATTGACATTGCCGAGGTGGGGTGGCTTGCGTGCCTCAACGATACAGATATCCGTACCGTAGGTGCAACCACAGCGGAGTGGTATCTGTGGAGAGGCCAGACAAACGTGTGGTTCCTGAAGAAGGGCAGCAGCCTTTTCAGTAGTTATAGGGGCAACAGTCTGTATGATTGACTGAGCTGGCCTTGCAACATCAGCTAATGTGACTTTGCCACACAGCTACTGCGAACGGCTGAAAGCAAGGGGAAAATACAGCCGTTATTTTTCCCGAGGACATGCAGCTCTACTGTATGAAAATATGATGATGGCATCCTCTCGGGTAAAATATTCCGGAGGTAAAATAGCCCCCATTCGGATCTCCGGGCGGGGACTACTCAGGAGGATGTTGTCATCAGGAAAGACAATACTGGCATTCTACGGATCGGAGCGTGGAATGTTAGATCCTTTAATCGGGTAGGAAAATTAAAAAATTTAAAAAGGGAAATGGATAAGTTGAGGTTAGATATAGTGGGGATTAGTGAAGTTCGGTGGCAGGATGAACAGGATTTCTGGTCGGGTGAGTACAGGATTATAAATACAAAATCAGTTGGGGGTATCACAGGAGTAGGACTGATAATGAATAAGAAAATAGGAATGCGGGTAAACTACTATGAGCAGCACAGTGATCGCATTATCATTGTCAAGATAGATACGAAGCCAACACCGACAGTAGTACAGGTTTATATGCCAACTAGCTCTGCCGATGATGAGGAGATCGAAGAAATATATGAGGAGCTAAAGGAAATTATTCAGACAGTTAAGGGAGAGGAAAACTTAATTGTGATGGGAGACTGGAATTCGGTAGTAGGAAAAGGAAGAGAAGGAAAAATAGTAGGTGAATATGGACTAGGCAGGAGGAATGAAAGAGGAAGTCGCCTGGTAGAATTTTGCACGGAACATGATTTAATCGTAACAAACACGTGGTTTAAGAATCACAAAAGAAGGTTGTATACGTGGAAGAGACCAGGAGACACCGGAAGGTATCAGATAGATTTTATAATGGTAATACATAGGTACCGGAACCAGGTTATAAACTGCAGGACATACCCAGGGGCAGATATAGACTCTGACCATAACTTGTTAGTCATGAACTGCAGGCTGAAACTGAAAAAACTGCAGAAAGGTAGGAAAATAAGGTAGGAAATAATTGAAGGAAAGCGAAGTTCTGGAGAATTTCAGAGGGAGATTTAGGCAACAATTGACAGAAACAGGGGGAAATAAAACAGTAGAAGAGGAATGGGTAGCATTGAGAGATGAAATAGTGAAGGCAGCAGAGGACAAAATAGGTAGAAAGGCAAGACCTACAAAAAATCCTTGGGTATCACAGGAAATACTAAATTTAATTGATGAAAGGAGAAAATATAAAAATGCAGTAAATGAAACAGGCAAAATGGAGTACAGACGACTAAAAATGAGATTGACAGGAAGTGAAAAATGGCTAAGCAGGAGTGGCTAGAAGCCAAATGCAAATCTGTAGAAGAATGTATAAGAAGGGGAAAATTAGATACCGCCTACAGGAAAAAAAAAGAGTCATTTGGGGACAAGAAAAGCAACTCTACGAATAACAAGAACTCAGATGGGAAACCAGTTCTCAGCAAAGAAGGGAAATCTGAAAGGTGGAAAGAGTACATAGAGCATCTCTACAAAGGAAATGAACTTAGAGACGATGTTGTAGGAAGGTATTAGGAAGTAGATCAAGATGAAATAGGAGATACTATACTGAGAGATGAATTTGACAGAGCCTTGAAAGACATAGGTCGGAACAAGGCCCCAGGAGTAGATGACATACCCTCAGAGTTACTAAAGTCTCTGGGAGAGCCAGCCATGACAAGACTATTTGAACTGGTGTGTAGGATGTATGAGACAGGCGAAATGCCCTCAGACTTTAAGAAAAATGTAATAATCCCTATTCCAAAGAAATCAGGTGCAAACAGGTGTGAAAATTACAGAACCATCAGTTTGATAAGTCATGGTTGCAAAATTTTAACACGAATTATCTACAGGAGAATAGAAAAGCTGGTAGAAGCTGACCTCGGGGAAGATCAGTTTGGATTCAGGAGGAACATAGGAACTCGGAAGGCAATACTCACTTTACGGCTTATCTTAGAAGATAGATTAAGGAAAGGCAAACCTACATTTTTAGCTTTTGTAGATTTGGAGAAAGCATTTGACAATGTTGACTGGAATACACTCTTTCAAATTCTGAAGTCAGCAGGGGTAAAATACAGGGAAAGGAGAGTTATTTACAACTTGTACAAAAGCCAGACCGCAGTTATTAGACTCGAAGGGCATGAAAGGGAAGCATCAGTTGGGAAGGGAGTAAGACAGGGTTGTAGCCTTTCCCCGACGTTATTCAATTTGTACATCGAGCAGGCGGTGAAGGAAAGCAAGGAAAAATTTGGAATAGGGATTAAAGTTCAGGGGGAAGAAATAAAAACATTGCGTTTTGCTGATGAGATTGTAATTTTGTCAGAGACAGCAAAGGACCTGGAAGAGCAGTTGAACGGAATGGACAGTGTGTTGAAGAGAGCGTATAAAATGAACATTAACAAGAGCAAAACAAAAATAAAGGAATGCGGTCTTAGAAAGTCAGGCGATGCTGAAGGAATTAGATTAGGTAACGAAATAATGAAAATGGTAGATGAGTTTTGTTACTTGGGTAGTAAAATAACATGCGACGGTCGCAGTACAGAGGATATAAAATGCAGAATGGCAATGGGAAGAAAAACATTTTTGAAAAAGAGTAATTTGCTAACATCGAATATTAATTTAAGTGTAAGGATGTCTTTTCTGAAGGCATTTGTGTGTAGTGTTGCCGTGTACGGGAGTGAAACATGGACGATAAGCAGTGCTGAAGATTAGATGGGTAGATCGCATAACTAATGAAGAGGTACTGAACAGAATTGGTGGGGAAAGGAATTTTTGGCATACCCTGACTAAAAGAAGGGATCGCTTGGTAGGACACATTCTTAGACATCGGGGAATCGTAAATTTAGCATTGGAGGGAAGTGTGTGGGGTAAAAATCGCAGAGGGAGACCAAGAGACGCGTATAGTAAGCAGATTCAAGTGGATGTGGGTTGCCGTTCTTATGAGGAGATGAAAAGGCTTGCTCAGGATAGAGTAGGGTGGAGAGCTGCATCAAACCAGTCTCCGGACTGAAGACCATAACAACAACAACATGACAGTCAATATTTTAAGGAATTTTTGTTTTCATTAATTGTTTTTTTTACTATTAATACTTTTAATTCTAACTTTTTTATTTCAAGTTTTATCTAAAACTACATCTAAAGTGTAGAAGGAGTTGCCATTCAGAAATTATGAAGATTAACCCAGATAGGGCTGATGCCCTTCGAGAAGGACGAGAATGGCAACTTACTTTTAAGAATTCGTGCACAGTCTCGTATTGTATTTCTCTGAGCAGCCTGCTCCCACTGCAGATCAGTTTTAGCATGTATTGTTGATTGCAAAGTGATTGGATACCGCTTCGAAGATATTGAAGACTACCTCGTACTTGGGTTTGTATTTCTTGGACATTCTTTAATTTTTGCGACACTTCATTTTAAATGATATTTTAATAGTAATGATTCACAAAATTAAAATTCTAAAACATTCGTTTTGACGTCCCTCCAATAAGAAGGGCAGAGTGGCAAAAGTAATGACGTGATTGTGAAAAAGAAGTCACTTATAACGATCTTGTACAGTCATATGAAGGTAATTAATAGCTTTTGAAAAACAATTTAAACCTCTGCTCTATCTGGGTTAAAATACACAATTATGTGTTTGTTCTACTGTTTTTTGTTTTATTTTGTTTATCTATTTTCGACGTATTAGGCCGTTATCAGATATTTACTGAAGTCCAGTCAAAGAACTTATGTTGTCAGCAAAAGAGAAAAAAGAAAGTTCAAATGTTTGTTGAGTCTATGGGACTTAACTACAGGGTCATCAGTCCCTAAACTTAGAAACTACTTATGAACTAGCTAATCCTAAGGACGGCACAAATATCCATCCCCGAGGGGGGATTCGAACCCCCGACCGTAGTGGCCGTGCAGACCGTGACTGGAGCGCCTCAGTGCCCTCGGCCACCGCGACCGGCCAGTAAAAAAGAAGACATGTTACATACAGAAAAGTAAATTAACTTCTTTGATGGAGCAGTTACCGTGTAAATATATATTTGAATGAAATCTGTAAATTAATAGTACTGAAAAAAGGAAACATAAATGCCATACATAGAGAAACAGTGCAAACATTAATTCTTAGAACATGACTACAGTGAATAAAAATGAAATTAAACGAGAATCTGATGCTTTAAGGGTTGTTCAGAACACAAAGTGATGCAAATATTAGAGATGTTACAAACCTGATACATTATTATAACTAAATAAACAAACAGACAAAAAGATACGAGTGCACTGGAGAATTGAGAAGTTTAACGAATTAGAGGTATGCACTCAAACTGAAAAATGATGTAGTTAAACATATTCAATTATAGTGTTCACAATTAAATAAAGAATTACTGTAAGGACAGAGTACAGAATTATTTGCAATATTAGTACTAACAAAGAAAGATACAGAGCTGGTGTGATATAATGGGAGGTTAGATTGGTATTAACACAGAAAAGAGTTGAACAGTGGTTATACAAAATTTAAATTAAATATATAACTTCATATCAGTAAAGTAAATCTTAGGCAAAAGTATTGGGAACTATTACAAACATATGCTGACTCCAAAATAGAGCAAGGTAAAATACGATGATACAAGTAGTGGAGGAATAACATGGAACGGGGATGGATATTCTGTGATTAGGGTCGGTTCAGAAGTGGTGATGTATTTAGGACTGTTTGATCATTTAATATTAAGCCTGGACTATGAGCTAGATCTTTATTTATTTCTAAGGCGTCTGGTAGATTTAGTTTCTGGCCTTGGCTGGCTGAGTACAGTACTTGGGATTGTGGTTGGTATCTGTGGCACTCACTCAGAACTTGTTCAGCAAAAGTGGAGTCATGATGTAGTAACCTCCAACCACGATCATTCTCTCTTAGCCTAGTTGCTATGTGTCTTGCTCATTGATCAATGTAAAACTTGTCACAGTCTGAGCAAATAAGTTTGTATGTTCTACTATTGGTTAATAGTCGGGGCTTGGCTTTGATGTTAAAAATAAACTGGGAAGTTGTGTTCCTGGTGTAGTGGGAAACCCTGTAGTTACAGCATTTCAGAGTTTTGGCTACACTGTGTGAATCAGTTAACATTCAGAAATTCCTTCAATTTCTTTTTAAAATACTACTTCCCTGTCTGTCAGACTTTTGATGCTACTTGGTAAGTGACAGCATAAATCACCCCTTTCTGTGGTGAAGTTAGATTTAAGTTTAAATAGTGAATATAACCCTTTTCCTACTGTTGTCCCTAAGCACAACGCTATTACTTTTGAATCGTGTCGGATTATTAATAACAAATTTCACGAGTGAATATATATTATGAAGCTACAGTGAAGATCTCTACATCCCTAAATAAATGTCTGCAGGATGAACTTGGGTGGGCTCAAGCAATTATTCGGATTACACGCTTTTGTACAATGAATACTTTTTTACTCAATGTTAAATTATCCCAGAATATGATCCCGTACGAAAGCACTCAATGAAAATAGGCATAGTAAGCTAATTTACTGACATGTATGTCACCAAATTTTGCACCCTGATACCAGTAGTTGAACGCAAACGTTTCTTCCAATTCAATCCCTCGTCAATGCAAACCCCTAAAAATTTTGATTATTCTACCTTAGCTACAGATTTAGGTTCAAAGTCTAAATTTCTTAATGGTCTCATGCCATTTACTGTATGAAAGTGTATATACTTGGTTTTATCAACGTTTAACGAGAGTCCATTTGTAAAGTACCACTTAATAATTTTCTGAAAGCTATCGTTCACAATTTCATTGGTTAATTCCTGTTTATCAGGCGTGATAGCTCTACTTGTATCATCAGCAAGTAGTTTAGCATCTTCGTGAATGTACAATGGCAAGTGATTAAAATAGATTAAGAACAGGAAAAGACGGAAGACCGAACCTTGTGGGACCCCATGTTTCATTTTATAACTCCCCAGTTAGAGTAATTAATTGTTTCTTCTATATCATGTGAACGGCTGTTTTCAACTTTCTGCACTCTTCCAGCTAAGTATGATTTAAAACATATGTGCACTGTCCCACTCTTACCACAATACATAAGCTTATCTAGAAGAAACCCATGATTTTCACAATCAAAAGCCTTTGAGAGATCACAAAAAGTTCCATATGGTGATGTCCAGTTATTCAAAGCATTTAATGTTTCATCAGTTAAGCATGTTCTGTTGAAAAGCTTTTCTGAAAACCAAATTGAGATTTTGTTAGAACTTTATTTTTACTAATATGTCAAGCAACCCAAGAATACATAACTTTTTCAGACATTTTCGATAAAGCAGTCAGAAGTGAGATGGGGCGGTAGTTGTTGACAACAGCGTTACGTGTTTGCTCCTGTTACTGTTGTTCAAATTACTCACCAGCGTTGTATAGAACCCGTTGCCAGCGATGTAAAAGATGTAGAATACCGTTAGCAAAGTCTATTCTCTGGATGGTGCGATTATTGCAGCGCTCTACTGCCTGTCGAATCTCTGGAACAGTTCTGATGCGAATGCCACGGAGTGATTCCTTCATCTTCGGAATCAAATCAAAGTCATAAGGATTTACATCCAGGGAGTATGGTGGATGGTACAATACTTCCCAGTATCGTAGCCCCAACAGAACAGCCACAGCTTGCGCTGCAAGCGCCCGCGCATTGTCGTGCAAAAAGATAGGTGGGTTACGCAGAAAAAGTCGACGCTTCATTCGTAAAGCTGGTCGCAGGTAGTGCTCCAGAAATTAACAGTAATATTGAGCATTTAAAATTGTTCCTGTTACGAAAACACAGTGATACCGTTACGTTAGACCTCTCGCTCACAAGTGGCTGTATTTTCCTCGATTGTGCACACGCCGGTGAAGTGGGACGGGCCAGCACATTTTCTCGGAGATAAGGTAGATATGTCAAAGGTGTGATATCAGCCAAAATTGTAGATTCCATTGCATAGTGTCTCCATGGGAGTGTTTCCACTAAGTTCCAACCTTCGTACTTACTATAGCTTGAGGATTTGCTCGCATACTGTGCTGGCACGGCTGACTCACATACTTAATGAACCATATTGGCCTGATTCACATAGTTAATAAAGATTCTGGGATTTACCTAGATATCTGGCCAATGTAGTTACACAGCTGCGTATCTAGGGCAGGGAAAACCGGAGTGTATGCCCAGAGCTGCACGCCTAGAAAGACCCGTGTATCAGAGTTTTACATCTTTTTATATTATTAAGTGCGTGAAGTTCCATCCTCAGAGAGGGATCAGCCAAGGTCATTCACTGCAACTCTCAAGCAATCTGGAGGAAATCGACTTTGAAGTTTTGGAAGCACGTTCAAATGCCTATTATGGAGGGAAGATTCTACTGTTGTAGAATAGACATTAAGTTAACTCTCTGTCGGTGGTTCGAATTCCACTGTAATCAGTTTTTTTCAACAATAATTCAATTCCCTCAGACATAGATTGTCTCATTACATAAAAATATTCAATGTAAGATATGTTTGATACAATGAGATAAATTTCATGGCATTGAATTATTGTTCATATTCACGTCACCTCTGACTGGTACAAGGCAGGATCGTTCCCATTCAGGTTCATTGCTGGGATGCTGCTCTGATGTAGGAGAGCCTCGGCAACTTTGAGACGTGTTTCACAGAACACCGAGGGAGAATTAAAATACGTATTGCGGAGGGAGACGTACTTTAAGACAGTCGGTGTAGACGCATGATTCAAAAGACTGCGTTAACTCAATGGTTAAAAATGGACCGAACTACCAGAAAAACTGGTAAAGGCGTTTGCCTAATAAGCAGGAGAACCCGTGTTCTAATCCCGGCCGCAGCACAAGATGTTATACAAGGCCTATACATACCATAACTTTTACCGTTGTATACAGGGTGATACACGAAAACCCATATATTTTAGAATATTATTCTACAAATAATACGAATGAAAAAAGTTCCTATAAACATAGGTCCGCAAATGTTTAGTTACGGAGATGGCTAATAAAAGATTTCGCCTGAAATTTAGCAACCTCACTAATATCATCAAAATTTTCAAATGTTTTTACGTCTGTCGGACTCAACTGTTTGGTTATTAGTTCGTAGCTTACAAAGCACTTCATCTTTCCATTTATTTTGTTGTTATTGCTGAGGTGAATCTAATGAAACATGCAGCAGACGTGTGTCTGCAATAGTTTTTCAGAAATTCCACCAAGGAAAGATATAATTTGGGAAAAAAATTGTAATTTATTAATGTCTTAGCCCAATTTTTAATATTTTTTATTTATTAATTTTCAGTAATTCCAGACTATTGCACGCGGTGTTTAACAGAAGTAGTAGAGAATTTAATTTTTGATAATTTATGATGACAACGTTAACTAGCAAAATTCCGTATGATGTGTAAAATATAATTTTAGTCCGTTAGATACATTTTATGCATACACAATGTCTCAAAGCACAGAACATTAATTAGTGAAGTGCAACATCTATCTTTGCACCGCATTCAATGTTTATATTTTGTATTTTGCTAAGTGTAGCAAAAATGCTGTCAGGTGTAAAAACATCGGTGGCCAATACATAACTTATTTAAACTTACACCTACAATGAAAGAAAATAGGAAGTACATAATATTACAATACGTTCAATTCCGATTTATTCTGTTCTCGATTACTAAAGTTCAGTTATGTTACCAGAACCACCATTACAGCGTAAACTTACACTTTAGCGGAAGATAAATGTTCCTGTAAAGTATACACTGAAGATGAGCCTACAGTTGGTCGAAAGTAGTTCTGGATTAATAAAAAACATCCATAAAGGCAGCTGGTTGCATTTCTTTTAACGAAAATGGACCCTTATAATTCTTATATGAAGTTCTTTGGTACACTGTCCTGAGTCACGTCTAGGAATATTTGCACTTATACAAGTTACACCTATATATGATGTCCGTTCTTTCCGATTGCGCCGAAACAACAAACATGTCAGAAATGTGTGCAATCCTTACATTTTAGTGTGTATGTACATGTGGCTCGGTATATGTCCGTGAATCCGCTAACCACGAGTAAGCGAGAATATTGGGCAAGGGACACTACGATAGCGGTGTAGGCTATGACATGAGCATTTGCGGTTGTCTAGTAGAATATACCAGGTGGTTCCCACAGCTTCAGCGTGTTCAGACGGTCCATAGGATAGAACATCAGCCTAATAAATAAATGATCCGTGTTCAATCCCGGCTCTGGGAACAATTATCCAACTGCGTCATTGAATTTAATACAGTGCCCACAAAACGAAGCTAAAACGACTCTGAGCACCATAACTGATACGCATCTTCTTTCATAGCGTCTAAGGCACTATTTTCTTATATCAATAAATCGTGACAACCACAATACTTGTCCTGCTGTCCGTAATTCAAAATCGTACGTATATCTAAACAGCTCTCGATATTATTTCTTTGAATATAACCTATATGTGATCTCTACTCCTTCGGTAGTTTCGAAATACTAGAGACTGTCACTCAAAAAGGAGATAATCGAATTTTTGTCTGCTTCTTGAATAGATATATTATTCGTTAAATTTTCTTGGATATGGGAATTTCTATATTGAGTTTCTAGACAACTCTCTGTTAACTAATTCCTGTTTCTTATTTTATGCTCTTTATTAGCTCAGGATTATTTGTTTCTGTGAGGTCAAGTGTCTTTTTCATTACTTTTTAGTATTCTGTCGGATTCATGAACTAATTTCTTGAGAGCTTTTTCGGAGAATTTGTTCGGTATAATTTCGGAGGACGTTTTACGTTTGCATCCGATATCTAGGGCAAATGAAATTCACCACGAATTAAAATTATATGCTCAGGTTATGTTTCTGAAATATGATTCAAATTTTGTTTCAACATATCAGGAATTCAAGGAGAACAGACGGTATCGAATTTTAGAATTTATTTATTTATATTTTTTGTATGTATTTATAGTACGCGAATTCAGAACTCAAATAACAGTTGGCCAAAGCCATTTGTCCTAACTCTAAAATATTCTGGCGGAAAATCGACTTTGGAGTTTTGCAACTACAGTAGCAGTATATCTGCCGGTGTAACCTAGGTGGTACCGTTTTGGTCACACAGCAATAGAATCGGTGGTTCAAATCCTATGGTGACTGACTGGTTTTTTGTTGTTTCCCAATACAGTGTACAAAAATAAAAATAAAACATTTTAGTATCTCTAATTTCACGTGTTGAGTTAGTTTTTGTTTATGTGCATGTAGATGAGCTGAAGATCTTGTCGTCACCTAAAACGATGGTCTAGAGGGTTAGCGGTTTGGAAAGCCATTAGTAGCTATGATGATGTCTTTCCAAAAGGAGCGTCGTAGCTCTTCAGAGACAACAGTCGTCAATTAATCGTGAAGCCAGTACTGTAAAAAAGATTTTTTTTAATTGAAAGCTTCATTATTAACAACCATTTATAAAAATAGAAAATTACGAATAAACAAAAATACGCGCTTTTTCGTAAAAATTAACATTAGATATTAAAGTTGTGTAAGTATGCGAAAACAACGAAAAAAGGAAAGAAAAAAAGGGGGAAAATACCTGTAACGGTGGGATTCGAACCACCGACTGTTTAGTCCTAACGCTGTCAATTACGTTACAGCGACATATGCTGTAGCTGATTTAATTATTTGTACTTATGCTTTCTTCCAAAACTTCAAAGTCCATTTCCTGGAGAATTTTTGAGAGTTTTGTCTAATGGCTTTGGGTGATTGTTATATGAGTTCTGAACAATACGTACCATAATTAGCAAAAACTTCTCAAATCCGATGCCCATGTGGTCTCCTTGAAAGTCTTACTTTAAAAATGACACTCATTTTACGACAGTTGGTGACTGTAGTGAGCAATAGGAATGGCAATTTCAGAGTTAAAGATAAGAAAACTTCTGAGTCCTTTCATCACTCTTAACGGCTATGTATACTCATCAATTTAATATTATTGACATCTGTGGTAAAGCTTTCGAATTATGTAAGTTTCATTATCCTCCTTGTTAATATTAAAAATCGGTACTTCAGTTTTCGCGATTTATAATGTTAGTAGTATTGCTATGAGAACAGGTGAAAGAAAGGACACAGAGGAAACATGAGAGACTGAAAGACACAAATGAGGGATTTAATTGCTTTATTTCACAATTTAGCATTACAAAACGTAAGTAAAAACATGTTTCGTAAAAATCCTTTCATCATTCGCTAAATGTCCTTGTTCTCTTTGTTCAAACCATCAAAGGGTTGAACTCTACTTGCTGCAACATATAGCTGACAGATTAAATTAAATTAATTCAGTGAAAGTCGTTTCGACATAACTTTCCAGGTCTGAGCCCATTGGCTAATGGCACAGCGAATTTCATAGGTGGGAAAGAAACTTTTGCTTAGGATATAAGAACTCCATTGATGATGCGAAATTATGTTACCAAAATTAAAAATTATGTTATACGTAATTATCTGATGTATTTTTTATTTTATTTATTTATTATTTGACATGCCCCTTACATAGTAATATCACAGGTTTGATGGTTAAATACAGACGGTTACCTCAGGTATTTTAGGAAACACAAATACAGTGCATAAGTTGAGATGATTTACGAAAGAAAGCATTTTGCCTACACATCATTTATCGCTTTACATGAAGAAACCAAACGATTTTACACATCAGGATTTCTGATTGAATTACAGAAATTGTTAATGTCTGTAGTGAATTTATGTACTAAATCAAATTTACTGACGGGCCGTCTTCCTCCTTTGTCAGCTATTCCTTTCATGAGTTGGTTCTTCTCTTTTAGTAAGTTGCAGCAGTCGAAAAGCACGTGGCCAATACTTTGGACAGCTCTGTTACATGTGCACGTTCCGTCTTCAATTATTCTGAACCGCTAATAATAGGCTTTCAGTTTCCCATGACCTGTTAACATTCGTGTAAAATTCGGAGATATTGGGAGTTCAATCATTAAACGTTGTCGGATAGTAGGAAAATTCAGTTTAGTGCTTCCCCGTTTTTGTTCTTTGCCACTCAATGCTCCATTTGTTCCTAAACCTCTCTCGAAGTTTCTTCTTTACGACACTTGTAGGTATTTTGTTGCAGCTTATCGACTGTCGTGATCGAGCTGCTCTTTTAGCAAGGTTGTCTGCTAGTTCATTTCCCCATATCCTTCAATGTGCTTTAAGTCATTCGAAATGCACCAGCCAGTTGTGAGTCTGCAACCTACTGATTTTTCATCCTATTTCTCCATTCAGGAAATTGTGGTTCTTCAGATTTCGTAACGAGTCCAAAGTAATCCTGCTGTCGGTGTGAATTACTGCAGTTCTATCGATATTCGAGAGATTGGTTATTAAGTCAAGAGCACTGAGAATGGCGAATTGTTCCCCTTGATTGCTTGAGCATTCAAAAGACATTTTAAGCTATATCTTGTAAATAAGCTTCTTGTTTATAAATATTGCTATTTCCGAACCCACTCCGTCGTCTGACTTGCTTCCATCTTCTCACAAGGAAAGCACATGGGCTCGAACAAACATATCTGTATGAAAGTTTGGTTACAGGATCTCTACGTACACCTCAATGTGCTGGTGGGTGTCGTTTTTCTGCAAAGCTCTGCAACCATGCTCTAGATAGCACTGTAGATGTAATTGTAGACGCCATACGTAATGCAGATATCACAACTATAACTTATGTAATAATCATCGTACGTGTTCTCTAGCGAATTGTCATCAAAAGCCGTGATGATAGTTGCAACTTTAACCTTCTTTTCGAAAGACTGTTGGTATTCACTGCCACTGTTTCCATCGCCTCTTCCCGCACTTACCGTAGCACTACCGCTTGCAATGAGTTGTTCGTCATTATCATCCCTATTATCATTATTATGAGTTTGTAACAACAGTATCTAACTTACGCTCATATTTCTGTACCATAACAGATACGAGAAAGCATGCAAATGATTCATCTTCTACACTAATACCATCTTCACGAAGAAGGGTTCTTCGTAATTTCATCTCAACTAGCAGGATTGATTAGCAATCGCCGCCCGATCTGACGCTGCACCACACAGATAACATCACAAAACGCAACTTCAGAGGCACACTGCACCGTCCCTACTGGCGAACCGACAGGTCAAAGTGCAATGCGGCAAGGCACACGCAGTGGCCTCTTACGGACGACATCAGAGTTTTGCAGGTGCGGGAGTACCACTAGTGCAATAAGGGATCTTTACATTATCTCCAATACGATTTTGGTGTATATGTGTTCGAGCCCAAGTAATTTCCTTGTGAGTTATCCTCGTAATTAAATGTTATACGACATAATTTTTATATTCGCGACATCTATGACAAACCACCTTTCGAATTATGTAAGTTTCATTGGGCTTCTTGTGTGATTAATAGTAAAAATCTGCACCGTTTAGTGTTAGCGTATTTAGATATTGATGATACGCAGTTTTGAGTTAGCGAGCTGTTTTTAAAAAGTGGCTCCTCGCTTTCCGCAGGAGACCACGGTGGGTTGTTGTCTGTGGCCCTGACCACCACACAAGACAGCGGGAGACGGGGCCAGTCGAACTCGAGAACATGAGATGAGGGAACGGAAGCGTCTGTTACAGACGAGGGCGAGCTCCCCAATGTAAACACGCGGCGAGTAAACGCGGGGCTGCCGGCGCCGGACCCAGCCACCGCCACCCAGGGAGAAGGCCGCGGCGCTCTCCTATGACGTCGGGCAGAGTAGGTTGCGCGCGCATAGCTGGCTGGCTCGCTGCTTCGGCATAGTGGGCCGTGCCGCAGCGGCTACCCAGTCAGCTCCGCGCGCGCAGCCTACGCTGCATGACGTCACACGAGAGCGCCGCGGCCTTCTCTCTAGGTGGTGTTGACACAGCCGTGAGTGGGCGGCGCAGCACTGACAAGGGGAGGCCGCCAATTGTTGAATTCAGATTAGATTCATACTGCGCATAATAAAAGCTCATGGCCAGGGGTGTAATTTGGCAAAGCACCAAGATGCACGTCTCAGCCGTTGCGGTGAAATACTCTCTACGATGCGTAATATTGTACGGTGGCGTTGCGTAGCGGTAAGCGCTCGGGTTCGTAAGTTGAAGGTCGGCGGATCGAATCTCGCGGCATGCAACTTTTTATTATTATTTGTTTTTTTTTTTTTTTTTGTAATTCAAATGTACACACACACATTTGATGTTCGAAGTCGCCAGTTCTTCCACGACAAACGACTTTTAAACAACTTATTATATGCAACTGGCGACTTCGAACATCATTATGTTTTCCGCAAACAAAGTTGTATTTCACAAATGTTATTGTCTTCATAATGTTTACCACGTATAGTTAACGGAAGAAGTATAAACGATATTCCGAAACGAATACGTATATTGTAAATCAAACCTGACGAACGATGGAACATTTTTTCAGAATGTCAGTCAGGTGTGTTTCCCAACAGATAATTTAAAAAACAACTGTTCTTATAAAAACGCATCGTTTAACAGGTGTGCCCGATATCGTGCTGTTTTCCGCTTTCCATATTTCTATGATAACTATCACTCTGGTTCGTGCGATATATATATATATATATATATATATATATATATATATATATATATATATATATATATATATAATTATAAATAATAATAATAATAATAATAAACTCGCATGCGTAAGATTCGATCCGGCGACCTTCGGATTACCAATTCGAGCGCCCATTTGAGGTTCTTCCACACTGATACGTACCGCTGCGCCACGCCGCTGTACGAAATTACTAATCGTAGACAGTATCTCACCGCAACGTTTTTTTTTTATTTTTTTTATTGTCGATTTTCTCGAGGACAGCTGAGACGTGCGTCTTGGTGCTTTGCCAAATTACACCTCTGGCCATGAGCTTTTATTATGCGCAGTATTAATCGAATCTGAATTCAACAATTGGCGGCCTCCCCTTGTAAGATCAGATCCTGGTGGGCGGGCAGCGGGTCCGTCAGAGAAACCGCCGGTACGGCGCGAACTCTCAGTAGAGCAGCATTTGAAGATATGTTTGATTCACATTCGGATTCAGTGACAAATCAATGAACAAATCACGGTTTTCTGTACACACACCACTTAAGTCGGATTGCCACTGTCCTGGAGAGGTGTCACCGGTTGTGTGCTGTTACAGTTTCAGGCCTAAAATGACCGCAGGTACACTTCTTTTCTACTACGTTACTTAGATTAACTTTCCAAACAGTGTTCAAATGCTCGTAATGCTATGGAACCAAACTGCAGTGGTCATGTCCCCAGACTTACACAAACTACTGAAGCAACGTATTAAACTAGTGAAGAAGTTTTCTACCTGTCAGTCCGAGTTGCAGCTTGTCAACTAAGTGGCAAGCTTGACAGAGATCGTTCGGACACAGTTCGACTTCACTAAGTCTTGCATTTGTGCTTATTATATAAATGCTGATTTAACGTCCGTCGACAAATTAACTTATTTCCAGACTATATTCGACAGTAGCCCACTGTATTTTTTTGCTTTAATTTTTTTCCCATCCGTGTTGATTTTGTTCCTGTAGTATCACTTTGGTAGTTATATTTTTGCAGTTCTTGAATACCTTTCTGAGGTAACTTCTTCCCAATAAATACTCCCTTACGTGTTTCAGTCGGAAATTTATTTTCTGTATATTTACAGCAGCCAGCCGCTGTGGGCGAGGAGACTGAGGCGCTTGAGTCACCGTCTGCACGGCCACTACGGTCGGGGGTTCGAATCCCCCCTCGGGCATGGATATTTGTGCCGTCCTTAGTCTTAGTTAGTTCATAAGTAGTTGTAAGTTTAGGGACTGATGACCCCGTAGTTGAGTCCCATAGAGTATACAAACATTAGAACATTTGAATTTACAGCAGGTGCAAGACTTGCTGGTTGCCCTGACCCAAAGAGTTTTGCTGTCACGCTATCTGGAGAATCCAGCATTATACTCATACCGACATATCTAGGATCTAGTGCCTCTGTTTTATCGTCATCCCTGAAAATGTCCCTTTTGGTACGAATTTCTTTGGCTACTCAATGTATAAAATGCGTGAATGGGATAAAAGTATAGCTTGTACGCAGACGTGAACCTTCGCGGTTTTTACTGTGTGACCCAATTTCTTTAATCACACAGACATTCTCAGTATTTGTGACTTATCATATTATTATCATTATTATTATTATTATTCATCTTAAATTCTTATGTCGGCTTTGCCAGACGATGCGTCCCATACTTGACATTTATAATTACGTACGCTACCGCGGCCAGAGTCAGATGACATAAAAGTTTTCTGGTTGTTGTACCGCGTCATGATGTAAGAAGGCTATTACTTAAATAACCGACGTTTCGGCCAACGTTACAGTGGCCTTCATCTGGGTATACTGATGTGTGCTGGTTGTTACTACACTTTATATTTACTTTCAATTAGACATTACGTCATATTTTAAAAAAAATAAGCGATGTTATTGGTGAATTTTTGGCGGAAGAATGGAAACTTTATTATGATAGGATGCAGAGGTGGAGGGAGTGGGGGTTAGCCGTTGACTATTGCTTCTTGCAAAGCGAGACATCATTGGGGTTCAATCAGGATCCAATTTACATTAGAGATCGAGAAGGATGGCACTATTCCATTCTTAGATGTGGAAGTTTATAGAAAAAGGCAAGGCACACTTGGGCACAGGGTATATCGGAAGCCTACACATACCGACAGGTATTTTCACGCCCAATCAAACCACCACCCAGCACAGAAGAACTCTGTTATCTGATCACTGACCATTCGCGCGCAGCGACTACGTGATGAAGACAACGAAACATCTGAGCTCAACAAACTAGAAACAACATTTCTGGCTAATGGCTACAACCATAGAGTTATTCACAGCGCCATGGACACAAAAGTAACAGCAGTAGGCAGAAAGTAAATAAAAATCAGCCAGCAGCACGCTTACCGTATGTAAAAAATGTCACAGATGGGATTGCTAATCCTCTTCGCCAGGTTGGTGTCCAGCCTTTCTTCTATAGTAGTCACAAGTTCCAGGATGTACTTGGTTCCACAAAGGACAAGGTAGAGGCACTGCACGCATAAGGAGTATACAAGGTGGAATGCGAGTGTGGGGAAGTATACATAGATGAGACAGTGAGGGCATGTGCAACGCGCAACACCAATCATGTCTCGCTTTACAAGCAGCAATAGGCAACGGCTAACCCCCACTCCCTCCACCTCAGCATCCTATCATAATAAAGTTTCCATTCTTCTGCCAAAAATTCACCAATAACATGGCTTATTTTTAAAAATTATGACGTAATGTCTAATTGAAAGTCAATATGAAGTGTAGTAACAACCAGCTCACATCAGTATACCCAGATGAAGGCCACTGTAACGTTGGCCGAAACGTCGGTTATTCAAGTAATAGCCTTCTTACATCATGACGCGGTACAACACCCAGAAAACTTTAATGACACTTGATATTTAGTTATGAGAAACTAAAGCAAATACGAGCCGCGCAGGAGTAGCCGAGCGGTCTGGAGTGCCACGTTTCGGTCCGCGGCCTCCAGCGTCGGAGGTTCGAATCCTCGCCTGAGTATGGATGTTTGTGTTGTCTTTCATATAAGTCAGTTCATAAGTAGTTTGTAAGTTAAGGGACTGATGATCCCGCAGTGAAGTCCCATTTTAATAAACATTTGAATATAATTAGGACTTTTAGGAAATTTATTCGAAATTGGGAATATCAATCAGATTCATTTGTATTGTTTAATAGTGACGAATCAAAATTTTTTGCCCGACCGTGACTGGAAACTGGATTTCCTGCTCTTCGCGACCGGCCGCTTTACCGTCATGGTACCCACGCACGCTTTCCATAAGGACCCGAACTTTCATGTGCCACACAATGCCTGTTGCCCATGGGTGCTCTGACAGTTCAAAAAAAAAAAAAAATGTTCAAATGTTTGTTAAGCTTATGGGACTCAACTACCGGGTCATCAGTCACCAAACTTACAAACTACTTATCAACTACCTTATACGAAGGACGGCACAAATATCCATGCCCGAGGGGGGATTCGAACCCCCGACCGTAGTGGCCGTTCAGACCGTGACTGGAGCGCCTCAGTCTCCTCGGCCACCGCGGCCGGCTCTGACGGTTCATGCTAAGTCTTGCAGAGGGAGAGACATTTTACTACATTTGTCGCAAGCCCTGTTGTGACTGATTTTAATAGGATGTGCAGGGTCTGTGTTTGTTGGTAAAACTAACCCAAATCCCCTTCTAACATGCATGCATATTACGACCACCTACGTATTAGCAGGTATTTCGATAAATAAATAAATTTATAAATAAATAAAAAAATGAAAAAAAAAAGGTCTTGGTTGCAGTAAAGCGATGTTTTACTTATTTAAACACGACGCGTTTCGTCCATTTTTGGCATCATGAGACGGTGAAAGGGAAATTTACCAATTTGTTTAAAAGACATTAGTTAACTTAAAAATTACTAAAATCTTCCGTAATAATCTGACGCCCTGCTACGTCAGTAATAAGTAAGTTCATTGGTTAAACCACAGTCTTCAATGGTATTTTTATGAGTTCAACCTTCAACGCCACGCCAAATCGTGAATGTGGTCATTTTGCCTGCAGTTTCATCAGCCTTTTCCTAGTATATCTTATTTCAGGAAGATTTTTACTTATTTTTAAGTTCTGTCTTTTAAACATGTTTGTAAATTTCTTCTTCAACGTCTGATGATGAGCAGAAGAGGCGAAACGCGTCATGTGTAAAAAAGTGAAACATCGCTTTTGTGCAGCCAAGACTGCTTTTTATGCAGCGCTAAACAAGTATAGAATGGAGTGATTTCAGTAATAGCAGGTATGTCTACCATAGACTCGGATAACAGCGGCGACCGTCTTGGCATGGAAGAAACAAGGCCCTTGTAACTGGCTGGAGCGAGTTGGCCCCACTCATGCTCACACGAATCACCCGATTCTCGCAAATTGCACGGAGGAGGCGATGAGTTCTGACACCATGTTTGGTCACATCCCAGACGTGTTCTATAGGGTTGAGATGTGGCGAGTTGGAGACCAACAAGTAGTTTCAGAACCAATTTATTATGACATAACATAAAAGCCTAATCCTGTACTGCACTACATAAGTTTACTAAACTCCAACAAATGTACAAATCATATTTAGCAGTGCTTTGAGCATCCGGAAAATTCTCCTACTCAATTAACAAGGCAATAAGGACAGATATCTTTCACTACAATGTTCTGAATGTCCAGCTGATTATATAGGACAGACAGGCCTGACTTTTAATGTACGTTTTGCCGAGCATCTTGTTACATGAAAAGGCCAGCTCAAAAAACATTCCCCTTTTGCGGAACACACTAAAGCTTACGAACATCAGCGGCCTACCACTGACATTATGCGAATTTTAAACATTCCAGAGAATAGTACAAGATAACGAAGCACTTACTTTGGACACCCACAACTAATACATCTGCATGAATACTCTACAACTCACATTTAAGTGACTGGCAGAGTGTTCATCGAACCACAAATGTGACATTTCTCTACAGTTCCATTATCTAATAACTCGCGGGGAAAATGAAAATCTAAATATTTCCGTTTTCGATCTGATTTCTCTTATTTTGATGATCGTGTCTTCCTATGTAGGTGGCAGTCAACAACTCGCATTCGGGGGAAAATGTTGGCAATTGGACTTTCGTAAGTAGAACACGTCACAGCGATGAACGCCGTTGTCGTAATGATTCCCATCGCAGATCCTGTATAATTTCCGTGACGCTGTCTTCCCTGTACGTGACAATACGAAACGAGCGGCCCTTCTAATGGACTCTTTCGATGGCTTCCGCTAAATCCACTTGATAAGGACCCTCACTGTGCAGCAATACTCCAAATAAGGACGGACAAGCGTGGTGAACGCAGTCTCTTTAGTACTTCTGTTGAATCTTTAAGAGATATGCCAATAAAAGGCAGTCTCTGGTTCGCCTTTGCCACGACGTTATCTACGTGATATTTCCAGTTTATGTCTGAAGTAATAGTAATTCCTATGTATTTTGTGAAGTTTACGGCCTTCACTTTTGATTGATTTATCTTGTAAATATAGTTTAACGGATCTCTTTTCGTACTCGTGTGGACGACTTCACACTTCTCATTATTTAGAATCAATTGCCAATTTTTGCACCATAGTGATATCTTATTCAGATACTTCTGCAGTTGGTTTTGATCTTCAGTTGATTTTACTAGACGGTAAATGACGGCGTCATCTGAAAACAACCTAAGAGAGCTGCTTAGATTTCCTTCCAAATCATTTATGTAGATAAGGAACAGCAGAGGACCCTTTGGAACGCCCGATATCACCTCTGTTTTAGTCGATGCCTTCCCATCGGTTACTACAAATGTGTCCTCTCTGACAAGAAATCCTCTATCCAGTCACAAATCTGGGGCGATATTCCATAACCACGCAATTTGTTTAAAAGCCGTTTGTGAGGTACGGTGTCAAAAGCTTTCTGGATATCTAGAAATACGCAAACAATTTGAAATCCCTTGTCGATAACACTCTTCGTGTGAGTAAAGAGGTAGTTGTGTTTCACATGAACCATATCTTCTAAATAGATCATTCAGTACGAGATAATTCAGTTTCTTTAGTAGAATTGTTGCGTCTTCTAAGTGTTCTGTCAATGAAACGTAGTGTTTGGTTAGCTTTCCCTGCAGTATTTTCTGTGTGCTCTTTCCAATGTGTACTCCTGATCAGTTGGCAAGCAATGATCAAACTTCTCTTTAAATTTTGCATTCAATTACTTGGAGCCCACCTCTCCCGCCTTCTTCACCGTCTTCCTACACCTCTTGCTACCCACACGTCGACGAAGCAGCACACCACGCTCGCTGCCTGCCCATGATCGCTGTTGCAAACATGGGCTTATCTTGCGTCTTCCAGAGACCACCGCCCCTATCTAGGTAATTTAACATAGGCTTAGTTTTTTTCTCATCAGTACCGAATCTGTTTCATCTCTAATCGTCATTCGATCATTTGTAGGGCTTCGAAGAAATCCAAAATTGCAGAACACATTCACCACCGCAAACCAGCGAACGGTGTGACACCGCGGAGAGTGCCTTGTAAGCTTTGTTTACCATTTTACTGTCTACGAAACACAAAATCAGCCCATGCCTCACTACCCACCGTTTCGTGTTTCCGTTTTGTAATTATTGTGCAAATTCTGTAAAGCAGGCAATCTGATGATGCCCTGCTAAAAGCGAAAAGCGTCTTTAATGAATAATAAACTGTCTGCAAGCAAGACGGTACTTAACAAAGACCTTGTAAAAATAACTAGACTCCCTGACGGCGCTGCTGTCGCGGAAAAATTTGAAACTTCGCCCGGCCACTGTGGTATTGACAAGCATCAGATAAATACGAGTGTTATTGGCAGGAAAATGGTGTATTAAATAGCTACTGCAGGATATATACACAATTGATAGTCACGCCTGTATCGTTTGACTATCGCAGTGTACATGAAGCACGATGTTGAAGAGCTGCTCAGCGTTTAAATACATTAAATTAATTTTAGAAAGGAATAAAGAAATCGAATACTGTGTTCCCATTTATATTTCTCAGGAATACAATTAGCCCTACTACTTGTGTTCAGAGATAGTTACTCTTGCTTAACAGACTGTTAGTCAATATAGTATAGGACTGAATGAAATAAATAACAGGCTTTTATAATACTGGTAGCTGTTAAAAAGGAGCTACTTTAGGCAGTACTGGTGGACAGGAAATTCAAAAAGGTTCATTTTATGATTGTGTAAAATAACTATTGGGGTCACGAAATTAGCTGCCTAACTGAAGTTCGAATTTTTGTTTATGAAATTAATATTAGCAAATTGTAACGTAGAATTGAAAGGTAATGTGTTTTACATACAGGCATAACAACTGAAAGGGGTTTGCAGACCTGTCTATAGTTCCATATATGAACGGCACATAGCCACACTAAATGCACATTGTGACGATAGTTGCTGACTTTTGAGGAGTTCACTCTGCTATAAGGTTTTCGGCTTACAGCATTAAAAATGCTGATTTTCTTACTTGATACCCTATTGCTAATGTTAGATGCCTTAGTTAAGAAAAATTTATGGCATACTTCGTGTTCTTAAAAGAATTTGGTAGTGAATATTCATAGAATATATATGACACCAACTGCGAGTGGGCAAAGCTGAAAATTTGTACCCAGCCGGGACTCGAACCCGGATCTCCTGCTTTCTAGGCAGTTGCGCTGACCCCTCCACCACTGGGGACACAGTGGTCAGCGCCCCTGTAAGGACTACCTAAGCACGCCTCCCGTCTGATACAAATTCCCAGCTTCGCCCTGCCCACAGTACTCAAACTCGTAGTCATGAAACTAATTCCCGTAAGAGTAAGGGCTTCAAACTTTGCTCGCCCCTCCCCACTAACGATAGGATCATTCCCATTACGGGAATTAGTTTCATGACTACGAGTTTCAGTACTGTGGGCAGGGCGAAGCTGGGAATTTGTATCTGACGGCAGGCGTGCTTAGGTAGTCCTTGCAGGGGAGGTGACCACTGTGTCCCCAGTGGTGTAGGGGTCAGCGCAACTGCCTAGAAAGCACGAGACCCGGGTTCGAATCCCGGCTGGGTACACGTTATCAGCTTTGCCCAATCGCAGTTGATGTCATATATTCTATGAATATTAAATAATAACAACTGCAGGATCAGAAGTGACGTCTGGTCTTTCGGAACAGACGCCACATGTATATATAAATTTGGTAGTGGCTATTTTTCAATTTTGAATCTGAT
This sequence comes from Locusta migratoria, assembly GCA_026315105.1. Classification (NCBI taxonomy): domain Eukaryota; kingdom Metazoa; phylum Arthropoda; class Insecta; order Orthoptera; family Acrididae; genus Locusta; species Locusta migratoria. The sequence continues at coordinate 381,999,169 of CM048750.1, read as the reverse complement.
GGCATATTTCACTTTCACAATCGATTTTTAACATTAGCTGTTTCAGGTAGCCCTGTTTGATTTTTTTGATACTATGAATTATATAAATATTGGAGAATTTAGCATTAGAGCAGAGACGTAAAGTGTGAAACTTTTCCGAAATTAATGTTTGTACAGAAGTTTCACAATCGTAGAATATACTGAGAAAGTGCCAAAATATCTTGTCTGACGATGAATTCCGTTCATATGCTGCACTTAGAACGCAAAACAGCTACATGTTATAGTACAGTTTCGTTAGGAAGAGGAGACGCTTTTGGCCAATTTCTACACCTCATGTGTAATAAACTTACAAAAAATCGATAGTTGCTGTATATTCAAGGAGTCTGAAGCTGTTTTGTAGTTATATATTTCAATTAGACTTACTTTTCGCGACTTAACTCAAATGAATACTCTTTCTAATGAAAAGAGACTTACGCACATTTACTCTTCCTGCGGAAGTTTGCCACTACAATTGCCGCCGAGTCGCTCTTCAATTGACCGCTGTTCGCAAAAATTCTTCCTTTGAACCTAAAACCGGGAGAAGGACTAAGGCGTAAATAAAGGAAATAATCTAGCTTCAATATTGTAAGATTGCTTGTTTTTATCTTCTTCCACACTTCACACATAGCCGCCACATTTCAGAAATATGGTGATAAAAAAGAGTATCTTTTATCAAAGCAAGACTTATGGCTCTCGAGGGAGTTTCTGTGATCGTCATATGAATAATATTCTTGAATATTAAGTATCCAGATCGCTTTTATTTTCTAGACTGTTACCGATTTTGGAACAACTGCTCATTGCCAGATCTGTTAAACAAATGTTACAACTGAATGTAAGCTACTATTTACAAAGTATAATATCTAAAATGTTAATGGAAGAAATATTAAAATCATACAAAATTTATGAAGTTACAGGGTAACATGTCCTGTGATGAACGAATGTTCACAGCCGTTACTAAAATATAGTAGCCTTCTGAGCCTTTAACGAAAATGATCCCACAAATTAGATGATTTTAAGTACATTATATAAATCCTCAGGAGGCTACTATATTTTAGTAACGACTGTGAACATTCGTTCATCACAGGACAGGTTACTCTGTAACTTCATAAATTTGCTATGTTTTTAATATTTTTTCGATTATCAATTTAGATATTATTCTTTTTAGTTAGTAGCTTACATTCAGTTGTAACATTTGTTTCACAGATCTGAAAATGGGCAGCTGTCCCGAAACCGGTAGAAAATAAAAACGATCTGGAGACTGATACTGAAGAATTTTGTTTAAAAGAGTATCTGTTCACATACTGCACTGACTGTCGCCATCGTGTCAACCTTTCTGCGGCTGACTGGCAAACTAAGAGTTGCCATCCTAAAAACGTTTTTCCACGTACATAAACAAGTCGTATTTTGGATATCAAACCTCGTACGTTGGGTCTAGGGGGGCGGTGAATTTAGCAGGCATTTGTTAATTTACACATTTTTTGTTCACAAACTTATTTCTGCTTTATTCACTATCAGACCACTATCTGAAATAAGTAAATTTTCAACAGGAAAATTAGTGTACTATGCTCACTTCATTCACTTATGACGTATGATGTAATTTTTTGGGGTAACTCTGCTGATTGAAAAATGATATTTTTGGTTCAGATGTGGGCGGTTCGAGCAATATGTGGTGTAAGTTCGCGATCGCCGTGTCGAACACTTTTCAGTAGACGGGTAGTTCTGACATTGGCGTCACAATACATATTTTCTCTCATGTCGTTTGTTATTCCCACGAGACAACAGGTTTCACTCGGTGAGTACTAGCAAGAAATCGAATCTACATTTGGATCTCATCTGCATGACTCTTGTGCAGAAAGGCGTGCAGTATTCTGCAGCATTCACTTTTAATTAGCTGCAACAATAACTAGAAAACCTTAGTACTAATCGACGCGCTTTCAAGTCTAAGTTGAAAGAGTTACCTCATGGCTCACTCCTTGTATTCTGTCGAAGATCTGGAAAAACAAAAAAATTAATTCCTTGGTTTCATAGTTAAATCTTTGCATAGGCTTAAGATTGTCATGTCCATTTAAGTATTTCTATTACCAATCTTGTGTTAAAATTTCATGCTACATGACCATAGAGTCTTATTCCTCAATTAGGTTCTGCGGAACAGAAAACCATATTATTATTATTATTATAATTATTATTATTACTGCATGGTGCCATTTTTTTTTTTTTTTTTTTTTTTTTTTTTTTTGCTGACGCTACTGCGGCGACTTGCATGCCACACATGGACGCGAGAGCGCACATAATCATGTGATTCCCTGCTGCCATTTACCGTCACGCACAGAATCATGTGATTCCCTGCTGCCATTTACCGTTATTTCGAGCCGAGTCCCGTATTTATAAAAAAAATAAAATAAAAAATAAAAAAAGAATTTTTATTCAACAAAATAAACGCTTTTAGCATATTTTATAGCATATTATTCTTCGATGACCTAATATATAAATAACTGGTTTGTTTGCCTATTTGATGTCTACTTACCCATAATTACGGGTAATAGCACACGCTTGGGCAACACTGATTAAAAAAAAAAAAAAAAAAAAAAAAAAAAAAAAAAAAAAAAAAAAAGCAGCTACCATAACAAAAGAAAGAGCACTTACCCTCCTCAGTCCTGTGAAAATCTTTTTCAATATTTTTGCATTTTGTTTGTATTTCATGATTAATAATATTCGAAAAAGGCCTCAAAATATCTTTAAAAATTCTGAGTCTTTATTATCTTCAAAAACTCATGTCCCCTATAGGGGACATCAGGACACTAGGTACCACATCTGACAGTATGTGGTGTGATATTTCACTATGCGGTTTACGTTAATATGCTTTTATTTATTTATGTTATTGATAGTATAGGCCGATTTTGCATTAACTGAAGAGGTCCTTGGAAATTTGAGTGCTCACATAGCCACAAGCGGACTTCTCATTCTGTCAGCCACTTTATCACTGCTGCAGAGTGAATACGTGACAAGATAGTGTGTCTTTTCCAATTCCAAGATGTGCTGGCACCTTCCATTTGTGGATTGAGATGCCTAGCACTGCGACCAACACTTGAATATTGTCGCCAGATTTATTTTATTTTATGACCCCTACAGGGGACGCAGGGGCTGAGGAGGTTACAGCAGTGCTAGAAAAAGTCAGAAGAAGCTAAAGAGTAACGATCTGTCTCGGTAATGGGAGATGACGAACGAAAAAGAGCGACCTACTTCGCGACGGAGCTGCGAACTAAAATGAGACAGACCGGTTACGAACTAAAATATGCGCTATCGGTCGCGAACTATTATGCCAAACGTATCCCGCTCCTTAGTTCGTTGGATCCCTTTTCCGAAGATTGACGGACAATAACGACAGGGCGGGCAGCAGACTTAATAATCACGTGCTTGCCTTCTGCCGATGAGTGCCATTTCGAGGTGAGCGTCTGCCATTTTGAGTTACTCATAGCCCAGTGCTACAATACTTATGTTTTATAGCATTCTGCACTCTGCAATATCTGATTAATAAATTCCATAATGCCAAGATATATAGATAACTCAAAATTTAATCGTGAGAAATTATCTCCATGGTCTGCGTGATATCGCATAAAGCAGTTAGGTGTGGAAACGTCTCCCTCCACCTGCATGCGCAGACCACGCCGCTCAGCCGTCACTGGTAGCGGACGAACTAAAAGAGCGAACTAGTTCGCGGCAGAGCTGCGAACTAAAGTGAGCGTTTCCGGCCGCGAACTATTATGCGCAAGACTACTGCCCGCAGACACTGCCGACCGCTACAGCCGGCATTCGCAGCGAAATAGTACCTTAGGACTGTCCCTCCTTCTGATGATTCCTGCAATCCTTGATTATCACCTGCAGTATTATTTACCGTTCCTTACACGGCAGTAACTCGCCCCCTTGTCTCTCTATCGGTGGACCATCAGCTCTGGTGTCGCCAGCCACGAGTAAAGCCCGGCACTTGCGCCGCCATATTGCCTCTGCTCCCCGCAGTGCGCTGTCCACTCGCCACACACCCAAACACCGTAAATAGCGGGCCGGCGTTATTGGACGGCTAGCACAGAGGGCCCGCCACACTTGTCAGGAGCCTTACAAGGCACCACCAGCTTGAGAGTGTAGCTCGACAGGCCACGTCCTTGTGTCGCTGTCTGACCTAAGCCAAAGAGCTTCTCGGACGAGTATGTAATATTTATGTTTCCAGACTCCAGGATACATTAATGTCCATTTCCTCTGCTAGTAGACTGAAATGAAATGTAGGAAACAGGTTACCATCAGCCGTATGTTCTATAGAAACATTAATTTCTTGGCTACCACTTTTGGCATTACATTATGCCGTCTTCTGGCCCCTCTGTCGAACATCCACTACATAAATGGAAGTTTGATGTAGGAGCCTGAGGATGGCATAATATAATGCCGAAACTGGTAGCCAAGAAATAAATGTTTCTAAAAAGCTACGGCTAATGGTAACCTGTTTCCTACGTAATCTTGAGCAGCCGCATTCGCAGCTGGCAGTGAAGAGTGACTACACAAGCGTACATGCTTTGCTTCTGGTGGTTGTTGTTGTGGTCTTCAGTCCGGAGACCGCTTTGATGCAGCTCTACACAATACCCTATCCTGAGCAAGCCTCTTCAACACGACATAAGAACAGCAACCTACATCTGTCTGAATCTGCTTACTGTATCCATCTCCTGGTCTTCCTCTGCGGTTTTTACCCCACACACTGTCCTCCAACGCTACATTCACAATTCCTTGATGTCTAAGAATCTCTCCTACCAATCGATCCCTTCTTTTAGTCAAGGTATGCCAGAAATTCTTTTTCTCCCTAATTCTGTTCAGTACCTCCTCATTAGTTACGCGATCCACTCACGTAATCTTCAGCATTCGTCTGTAGCACCACATCCTCTTCCTGTTCGCACTGTTACTCATCCACGTTTCACTCCCATACAAGGCAACACTCTGCTTCTGGTATCAGACTGAAATGAGAGCAGAATACCTCGTACAAACTTATAGTCATTTATTTCAAGGGAAACAGGGATATCCAGGTACTCTATTTTCTTTATGAAAAGTTGAAAGAATTGAAAAAGCTGAATAATGTATAAAGGTAGTTCTCCATTATTGCTTTTTACTTTTGCTGCAAATCGATGGTCTTAATCAAAAATAAACATTATCGTGTGTTCAAATAAAACTGAATTAAGAGTTATAGTATCGATAAATTGTTCATCTGACAACAACAAAAAGTTGTAGAACTTGTAAGGAAAGTAAAAAATTTGTTGGTAATATATTAGGTGAAAGGTGTTTATTTCATTGAAGAAAAGTGTGAGGGGAGGTATATAAAGGAAAAAAAATGTTTTACATGTTACTAACTGTGGTGGCTGTTGTAGTGATGTTTGAACAACATAACAAACCTGACCTTAATTTCGTGGTTGGTTACGTTAAACTCGTGATTAATGCAAGTGGTGTAGTTAAAATTTGAAAATATTAAGCAAGACATTCAGTGTAATTAACAAATACTATGGGCCTATCTGACAAACATTTCAAAAGATCACTCACCTTTCCTTTCCTTACAAAATCTCCTACAGGGACTGTGCACACACAGATAGCAGAAATTAACTTACTCCGTCTGTGCAATATGTATGACTCAATTAGTACGCTAATGGTACTGACAATTTAGAAAGTTATGAATAGTAGGATTTTTAACATCAAGAGATTGGCAAGTGGGTGCAGTCCAACCACTAAAGTCAGTATTTGATAAAATTAGCCGGCCGCGGTGGCCGAGGTGACTGAGGCGCTCCAGTCACGGTCAACACGACCACTACGGTCGGGGGTTCGAATACCCCCTCGGGCATGGATATTTGTGACGTCCTAGTTCGTAAGTAGTTCATAAGTAGTTTGTAAGTTTAGGGACTGATGACCCCGTAGTTAAGTCCCATAAGCTTAACAAACATTTGAACATTTGAACGTCTGGGACGGTTACCGAACACGTAACGAAATTCTGCCTCACCAGAACGAACGAATAAATGTTTCATTAAGATCAATTCTTGCTTCTCTTATGTTCACTGGTTTCACATAAACTTTCATATCGTTGCACTTATAACAAATTATAACTTTCACTTTGTTCAACTTTATTACTTATACTGTTTGAGCACTCCGCGGACCGCGTACGAACGGCTGATCTACATCACGGGGCGGCAGATACTGCTGCTTGCCTGCTCTCCCACAGGGGAGCGCTGCTATACGATAAAGTCTCTGACCTGAGGAGCCACGTCGACAACTATTCAGATCGATATTTGATCTCGTTTACAGAGAAGCATTTTACAGTGACAAATTAAACCTAACAAGTAATCACAGTCATAGAGAAAACATACAATGTACAAATTAAATAAAATAAAATATACATAAACAATGACAATACAAATAATAAATAAATGACAGAAAATGTTTCCAGTTAAATTAACTACATACATGGTGCATCACAATAATTAATTGAGTCACATGAGAAGACAATTACTACATTCCACTATAATCAGGTTCAAACGAATAATATGTTCAAAATGAAGCCCATTCCTCGTCATAATGTAAGGCTTAGCTTAAGGGTTACCTTACATACTGCCTCCGTTAACAATTTTTTTTTAAAGAGACAAACTTGTCGATGAAATAAATTTTTTATCATTAAACAAATTAATTTGATCCATTAGTACACATATACAATTATTTAAACATTCTGATTATGTTATATTGGTGCAGTTGCACCTGTTGAATTTGACGTCTAGATTGACAGCTAAGATGCACACGCTACACTGTTTGTAAACACAACTACCTGACACACGCATTCCACTTGCATAAACGCAGCACTCACACTCTGTTGTACCGCCGAGCGATGGGGTGGGCGAGGTGCTGTGCTGTTTGAGGCGCGGTGCCGCCGCTTGCAGGTCGAGGGAAGGCATTGTTGTCGCTGGCTCAGGAACTCTGCTGCCAGCGTATTGATGTTTGCCGCAAGCGACTGTTGTCCTTTAGCCGGCGCAAACCTCCTCCTTCCACTCTGTTATTCACAGTCGGCGTTTCTGAAAACGTCCAACCGTCCAAGGTTTTTCTGGCAGTACATTCATTTTATACAGTAGCAAAATAAATATCACAGCGCACATGTGTCGTAGTCCTGAATGACGCTCTTTGTGTAGAGACTAAGGTCATTAATTGAACAGTTAGTATATTACACTTTACATTACTTACAATTCTTAATTACAATACACAGTTACAAATTTAACAAAATAATATAAAAATATTACTCTTCATTTCAATTCATATGTAACTTAGGTGGTATCCTATTTCCTACTTGCCTTTTAAGAATCCTCAAAATGTTCAAATGTTTGTAAATCTTATGGGACTTAACTACAGGGTCATCAGTCCCTAAACTTACAAACTACTTATGAACTACTTACGAACTAGGACGGCACAGATATCCATGCACGAGGGGGGATTCGAACCCCCCGACCGTAGTGGCCGTGCAGACCGTGACTGAAGCGCCTCAGTCCCCTCGGCCAGCGCGGCCATGGCGAGTGACTGGCGAGTGACTGGTCTATGGACTCTTAAGTAGGCCCTCGGTAAAGGCGGCGGAAGCGGACGAGGGCTCCCGGACGCTCGGCGCTGCTTCGGAAGCCGGCAGTTCATCGGCGCCGCGCCGGGGCTCTCGCAGCGACGGCTCGTTTGAGACGGCCAAGTAGCGGCAAGTTGGCCCGCCTGCTCGCTGCTCCCCCTCCCTCTCCCCCTCCCCCCCCCCTGGCGAAACTCCGCCGTCGCCTCCCTCCGTGTTCCTCCTCTCCCGCCCCTGCTCCCCCACCCTTGCCTCCCTGACACCGAACCCCGTACCCCTCGCCTCTGTCGCCAGCGAGCAGTATAACTCTATGAGACCTGCTGGCGCCAGCCTTCGCCGGCATCTTCAGATCCACTACCAGAAATAATTGTTATCCATTATTTCTGTAACAGGTTATCACCTAACCCGTAAGGTTAAGAAAATGTACTGACTTTCAGAAAATATTCAATACATTTCTACATCTGCATCTATACTAAAATGTTCAAATGTTTGTAAATCTATCGGACCAAACTGCGTGGTCATCAGTCCGTAGCTTACAAACTACTTAGACGCTTTAGACCGCTCGGCTACTCCACCGCGGCTACATCTATACTCCATAATCCACAGTAAGGTGCATGGCGGAGGATATACTGTACCACTACTAGGAATTTCCTTTCCTATACCACTCCCAAATAGAACGAGGAAAAAAGAATGCCTATATGACTCCGTTCGAGCCCTAATTTCTCTTACGTTGTCTTTGTGATCACCACGCGAAACGTAAGTAGGCGGCAGCAAGATCGTACTACACTCAGCTTCAAATTCCGGCCCTCTAAGTTTCCTCAACAGAAATTCAGGAAAAGAACGTCGTCCTTCCTCCAGCGATCCCCAATTGAGTTGCCTGAGCATTTCCGTGACACTCGCGCATTGGTCGAACCCAGGGCCGGCGCAATCCCAAGTGCCGCCCCGTGCGAGCTGCTAAATTGTCGCACCCCCCCCCCCTTTTTTTTTTTTCATGTCGTTTGTGGAATTTTATTCAAACAAATTTATAGGAAATGTCAGAAATCAATAGCAATTTTTGTTTTTACTTTTCATATCTACCTAGGTTTCTGCCACTAAGTGGCCAGTCTCAAAGGTTTTATCATGTGCTTACATCTAAACCGCCCAGTTGACAGTTACGTTCAACATGATGGTATAGATGTAAACATTAAGCAGTAAGAACAGCCACACTACGCCCGAAATCTATGTAGATCTGCAAAATAAAAACAAAAATTGCTACTGATTGGTGACATTCTCTACATATTTGTACAAAACAGTCGCTGGGCACAATAAGCCTTGTGAATGCACAGAAATGGTCAAATATGTGTCAAATCTTATGGGACTGCTGCGGTAGTCAGTCCCTAATCTTACACACTACTCAAATTATCCTAAGGACAAACACACACACCCATGCCCGAGGGAGGGCTCGAACTTCCGCCGGGACCAGCCTCACAGTCCATAACTGCAGCGCCTTAGTACAGTTAACGTATATATACATTTTTCAATGTTTGTGAGCAGATAATGTATTCAACGGAAAACAGTATACAGTAAAAAATGTTGTCAAGTTATAGTGTGCGAGTAGTATTGTCAAACAAAAGAGCCGGTCAGAGTTTAATTGTTGTTCATGCAGGCAGAGACAGGTGCTTCATGGCTCAAAATTAAAACGTCCGTATATCACTCAGAAACGGATAGTAAAAATTCTTTTAAAATACGTCGAAACCCAACTTATGGTAGGCTTACTACCAGTGTTTTTATCCATTGTAATTACTTGCAGCGTATTTACACATTCGGAATACGACTAGCCATTGTAGGTGTTGGACATGTTTGACTGAAGTAACGTTCAACGATTTTTGTCCATAATGCGGGAAGAATAAAACACTCGGAAACTGCCATTGAAGGGCTTAGCAAAGTAGCTTCAGGTTTAACACATAATCGCAGTAACGATCATTGCGTTCGAATTTCCAAATTAGATTTCGTCTTGTGCAAAATTTTTTGTGAGTAAACGCACAGCGCGTAACAGGCTGGCAGCGCTCCACTCATAGGAAATAGCGTGAACGCCAGACTGCCTGCGCCCCTCTCTCTCTCTGTTCCTCCGGCGTAAACACGACGTTGCTGCCACAGTGGCGAGGAAGAAATTAGTCCTCCTCCCTCCCCTTGATTTGCCGTCCCTCGGAAAGTGCCGCCCTGTGCGGCCGCACGTTTCGCACGTGCCTTGCGCCGGCCCTGGTCGAACCTACCGGTAACAAACCTAGCTGCTCGCCTCTAAACTGCCTCTATGTCTTCCTTTAAACTGATCTGCTGCAGGTCCCAAACACTTGAGCAATACTCAAGATGTGATCGTACAAGTGGTTTATACGCGGTCTCCTTTACAGATGAAGTACAGGTTCCCAATATTCTACCAATAAACCGAAGTCGGCAGTCCGCCTTAGTCACAACTGTCCTTACATGTTCGTTCCATTTCATATCGCTCTGCAATGTTACGCCTAGATATTTGAACGACGTGACAGCATCAAGAAGCTCACTACTAATGCTGTATTCGAACATTATGGGATTGTTTTTCCTACTCATGCGCATCTCCTAACATGTTTCTACAGTGAGAGCTAGATGCCATTTTTCGCACCAACTAGAAATTTTGTCTAAGTCATTCTGCTATTACAGTCAGTTAAAGACGACACCCTCCCATACACCACAGCATCATCAGCAAACAGCCGCAAATTACAACTTTCTCTGTCCATCAGACCATTTATATAGATGGAAAATAATAGCGGTCCTATTACACTCCCCTTGGGCACGCCTGACGATACACTGGTCTCTGATGAACACTCGCCGTCGAGAACAACGTACTGCGCTCTATTACTTAGGAAGTCTTCCAGCCAGTCACATTTATCAAGGAACGATATGTCGTATACGACACACTGGCACTGAGGGAAAACAAATTGTGTAATACAATTATTTTATATCTTTGTTAACTTGCTGTGAAAAGGAAACAAGAATATAGAAATTATTCAATTACATAATGTTACATACAAAATCAGAATCCACATAGACAAAAACAATGATCTCTGCAACATAGAACTTGTTGCTTACATCGTATGGTAAGCTTTGAAACAGGTTTTTTTCTTTGTTTGTAAATCTATCGGACTCAGCTGCGTGGGTATTAGTCCATAACTTACAAACTTCTTAAACTAAGGTAACCTGGCCTAAGGACAACACAAACACCCACGAATGAGGTGGGACTCGAACCCCCGACGGTGAACAGCCGCGCGCACCATAGCACAGCACCTCAGCGCGCACGGCTAATCCTCTGGGGCTTTTTTTTTCTTTCACAGGACACAAAGGGACATGACACTCCTTGCAGTTAACTCTCGCGCTTACACTTTTGCAGCCTGGAAATCTGAATGATGAGTCTTTTCATCGTTGACAATTTCCCGCATGTCTAATGTTCCGTCGGCCGCGGTGGCCGAGGGGACTGAGGCGCTCCAGTCACGGTCCGAACGGCCTCTACGGTCGGGGGTTCGAATGCCCCCTAGGGCATGGATATTTGTGCCGTCCTTAGTCTTAGGTAGTTCATAAGTAGTTTGTAAGCTTAGGGACTGATGACCCCGTAGTTACGTCCCATAAGTTCTACAAACATTTGAACATTTTCTAATGTTCCTCTCTTCCTTTTTGTTTTACTTGGAGTGGAACAGGATGTTTTCCCTCTCTCTTCTTCTTCTTCTTCTTGGAGGGATGGATACTGTATGAATATTTCCTTCACTAGTCTCTCCAGTGTTATCGTATTCTGTGTCTTGTGAATGGAAGAGCCACTGTGATATCTGAATCTTGGACTGCAGGTGATCCATTACTTGAAACTTCCTGGCAGATTAAAATTGTGTGCCGGTACCGGGACTCGAACTTTGGACCTTTCCCTTTTCCCCGCGAAGGCAAAGGTCCCAGGTTCGAGTCCCGGTTCCGGCACACAATTTTAATCTGCCAGGAAGTTTCATATCAGCGCACACTCCGCTGCAAAGCGAAAAGTTTCATTCTGAATCCATTACTTCTCTACTCTTCACTTTCACAGCAGTTCGATCCAGTCTGTGTTCAAACCGTTAGATGCAAAATAAAAAAATAAAATAAAATTGTAATATTACTTTTTGACGTTTGCCTGTATGCTGCAACGATACAGTCTAATAAATCAACATTTGCCATATTTTCATTATATGTTTCAATTATATGACGGCTTTTTATGCTGATATAGCTAATATTGCTTTTGATCATCGCTTTCTTTGCTCCACAGGCAATTTACCTTCAGAAGGTGATACAACGACTACTGGTTTGTTGTGATAGTATTTGACGATATTAATCTGTCCGTCTCCTCGTACAAAAAATGTTTGTTAAGCTTATGGGACTCAACTACGGGCTCATCAGTCCCTAAACTTACTAACTACTTACGAACTAGGACGGCACAAATATCCATGCCCGAGGGGGGATTCGAACCCCCGACCGTAGTGGCCGTGCTGACCGTGACTAGAGCGCCTTAGTCACCTCGGCCACCGCGGCCGGCTCTCCTCGTACAGATTGGTCTATTGCACCACGGCCTGTGTTTCTCATTTCATTGTCAGGCTGGAGCTTCTTCTCCCTTGGAATTCTGCTAAGTTGTATTGTTCCATTTACCTGACAACCTCGCTCGTAATGGAACCAAAAAATTTATTTTAAATGTTTGTATAGCATATGAGACATAACTACGGGGTCATCAGTCCCTAAACTTATAAACTACTTACGAACTAGCTTATATTAAAGACGGCACAAACATCCATGGCCGAGGGGGGGGGGGATTCGAACCCCTAACAGGAAACAGCCTCGTGCATCGTAGCATAGGACTCAATGCGCTCAGCCGCTCCTCCGCGACGTAATGGAGACAGTACAACAGGTAAATGGATGTGGAGTATCAAAATAGTACAACCCACAGGTAATGTAGAGAAATAACTTATTATCAATCAGCAACTGCAAAATGTGGCAAAACTGTTAGCAGACTACTGCTAAATATTTACAAAAGTCACACATTTTTACGAGGTATAAGTCCAATGTGTCATATGCGACACACACATGAAATTCACGTAACAAAAACGTGGAAAGTAATATCTTAGTTCTACAAGGGGCTAGACAGTAACACTGCATCGATTGAAGATAGATAGGACGTGAATAATTGCAAGAAAAACCTGGATACGTCGTTTTGCTCTTCTTCTACTGTAGATTTTGGGTGCAATGGAGTCAACAAATGACTACGCAGAGTAATCCATAGGGGGGCAACTCCGCGACCAGAGTGAAGCAAATTGAACAATCGTCCGCCATGTTATTGGACGTCTGGGGGGGGGGGGACGTGTTACATGACATTAGGTTAGAATATTATTAAAATGTAACTGTTTGCGCCTTTCAGTTTCAGCCAGAAGAACTTTACCGTCGTGTATAGTGCGTAAACGCTTTATATACATCGTTTCTCGAAAGTGTCAGCAGCATTATATTAAGTACAGTACCCCCGACGATCAACAGCATTTGCAGCTAAACTAAGACCAATCTACGTTTATTTTTGTACGCTGTTTCCAACAGAAAATTTTCGAAGAATGGTAAATGTTTCAGAGACTAACTTTTTACGGTAAGATTACGTTAATTTCAATTCATTTAATGTTAGAAGCAGGAACTATTTCATGGGCCGAGAACATACAATCCCACACTGGAGCTTTATACACAAGCCACCCAATCAGTAGAGTATGCAATGAAGTTTGTAGTTTGCCGTAGGTTTAATAAAGTAGTAGTCAATATTATGCTTGTCATTCTAATGAATGAGATTATGTAGGTACTCTGAATCAAAATACAAGGAAACTGCCATTAGCGAATGCCCTTATTCGGAATTTAACTTGCCGTTTCAGCCTTTATGATGAAAAGTGCGTTATACAGGTTGTTACAAAAAGGTACGGCCAAACTTTCAGGAAACATTCCTCACGCACAAAGAAAGAAAATATGTTATGTGGACATGTGTCCCGAAACGCATAATTTTCATGTTAGAGCTCATTTTAGTATTTCTGTATGGAGAGTGCTACGGGAGAAACAATTGTTTCCGTACAGTGTGCAGGCACTATCAGCAGCTGATTCACCTCCAGGGGTGAAATTCTGCGAATGGTTCATCCAATAATGTTTCACTCCTCATTTCAGTGCAAATGTTCTATTTACGGATGAGGCTTCATTCCAACGCGATCAAATTGTAAATTTTCACAATCAACATGTGTGGGCTGACGAGAATCCGCACGCATTTGTGCAATCACGTCATCAACTCAGATTTTCTGTGAACGTTTGGAATTGTTGGTGATGTCTTGATTGGGCCTCATGTTCTTCCACCTACGCTCACTGGAGCACGTTATCATGATTTTACACAGGATACTCTACCTGTGCTGCTAGAATACGTGCCTTTACAAGTACGACACAACATGTGGTTCATGAACGATGGAACTCCTGCACATTTCAGTCGACGTGTTCGTACGCTTCTCAACAGATTCGGTGACCGATGGATTATTAGAGGCGGACCAATTCCATGGCCTCCACGCTCTCCTGACCTCAACCCTCTTGACTTTCATTTATGGGGGCATTTGAAAGCACTTGTCTACGCAATCCCGGTACCAAATGTAGAGACTCTTCGTGCTCGTATTGTGGACGGCTGTGATACAATACGCCATTCTCCAGGGCTGCATCAGCACATCAGGGATTCCATGCGACGGAGGGTGCATGCATGTATCGTCGCTAACGGAGGACATTTAGAACAATTTCTGTATAGTGTTTGAAGTCACGCTGGTAAGTTCTGTTGCCGTGTGTTTCTATTCCATGATTAATGTGATTTGAAGAGAAGTAATAAAATGAGCTCTAACATGGAAATTAATCGTTTCCGGACACATGTTCACATATTTTCTTTCTTTGTGTGTGAGGTATGTTTCCTGAAAGTTTGGCCGTACCTTTTTGGAACACCCTGTATATTTAGCCTTACTTCCTTCACACATAATTTTTTTTTCTAGATTGATAGGTCAAATATGAGTGCTTCGTATCGGAGACCAATTCTCTTCTCGTTGCAACAACCCAGTTCTTAGTCAGCAGCTTGTTTTCAACGAAAACCTTGGATAAAAACAATATGTATTTAGCTTTGTCAACATTTAGCTCAATGAGCAAAACAATTCACATATAAAATATATTCTAAGCAGTACCTTTTGATAAAATTCGCAGTATTTGTGTTTCTACTGGTACAGTAATACGTTCAAGGAGCATAAGGCATGATTTCACTTATTCGCACATGTACTACCTCGATTTCAGAAAGCCACTGCCTGACTTCCGATCATAAGGCGACTAGAAGTACAGCGTGGCACCGCAGGGAGCGCTAAAGATCGTGTCACCGCTCCTCTATGTATATTCTCTTTGGCGTGTACCAAAAATGTTTAAATGTTTGTAGAATTTATGGGACTTAATTACTGGGTTTTCAGTCCCTAAACTTACAAACTACTTATGAACTCTTTTTGTTGATAACACACCGCTGCGACTGTTAAAATTTCTTTGCTAAGAACTCACGACCGGTTTCGCAAATTAAATTTGCAACATCAGGTGCTTACTTCTTTTAGATCTGAACCATACGTTACTTTGACTCTACACTAGCTGATCCCCATTATTATTCTATAGTTGTAATCAACTTGCCTATAAAGCCATCTATAAAATCTCTTTCTTCAAAAAGTGGGGTTCCGTCAACATGTATTAAAAAAAAAAAAAAAAAAAAAAAAAAATCCCATATTTAAAACAGTAAATTTTCATCAGCCAATGGTCTACCTCTGATATAAAAGCCGCGGTTTTCATGCTGAATACCGTTCTTAGTGTTTTATATCAGAGGTAGGCTATTGGCTGATGAAAATTTACTGTTTTAAATATGCCATTTTTTCGGGTTTTAATACATGATGCTGGAGCCCCACTTTTTGAAGAAAGATTTTATAGATGGTTTTATAGGCAAGTTGGTTACAACTCTAGAATAATAATGGGGATCAGCTACTGTAGAGTCTAAATATGGTTAAGACCTGCACCTGATGATGCAAATTTAATTTGCGAAACCGGTCGTGAGTTCTTAGTAAAGGATTTTTAACAGTCGCAACGGTGTGTTATCAATTAAATGAATCAATTCGACTGTGGTTGTCCGATGAATAAAGTATTGCACTTATGAAATACTTTATACTAAAGACGACACAAACATCCATTCCCGAGGGGGGATTCGAACCCTCGGCCGTAGTGGCCGTGGAGACCGTGATTGGCGCGCCGCAGACCGCTTGGCCACCGCGGCTGGCTGGCGTGTACCTTTAGCGTTACACGGGTTCTGTATGCAGAAAAATATCACTATTTTTGTGTGTAGTATACGACACGCGGGAAGCGAAGAGCATTCGGCCGGGCGTGGCAACCATTTTTGTGAACGTCTAGTGCGACGAATATGCTATTTACGTGTTTTGGTTTCACACTTTATGTATCGTAGTTAGCTTCAAAGGTTATTTATTAAGCTGAAATCATGCCGAGTGTATATGTAGCATATGACTGTACGAATCGCAGTAATGAAATTGTTGGAATATCGTATTTTCACTTACTATTTTTATGTTTTCGTTTCTAACATTTCGTGTGCACTTTTTTGTACTTACCAGATTTCTGCATATATTTGTGCTATAGATTGTGTATGTGTTTAACTGTAACTAAAGTAAGCTGCAATTATATTTCTCAGTTTTCCTTTGGCGGCCGAGTTTCAATACATCATTTACATAAAGCCAAATCTGCGGAGGAAAGAAGTAAGCAGATTAGGCAAATGTACAGGAAATTAATATTGTTTAAAGGACAGTGAAAAGGCATGTTTTTTGTATGAATGAGAAGATGTTTAGTCGATCCAGTGTATGTGACATTTGTGATTAAACTTTCCGATCTGTCTACGATGCACTTGTTGTCTATCATTTATCCATATTAGCTCGGGTATAAAAATAACAATAAGCAGGTACAGAATGGTTTGTTAAGTCATTTCACAAAGTGAAAGTTATATGATTTAGTGCTATAGCAGACGACTGGTTACGACTATGTGACGTTGTAAAACATGGCGGTCGAGCTTTCAATACATCATTTACATAAAGCCAAATCTGCGGAGGAAAGAGGTAAGCAGATTAGGCAAATGTACAGGACATTGCCGCGGTGGAGTAGCCGAGCGGTCTAAAGCGTCTCGCTGCGGAGCGCGCGGTTGCTCGCCGTGGAGGTTCGAGTCCTCCCTGGGGCATGGGTGTGTGTGTGTTTGTCCTTAGGTTAGTTTACCTAGGTTTAAGTAGTTTGTAAGCTACGGACTGATGACCACGCAGTTTGGTCCGATAGATTTACAAACAATTGAACATTTTGTACAGGAAATTAATAGTGTTTAATGGACAATGACAATGCATGTTTTTTTGTATGAATGAGAAGATGTTTAGCCGATCCAGTGTATGTGACATTTGTAATTAAACTTTTCGATTTGCCTACCACGCACTTGTTTTCTATCATTTATCCATATCAGTTTTGCTATAAAAATATCCAATAAGCAGGTAGAAAATAGTCTGTTAAGTCATTGCACAAAGTGAAAGTGATAGGATTTAGTGCTGTAGCAGACAACTGGTTAAGCCTACGTGACGTTGTAAAACGTCATTTCTGATCCTGCAGTTGTTATTATTCAACATTCATAGAATATATGACATCAACTGCGATTGGGCAAAGCTGAAAATGTGTACTCAGCCGGGATTCGAACCCGGGTCTCCTGCTTTCTAGGCAGTTGCGCTGACCCCTACACCACTTTTTTTTTTTTTTTTTTTTCCTGTTCTGTAGGTACTTCTCTTCGTTGCGGACGCGGATCATTTTTGTTCGTTCTTGTTCGTTCAACGGTTGGCTCAGCTTTTTTATTACAGAAGGCGTTGAGCCCCTCTGACCGGGCGCGATGAGCCACGGCGCCCGGCACACCACTGGGGACACAGTGATCACCGCACCTGCAACGACTACCTAAGCACGCCTCCCGTCAGATACAAATTCCCAGCTTCGCCCTGCCCACAGTACTCAAAATCGTAGTTATGAAACTAATTCCCGTAAGAGTAAGGGCTTCAAACCTTGCCCACCCCTCCCCACTAACGATAGGATCATTGGCCGTCACCGGCATATTATATATGTTGTTTATATAGGTCGTTGTTTTGGGTCACCTGCAGGCAGACAGGCAGCGTTTAGCCGGCACCGGCAAATGATCTGCCGGAAGGCACACCGTCGCCTCGCCCCGCCAGCCTGTTTCCCCAGCGGCGGAGACCAAGCGGTCCCCAGACGGGACGGGAAGTCCACGGATTCCGCGCACCGGCTGTCTGGACGGCTGCGTCCCGTCTCCCCCAAGGCCCCGCCTGACGGATGGCTCCCCGCTGCGCGGGAATCGGCGCGAATTCTCCCGCGCGACGTGCCAATTTCCTTCAGAGCGCCGCTACAGCCAGCGCCATTTATCGCCTATCGACTCCTTCCAGGAAAACACTGCCGTTTACCGACCGTATGCTTCCTTTCCGTTCTTTCCGAAGTTATTCACCTCCGCGACTAACCCGCTTACAATAAACGATGCTGTTCTCTCGTCGCGCTGACGTGGAAGTACAGCTAAAATACTTCATCTTCTGGATCGTTTTCATATACCAGGTGATCTAAAAGTCAGTATAAATTTGAAAACTTGATAAATCACGGAATAATGTACATAGTGAGATAAAAATTGACACACATGCTTCGAATGATATTGGGTTTTATTAGAAACACATCTATGGTTATCAGGTCTTTTTTCTTCAAGGTTTTGTAACTGCTACCGTGACGGGTGAGAAGTACGGCGATATGTTACAGAATCGCATTATCCTCAGCCTGGCTGATAAACACATGCTGGAAAGTACGATTTTTATGCAGGATAGCGCTGACCCCCATATTGATAGACGCGTGAAAGATCTGTTGCGCGCGTCGTTTGGTGATCGCGTGCTCAGCCGCCACTTTCCTCATGCTCGGCCTCCCAGGTCCCCAAACCTCAGCCCGTACGATTATTGGCTTTGGGATTACCTGAAGTCGCAAGTGTATCGTGATCGACAGACATCTGTAGGGATGCTGAAAGAAAACATCCGACGCCAATGCCTCACCATAACTCCGGACATGCTTTACAGTGCTGTTCACAACATTATTCCTCGAGTACAGCTATTGTTGAGGAATGATGGTGAACATATTGAGCATTTCCTGTAAAGAACATCATCTTTGCTTTGTCTTTTTTTATGCTAATTATTGCTTTTCGGATCAGATGAAGCGCCATCTGTTGGACATTTTTCTAACTGTTTTTCTTTTTTCTTTTTTTCTTTTCCAATAAAACCCAATGTCATTCCAAGCATGTGTGTCAATTTTTACCTCTCTATCTACATTTATACTGACTTTTTGATCACACGGTACTCCCGATCTTACAAGCTCTTCGAAAGGTGTACATATACATATATACTTCGCAATTCACCGTAAAGTGTGTGCCGGAGGGTACACTGTGCCACTAGTACGCATTTCCTTTCCTATTCCACTCCCAAATAAAACGAGAGAAAATAGAATGTCTATATGCCTCTAGGAGCCCAAATTTATCTTCTCTTTGTGATCTTTATGTGAAATGTAAGTAGGCGGCAGGAAGATCGTTCTCTAGTCAATATCTAATTCAGGCCCTCTTAATTTTATCAAAAAAAAAAAAAAAAAAAAAAAAAAAAAAAAAAAAAAAAAAAAAAAAAAAAACTTGAATAAAACGTCGTCTTTCCTCCAGCGATTCCCATTTCAGTTCCTGGAGCATTTCCGTGACACTCGCGCATAGGTCGAACCTACTAGTAACGAACCTAGCTGCTCGCCTCTGAGCTGCTTTTATGTCTTTCTTTCAAATTGTTCAAATTTTTGTACTACGGTCGGGGGTTCGAATCCCCCCTCGGGCATGGATATTTGTGCCGTCCTAGTTGGTAAGTAGATCATAAGTAGTTTGTAAGTTTAGGGACTGATGACCCCGTAGTTAAGTCCCATAAGCTTAACAAACATTTGAACATTTTTTGAAGGACGGTACAAATATCCATGCCCGAGGGACGATTCGAATCCCCGACCGTAGTGGCTGTGCAGGCCGTGACTTGCGCGCCTCAGTTCCGTCGGCCACCGCGGCCGGCTGTCTTTCTTTAAAGTGATCTGCTGCGGGTCCCAAATACTTGAGCAATACTCATGACGTGATCATACAAGCGTAGTATACGCGGTCTCCTTTACAGATGAAGTACATCTTCCGAAAATTCTCCCAATAAACCGAAGTCGGCGGTCCGCCTTACTCTCAACTGTCCTTACATGCTCGTTCCATTTCATATCGCTCCGCAATGCTACGCCAAGATATTTGATAGACGCGACGGCATGAAGACAGTCACTACTAATACTGTATTCGAACGTTATTGGATTGGTTTTCCTACTCATGTGCAGCAATATACATTCTTCATACCAACTAGAAATTTTATCTAAGTCATCCCGTATACATCAGGTAAACTCAGTCCTTTTCTGTTACCTCAGCTAGAATATTTTTGCGCCACACGTGAAGTACTTAATAGTAACAAAGCCAGTGACAGCAAGAATGACGTATACAGAGTGTTTGAGGGCCGCGAGGGAGTGGTCGCGTGGTCTAAGGAGCCATGGTGCGGATTGAGTGACGGCTCTTTTTCGGAGGTTGGAGTCACCCTCTGGTAAGGGAATGTGTGTTGCCCTTAGGATCAGTCAGTTTAACTAGTCTGTAAGTCTAGGGATCGATGACTTTAGCAGTTTGGTCCCAAGTGTTTGCAAACATTTGAATACTTGGAGTGGTGGTTATAGTTATGGAAAGAAGTAAGATGAAGTCCATAAACATGGCTCGTCATATGCATACTTTTTTTTACCTTTTTATTATATTACATTATTATTATTATTTAGATAAACACTTGTTTATAGGAAGAGCAGTGTGACGCTTATGGGTAGTCCCGTGAGAATGGCCACGTTGTAATACACGTCATTTCAGGGATTGCGCGGTGGCTCCCGACGCAGGTTTGAGTCCTCCATCGTGAGTGTATGTGTGTGTGTGTGTGTGTGTGTGTGTGTGTGTGTGTGACTTACCGCAGTTTAAGTAGTCTATGGACTGTTGACCTCAGTAGTTTCGTCCCAATATTTACAAAAATTAAACACATGGTTGCGGATATGAGCACAGTCGTAGCACTTCGCTCCGTTGAATATGTCAGCAGTGTATCGTTTGGTCTAGCTATGAAGTAATGGACGAATGCAAAGTTTTGAACCGAGTTTTGCTAATAAAATTCTCTCGGACTTCCAGCCGCGTCAAATGGTTCTATACCCGCGATCTTTCGGCCGAGATCTCCTCTGCCATTGTCAAGTGTTGACTGTAGATTCATTGCTGCCGCCGTCCTTATAATATCTACGCGGCTTCCTCTGACGTCACTGATGTTACGCCGCATCGCCATATATGGCAATGTTTCGGTCACATGCCCGCCGCGCCTTCTTCAACATCCGATTGCCGGGTCCCAAGCTGTGCTTAACTGCAAGCCGTCCTCATTATTTAGATTTTTTTCAGTTATTTTAATTTCGATTGCCTCTTTTATTTGCTACCCATGAAAGTATTTGTTCTGGTAATGACTGATGTGTCATCGAACGCAATGCGATGTTTGTTTTCCAGAGCGTGCTCGGCAATTGCTGATTTCTCTGGATAACGTTAACGGATCCATCTTTGACGTTCACGCAGCGCTGTCCGATGTAAAACTGTCCGCACTCATTCGGTATCTTCTACACACCTAGCGTTCTAAGGGCAAGATCATCTTTCACAGGTCCCATCATGTGTCGTAATTTTGTAGGAGGTCTGAAGACAGAGTCGATCTCGTGTCTCTTAATGAGCCGGCACATCTTTCTCGTTACCGAGCCACAAAACGGCAAAATTTCAACCTCCTTTGTCTCCTCTTCGACGGTCTCTGCTTGCGTGTCTTCGGACGGATGGTTTGTGAAATCTCGTGGTTGCTGTAGCCATTTTTCTTAAACACTTTCCGTAAGTGGCTCAGTTCCTTCTGCAGATGTCCGTTGTCTGAGACTACTACTCAGTACACCAGCGTCCTTAGAGCAGATCGTTTTGCGATGGGTGGTGGTGGCTCGTTCCGTGCAGATATCGGTCCCTGTGGGTGGGTTTCCGGTATACACTATGGCTTAGGCAACCATTTGCTTTACGCTTGAGAAGAACGTCGAGCAACGACAAGGCTCCATCTTTCTATACCTCCATCGTGAAATTGATCTTGTCTTGGATGTTGCTTATGTGGTCCAATATAAGGACGGCGGCAGCAATGACTCGACAGTCGCCTGCCAAGGAGATCTCGACCGACAGCGCGTGGATATCAAACCGCTTGACGCTACTATGAGGTAGTCTGCTGTAAGTTGTGTAGTTCGAGTCGTATTGTAGGCTACGTTACTTTTCCTCGTCTTTGTGGAATACCGTCAACGCTGGATATTGTATTTTGGTATCAAACCTTCTGCCAAAAACAGGTTTAATTTTGTGTTTATTGTTGTCGTGCTGTTTCTGTACATGGGCAGATGTACGGATTCTCAACAAATTTTCGAGGTCCTCGGCGATGGATTAATAAAAAATTTTCAAAAGTTTTAAAACTGAACGAACACACTGCTGATATCACCGGTCCCCAGACTTACGATCTACTAATCTACTAAGGACGACACAGACACCCATGGTCGAGGGAGGAGTCGAACCTCCAAGAGGGAGCGGCCGCGCAGTATATATATATATGGCGTCTTATCCGAGAGAACAGGCGTCACTTCTGATCCTGCAGTTGTTATTCTTTCATATTCACAGAATATATGATTAATATGGCCATACGAGCTATCACAAAACTTAAATGCGGCGCATTATCTATAAAAGGTATTTGAATGGAAAAATAGGTCATCTTAAAACATGATTTTTCATCGTGAATTTGAGGATTTTACAAAATAAAAGAAAGAAATTAAAGAAAGGAAATGACCCGAGTTCGATTCCCGATCCCGCATAAATTTTCATTATTACAGATCGACTGTCCATTTCTAGAAGGGCAACAGATATTGTAAAATTTCGCAATGTGAGAAAGTTTGCGATCGCTTCATGCGTTTATTTCTTTGAGGAAATGCATACTGTAAACCATCAGCTATTTATTATTTTTCCAACTTCTACCGGTTTCGGTTATAACCATCTTCGCGGAAGACTATTAAATAAAAATACAGAAACAGAATTGTACACAAGCTGAAGTAAAATACATAATATAACCCAGTAGTTTCATATAGTAAGTACTTACGAACTAGACAGACTGATTAAACAGGTGCATTATATGCCCTCTTATGCATACTGGCATGCATGTCACACAATAAAAATAAATAAGACGTCCCTAGGCATCAAGTATAGATATTTATTCTTAATAATGCATGGCCATATTGGTCTTAACAGATTTTAAAGTTGCTTAACCTGTATAATAAGTCAATGACTTAAATGACCAGATGTATTTACATTTGTATCGTCATACATCCTTACTACTATATTATGATCCTTATCTATTCATATGCAACCCTATGGCTAATTACATACTATCTTAATAAATCTTCCTATGTACCTCTGTTCTGTTAGATATGTGCCAATACATAATTGTCATATACACTTAATCGTGTGTACTACACGCGTAAGGTCTACATGCCAAATTAATGCACTCATTTTTTGACATTTTATGTGACTGGATGCTATATCCACATTTAATGTAATCGCGTACACCCTGGACTATGTAATTGTGACACCCTGTCGCTTCTATGCTGCAGCTATTATGTTACGTAGCCTAAGGTTTACATGTTTACATCATTTAATGTTACTTTGTTCTTGTTCATAATATGTCAGATCTTGTTCATTGAAAGATGTATCCATACGTATTGTAATGTTGACATATTGTATTATCCACTATGCTCATTAATTGCCTCTGGCCTACCTCTACATAAACTAATTACGATTTTACGATCCTGTTATTGGGTTAGGTTTGCTTTATTCCCTAACATCAGATCTTTGATGTATACTTTGTTCACTTACTTCTATACTTTGACAGATAACTGTTGTTGTTACACATTTTTATTGTTTAGTATATCTGTTGCTGTTTAATACAGAATGGTGTTAAAAATAGCAGTCGTCGCCTCCGTAGTGTTTCAGTTATATTTTCTATGTTGTAAGATACTATTTATTTTTATTTTCTTAAATTATTATGAACTTGGTTTGGGCTTTCTAGACCATCGCAAGCTTTGACGATAGCGTAGACAGCCAAATGCCGTATCATACGAACTGAGAAATAAATATTATTGTGGAATATAAATACTGTGCAGTCAACATCTTTGTATATCTATGTTTCTCCGTGTAAGAATGGAGTGTTCCATGAATGGGGAAATGTTCATTTTGTCATAACTTTACACTAAACGCCAATAATTTTACCGTTCGTCTCATGGATGTTTCTGTCTCGGGTTGCACTGATACTTGCTTTGGGCCTAGGATGGAAACACCACGTAGCGATGACATTATTTGTTACAAACCGTCAACTAATGGACCAAACTGCTACGGTCATAGGTCCATCCTCGTCGGACGTTCGCGTTCTTAGCATAAGTTAATTCAAGTAGTTTTTAAGTCTAGGAATTGACGAGCATTTGAACATTTAAATACATTGATCCACAAACAAACTAGGTGAAACGAACTTATGCTAATGACAACACATACATCATGCGCGGGGGAGGATTCTAACCTTGAACTGAGAGCAGCCGCGCAACGGAGAACTCTACATGTTATCTTAACCAAAGGATAAAAAAGAGTACACTTTTTGATTAAAGCAAAGTGTATGTTTGGTACCATAACTAGCAGTTATGCACTGGTTATTGCTTCAGAACATTCGAATGTTTCGTTATAATCCGTTAGTTTTTGACTTAAGTACCAGAACGCATGTGTATTTTTAATGACATAATGAAGGCGAGTTTAAATTTCAAAAGGTGTAACAGCAATATTTTTACCTTGAATACAAGTACTTCCTCGGACGAGGTCAGTCTGGCGTTGTGCGGGCGCTGAAGACCTAGAAGTCGAGTGCCCAAAAGTTCCTATCATCATCATCATGATCATCATCATCATTGGCGTTGTGCAACACACACGGCCTAGTTCTATAGAGCAAAACTTCATAATAAAGTATGACATCTTTTATTGTAAAACGTGAGAATAGTGTCATTATAAATGATGAATTAAGAGTCTTGCTGCTGAGGAAGGCCTGCTTGCTTTCCATGCCTTGGAACCTACTGTTCCGTTAAGTAAGTGGATTGCACTGAGTGAACAACGTTAAAATGTATGTCGAACGGTAAAGCACGAATTTTGAAATACTGTCTTGGTGGAATATACTTATTATAACTTATTTCATGTTTTGGTATCTGCTGGAAAAATTTGCAGCTCATAATCACTTCGTACAGTTTCTATCTGATGCCATCGATTTATGGACTGATGAAAACAAGAGGTTTAGTATTAAATGTGATACGAAAACTTCTACAAAAATCAGACAGCAATTACTAGAGTCGAAAGACACGAAAGGGGCGCAGTGGTTGGAAAGGAAGTAAGACAGGGTTGTAACCTTTCCTCAGCGTTGTTCAATCTGTACATTGAGCAAGATGTGAAGGAACCCAAGGAGAAATTTGGAGAGGGAATTAAAGTCCCGGAAGAGGGAATAAAAACCTTACGGTTTGCTGATGACATAGTAATTCTGTCAGAGATATGTGTCGTTTCTGGCGACTCCTCACATCGTTAAGACGTGAAGGATGGATTAAAGCGCAGACTGAGAAAAATCGAGGACCAATCGAGTTTCGGACCCTTTCCCCGGTCGGATAACTGGGGTAGGCTAGGGACTCGCACGTCGCCCTAGTGGCGTCTAATTGAAAGACCTGCACCAGGCCGATGAACCACACGAGATTATTTATTAGCTACCCCTGTTCCATATGTCATTCATATTCGTGAAGCCATCATTATTCAGAGTTTCGATTTCAGCAATATTTTTAAATTCAGGTTGTTGTGTTAATAGCAATGGCGTATCCAGAGAGAATGTTTATGTATATTTGAAGATCAGTTTCAATTGATGCATGGAAAGATATAGGAAGATGGACTAATGAATGTGATAAATACAGTAGAATGGGGTAAGTCTGCTCAGCGGGTAAGACTGCGCAACTCATATACCTCAGTTTTAAAGATCCAGCAGTTGGCTGCACTGCAGGGCACGAAACAGCCTCTGTGACTGACACTTTGTTGCCATAGTTTGATCGTTGTCGTAGTAAAAAATCGGCTGTTTTACATTATTTTCATATAAAATTGTGCCTTGCGAAAATAAGCTCAACCGAAGACAATAATGAGCTCCCGATGTTAATATTTTAGTGATCTACGATTGATTATCAGTCTTGTGATATATTGAAACATAGAATTTCGTGCAAAGCTTTTCGATGTGCTGACAAAAGCTGCAGTCCCATATTGCGGGGCAAGCTTATGCGTATTGGGTGGAGTAGAACTACGCAGTACGTAGTCATACCCCGTCAGCTATAATTATTAGTTTTTTCGTTGTTGTGAAGCTAGAAATGTTTCTGAACATTACAGGTCGATATTGTACATTGATAATAGTCTTAAAAGAGACATTATTTTTTCTTTTGTAGCGTCTACAAACAGAAATGCTTGAAGCTGCAAAAGAGGGCCTGAGAACGTTAAGTATAAACGAAAACTAGCGAGGGAGTTTGGAATAAGCGATTCTGATCAAGCAAACAAAAAGAAAAGAAAGCAAACCTTAAATACGTCAATGAAAAGACCACTTACTTTTCACTGTCCCGGCTGTGCCGAAAATTACAATAATCCGCCAACAGAAGATTGGATTCAGTGTCTAAAATGCGAGGAGTGGTGGTATGAATCTTGTTCTTGTAATGAAGGTTCTGGACACTTCATTTGTGACCTCTGTTAAACAGTATTACCTCCAATTGGAATGCTATCCTTCAGGTTCTGTTTCATGATCTCCGCAATTGTTCAATTAAGCATAATTTGTATTAAAACTCAGTATTATATGCCGAGAAAAAAGGGGCAATATATTCATGTATACGACGAATTGAATAAAGAAAAAGGACTGAGTGACAAAAATTTCAATAATAACGCGCAAAATTACCCTACTGGAAACGCACGCTTACCCCATGGTTGGGTAAGTCCGCGAATTTGCATTACTTTGTTTATTAAATGCGAAATACAGTTTAGATGATACATTTGACTTTTGGACCCTGTTATATTACAGGAAAAAGTCAGATGAATTGCCAGTTAAAATATGATTGTGATTTGTTAAGATTTCTCCTAATTGAACCTTAAGTGCGCAATCGTGCCCCACTTTAAATACCCAGGCAACGCCGGGTTTCCAGCTAGTCCTTAATAAAACTGATTCTCAAGAACTTCCCATGTCACATCAGTAGATAAATGTTTGTTCTGTATTCTGGAGAGGCCGTCCATTAACAATGGTGCTTTTTAATCAGTGGCCCAGGTTGCTCACATTCGACAAGTTACTTCTACAACAGGTCTGGAGTTGGCGGATGTGATATGATGTTCATCCTAAGCGGCTTCCCTTTATCTACATCTACATAGATACTCCGCAAATCACATGCAGTACTTGGCAGAGGGTTCATTAACCACTTTCATAACTTTTCTCTACCGTTCCATTCTCTAATAGCGCGCGGGAAGAAAGAACACCTAAATCGTTCCGTTTCCGATCTGATTTCTCTTATTTTATTGGGATGGTCATGTCTTCCCAAGTAGGTGGGTGCTAGCAAAATATTTTCACATTCAGAAGTCGGTGATTGAAACTTCGTAAACAGATCACGCCGCAATGAATAACGTCTTTCTTTTAATGATTTCCACCCTAATTCGTGCAACATTTCCGTCAAGCTTCCCTCCCCCCCCCCCCCTAACATGATAAAACCAAACGAGTTGCCCTTCTCTGAACCTTCTCAATGTCTTCCGTCAGTCCCACCTGGTGAGGGTCCCACAAGGGGCAACAGTACTCCAGGAGAGGACGCACAAGTGTGATGTCGGCAGTGTCTTTGGCGGAGCTGGTGCATCTTCGAAGCGTTCGGCCAATGAAACGTAACCTCTGCTTCGCCTTCCCCCACAATATTTTCTTTGTGTTCTCTCCAGTCAAAGTTGTTCGTAATTGTAACTCCTAGGTATTTGGTAGTATGTACGACCTTAAGGTTTGACTGATTTGACTGATCATATCTGAAAATACTAGACTGTTCTTCCATCTCCGCAACAGAAACACGACAATGGCTAAATTCCCTAATTTACCCATTTATTGAGAGTACGGAATGACTTCAGCTACACTAGGGCACTGAAGTAACGGTGGCAATTTAAAATACGAACTGGGCTGGGATTCGATGCCGGGTCTCCCACTTCAGATAACCGTTCTCCTTAACCTCTCGGCTACCCGCGCTCACCTCCCGTCCGTCACAGATTCGCACATGTCGCACCCTATGGCCTTAGAGCCCATGCCGCCATTTCAGATTTTCGAGACACGTGAGAAAGAACAGACGCCACAACACACTACATACGAAATTCAGAATGTAAAGCAGTTCTTTCAATTAGAACGCATTAATATCTTCCCGGCAGTAGCGAACACGTAATCCATTCTCTCCTATAGTTTAAATAAAGTTTCCAAATGTATAAACCAATATTCAGAATTAGCTGGTCTGATTCCACCAACCACCATTTAAAACTGTGGTTCCCAAAATGTGGGTCGGGATCCATCAGTGGGTCCTGAGTGTATTAAAGCGAATCGCCGGGCGACTTTTAAATACCTAAGTGAAAATATCTTACCAAAAATATGAAATTCTATTTGAATTTTATAATATGAAAAGTTATGCTTTGTGGCTACGTCGAAGGAAAACAACACAGTCACAACAATTGTTCTTAACTGCCACATGGCAATGACGCGTTCTCTTCCACTTGCGAGAAGTGTCGCACGACTAATCTTCCATTGATTTATTCTTTCTCTCACTCCGAGAGGGCATCGTATTTGTTTGTTGTTTAGTGTGCGAATCCGTGTTTTTAGTGGCGGCTTCTTTAATACTAAACGTCTATTTTCTCTTTATTTCTCTGTTTGCGCGTGGATTATTACTGGATCGTCCATATCGATGACGAGTATCGGGTATTTAAAAACATGGCACTGAAGAAATTTTGGGCTTCACACCTACTTAGTTACGTCAGCAATCATTTTCTAATTGGCTTTATCTAAACTTTTCGTGATTTTAAGCTAAAGCTAACACGTTTCAATTCAGAAACAGAAAGTGACATGAACATGAAGATTAAACACCTGATCTCGTTAGAAAAAGATATTTAGCGAGTAACTAATAAAGAGAAGGGAAAGAGACACACAAACGAGAAAAAGACAATAGCTTGTAGTCGGCGTTGAATTAAAGCAATGTCGGGAGTCGAAAATTTGTGATGGATCGCGATACGAACGCGACTTTCATACGTTGTCTCTTCCTTCGGACATGTCCATAACAACAGACGTATCAGTGGCTTCTGCATCGATTCATGCCTTTAACACCAAAAACTGTCTCATGAGGCCAAAAAAATTTAAATTTTCCTGACAAAAGACAGCTATGATATTCATTGTTTTTCTCCTCTGTGACCTTGTTGTGTTAGGATACGTGTGATTACAGCTCCGTGTATAAAGTGACTGCCTCAAATGTCTATTGTATTAATTACAGTATTTCATAATCGCCCATTAACGTAGGATGCATGGTTTAAAGCTCTGTTTATAAAGAGCAATACACTGTCTCCGTAGTGTAAGATGACGAACGCTAATTACATCCTTATTGATTATGGGAGTAAGCGATACTCCTGTTTTACAAACAATTATTTTCCTCCAAGGTGGAATGTTCACTACACAGGCAGAAAGATCCCTCTTTTAAATTGTCTGTTCTCCTATGCATATTCCTACAATTACGTGGAATAATTAATACCGCATACGTTACAGCAAAACTTCGTTAATTTTCAGGAACAGAGAGCCTCTCAGATTACCTAAGAAACACAGAGTGCATCAGAAGAGCTATTCAATATCTCTGAGAGCTTCTGAAGAAATTATCCTTTGCTCTGAAGCTATGAGGTAATGTTACATTGACTGAACACTGAAGATGATGATGATGATTGGTGTTTTAGGGCGCTCAACAGCGAGGTCATCAGTGCCTGCTGAACCCTAAAGGTACAAGTGTATTTATAGACGTAAAAAAGTTAAAAAAATAAAAAATAAAAAAAGGTCAATATTGAAAGACACTGGTACAGAATTGGTTCTCTCGGTTACTTATGGCTCCAATTTGGTCACTAGTATTTTTATAGACTCCATATCTGAGGGGAAACTTCAAAATATGTTTCGTAAATTCCCCGTCATGGTATGGTATTAAGTATAGATTTTAACTTAATGGATATGGATTACTTACTTCGTTGGTCACACCAACCGCGATCGGTCTTTGGCCCAACCAATCAGCGTCCTCGGGACCTGTAATCTTCTTCAGACGGTCCCAGCGTACTCATATCCTCTCTGATCTGCTCAATCCATCGTAGTCGTTGTCTTCCCCTTGGTCTTTTGCCTCTAGTAACCTCTGCAACTACCTGCCTCATGGTCTGGCCTTCTCGACGCATTTCGTGTCCATACCACTTCAGTCTTCTTTCTACGATCACTGCCACGACGTCCATGGACTTGACTTAACTCCTGCAGTTCACGGTTCTTTCTTCCTCTCTATTCACGTCCATCCTTAACTGGCCCAAAAATCTGTGTGAGGATGGCATTCTCAAATATCAGGAGTTATGTTTCCATCTTTGGGGTGATAGTCCAGGTCTCCGCTCCGTATGACTACAGTATGTATTATTGTCTCGTTGATCTCTGAGGATCTGAGGAACTTTAGCAGCTTCACTTGATATGGACTGGAATTCCAAGTGTTTAAGGTGGGTAACAATAGAGTGAAATCGTTCTAAAGGATGTAATCGTTAAATTTGCATGAGCAGTTAAATAGGAGCAGATTCGTGAGGATAATATCTTAGACATGCTGATGAGGAAATAAGGCCGATACGGACACCTTATGTTTGTCATGACTAAACATAAATGACCCGTGATCGGAATTTTTACAGTAGAGAGTGTGGACCATCGTTGAAGTTGACGAATGGTTTGGTTTACGATCATTACACTTTA
Source organism: Locusta migratoria (assembly GCA_026315105.1). NCBI lineage: Eukaryota > Metazoa > Arthropoda > Insecta > Orthoptera > Acrididae > Locusta > Locusta migratoria. Next base: position 381,968,170 of record CM048750.1, on the reverse strand, counting down.
CGAATGGTCGGCCAACTCCTTAGTAATAAATAAATTTTGTTTCTATGTCAGGTGTTCATCTTATTTTGTGGACTCTCTTTACAATCTTTCATATCAATATGTTCGTCGCAGTAAGGATTTCGTTGTCCATGGTGAACAGATTTTCATTCACTGTCCTCCGACGAGTAACGTTAATGTTATAAAACTAAATATCACGACACAAATGTCTTAATGATGGCCGGCCGCGGTGGCTGAGGGAACTGCGGCGCGCCAGTCACGGTCTGCACGGCCACTACGGTCGGGGGTTCAAATCCCCCCTCGGGCATGGATATTTATGGCGTCCTTAGTGTTAGCTAGTTCATGAGTAGTTTGTAAGTTTAGGGACTGATGACCCCGTAGTTAAGTCCCATAAGCTATACAAACATCTTAATGATGACGGAATCTCCTCATGCTTAACTGTAGGTATCTATTAGATTATATTAGTTGTTCGCTCCATAGATCCGTGTTGAGGAGATCCTCGTGGATAGGGAACATGTCATAATTATTTGTTTTACAAGTTGATAATATTATAATAGTAATACAGGTACATACTTTTTTACAAGCTGATAGTATAATAGTACTAATAGTATGATTACAGATACATGCATCATTCGGTCTATTTAAGAATTCGTCAGTGGAGCAGAAGGAGTTGGCCACTATAAAGTCTTTTGCGTTCCTCTTAAACTGATGTTTATTTGCAGCTAAAGTTTTTATGGTTATTGGTAAATTATTGAAAATAAAGTGGTCTTAAGTCCTTCTGTAGTTCATTTTTGTTCCTAGTGTTGTATGTATAAATGAGCTCTTTGTTGGGAAAAGGGATATATTTTTTATGACAAATTTCATGAAGGAATATTTATGTTGAGAGGTAGTAGTTCATATACGCAGTTCTTTGAAGAGGCTTCTGCAGGATGTCCGAGAATTTACCACACAAATAATACGTATTACACGCTTTTAGAGTCTGGAAACTGTTGCATGACTTAAAGTTTTACCCCAAAATATTATACCATATGACATTATGTAATGAAAGTAAGCTAAGTATGCAAGATTTTTTATTTTTATGTCTCCTATGATACTACTTGTATTGCAAATACCGATTTTTTCAAAATGTTCAAATGTTTGTAAATCTATCGGACCAAACTGGGTGGTCATCAGCCCGTAGCTTACAAACTACTTAAACCTAGGTAAACTAACCTAAGGACAAACACACACACACACCCATGCCCCAGGGAGGACTCTAACCTCCACGGCGAGCAACCGCGTGCTCCGCAGCGAGACACTTTAGACCGCTCGGCTACTCCACCGCGGCACAGATTTGCTAAGTCGTTTCTGCAGTTCTGTGGTGTTCTCCTCCTAACTGTAATCCCAGGAATTTAATACTGTCAAGCCCCTTCTAGCTGCTCTTCTTAATACTATATGCATACATTGGATGGGAATCTCCTACATGTTCTGAACTGCATGTAATGAGTCTTTTCGAAGTTTAATGTCAATGAGTTGGCTTAAAACAATTTATTAATGTTAATGGAAATATCATTAGCAGACCTTTCCAGAACTATGCTTGACACGCTATTTATTGCAATACCTGTATCATCTGCAAACAAAACGATCTCTGTTTCTGACAATGTAAGTGATGAGAGATCATTAATGTACACAAGAAAAAGCAATGGCCCTAAGATGGAACCTTGTGGGACACCACATGTAAGTTCTTCCCAATCTTATGACGATTGTTGGCTTAATTCATTAGTCCCTTACACTGACATCCTTTGTTTCCTTTTAGCCAGGTACGACTTGCACCATTTTGCAGCAATTCCCATGACACCACAGAATTCTAATTTACTTAGAAGAATGTTGTGATACACACAATCAAATGCCTTTGATAAAATCACAGAAAATACCTGCTGCTTGTAATTTATCATCTAATTTATCGTAGGCTTCTTTAGGTGGTTTACATATACAAACACGGTTGTTTGTTGGGAGGAAGGAAGCTTAGAGCTTAACTTACCTTCTATAGAGTGATTACAAACAGAGCTCACGCTCGGAATTTTGGAAGAGGATGAAGAAGGAAATCGGCCGTATTCTGTCAAAGTAATCACACTCGCATTTTCCTTAAGTGATTTCGGGAATTCACGGAAAACCTCAGTCTGGATGTGTGGATGTGAACCAGGATCGTCCCGAATGCGACCACAACGTCGAAAAGATTAGTTGGCTCTTAAAGAGACATGAAATCGAGTCAATCTTCAAACCTCTATCAAAGACCAGCAGACCACCGTATGGTAGTGGGCAGTTTAATGTCTGTAAGATAGTCCGCACTATTCAACAGCATCACATAGAAAATTAAATATGATTTCGCTCACGCTGTCGTGTCCACTGTATCGTATCATGCGCTGGAAAACTGCATTCGGAAGGACGTTTATTATCAGGGGAGCCAACGACTTCTGGGATACGGAAATAAGCGAAGCAATAGATATCAAGCTATCCGACAACATCCTGAATAAAGACGGTAGATTTCAACTTAGTACGGCCTAAATTACAGTATGGTGACTATTTACAGTGTTGATATACTTATCAATATTTTTTGGCAATAGCGAATTTCACTTCGCGTCACTGTATAAGGTATAGACGTTCTACCAAATGGTGACGTATGAAAATTTGTGCCGGGCCGGGACTCGAACCCGGGTTTCCCCGCTTTTCGCGAGCGGTCGCCTTAACCACTAGGCTACCCGAAGACGACTCCATGACGGTCCCAAACTTCCATATGCCACACTGATTGCACTTATAAGTCAACTACATTCATCCCTTAGCATTCGCAGCTTAATCTGTATTACCGGACCAGGGACAATGAAAACAACGAGGCATTAACCTACACTATGGCATATGGAAGTTTGAGACGGGTCTAGAGTCATGTTCGGGTAGCTTAATGGTTAAGGCGACCACTCGCGAAAAGCGAGAAACCCGGGTTCGAATCCCGGCCCGGCACAAATTTTCATATGTCACCATTTGGTAGAACGTCTATACCTTATACAGTGTCGCAAAGTGAAATTCGCTATTGCGAAAACATATTGATAAATATATCAGCACTGTAAACCGTCACCATACAGTAATTTAACAGATGCCTAAGCGAGGCAATGACGATAACAGCGTAGATTAATGCCTTGTTGTTTTCATTCTCCCTGGTGCGGGAATACAGATTAAGCTGCGAGTGCTAAGTGATGAATTTAGTTGACTTATAAGTGGAGTCAGTGTAGCATATGGAAGTTTGGAACGGTCCTGGAGTCGTGTTCGGGTAGCCTAGTGGTTAAGGCAACCGCTCGCGAAAAGCGGGAAACCCGGTTTCGAGTCCCGGCCCGGCACAAATTTTCATATGTCACCATTGGGTAGAACTTCTATACCTTATAAAGTGACGGAAAGTGAAATTCCCTATTGGGAAAAAATATTGATTAGTACGACCTGTCATCCTGTGATTGGAAGCTGAAGGACCCGCGGCGGACGCTATTCCAAATATGGTGCACGACGGAGCACCAGTGATTACAGAAGCCCGGTAGCACCGTTCACGCGCCAGTCAAGCTCTTGAGAAAGGCAGGCGAGACATCTCCCGAAAGCTCGTGGGTAGCTGAACACTTGACGCAGCTTGAAACCCGAGAATATTTTACTAATGGTTATCACCACGAAACTACGCAGTAATGCATAAACTGCCGAAATAATAATTAGTACACTGTTAGTCTTTCATTTCTTTAGGGGTTTATTTGCCAGACAGTGCTTATGGAGTACAGAAATTATAGCATTTACAGTAGCGGTACTGAGGCAACAGGAGTCCATCCCTCTTGAAACACCAATACCAGTACGTGGTGTAGCCATCACGGGCAACAATGCAGGCGATGAGTTTGGCAGCCACTCGATCATACAAATGGGCACTCGTGCTCGACCTGTTCATGTGGAGTCCATCCCTCTTGAAACACCAATACCAGTACGTGGTGTAGCCATCACGGGCAACAATGCAGGCGATGAGTTTGGCAGCCACTCGATCATACAAATAGGCACTCCTGCTCGACCTGTTCATGTTATTTGGGAAGAGTTGTGGGTTGACGAATCGTACGAGTCAGTTATTTCCCATCATATCCCATACGTGCTCGGTTGGATACAAGTCCAGAGATCGTGATGACGACGGAAGTTGCTGGACGTGTCAGAGCATACCGAGTTTGAGGTACAGTGTGTGGCCGAGCGTTATTCTGTTCGAACAACAAGTCAGCTTCCTCTAGCAAGAAAGACAAAATAAGGAGTCTTACAACACTCAGCTCGTACCAAGCGCTAGTCAGCGATCCTTCAACAAACACTAAAGGAGAGTGAGAGCTGTAACTTACCATGCCTGGTTTAGGGCCAGTGTGCCTTGGATGAAAACATCATGACACACTTCGCCAGGCCTACGTCGTACTCAGAAACGACCATCACTTGCGTGTAGGGAGAACCTGATTTGATCGGCGAAGACCACGGTCCGCCATTCCAAGTGATCCCTCGACTGCATTAGCTAAGCCGTGCGTCAATATTAGGGGTCGCAAGATTTCCCTCCTTGGACCAAACCTATTGTATTGCGTAGTTGTAGTCTTGAGTACGTAGAAGATGGAAAACTGGGGCGTACAAATTTACCGGCCCACACTGTCCATCCGGGATCTGCATATGAAAGTAAACCAGTTCTCGAGTTGACTTAGTGAGTACACTATTACGCCCTGCTCCTACCTGTTTTTGTAGAACCGCTCTCGTTGCTGAAAATTGTTCAAATGTGTGTAGAACTTATGGGACTTAACTACGGGGTCATCAGTCCCTAAGCTTACAAACTACTTATGAACTAGCTAAGACTAAGGACAGCACAAATATCCATGCCCGAGGGGGGATTCGAACTCCCGACCGTAGTGGCCGTGCAGACCGTGACTGGAGCGCCTCAGTTCCCTCGGCCACCGCGGCCGGCTCGTTGCTGACGTCCCCTTTTCAGATTGATAGCACACTGGAGTATCGGTGTAAGTGTTGGAGCTGAAAATTTCTAAGTCTTTACGAGTAGGTAGCTTCTTGAAATAAAAATCTAGAATGCCAATTATGGTGTTTTATTAACGACGTTACCATAATACAACGTTAAAAATGTATAACTTTTCCGCTAGCCAGTACGAATTATTATCGACACCGAGAGCACGGCTGCTACTCGTACAGCACAGTACAGTACAGTACAGAACAGAGCAGAACAGCTCCTAACAGCGACTGCCTACCGTTGGCGCGCAGCCGAGGCCTCCTCACTACTTCGTAACTTGTCGGCATTTCTCGTGATAGCTCGCGTACCAAGTCGTAATTCAATTGTTTCTCTGTTAATGCGCAATTATCAAAATAAAATAACTGATAACCAAAAGTAATATCTGTATGCCACCAACAATTAGTTATAAACAATTATTAATAAATACAAAACTGCCCACTTCGCGCCATATCATCGGGACTTCCTCGGTTTACCTGCTGCCCAGCGTAACGGCTAGTCTCATGCAGGCGCCTTCCAGAACCTTCTACCCACCCCACTCACGCCATACGGCACCTACTGCCATTCCTCCCGTGGGAACTACGACGCCTCTGCCTGCCAGCTAGCTGTTAAACCGATCGCCACTGCAAAATTCTTACTGCGGGCGCGCATATAGAATCATAATAAAACTATAAAGCTGACAATAAAATAAATTTGTCTCCTATACTAGAACCCTTCAAGATTTGCGTGCCTGTTTCTCCATTGCTAGTAACCAGCCGGCAACAGTTCGTGTTGACACTTCTATGCGTACAAACCCTGCGATCTGTGCTGTGAATGATGAACGATCTGCCACTGCTGCCCGTACAATCAAGTACCTTGGCGGACGTCTTCTACGTGACTGTGAATGTGTAGTTGACCATTGGAACCATCATCGCGGAACAGCTTACTAAGCACGGCGAATTTGTTTGGTAATTCTCCGAAAGACCATCCCACCTCTCATAAGGCTGGAGTTTCACCCCTTTCAGACTCACGCAGTTGGCTGTAGAATACACTGTGCAGCCTCCGTGGCATGGCGCCTACCTGTTTCACTCGTCGATACCATTCGTAACCTTAAGGCCGTAAAAGGTATACGTTTTGGCAGCCATGTCACTATACTATCTGCTGGCGGAGGACGTTGAAACCATTATTATAGTCGGCGTCACGTACGAAGGCGGCCCAGTTTTCAGCCGTTCTGCGCATCCCCCTCCATTACCGCAATGACAGCCAGTAACGCTCATTATGTTGGCGCGTCGCTGGCCGTGAGTTACGCAATGTTTCTCCCACAGGCTCCGCTGTTGGTGCTCGGCCGTAGCTGCTCGCCTCCACGCTTCCCCTAAAGCACCGCTTCTATACACCGCTTCTATACGCGGAAGCGCCTTCTTACATGACGCCAGGTATAGTACATCTACTATCCCCCAGGTGGCACCTGCTGTCTTCGGATCACAATCAACTTCGTCTTTCGCTGGGCACTAATATTTTCTTCCGTCACTGTATCAGAATCTGTTTCTACCTAACCGAAACGTGGGCCGGGGTGGAAAACCGCATGCCAAGCGCGTTATTACCTCCTGCACGGTACTCCGTCCCACACTGGCTAGCGTTCCCCCTGGAATGGCACTACTTCGAATCTCATCGCAGGACCACTTCTTGCCCCCCCCCCCCCCAATTCCTCTCTGCTGTATAAATCGGGTGGCTCCTGGCGCCTCCCAGCCCTTCTGCTATGGCGACCTTCCTTGGTTCTCCATTTGTGATTCTCTCTTCCTCTCTTTCTCCCTCCGTCTCCACATACGCATCCGCAGCGCGGCTCAGAGCATACGCGTCCGCGTCGGCCCTGCGGAGGGCTGGCCGTTTATATTGAGCCACTAACAGCCGCACCATAAAGCTTCCATTAAGTGGGGGTCGGAGGTGTGAGGGGTCCCGTATGTTTATCGCTGTACTGCTTTTAAAAGCGCCGTATATTTTTGTCCCGGCAGCTGGTCGTCATCTGCGCCATAAATGGGGTTTAAATGCCAACACACGTACAAACGCCTGCCCTCTAATTTTATCGCTACCGCTGACGCAGATGGCCGTGTACTGGAAACGAGTTGCGGAACGCGTTACTCGCTCCCCACGTGCTTTGCAATCATGATGAGCTTTTTGACTGCTAAAATTACCAGCCCTCTACCACAACTATTTCAGTTTCAGTAAAATATGCATTTTTGTAAAATTCCGTAAGTTAATTACCCTCCACTATGCAGCGAAAGATATTTTATACAGACAGTGACAGTCCTCTTGTTTTTAAGGTAGAGAGTGCAAAAGTTCATCAATATCGGAACAAAATTATAGATTTCTATGCAATAGAAACGCAGGGTCACATTGAAAAAGGCACTTTGTTGTTTCAAATATTCCAGTTTTACTCCATACAAGAGAGAGAGAGAGAGAGAGAGAAAGAGGGAGAGCAGTAAAAACTTTCGTAGACGTTAAACACATTTCTCTTATTTTGGCTTCGTACAAATTCTGCTTGAGTGTAAGATTTCGCCTACGTTCAAATTGGCAGTGAAACTCTCTTTGCTTTCGTAACAGTTTTCTAACTCTGTTGTAAAGCCACAGATGATCTTTCCCATCTCTTATAATTTTGTCTAAAGCGTATCCTACGATGCTCTTAAACTTTGCCTCCTGGTGCTCAACACTGTCAGTGGCTGCAGGACAAATCTATGCTTTGCGCTTATTCCTACCTTCACTGACTTTTCAGTTTGCACCTGTATTCGATTTATACACTTTACGAATAATGGGCCAACTCATCTCTATCTCTATCTACAGGGTGTTACAAAAAGGTACGGCCAAACTTTCAGGAAACATTCCTCACACACAAAGAAAGAAAATATATGTCTACATTTGTCCGGAACACTTAATTTCCATGTTATAGCTCATTTTAGTATTTCTTTTTAAATGGAAATTGAAATAATTCGTGCAGACAATTGTCAAAATACCAAATTGTTTCGTTAGTATGTACTGTACTTCCTCGATTCACCGCCAGTTGGCCCAATTGAAAGAAGGTAATGTTGACTTCAGTGCTTGTGTTGACAATGCGACTCATTGCTCTACAGTACGTATCATCAACTGGTTAGTGTTTATCACGATCGTGGTTTTGCAGTCAGTGCAATGTTTACAAACGCGGAGTTGGCAGACGCCCATTTGATGTATGGATTAGCACGGGGCAATAGCCGTGGCGCGGTACGTTTGTATCGAGACAGATTTCCAGTACGAAGGTGTCCCGACAGGAAGACGTTCGAAGCAATTGATAGGCGTCTTAGAGAGCACGGAACATTCCAGCCTATGACTCGCGACTGGGTAAGACCTAGAACGACAAGGACACCTGCAACGGACGAGGCAATTCTTCGTGCAGTTGACGATAACCCTAAGTCACGCTGGTACGTTCTGTTGCTGTGTGTTTCCATTCCATGATTAATGTGATTTGAAGAGAAGTAATAAAATGAGCTCTAACATGAAAATTAAGCGTTTCCGGACACATGTCCACATAACATATTTTCTTTCTTTGTGTGTGAGATATGTTTCCTGAAAGTTTGGCAGTACCTTTTTGTAACACCCTGTATATAAAAGCGATAGGTCACTCACTGACTAAACACTATACCTCGAAAACTACTTCACCTATGAAGCTGAAATTTTGCAGGAATGTAGTTTGTAGTGTGCTGTTACCAGGAATGGAGTGTTGGAATATCAGAACAGTAAGAAGCGAATTTCTATTTTAATTTAATTTAATTTTCTATTATTTTAAAAAAAGGAGAGAGAAAATTATTATTAATAATAACAATAATTAACAATTATTAATTAATGTTGTGAAAAAAATTCATCGGTGGAACTAAAAGAAAAAAGGTGGAAGAGCAGTATCTTTGCTTTTTAATTAGCAGTGTCTTGTTTTGACTTCTCAAGCAATTAGAAGTGATGAGCTGTCTCATTTTTTTCTTCTGTGTAAATTTTCAGTTGACATGTAAATGTTTTTACAAAAATACAAATCCTTTTCAAGAGTGAAAAGTTTCGTCTTAGTTCATTACTTCGGCCTTAAAGTGAACCACTTAATGACCCTGAGATGTGATGAAGCAATCAACAATAAGAAGACATTTTGAAAACTGTCGGTATTTTTTTACATGAGTTTATTCTACGGTTTCTCTGAAGTTTATTATTATTGACTGCAGTTCTTCTTTGCTAAGTTTCATTAACATTTAAAATATATATATGATGATATTTCACAATATAAAGATGTTCCACAGTAGGTAGGAAACTTCAGCAAAGAAACTATTTTGTGATAGGTGCATGGTGGAGCATACATCTCCTTTAGACTGACGAAATCTACAGCCTCATTCCGATCTTCACGAAATTTCTCACTCTTGACTTTCAAAACGAGAGTAAGGTGGCCGTCTACCTGAAGATTCATACGGTGCATGGGGCAGAGTACTTTGCAACATAAAAATGGATCCCTAAATACCTTGGTCGCGCCATAACTTGAGAACGGCTCGACCGATTTCACAGTTCCTTTTCTGTTGTTTTCATTGTTCTCAGAACAAGGGTTGTATGGAATAAAACTGGAATATTTGAGAACAACAAATCGCGTTTTTCAATGTGACCCTGTGTTTATATTGCATAGAAATGTATAGTTTTGTTCCGATATTGATGAAATTTTGCGCACTCTACCTTAAACACAAGAGGGCTGTCACTGTCTGTATAAAATTTCGTTCGCTGTATGGTGGAAGGTACTTAACTTACGGAATTTTACAAAATGCATAGTTTTGCTCCAATCTTTATGACTTCTTGCATATATGACCTTTAAAACAAGAGGAAGATAACTGGGTACATAAATGTTTGTATGGTACATGGCTGTGAGTAGCTTGCAGAAAAATTTTCCGAGAGAGGGAAAGGTGAAAACGAATAGAGAAATGTTCAAATGTTCGTAAATCTATCAGACCAAACTCCGTGGTCATCAGTGCGTAGCTTACAAACTACTTAAACTAAGGACTACTTAAACTAAGGACACCACACACACCCATGCCTCAGGAAAGACTCGTACCTCCGACGACAAGCAACCGCACGCTCCACAGCGAGGCGCCTTAGACGCTCGACTAGAAAAGAATAGGGACATGAGAGAGAAAGAAGTGAATGCAGAGAGAGAGAGAGGGGGGAAGGGGAGGTGGACTACGAGAGTGCAGGATAAATAAACACCCGGATTTACAACTAGTTTTTATATATAAAAATGTTCTGTTGGTTTGTGTGTGTTTGAAAATCTGAAAAAGTTCTTCACCGATAGAGCTCCAAATTTGTCACATTACTCTGTAACACAGAAGGTTTTTAGATACCTATTTATTTCATATATTGCACATAACCTATATATATACGAGACTTTCACGTTTTTTGGCAACATCTTTTCCATATTGTAAAATTTATATAAATTCATATATGATATATACTTAAAAATCAGGTATGTAAGCACATACGCGTAATCCAGTAATGCGTAGTATCAATATTTCACAGCATATGGTAAAGAACTTTCGAGGATATAAGATTTTGAACGTAAGACTAAACATGGTTCTAAGTTAGATTTCTAAGACGAGATACAGGAAGACTCCAAAAACCAACTTTTGTAGTTCAGGCTTCAAAACTGGCTTAATAGCAGCATTTAAAAAAATAATTTTATCCCCTATTTCACCCTATAAATGGTTGATTTTCAGAAGAAGATGAAAGACGCCTTTTTAAATTCTAACCAAGAATCCCGATACCAATTTATGTAGGTCTAGCTGCAAAAAGGATAAAAGCGTATTTTCAAGAAAATTTCATCCCCTATTTCACACTCTTAGGGACGGAATATCAAAAAATCGCTTCTTAAACGACGCCAACGGTGCACGATGAACACCCTCTGCAAATTTCAAGTTTTTATCATCAGTGGTTTTGGCTGTGCGATGATGAGTCATTCATTTAATGTCTGTCAGTCAGTCACAAGGAACATTCACTTTTATATATATTATAGCGTTGGAAGCTGTTGTGACCTCTCTCGAACGTGGTCTATGTAGTGTCTGTTATATACTCAGCATTACCAAGCGGAGCGGAGCGGAGTCGCTTACAAAGTCGCTTACTAACAAGGGAAGTACAAACACATATACACCAAAATCGTATGAGAGATAATGTAAAGATCCCTTATTGCACCAGTGATACTCCCGCATCTGCAAAACTCTGCAGTCGTCCGTTAGAGGCCTCTGCGTGTGCCATGCCGCACTGAACTTTGACCTGTCGGTTCGCCAGTAGGGACGGTGCAGTGTACTTCGGAAGTAGCGTTTTGAGACGTTATTTGTATGGTGCAGCGTCAGTTTGGGCGGCGATTGCTAATCAATTCTGCTAATGTATTGCGATTAGTTGAGATGAAGTTATGAACAACCCTTCTTCGTGAAGATGGTATTAGTGTAGAAGATGAATCATTTGCATGCTTTCTCGTATCTGTTATGGTACAGAAATATGTGGATAAGTTAGGTACTGTTGTAACACTAACACATAATGATGATAATAGGGATGAAAATGACGAACAACTCATTGTAAGCGATAGTGCGGGAAGAGGCGATGGAAGCAGTGGCAGTGAATACCAACAGTCTTCCGAGAAGAAGGTTAAAATTGCAACTATCATCACAGCTTTTGGTGACAATACGCTAGAGAACATGTACGATGATTATTACGTAAGTTATAGTTAAGATATTTCAATTACGTATGGCGTCTACAATTACATCTACAGTGCTATCTACAGCATGGTTGCAGAGTTTTGCAGAAAAACGACACCCACCAGCACATTGAGGTGTACATAGAGATACTGTAATCAAACGTTCATTCAGATATGTTTGTTCGAGCCCAAGTACTTTCCTTGTAAGTTGGACGACTTGGAGGACGACCCCGCCATTCAACGAATCGATGCACGATGAACATATTGGTTCCCTGACTGGAGGAGCAGGAGATTGAAGATGGATGGAAGAAAAGGGAATGATGAACAGAGGCCGGGGATTAGATAGAGTTAGAATAAAGAGGTAGATAGTGGGAAAGCAGAATTTAATCTGCGAAACTATATTTTTTAAAACTTTCGCTTTACATAGCCACAGTAGCCTAACGAACGATATTGGTATGATTCAACCATCAGTTACAATATTTCCTTTTCTATTTATTGCATATGAGAGTGATCCACAGCGAAGCGTGGCCCGGTTTAGCTAATTAGTAATAAATAAATGTTGTGTCTGTGTCAGGTGTTCTTATTATTTTGTGCACCCTTCTTTACAGTGTGTGAAATGTTGTATCCAGAAACTCTCGAGCAATTATGGCATAGCTTGGAGGAGCTATATCTTGTAGGGAGGTACCACTCTCACCATCATCTTGAATTTGTTGCACTGCATACCACTGCAACATTTCGAGGTGTGATGTCAAAGTGTGCTCTGCAAACAAATACAGCCATATAATTTTGTCAGGGTTGAGGACACACCGGACGCACGACTTAGGGGAGATGCCTTGGTACTCACTGAAGGATAGAGGACCTTCAGCAGTCCATATTATGATGTGATGGCGATGAACAGAACCACTCACATCGGTGGGACCTCATCACCAAACAATATCCTAGTTAGAAAATGCTCGCCGGCCGCGGTGGCCGAGCGGTCTGCGGCGTGTCTGTCACGTTCTACACGGCCAATATGGTCGGGGGCTCGAATCCCCACCCTCGGGCATGGATATTTGTGCAGTCCTTAGTATTAGCTAGTTCATAAGTAGGTTGTAAGTTTAGGGACTGATGACCCCGTAGTTAAATCCCATAAGCTGTACAAACATTTGAACATTTTGAGACAATGCTCATCGATTATATATATTTTTGACGGCGTTATAGCGTTCATTTAATTAAATAAATCGCAATTTGCGATCTGTTATGCCTTTACTGTACTATGTTTAGATGGAATATCAAAGTGCGGCGAATGAAAACTTGTGCCCGGCCGGGATTCGAACCCGGGATCTCCTCCGTGCTTGGCAGACGCGTTGACCCCGGGCCCGGCCGGGCACAAATTTTCATTCGCCGCACTTGGGTAGTCCATCTAAACCTAGTACAGTGAAGCCATAACAGATCGCAAATTGTGATATATTTCATTAAATGTACGCTGTAACGTCGTCAAAAATATATATAATTGTATTCAAACCGAGACTGGGCTCCTGACGACAATTAATTTTGTCTCCGTACCTCATAGTCTGTTCTGCCTGATGCGGGAATACAGTATTGTGGCTGCGAGCATTACAGAACAAATAGGCTGGGGTAATGGGAAAGAGACAGCGTGACGAATGGAGATTTGGGTGTGGCGGGAGACGTGCAGGGAAGAGTCCTCTGCAGTCGGGCTGGTCACTGCGTCCTCGGTGGCGGAGTGGTCAACGTGTCTGCCTAGTAAGCAGCAGATCCGTGGTTCGAATCCCGGCCTTGCACAAATTTTCATTCACCGCACTTAGGTATTCCATCTAAACCTAGTACAGTGAAGCCATAACAGATCGCAAATTGTGATATATTTCATTAAATGTACGCTGTAACGTCGTCAAAAATATATATAATTGTATTCAAACCGAGACTGGGCTCCTGACGACAATTAATTTTGTCTCCGTACCTCATAGTCTGTTCTGCCTGATGCGGGAATACAGTATTGTGGCTGCGAGCATTACAGAACAAATAGGCTGTGGTAATAGGAAAGAGACAGCGTGACGAATGGAGATTTGGGTGTGGCGGGAGACGTGCAGGGAAGAGTCCTCTGCAGTCGGGCTGGTCACTGCGTCCTCGGTGGCGGAGTGGTCAACGTGTCTGCCTAGTAAGCAGCAGATCCGTGGTTCGAATCCCGGCCTTGCACAAATTTTCATTCACCGCACTTAGGTATTCCATCTACACCTAGTACAGTGAAGCCATAACACATCGCAAATTGCGATTTATTTCATTAAAATGCTTATCGTTGTCATCCCCATTACACTTCTAAGAAGGCAGTTGAAATCGTTTGGGCCTATCAGATGGGTGGATAGCGAGTGAAATCTGCAGTATGTAACGCCTAAAATTGAGACATTTCTGCAGTCAAATGTGAAAACTACAGAACCATCTGTCAAATAAGTCACGGATGCAAAATAATAACTTTAATTATTTTCAGATGAATAGAAACGCTGATAGAATTCGATGTCGGGGAAGATATCTGGATTCATTAGAAATGAAGGAAATGCGACGTAATACTCTCACTATGACTTATCATAGGAAGTAGGTTAAGGAAAGCCAAACGTACTTTTTTCCTTTTGTGGATTTAAAGGAAGCTATTGACATTGTTGACCGTAATACACTCTCAAATTTTGAATGTTGCAGGAGTAAAATATAGAGAACTAGAAGTTATGTACATCTTATACAAAAACCAGGCAGCAGTTATAAGAGATGAAGGGCATGAAGGACCCAGTGATTGGGTAGGAGGCAAGAGAAAGTTGTAGCCTTTCGCCAATGTTAGTCAATCTACACATTGAACAAACTGTGAAGGAATGCAAAGAGATATTTGAAGAAGGAATAAAAGTTCAGGGAGAAGAAATAAAAACTTTGTGGTTTGCCGATGACATTGTGATTGTTAGTGACAGCAAAGAACAGAAAGAGAAATTTAACGAAGTGAACACTAACTTGAAAGGATGTTGTAACATGAACATTAACAAGAGCAAAAGAAAGGTAATGGAATACAGTGTAATAAAATCAGGCGATGCTGAAGGAAATTGATTAGGTAACGAGACAATAAAATTAGTAGATCAGATTTGTTACTTGGGTAGTAGAATAAATTCTAATGGAAGAAGTAAAGAAGATATAAAATGCAGAATGGCTGTACAAAGAAACGCGTTTTTGAAGAAGCAAAATTTGTTGACATCCAAACTTAACCGAAATGTTAGGAAGTTCTTTCTGAGGGTATTTATCAGGAGTGTACAACCTTTGGGACGTATAAGGAGTTCAGACAGAAAGATGACAGAAGTTTTTGATTTTTAGTGCTACAGACGATTGCTGAAGATTAGATAGCTAGATGGCGTAACTAATGAGGAGATGCTGAACAGAACTGCTGAGAAACTTGACTAAGATAAGGGATTGATTGGTAGGACACATTTTTAGACACCAAGGAATAGTGGTTCTCGTTCTTATTCAGACATAAAGAGGCTTGCACAGGACAGATTAGGATGGAGAGCTGCTTGAATCCAGTCGCCGGAGTGAAGACCACAACAACACAAAAATAACAACGGACTGCATTATTCTCTTAGTGTAGTGCTCGAACATCTCTACGCACTGATTTCTTGCGGCTGTTTAGACAGATGTCTCGCACAGCTTCTACACTTTCGCTAGCAACCAAAGACACACCACAACTTTTTCCGTCCAACTAATTGACAGTTTCCTTCAACTGCTAATTCCAACGTCTAATGTCTTTTGTCTGAGGCGGAACAGACGATGATATTCATGCTGAATACGTGTTGCGTATACAGATTCAGCTAGCCCTAGAACAGTGAATTTTCCTATGCACCAATTACATCTTAATTTTCATCTACTGTAGAAACCTATTCGCTTCACTTCATTGCTTCTTCGTTACTGCACGCGCACAACAATGGAAATTGGGGTATCTTAAGAAATTTTGGTTTTATTCGGTGAAGGTTTCATGTTTATGTCTCGTTTCTTTGCTTTTATGTGACATTAAAACTGCACCGTGCCTTTACGGTACAAGTTTTGTGGTGAAATTTAATTTAAGATTGTAACATTAAAAATGCTATGGCGGTTACTTTTGCTATAGGAGAAACAACTGAAGCACATCTGTAACCAGAAGGTAACTAGCATACAAATGTATAATTATCTCCAGCATGAAACTGTAATTAGAATCATTTATAAAAGTGGTACTCCGTGATGCTGAGTCTGAAATTTTCGCAGTGTTGTTTCACAGCTCAGGAAAAAATGTTTTTGTGAGACCTTTTTATGCTTTGTTTCTTGTTAAACTGAAGTCCACAGATATGATGTCCACTTGGTATTCGACAAGAGCACAATATATCTTCGATGTTGGAAAGAGTAAAACATTGTATCGTAGAAAAACCATAGAAAATTTGAAACGGAATGGAGTAGGTGGCATACATAATATACTGAAAAGATGAGATTAATTATGAAATTATGACGGAATAAAAAAAAATTTCTTATGTTAAATATCGGGCTACTTCGCCCGAACTACGTTGCGTGGAGTTCAACAAGCTGTAAAGCACACTCTAGCATACCTAGTGGTAGCGTGATATCTTGTGTCCTTTATAAATACAAAGAATTATCATCCAGTCCTCTGATAAAGTCAAAGTCTTTCATTAAATTGGTTTTTTTAAATTTTTTAAGTGTTAATTTTGTCGCATATCATATTTCATAATTAAATATTTAATCGGTTTATCAAGCTCCTGAGACACACAGCGTATTTTTCTGCTGGTAATATTTTGCTTGTTTTTTTCTTTCTGATATTGAGGCAATGGGCATTCGTACAGATAAAAATAATGTTCTTTTAATGGAAGATCTGAGATATAAGTGGATGGTTTAAGAAAAAAGAGCCTGTTAAATACAACGATCATATTTCCATTTCTATTGTTTCCATATGAATTACTTACTCCCAACCAACTCACTGAAACACGCTGAAGCTGAAAAATTCTCGCTCGCAGAGATAAATCACAGACACGCACGGACTTGCGTAGCAGAAGTTGGCGCAGAATTAATGGCGCTCCCATTCGAGCTTAGAGCAGGATTACACTCCCATTCGCATATTCTGCCATTTATCACGGCTCATGTCGGCATCCACCTTTGTTATAATTTATACATTTGCCTTGCTGTCTCAAGTGTATTATCCTTTTGCTGCCACCTTAGATCTGTCCAAACAGTTCTGCTGACTCCTTTGGTTATCCCCAACATGATACCTGTAAGACAGACTTTCAAATTAAATAAATGAAATAAATTAAATCTGTGTATTGGTATGTGTGAATGAGTTCGAATATTGAAGTTTGTGGTGTTGCATGACTGCTATACTTGCGTGAGAGACAATTGTTACACTTCGAATTTCACAGTAAGATTGAATTCTAATTTTCTCTTGCAAACAAATAACAGTATTCTGGTCAACCGATGTAAATGACTCCGGAATAAAGAACGAGGTTAACAACTAGGAAGAACACTTCGTAGTTATCGGACAATGCAGTTAATTACGTTTTTGAAGTACCGTGTAGCACCAAATGAAATTCGAAAACCTCGTGTTTGTGTCATTGAATAAATAGAGTCGTGAAAAATCTATCTTTCTACATAAGATGTCTACATCTACATAATACTCCGCAATTCACCGTAAAGTGTGTGGCGGAGGGTACACTGTACCACTACTAGACATTTCCTTTCTTATTCCACTCCCAAATAGAACAAGGAAAAAAATAATGCCTATATGCCTCCGTACGATCCCTAATTTCTCTTATCTTGTCTTTGTAATCTTTACGCGAAATGTACGTAGGCGGCAGCAAGATCGTACTACACTCAGCTTCAACTTCCGGACCTCTAAATTTACTGAACAGAAATTCACGAAAAGAACGTTGTCTTTCCTCCAGCGATCCCCAATTGAGTTGCCGGAGCATTTCCGTGACACTCGCGCATTGGTCGAACCTACCAGTAACAAATCTAGCTGCTCGCTTCTGAACTGCCTCTATGTCTTACTTTAAACTGATCTGCTGCGGGTCCCAAATTTTAGCATGATGGTCAGAAGTAAGTAAATTGATTTTCACTTACCTTTGTTTACACGAAACAATTACTTCATATCCATATTAAGCGAGACAAATTACGGCGATGTGCCACCAACAAATGTGTAGTAAATCAAGTAAGTATCTTTTTATTTATTTATTTATTTTTTCGTGTAAGAGAAACAAGTTAGGACTACAACTACCTAAATACTCTGCAACTCACAGTGAAGTGCATGGCAGGGGGTTTGATGATATTTCTCTACCATTCCATTCTCTATCAGCGCGCAGGAAAAGGAACATCTGAAACTTTCAGTTTTCGATCTGATTTTTCTTATTTTATCATGATGATCAAATCACCATATGTAGGAGAGCTCCGGAGAGAAAGCTAGTGAAAGAAATTTCTCAAATAAATCTCGCCGCAACAAATAACGCCTTTCATTTAATGACTTCCACCCCAACTCGTGCATCGTGTCCGTGACACTCTCTCCGCTATATCGCGATAATACTAAACGAGTCCCCTTCCCCGGACATTATGTAAATCGTCCGTTAGTCTCATTTGGTGTGGATCCCACAATGCCCAACAATACTCCAAAATTGGACGCATAAGTGTTGTGTAGGCTATTTCTATAGTAGATCTATTCCATCTTTTAAGTGTCCTGGCAATGAAACGTAGTCTTTGGCTCTCCTTCCCTACGATATTTTCTATGTGTTCTTTCCAATTTAATTTGTTCGCAATTGTTATTCCTGGGTATTTAGTTTAAATTACGATCTGTAGATTTGACTGACTTCTGGTGTAAATGAAGTTCAGCCGATGATTTCTTTTAATCATCATATGGATGATTTCACACTTGTCATTATTGACGACCAATTACTAATTTGTACAGCATTCAGATATCTTATTCAAATAATTTTGTTTTTGATGTTCTGGTGACTTTACCAACCAATAAATGACAGCATCATCCGCGAACATTCTAATGGCTAGTCTACACGACGACACTAGGTTGCGACACTAGTTGCATGAAATGAATTGCGCGCAACTGGTTTCGTGTATGTCTGTAGACACGGCGCCAATACTATACACTTCAGTTTCGTTGTTTTGTGAGTGTCGTAGTTGCCGTAAAATGAAAATATTGGCACCTGTAAGAGTTGTGGCGGAGCTATTGCTTCTCCATGCGAAGTCCCTGCATAATACTAAACATAAAAAAATAACGTTTTTGGGTTTGTGACTGGATTAAAAATAAATACGCCAGCTCGGTTGCTCGGCGACCTTGCTGAAAGAAATTGTGATTGAAGACGCTGGAAGTTATTTTAATCAACTTAGAACGTCACCAAAGTAGTTCACGTTCCTTTTAAACAGAGTTAGTAATGTAATAAAGTAACAAGATACTGTTATGCGTGAAGCATTGTTACCAGAACTGAAATTACAAATTGCATTACGTTTCTTGTGAAGCAGATATTCGTCTCTACAGCATCTGTACCGTATTCCGAAATCCACAATTGCCATAGTTCGTTTGTATAGGTATTTCGAATTGAAAGTATTTTAGTCTGCAGTTCACTAGTCGTTAACCCAACAGTATTTAATTTACGAATAACTGCTTCAAGGGCACTAACACGCCGCTGCTTATTCCTGAAATTTTCATCGTTAAAATCGCATCGCATATACAGGGTGTTTCACTAAGTGTGTTTGCCTCTGTAACTTATAAAATAATAGGTGACGGGAAATTTTAATGCGGTAGGTCAACACAAGAAATGTTACACTTTCTGCAGAGCTATGAACATAGTTGATTGTACCATTTTCCAATGAGTTACACCACAGAGATATAATTTTTTAAACGGAACAATAGTTTTCTCTATCGTGTATTGGATTCGTTTAAACCAGCTGCGACCAAATCAATTTAAACTACATTCCTATCACTGTTAGTGTGGGAGCTACAACCCTTCAAAGTTCTGGGGGCGGAGGCTGCGATAGCGTAGCTTACTGGCCAAGTGGCTATCCCCTGGGGCACGGCCCACTGTCTCATGACCACAAGCCAGTTAGCTACGCTGTCGTAGCCTCCGCGATTTTTACCCCACACACTTCCCTCCAATGCTAAATTTACGATTCCCCGATGTCTAAGAATATGTCCTACCAAGCGATCCCTTCTTTTAGCCAGGGTATGCCAAAAATTCCTGTTCTAACCAATTCTGTTCAGTACTTCTTCATTGGTTATGCGATCTACACATAATCTTCAACATTCTTCTGTAACACCACATTTCAAAAGCCTCTATTCTCATCCTGTCCGCACTGCTTATCGTCCATGTTTCACTACCATACAAGGCAACACTCCACACAAATGCCTTCAGAAAAGACTTCCTTACACTTAAATTAATATTCGATGTTAGCAAATTTCTCTTTTTCAAAAATGCTTTTCTTCCCATTGCCATTCTGCATTTTATATCCTGTGTACTGCGACCATCGCATGTTATTTTACTACCCAAGTAACAAAACTCATCTACCACCTTCATTGTTTCATTACCTAATCTAATTCCCTCAGCATCGCCTGATTTTCTAAGACCGCATTCCATTATTTTTGTATTGCTCTTGTTAATGTTCATTTTATACGCTTTCTTCAACACAATATCCATTCCATTCAACTGATCTTCCAGGTCCTTTGCTGTCTCTGACAGAATTACAATGTCATCAGCAAAACGCAATGTTTTTTTTCTTCCCCCTGTACTTTAATCCCTATTCCAAATTTTTCCTTGCTTTCCTTCACCGCCTGCTCGATGTACAAATTGAATAACATCGGAGAAAGACTACAACCCTGTCTTACTCCCTTCCCAACTGATACTTCCCTTTCATGCCCTTCGAGTCTAATAACTGCGGTCTGGCTTTTGTACAAGTTATAAATAACTCTCCTTTCCCTATATTTTACCCCTGCTGACTTCAGAATTTGAAAGAGTGTATTCCAGTCAACACTGTCAAATGCTTTCTCCAAATCTACAAAAGCTAAAAATGTAGGTTTGCCTTTCCTTAATGTATCTTCTAAGATAAAACGTAAAGTGAGTATTGCCTCCCGGGTTCCTACGTTCCTCCTGAATCCAAACTGATCTTCCCCGAGGTCAGCTTCTACCAGCTTTTCCATTCTCCTGTAGATAATTCGTGTTAAAATTTTGCAAACATGACTTTTCAAACTGATGGTTCTGTAATTTTCACACCTGTCTGCGCCTGCTTTCTTTGGAATGGGGATTATTACATTTTTCTTAAAGTCTGAGGGTATTTCGCCAGTCTCATACATCCTACACACCAGTTCAAATAGTTTTGTCATGGCTGGCTCTCCCAGAGACTTTAGTATCTCTGAGGGTATGTCATCTACTCCTGGGGCCTTGTTCTGACCTAGGTCTTTCAGGACTCTGTCAAATTCATCTCTCAGTATAGTATCTCCTATTTCATCTTGATCTACTTCCTCTTCCCTTCCTACAACATCGTCTCTAAGTTCATTTCCTTTGTAGAGCTGCTCTATGTACTCTTTCCACCTTTCAGCTTTCCCTTCTTTGCTGAAAACTGGTTTCCCATCCGAGTTCTTGATATTTGTAGAGTTGCTTTTCTTGTCCCCAAATGTCTCTTTTATTTGCCTGTAGGCGGTATCTACTTTTCCCCTTCTTATACATTCTTCTACAGATTTGCATTTGACTTCTGCTTAGCCATTTTGCACTTCCTGTCAATCTCATTTTTTAGTCGTTTGTACTCCATTTTGCCTGTTTCATTTACTGCATTGTTATATTTTCTCCTTTCATCAATTAAATTTAGTATTTCCTGTGATACCCAAGGATTTTTTGTAGGTCTTACCTTTCTACCTATTTTGTCCTCTGCTGCCTTCACTATTTCATCTCTCAGTGCTACCCATTCCTCTTCTACTGTTTTATTTCCCCCTGTTTCTGTCGATTGTTGCCTAAATCTCCCTCTGAAATTCTCCAGAACTTCACATTCCTTCAATTTATCTAAGTCCCATCTCCTTATTTTCCTACCTTTCTGCAGTTTTTTAGTTTCAGCCTACAGTTCATGACTAGCAAGTTATGGTCAGAGTCTATATCTGCCCCTGGGTACGTCTTGCAGTTTGTAACCTGGTTCCGGAATCTATGTCTTACCATTATAAAATCTATCTGATACCTTCCGGTGTCTCCTGGTCTCTTCCAGGTATACAACCTTCTTTTGTCATTCTTAAACTTCGTGTTTGTTACGATTAAATTATGTTCCGTGCAAAATTCTACCAGGCGACTTCCTCTTTCATTACTCCTGCCTAGTCCATATTCACCTACTATTTTTCCTTCTCTTCCTTTTCCTACTACCGAATTCCAGTCTCCCATCACAATTAAGTTTTCCTCTCCCTTAAATGTCTGAATAATTTCCTTTAGCTCCTCATATATTTCTTCGATCTCCTCATCATCGGCAGAGCTAGTTGGCATATAAACCTGTACTACTGTTGTCGGTATTGGCTTCGTATCTATCTTTACAATGATAATGCGATCACTGTGCTTCTCATAGTAGTTTACCCGCATTCCTATTATCTTATTCATTATCAGTCCTACTCCTGTGATACCCCCAACTGATTTTGTATTTATAATCCTGTACTCACCTGACCAGAAATCCTGTTCATCCTGCCACCGAACTTCACTAATCCCCACTATATCTAACTTCAACCTACCCATTTCCCTTTTTAAATTTTCTAATTTTCCTACCCGATTAAGGGATCTAACATTCCACGCTCCGATCCGTAGAATGCCAGTATTGTTTTTCCTGATGACAACATCCTCCTGAGTAGTCCCCTTTCGGAGATCCGAATGGTGGACTATTTTACCTCCGGAATATTTTACCCGAGAGGATGCCATCATCATTTTTCCATACAGTAGAGCTGTATGTCCTCGGGAAAAGTAACGGCTGTGGATTCCCCTTGCTTTCAGCCGTTCGCAGTAGCTGTGTGGCAAAGCCACATTAGCTGATGTTACAAGGCCAGCTCAGTCAATCATCCAGACTGTTGCCCCTGTAACTACTGAAAAGGCTGCTGCCCCTACTCAGGAACCACACGTTTGTCTGACCTCTCCACAGATACCCCTCCGCTGTGGTTGCAGGAGAGCTAGTCATGAAAAAATTATTCCACATGGTATGCAAGATGTATGAGACGGGAAAATACCTTGCAACTTCAAGAAGAGTATCGTAATTCCAATTCCAAAGAAAGCAAGGGCAGACAAATTTGAAAATTACAGAACTATCAGTTTGATAAATCATGGTTGCTAAATACTTACATGAATTATTTACAGTCGAATGGAAAAACTTGTAGTATCTGACCTTTGGGAAGATCAGTTTGGATTTAGGAAAAATGTAGGAACACGGGAGGCAATAATTACATTACGACTAATCTTAGAAGATAGGCTAAAAAAAGCAAACCTACGTTTTTGGCGTTGACTGGAATACAATATTTCAAATTCTGAAGGTAGCACTTCACCTGTAAAGAAGACCGCGTGTAAAACGCTTTTACGACCACGTCTTGAGTATTGCTCAAGTGTTTGGGACCCGCAGCAGATCAGTTTAAAGGAAGACATAGAGGCAGTTCAGAGGCGAGCAGCTAGGTTTGTTACTGCTAGGTTCGACCAATGCGCAAGTGTCACGGAAATGCTCCGGCAACTCAGTTGGGGATCGCTGGAGGAAAGACGACGTTCTTTTCGTGAATTTCTGTTGAGGAAATTTAGATGGCCGCTATTTGAAGCTGAGTGTAGCACGATCTTCTTGCCGCCTACTTACATTTCGCGTGATGACCACAAAGACAAGATAAGAGAAATTAGGGCTCCTACTGAGGCATATAAGCATTCTATTTTTCCTCGTTGTATTTGGAAGAGGAATAGGAAAGGAAATGCCTAGTAGTGGCAACAGTGTACCCTCCGCCACGCACCTTACGGTGAATTGCGTAGAATGTATGTAGATGTAGAGAATTGGAGAGGGAATTAAAGTTCAGGAAGAAGAAATAAAACGTTTTTGGTTTGCCGATGACATGCTAATTTGTCAGAGACTGCAAAGGATCTGGAAGAGCAATTGAATGGAATGGACAATGTCTTGAAAGGAAGATATAATATGAGCATTAACAAGAGTAAAACGAATGTAATGGAATGTAGTGTCGCAAAATCAGGCGATGCTGATGGAATTAGATTAGGTAATGAGACAATAAAATGGTGAATGAGTTTTGTTATTTGAGTAGCAAGATAACTTCTGATGGCCATAGTAAAGAAGATACAAAATGCAGAATGGCTATGGGAAGAAAAGCGTTTCTAAAGAAGCGTAACTTGTTAACATCCAATATTTATTTAAATGTTAGCAAGTATTTCATGAAAACATTTGTCTGGAGTGTAGCATTGTATGGGAGTGAAACGTGGTCGATAAGGAGTTCCGACAAAAAGATGATAGAAGCTTTTGAAATGTGGAGCTACAGACGAATGTTGAATATTAGTTGGGTAGATCATGAGACTAATGAGGAGGTGCTTAACCGAATTGGGGAGAAAAGGAGTTCCTGGCATATCCTAAGAGAACGGATAGGTTGGTAGGAAATATTCTGAGACATCAAGGAATTGTCAACTTAGCATTAGAAGTGTGTGGGGTAAAAATCGTAGAGGGAGACCGAGGGACGAATTCAGTAGGCAGGCAGAAAAGGATGTAGGTTGCCGAACGTATTCTCAGATGAATTGTCTTGCACAGGACTGGGTAGCGTGGAGAGACGCAACAAATCAGTCTGCTGACTGAAGACCACAACAACAACAGATTCGCGCCATATTTTTCGTACTTCTGCGGCGTATAAGCCCGGCGGCCGTAACGTACAATACTACGTCTGGAGCTTTCGCTACCTCCACCTCCTCTGCCGGCGCCGTATGGTGCGTCTCGGTCGTGAGAACTTTAACAGCTTCTACTGTCGGCAACTGCCTAGCCGTTCCTAACTGAAAATGTGTCTGCCACCGACTCGCATAAAAATCATCTGCTACTAAATCCATGCAATAAAATAAAATTCTCTCTACCTATAGTACAACACGTAAGTATAAACGTTGTATATCATTAAATTCTATGGTTTACAATTACTGAATATTGCGTACTTACTAATATAAGTACCGTGCTTCTGTATTGTTAAGTATTATGAAAGTCAAGGTCAGAAACAAATTAAGTATTTGTGTACTATGACGAATCAGAATAATATTTGAAGCTTATGGACAAATGGCGAGATCAGATGATTTGCTTAAATGAATGTCACGTTTAACTGTCAACTCTGATTTATTGTACATCTGAAGTGAAAATACAGATTGATCGATGTATTGTAACGAGGAACAAATGTGCAATTCGTAATCACTGTATTACTTACTCAATTTGGCACAGCGCTGCATTCATGATTACGAAGAAAGACCACAAACTACAATAGAGTCATACTTTTTTCTTTAACGAATGGTAAAACGAAATCATAATTCGAGATAAACCTTATTTAATAAATGAAGGGAAACTGCCTCTTTTGTGTTGGATAATACCTATCTGTGATCTGTTTCATAAATAATGAAAAAGAGTGTCTATGACCGAAGAACCTGAGAGAAGATTCACTGTCAAAGTATTTAAAATATGTAAGTGATATGGAAAGGGTTTCCTTAATTAGCTTGGTTAACACTGCAACGCCGTCGTCCTTCAACAACGTAAAGTGCAAGAATAGCAAGAAAAAGTAGACATATATTAGTTTATAAATTGTTATCCTTAGTTACATCTGAACCATCGTAATCCATCAGTCTTGATGTTAAATCATTCTGTTGTGACCTCGACGCCTTTTGTTGTTTCTTCGTCCCAGATCTGATTGTCAATAAAGGTACCGGTGCAGGATCCTTTGACATCTAAAACATTGATATAGTTAGTATTACAAGATATTTATTGTCTTAAATTTACAATACTCATCTTTAGAACATATATCTGTTTCTTATATCTTCTTTCTTCTCAAGCGTCGTCCCTATGATGCTGCGTTGTTACCTAGTTACTGCTAAGTTCGTAGCCGCGTTCTGACTTAGTACTGTCCTATTTCTGACTTCGTAGCTGCCTAGCAACTGATTGAGTTCTGAATAGAAACTGAGAGGTTCTCACTAGTAATTCACGGGTTCTCACTAGTAAATGATGGGCTGTCCAGACGTATCTCGGCCTAGATATAGCCGTTTGTAGAGGACGCTTGCTTGCGATTTGTTTTCAGTCGATCGCAGCCTTCTCCACGATAGTTCTCTTAGGTCTGGCGTGTGGCGCTGACTTAACGCCACAACACATTCATTCTCATTCTTTTCTTCACAAATTAAGATTTAAGACACAACGTGCTTCCACTGTAAGTGTGCCTCTGGCGAGCCATAACACACCAACAACAGCAGTTAAAATCCCCCTTGTCTTGCGACCCCACCCAACGCAATCATATAGAAATCTATGGAGTGAGAAATAGGATGTGCAGAACGAGAATTCTGTCCGCAACATCTATGCTGGGATCTACATCTACATACATACTCCGCAATTCACCGTAATGTGCGTGACGGAGGGTACACTGTACCACTACTAGGCATTTCCTTTGCTATTCCACTCCCAAATGAAACGAGGAAAGAAAGAATGCCTATATCCCTCCAAACGAGCCCTAATTTCTCTTATCTTGTCTTTGTGATCTTTACGCGAAATGTAAGTAGGCGGCAGCAAGATCGTACTACACTCAGCTTCAAATTCCGGCCTTCGAAATTTACTCAACAGAAATTCACGAAAAGAACGTCGTCTTTCTTCCAGCGATACCCAATTGAGTTGCCGGACCATTTCCGTGACACTCGCGCATTGGTCGAACCTACCGGTAACAAATCTAGCTGCTTCCCTGTGAACTGCCTCTATGTCTTCTTTCAAACTGATCTGCTGCGGGTCCCAAACACTTGAGCAATACTCAAGATGTGGTCGTACAAGCGTTTTATACGCCGTATCCTTTACAGGTGAAGTACATCTTCCCAGAATTCTCCCAATAAACCGAAGTCGGCTGTCCGCCTTACTCACAACTGTCCTTACATGTTCGTTCCATTTCATATTGCTCTGCAATGTTACGCCTAGATATTTGAACGACGCGACTGCATCAAGAAGCTCACTACTAATGCTGTATTCGACGCTCTTTAATCCGTATAGAGAGTATATTACGAGCGTTGTTGCACACACACCATGTTCTGAAGTAGGGTAAAACCGTCTTCATATTTATAGACGTCTGAAAAATGTGATACCTTGGACGAAATTATTTTAAACGCGCAAATCTCGAAAGTATTATACAGAGTGATCAATCCTCACTGCAACCGCCTTTCGGTGTGCAACTTACCGGCGATGGCAGCTGTGGTGCCCGCTTCGCGGGTCACCCGTCTTCTGCACTAAATTTAATACGGGTTGGCACGAAAGTAATATCTCACATACATAACAAAGACACTTAGAAAGAAAAGTTTATTTACTCATTTGTATTATGCAAGGAGGTGTATGAAACTGCCTCCCTTCGTTGTTCAAGCATATCTGTCACCTGCTGAGGCAGGTGCTCAGAAATTGCAGTGATTACATGATAAATGTTTGTTTTTATTTCATATAAAGTGTGTAGATTTGATTTGTAGACTTTCTCTTTTAATGCACACCACATATAAAAATCGCAGGTGGTTAAATGGGGAGAACGAGGGGGTCAAATGTTCTTAGTGATTAATCTTTCACCGAACACATTACCAATTTCCCATAACGATAAGCTGGGTGTATGTGCCGTTATAGAGTTTTGCTGAAATGTCGTGAAGGCATGTCCTCTTTCATTTAATTGGGCAAATAAAGGCAGCAATATTTTTTCAACATACCTGTCACTACTGTTTCCTGAAAAAATATAGGGCTAATTATTCTCTCGTCGCTAACAGCCCACCATGCTCTTGTTTTTTGATCATGCATGGGCGGTTCATGAATTAAGTTAGGCTTTTCCTAACTCCAGTAACGATTATTTTGCGAATTAACGTATCCACTTAAGTGGAACCATGATTCTTCGGAAAAGAAAGTTAAGTTAGGGTCAATTTATCCGTCATGCACCTTTTTCAAAAACAATGATTGTAATGAGCAACTCTCTCAGCAGGTGTCAGAAATGCTTGAACAACGAAGGGAGGCAGTTGCAGCACCGTATTGCGTAATACAGGTGACTAAATAAACTTTTCTTTCTAAGCGTTTGTGTGATGTATGTCAGAAATAACTTGCGCGATTAAATTTAGTGCGGAATACGGGTGGACCGCTTGCTAAGCGGGCACCGCAACTGCCGTCGCCGGCAAGTCGCACGCCGCAAAATCGGTTGCGCTGAGGACTGATCACCCTGCAGTTTTTGGTGCCGTAGCTAAGATGCCCCCTTATTTACGTTTTTTTTTTTTATTCAACATCCTGTTGAAAAATAGATATCAACTGGGGCTCCAATAACTGTTCCAACATATCTAGGTATGTGGTTCCAGTAACGGTTTGTTCTGTGAAGACGAACGGCCCGTACACTGCTGACTTCGTTATCCCTAACCACACACTCACTTTTGCGGTGTCCCGATGCCATGGTTGTTCGTCTGTCCAGATCCTGCAGTTGTGTCCTTTCACATGTCCCGAGGTATGAAATGTAGCTTCATCACTGAACAAGACGATTTGCATCAAATTATCATTTCCCACAGCTTGTAGCAGGTCATGACACATAACTTGTCTGGCTGCATAGTCCTCCGCTTCAAGCTTATGTACGACCTGGATATGGTATGTAGCTTGTAACGAAGAAACCTCAATACAGTGGTTTAAGGAATACCAACATCCGTACTAAGCCTACTGGTAGATGTGGAAAGGCTACGTGTGATCGCATCTGCACACTTTGCACGGTGTCTGGCGTCATGGCCGGCCTCCCTGGACGTTCTTCATCTGCAACACTACCATTAAGTTGGGATTTATTCACTAGGGTCTTGGTAGAAAACCTGGTAGGACCTGCTTTCTGGAATCGACGGTCAAAGTCTGTCCGTACCTCTTCATACGTCTGTCCACGATGACGAGCAGGAACACCAGCAATTAGTTCTCCTTGGTTAACATTCTGTCGTTATACCTGCAGGAAACATATAATACGTTACTATATCACTGAAGTGTATTCTGTCGTATGACCTGCAAGAAACAAATATATCGTTACTATATCACTGAACTGTACTGTGACTTTAGTATCACCCTGTATATTAGTTTTCAATTTCAATTCCACGACACTTTTATGCTTGAAAATGAGTGCTCTAACACGGCCTTTGCTATTAATAGACACATCGAATGCATACGAATGCTATGCTGCGGTGGAGTAGCCGAGCGGTCTAAGGCTTGCCGCTGCGGAGCGCGCGGTTGCTCGCCGACGGAGGTTCTAGTCCTCCATGGGGCATGGGTATAGTGCTTGGGTTAGTTTACCTAGGTTTAAGTAGTTTTGAAGCTACGGACTGATGACCACGCAATTTGGTGTGATAGATTCACGCACATTTGCATACGAATGAGCTACATCTGCCTCGAAAAAAAAGTGATCCCAGTTATTGTTACTACCAGACAAGCTTTACGAATATTTGAGGTAAATTTCTTACATAGCTAACAATCCATGTACTTGAACGCATTTTGAGACACACTTGAAACAGGGCAAAAAGAAAGGGCGAAATGACTTGTGGCCGGCCGCGATGGCCGTGCGGCATGCGCCGCGCCAGTCACGGTCTCCGCGGCCACTACGGTCGGGGGTTCCAGTCCCCTCCCCCCCTGGGGCATGGACTTTTGTGCCGTCGTTAGTATTAGCTAGTTCATAAATATTTTTTAAGTTTAGGGACAGAGGCCCTCTTAGTTAAGTCCCATAAGCTCTACATACATTTGCTTATTTGAAATGACTTGTGAGTTTTTGTAACATCAGACACTGTTTATGAGGAGTGCGACCGGATTTTTTTTTCTTTTTCGACTTTGAAACTAGCATATACAAGCTAGTAGGCTGACAGCAGCATTAAGTGCCGCTCTTCAGGCGAGCGAACATACAACATGGGTATGAAGACTTAAAACATAAAATGAAGTTAAAAGAATAGCGAATTAAAATATAGATACCGTCGGACTTCAAGAAGAATATTGTAATACCAATTCCAAAGAAAGCATGTGCAGACAAGCGTGAAAAATACAGAACTATCAGTTTAATAAGTCATGGGTGAAGAATAATAACAAGAATTATTTGCAGACGAATGCAAAAACTTGTGGAATCCAACCTCGGGGAGATCAGTTTCGATTTAGGAGAAATGTAGGAACACAGGAGGCAATACTCACACTACGACTTATCTTAGAAGATAGGCGTAGATTTGGAGAAAGCTTTTGTTAATGTCGACTGGAATACACTCTTCCAAATTCTGAAGGTATCAGGGGTAAAATATAGGAGCGAAGAGTTATATTCAACCTCTACAGAAACGAGTCAGCGGTTATTAGAGTTTGAAGGGCAAGAAAGGGACGGAGAGGTTGGAAAGTGAGTAAGACAGGGTTCTAGCCTTTCACCAATGTTGTTCAATGTGTGCATTGAGCAGGCAGTGAAGGAATGGAAGGAGACATTTGGAGAGGGCATTAAAGTGCAGGGTGAAGAAATAAAAACATTGCGGTTTGCTGATGACATAGTAATTCTGTCACAGACCGCAAAAGATTTGGGAGAGAAGTTGAATGGGATGGGCAGTGTCTTCAAAGGGTGAGTAGGATTAACAAGAGTAAAACGAAGGTAATGGAATGAAATCTCGGAAAATCGGGCGATGCTGAAGGAATTAGATTAGGTAATGCGACAAGAAAAGTAGTAGATGAATTTTGTTATTTGGGTTGCATGATGACTTCTGATGGCCGAAGTAAAGAAGATATAAAATGCAGAATGGCTATGGGAAGAAAATCATTTCTAAAGAAGCGAAACTTGTTAACATCCAATTTTAATTTAAATGTTAGGAAGTCCTTTCTGAAAGCATTTGTCTGGAGTAAAGCATTGTATGGGAGTGAACCGTGATATGAAGATGATAGAAGCTTTTGAAATGTGGTGCTACAGACGAATGATGAAAATTCATGGGTAGATCACGTAACTAATGAGGAGGTGCTTAACCGAATCTGGGAGAAAAGGAGTTTTGGCATACCCTGACTAAGAGAACGGATAGGTTGGTAGCACACGTTCTGAGACATCAAGGAATTGTCAGCTTAGCATTAGAAGGGATCGTGTGGGGTAAAAATCGTAGAGGGAGACCGAGGGACGAATACAGTAAGCAGATTCAAAAGGATGTAGGTTGCCGAACGTATTCTCAGATGAAGAGACTTGCACAGAACAGGGTAGCATGGAGAGTTGCATCAAACCAGTCTGTGGACTAAAGACAACAACAACAACAACAATAAAATAAACTTGACTGTAAGTTAAAACAATCAGCTATTATGACATTAAAACAAGACGAAGAGCACTCGGAGACACTGTGTAAACCTGAACAATGTGACACTCGCACTGCCGGACTAAGGCTGTTGGAGGCCTGGGGCGGCGGCGAAACGAAATGAGCCCCCATCACCGCCCACTTGGAAAAACATGTATTACTATAAAAAGAATTAGAGGCCCCTTCCAGGATGAAAGGCACAGGACAGTCTGGAAAAAAAAAAAATAGCTTTCAAGATTTGGAGGCCCCAGCAAAACTAAATGCCAAGGAAGCTTTAAAAAAAAAAAAAAAAAAAAAAAAAAAAAAAGTGGCAACGTCCTTTTCAGGTATTTTAAGGCCCCCAAGACCGGAGGTGCGGGGCGGTCCGCCCGCCCCCCCCCCCCCCGCGCTTTAGTCCGCCACTGAACACTCGTCTGGAAATGGCGGACGCAGCAATTTGTACACAACACTGGACGATGCACTGTTAAAAGAGATGGCTCCGGACCCCACAGGATAGGAAGGGGGTGAGTGGGAAGCGTGGGGAAGGGGGAAGGAGAGAAGGTGGGGGAAATGTAGGGACTCAAGGGAAGAGCCAAGCGGGGGGAGAAGGAGGGGGAGTGGAGAGGAGGCGCTTCATCCACGGGAGGGGACCAAGGTTGGTAGGATGGGTATATTTCAGGACGAAGGGCGTCATCAGTGATGGCGGAAGTCACCCTGGGAAAGGATGTGGAGAGTGAGGAGTTGAAGGGAGGGAAGGATTGGATGCAGTGGTGTAGGCGTGGCAGAGGTCCGGGATTGGTGAGGATAGGGTATACCAGGGGGTTGGTGTAAAGGGTGCGGTATTGGACGGAGGAGATAGGGAAACTGGATGAAGTCATCGCTTCCCCATGTGCCTGTCTGACTATTATACATTTTATTAGATATTCAAAATTAAGAGAATACTGCATAATTCATTTAACAAATCATTATATTATTACACATACCTGTGATGTGGGAACACCTTTGTCCACTAATCATTAAGCACAACAGCTCTCTGTGAAACAGTAGTAAACGTACTGTCTTGTAAAGCAGTTACCTTTATGACATTTATAAGTTTAGGATTTCTAAGTGTACATGAGTGGCCACCAGTTGGAGTCAAGGTTTACAAAGTTGACATAATCGGCCAACAGATACAGCAACGGTTATATCAATATCTAACTCACTACTTGTGGCTTCCATTTTAAGTTAAAATCAAACCTCGGGGCGGAAGTTTATTAATTAATTTATTTATTTTTCTTGTCCAGGACATGGAATAAATACAAACCAACTAGGTATTTAATCACAACACTAACTTACAAAATTAATATAATATATAAGGGGACGGTAAGATGATTATATTTTCTGCTGAGCCCAGTATTCAGCGGTTTTCACAGCAGTCTCACTGGCTACCGCTAAGTCATCAGTTGTACACGCGGCCGGTAGATTCTTGCAGACGAGTAGATGTTGTTCGTCCTGCACGTCAGCACACGAAGACATTTCATCCTCACTGCTGAAACCCCACTCCCTGAGGTTGGTTTTGCATCCTGACACTCCAACTCGCAGCCTGTTTAAGGTCTTCCAGGTGCCATATAGCTATGTGAGCCTTCGGCTAGTTCCTCCTTGACCTTTATTTGATTTCCTTCAGAGAGTCTCGCCAAAGCTCTCTGCGAGTTGTAGGGGGTACACGAATTGCTGTAGTTTTCTGCACGAAACTTTTCCTTGACCTCAGTCTTGGCTGTTGAGGCACATGCCCGAACAAAAGATGTCTTGGATCTCTTCTTCCCCGCTTCTGCTGCAACTTGTCTACGAATACCTGGTGGTGCTATACCCATAATTTGGTACAATTTATTGACTGGAGGAGGTCGTAAGCAACCTGTCACAATTCGTCCTGTCTCGTTTAAAGGTGTATCTACCTGTCTAGTATTTACAGAGTTTTGCCAGATAGGTCTTGCATATTCTGCGGGGGAGAAACATAATTACAAGGCAGATGTTCTAATAACTTTTGGTTGGGCACCCCAGGCGGTTCCTGTAAGTTTGCGGATGGTGTTGTTTCGCGCGGCTACTTTGAGATTCGTTTCTTCACAGTGGGCCTTAAAACTGAGGGACCGGTCCAGCTTCACCCCAAGGTATTTAGGAGTTTCGCAGTTAAGTAGCTGTTCTCCTCTCCAAGTGATGTTCAATTTCCTCTTGGAATCTCTATTTCTAAGATGAAATGCACAGACCTTGGTCTTTCCAGGATTTGGTTTCAACTCGTTTTCGTCATAATACTTGGCCAGGCTTTCAAGAGTTGTTGTCAGCTCCCCCTCCACTTCCTGAAAGGTCCTACCTTGGACAGCGAGTGCTGTATCATCAGCGTATATAAATGCCTTAGTTGAAGAGTTAATTGGCTGCTCATTTGTATATATATTATAATATTATATAGCAGTGGGGACAGCACGCTTCCTTGGGGAAGACCATTTTTTTGTATTCTCCATCGACTTTTCTTGTTCTTTAGAGATACGAAATACTTCCTGTTTTCCAACAGACATTGGATGGTCTGGGTTAGTTGGTAATCCTTTGTAGCTAAATATACTTTCCTAAGTAGCTTTTTGTTGTTGACAGTATCATATGCCACTGTGAGGTCGATAAAAGCCACTCCCGTTATTTCACCTCTCTCATACCCATCCTCAATATGTTGAGTCAAATGAAGAATCTGCCCACAGCAAGACCTTCCCGGTCGGAAGCCAGACGGCACTTTTATGAAGATTTTATCAATATCATCAGATATTCGATTTAGGATTAGTCTTTCCAATACCTTGTACAGATGACACAGGAGGGAAACCGGGCGGAAACTTTTTGGGTCTGTTGGCTCTTTCCCAGGCTTTAAAAGTGCTATTACCTTGGCTTTACGTCAAATTTTTGGGATTTGCAGTTTGGAAATACAGGTGTTCATAAGATTTAATATCCACTGTTTTGTAGCAGGTCCAAAGTTTTTAATTTGGACAAAAAAGAACAAAGGCTTTTCTTAAAGCCAGCCCTTAGAGTAATCTCTGTTTATTAATTAGACGCACAAGTTATAACTTTTAATGCGAAGAGTAATCCAGCAGTCGCGTTGGGTTAGTACAGTAGAATCTGCAGATAAATAAGTGTCTGTGCAGCACGCGATGGGAGTGGACCCCAGTCTCGGCAGGGAATGGCCGTTACTGTCAAGGCGAAGGAGTCGATTTGGCATGAAAACACCACTCACCGGCCAGAGAGAACCGCGGCTGCCAGAGACAGACCTACTCTGCCTGTTGTCAGTGCTTTCCCCGACACGATTTATGTAACTGCCGCCCCCCTCTCCACCCGCACATATTTCCCGACTTTTCCGGCAGAGATTTCCACCAGCCCGTCGAAGCGCTCCCCAGAGGCGGCGGCCGATATTTCAGCCCCTCTGCGGCAGCGGCGGCGGCAAACAATTACAAACGACCGCATTGAATACAGGGCTTCATGAATGATGCATGGCGGCCGACGCTGGCTGGATAAATAGCGCAGATACGGCCTGGCTGCAGTCTGCGCTGGAGCTGGAGCTGGAGCCGCTAAACAGCCGGCCGCCGAGTTCTTCCAGGAGGCGACTCCAAGCGCGGGGGACGAGGGAGCTGGGGGGAGTGAAGAGAAGGAGTTCCTGCGCGGACCTCTGACATTTCACCTAAGACTGGTAGAGCTGGCGCGCTCAGGTTGAGTGAAACGTGGCTGGAATAATGTAACGAATCTGAGAACAGCACCGCTTACATTCGTGTGCTGCGAGTCACTTAAGGCTTTTTCGAAGCGCCGGAAACAATCCGTATATATATATATATATATATATATATATATATATATATATATAAAAGTTTAAATGTTTGTATAGCTTGTGGGGCCTAACTACGGGGTCATGAGTCCCTAAACTTACAAACTACTTATGAACTAACTAACACTAAGGACGGCACAAATATCCATGCCCGAGGGGGGATTCGAACCCCCGACAGTAGTGGCTGTGCAAACCGTGACTGGTGCGCCTTAGTCCCCTCGGTCACCGCGGCCGGCCAATCCGTATCCACAAAAAAAAAAAAAAAAAAAAAAAAATTATATATATATATATATATATATATATATATATATATATATATATATATATATATATATATATATATATATATATATATAAACTTTCATTTAAGGCTATGATTTTGTAATAATGCGAAGCCGCGGTGGAGTAGCCGAGCGGTCTAAAGCGTCTCGCTGCGGAGCGCGCGGTTGCTCGCCGTGGAGGTTCGAGTCCTCCCTGTGTGTTGTCCTTAGGTTAGTTTACCTTAGTTTAAGTAGTTTGTAAGCTACAGACGACCACGCAGTTTGGTCCGATAGATTTACAAACGTTTGATTTTTAAATAATGCGGATAACCAAAAGTTGCCTATGATCACAATAAAAATATTTATCACCGGTATCGTCACATTTGTGTGGCTCTGTAGCGCAGTGATCGAGTGCCAGAGTGAATCCAGAGAAGGCTGGTTCGATTCCCGCCCGGTCCTAGAATTTTAATCTGCCACTTTCCACTTCCTTCACCTCTGGCAATGTTGCTCATGTCAAAAACATCGTTTAGCACCTTTGTTGGGAACCCACGTTAAACTGTTTGTCCCCATATAACTATGTCAGTTAGAAGGACGGAGGAAGGCAACGGGATAACACCTCCAAAGAGGACTACGCTTGCACTGCGTGCACTGTCTTCTTTCAAACCAATCTTCGGAATGTTAACTATTTTTTATCTTCACATTTAGGCTACCATCATCAGTCCTGTGTATAATTAATAGTTCATGATTCAGATGTCACCCATTGGTTTTGCGTTATAACAATAAAATGCAATGATTGATGTTTAAATTATAAACTGTTAATAATATGAAAAATCTGATTATGATACCCTAGAAGTACCGAAACCGGTAATGTTTTTTACGCTATCTTAGGCAACCTGTGTTTTTCGTGTTTTAAAATCAGTCTCTAACAATGATATATATTAGAGACTGATTATGGCTTTCAGCGTTCAGTCTGGAGCATAGTACCTCTAATAAAATTCCTCCATGATCCCTATTCAATGCTAACATTGATGCCTCGTCTGATGTTATGCCTTTTACTTCAAAATCATTCTGCGTCGAATCTAAGTACGTTCTTCTTGGTCTACCTCGAGTCTTCTTACCATCTGCTGCCGAGCTGATGAGTCTCTTAGGTAACCTTGCTTCTCCCATGCGTGTAACACGACCCCACCATCTCAATCTGTTCGCTCTAACTGCTTCATCTATGGTGTTCATTCCAAGTTTTTCATTGATTTCCTCATTATTGACACCCTCCTGCCAATCTTCCCATCTTTCAGTACCAGCAATCATTATTGCTATTTTCATATCTGTAACCTCAACCTTATGAATAAGTTAACCTGTATCCACCCAACTTTCACTCCCATACAACAAAGTTGATCGAAAGATAGAGCGGTGCACTGCTAACTTAGTCTTGGTACTTACTTCGTTCTTGCAGAAGAGAGTAGATCTTATCTGAGCACTCACTGCATGAGCTTTGCTACATCTCTGTTCCAGTTCTTTCACTATGTTGCCATCCTGTGAGAAAATACATCCCAGGTACTTAAAACTGTCTACCTGTTCTAACTTTGTTCCTCCTATTTGGCACTCAATCTGTTTCAATCTCTTTCCCCCAGACATTACTTTCGTTTTGGAGATGCTGATCTTCGTATCATAATCTTTGAACCTCTGATCGAGCTCTGAAATATTAGTTTGCAGCCTTTCAATCGAAATGGCCATTCCGAGGGGACTGAGGCGCTTCAGTCACGGTCTGCACAGCCACTACGGTCAGGGTTCGAATCCTCCCTCGGGCATGAATATTTGTGCCGTCCTAGTTCGTAAGTAGTTCGTAAGTAGTTTGTAAGTTTAGGGATTGATGACCACGTAGTTAAGTCCCATA
Organism: Locusta migratoria; assembly: GCA_026315105.1. NCBI lineage: Eukaryota > Metazoa > Arthropoda > Insecta > Orthoptera > Acrididae > Locusta > Locusta migratoria. The sequence goes on along the minus strand of CM048750.1, from coordinate 381,930,953 downwards.
AGCTGTTCAAACATTTGAACATTTTTTTTTTTTTTTATTTTTTTTTATTTTTTTTTTTTTTTTTTTTTTTTTTTTTTTTTGAAATGGCCATTATAACTAAGTCATCCGCATATGCGAGACTGCTTATTTTGTTTTGATCTATTTTAATTCCGCCCTGCCAGTCTACTGTTTTAACATATGATCCATGAATAGTATGAACAACAGTGGTGATAGGTTACAGCCTTGTCTTACCCCTGAAACTACCTTGACACGTGAGCTTTATTTGCCATCTACTCTAACTGCTGCCTGACAGTCTACATAAAGACCTTTAATTGCCTGCAGAAGTTTGCCTCTTATACCATAATCTTGTAGAACTGACAGTAGCTTCCTCCTAAGAACACGGTCATAAACCTTTTCTAGATCTATGAAACGTAGATACAATTACCTGTTCCACTCATAGCACTTTTCCATTACCTGCCGTAAGCTAAAGATCTTGTCCAAGAGGCCTGAACCCACACTGATTTTCAGGTAACTTGTCCTCAATTAATACTCGCACTCTCCTTTCAATAATACCTGAGAATATTTTGCCTACAACGGCAATTAAAGAGATACCTCGATAGTTGTTACAATCTTTTATGTTTCCATGTTTGAAAATTGGCGTGATTACCGCTTTCGACCAGTAGACGGAACCTGTCCCGATTCCCACGCCTTCTCAGTTATCCTGTGTAACCATTTGAGACCTCATATTTCCCTGTATTTGACGAGTTCTGGCCTAATTTCATCCACCCAAGCCGCTTTATTGCACTGTAATCTACTGACCATTTTCTCCATTTCCTTAAATGAGATCCTGTTTTCATCGTAGTTCCTATCTCATCATACCTGAAAATCAGATACATCACTGAACGTTTCACCTACATTGAGCAATTCTTCAAAATATTCCCTCGATCTGCTTAAGGCATCCACAGGATTGACTAGCAGCTTTCCTGACCTGTCCAAACCAGTTGTTAACTCCTTCTCCCTCCCTTTCAAAGATTGCTAATTACTCTCGAAAATGGTTTTCCCGCGGATTGACAGAGAGTTTCTAGCTTATTTCTAAAGTCTTCCCATGATTTCTGCTTGGAGTCTGCAATTATCCGTTTGGCGTTGTTTCTTTCTTCAACATAACATTCGCTGTCTGCCTGGTTTCTAGTATGAAGCCATTTTTGAAATACATATATTGTCACGTTGAAATGTAAGCAGGCTTGTCAACTGAACACAACACTTATACTGAAAGCAGGTTTGTTGCGAACATACACGCAGCACTAACTGCCTCTATTTATATACAGATAGAATGTACCAGAAATTAGAAGAACTGTTAACATAAGAAACAAGTAAAATTTACAAGTGAACATAAGAAAGATGTATAACATTCTGGACTTCTAAAATACAAAGAAATACATTTTTGCTGGTGGACGGGACTGAACCGGCGACCTTCAGCACCGTAGTTAGTGACGCTATCCCCTGCGCCATGCCGTTCGGTCTACGTTGTGTCTCGCGGCGTTGCTCCTTCTCCTGAAAACACAGCGACCCGCTGTTACGTTCCCTGTGGAGCCAATTGCAATGTCCTGGATCTCGACCTCGTCATGGGTCCTCTGTATGGCAGTTCTAGAGAATCCTTCCCTTCTCCACGATTATCGACAACAGAAGTTCCTGTCGTGGCTTCATCACTCACATTACCGTCCTTAGAGTCCTTGAACAAGAAGCCATTGTCGTCTACCTGTTCTTCAGGATCGTAGTAAGGCTTCATGCGCAGGACGTGAACAATGTCTCTTCGTTTTTGTCGTTTCGACGACGGCTCATAATCCTCAACTTCGTATGTGACGTCTTACAGGCGGCGTATGACATGATACGGACAAAAGTATCGCTTCAACAACTTTTCTAACAGTCCAACCTTCCGTACCGGGATGAAAATCCATACCAGATCTCTTGGGCTGTACACAACAGGTCGGTGCTTGTCGTTAAACCGCTGACGGTCCTTCTACTGGGCGTCTAGTGTCCGTATGCGAGCCAGCTGTCTTGCTTCTTCGACCCTGGTGATGAGCTGTTTCACATAGTCATCCTGAGTGTCGTCCGGTTGGAAAGGGAACAGCGTATCTATTGTCGTCTCAGCTTCACGGCCATGGAGCAGGAAAAACGGCGTAAGGCCTGTGGTGTCTTGTCTTGTGGTATTGTAAGAAAATTTCACGACTGGCAGAATTGTATCCCAATCCTTCTGCTCAACATCGACGTACATCGACAGCATGTCGGCTAACGTCTTGTTAAAACGTTCCTTAAGACCATTTGTCTGAGGATGGTATGCAATTATCATTCTGTGGACAATGTCGCACCGTGACATTATCTCTGATACTAGTTTTGACTGGAATACTTTTCCACGATTAGGTATCATCATGACACGTGGTGCTCCATGCTGCAAAATAATGTCTTCTACAAGGAATTTCGCGATCTCTGGAGCTTTTGCAGTCGGCACGAGTTTGGTGACAGCGTAGCGTGTGAGGTAGTCAATGCAGACTATTATCCATCGGTTACCGGTTGTCAACTTCGGGAACCTCCCTAAAAGATCGATCCCAACTCGGTGGAATGGAGCTGCTGCCGGCGGAATCGGTACGTGATGCCCTGGAGGTAATTGCGGCATATGCGTCCGTAGCTGGCACTCTTTACAGTGACTCACATAGTGCTTGACAGATCGGTAGAGACCTTTCCAGTAATACCTGCGTCTGATTCTGCCTAGGGTCTTCACGAATCCCAGATGACCGGATATTGGAGCTGGATGGAGATGAGCTGGAATGACCAGTAGCCATTTGGGGCCCATTAGATAGTAGTTGCTCTTCTACAATGTTCCTGTTCCGTTTATAAGTTGGAACTCTCCATCGGTCGGTTCTCCTTTTTCCAAGGCCTCTATCGTTTTTAATAGTGCTGGGTCTTCCCTCTGATACGTATTTCACAGGGACGAATGAGGTAGAATTGAAGCATGTGGTGTGGAGGGAGACGTACTTGAAGACAGTGCGTGTAGTCGCTTTGTCCGTAACGCTGTGTTAGCTGAGCGGTCCCAGACGCCGTGGCTCAGCGCATCCGATCAGAGAGCTCAACGTCCTCTGTAACAGAAAAGATAACCCAAATACCCAACGAACTTGAACAATCAACCGCAAAGCACCGTGCTATCCGAAGAAAAATAAAGCGGTCTAAAGCTGCTGCCTAGTACGCAGGACGCTAAAGAAGAGTGAAAATAAGAGGACTTATAATTTGGTGTGAGTGCAAATCCTATGTCTGTAAAGCTATGGGACGAAACTACAGTGGTCATCAGTCAATAGACTTACAAACTACTTAATATAAGGAGGACACACAGGCATGCCCGAGGGAGGACTGGAACCTCTCGAAGATAAGCTGCCACACACTCCTGTGCAAGGTGCCTTGGAGCACGAAGAATAATGTTCGAAGTTTTACATTGGATATATTTGTTAAGTGAGATATAAACTCTTCTCTTAGAAGTAGCGGCTGTTTGCTAGCATAACGGTTGCAGTCATTAATTATTGATTTAGTATGTCACAGGTTCGAATCCTCCCTCGGGGATGCGGTCGTTTAAGTAGTTTGTAACTCAGGGGACGGATAACCTCAGCCGTTTGTCGAATAGCTTTACAAAACTTGAATATTTTCTTAAATGCGAAGAACTTGCCCCCATTCTAGTATTAGTATACCGTAGGTATATAGAGGACCAAACCGTTCTTAAGGATTTTATAAGGCAGGTCATTTTCGTTTCGAAGAAATGTCGTCGAACGGATGCGTAAAACTGTAGGCGTCTGGCGGTTGCAGAATTTTTGAAGCCTTTACATTTCTGCCCAACGGGCGTGATAAATGTATTTCCGTAGAGAAAGTGCGTAGTACCTTGAGAAGATACTATCTGCAGCCTATTGGTGTAATGTGGTGGAAATGACAATTGAGCCTCAACGTAAACTAATGTTAGGTGTTGCGTTTAGATGGATGGAAAGATTGTGTATTATATATCTACTAGTTAATTCCGTATAATATCAACGAGTAGACAGAAGGGGTAATTTGAAATGTAACGACCGTAAAAATTAACCGTGGGTTTTGCTGGTACCAGATTGAGGTATATTGGATGAATCGTCAAGTCTGACAACAAAGGAAGTAGGATACAAGACAGTAGTGCGGCCAGCGCTTGAGTATTGCTCATCAAATTGGGATCGGTGCCGAGTAGGGTTAATAGGAGACACAGTGGAGATCCATCCAGGAAACTCGCTTCGTCACTGGCTGCTTTAGTACGCGCGAATCCGACACAGAGATGATTTGTTGACTCGAATGACAGAAACTGGAAGAGAGACGTTCCGTATCGCGTTTGTGTCGAAACAGCCACAAGGATAAAATAAGAGAGATTAGAACCGAATCACTATTCCGTGAACCATACGAGACTAAAACAGGTGGAGAAGGTGACAATGATCCACAAAGTATCCTCACTAACAGTGAGGGAGAGTAAGGTGAGAGTACGGTTGAAGATGTAGATATTACCTTTACCACGTGTCCAGAACCTCTTACAAGGAAAGTACATGGGCTCGAACAAACATACCTGTATGAACGTTTGCTTACAGGTTCTCTACGTACACCTCAATGTGCTGGTGGGTGTCGTTCTTATGCAAAACTCTGTAATCATGCTCAAGATAGCACTGTAGATGTAACTGTAGACGCCATACGTAATACAGATATCTTAACTATAACTTATGTAATAATCGTCGTACACATTCTCTAGCGTATTGTCATCAAAAGCCGTGATGATAGTTGCAACTTTAACCTTCTTCTCGGAAGACTGTTGGTATTCACTGCCACTGCTTCCATCGCCTCTTCCCGCACTTACCGTAGCACTACCGTTTGCAATAGTTGTTCGTCATTATCATCCCTATTATCATCATTGTGTGTTAGTGTTACAACAGTATTTAACTTACGCTCATATTTCTGTACCATAACAGATACGAGCGTATTGTCATTCTCTAGCGTATTGTCATCAAAAGCCGTGATGATAGTTGCAACTTTAACCTTCTTCTCGGAAGACTGTTGGTATTCACTGCCACTGCTTCCATCGCCTCTTCCCGCACTTACCGTAGCACTAACGTTTGCAATAGTTGTTCGTCATTATCATCCCTATTATCATCATTGTGTGTTAGTGTTACAACAGTATTTAACTTACGCTCATATTTCTGTACCATAACAGATACGAGAAAGAATGCGAATGATTCATCTTCTACACTAATACCATCTTCACGAAGAACGGTTCTTTGTAACTTCATCTCAATCAATCGCAATACATTAGCAGGATTGATTACCAATCGCCACCCCATCTGACGCTTCACCACACAGATAACGTCACAGAACGCGACGTCGGAGGCACACTGCACCGTCCCTACTGGCCGCGGTGGAGTAGCCGAGCGGTCTAAAGCGTCTCGTTGCGGAGCGCGCGGTTGCTCGCCGTGGAGGTTCGAGTCCTCCCTGGGGCATGGGTGTGTGTGTTTGTCCTTAGTTTAATTTACCTAGGTTTATGTAGTTTGTAAGCTACAGACTAATGACCACGCAGTTTGGTCCGATAGATTTACAAACTTTTGATGTCCCAACTGGCGAAGCGACAGGTCAAAGTGCAATGCGGCATGGCACACGGAGAGGCCTCTAACGGACGACTGGAGAGTTTTGCAGATGTGGGAGTATAACTAGTGTAATAAGGGACCTTTAAATTATCTCTCATACGATTTTGGTGTATATGTTTTTGTTCGAGCCCAAGTACTTTCCTTGTTGGATGTAATTCCGCGGCATGTAGGAGCGGTTTTAGTTAGCAATGGTAGCAGCACTAGGTATAATCATTACAGCCTCATGGCTCTGCGTTTTCAGACACGCGATCTGTAAGTTATCTCGTAAATGAAATTGGCTGTGATATCTCTGGTTCTACTTGCTGTTGCGTTTTTGATGTTCAGCATTGTACGGGCCAACCTGTGGACAGAGTTTTCAGGTTTCAGTACTGGTGAAATGTTAAGCGGATTGCTCGGTACAGGGGTGGTGACTTTGCTGTGTGCTGTGTGTGATTTATGGACGACCGTTGTACCAGTAGGGGGAGAGGTTGACGGTCGCCGGGGGCCGCGGCGTCGCTCGCTGATTGGTGCCTCCGGGGGCATGGCGGGTGCGGCAGTCTGTAAAATTGCTAATTATTCGCGGGCCGCGCTCCACACGCACGTGCGTGCGTGCGTGCGTGGCGTGGCGTGGCGTGCGGAGAGATGGCACGAGATAGCCACGGGCGTGGCCGCGCAGATACCTGCCGCTGCGTGGGTGACCGCCGGTCGCCGACACCTGACGTGCTCCCCGCCCTGCAGTACACACGCACAGGCCACGCTGAAAACACGGCAACTATTTACCCATCCAGTGAAACTAAGAGTGTCGAAAGAAAATTAAAAAAAACTCATTTTCTTCATACTCATAATTGCCAGTATTAGAACCATTGATAGGACTCATTTCCGAAAGTTCTTCACCAATGAAGACGAAAAAAGTATCCCATGAGTTTAATCAAGAATAGATGACAGCATGCGTAATTTAACTCCTAGAAAATGAAAAAAAAAGAACATCATGAGTTCGTCCTCAAAGGAAAACTCATTTCATTCATACTCCATTAAATATTACAACTTGCCATTTGACAACCATTGATGGGAATAACTTCCGATATTTCTTCATCAAAGAAGACAAAACAAGTATCCCATATATCGAATCACGAGTAGCTGACACCAAGCTCCTCGAAAATGAAAAATCCAAGCCGCGGTGGAGTAGCCGAGCGGTCTAAAGCGTCTCGCTGCGGAACGCACGATTGCTCGCCGTGGAGGTTCGAGTCCTCTCTGGGGCATGGGTGTGTGTGTTTGTCCTTAGGTTAGTTTACCTAGGTTTAAGTAGTTTGTAAGCTACGGACTGATAATCACGCAGTTTGGTCTGAAAGAGTTACAAACATTTGATTTTGAAAACTGCGTAATTTAAAAGTACACTCCTGAAAAAAAAAAAAAAAAAAAAAAAAAAAAAAAAAAAAAAAAAAAAAAAAAAAAAAAAAAAACAATAAGTTCGTCCTCGAAAGAAAAACCCATTATATTCATGCTCAATTAAACATTACATCTTGCCATTTCACAACTAATGATGGGACTGATTTTCGAAATTTCTTCACCAAACAAGGCGAAACAAGTATCCCATAAATCGAATTAAGAGTAGCTGACAGGATACGTAATTTAAATGTACACTCTTGGAAAATGAAAAATCGAACACTCTGAGTTTGTCCTCCAAAGAAAAACTCTTTATATTCATGCTCAATTAAAAATTACAACTTGCCTTCAGAACCAGTGATGAGACAAATTTCCGAAATTTCTTTACCAAAGAAGACGACACAAGTATCCCATAAATAGAATCAAGAGTAGCTGACAGCAAGCGTAACTTAAAAGTACACTCCTGGAAAATGGAACTGTGGTGTCCTAACCACCAAGGCAAGGTTGGCCCAACACAACGGAAGAAGAAGTAAGAGACGGTCGCTGCCAGCGGCCCCCAATGAGATCGCAAGGTGGCCGCCACGCCCTCCTGAAGTTCGCAGCGCCACCGCCAACCGACGTTAGCTAAGCGAGCTATGTGAAGTGAAAAGTGAGTTGTGTGGTAGACGTGTCCTGGAAGAGTGGACAACAGGAAAGTTTGGCTGTATTAGTATGTGGCCCGCTGCAGACTGTTTTAAGTTTTATTGTATATACTCAAGTCACGGAGATCTTGTCTACTATTGAATGTTCAGTGAGACATGAACAGGACATTGTACCAAGTTTGAATTTTGTTACTATTTTCATGATACAGCAGTGACTGTGTAAAGATAAGTACTGTAATGCTCTTTTGTTTCTCCTATGGAAGAATTTCTGTGTAAAATAAAATTGTGTTCTGTTTTGAGTACATCGTGGCTCAGCCAGCGCCCTTGCCAGCCACTTGCACCTTCCTCAAATTGCCAGTAAGCAATCCACGCCAGAACGATAATAGGAACTTACTCACGACGAGAAAGCACGAATACATTAAGAACAGTATGAGTTCGTTATCGAAAGAAAAAACTCATTTCATTCATACTCAAACATTACAACTTGCCATTTTAGAACCATTGATGGGACTGATTTCCGAAATTTCTTCACCAAAGAAGACGAAAAGTATCCAATAAATCAAATCAAGAGTAGCTGACAGGATGTGTAATTTAAATGCACAATCCTGGAAAATGGAAAAATAGAACGCAATGAGTTCGTCCTCGAAAGAAAAGCTCATTATATTCGCGCTCAATTAAACATTACAACTTGCCATTTCAGAGCCACTGATAGGACTGATTTTCGATAATTCCTTCACAAAATAAGATGAAAAAAGTATACCAGAATTCGAATCAAGAGTAGCTGACAGCATGCGTAATTTAAATGTACACTCCTCGAAAATGAAAAATCCAACACCGTGAGTTCGTCCTCGAAAGAAAAACTCATTGTTTTCATGCTGAATTAAACATTACAACTTGCCATTTCACAGCCATTGATGGGACCGATTCCTAAATTTCTTCATCAAAGAAGACGAAACTAGTATCCCAGAATTCGAATCAAGAGTAGCTGACAGCATTCGTAATTTAAAAATACGCTCCTGGAAAATGGAAAAAAGAACAGCATGAGTTCGTCCTCGAAAGAAAAACTAATTTCATTCATACTCAACTAAACATTACAACTTGCCATTTTAAAACCATAGGACTGATTCCTAAATTTCTTCATCAAAGAAGACGAAAGTAGTATCCCAGAATTCGAATCAAGAACAGCAGAGAGCATGCGTAATTTAAAAGACCAATCTTGGAAAATCGTCCTCGAAAGAAAATCTCATTTTCTTCATGCTCAATTAAACATTACAACTTGCCATTTCAGAGCCACTGATATGACTGATTTCCGATATTTCTTCGCCAAAGAAGACGAAAAAAGTATCCCATAAATCGAATCATAAGTAGCTGACAGCATGTGTAATTTAAAAGTAGACACCTCGAAAATTAAAATAAGGACACCATGAGTTCGTCCTCGAAAGAAAAACTTATTTCATTCATACTGAATTAAACATTACAACTAGCCATATTGGAACCACTGATAGAACTCATTTCCGAAAGTTCTTCACCAAAGATGACGAAAAACGTATCCCAGAATTCGAATCAAGTGTAGTTGACAGCATGAGTAATTTAAAAGTACACTCCTGAGAAGTGAGGGAAGAACACCATTGGTTCGTTGGCCTAGCAGAGGGAAATTTTATTGACACACTCTTGAGAATGTATAGGGCACACGTTATCGACAATAGCGCCGTGTATGTGCTCCTTTTGCAGTACCGGTAATCCAAGCTGTAATTCTTATATGGAGACAAACGTAGAGGCAATTTAAAAATATCCGTGTGTGCGATGCAGTGGCGCAGCCACGGGGTTGAAGGGGGAAAGAGGGGCAGCTAATGGGACTGAAGCCTTCCCCCCCCCCATCACCCGCCAAGCACCTCCCAAAAAACTCTTTATTACTTTCTTATTATTTTTTTAAACAGGCCGGCATCGGAAATTTGAAGTAGCACACATGTAATACATCACAACGTAACTATAATTTGCCTTGCACAAAAGAGACAATGGTGCGGCAACGTGATGACGCCACTGAGAACGTGTGCTGCGGTTACTGTGAGCGGTTTTAATGCCACCGCGACCAGCTTTGATGCTGCCGCTATTATCACTGCTGTGCTGACGTTATGAGCCGATTGTTCATGTGCGGCGACCCGCTGCTTAGCAGGTCAGCGGCGCCACCGAGTGGAATCTTATGAACAAAAATAGTGTTATTTTAGTTCCATTTCTACACATAGAGTCTCATGTTAATTAATCTGGCTAGTAACATAGAAGCTGCTTTATTATTATACGAGCTGATTATATACACTCCATTTTCACCACATTGCTGCTCTTATACTTTGAAATTAATCCGAGCCTACTCATTTTATTTATTGTGCAATTGTTTTTGTAGTATAATTGGTTAAATTAAACAAAGTTTAAAAATAAGTCATAGATTAATAAATTCAAAGAGCTATTAAAAAATAGCCCCACCCCCACATAACCAAATCCTGGCTGCGCCTCTGGTTGGACTCGAACTGCTGCAGTAGCGTACATTGGCAGCTTTATTTTGAGATTACCTGACATAATTGGGTTTGGAGGTGATCTAATCGTTTTATAGTATTCAAAATGACAAGCCAAGATCGCACATTAATAATTTATTAATTGACGACCGGTTCTGTGCACTGTGTCGCCATCAGATCTGAAGATTCTACTTCACATTTTTCAAAGAATCTTCAGAGCTGTCAGTATTTTGTAAGCGGTTACGTTTTAAACTTTTGTATTTTTTTATATAGTAACTAAGTGAAATGTTGCACTTGTTATTTTATACCCAACTTTTTTAATAAGATGACCAGATTATAACATATATGTGACCAGATGATGGTGACACAGTGCACCAAAACCGATCGTCATTTAATATGTTGTTAATATGCGATCTTTGCTTGTCATTTTGAAAACTAGGTTTATTTTGGTTACAAGATGCAACCAGCTGCTTTTATTGATGTTTTTATTCAAGCCACTGCTGTGGCTATGTCACAGGAACGTTTACTATCTTCCACCAAGTGTAGGTTTACGCTGTCATGGTGGTTCAGGTAAAACGGAATTAAACGTTAGATTGCTGATTTTATGTAATAACTGTGATTTTAATATAGGTATAAGTGTAGCCATGTTGTGCAAACCTACAATAAAAACACAGTAAGTACATAAAATATAACAACCTAACGTTTAATTCCGTTTTATTCTGTTCCCGATTACTAAAGTTCAGTTACGCTAACAGAACCACCGTGACACTTGGTGGGAGATAATAAATGTTCCTGTAACGTATGCACTGATGATGAGCCTGCAATGACTTAGTTATGGAATAAAAAACATCAATAAAACGAGCATTATTAACTAAAATAAACCGATCGTAGAGGTGCCGAATGTACTCTTACGGAATGGTTGCCATGCGATTTCCACCTGCTACCTCTGTGGGGCAAGATTTCGTGCCGCTCATGCAGACCGTACAACACGACGTTTCCTCCGGTTCAAAACATGCTGAATGGGGGACAGATCTGGGGATAATGATGGGTAGGGTAGTTGACGTACACCTTGAAGAGCACGTTGGTATGTACGGGATACTTTGGACGTGCTTTGCTGTGTTGGAAAAGCATATCTTCTTGTTGGTGCATGAACGACTACAAGACGGGTTGACTGATGGTTTCAATGTTCAATGTTCCCTCGATGATCGTCAGAAGTGAACGAGCGGTGTAGGGTATCGCTCCCCATATCATGATCGCCTATGACTCGTACACTCCACAGATATTTCCGCTCTCCTACATGACACAATAAACGTGTACGGCCATCATTCGCAGCGATGCAGTAGCGACTCACATAAGTGAAGATGACTCGTGTCCATTCATCCCTTCATAAGCGCCTACCGTGACACCACTGGAAGCGGGCTGAACCACCTAGATACCCGCGGAGTAGTGAAGAAACTTAAATCACTTAACAAGTACAAGTCTTCTGGTCCGGACTGTATACCCATTAGATTTCTATCTAATTATGCTGAAGCGATAGCTCCATATTTAACAGCCATGTCCAACCGCTCTCTCAAAGAAGGATCTGGAAAGTTGCACAGATCACACCTATATTCAAGAAAGACAGTAGGAGTAACTCACTAAACTACAGGGCTATTTCATTGACGTCAATTTGCAGCAGGGTTTTGGAACATATCATGTATTCAAATATTATGAATTATCTCGAACAGAATACTCTATTGACCCAAGGTTAACACGGATTTAGAAAATATAGTTCATGCGAAACACAACTAGCTCTTTACTCACACGAAGTGATGAGTGCTATAGACAAAGGTTCTCAAATTGATTCTGTATTTCTTGATTTCATAAAGGCTTTTGACACCGTACCTCATAAACGATCAAATTGCGAGGTTATAGTATATCGCCCCAAGTTTGCGACTGGATAGGGCATTTCCTGTCAGAGAGAACACCGTTTGTAGTAAACGATGGCAAGGCATCGAGTAAAACAGAGGTGATATCGGGCGTTTTAGAGGGTAGTGTTATTGGTCCCCTGCTGTTCCTTAATTAAATAAACGATTTAGGGGGAAAACCTAAGTAGCCGTCATTTGCCGTCTAGTAAAATCATCTGAAGATCAAAACCAACTGCAGAACGATCTAAATAAGATATATGGTGTAAAAATTGGCAATTGAGTCTAAATAATGAGAAGTGTACACATGAGTAGGAAAAGAAATCCGTTAAAAATTGTTTAGTGGATGAATCAATCAAAATTGAAAGCCATAAACTCCACCAAATACCTGGGAATTACTATCACATCAGACTTAAACTGGAAGGAACACGTAGATAATGTAGTGGAAAATGCGAACCAGAGATTGCGTTTTATTGGCAGAACCCTTAAAAGATGCAACAGAACTACTAAAGAGACTACGCTTGTCCACCCTGTTTTGGAGTATTGCTGCCCAGTGTGGGATCATCAGGTGGGGTGACGGAGGACATCGAAATAGTCCAAAGAAGGGAAACTCGTTTTGTATTGTTACGATACAGGGGAAACAGCGTTACGGAAATGATACAGGATGTGGGATGGGAATCATAACAACTACGGCGCTTATCGTTGCGGCGTGGGCTATTTACGAAACTCCATTCGCCAACATTCTCCTCCGAATGCGAAAATATATTGTTGACTGCCATTTACATTGGCAGAAAAGATCATCAGAATAAAATACAGGAAATCACAGCTCGAACGGAGAGATTCAGGTGTCCTTTCTTCCCGCGCGCTATTCGCGAATGGAATGAGAGATAAATACGTAGTATAAAGGTGGTTAGAGGAACCCTCTGCCAGGCAGTTAAATGTGATTTGGAGAGTATCCCCTGTAGATGTAGATCTAGATGTAGGCCTCACAACAGACAGTGTCTACGTCACACCTAAGGGCCGCGAACGAAAGCTGACGGGCCGGCCGCAACGCGGCGTTGGGCGTGCCCTAGCGGCCAGCCAGTGAGCTGGCGGCGGCGGCCTTCAGGTGTGACGTAGACACGGCCAGTTGTGAGGCCTCGTCTTCTAGGTGATGTTGGCTCAACGATGTTGGGGCGTGAGCAGAAGACACCATAACGGCACCCATGATTTTGTGTCACTGTGTGGGGAGCCATATCCTACACTGGACGCTATCCTCTAGTAGTGGTCCAGAGAACATTGGACACCATCATTCAACCTGTCGTGCTATCACTCATGTACCAACACTGCGACATAATTTTCCAACAGGACAATGCACGTCCTCATGTATCTCGTACCAACCTACATACTCTTCCAGGTACACGTCAACTATCCTGGCTACCACTATCCTTAGATCTGAGCACGAATGGAACCGAATGAAAGGTCATGTCGGGTGGTCTGCATGAGCAACGCGGAATGTGGCCCAAGTGAGACACCAGGTGGAAACTGCATGGCAGGCCATTCCGCAAGACTGCGTTCGGCACCAGTACGATCGTCTCTAGGAAAGAGTTACAGATTGCATTGCTGCAAAAGGAGGGTATACACGGTACTGACGCCGACATTGCGCACGCTCTGGTGACAGTACGTGCGCGTGACTGTGTGAACGTATGTTGTATACATTGTCAAGAATATGTCAATAAAATTTCCCACTGCTGGGTCAACGAATTGATTATGTTCGTTTATCATCTTCTAGAAGAATAGAGTTGTGAGTAAGGTGGACAGCCGACTTCGGTTTATTGAGAGAATTTTGGGAAGATGTACTTCAACTCTAAAGGAGACCGCGTATAAAACGCTTTTACGACCTCGTCTTTAGTATTGCGCAAGTGTTTGGGACCCGCAGCAGACCAGTTTAAAGGAAGACATAGAAGCAGTGTAGAGGCGAGCAGCTAGGTTTGTTACTGGTAGGTTCGACCAATGCCCAAATGTCACGGTAATGGTCCGGGAACTCAATTGGGGATCGCAGGAGGAAAGACGACGTTCATTTCGTGAATTTCTCTTCAGGAAATGTAGAGGGCCGGAATATGAATCCGAGTGTAGTACGATCTCGCTGCCACCTACTTACATTTCGCGTGGTGATCACAAAGACAAGATAAGAGAAATTATGGCTCGTACGGAGGCATATAGTCATTATTTTTTCCTTGTTCTATTTGGGAGTGGAATAGTAAAGGCAATGCCTTGTAGTGGTACAGTGTACCCTCCACCACGCACCTTACGGTGGATTGCGGAGTATGTATGTAGATATGTAGATGTCCCGGAGGAATTATAGCGACTGAAATCACTTAAAAATACCAAGTCTCCAGGTCCAAATTGTATACCAATTAAGATCCATTCAGAGTATGCTGATGCAATTGTTCCATATCTAGCTGTCATATACAACCGCTCGTTCAGCAAAAGATCCTTACCCAAAGCCTGGAAAGCTACACAAATAACTCCGCTATTCAAGAATGGCAATAGGACTGTTCCTACACAATAAAGACCCATATCATTAACGTCGGTTTGCAGCATGATGCTGCAAAATACACGTTTGTCGAACATCGTGAATTACCTCGAAGAGAACGACCTATAGACCGACACCATCTTTCTTCAGAAACACAGCTAACTCTTTAGTCACATGAAGGGATGACTGCTATCGACAAGGAATTCAAACAAATTCCGTATTTCTAGATTTACGGAAGTCTGCTGAACTGTACCTCACAAGTGGCTTTGAACAGCGTGGTCACGGATTATTGCCACATTTTTGCGATTGCATTCGCGATTTCCTGTAGTAATTGGTGGAAAGGCATTGAGTAATACAGTAGCGATGTATAGCTTTTCCCAGGCAAGTGTTATGGCACACCTATTGTTCCTTGTTATAAACGATGTAAGATACACTATGAATCAGCTGTCTTAAACTGCTGGCCGATGATGCTGTAGTTTATCAGTTAGTAAAGTCATTAGAAGATCAAAAGCAGCAGCAAAAAGATTTAGATATCTCGTGGTGCAAAAATTATCAGTTGTCCATAAATAATGATAAGTGTGTATTTGTCGATATGAAATGGCATAATCTAGACGATCAGTCAAATCTAAAGTCTGTAATTTCAACTAAATATTTAAGAATTATCATTATTACCCGAATTGGAAGTGACGCATACAAAATGTCGCAGAGAAAGCGAACCAGGCTGCTTTTCTTTGACAGAACAGTTACGAGATGCAACAGTTATAGTAAAGAAACTGCCTACATTACACTCTTGCGATATCCACCAAGTGTGGCTGACGGAGGATACAGAGAAAGTTCAGAGAAGGGCAGCTCGTTTTGTGAAACGACGATATACGGGAGTGAATGTCACGCAAATCGTACACCATTTTGCATGAATATAATTAAAACAATGGCGTTATTTATTGTGTTGAAATTTCTTTGCCGCGGTGGAGTAGCCGAGCGTCTCACTGCGGAGCGCGCGGTTGCTCGCCCTCGAAGGTTCGAGTCCTTCCTGGGGCATGGGTGTGTATGTTGTCCTTAGGTTACTTTACCTTAGTTTTAGTTTGTAAGCTACGAACTGATGAGCACGCAGTTTGGTCCGATAGATTCACAAACGTTTGAACATATTGAAATGCCGTTCACCAACCTTTTCCTCTGACAGCAATCATATTTGGCTGCCACTCAGCTACATAGGCAGACACGATGATAATAGTGATATATGTTCTAAAACGAGAAAGATATCCCGCATGCTATTTTTAATATGAAACCGGTTCCATGAACCCTGTGCTAGGCGCTTAAATGTAATATGTAGCTGAATAATTGTTTTTAATCATGTCCGATAGACAGCGTCCTCATGTAGGAATGCATTCTTTTAATCTGCTGTTGAGATTCCACACTGATTGCTGCAACATCTCAGCTGGGATATTGTGAATTTCGAGTTGAATTCTGTTTTCTGACTCACAGTTGTTGGCCGATTGGTGTACGCTGTAACATAAAATCGCACTTGAGCTGAACTGCACTGCAGCGAAGCGGCGCAGCGCGGTTCTGTTTCGAAATCTGCAACAGAACAACACCGTCTGGAGACGAGGCCTGAGCGCAGGCGCATGACGTCACACCTACCAGGCCTGTGACTGATGAGAAAGACAGGCCTCACAGGCTCATATCACGCCACATAAGCAACGTAGTTCCGAGCCGGCGCGATCGCTAGCTGATTGGCCGGCCGTTGGGGTACATCCCACTGCCTCACAGTGGGCAGCCCTGAGCTAGCGTTCGCTCCGGCTCGGAACGACCTTGCTTACGTGCCATGACGTCTGTGCTGGGGTCTCTATTTCCTGTTGGCCGCGTACCAGGCTGAGGCCAATGACAGGCCGCGGCCCGCACATCATAGTTTGTGATCAAGTGAGGCCTGAGCTGGCGTGATCGCTAGCGGACTGGCCGGCCACTGGGGCACAGCCCACTGTCTCATACCGGCCAGCCAATCCGCTAGCGATCGTGCCGACTAAGGCCTCACTTGATCACGTAATATGACGTGCATGCCATGGCCTGTCTCTATCATCAGCCTCGTACCATGCCGAGGCCAACAAGAAAAACAGGTCCCAGAGCGCGTCTCATGCCACATAAGCAAGGTAGTTCTGAGCCGACGCAATTGCTAGCTGATTCGCCTGATGCTGGAGCACAGTCCACTGTGTCATAGCGGGCAGCCAGTGAGCTAGATATCGCGCTGACTCAGAACTACCATGCTTACATGGCATGATGTGCACGCTGGGGCCGTCTTTCTCGTTGCTCACTAGCCGCTCTTGGACACCACCTACATTCACTGACCCCAAGAGTACTCATGACAACAGCATAAAACTAGTGTTGTTCAGTGGCGAGCTGAATCTGAGAGTATGTGCCCCTTGCTCAGCGTGTTTCACAGTGTTCTACATGTTTTTAATGTGATTCATAGACAAATTTGTGTTCATGTAAGATCTGTATCAACTACTAGCTCAAAACCCGGCATCGCCTGGGAACTCTGCCCGTTACCTCCGATGCGGATGATTTTCTCCCTTGGAAGGACCGAACTCCGTGCTGCTATTGCTTTCCGTGCAGTTGTGCCTAGCACTCTTAGCACTATGATTACTTCTCCTTGAAGAGTCTTTGCCGTCTCTTCTAGGCCCGTAATCTTCATCATATTCTAAGTCATGCAGGTAAGTATGGAAGAACTCAATGTCCTCCTTGCAGCTTCCCGCCCACATTTCATGGAAGCTTCGACGCGCAGATTCATATCAATTCACGCGGAGGATGTGGGTAGTCGACGAATTGATTTCTCTGCATCATTAGTCGAAAGAATTCTCTGAGACTCTAGCAATTGCTGTTAGCAAAGTGGGGCATCGTCAGAAAGCTGCATTTTACTCGTTCATGTTGCCTCTCCGACCAGTAGGCAGACAGGAAATGTTCCCTAACATCATAGTAGTAGCGGCAATATCTCAAGACGTCGCATCTGCGTGGTGGGCTCCCCTCTCGAGACATACTCGATTTTCTGTCCTTCTGACCACTTTGGAGGCAGAGAGTAATCAAATAGCTCTAGCCACACACGCAGGTGTATCCCGCTTGCAGACTTTCGGAAGACCTGGTACTTTTTTATAGCGAGAAAGTGCTTATAATCAAATGCTTGCACTGGCTCTCGCACAGGCACACCACTCGGTCTTTCCTTTATGGGATGACGGGCACCCAGAGGTTCGACTTCCTCCTCCTCGAAAGCCGAATCATCTCCGCGGTGGAAAGGAAAAGGCCGACCTCCACACAATCTGTGGCAGACGTTTTCTACTTGTGTTGAAGGGGGGTGCAACAGAGACTTGCTCCAGACGAGCGATGCGTTCTTCTAACTTCGCCCCTATATCGCGATGCCTACGGTTCCTTGAACCTCCGATTCATTTACAACAGCGGGAACTGCTCTTTCGGCCGCCGCCTCGCAGGTCTGTAGAAGCTGCGCCACCGAGGTGGCCAGTTCCTTTACGCGTGCATCTAGTTCATCTCTGCGTACGCGCGTTTTCGCCCGACCGTCTACCAAATCGACTCTCTCAATAAATCTCTCCTCCAGAGAGTGGATATTCGTGTCTACACGGTCGGAGAGGGCAGATATAGCTTCCGCATTTCCTGCAATTTTTGCCGCGTTTTCTGCGATACCATTCACTGCTACCTCATGCCGTTCCTGAACTTGCCGCACTATATCGGTGCGCACCCATCCAGATTATTGTTAATAACCTGAACGGGGTTATTTTGCGCCCCCCTGCACTGTGCAGAAACCTTGACAAGTTCGGCCTGGACTGAAGCATCTTGCGCTTCCATTCCTGCTTTTATTTCATGAACTGAAACATTCTTAGCTTCCATGTGAATTGGACCGTGAGCAAACCCGCTAATGGCGACACACGGCTACGTTACATGAACGCACTCTACTGAAGGTGTCGTGGTTGTAAATTGGATTCATTATACAAAATCACGGTGGATTCTTAAGTTGCAGTCTGTTAGAAATCGACTTAGGTACTGGCTTTATATGAGAAGTGGCGTGAATTCAGGCGACTAGCTGCAAACCCCGGAAGTCGGAACTCGGACCCACGTGGTTCCGAAAACCGATAAAATTGAATAAATTCAGTTTCCGAAAAATAAAGAAAATTATCTACAGCATGCAGCCCATAGAAATGCTTAGAATTATATAAGGAAGTGAATGGAATACAGGTACACGCGATGGGTGCGATTACAAAGACAGATTAAGTCCAGTCTCAAAAAACCCGTAAAAGTGAAATAATTACAAAGTCGGAAAAATAAAATTAAGAATTACAGCATGCATCCCATAGAAACGATTGGAATTACATAAGGAAGTATTGAAGAAGGTTGTACAAGGCTCAGAGAGAATTACTGACAAAGACAGAGTGCGTACTACCAGTCGAAGAAGAGACAACAAAATTAAATTAGGCAGGGAGAGAAGATCGCGAAATATTAGTGGATATCAGAAGGATACCCGCACAGTTACTTGCCTGATGGGCATGGAATAAACAAGAGTGGAAGCTGAAGGCTTTGTTCTATGAACCTACGACGTGGAACTCATATCACTCACGGAAGGAAACAATGAGAAGATTTTTACATGCACTGTACAAAAGTGAACATAACCCCTATTAGAAATCGGGCTCCACAATGCTAGAAAATATTTACACAGAGTTCATACACCGCCACATGATCACGGAACATTTTAACATATCAGCCGTTATCAAGCTGCAACGAGAATCATACACACCGCGTTTATCTATTGGAAATCACTGAATTGAAAAACGAGAACACATTTCCGCACACGATCGGAGAAAATGTTCCAAAATAATAATAATTAAAAAAACTGATTCTAAGTTCACGAGTCTAAGTTAAACGAGCTAGACAATGAAACAGTACCATCTTGCGGACACAAGAGGAGAAACCAACCTTACCTCACCAGACGCCCAGTATAGAATGAAGACCCAGCGATCATGAGACGGCAAATCGCTACCGGAAATTGGGAACCGCAAGAAACAGCGGCGGTGGGGGTGGAGAGAGTGTAGACTCACGCTGAGGGAAGTCTCACTGACTAGCTTGCAACCAAAGGGTGTGGAAACCTCTGTGGTAGCATGAGCAGCTATCGACTCTGAGCTAGAGAGAACGATGCAAAGTGGGCTACTCCTACCCACATTCAGACAGCCATAGATTTTCGCACCCACTTAAAAGTAAAACAACTGCACACCCTCACAGGGACAGTGGCACAGCCACATTAATTAATATAATAATAAATTATTAACATAACAAAATAAGAAAAACCTAGAAATATTAATTAATATATTAGGACATGAAATAAAAATGCTATTCCTCAAACGTTGAAAAGAGTGGGGTTTAAGTTTTAACAAAATGATAATCTAGCGACATTAAATAAATTATAACTTTACCAAAATATACAAAAAATATCTGGAAGACGACAGATGGTCGTCTTTCAACTTTTATGTATAATTTTCCAATGAACAGTAAAATGATATTGTTTTACGTATACGTACAAACGTTTTACAGATTCTAACAGTAGTCATATTCACGGAATGCGTCTTGTGCCGTATGTAGTAAGTGTTACGTAGATGTCTATTTGATGCTTTAGAGGTGTTCTCAGATTACTGTTTCATAATGTTCAGTACATAGTGAGGTAGGAATAATGTGACTCAAAATACATACAAACAGCTCGAATTATTACTATAATAGCTGTTACGGCATGCATAACAAAAAGGTTAATGCACTCATACAAGTGCAAATAGGATCTGCAACTTTTAAGCCACATTTTTTGTAATAAAATGACCTATTGTTTTCAGTTATTGCCCTTCATATGAATTTCAAATGGAATGAATATTATGTATTATATTCTTCATTTGATTCCTAATCATCAATACGTTTTCAGGGTTTTTTTATATCTTAATGACACTGCTGATGACATTAAGTAATATTTATGTGCTCACTCTGTGCGCGCAGCAATCAACATTCAGCACTTTACACAGAATTAATCTCCAGTTCATAGTATGTTAACCAACTGAAATTCCTTCAAGTATTTAGAGGCTTTGCCTATGGAATGTTTTATTTATTTATTTGATTTATTTATTTATTTAGCCTGATCAGATTAGGGCCATCAGGCCCTCTCTTACATCGGACCAGGGTTTTACACATACAGTATTTCTTTACATGTGAGTTACCTATAATAATGATTTTTACAGATGAACAGTTAATAACATTATTTATACAGGTTGATTACATGTAAAAGGATGTAAATAAAAGGTAATAACTTAACTCTACACATGTAATAACGTAACTCTAAATAGGATTAATACTAACAGTACCACTGAGACACCTTCTGCTGCTGCTGGTGGTGTAATAATAGAAGTAACAACATTTATATTAGCAGATACAATATTTACTTTTGAATATATCGAGACTGGTTAACGCATGGCGAATTCTGACAGAAGCTGTACCTGGCGAGAGCAATGGCAGTTGAAGAATATCTGGGAGGAGGAATGGATGTGACGTACCTGGACCGTAGGGTAATAAAGACTGGCGTCATTATTGCTTTAGTAGATAATCCATTATCTGTCGTTTGAAGCTGGCAGTGTTATTCAGTTCTCTGATATACTGAGGTAGATTGTTCCAGAGCCTGGTTCCTGCTACTGAAAAGGATTTTGAGAAACCGGCTGAGTGATGGATAGGGACAGAAAGGGTTTTGCTCTGACAGGAACGAGTAGTTCTTTTATGTTGATCAGATAAGAGTGTTAAGGTCGAGGAAAGATATGAGGGACAGTGTACGTTGATAAGAGAGTAGAGGAAACAGAGTGTATGAAAATCTCTGCGCTTGTCAGATTCTGGTGTGTGATTTGAACGACTGTGTTATGTACTATAACAGTTTGGGCTGTTCCTAGAAATTGCTCTGTTAGCGTTTATTGGGGCTGAAAATATTTCAAAGTTCCGCTTTATTTGGGGCCTGTGTTTTGCCAGCTGTTGTAACTTACTCCACGGGCGTAAAAAACAGTTTATTCTATTTGCTTCGAAATTATTTTGAAACAGCAGCAGCAAAATTTCTTCATTTATTACGAATGATGCAGAAGCTTCGGCACCTAACATGTTAATACGAGTTCAGTATTGTGTCCTACAGAAATACTTACTGTGTATGATATGGATAAAATAGCATAAAATCAGTGTAGACCTTCGACGGTAGATATTGATAAACCAGGACAAGGCAAACGGTACAGCGGCTACATTAATGGCGTGTTTCAAAAATAGAACCACGTGAATATTGGCAAACATTGGCCTCATATAACGACGTTTCGGTGGTTTTCAAGACATTCCAAAATACTGTACCAGAAGTGAGAGAAACTCCACCACAGAGATTTGATAAAGAAACAGAAAGTGTGCCTAGTTAGTACTTTCCTTAGTACCGGCGATCATAATACTTTAAAAAAAACGACGAAAATAAACTTTAAATCGAGCTTTCGGAAGGATTTCTTTCATTATGGAGAAGGGAGGGGAAACAGGAATATAAGGGAAAATTGATTTGGGTTCCTCGCCATCTAAACCATAAGATAGGCAATAAAGGAATGACTTCACGAACTGCCCTCTTTGGTTTGCGTCTTGCACAGTATTTAACATGCTATGACTTTAACTTCCATTCTACAACATTGCAACCCAAATGGTGTAGACTTAATTATATCCATTATTGATTTGAGATCGTGGTTGTATGATCAATTATTTTGTCAAGTAGGCTCAACCACATAGATCGTGTATAAAACACTATAATATGACGCGTTTCGAGGGTCTTGTATGTTTTATCTGATGATGAGGGCTTGACCCTCGAAACGCGTCATATTATAGTGTTTTATACACGATCTATGTGGTTGAGCCTACTTGACAAAATAACCAAATGGTGTATATTGTGACTAACCTAAAGTCCATTTTTCCTTCTATCCGTATCCGTTTCTCCTCCCCCTTCTTCCGTCCCTGATGAAGGACTTTGTTCCGAAAGCTCGATTACACTTTTACTATCGTCTTTTTTTTTTTTTTTTTTTTTTTTTTTTTTTTTTTTTTTTTTTTTGTTACTATAGCTTATACTGAGCTAACGTAAATACTGGTCGACTTCACACAAAGCTCTGTATAATTTTGAGCATAATATAGCATCACTGTTTTGCAGGTAGTGACACAGTATAGCACTAGAGGCGGGGTATAATGTATACGACGCTGTGCCTATTCTATCAATATCTATGATTAGACTTTAGTTTCCCCGTTTAAACTTCTTTCATTTTTCTCCTTGTTTCAGTTACGGCTTCGAACCGCACCGCCTCTGCGGCGCCCTCGCCTCGTGCTGACGTCACAGGTTCGCTACTCGCGGCGGCAGTCACAGTGCTGGTCGGCTTCCGCAGGTAGCCACCGGGGGCAGCACCGGCGGCCGGCAGGCGCTAAAGATAGGCCTGTCCCACACTACTGCTGCAAAGTGGGGAGGGGACGGACAGCGATTTGTACTTTTGGAAATGGACAACTTTTCTGGATCTAGCGTTCTGGACGACGGAAAAGAAACTTGTTTACTGTGCTTTAATGTTGCTTTAGTTTTAGAGATAATTATATGTATGTATGTATGTAGATCACTGCTGTATGTAGATCCCAGTAAGTCCTTAAATATACGATATAGGTGTTATGTACATTAGTTGTTACACTAGCTATTTGCTATACGTTATTAACTTCAGAGATTGATGTCCGAAAATGTGATGCCAAATTTGTAAGATATATTGAAATAAAACAATTATAGCTCCAGTTTTAACATGAGCATAAATCATTATTTCAAAAAGTAAACAGATAGTAAACGTGTAGTGTTAATAAATAAATCAATTAATTATACTGTTATTACCAGTAAATAAATTCTTTTAACAAATAAAGGAAAATTGTGACATACTGAAATTATTCTAAGGTAAAGTACACACACACATTTGAAGAAATAGCTTGGCTGCAGAAACAATAGCACGAGAAAAAGGACTAAAGATTGATTTTTGTCCATCTTGTGTATGGACGATGGGGCTTCAGCTGTGCAGGTGGTGATGAATAATAACACTGACAGCTGTAATCTCATTTTATTACTTATTGGCAACCAGTTTCAATGAACCAAGTCATTATCGTCATATAATATATTAACATAAATTTACACATGTCTGATTCTTTCTGACAATAAAATTAACATGTTTGGCTGAGTCTAAACAAAATAAAATGGGGAGAATAAGGACATCAATTGAATCTCAAATGTGGAATCATATAGTTACAGCATGGATGAAGTAGCAAGATTTAAATAGTACATAATGTGTATAAATGGTAATGTACAAAGATCTATGTTAAAATTAAATATGTCTTGGATTACATTGTAAAGTAAAATTAAGAATGTTGGCTTTTCTAGTTAAAATTTTTCTATCAATGCGACCTACCAGATCAGTTTGGAAGCCATTATTTATAGCTATGTCTTCCAAAACGTGTAGTTCATGTTTAACTTTATCAGGCGGCTTGGGGATTTTTACCATCCTACTTATCATACTGTGAACATTTTGATTCCACATTCGACATTCAAATTACAGTTGCCCCATACTCAGATCTTTAACTCCACGTTACAGACATGAAATATTGTTCAAATCATGCCATATCTTCATCCAGTAACGTTGAAAGTTTTGATTCCATATCTGAGAACCAAATCAAAATTGCCCCATACTCTGACCCCTACTTACAGATTCCACATTTTTAATTCTATTTCAACTGCTCTGCCTCGTACCGCACTGTGTACTGTGATTCTACTTCTGAGATGTAAGTCATAGCTGCCCCATTCTCAGACTTCCACTCACAGTTTCTACACATGAAATATTGTTTAAAGACAGACAGTATCTCATCCTATATGGTGGACTTTTTCACTCCACATCTGACATTTTAAATTAAGTTGCCCCACACTGAGACCTATACTTACACATTACATACGTGAAGCATTGTTTAAATATTATCACCTTCATCTATTATTGTAAACTTTTTTGTTTTACAACTGAGATTGAAGTCATATCGTTCAAGTTTTTTCGTCTCCGACTCCTCCTCTGAGATATAAATCATAGTAACCTGATACTTAGATCTCTATTTACAGGCTATATACATGAAGTAATATCCAAATCTTGCCATCTTCTCATCCAGTACTGTGAACTTTTTGACCCCATATCCCAGTTTTAAATCATAGTTCTCCCATAATATTTACACATGACAGACATGAAGTATTATTCAAATCTTGACAAACTCATCCAATACTATGAACTGTTTGATTGTACTGAACATCTGAGATTCAAAAATATGTGAATTTTACTTTACAATATAATAAAAGCTATATCTAATTTTAACATAGATCTTTGTACATTACCAATAATACACGTTATGTATTATTTAAATCTTGCCACTTCATCCATATTGTAACTGTATGATTCCACATTTAAGATTCAAATGATGTCCCCATTTTATTTTGTTTAGACTCAACCAAACATGTGAATTTTGTCAAATATATATATAAAGAATCAGGCTTGTGTAAATTTATGTTAATATATACTAGTTGGAGTTTATTCATTCTGTATAAGATCTGTTTATAGAACACTAATGTATTTGTTCCATTTACAGGGCCTGAAGATGATGTCTTAGTCCTTTGATACAAGTTGCCAATAATTAATCTGTCATCTGACAGACTGAAGTGTCAACTTACATAAACACCGGTGTGTTCAAGAATGACTTGTACATGAATCCACAATCATGTGTTTGTTTACTGACATAGTATTATTAAGTCCTTTAGTTTTTTCCAGTGGCACATGAGGTCACTATATGTGGCTGAATATTTTCGTAGTTTTCATGTCCTAACAAAGGTCATCAAAAGCTAGGAAACCACGGGAGAATTTGTAGTCACAATATGGTGTCACAATTTAGTTGTTTTCATAAATGTTCATTAGTTGAGAGGATTAAAACTATTTATTTCAGTGGTGCTAAGTGTTTTTCAGAAATTAATTTGAACATCACGTCGCTCCCAATAAACTAAAGGTCCAGATGAATTTCGTCGTACATTATCTCGACATGGTAAAAGCGCAAAACGACGCACTGTAATATTTTCATATTTTATTTCTACCAAGAATCATATTACCCTAATTACACTGAGATGCCAAATAAACTGGTATACATGCCTAATGACGTGTAAAGCCCTCGTAAACACTCAGAAGTGCCGAAACACAATGTTTCACTAACTCGAGTAATGTCTGAAGTCGTGCTGGAGAGGATGGGAACCATGCATTATTCAGGACTGTCCAAGAATCCGTAAGAGTGCCAAGGGATGCATTTCACTTCAGGTCAGCACGTTGTAAGGCATCAGTAGTGTTCATGACTGCAGCCTGGTGATCAGATGAGACGTTTAAGCACAGAAGAGTTTTCCTGGATCCACTCTCAAGCAATTCTGGCCCTGTGTGCTGTCGCATTATCCTGCTAGAATTGCCTGAGTCCCGTGCATTGTGGCAATGAATGGGAGCAGGTGATCGGCTAGGTGCGTACGTATGTATTCCTGATATTCACGTTGTACTCATGAAATGGTCACAAGGGAAAATTCCCAACTCATTGCAGCCTCGCAGATGCTGGGACTCATCTCTGGTGCGCTGACAATAACACCATGTTTAAAATCACTTAAATCGTGATAACCCGGTCGGAATTTTTCAGTCTGCGTTTTAACCCAGCCTGCACCTCTCAACGGTGTGAGGACTCACCAGAAACGACACGCGGTTCGTATTCCACGTTAAGCTGAAGGTCATATTTCCCCAGTTGGATACCTGGGGTAGGTTAGGGACACGCAAGTCACCCAAGTGGCGTTCATTCGAAAGACTTGCACCGGGCCACTGAGCCACACTACACAATAATACCTACCACTGCATCAGCCGTTACCGATATAACGCCTGTGCCAGGCGCATGATGTCTTTTACAGGCGTTTCCGACCGCAGCGCCGTTCTTATTGTTTACATATCGCTGTGTTTCTATACGCATGCCTATGCCAGTTTCTTTGGCCCTTAGATGTGTAATCTGAAAGCTTACATCCGCCGCATTATCCGCTCTGTTTAAGTATCCGATTTTTGACGTTGGGAGACTGAAAGCCGCTAAGCGGATTTAACGACGTAGAGGCGTGTACCGACAAGTCTGACTGTAGTTTTTAGGCAGTAGCTCTCATTCCACTAGATGAATACTAGGCTGGTGCCTAAGTTTCGTCTCAATTACACGAATAACAAACATTTAGAAAAAGTTTGAACTCTTTCATATGTATAATACATACAGGGTGTTTCACTAAGTGTGTTTGCCTCTGTAACTTATAAAATAATAGGTGACGGGAAATTTTAAAGCAGTAGGTCAACACAAGAAATGTTTCAGTTTCTGCGGAGCTTTGAACATAGTTTATTGTATCATTTTCCCAAGAGTTACAGCACAACATATAATTTTTTAAATGGAACAATAGTTTTTTTATTTTTTTTTTATTTTTTTTTTATTTATTTTTTTTTTTTATCGTGCATTGGAATCGTTGAAACCAGCTGCGTCCAAATGAATTTAAACTACATTCCTATCACTGTTAGTTTTGGGAGCTACAACCTTTCAAAGTTTCAGGGGCAGATACCACACGCTGTACATAATACATGGCTGTGTGATGGATGTTATGGCGTTAGGAATTTGATTTACATGAGATGTTCAAATGTGTGTCCATGTTCCTCAATGCATAATGTAATGCGCCGTCGAAAGGATCTGCGGACGAGATGTAACATCGCCGGTGTGACAGAGTGACATGCGTCCTCGATGCGCCGTTTTAGATCATCTGGGGATATAGGCTCAGTGACATAAACACGATCCCTTAGATATCCCCACAAAAAGAAATCTACTGGTGTTGAATCGGGCGACCTTGCGGGCCATGAATGAGGACCATGGCGCCCCAACCATCTTCCTGCATACCTGTTGTTTAGTTCTTCCACAACAGCACGCGCAGAATGGGCTGGGTGACCGTCGTGCTGCATCCACATATGGACTCTCGTGTGTAGACACACATGTTCAAGGAGACCACGCAAATTGTCGGCTATAAAAGCGCGATATAACTCACCTGTCAGTGAACCTGGGAAGTAGTATGGACCGATGATTTCATCCCCAAGGATTCCAAACTACAAGTTAATATACCACCTACGTTGACGGTCGAAGATTGTACCCACCGAGGATAGTCTGCGGCCCAGTAGTGCATGTTATGGCGATTCACTGCACCATAATTTGTGAACGTGGACTCATCAGAGAACATAAAACTTTGTAAAGACTCCAGCGTGAAATTACGCATGGCCCACTCGCAGAATGTCACTCTTGCACGGAAATCGTTCCCATGCAGCTCCTGGGTCAGTGACAGGCGGTACGGGTGAAAACTGTGGCCGTGTACTATACGCCACACAGATGTGAGACTAACACCAGCGACTGCAGCAACGGCTCGTAAGCTGACATGAGGATCGTGGTGTAGTGCAGCTAAAAGAAACACCTCCGTCTCCTCGCTTCTTGGAGGTCTTCGTCTGCTACTGCGGCGCATTACCAAGCTGCCTGTTTCCCGAAGTCGTTGTTCGGCACGTAAGAACGTAATGACTGCCGGGGCTCTTCGCCTACGATAACTCACAGTATACGCCGTGGCTGCTTCAGTGGCATCGTGTCGGCACTCGCCGAGCATCATCAACATGTCAACGTACTCATTGTTAGTGTATGCCATCGTCATCCGATGTCAGTAACTGTGGTATATTCAGCCCCGGTTGTTTGTGTGGCTCCAACTGTCGGGTATACGACCGTGTGCGGCGACAGTCGGCAGTCTAACAGCACATGGAGGAAGCTTCTCGCTCCGTGACACCGGCGACGTTACAACTCGGTCGCACCACATTTAGAAGGCGCATTGTATTATGCGCAGCGTTTGTGGTATCTGCCCCTGAAACTTTGAAGGGTTGTAGCTCCCAAATGTTGTTCAAATGTTTGTTAAGCTTATGGGACTTAACTACGGGGTCATCAGTCCCTAAACTTACAAACTACTTATGAACTACTTACGAACTAGGACGGCACAAATATCCATGCCCGAGGGGGGATTCGAACCCCCGACCGTAGTGGCCGTGCTGACCGTGACTGGAGCGCCTCAGTCACCTCGGCCACCGCGGCCGGCTAGCTCCCAAAACTAACAGTGATAGGAATGTAGTTTAAATTGATTTGGACGCAGCTGGTTTCAACGAATCCAATGCACGATAGCAAAAACTATTATTCCATTTAAAAAATTATATATTTGTGCTGTAACTCTTTGGAAAATGATACAATAAACTATATTCATAGCTCCGCAAAAAGTGTAACATTTCTTGTGTTGACCTACCGTATTAAATTTCCAGTCACCTATTATTTTATAAGTTACAGAGGCAAACACACTTAGTGAAACACCCTGTATACCCAAACAGTAGTGGTGCACAAATTTTCAGCCGAGTGGGACGGGGGCCGGGAGGCAATGTAGTATCGACAGGAAAGGCAACCCGCCACTCCTTGAAAATTAACGATGGCAGCTCCATAGTTAACCATGTCGAACTCGCTGAAGATGGACAAAGAAGGAAGAAAAAGAACAAGACACTCAGTCAGCTTTCACTACATTTATGTCAAGAGAAAGTCATAAATTACCTGATGAAATGTTTAAAATAAAAATTGTCGATGGTGAGTAAGAGAGGTAAGTGAATTGAGGGGTATGTGGTATAGATGAAATCAACACAGGTAACGTGTAGTTCTGGATCACCATGAGCAGCTAACTGACCACTTGATCTGTGTGGTTGTCTTCTGGCATACTCATCACTTAATACCGAAACTGAATCGTACAACAATGTTTCACTCTCTCAACATTCGTGAAATTCCAGAGATGAAAATAGTTGGTGATCTCAGTTAGCGCAAACGTCTCCGAAATCAAAATAAACGACTGTCGTACGAATCAGTAATTGACACATCTGTTCATCTCGCGCAGAATGTAGCGGTTTGCGGTATCATCCCTATTAATAACATAACTAAATTTATTGCAGAAAAGAGAATTATTAGCGAGTACGATATAGATTGTCTCTGCAATCTTCGTACTCCAGTTATTTACAGTTGAAATGTTTTTCAAGTAATTTAATAAAATTCTACAGCAGTTGCACTTATATGAATTTATCACACAGAAATAATATTAAGATGTATAGGCAATTTTCTAGCGATGTTATTGCTTTTGTTGCTTTACTACGAGTTTGTGCATTTCATGAAGTTGCTACAGTCGATTGAATAGGCTACAGATGTACTTAATGTCTGAAAGCAATTTATTTACAGTTTAACACGAATTCATTTTCGAATTTAGTGGAAACATAATGCCGTTTCCACCTGCAGACAAAATCAACTCATCTACAAGGACAACATTGTGGTTTATTGAACTCGAGGACGTTTTACTCTATTTACGGTGTCTGTCACTAACACAAGAATATTACCGGTTACAATACTTCACTGATGATCTGAGCAGTAAGACAAAGATATTATGATTTCTGAGGAGGTACGTGTATGATGAACATAAGAATTGAAAGTAGTTTGACCAAAGGTAAGTAGCTGTGTTATAATCTCGGAAACGTCTTGCGGCAGTAACACGTTACACAACCAGGTAAGTTCCCATTTTTTTACAGACATCCCTTGAAACTATAATCAATTTTATGCAACTTTACTGCCGGCTCTATGTTAAATTACACGACATTACATTTCTTACAAACTTTGCCTTGTAATTTACAAACGAATATAAGAAAATTGTGAAATAGACAAGGATTATAAAACAAAATTCGCCTCTGCTCTGTTCCACCTTGTTGCTACCACAAATTTTGTCCTACTTTCACGTTAGTGTATGTGACTCTTGATTATTTGTTATGAGACATCGAAGTACCATTGTACTATACAGAGTGAATCACATTATAGCTCTATCGACAAATACTAGCATTAGGTTTTTATGCGATGACCAAATTCGTAAATACGCGGTCTAGACTGTAATACAAAAGGAATTAATTGAAAAACAGAATTAAGGTAAGATAAATTTAACTCACATTATCAGCCTAACATATAATTAGAGCATTTATCAAATTTCAACAAATCTGTTATCACTGAAATGCTTACTTAATATTCCAGATACAAAACAATTACCCTCTAATACAATTACCCTCGTAATAAAGAATATAAAGATAAGGGAAAAAGAAGATATATAGTTAAAGATAAATATATGTGGCTCAGTTTCGTTCAATTAAACACTCAAGGGTTGTGATATAGCTGAACAAAGCATACAGACAAAACTACGCAACTCTTAATGGTAGAAGCTAAAGCCAACAAGGAAATAGGTCGAATAGTTGTCAACTGATTTCAATTTATCTGCAAAATTATTCCTCCGAAGATAGCACTCAGCCATTTAATTTCATTTGCCAAGGTATAGAACGAATTTATTTGCACGTCGGAAAGAATACAAAGGCAAATAACGGTTTGTTCCGAATCCAAACTAGAATGCTACCTGATTGAAACGTACTAATACAAAAATGTTCAAATGTTTTTTAAGCTTAAGGGACTTAAACTACGGCGTCATCAGTCCCTAAACTTACAAACTACTTATGAACTATCTTATACTAAAGACGACACAAACATCCATGCCCGAGAGGCGATTCGAACCCCCGACCGTAGCGGCCGTGCAGACTGTGACTGGCGCGCCGCAGACTGCTCGGCCAGCGACAGAAGTTATCAAGTTGTATACAGAGCTTAGAAGAGAAGCATTACAGACAAATGAAATGCGGACTTTTTACCTTATTGGAAGTTACTTTTGCTTTTATTGGCAATTGTATTAAACTTTTCATTCCTGTACCTCTCGCAAACATCATTGAAAGATCCAGAATGAAACTTTCACTCTGCAGCAGAGTGTGCGCTGATATGAAACTTCCTGGCAGATTAAAATTGTGGGTCGGAATCGGGACTCGAACCTGGGACCTTTGCCTTTCGCGGGCATGCGCTCTACCGACTGAGCTATCCCGACACGATTCGCGATGCCGCCTCCCAACGTTACTTCCACCAGTACCTCGCCTCCTACGTTCCATACTTCACAGAAGCTCTCCTGCGAAACTTGCAAGACTAGCTCTCCTGGAAGAAAGGATATGGTGGAGACATGGCTTAGCCAGAGTTTAAGTGATGTTTCCAGAATGAAACTTTCACTCTGCAGCGGAGTGTGCGCTGATATGAAACTTCCTGGCAGATTAAAATTGTGAGCCGGAACCTGGTCCCAGGTTCGAGTACCGGTTCCGGCACACAATTTTAATCTGCCAGGGAGTTTCGTCATTGAAATATGTTTGTCATAACTGAATTTTTTGTGTACCGTTTGATAGGATTTGTATACAGCCACAAGTCTCAGTGTGAAACCAACGTGTGAAACTGAGGCACACCACGCTTCGGTGACGATCTCGTGCTTCCTACAGCCCACTGAACGATTCTGAAAGACGCTGAATTGTCGCCTTTCATGTGTCGGGATAGTACTTTTACAGAATAGGATATTTTCATAGATCAGAAAATGTGGCTCGGATAACTGTTAATGTGATTGACTAATGTTCTCTTAGCATTGTCGACCGTTATTCTTACAAAACGTCTGTTATTTTTCTGAGATTAAATCATAAAAATCATAAAATGTCAAGATTAGTCACGTGATCGAAATCTCTCTGTCATTGGCTTAAGCTCTAGTGGTGTCACATGATACTAGGAAGACGAAGTGTGTTACGGCCGTATCAGCAAAAGTTACAAGACTGTTTGATTTTTCCCCGAAACACATTTCACTTTTAAATTAATTCTGTTAATCGTTAATTACGTTTTATATCAATTTCAATTAATAAATCGTTGTCCAGAGTCATACTCTGTCTCAAAATACAGGGTGAGGCAGCTAAGTCGTAACACCCCATGTATCTCCTCAATCGTAATAGATACAAATATGCCGTTTGGACAGTGAAATTCAGGGATAGGGGTACTTCAATACATGACATTTCATGTTTTTTTTCTTTTTTATTGGTATCCTATGTTTAATTTTAGCGAAACGTGATGGGCTTAAAACGACGATTTCAATATGTGTACCGTGATATACTACTGGCCATTAAAATTGCTACACCAAGAAGAATACAGATGATAAGCGGGTATTTATTGGGCAAATATATTATACTAGAACTGACGTATGATTACATTTTCACGCATAGCTCCTGATAAATCAGTAACCACAACAACCACCTCTGGCCGTAAAAACGGCCTTGATACACCTGGGATCGAGTCAGAGCTTGGATGTACAGGTACAGATGCTCATGTAGCTTCAACACGATACCACAGTTCATCAAGAGTACTGACTAGCCTAATATGACGAGCCAGTTGCTCGGCCACCATTGACCAGACGTTTTCAGTTGCCGAGGGATCTGGAGAATGTGCTGGCCAGGGCAGCATTAGATCATTTTCCGTATCCAGTAAGACCCTTACAGGAGCTGCGGTCGTGCATTATCCTGCTGAAATGTAGGGTTTCGTAGGGATCGAATCGAGGGTACAGCCACGGTTCGTAACACATCTCAAATGTAACGGCCACTGTTCAAAGTGCTGTCGATGCGAACAAGAGGTGACCGAGACGTGTAAACCTCGTGCCGGGTGATACGCCAGAATGGCGTGTTGCTAAGCACGGATTCCACCATCATGATGCTGCAAACAGAACCTGGATTCATCCGAAAAAATAACGTTCTGCCATTCGTGCACCCAGGTCCGTCGTTGCGTACACCATCGCAGGCACTTCTGTCTGTGATGCAGCGTCAAAGGTAACCGGTAACCGCAGCCATGGTCTCTGAGCTGATAGTCCATGCTGCTGCAGACATCGTCGAACTGTTCGGGCAGATGGTTGTTGTCCCCTTCTGTTGACTCAGGGATCGAGATGTGGCTGCACGATCGGTTACAGCAATGCGGATAAGATACCTGTCATCTAGACTGCTAGTGATACGATGCCGTTGGGAACCATCACGGCGTTCCGTATTGGTCTCCTGAACCCACCGATTCCATATTGTGCTAACAGTCATTGGATCGCGACCAACGCGAGCAGCAATGTCGCGATACGATAAATCGCAATCGCGATAGGCTACAATCCGACCTTTATCAAAGTCGGAAACGTGATGGTACGCAGTTATCCTCCTTACACGAGGCATCACAACAACGTTTCACCAGGCAACGCCTGTCAACTGCTGTTTGTGTATGAGACATCGGTTGGAAACTTACCTCAAGTCAGCACGTTGTAGGTGTCGCCACTGGCGCCAACCTTGTGTGAATGCTCTGAAAAGCTAATAATTTGCATATCACAGGATCTCCTTCCTGTCGTTTAAATTTCGCGTCTGTAACACGTGATATTCGTGTTGTAGCAATTTTAATGGCCAGGAGTGTATATAGGCGAATAGTTTTTGAGACTGAGATATGTTCTCCTATCGTATTGGGCCTTCGAAGCGGCGTTGTTCAATGCAAGCTTTCCTGTTGTGTAGACTACAAGGCAAACCTTTCGAGTCCGTCCTTACACAAATAACGCCGCGCCGCTTCGAAAGCCGAATACGACAGGAGAACATATTTGTGTTTCAATAAGTATTCGCCTAAATATTATGATACACACATATTTGAAACCGTCTTTTAAGCCCGTCATGTTACGCTAAAATTTAACGTACGATACTATTAAAAAAACTAAATACGGCCTCATATCTCTGTAATAGCACAAACATGAAATGTTATGTATTCAAGTAGCCCCTGTGCCTGAAATTCACTGTCCAAACGGCATCTTTGTATCTATTACGGTTGGGAAGATACAAGGGATGTTATGACTTAGCTACCTCACCCGGTATATCAGAGATACGTAACTGAAGGAGAGGCATTGAATTACAATTTGTCATGGCCAGGAAAAAGGCAGCATGATTCACATTAACGTTCATTGCGGGGCTGATATACGCTGTTGGAGAGCATCTGGAACATTGATACGTAGCCGGCCGCGGTGGCCGAGGTGACTTAGGCGCTCCAGTCACGGTCAGCACGGCCACTACGGTCGGGGGTTCGAATCCCCCCTCGGGCATGAATATTTGTGCCGTCCTAGTTTGTAAGTAGTTCATAAGTAGTTTGTAAGTTTAGGGACTGATGACCCCGTAGTTAAGTCCCATAAGCTTAACAAACATTTGAACATTGATACGTATTTACATAAACATCTGGCAGAACTGAAGTCTGCGTTCTGGAGGGAGACGTGCCTTAAGACAGTCCGTGCAGTCGTCGTAAGCCATGGTGACCTACTGGTACAGCGCCTGCCTACTGAGCAGGAAGTAACGGGTTCGAATCCCGACCATCGCAGAAATATTAATTCAGTGGCTCTCCTTCAGTTTCCAACTACGTTTTAGAGTCAATTTTCAACAGTAAATTGAATATTAAAATCTCCTATGTCTGCCTGAATTAATAGACTCGCGATTTCTCCATCTTGCTACACGGGATGTAATAAGTAAATTGATTTTGACACTCCTTTGTCTTCAGGCAATGAGGTAGGTGCGCCAAAAATAAAGCCATCTTAAGGTTTGACAATTTTTCAAAATGTTCAAATGTTTGTTAAGCTTATGGGACTTAACTACGGGGTTATCAGTCCCTAAACTTACAAACTACTTGTCAACTACCTTATACTAAAGACGGCACAAACATCCATGCCCGTGGGGGGATTCGAACCCCCGAGCGTAGTGGCCATGTAGACCATGACTGGAACGCCTCAATCTCCTCGGCTGACAATTTTTCATCTGAAAACTAGTCAGCCGATTAACTTGAAACTTCACCTTTCTTAGTAATAGCCCTTGAGCTACTAAGAAAAAAACATTTCTGATCATTCAAAGCAGTGGAAGTGTGTTCTAAACTGAAGTTCAAACATCGTAGCAAATGGCCGTATTAAGATTCAAAATGTTCAAATGTTTGTAAATCTATCGGACTCAACTGCGTGCTTATTAGTCCGTAGCTTACAAACTACTTAAACAAAGGTAAACTAACCTAAGGACAACACAATGCCGCACCCACTACTTTACCATCTCTGCTCCTAGTACCACCATTCTCAGTTTATATAACCCACCACAAACACGTCACATTCTCTCACACAAGGAAAGGAAAGAGGAAGTGTCACACTGCAAACAAATGTAATAAAATAAAATAAAATAAATGAGACGCCGTTGACGTTTTCCACTTCCAGTAGTTGGTAACCTTCATGATAAAAGCAATTAAAGTGGTTTTGTAGCTTCTTAGGCTGTTGTGTGTAATTTAAAAATACTGGTTACAGTGTGGTTGCGTAGACTTTCCCGGCGTAGTAACTGATAATATTTATCTCGGGTATGCAGCCGGATACCGTCGTCAACCAGACATGATATTTCAGCAGACCAACTGGTTGCCATCTTCAGGTGAGAGCGCAGAGCACTAACTCGCCGGAAACTGATAAAGAACAAGACACAGCAGCCCCTTTATACACTGCTAAAGACCCACCAAAGTAGAAGCCACCTAGGCGCAATAGAACCAGTAGCGCGCCGGTGGAGAAAAACGGCAAAAGCGATGGGTCGAAAACAAGGCTAGTTAAAAGAAACAGCAGGTCGAAATGAAGACCGTTGTTGCTTGATGTCAGATAAAATCGGGTTCCAAGTTTTACTTAGTGGAAAACCCTTGTCCCTATTAATAATATTATCGGCCATACGAATTTCCATGGATTCTTTGAGAACACATTCCCAGTAGCGGGAAGCAGGAGCAATCAGTTTAGTTTCATCGTATAACATCTTGTGTCCCTCATTCAAACAATGTTCAGCAACAGGTTGTTCTTTATCAGTTTCCGGCGAGTTAGTGTTCTGCGCTCTCACCTGAAGATGGCAGCCAGTTGGTCTGCTGAAATATCGTGTCTGGTTGACGACGGTATCCGGCTGCATACCCGAGATAAATATTATCAGTTACTACGCCGGGAAAGTCTACGCAACCACATCATGTACCTCCACGGGGAGGAAATGGTAAATCGTTTCAAGGAGTTTGAAAAACTACGCAAGAAGAAAGGGAAGTTACTAAGTGCACTAACATTTTTAACTAGATGCCGGAATGAAGGTATTGTTCCTAAGTTTGCTAGAATATTTCACTTTATTGATTCTAGAATGGCTAACAAGTTTAAGAAGCGTGTCAGTCTTGCGCTAGTACGTGAACGGCTTCGTTTTACTCGTAGACAACTGGATTTTTTTCCAAAGACTTATATTTTTTGCATCTTGAGATTTCATCTCGGCTTTCGGCCGCGTCATGGGAATGGGTTGAAAGTGCTTCTTGGGCCTTTTCCGACTCGGAACAGAGAGGTGCTGCTTGCAAACAGTTTTCAAAATTTGAGCGACTTTGCACTCAACAGACAATTTCTGGTTACGATTTCCGTCGGCGGGTTGTTGTTAGTCTGACAGATAAGGAACTGGACAACACTTCATTATCTGTTTTGGAAAAAGGTTTAAATTTTGCACCCACACCCAAGGTTGCTCCTATTACGGAATTTATTTGTGCTATTGAGCAAGCGGTGTCTCGTATTCCAGAAGATCAGGCTCATGAAATTAGACAAGAGGTTGCCTACAAACTTCGCAGAGCACCTCCTCCTAGAAGCAATATTTCTAGTGTGAGAGGGCGACCATCCGGTCTTTGAGAGAGGATAACGATTTGGTTATCCTTCCGGCCGATAAAGGGAACGCAACGGTTCTTCTATCACGTGGAGACTATGTGTCCAAGATGAACTTCTTATTGGATGACTCAGCCTATCGTAGGTTTCGTATGATCCCACCGAACGTATAAAACGGAAGACTCATTTACTTTTAAAGAAGAGTTCCTTGTCAGAGGATGTTGTTAAGAAACTTCGCCCTGGAGCTGTTGTCCCTCCGAGATTGTATGGCCTACCTAAGGTTCACAAGCATGGAATTCGTCCTATTGTGAGCAATTTGGGTGCCCCTACTTATAATTTGGCCAAATATTTAGCTTCTGTTCTCGCTCCTCATGTTGGGAAGTGTGATCATCACATATTGAACTCGTCACATTTTATTCGGCGGCTGAAGTCAGTTTGTCTTGGTCCATCAAACTTGCTTGTCAGTTTCGACGTTGTTTCCCTTTTTACCCGGGTTCCTCTTGAAGAGTCATTGTTATTAATTAGTAATATATTGGATGATGAAACAGTCAAGTTATGTCGTCATGTGCTGACTTCGACGTATTTCCTTTTTAATGATACCTTTTTTGAACAAACTGACGGTGTGGCTATGGGGAGTCCTCTTTCCCCATAGTCGCAAACATTTTTATGGAGGACTTTGAAGACATGGCTTTAAGGACGTCGTTTCTTAAGCCTACCAGTTTTTGGAGATACGTCGATGACATTTTTATGGTTTGGCATCATGGTATGGATGCTTAAATCGTTTTTTAGACCATTTTAATTGTCTCCATCCCAATAGTAAATTTACGATGGAGGTAGAGAACGATGGGAAACTTCCTTTCCTGGATGTTTTGGTTCAAAAGAACAGTGATGGGACCTTAGGACATGGAGTGTATCGCAAGCCAACGCATACCGATCTTTATATTCATGCGACGAGCTGTCATCCGCCACACCAACGTATGGGGGTCTTTCGTACTTTAGTAAAAAGAGCGTACGCCTGATGCTGAACATCTGGGTGAAGAACTGGAGCATCTCAAAGTGATCTTTCAACAGAATGGGTACACTGCTCAACAAATTTGTCGTGCATTTCAATTTGGTCCAAAAGGTGAACCATTAGAAGACAATCACAAGTCTGTTGCCTTTTTGCCTTTCGTCGGGAATATTTCCACTAAAATTTCAAGAATTTTAAGAAGATTCGACATTAAAAGTGTTTTTATGCCCCCACCTAAGACTAGGGTCCTCCTTGGGTCAGTCAAAGATGATTTAGGACTGAGGAAACCCGGTGTTTATAGTATTCCGTGTTATTGTGGTAAAACTTACATTGGCCAAACGATCCGCACAGTTCAGGATCGGTGTGTGGAACACCACCGTCATACTCGTTTGTTCCAACCTGAAAAGTCGGCTGTTGCTGAACATTGTTTGAATGAGGGACACAAGATGTTGTACGATGAAACTAAACTGATTGCTCCTGCTTCCCGCTACTGGGAATGTGTTATCAAAGAATCCATGGAAATTCGTATGGCCGATAATATTATTAATAGGGATAAGGGTTTTCCACTAAGTAAAACTTGGAACCCGATTTTATCTGACATCAAGCAACAACGGTCTTCATTTCGACCTGCTGTTTCTTTTAACTAGCCTTGTTTTCGACCCATCGCTTTTGCCGTTTTTCTCCACCGGCGCGCTACTGGTTCCATTGCGCCTAGGTGGCTTCTACTTTGGTTTCGCGCA
Source organism: Locusta migratoria (assembly GCA_026315105.1). Taxonomy (NCBI): domain Eukaryota; kingdom Metazoa; phylum Arthropoda; class Insecta; order Orthoptera; family Acrididae; genus Locusta; species Locusta migratoria. The sequence goes on along the minus strand of CM048750.1, from coordinate 381,891,799 downwards.
CGCGCGGTGAGTCGTCAGCAGTGTATAAAGGGGCTGCTGTTTCTTGTTCTTTATCAGTTTCCGGCGAGTTAGTGCTCTGCGCTCTCACCTGAAGATGGCAGCCAGTTGGTCTGATGAAATATCGTGTCTGGTTGACGACGGTATCCGGCTGCATACCCGAGATAAATATTACTGGTTACAGTGTTATAATGGTTACAGTGTATGAAGCCTACCTACAGTACAGTTTGAATTTCGCCGTATGTGGTTCTTACTCCTAAATCAACGATTACCCCGCAATAAGGAATACGTGCACCAAATTCGGTTGAAATCGTTCCAGTGGTTTACGAGGAGATGTGCAACATTTTCTCGTCTTGCAGTAGTTTTTCGCGCATTCCCTGTTTGTGACGTCATATCCTTTGAACAACGTGTTGTACAAGAACCTAATACCCCAAAGGACAGTCCTCATGGTCTGAAAAAATGTTCAAATGTTTGTATAACTTATGGGACTTAACTACGAGGTCATCAGTCCCTGAACTTACAAACTATTTATGAACTAACTAATTCTAAGGACGGCACAAATATCCATGCCCGAGGTGGGATTCGAACCCCCGACCGTAGTGGCCGTGCAGACCGTGACTGGAGCGCCTCAGTCCACTCGGCCACCGCGGCTGGCTCCTCATGGTCTGAAAGTCAAATGTGCAAAATTGCATCAAAAAAGGAGCAAAACTGTGGGTACTGTGGAAGTCTATAAGTAAAGCACCAACCGCCTTATTATACTGAAAATTTTATACAGACACTGGCTTTTGTTTTGTTCTGAAAGTACTCTCCGCCACGCACCACACGCGTCATCTCTCCTAAACTGTGTGTCGCGCTTGTTACCCATTGTACGCAACATGTGCACCAAATTTGGTTGAAATGTGTTCATTGGTTTACAAGGAGTTGTGCAGCATTTCCGAATGTTTCTGCTGTGTGTCGTGCATCTAATTAGTCATTCATATCTCGTGAGAAATATCTTTCAAGTGATACTTACACCCACGGTACGCGTCCTCTTGGTTTGTAGGTCCTGTGTGCAAAATTTCATCAAGATTGGAAGAAAACTGTAGATTTCTACACACACACACACACACACACACACACACACACACACAAACAAAACGCACTGATAGTGATTATTTGAACGTGGACGACATCCCGAAGTCTTGTCAATGAGTGCATCTGGTAATTAGCCTTTCAGATGCAAGGATGCCGGCACGCTATTAGTGACTTATTTCTAACGTTTGTATCTTTACACCGATTCAACGAGACTACAGAAGAAGAGAGAATTTCGTTCTATTTCAGCACTAATTATTAAGTCAGCTTTTAAAGGATTAATAAAATGTCACACATGCTGCAGGAAAAGAGTGCTCTGCAATAAAAATAAAAACACACACGTGTTTTGGGTTAGTTTCATGATATTTGCAAACATTTAGGACACAAATAATAAAAACATAAATATTAAAAAATTATGGACGTTACGTTTACGACTCTACTATTCTGATAATATCTATGCACCCCACACGTAACTTTCTCTCTTACCGTATTTTAACAAACAGCCAAAATTATTTGATAGTTTAGTTTAACTTTGACAAACATACTCTATTTTTTAACTGGTACACCATTAAACTATTATTATAATCTCTCTTCCATCTTCTACCGTAAAAATATTGTCACCCATCTTGTCATCTCTAAAATTATGCAAGTTATGGAAATAACGTATCAGAGCAAAGGCTTATAGAATTTTCTCCTGTATAAACACGTTTATTCAATTTTCGTCTCAGATGTTAAGGCATTATTTGCAATTAAATTTCCTGCAGTCAAAAGGCCATCACAAACGGCCTGTTTTTAGAGTTACTAACACATTTTTTGTCCGAAGTATTTGAAAAAGGGAGATTCGCATCACTGGTGGGGAACAATTACGACTGTGAAATTTGCTGCCGCTGCGACCTAAAAAGTGGGAACACGTTAATAAACGAAAAATATATCTATTCAAAAGAGCAGATAAAAATTCGCTTCACGCTTTCCTGAGTGATAGTCTCTAGTCTTTCAAAACTAAAAATGCGAGTGTAGATAAGTTATGGCTTACTTTAAAAGACATAATATCTGTAGCAACCGAGAGATTTATACCAAATAAATTAATAACAGATGACCTGATCCCCGCCCCCTCTCCGTGGTACACAAAACAGGTCAGATCACAGATCACTGTTTCAGAAGCAAAGAAAAACGCATGCAAAATTAAAGCAGACACCGAATCCCCAAGACTGGCAATCTTTTCCAAAAACTCGTAATCTAGCGCGGACTTCATTGCGAGAAGCTTATAAAAGTTTTCTCAACGAAATCTTGTCTTGTAACCTGACATAAAATCCGAAGAAATACTGGTCATATGTGAAGTACAATAGCGGCAAAACACAAACAATACCTTCACTACACGATAGCAATGGTAATACTACCGATGACAGTAGTGCAAAAACAGTCTTCCGGGCCTGATTCTATACCAACTAGATTCCTCTCAAAGTATGCTGATGCAATAGCTCCATACTTGGCAATCATATACAACCGATCACTTAGCGAAAGATCTGTACCCAAAGACTCGAAAGTTGCCCAGGTCAGTCCAGTTTTCAAGAAAGGCAATAGGAGTGATCCCCAAAATTACAGGTCAATCTCATTGACGTCGATTTGCTGTAGAATTTTGGAACATATACTTTGTTCGAACATTATGAACTACCTCTAAGAGAACGACATATTAACAAATATTTAACACGGATTCAGAAAGTATCGCTCTTCCGAAACAGTTTGTCCTTTATTCACATGAAGTGATAAGTGCCATCGACCGATCTCAAATCGATTCCATATTTTTTGGATACCCGGAAGACTTTTGACATTGTACCTCACAACCGGCTTCAAATGAAATTGCGTGCTTATGGAATATCGTCCCAATTGTGCGATTGGATTTAAGATCAGAAAGGACACAGTTCGTAGTAATCGACGGTAAGTCACCGAGTAAAACAGAAGTGATATCTGGCGTTCCACAGGGAAGCGTTACAGGTCCCCTACTCTTCCTTGTGTTTATAAACGATTTAGGAGACAACGTGAATAGTTCTCTTAGACCGCGGATGATGCTGTCGTTTATCGGTTAGTGAATTCAACAGAGGATGAAAAGCAACTGCAAAGTGATTTAGACAAAATTTCTACATGGTGGAGTTAATCTTCCCACTAGTTGTTGACGGTAAGTATAATGCTATCTGAACTGCTCGGCTACTCCACCGCGGCGAACTGTTTCTCTTCCACAGCCAGTCACCTCAAAGAGAATTCATAAGGAGACGGCATGGGAGTTTCCAGAAAGCGAACGCAACGCCGGGACCCTCTGGCCTCGCGTGAGAAGGCCTCTCACGTGTTGCTGCAGCTGTTCTCAAACTTTGAGGTCGCCGCGGCTCGAGATGGGCCCCGAAGAAGCGAGCGACCCAACTCCGAATTACCAGACGCTGGCGGCGGCGCAACTTCCAGCGCTCACGTTTGTCGGCTGAGGGGCATTCCATTCCCTGCACTCGCTCAGTGCACCGGCTAATGCGGGGGTGAGCTGAGCGAATGACCTGCCGACAGTTATCGTGCGCCAAGTGATAGTTAGTGCTTTCCACAACCGACAGGTCACAGCCACGTGAGACTAAGTGCAAACTGACGAGGAAAGTACATGGTCTCGAACAAACATATCTGTATAAACGTTTGGTTACAGGATCTCTACGTACACATCAATGTGCGAAAATTGGCAATTGACACTAAATAAAGTGTGAAGTAATACACATGACCACTAAAATAAATCCACTGAACTTTAATTACGCGATAAATCATTCAAACCTTAAGGTCGTAGATTCTACCAAATACCTAGGAGTTACAATTACGAACAACTTTGACTGGAGAGAACACATAGAAAATATTGTGGGGAAGGCGAACCAAAGGTTACGTTTCATCGGCAGAACGCTTCGAAGATGCACCAGCTCCACCAAAGAGACTGCCTACATCACACTTGTGCGTCCTCTCCTGGAGTACTGTTGCCCCTTGTGGGACCCTCACCAGGTGGGACTGACGAAAGACATTGAGAAGGTTCAGAGAAGGGCAGCTCGTTTTGTTTTATCACGTTACGGGGGGGGGGGGGGGGGGAGCGTCACGGAAATGTTGCAAGAATTGGGATGGAAATCATTAAAAAAAGAGGTTATTCATTGCGGCGTGATCTGTTTCCGAAGTTTCAATCACCGACTTTTAGTTCTGAATGTGAAAATATTTTGCTAGCACCCACCGACTTAGGGAGACATGACCATCCCAATAAAATAAGGAAATCAGAACGAAAACGGAACGATTTAGGTGTTCTTTGTTCCCGCGCGCTATTAGAGAATGGAACGGTAGAGAAAAGTTATGAAAGTGGTTAATGAAACCTTTGCCAGGCACTTTAATGTGATTTGCATAGTATCTATGTAGATGTAGATGAATGTGCTGGTAGTGTCGTTTTTCTGCAAAACTCTGCAACCGTGCTCTAGATAGCACTGTAGATGTAATTGTAGACGCCATACGTAATTCGGATATCTTAACTATAACTTATGTAATAATCATCGTACATGTTCTCTAGCGTATTGTCATCAAAAGCCTTGATGATAGTTGCAACTTCCTGAAAGACTGTTGGTATTCACTGCCACTGCTTCCATCGCCTCTTCCCGCACTTACCGTAGCACTACCGCTTGCAATGATTTGTTCGTCATTATCATACCTATTATCATCATTATGTGTTAGTGTTACAACAGTATCTAACTTATGCTCATATTTCTGCACCATAACAGATACGAGAAAGCATGCAAATGATTCATCTTATACACTAATGCCATCTTCACGAAGAATGGTTCTTCGTAACTTCATCTCAACTAATCGCAATACATTAGCAGGATTGATTAGCAATCGCCGCCCCATCTGACGCTTCACCACACAAATAACATCACAAAACGCAACTTCTGAGGCACACTGCACCGTCGAACCGACAGGTCAAAGTGCAATGTGGCATGGCACACGCAGAGGCCTCTAACGGACGACTGCAGAGTTTTGCAGATGCGGGAGTATCACTAGTGCAATAAGGGATCTTTACATTATCTCTTATACGATTTTGGTGTAAATGTGTTTGTTCGAGCCCAAGTACTTTCCTTGTGAGACTTGTCTAGCAGGTAGCAGGTCTCTGTGACTAGTGCACATGTGCGCTTTCCAAACGTGCCTGCATGTGTGTATTGAGTTGCAAATGACAGGTGTCTCCCTCAGCATTTCATTGGTGGAACATTCGGACGGTACAACAGTTCTTATGTAGAGATTGCGTACACTACACCTGTCCCTCCTCTTTTGAGTACTGCTGCGCAATGTGGGAATGTGCCAGGTGGGATTGACGAAGGACACAGGAAATTATTATATAAAAACGCTGACACTAAAATTATGGTACAGATTACTAATTTATTCGTACAAAATGGCCAATGAAAGTTACATAATTCGAAACATTGTTTGTCGTAGATTTCAGGAATATAAATATTATGTGTGCATTTAGCCATTAAAAGTGGTAAAAGTAAGTAGAAATTTTCCCATCTACAGCTTGGATCAAGTTCTACATTCTCCAACAATCAGCCCACTGATTCGCTATTCGCCTCGACCAAAGACGCTGTAATGCAGCGCATCTGCAGTATTAAAATAACGTATTAAAATAAGTGAATACCGAAACATTGAGTGCTCCCAACTCACTCTCTTGTGCTGTTCAAATGCTTCAGTTTTGCAGTGATTACGAGTAGTTGGAGGAAATGGATGTTTTCATATGAATGCCGATATAAAGGATGATGCTCCGGGAGGGGCATCTAGCGGTGCTCGGGTGGAACTACGAAGTCGAGAATGCCGATATATATGATGATGCGCCGGGAGTGGCATCTAGCGGTGCTCGGGTCGAACTACGAAGTCGACATGTTGTCAGTCTTGGGATTCTGAATATCGCAGTATCGAAATAACATTATTTCTTGGCATTGTATAAATATAAGAACACCGAAATTATAGTTCCATTTCAAATATTAGGCTAATGAAGGTTTTATAATTCGAAAATGGCATGAGAAGTATATACTTCCGTTTTTATTTGTTGTTATTGTGTTAGGCATTTCCCTTAACACGTAAAAGATATCGTTTCATACCTCCCAGTGCCGGTTAAATTTTACCAAATATCCCAGCGGCCTCTTATGATAAAGTTGGCAACAGATGCTGAATAGTGAGAATCGTCTTCATTATAGCCAATTGCTTGACAACGCTGATGTTTTCTCATGGAATCTTCCCTTTACGAGGGCAATTATTGTTACTGAGCGGACGAGGTACATACAAGAACCTGTCAACCATAAAGCAGGAACAGCATTATTTGTTTACTTCATTGTCTGTACAATACACTAACCGAGTCATACTATGTGGTTCGAACAAATGGGCAAAGATTTTCTATCGTATTGTTTATGTTGCCAACATAATCACGCAATGCCGCCGACATGATACGTAAAATTTTACCCCCAGTGACCATTGTAAACACAATTGGTCGATTTTCGACCACAGGCAATACTAGTTGTTATAAAAAGACTGCTGGTTTTCTGATATGGCGATACAGGGGAGAGAGAGTCTCACGAAAATAGCGTACAAGTTGGAGCGGAAATATGAAAAGAAAGGCTTTATTCTCTGCGGTGAGTTCTAATTGCCAAATTTCTTTCACCAACTTTCTCCTCCTAATGCGATGAAAAATATTGATGTTCCTTTTTCCAGTGCTCTATTCTAGAAAAAAAAAGTAAAGCAGTCAATAATGCGAAGATTGGATTTGAACACCACAGTGCTTTACAAGGCATGGTCCTGTTTGGAGGTGGTACGCCGTTGCCTTCCTCCGACCTTCGAACTGACTTACACAGCCAGTCATAGGGGGACCTACAGTTTAACGTGGGTTCCAAACCACGGTGCTACTCGGTATTTTTCACATCAGCAACACTACCAGAGGTGAAAGAAATGGAAGGTGCCAGATTAAAAAAACTGTCTGGGTAAGTCAATTCGAACGTCGGAGGAAGGCAACGGATACCACCTCCAAACAGGACCATGCCTTGTAAATCACTGTGGTGTTCAAACAAATCTTCGGATTATTGACTGCTTTACCTATTCTAGAATGCAACGGAAAATAAATAGTCTCAAAGCGGTTCGTTGAACGCTCTTTCATGTACTAACAAGAGAAATGTGCAGTAGCTGTATAGAGTAGTAAATGTACACATCCAGGGTGAAGCAGATTGCGCCTATGTGCCGCCACATAGTTCTTTTCATTCGATGAGGTTGACAGGTTTGAATTTTTTAAAACCTTAGAGGCTGATATCGTCGCTCGATAAGGCACTAGACTTCATCACAGTTACTGTGCATAATTGAATTAAGTATGGCAACGAAGATTATAGAGTGTAAAGAAATAAAAACACATTGAGTAGACATAATATTTGGTTGATTTTATCTCATTGCTTTGTATAAAATAAAGACATAAATAGAAATGTTACTGATAAGAAATAGTGTGAATGATATATACTTCTCGAAATATTGGTTTAAAGGTCATGTGTGCACAAATTCATAAAGACGGGACAAAACTATGCATTTTGTAAAATTCCGTAGGTTAAGTACCCTCTACCATGGACCGAACGAAATTTTATACCGATAGTGACATTCCTCTTGTTTTTAAGGTAGAGTGTGCAAAATTTCATCAATATCGGAACAAAACTATAGATTTCTATGCAATAAAAACTCACGTTCACACTGAAAAAAGAACTTTGTTGATCTCAAATCTTCGAGTTGTATTTCATACGACGCTTGTTCTCATAATAACAAAAAAAAAAAGGATCTATGAAATCGGTTAGGGCGTGACCAAGGTATTTAGGGATCCATTTTTATGTTGCAAAGTATCCTCCCCCATGCACCGTATGACACTTAAGGTAGACGGTGACCTTCCTCTTGTTTTGAAGGTGAAGCGTGCGAAATTTCGTGAAAACCGAAATTAAACTGTAGAGTTTGTGCGCCTATTACAAAATACATTCTTAGCTGACTTTTCTACATATAGTTTTCGAGATTTCGTGTTCACTAAGTGAGTAAGTGAGTGTCCTTTCGATTTTATATAGATAGAGATCAAGAGAACAGATTGCTTAATTTTGGATGCCAGATAATTAAGGGAGACTTGCAGACAAAAATAAATAGTAACATGCAAATCTGTAATGCTAACTTTATTTGATACAAGGTCATGATGCCTGATGCGCCAATTCTACGGCATCTGCAGCGAAACTATTGTGAGCGGTAGACTTCTTTTGATCATGTTGTGTGTGTATGTGTGTGTGTTGGCAGGGGGAGGGGGCAGTTACAAAACGCTTCATAAACGTCCGAAATTACATGCAAACTTTGTTCAGGTTCCTAACTACTCCCATTTTCGTTATTTATGACGTCATATTTCCTGAGCTATATGTCGTGCTCTCTTGTTTTTGAGTCGGATACCTTCGTGGGCGTACGCTGGACAGTTCACCAAAGTTTCATTGCAAACGAATGAATGGTTTATGAACACATAGAGGACATACACACAAACAGTTTTATATATATATATATATATATATATATATATATATATATATATATATATATATATCTGATTCTTGCTGAATCTTTCGACAGTGAAAGACCATTGCGTCGCCTGGACCCATATATATATATATATATATATATATATCATATATCTTAGATGAGCACTCACCGCATCAGATTTGCTACACCTTGATTCAAGTTCTTTCACTACGTTATCACCCTGTGAGAAAATACATCCAAACCACATGTTCTTTGTTCCTCCTGTTTCGCACTCAGTCTCTTAAAATCTCTTCTCCACTGACATTGCATTCGTTTTAGAGATGCTAATCTTTATATCATAATCCTTACACACCTGAGAGAGCTCTGAAATACTAGATTGCAACATTCGAATCGAATCTGCCATGACAATTAAGTCGTCTGCATATGCAAGTTTGCTCATTTTGTTTTTACCTACTTTACTTGATCTCAGTTCGCCGTCTACTCTAGCTGATGCCTGAAAGTCTACGTAGAGACCTTCCATGGCCTGCAGAAGTTTTCCTCCTATTCCATAATATACATATTTTAGAACAGTCAGCAGCTTCCTCCTAGGTTCAAATACGAGGTATGTCCACAAAGTAAGTTCCGTTTGGTTATATAAAACAAACGTGTACAGATACAGAAAAAAATATTTATTGTACAAAAATATTCAACTATGAAACTACTTTTCTACATAGCTTCCGAAATTTTGTAGGCATTTGTCATATCGTGGCATAAGTCTTTGTATGCCGTCTTCGTAGAAGGTTGCCGCCTCTGTACTCAACCATGTGGTAACATGTTCTTTCAGCTCGTCATCATCGCTGAAGTGTTGACCACCATGGGCAGGTTTTAGCTGTAAGAAGAAAGTCGCTAGGAGCGAGACTGTACGGAGGATGATCAAACACGTCCCAGTGAAATTCCCGTAAGAGTTGTTTGGTCACATTCGCCTTGTGAGGTCGGGCGGCAACGTTAAGGGAAGAACAAGATTCTCTTCATCTCTTCTTACACCTAAAATCTGTCCTTGGTGGTCAACACTTCAACGACGATGAGCTGAAAGAACATGTTTGCCACATGGTTGAATACACAGGCGGCACCTCCTATGAAGAAAGCACACAAAAACTTGTCCCACGCTATGACAAGTGCCTACAAAATTTCGGAAGCTATGTAGAAAAGTTGTTGAACAGTTGCAGATTTTTATACAATAAATATTTTTTCTGTATCTGTTCACGTTTGGTTTATATAACCAAACGGAACTTACTTTGTAGACATACCTCGTATTCAAATGTTTGTAAATATATGGGACTTACCTGCGTTGGTTATTAGTCTCTAGGCTTACAAACTACTAAAAGTAAGTTAAACTAACCTAAGAAACCGTGCACTTCGTAGCGAGGCACCTTAGACCGCTCGGCTACTCCATCGCGGCCTACCTGCAAGGAATACGATCATATACGTATTCTAGATCTATAAAACACAGATGCATTTACCTGTTCCACTCATATCACTTCTCCATTATTTGCCGTAAGCTAAAGATCTGATCCTGACAGCCTTCAAGAAGCTTAAACCGACACTGATTTTCATCCAAGCTTGTCTTCAACTAATACTCGCACTCTCCTTTCAACAGTACCTGAGAATATTTTTTCCCACGACGCTAATTAAAGAGATGCCTCTGTGCTTATTACAATCTTTTGTGTTTCCATGTTTGAAATTTCACGTGATTGCTGCTTTCGTCCAGTCCGACGGAACCTGTCCCGACTCCCACACGTTTTCAATTTTGTCATTTGGAACCACATGAGATCTGGCATTCCACTGCATTTGACGCGTCCCGAAAATAAAATGAAAAAGAAAAGACTAATAAGAAAAGACAAACAAGACTGTTGAGATTTGCATCTCAGTTTGGTCTTCCTAGTGCCATCTAGTGCCAAATGTCTGCAACTGGACAGTGAGTGGACGTGCTATTAGCGTGAGGACACCGCAGCGTCTCAGCTAGCCAAGGAGCGCAGCTGGCTGGCACCTTGTATGTTTTGTATTTATTTACTTACGGTAGTGTGACCAGATTTCCAAAATCAAAATACGGCACACAAATTAGAAGCTGAAATGAAGCCACATTTTGTGAAGCGTTTCGTAAATACTGAAAGGGATTTGAGTTCAAACAATTTGTCCATACAACAGCTACAGACTCGCACTTAAAAAGCTTAAAAATACTTTGCGTTGTTACTGGTGTAAGTATTATACTGTTATCACATGCAAACGCAGTATGTCACTTTTACATAACGACTTCTTTCATTAGGGCTGAAAGCTGTTATTATGTAAACAGGTTACTTATTTCTCACTCTCTACTATATTATTGAGAAGAATTTGTAAGATACCTGCTACGGGAAGATATACATTTCATATTCAAATGTACTGCGAATTCGATACCAGTGTCAAGCTAGTGAGGCATGGGTCGTTTATCTTTGGTTGTAGGCTTATTTTTCGATGGCAGTACTATCGGTATTGGAGACGGTGATAATATTGTTGCCGGTAAGTAGGGTTGTGATTATTGAGAGGGCAGACTTTGCTAGGCGCGCGGATGAGATTGCCGAAGCGTGGGGTTGTGGTTGTGTGCAGTTGTCGTTCCAGCGGGATAGCCGAGGAGATGAGATTTTGAGACTTGAATGCTGAGCAGTTTGTCTAAGGTATGGAGACGAAAGGTATAGATGACGTTGGAGAAACGATCTCTTGAAGTTTTTATAAGGTAAAGTTTTCAATGAAATACTTCGCATATTTCTATGGCACAACTTCGCATTTTAGGCTGAACTGATGGTAACAGTAACGGTCGGGAAAGATCTTGCTGTTAGCTTGTGGTCTCACGATTAATGCTAGGGACCCCTTTTAGGAAAAGTATTTATTGTAATAGTTTAGTTTTGAGATTGCGGTTTTTTATGAAATACGGAATTAATAGGTAGTGTTCTTCAAATATGGTATTGTTGTAACATTGTTTGTGTAAATCGAGTTAAATTTATTAAGAGTAAACAAATGTTTATCTTTCTTTAAAAATAATATTGTAGGCAAATTAAATATCTGAGTTATATTTTTCTCTGAATGATTTTAAAACACAAAACATGACATTGTTAGTAATTTCCATGAAGTTTCATCAGTTAGAAAATAAACCAAATTTTGTATTTTTAATAATTAGTTCGAGTTTCTTAAACAGATTACCAGTTTATCCCTCCTCACCTATTTATTAAAAGTGTCATAGATGTTTTCTGTAGTTAGCTTTCCAGTAGTTAGTACAGCAGGAAGCAGTTTGGTGTTGCGCTTATTATGCAGTAAGTGAAAGTGAGAAAGAATCAACTTTTGTTGTCATGCTTACAGTTCAGTACGATTTACAGATTTCAGGGTAGGACAATTCATACAGTGATCAGTTCAGGTTAACAAGTGTTTGCACTGAGTCGGATTGCATTGATAGATATTGTGTTCGTTACATTCCGTTAAAGATTGTTAGTTCAGTCAGAAACAAGTTTGTAGGGCCAGAATTATTAACGCAGTGATTTTTAGTATCAGTAATTTTCAGACAGTTAACTTTGTTACGACATTTTCATACAGAAACAATTAGCAGTTTATATAATAAACATTACGCAGTCAGATAGGTTTTGCAATACCTTTACATTCACATAGAATACAGTTAAAATACGCAGTCAGAATATCATAACGTTGTGCAAAGGCACTGAGGTAGAACAAGTTGAAACACATTCGGTTACATTTCACTCAAGTAGCGTCAGTCAGTTACATTTCTTAGATCATATGGTAAAACACGTAACTTTCGCAGCAGACGTAAATTTTGTAAGAGAGAAGGTCAAGCAACAAACTTTCAAATTCATGTTATAATTTGAAATACAGTTTTGTGAAAAACAAGAAGTTTAGTATTTAAAGGGTTAAGGATACAATTATAACTAAGACTCATGTTCAGGATGCTTCATATGCTATTTTCATCAGCCCATAAAGTAATGGCGTCAGATAGACAATGTCCAAAGGTAATTAAGAGCTGGAAACTTTGCATCAGATATCACGATATGAAATAAGTTGAAAGAAATACTTAATCACCAAGACAGTATTTCTAAATTCGTGCTTCACCACTTCACATACATTTTTAACATTGTTCACTTGGCGCACTCCAATGACTTGAGGGAATAGTTACGTATTTTTCGTTGCTTGTAAACATAACAAAACTTCCTCAGCAATAAGACGCTTACTTGAGATATTATGACACTATTCTCGCGTTTTGCAACAGAAGATATGAAATTTATGGCGTTGTTTTGCTCTAAACAACTAGGCCGTGTGTGTTGGACAAAGTCTGACCGACGTCCACTGTCGACCGAAAAAGTGCTTCTATTCAACGTGAAATTAATTTCTCGCTTTGCTGTTGTAATTTTGGAAATGAAAACTTCACTTCATTCCTTTTGGTACTTATACGAAAAAGTAACGTAACTGGTGACTCTTAATTGATTTAAAACAACAGATCTGAATGTTATACGCCGAAGATATAACCAATACACACCTACTCGCCATGTGAAAGAATTACATAGTACCAAACAATGAACTTCATAAATCGTTCCTCGTCCACTTTGCTTGACTAAAAAAGTGCACTTTATCCTCTGGCTAAGGTCATACATCGAGTTTTTAGTTTCATTGTTTTTATATTGAAAAGTGTTACTTAAAAAATAGTATTATTATTGTCGTCTGCTGAAAGCTATACTTCTGCTTAGTGAAAGTTGCTAATAGATAATAAAAATTGAACTTGAGACATAAGTGGGAGTTGTTATTAAAATAATTGAAACTTGTTTTTGTCACTCAGGTTGCCAGTCTATAAGTACTTTACCTGAATCAAAATTATCTGTGTAAAGGAAATAAAGTTGCCCTGTGCGATATTTAGCCTCACAGTAAAACTTGAATGAATGTTGAATCAAAGTTGCTAGGCTTCAAGATAAGTCATTGTAATGATTAAGTAACAGTGGTTTATAAAAGATCTAAATACTTTGCTGTAATTGTACGTGCTCATATAGCTCTAGTAAAAAAAAAGAAAACAGTTTACGCAACTGACTCGTCTTTTAATAACATTTCTAAACAAATTCCAAAGCACCATATAACGTGATTGTTTTTTGTGCGTATATAGATTGAAACTAAATGTTTTGTTCCTCTTTCCACACCACAACTCTGACTGATTACACCCTTGTGTAAGCACACTATGGAAAGCTATCTGGGTAGCAAACCTACGTAATAAAACCACTTCTGATTTGTACCTAAGTTCATAAAGAAAATGTATCCTCACCCTTTGTGATATGATTACCAAACAAATTTACACACTACCATTGAACCAAAATATGTAAATGATTTGATGACTCCTGAAGTCATTTCCTTGACAATTAACACAAACATTTGTTATACCACAGCTGCACATCTGTTCTCAAAATCACTGCAAAAGAATACTAGCTCCATGGTTCGCTATGTACATTGCGAATCTCAACTAACTACCGGTAGTACTATCCATGTTCATACTGATTTTTTTTAAAAAAGTGGATAAGTTACTGGGGCTGTCTTCAGGGAAAATGATCAAATCGACAATCTAGGTAGGTTTCAAGTATTTATCTAATTGTGATTATTGTGTCACAAGACATGAAGTTAAGTACAATGAAATTTACAATCCACTCTTCACCATATTACGAAATTGTCCATTAACATGAAATTTACAATCCACTCTTCACCATATTACGAAATTGTCCATTAACATGTTGCAATCAAAAATAACAAAAAAATTACGAGAAAGCCAATCCGCATTTCTCTTCTCCTTTCAAAATAACAAAATTACAAGAGAACAACACTATTTCTTTGTGAGTGTTTCGTGGTTCGTTAAAAATATTGTTTAATTTAATTGTTTGATGGTCAAACATCGACTATACTGATTGGATTCCTACAGCATGAAGTTGTAGTTAGCTTACCTGTAGTCTTCGCGATCAATCTCTTCCACCATAAAACTTGCAAAAATTGTTTCCACTCCATAATGCTCGTTTGACTAACACGACAGCTTCCTGCAACCTTACATCTGTCCGAAGCACTTCAACCATGCCGCAACACACCACTCCTCAAAAGCGAGCTTCTCCGAGCCAAAGATAGCCCTCGCGGAGCCAGAGATATAGCGTCAGAGATATACAAAACGATACAGCCACTCTTCAATATGTTTCTGAAAAGCACAACGTTTCGAAAATGCGGGACAATTAACGAAAAACCGGACAAAATACATCCCGTATTTGCTTTAACGGGACAACGGGACAATTAAGCTTAATAAGGGACGATCCCGTAAACTCAAATGTTCAAATGTTTGTATAGCTTATGGGACTTAACTACGGGGTCATCAATCCCTAAACTTACAAACTACTTATGAACTAACTAATACTAAGGACGGCACAAATATCCATGCCCGAGGGGGGATTCGAACCCCCGACTGTAGTGACCGTGCAGACCGTGACTGGAGCGCCTCAGTCTCCTCGGCCACCGCGGCCGGCTCCCGTAAACTACGGGACGTCCGGTCACCCTAGCTTACGATAAATAAGGTATTTTTATAGAAGTGGTGTTATTTGTCTGAGTAGAAATAAGGGGAGAACAGGGAGACCTCTCGTACTACACAACCAGAACTTGAGTGTACCAGTTGCAGAGCCAGCGGCCTGCAAGTGAAACGCGTACAAAGACCAACTTAAAAAACTATAAAGATAGGAAGCTTATATGGAAGGGACATGTTCATTAATATGCTCTGCAGAAATGATCACATTTAAACCATCACGCGGGAATAGCTGTGCGCTCTAAAGCTAGGCGCAAATTGAGACGCGTATAGCACTCGCGCAGTGACGCGGTGCAGTACGCGTTTTTCTTGTTTTTTTTTTTTCTTTTTTTACTAAATTATTTTTACAGGACAGTGACATAATTGTGTAAATAACTTCATTGCAAATATCAACATGATATCTCTGAGTTCTGTGTGTTCAGTTGTTTTGTAAATAACAAAACGTGTGTTCATAACAAAGCCAAATAAAAATTGTAATACATATTCTCCTGTGGATATTCATAATTTTAGTAAATATATCCGTAACGTCAGTAATAATTGGTGACCCCGACGTGATTTACTGCGGTTTTTATTGCGTCGGCGGTCGAAGCTTCTATTGCGAGACGTGCCTCTGTAATTGGTTGTCAATGCAGCTATTTGTTGCTCTAGCTCCGAAATTCTTGTCATTAGGTCATTCATTGTTACCGGAACATCTTGTTTGGTGCAAGTGTCACTTTTCATAACGAACAATTCGTTACGAGGATTCAGTTCTATTATTCTATCAGCCATTACAGCCACCTTTTCGAGTCAAATGTTCAAATGTTTGTTAAGTCTATGGGACTTAACTACGGGGTCATCAGTCCCTAAACTTACAAACAACTTATGAACTACCTACAACTAAGGACGGCACAAATATCCATGCCCGACGGGGGATTCGAACCCCCGACCGTAGTGGTCGTGCAGACCGTGACTGGAGCGCCTCAGTCACCTCGGCCACCGCGGCCGGCCTTTTCGAGTCCTTCGTCAGTGACAATTAAAATGTTCTTTATAGAATCTGGAAGTTTTTCTAACCAAAGTGTTTTAAGAACCTTTTCTGAAACATCTGCGCCTGCCAATGCTTGCATTTTGCGTAATAATTGACTAGGCTTTTGGTCTCCTAGATCAATTCCAGTGAAGAGTCTTTCGATGCGCCTATCTTCGCTTTCTTTAAAAATATTGAGCAGACGTTCCTTAGCCGCCATATATTTATTCACTTCAGTGCTGCGAATCATGTCCCAAATATTCTCGATATATTTTGGCTCTAACTGCGACACTAGATGGTTGAATTTAGTCTCTTCCGTTACAATTTTGCAAATGCTGAATTGTGCCTCAACTTGATAGAACCAAATTTCGGGTTTATCACTCCAAAACGGCGGAATTTTGACACTGACTTTATTCGCTTCCAGTCGATCTACTGGCGTGCTACTATTTGTTATCGTGTTCGCTTTTGTCGCCATCTCCTCTTAGTAGTGTACAGGGCAGTGACATAACTGTGTAAATAACTTCATTGCAAATATCAACATGATATCTCTGAGTTCTGTGTGTTCAGTTGTTTTGTAAATAACAAAAAGTGTGTTCGTAAGAAAGCCAAATAAAAATTGTAATAAATATTCTCCTGTGGATATTCATAATTTTAGTAAATATATCCGTCACGTCAGTAATATATTCTAGTGGGAGCGCGCAAATAGGCAGGCAGTAGGACGCTGACGCGACCTGCGCTGCGTGGCGTTGTGGTCGAGGCACAGTTTCCTGCGCCAGAGTGACGCCCACACCGTGGGGTAGGGAGGGGGATAAAGACGTCTGCCGTCTGCCGTCTGCTACCTTCTACAACCTGCATACGGAACTTTCTCATTCACTAGTGTTTCGATTTTCGCTACTTAAGCTCTCGATATTTTTGTTATCGTGAATGTTTTACAGTTATTTACATCGGTATAGTATTCCTACTTTCCTTTTGTAACAGTCCAGGAGGCCTAAAACTGAACCGGCAAAAACATTTTGAATGTATAAGTTATATACTCAAATTAATAAATAAACTTTTTTTCTGTGTATAACAATTCGTATGTGAGCCACCCTCATTATTTTTTCCTAGAATTTCACAGTTATCTGCTGAGTTAGCTAGAACCCTTAATGATTATTATAGGTCGATTTAATAACTGGTTGTAATGACGTACGACGCTGGAGAGTGAGCTGACAAGTAGACTTGCGCATAATAGTTCGCGATCGGGAGCGCTCACTTTAGTTCGCGGCTCTGCCGCTCTTTTAGTTCGTCGCGAACTAGTTCACTCTCTTAGTTCGCCGGACGCGGTGGCCGAAGGGACTGAGGCGCTCCAGTCACGGTCTGCACGGCCACTACGGTCGGGGGTTCGAATCGCCCCTCGTGCATGCATATTTGTGCCGTCCTTAGTCTTAACTTAGTTTGTAAGCTTAGGGACTGATGACCCCGTAGTTAAGTCCCATAAGTTCGTCCGCTCCCAGTGACGGCTGAGCGGCGTGGTCTGCGCGTGCAGGTGAAGGGGGAAGTTCCCCCACCTAGCCGCTTCATGCGCTTGCTGTTTGAGCCGCTAACGATATCACGCAAACCAAAAGAAACAGTTTGTGGATAATTTCTCGCGTTTAAGTTGAGAGTAATCTGTATATCTTGGCATTACGTAATTTATTAGTCAGATATTGCAGAGTGCAGAACACATCAAAACAGAAATTTTGTAGCACTGAACTATGTAATCTAGCAGGCAGACGCTCACCTCGAAATGGCTCTCATCAGCAGAAGGCAAACACTTGATTTTTAATTCTACTACGCGCCCTCTCGCTATTACCCGTCGGTTTTCGAAAAAGAATCCAACGAACTATGAAGCGAGATACGTTTGGCATAATCGTCCGTTGCTCCTAGTTCGTCCACTTCTCCTAGTTCGTCCGCTTCTCCTAGTGCGTCCGCTTCTCCTAGTTGTCCGCTGCTGCTAGTTCGTCCGCTGCTGCTAGTTCGTCCACTGCTCCTAGTTCGTCCGCTCTTTTTGGCTTTTGCTACCGATATTGAAAGAGCATATCAGCTCTAAATGAAGGTAACTGGCAGAAGGGAATCACGCGATTCTGCGCGCTCTCGCGTCCTGTCGCTGTTCCCCGTCAGTCTTCGGAAAAGGAGCGGACGAAATAAGAGGCGAGGGATCTGCGAACTAGCTCGCGTAGTTCGCCTGTGGGAGCGCTCTTCCGAACTAGTTCGTTCGCGAACTGCAAAAGACTACTGGCAAGCGGCGGAGAAAGGAAGCGAGCTGTCCGGTGTTCCGCAAAAAAGCCCTGTACACATGAATGCACCACAAGAACTTTATCAAATGAAAAAAATTCTATGAATACACTTCATACTCTGAAAGTCTCTGAAACCTCTATTTAAGAAGTCAGTGCATATCCATTGAAACACCGTTTTTGCGCTCTTAAAAATCACATTTTTAAGTTTCTCCAGTAGCAGAACGGACGGATGTGGCTGCGAAGTTGTTCCACTTTTCAAAGCCTATACTCCAAATGGAGATAAGACTGCCAGGACGACGTTTCCTTACAAACATATACAAATGAATTTACTGACGCATTGTGGAGTGAACATATGTCGGAAAAAAAACACCATTACGCATCTACCTGACTGCTATGTTTGGATCCAGATATACTTGTCAAATTTCACTAAAAAACTAATTTGTAACAAGTAGGGATACGCAGCATACGAGCTCTGTCAATGTGGAGAAAAACAAACAATGACACACCTGCTGAGCTGCCCATCCTTGCCGGCGCCATGCACTTTCAAAGACCTGTGGCTGGCCAACGACGCTGCAGTGAAGTATGCCGAACACTGGAGAGAGATATGAGCCTGCTATGGACAATAATAATGTATTATGTGTGAAAATCATTATTGTGTATATATGAATGTATAATTAGTACTTAGTTTTTATTTGTAATCTATTATATGTAGCTTATTAATTACCTACAGATGTAGCTCAGACACGATTAAATAAAGCGGAAGCCCACTTTGGAAACACTATTCGCATAAGTTGCTCCGCATGTCAGCCTAACTTTAAGAAACGGGCTGAAGACGGAAATGTAATTCCTTGCGTTGATTTTTTTAACACAAATACCTACAGTTCATTGTAATCCGTAATTTTTACTCAAAATCAAGCAAAAAATAGTATAATGTATGACCTGTTCCTGGATTTTTCAGTAGAAGTTGGACTACACATTTTATTTAATACTTTTTGTGAGTGAAAATAGAAATAAATAAATTGCAAAATAATATAAGTTTCACTGGATTGTTATACACATTTATTTCACATCTTTTGTAATTCATATTAGTTTGAGACTGAAAATTAAAATGAAAAATTGATAAAGAATATGTGGTTTTACTTCTGGACCTCGATAAAAATTTTCCAAACTATCCGGACCCCATCCAAGATTACTTGCCGATCTCTGGCCTATTGTCAAATGTATATTAATTAAAATGACGATAAGTCTTCTTCTCACAGGGAATACCTGGTTACCTATCATTTTCCTGAAAGGCATTATTCTCAGTTACAGTAGACTGACCATCGTGTTATGCAGTGGATCAATTGCTTACTTTTTATAATGATAGAAGAAACTTTAATAGAGGCAGTGAGAGGGCACAGAAAACTGTATGGTACAACAAATGGTAACTACATGAAGATAAAACTCAAATACTGGATATGGAGTGATATTGCACATGATTTGCGTTTCAAACTATCCACACCGTTTCTTTTCAATCGCAATATGTTTGGAGATTTCAAGTTTTTCTTCACTGATGAGAAAAGAAACGCTTCTTCCTCAGCGTTAGTGTCGGAATCTGATGCGAAATTCTACTGTACCAGTAACGAATGTTTTATCTGTGAATCTCACACTGTCTGTCATGCGAGCCTTAGGAGAGTAACCGGCGTCTAGAATGCGCTCATCTGACTAGCGCTGTCGCAAGCGTCCCAATGTGTGCGCTGGTCCGGAGCAGCGCGTATGGAAAGCTCGTGTAGCGGTGGAGTGTCGCGACACTACGCGAGTACTATACGCATCTCAATTTGCGCCTAGCCTTTAAGGCGCCTTGCTGCAGTGTTTTCGGCTGCTCTTCGTCGGAGTTTCCCTCACTGAGCATCGGCGTGTATGTTGACGTTAAGCCTAAGTAGTTTTAAGCCTAGGGGCCGATAACCACTGCTGTTTCACCCCATAGATTTACAATAATTTGAAATCTTGAGTGTTTGAACCACATTGTCACGCGGACTAAAATCGACATTGATACCAAGGCCCAACGCCACCTATAGGTAAAGTGTGCCTGCAGATTTCGAACTGTACAGCCAGATCAGTGAGTTTAGAAGAGGACGCATATCGAATGGCTATTAAATGATCTGGGAACGCAACAGGTGCCTACAGAGTTGGATCATGTGGGAACATCCAGATGAACCAAATGGTTGTTAAGCTTATGGGACTTAACTACGGGGTCATCAGTCCCTAAGCTTACAAACTACTTATGAACTAGCTAATCCTAAAGACGGCAAAAACATCCATGCCCGAGGGGGGATTCGAACCCCCGACCGTAGTGGCCGTGCTGACCGTGACTGGAGCGCCTCAGTCACCTCGGCCACCGCGGCCGGCCCAGACGAACCCCTCGTCACCTGAATGCATTGTAGAACAGGTGTGCGGTCAGTCGCCATTTACTACGACATGGACTACGTGAGCGTCAACCACTTCTAGGCCTAACAATGCCTATAGCTGGCGTCATAAGAGAGCGCTTTCGCGCAATGAGGCGGAGCGATAAGGGAAGCGTGAAGGGGAAATTGAAGTTTCGCGAACTCGCGGCTAGTCACACGCCTAGAGAAAGAATGTTATTGGCTGACAGTGCGATAATGGAGGGGCATGCGCAGAACAGCTGAAAAATTGGCCGCCTCCGAACGTGACACTATTCTGATTTTTATACACTACTAGCCATTGAAATTGCTACACCAAGAAGAAATGAAGATGATAAACGGGTAATTAATTGGGCAAATATACTAGAACTGACATGTGATTACATTTTCACGCAATTTGGGTGCATAGATCCTGAGAAATCAGTACCCAGAACAACCACCTCTGGCAGGAATAACGGCCTTGATACGCCTGGGCATTGAGTGAAACAGAGCTTGGATGCCGTGTACAGGTACAGATGCCCATGCAGCTTCAACACGATACCACAGTTCATCAAGAGTAGTGGCTGGATTATTGTGACGAAACAGTTGCTCGGTCACCATTGACCAGATGGTTCCAATTGCTGAGTGATCTGGAGAATGTGCTGGCCAGGACAGCAGTCGAACATTTTCCGTATCCAGGAAGGCCTGTACAGGACCTGCAACATGCGATCGTGCATTATCCTGCTGAAATTTACGGTTTCGCAGGGATCAAATGAAGGGCAGAGCCACGGGTCGTAACACATCTGAAATGTAACGGCCACTGTCCAAAGTGCCATCGATGCGAAAAAGAGAAGACAGAGACGTGTAACACCATTCCATCACGCCGGGTGATACGCCAGTATGACGATGACGAAAACACGCTTCCAATGTGCGTTCACCGAGATATCGCCAAACACGGATGCGACCATCATGATGCTGTAAACAGAACCTGGATTCATCCGAAAAAATGGCGTTTTGCCATTCGTGCACCCAGGTTCGTCGTTGCGTCCACCATCGCAGGCGCTCCTGTCTGTGTGTTAAGGGTAACCGCAGCGTTGGTCTCCGAGCTGATATCCCTTTCTGCTGCAAACGCCGTCGTACTGTTCGTGCAGGTTGTTGTCTTCCAAACGTCTCCATCTGTTGACTCAGGATCGAGACGTGGCTGCACGATCCATTACAGTCATGCGGATAAGATGCCTGTCATCTCGACTGCTTGTGATACGACGACTCGCAATTATTGATATTTTCAAACTTGCATTCGTTTACGTTATTTACTTTGATCATTCCTTTACCTTGATAAACTTTCAGAAAAATGTGTTCTATAGATTTGTCTTCCAGAAAATAATTTTCCCATGCTGATTCAAGCGAGGCTGAACTATTGTAGGTGGATTAAGTGAACTTTGATGTTTGATTCCAATTCATGTCTTTAGTCGAGCACACTACCGGCCCTGAGATTCTGTGTCTGATTTATTGTTTCCGCGAGCGGAATAAATTGAATTTGAGCTAACCGCAACGTGTGCTATTACCTGTATTTTTGAGCAATTTGACATCAAATACATAGGCAAATAAACCAGTTATTTACACGAATGGATGATACAATGGTATTCAACTACTTTACATACAGAGTACTCGTAGTACTTTATTTTTTAAAATAGATTTCTTGTGCCAGTGAACTATGAAACTACAACTGAGCTGCATCACAACTCGAAATGAAGGTAACTGGCAGAAGGGAATCTCGCGATTCTGCGCGCTCTCGCGTCCTCTCGCTGTTCCCCGTCAGTGATCGGAAAAGGAGCGGACGAACTAAGAGGCGAGGGATCTGCGAACTAGTTCGCGTGTGGGAGCGCTCTTCCGAACTAGTTCGTTCGCGAACTGCACAAGACTACTGGCAAGCGGCGGAGAAAGGAAAGCGAGCTGTCCGAAGTTCCGCAAAAAAGCCCTGTACAGATGAATCCAGCACAAGAACTTTATCAAACGAACAAGTAAAGTCCATGAATAAACTTCATACTCTGAAAGTCTCTGAAACCTCTATTTAAGGAGTCAGTGCATATCCATTGAAACACCGTTTTTGCGCTCTTAAAAATCACGTTTTGAAGTTTCCCCAGCAGCAGAACGGACTGATGTGGCTGCGAAGTTGTTCCACCTTTCTAAGCCTTTACTCCAAATGGAGATAAGACTGACAGGACGACGTTTCCTTACAAACATATAAAAATCAATTTACTGACGCATTGTGGAGTGAACATGTGTCGGAAAAATAAAAAAAATTCAAAACATTACGCATCTACCTGACTGCTATGTTTGTACTTGTCAAATTTCATTAAAAAACTAATTTGTTGAAGAATAAGTATCGCTCAAGATTAACGGAACCCCACTTGTAAGACACTATTCGCATAAGCTGCTCCGCATGTCAGCCTAACTTTAAGAAACTGGCTGAAGACCGGTAATGTAATTCTTTGCATTCATTTTTTTAACACAAATACCTTCAGTTCATTGTAGTCCGTACTTTTTACTCAAAATCAAGCAAAAATAGTATAATGTATGACCTGTTCCTTGATTTTTCAGTAGAAGTTGGACTAAACATTTTATATAATACTTTTTGTGAGTCAAAATAAAAATAAATAAATAGCAAAGTAATATACGTTTCACTGGATTGTTATACACATTTATTTTACATCTTTTGTATTTCATATTAGTTTGAGACTGAAAATTAAAATGAAAAATTGATAAAGAATATGTGGTCTTACTTCTGGACCCCGATAAAAAATTTCCAAAGTATCCGGACCCCATCAAAGATTATTTGCCGACCTCTGACCTATTGTAAAATGTATATTAATTAAAATGACGATAAGTCTTCTTCTCACTGGGAATACCTGGTTACCTATCATTTTCCTGAAAGGCATTATTCTCAGTTACAGTAGACTGACCATCGTGTTGTGCAGTGGATCAATTGCTTACTTTTTATAATGATAGAAGAAACTTTGATAGAGGCAGTGAGAGGGCACAGGAAACTGTGTCTGATGTATTGTTTCCGCGAGCGGAATAAATTGAATTTGAGCTAACCGCAATTTACCTCCCATAACTATGCTCATACGCTTGCGTAACATTTACTGTTATTGGTGGTGCGCAATATACGTGAAACTTATAATTGCATAAATTATTTTGGCTGAGGTAAAAAATATTCCACTCCGCATCACCTCATAGAGTTATTACTTCTGGGTCACGGAATAATTTGCTATATAAACATCTGTTAGAAATTTTTGCTTTGCCCTATATTCCGCGATTCTTAATTATTTTAATAATTTCTTTTTTAATGTTTACCAAAAAATAGACATTAAACAGAAATAATATTTTAGATTTCCCCACAACATTTTTCGTTATATCCAATTTAAGTTATTAGTTATAATAATTTCTAAGAACGTAGTTGAATTTAGGCCTTAATATCTGATTTAATTTTTTAGACATAACTTAACGTTTACATTTAATTCTCATGGACGGATTATAACATCATTTTATTTAGGGTCAACTGCCAATTTTTGCGCCATACAACTATCTAAAATGTTTTGTAGTTGGTATTAATCTTCAGGAGACTTTACTATATGATAAATGGCAGTATAATCTGCAAAGAACGTAGTAGGACTGCTCAGGTTTTCTCCCAGATCGTTTATACAGATAAGGAACAAAGAGGACGAATAACTTCGGGGAACGCCAGATATCACCTCTGTAGATTAGATTAGTACTTGTTCCATAGATTATGTATACGACACTTCGTAATGATGTGGAGCATGTCAAGTTAATGGAAGGTGTTTTTACAAAATATTACTTTGTACTAAATATTACATGACACGATTTTTAATTTTTTTATTTTTTTATTTTTTTATTTTTTTATTTTTCAGTCTATTCCTTTCATAAATTACTACAAACTGTTTTCTTTCTCACAGGAAATCCCCAGTGCAATATTATATCTGAGACGATACAGTTTTCCATAAGCACGCTGTTTGATAAAAATCTGTAAGTGCGGTACGGTGTACTAAGCCTTCTGAAAATCTAAAAATAATCCGTCCTCTTACGGGTCGTGAAAACACGCGTGGGTGACGAACTGCTGACGTCACAGGGTCGAAAACCGTTAACTACCGTCGGAAGTGTGAAACCAAGGATCTGGCATGTAAGATTTTTGCTGCGTGGCGTGAAACGTGGCTGATGAGATGCGACTTGGGTTTTACGTGGCAAGTTGTTGAACCGTCACATTGCAAACTGACTTCCGTATTTCGTGTATTCTATCATTCTAGCGAACGTTGTATGAAGACTAGCATTATAAAGCGACAGTAAATCGAGGACCTTTGGAAAATGCATCATTTTTAATAGGATCTGTCACAATAAAATTACCGGAAGCTACATATTAATAGCTTTTAAAGTTATTGTATTTCACGTCTGTTCGTGTTATATCTTTTGTACTGTGAAATAATATCGTTCCTCTGTTAAGGTAGAACGCCATTCTATCAAAGGAGCGTCTTTCTGATGCTGTGTCATAGCCAATAACCAATTAGAACGTATTGTAGGTGCACATATTTTACACTACATCACGTTTGACGTTGGTTCAGAGGAGAAGGGAAAAATACGTAGTGGGCAGCGTCACAAGATTCAAAGTTTCAGAACATAATTATGACGTAAGTGTATTGGGATTCACGTCTTCCATCCCCCAAAGTCAAAACTTTCCTACACGTTTCTGGCTCTTTCTTGTTAATTTAATATCTGATATTCATTGTTATTTCTTTTTAAGAAGATGGATCAGTGCTGTGGTTAGGGTCACGAGCTGTGAAGGAAAAAGAGAACAGTAACAAGTTTGTGTCTGCAGTCTACCAGATACTTTTTAAGGATTTGGTTTAATAACGTTTATGAATCTTTTTATTAATTCCATACAATTATAATATCAAACATTCGACATTATTTATTACAAACAAGGACGAACTCTGTTGAACTATTCGTGCTACGGTTCGGGTTTTCCCCACGGCGTTTTCAATCTGTCGCATTTCAGTAGAGAGTTGGCATAGTTCAATTTCACATTGAAAAAGGAACATGGCCAGATTCAATAAAGGAGCGACAGTGTTTCCATAGAATACTAAAAGAAAAAAATTATCAGAACAAACATTATCGAGCTGAGGCGTAGTCTCGCTTGTATGGACAAGGTAAATGCATCAGACGGAATCCCAAACTAAATTTTTGAATGTGCAGAATATGCAGAACGTGTTAAGGTAGAAAAATAAGAGATAGATGGAGAGAGAGAGAGAGAGAGAGAGAGAGAGAGAGAGAGAGAGAGAGAGAGAGAGAGCAGGACAAGTAGAGGTGATGGAGAAGATGTCTTTTATCGTTGATAGTTTTAATGATTTTATGTCAAAAGTGATTTCAAAAACTACTTCTATCTTGGGCCCACATTGTTACAGATGTCGTACATTGACAAAATTATATTAGCTTAATCCATAACACTGCAATATATCTTAAGATTTACTTGTTTCTTTGGGCAGAAAGCCGTCATCAGTTGTCATTTTGGTATTCAGAAGGACTGTTATTTTGTTTTAACTGACTCTTATTAGAATTTCACGTGTTATATTGTAGAACCTTGTATATCCTTATTATTTTCCAGTCACGAATTTCAGTTATTTGGTAGCATGTATAACACGTGGTTCACGAGAAACCTCTCACCTCTTCCAGATATTTTTAACGATTTAGTTTAATTACGGTTTATGGCCTTTTTTTTATTCATTTAACACAATTATAACATCCAATATTCGATGAATTCCGAGGTGCTAGCAAACAGCTGAATGAAATTAAAAGAATGTATGAGATACTAGAATATAACACCTAAAATCTAATAAGAGTCAGTTAAAGCAGAATAACAGCCCTTCTGAAAAAAAAAAAAAAAAAAAAAAAAAAAAAAAAAAAAAAAAAAAAAAAAAAAAAAAAAAAAGACACCTGGCAACGGTTATTCTGTCGAAATATACAGGGTGAGTTTGTTGTGACCCTGGGATGTTGTAGATTCTGGGAGGTGAACCTTGGCTAGCGACGATGTGAACTAGGTCTTTTGCTAAAAGAACTGATTTGTCCTCAAAGGCTTTATTAAAAAGTGAGATAAATACTTAACTTTGGTGTGCTTGTATTGGTACAGACTTCTTGTACTGTTACGTAGTTATGCTACGTCATAGAAAACTGTTCCGGTTTGCACATATACAGAATGCTGGCTCTTCTATGACGAACTTCTGGAACTGCATTATTCCTGGACTGACTTGCGCTGACTGGAAGTGCCTTAGGCCGTCGGCACACGGAACGGGATAGCTAACGTTGACTTGCCGCTCTCCGAGATTTCTGACGCCACATCCTGATTTTTCCCGTTGAGGAGCCATTTCCTCCGGTGAAACACGAAATAAGTTGTGCGATATTTCGTAACGTGCCACGTTCCAAGTAGGAGCACAAGGAATCGAGAACACCGTCTACTGTACGTTATGTTGCGACCTTTTCCGCTTCAGTTCGCTTCATTTACTTCTAGCAACATGACTACTGCGTGGACTAACAAATGTGTGTTTTAATTGAAGTCAAGAAGGAACAAAAGTGCTTATATAATGAATAGACATAGCAATATTGAAATGAAGATGAAACATCGACAAAAAAAAAAAAAAAAACATGCAATGATAAAAACTGTATGTAAATAGCACTTCCGGACATTGTAGGAGACAAATCACCCTGAAAACGGCTCGATTATTGAACTTCTTCAATACGATGTTGTGTCAGGAGGGATTTTTTCGTAATAATGAAGTACAACTACGAAACTTGGTGAAATACTGCGCGAGAGACTAGCGAAGTGTAAAAGTGAAGTTACGTTTTGCGATGTTCTTTTGTTAACCAATGAAGCCGAGGGAATAGTGTAAAGAAAAAATGCTTCCAACAAGGTGCGATGTCAATCTTCATGTTTCAGTTTATTTCAATATTGCTATTTTTATTGTTTTTCTATTTAGAATCTCCCCATTCCCGCGGTAGTTCCGTTAAATTTTTGTACTTATTTTCTTTTTCTTTTTCTTCGCTAACATTTATATTTGTGAAGTTATTTAGTTCATGTTGTTATCGACGCCACACTACATTCGCATTGAAATATGAATGTCGGTTATCGTGATGACGTTGTGTCTGACGTCATGGGTCAAAGTGGATCTCTTAAATCGTCCACCATGTTTTCCCCAACACGGTTGGAATTGCGCATAGAGGCGCATATCCTGCTATCTTTCACAAACGATTTCGCGAAAACTAATTGGTAGAAAATTTTAATTTTTTCACTACTTAAATCTTTATATGTCAGCATTGTGACGAAATGCTCATTATTTCGTTAATAGTTATAGCTAGTAAGATATTGGCTTTGAAATAAGAGACAGTGTTAGGTTAGGAAAAGTTTGCAGTAAAAAATAAGGGCTGCTATCATATTCCTTTTGGTGCATGTTACACCATATGTTGCTGTGGATGAAATTTTCCTGACGTATTGAAATTTATTTTAAATTTAACAGATCTTTACCTTTCACTCAAATTGCTAAAATTTGTTTTATGTAGCGAACTCATTTCCCATTGTGATAAGGGCAGCATGAAATTTAGTGTGGATCATACACCGTTAGAGGTATCAAAATGATATTTTGGCAAATGATAACATGTAAAGTGGGGCGTTTTTCGCCATATGGATACTACGCAAAACCTTATTAACTGTCTTGTTATTCAAGGAAATGTAATTTTTTTTGAACGAAAAAGAATAAACTTAGGGATTTATTATTAAAAAAAAAAAGTTCAAATGTTTGTATAGCTTAAGGGACTTAACTACGGGGTCATCAGTCCCTAAACGTACAAACTACTTATGAACTAGCTAACACTAAGGACGGCACAAATACTCATGCCCGAGGGGGGATTCGAACCCCCGACCGTAGTGGCCGTCAGACCGTAACTGGCGCGCCTCAGTCCCCTCGGCCACCGCGGCCGGCTAGGGATTTATTAATCAGTGTACAGGTATTCCGTCATCATTCGCAAATCTTTATTTCTTTGCTTGTTGTCCAATGTGTTTCAGACCTACTACTCAGTTTACAAAAACTAATTGGAGTTACACTTCCTAGCAGTAATAGAACGAAAGTTACTAAATCTAATGTGGATTTTATGCGAGAATACTAGAAAATGACAGATACGAAGAAACTCTTCACTGCGTAATGACTGACTTTTTCTCAATTCATCACATAATAAAGCACTCTGTATTGAGGTATTTACAATGTCCTTTTCATATAACTGAAAAATTGAAATTGAATATTACATAGACACACAGCACTTTTGTAGTTTGTGACTATTAAATTTGATGGCTTAAGAAGTAAGTCAGTACCAGTATCTTCCAGTATGAATGTTATGCAGTAACGACCTGTGCCTAATTCTTAGGAACTCTAATACTGAAGTCGAGTTATTACGAGACGGGCGAGCGGATTGCAGTGCTACGTGTTTAACTGTCATTATCTCAAGTTATTTATTTCTCACATAGTTCCTGTTCGGAGAGGATGAAAATTTTATGTATTTTGAACATTTCATTCGCTTCAACGGAAAAAAAGTTCCTCGCATGTCGAAAATTCCGTAACGTCGTCAGAAAGTGCACGTTCGTCAGTACATCTTCTTAATAAACTCTTACCACAAATGAAACTAAAATAAAAATGTAGTGTAATCCTTCACGATTACATTCATGAAAATTGCATGTTCATAAAGCGAGTAGTTTGCAAGTATGAGCGAGTTGAATGAAACGCGAGAAAACGCGTAAGCTTCATCCGGAACGTGGCAACTCCTACAGCTTGGGGAAAAAATGGCGGACAGTTCAGCTCGGGTTTATAGGAGTCTCAGGTCAAAGGAGACGGGTGGTATCGGGAGATCACGTATTGCCTACGAATGGTTCCCCTGCCATTATATCGCCGCTGAATCCACTTCCGTCCCCATCATCTTCTGCGGGATTTTCTCCTCTCATCTTCGAGAATATCTAACAACGCCAAAACAGCTAATTCAGTAGGATCCATTTTAAAACTCGTACTCTTCGACGTGAGTGCTTCGTGCTCCAAATAAAGCTGTAGCAGATGACGATTGCGCGCTGAAAACTGTCACTAGAGCGCTCTGAAAGCCGAAATCACGTTAAGCAGCTCCTCCCGTGTGCCGACGGAGCTGTGCCTCGTAGCGTCTTACTTCCAGTCCCCGCGCACGTTAACTTCCTCGTTTCGGGTGCCGACGGCTTTACTCCTCCGTAGTAATTGTCGTGGCTGTGGTGAACCCGCTTCTTCCTATAGGCGAACAGTGACGTCACAACAGAGTCGCAAAAAGCCACAGAAAATGACTCCGAAAGGATATTAGGAGATGCAAAGTTAGTGGGACAAGAGTTGCACGGGACAACGGCGGACAGAATATGACGCTAGTTTTATGTCACTACGTGCGTTCGATTCAGAGCTATGAAGGTCAACATTGTTTCTTTAAATGGGATGCTACTGCTTGGTAGTTATTTTCTGATAGCGGTTGTAGAGGCGAATCCAATGATGGGTAGCAGTAAGGTGTTTGAAGGGAAACGGAGGTCAAAAAGGTGCCATGGAGGTCCATTTACAGAAAGTGCTCGAAGTGATGACCATTGGTATCACTGCAGCGCTGCAATCTTCTTGCCACGGATTGAGTGGTATTCCGTACCACTTGGGCACTTGCAGGCACTGCCGTGGCAATCAGAATGAAATGTTCACTACTCAGAATACCACCAGCGATCCGTCTTGCCAAGCGCTTGTCGGCCTCCTAGCGCGACAGAACAGATGGGCGGCTTCTCAATGTTTCCCGGTGCCACCTTTTTACCTTTGCTGATCTTCAAAGAACTTACCGTTACACATCATTGGATTCGTCTCAATAGCCACTATCAGAAAATAAGTACCGACTGTAGTATCCCATATAATAAAACGAAGCTGCTATCATCAGTGAAGTTCAGATAGGTTCTTTGACGTCTCAGGGATACAGTGACAAGCACCTTCGACCTTATGTTGTGCTCTCCGCTGGTGCAATATGTGATGGACGATAACGCTCGTCCCCACAGAGCTGCCCTGGTGGACTCATGTTAGGATTTGATAGAACTGAACGAATGGAGTTGCCAGCTTGTTCACCGTACATAAACCCGGTTGAGCAAGTCTGGGATGCACTTCAGAGACACAATGCAAGCAGACCACCACCTCCCACTTGCAGACCTGGATAATGCACTCATGGAAGAATGGCCAAAATCTCTCAAGTACAGTTTGGTAACCTCATACCGTTCATGCCGTGCAGGTGTGCAACTGTACTGGCTGCCCGAGGGAATAACAAATATTAGAGGGCAATGAGAATGAATTTTTCACTGTTATGCTAGCATTATGGTGCCTCGTTCTAAGTAAATGCCATGTAAACGTCGAGTGTTGAGATAGCGAAATATCGTACTGTATCACACAAAGATTACAACTGTAAGTAATATCTGAATAAAATACATTAATACATGTATATTGCTTAAGGCAGACTGTTACAACAGGCTGCTCCGCGAGCAGGAGCGCACACGAGTGCTCACTACCCCAGCTCGGAGCTGCGGTGCTGGGGACGAGGCCAACGAGAAAGACAGGCAGTGGCGCGCACGTCATGTCACTTACGCAAGGTAATCCTGAACCGACACACTCGCTAGCTGAGTGGCTGGCCGCTATGAGGCAGTGGGCTGTGTCCCAGCGGCTGGCCAGTCAGTTAGCGATCGCGCCGGATCAGGACTACCTTGCGTACGTGACATGACAAGCGCGCCACAGCCTGTCTTTCTCGTTGGCCTTGGGTGGGGAAAGCTGACGTCACGCGAGCGAGTACTCGGCGGGAGTAAGTAAACAGAAACGCTCGTTTAGTTCTCGCCGAAGTGTAGTTGTGAGAAATATCTAGTCACACAAGCCCAGTGTCTGCTTCTTCAGAAGAACTGTTAGCGACGTACGTCCACAATGTCTCTTGTCTCACGAAACTCATCTTGCAAATAAATTAATAAATAAGTATAGAAGAAAATGGAAAGCCACTTTTTTTGATTGTGTCTCACGTCTTTACAATTTTTATGACAAAGCAAATTAGTTCCGTTTATTCTTGCATTGTCTTTCTAAACTGAAAACCTTAGTATTTGGGCCAAATCTTATGAAAATTACGGGATCGGCTGTATGCCACTTGTTGCCACTATTTAGCGAGTTCTATGACAGGCGACAAATGGTTAGTCTACTTTTTGACAATTAAGGTGGTGTGTTAGTCATTTGCCTGAAGTAAATTATTCTGCCTAAACGTAAATGTTCCATTTGTCTGTACTGAGCGGTCACCTGCTTCTTTTGTAATTTGTATAGTATGGTGGGAGTAAGTTATAACTTAGGTGAAACCTGTTCTTTTTGTATCCACGTTGTTTAAGCCTTGCTTTTGTGCGTGGGTGATATATGTGCTTTACTGATACAACATGGAGCGATGTGTACTCACTGGTTTAAAAATACACTCACCACCAACTCCAAATAGACTTTAATTTTCTTTTAAATGCTCAACGGATAACGTCTTTTCACATGAACCGAGTCGCCTGTTAAGTGCAATGCTTTGTTTACTGAACTTGAAACAGACATTAATTCCTATATAATTTCAATTTGGCTTTACTGTACTTTGGCTCGCAATTTACAGTATTACACTGGGAAAGGATGTGGCGCCTCATTCAATTAAATCAGGGGAAGCTTTTCATTAAGAATATTTACTAATTATTCTGAACTTCGCCTCGTACATTTGTTTTTATAGCCTAACATATTTATGAAGTTTGTATCTTCTATTAATGGTCTCCTAAATTCAAACATCGGTTAGTGTCTTCTTTATTCTTTGAATTGTATGTATGGGATTCAAGGAAACACTCATTATTCACGCATTCAATTCCACTAGCGCAATACGTTGATATACCAATGCTCAGACCAACTAAACCGCTCGTCATTTACGAGAACCGGCAGAGAGCACGAAAATTATCGCCGGCACTGTTAGATTCTTGCTTTCCTACGTCTTTTGCCAGAAAACCCCACTTTTCAATTACACAAGCAAGTAATGTGAAACTCCTAACTCTGAAAATTATTTCTGCGTATGTACTAAGTAACTGAAATTTCACATTAAAAAAATCCCCCAAAAAGTGAAACCAAAATTACATTATTAAAACAACATTCGACACTAATGGGTTAGCACAGTGGTGCACGGTAATACTATGCCACATCACCACAAATCAAATCACACATTGCCTTTGTAACGATACCACGTTACTCACTAACACAAGTCTGTTAGTATTAAAATTGATTGAACAGGTTTGCACAACACTAAATAAAATTCACACAGATAATTATTCTGAACTGAAAATTCAACTCACCAGTCCTATCTACTTGTTATACGTAACGTACGCAAAAGGATACCCACCAACTTTCTGAACACAATGAACACCAAAAGAAATCCATTTATTTCAGCACAAGGCTCATAATATTCCCTGAAAACTTCGTTACTCATGGTTCTCAGTAAATCTCACTACTCAATTTTACGTTTACCCACTTTACTTGAACAAAATTAATAAAATCATCCCAGAACTTGTCTCAAAACTCCTATGAAATGAAACTCCAACTGAATCCTTAAAAAAAAAAAAAAAAAAAAAAAAAAAAAAAAAAAAAAAAAAAAAGAAAATCAATATTCACAATATTTCCGCTCATTTTTCAACTTTACCTCAGGAGCTACTCTTACCTACATCCTCTTCAACTAAAACTCTGGTCACCTCTGCTCAACATTACCACACCCCGAGACTAACCACCTCCGGCTTCAAGTTCCCTAGCAGCCGTGCTCTCATTGGCTCCCGCCAATGCGAGCCTCTAGCCAACCTTCTGACTATCCCAGAACTGACTGCTATCGATCACGACCTCGCAAACTCAAACGAACCTCTCTGCAGATTTTCCGCAAAATCGGAAGTTGGCAAACCTACCCCACAACTACATGTACTAACAACTCAGCTAGCACCCGAACTCTAACATTCATTCATCCACACACATAAACATTCTCTCTCACCAAAGGATAAGGAAGTGGGATCTGTGGAGCCTGGCTCCTTAATTACGCGTAGCTTATGCTAACAGTGTTGTTTTGTTCAAGTTTAGTGAAATATTTTGAGCGTTTCCGGCATAGAGCCTTAGATCCTGCTACTTTGAGCTTGCATTCCGCTCTTGTTTACGTCAATATGTGGATTAGACACAAAAATCACGCGTTTTCTTTACTTATTGCTGCTATTCTTTGCTGTTAGAATAAAGAAAAAGAAAAGCACAAGAAACATATATAGTTCTGTGATAAAAATCGCGTACCACGTTTAAAAGTAGGCCACTGTACGTAGTAATATCTTAATTCTCCTAGGAGGTACCCAGATAAGAAATTACTTATATAAAAAGCTTCATTTTAGCAGTAAAAATAGCAAAAGGTCCGTGTGAACTACCGGCTACTTCCTGCTGCTAGTCCTTGTTCCCTGGCCCAAATTGAGAACTGACTTGGTTCAAATTACTCTTATAACAGGAAGTTAACGATACAGTGGCCAATATTCGTACCAGTTCACACGAAATTACACACAGGCATTAATAAACAAGCCACCAGAATTAAAGTTATTTCATAAAGGTGGCTAAAGAAAAACATTTATGGCGCAACGGAACTTAAACATAAAAAAATTATCTGAGCTTGCTCTCAGCACTGGTGAAAAACAATATGAAATAAAAGGGGGAAGGTGCTCGAAAACTACAATTTATAGGCAAGTCAAAATTATGCTGAACTTGTTTATTCACGTTGAACGAAAGCTAAACGGGAACCAATTTTTTAATACAATAAAAATGCATCTCTTTCACATACTCTAATAGTGACGATGCCTAGTATTGAATTTAATATAAATTACACAGAACTTAACGCTACTGGGGGGGGGGGGGGATTTACAAAAAGCATTCACTCACTCACACACACATGCAGTGCAACAGAGAACTCACCAAAATCAGCTTGCTGAAACGAGGCAGAAACGGGCACCGCCATTGTAGGTTAAATTCACCAAACCCGGAGGTACCACACAACACAATATATAATAACACTGCGAAGATGACTCTGGTCTGTCGTGCCTGATTTGAGAAGGTGCGTGATTATTACAAAGTTAAGTTGCATCTTGATTAGTCTGCGAGCAAACACGCTAACGGCGACACACGGCTACGTTTCATCGTAGCACTCCACTGAAGGTGAAGCGGTTAAAAATCGGATTCATTACACAAAATCACGGCGGACTCTTAAGTTGCAATCTGATAGTAAACAGGTTTTCTGAGAAGTGGCGTGAATTCAGGTGACTTGCTGGAAACACCTGAAGTCGGAGTTCGGACACACATGGTTCCGAAAACCGATAAAAATTTATAAATTCCTTTCCGAAAAATAAAATTAACTACGGCATGCAACCCCTAGAAATGTTGAGAATTACATAAGGAAGCTACTGAAATGCAGCAACATACGATTGGGAGCGTTTACAGAGACGGATGAAATCCAATCTAAAAAAAAACAGAAAAGTGAAATAATTACAAAGACGAATAAAAATCGAATAAAAACTAAGGCATGCAACCCTTAGAAATACATAGAATTTCATAAGCAAGCTATTGAAGGAGGTTGTACAAGGCTCGCAGAGAATTACTGACGAAGACTAAGTGCATACTACATGTAGAAGAAACAGCAAAATTAAAATTGGCGGGGAGAGAAGATCGCGAAACGTTAGTGGAAATCAGAAGGATACACGCGTAGTTACTTACCTGATGGGCATGCAACAAACAATAGTGGAAGCTTAAGGCTTCATTCTAAGAACCAACCACGTGGAACACATATCACTCATGGAAGAAAACGATAAGAAAGATTTTAAATGCACTAATGAAAAATGAACATATTTGTTTGTTAGAAATCAGGCCCCACAAAACTAGCAAGAATTTATACAGAGTTAGTACACCGCCACATAACTACAAAAGGTTTGAATATACCAGACCGTTATCAAACTGCAACTAGTAACACATACACCACATTTATCTGTTGGAAATCACTGGATTGAAAAACTAGGACACATTTCCGCACAAGATAAAAAAAAAGAAATTATTCCGAAAAATGAATCTATGTTCAAGAGTCTAACATGCTAGATAAGGAATCGCTACTGTCTCCGCAGACACAAGAGCAGAACCAATCTTATCTTACTGCGGTCTGAGCACAAAGTGAAGACCTAGCGGCCAGGAGGCACAAAAAGTCACCGGAATCTGGAAAAAAAAAAAAAAAAAAAAAAAAAAAAAAACCACAGCGGTGGTGGCGAGAGAAGATCTCGAGACTTGCCCTGGAAAAGGCTCGGCGACTGGCTTGTAACGAAAGGCTGTAGAAACCTCTTTGGTCGCATCAGCAGCAGGGTTTGGTAATGACTAACTATCGACTCTGAGCCAGAGAGAACCATGCAAAACGAGCTATCACTACCCACATTCAGACAGGCATTAGAGTCTCACACACCCACATAAAAGTAAAACAAGTACACATTCTCACAGGGACAATAGTAAATTATTAAAATAACAAAAGCCTAGCAATATTAACTAACATTTCAGAAACTAATATTTTAAAACATGAAATAAAAGTGCTATTCCTCATGCCTTGAAAAGAGTGGAGTTCTAGTTCTAACAAAATAATAATCTAGCGACATCAAATAAATTACAATTTTTTTAAAAAATATATGGAACATGAAAGACGATCGTCTTTCACGTTTAATTCTGCCGAAACTGGTCATCTAGATGAAAGTTTGAAGCGATTTTCGCTTGTATTTGAATAATGACTGTCAATATGCGATGTTCGTTTGCCATCTTGCAGTAAGTGTTTGTTGTCTGCTGTGACAAATACACCAGACCAGATTTTTGTACTCACATTGCTGAATATCCTATTACGTAACTGAGAAAATTTCAGAATGTATTACAAACACTATAACGAAAAGAATATTAGCGTTCAGCATTTTACTTTACGGAAATGCCTCACTAACAGGAAACAAAGGGTGTCAGTGCAAGTGATTAGTAAAGTACGCCAACAGTCATCATCGGAATGGGAAGAAATTACACGTGGTGTCCCACAAGGATCCATCTTAGGGCCATTGCTTTTTCTTGTGTACATTAATGCCCTCTCATCAGTAACGGTACCAGTAGCAGAGTTCTTTTTATTTGCAGATGATACAAGTATTGCAATAAAAAGTACATCAAGCATAGTTATAGAAAGGTCTGCTAATGATATATTCATGAAAATTAATAAATGGTTTAAATCCAACTCATTGTCATTAAACTTTTAAAAGACTCACTACATGCAGTTCAGAAAATGTAAGAGATTTTCTGCCAGAATATGCATTAAGTAT
The DNA here is from genome assembly GCA_026315105.1 of Locusta migratoria. Taxonomy (NCBI): domain Eukaryota; kingdom Metazoa; phylum Arthropoda; class Insecta; order Orthoptera; family Acrididae; genus Locusta; species Locusta migratoria. Next base: position 381,854,394 of record CM048750.1, on the reverse strand, counting down.
GAAGAAGGGCACATAGAAGACGTTGACAGTATAAAATTCCTGGGATTACAGCTTGATAATAAATATAGTTGGGTGGAGCCCACCACAGAACTGCAGAAACGACTCAACAAATCTGTATTTTCAATACGAGTGTTATCAGACATAGGAGACATAAAAATAACAAAGCTTGCATACTTTGCTTACTTTCATTCCACGAAGTCATATGGTATAATATTTTGGGGTATCTCTTCAAGTCAGTCAAAAGTCTTCAGAGTCCAAAGTGTGTAATACGTATTATTTGTTGAGTAAATTCACAGACATCCTGTAGAAGCCTCTTCAAAGAGCTGGGTATATTAACTACTGCCTCTCAGTATATTTATTTCTTAATGAAATTTGTCATAAATAATATATCCCTTTTCCCAACAAAAAAGCTTAGTTCATACATACAATACTAGGAATAAAAGTCATCTACTCCAGGTCTTAAAACCACTTACTTTAGTTAAAAAAGGGCTCCACTACTCAGGACACACACATTTTCAATAATTTACCATCAAGTATAAAAAATTTAGCTACAAATAAAGATCAGTTTAAGAGGAACCTAAAAGACTTTCTAGTGGCCAACTCCTACTCCATTAGTGAATTTCTAAATTGTACCAAATGATGCATGTATCGGTACTCGTACTATATTAGTATTATTATATTATCAGCTAAAAAAATAAAAAACCTTAAAAATGTTTGTATCTGTATTTATATTATAGGTATTATCTATTATCCGGATTGTAAATTTTGTTTCTTGACATGTTCCACATCCACGCGGATCTCCTCAACATGGACCTATGGAAAGAAAAACTAATCTAATCTAATCAAATGATCATAGAGGCACATGGTGCCCATGTTGACAACAAACGTTGAATGGTATTTGAAATTCTAATCGTACAGAATGAGGGGAATAATCCTTTGTGTTCACCATGAAATAAATATATAATTCTGTTCCTTCTCTAAGGTTGACAGGTTTTTGTATGTCACATTACCCTTGTCAGTAACTTAATAACCCTTGTAAAGCAAACACATCGTTGCCAACATAAGAGCACTAAGCCGCCACAGCAGTAAGTATAATTTACCCAGTATTCTGTGTGACTTATGTTCTATATGTTCAAATGTTTGTTAAGCTTATGGGACTTAACTGCGGGGTCATCAGTCCCTAAACTTACAAAGTACTTATGAACTAGCTAACACTAAAGATAACACAAACATCCACTCCCAAGGGGGGATTCTAACCCCCGACGCGGGAGCCCGCGCGATCCATAACGTGGCGCTCCAGACCACTCGGCTACTCCCGAGAGGCGCATTTATGTTCTCTTATAGAGAAGCGTCAGTATTGGCATTTACTAATAAGAAATTGAACTGAGGGTGTATTTTGTGATGAAATATCCGGTATTACTCTTTCAAACTGTATAATTCCAAGTCATGATGCTAAAACTTCGAAATAGCAAAAATAGCACTCCACGGTAGTTGCCTGTCTCAGAACAGTAGGCTGCAACAGCCGTAACTTAACTTTTTGCCCAGTATATTTATATTTTCCATTTTTAATGTTTGTATTACTTTCTCGCAATGACGAAGTATCTTCGACAATTTGTGCAAAGTCAGTACAAAACTTCTTGATCTGGTGTATTTCTCAATATACTATATAAGTCACACATATTGTGTTTGAAAAACTGTATGTTCTGGGATGATTTGCTGTGTTATGATATTTTGCGGCTGCTAAGGCCATACAGAGAGCTTCTGTGTTAAGAGATAGTACTTTCGCGATTTGCGATGTATATATGTAAAAACTTTCAAAAGAGCTAAACGAAAACTTACGTTCGAATATCACAGACGATTTTAGGCCTACTATTTAATATTGCTTCAAGCCATAGTAATAAATAATATTTATTTACAATACATAACTGGGCGCTCGGACCGGGTTCCCAGTTTTTGCGCCGACAGTTAATGATCCATTTTTTTCTTCTCTCAGAATCTCTCGGAAAACTAAACATTCTGTAGCCACTTCTGGAATGATTTGAGACGTTTATGGCAACACAACTACCCATAATGTTGTGCTAAAATGCCGTGACGCAAATCCTATAGCACCGCAGTATGTTTAACTTGCGCGTTTCGGGAATAAAAATGGCGGGTGCGTCAGCTCATACTTACAGCAGCCTTAGCCAACTCCGTCTAGATACAAGGCCTCACAACAAATCGATGTCACGTCACACCGACAGACTGCCCTCGCAAGCCGAGTGGCTGGCTGCTGGGGCACAGCCCACTGCCCTGTAGCGCCATCCAGTGAGCTTGCGGTGGCAGCCTGTCAATGTGACGTGACACGGGCTTGTTGTGAGGCCTTGTATCTAGACGGAGTTGCCTTATAGAGTCGGGGGAACACGATTCTTTTTGAGGAATCGATTCTTGCGATTCAATTCCACATTGTGAATCGATTCATACGATTCGTGCACGATTCTTTTACGGTACTTCATAGTTTGCAATGACACCATTCTACATTCCGCTCATTGATGGAACTGGAATTTAACCTTGTGAATCTTTTCCTACGATTTGTTCACGATTCTTTCAAGTCTGTGATGGCACGATTCTTACAGAATGCCAAAAAGGAGGCAATATGGCCATTCGATTGAACTTTCAAAATTACTCGAGAAAACAGTCTTTGAAGTTTTGCAAGCGGATATAAATACATATTATGGTAGCATGTTTCTCTGTGTAAAACCCGTAAGGCTAGTTTACACGACGACACTAGGTTTCATGAAACTGCGCTACTGGCCAGTGCGCATTCGCGGCAGGCGTTCATGCAACTCGTTGGCGAAACTAAACAGTTTCGGCACCTTTCAACTTTGGCGAAACTAATTGCGCGTGTTTTTAGGTTACGTTATAACCAATACAGAACAAAACACAACATAAAGAGGGGAACGGAAGAAATAATTCGGTTTTTGAACATATACGTGAAGCATAGGTGTTTGTGCCATTTCAACGATGAAAATTTCAGGAATAAGCAGCGGCGTGTTTGTGCTATTGAAGCAATTATTTCTAGATTAAATATTGATTGGTTGACCATTAGTGAATTGCAGACTAAAATACATTCAATTCCAAATACCTATAAAAACGAACTACGGCAATTGTGGATTTGGGAACATGGTACAGGTACTGTAGAGACGGATATCTACTTGACAACAAACGTAATGCAATTTGTAATTTCAGTTCTGGTAACAATGCTTCACACATAACAGTGTCTTGTTTCTTTATTGCATTACTGACTCTGTTTAAAAGAAACGTAAACTGCTCTGGTGACAAACTAAGTTGATTAAAGTAGCTTCTAGGGTCTTCAATTACAATTTATTTCAGCAAGGTCGCTAAGCGACCGAGATGACGTCTTTTTTTTAATCCAGTCACAAACCCAAACACGTTTCTTATTGTTTTTATGTTTAGTCTTATGCAGTGACTTCACACAGAGAAGCAACAGCTCCGCCACAACTCTTACAGCTACCAAAACTTTCATTCTACGGCGACTACGGCACTCACAAATAACGAAACTGAAGTGTATATTATTGGCGCCGTGTCTACAGACACACACGAAACCAGATCATGTTTAGTCTTATGCAGTGACTTCACACAGAGAAGCAACAGCTCTGCCACAACTCGTACAGCTACCAAAACTTTCATTCTACGGCGACTACGGCACTCACAAAACAACGAAACTGAAGTGTATATTATTGGCGCCGTGTCTACAGACACACACGAAACCAGATCATGTTTAGTCTTATGCAGTGACTTCACACAGAGAAGCAACAGCTCCGCCACAACTCTTACAGCTACCAAAACTTTCATTCTACGGCGACTACGGCACTCACAAAACAACGAAACTGAAGTGTATATTATTGGCGCCGTGTCTACAGACACACACGAAACCAGATCATTCCATGAAACGAGTGTCGCAACCTCGTGTCGTCGTGTAGACTAGCCTTTAGTCCAGCCAGCTGCTATACACGTACATACTGCACGTTCGCCGCAGACCTGTGCCCCGTGCGACAACAGCTCACGGCCTAGAAGCCCGCGAGCAAGTGAGCGCACCGTGGCTCGCGGGCGAGGGCGCGAGCTCGAACAGCCTTGCTCAAGGAATCAATTGGAGATCGTTCGCTGGTAGCTGTGACCACGTCGTGTGCGTATCGCAGCAAGGTGGTTTCTAAAGGCGTGTGGGCGGCGTGTCAACAGACGCGCCTTCCCCCGGGCTGGGATCCTGCCTCTCCCAGCAGATTGTTGCCAGTCGTACACGGTAGCCCGGCCACTGTGCCCATCCACAGTCAACAGCGACACCGGGTGGCAACCACGCCCCCCGCCGCGCGGTAAACACCGCCACGCGATCCGGCTGTGGCTCTGGCTGTGACGGCAGTGTAAACAAGTGCGTCCGCGTGTTTGCGGTGCGCCGATGGTCGGCGGTTTGCTCTGCCGCCGACGCGGGCCACGCGCGACAGCCGGCGACACACTGCAGACGCACTGCCGTTGTCCCATCAGACCCGCAGGAGGCGCTGCGGGCGCCGACAACGCCAAGGAGTCGCCCAGGACGTCCGACGACGGGCACAGCTGCAACAGCCTCACAAGAAGCAATCAGAAACCATCATTAAAACTACCCGCTAGCTGACGTCACGCTCTGGAGTAAGACTCCTACAAACCCGAACTGAACTCTCCGCCATTTTTTCCGCAAGCTGTGGGAGTTACCACATTCCGGATGAGTTCACGCGTTACCTCGCCTTTCATTCAACTCGCTCACACTTTCAAACTACACACTGTATGAACGTGGAATTTTCATAAATGTCTTCGTTAAGAACTACTATACATTTTCATTTTAGTTTTATTTATGGCAATAATTTATAAACAGCATATACTGATAGTTTACGAACATGCACTTTCTGACGATGTTACGGAATTTCCGACATGCCAGGAACTTTTTTTCTATTGAAGTTAGGTGAACACCTTATGGGAATGAAATGTTCAAAATACATCCAAACAGAAACTCTATGAGAAACGTATAACTTGAGATAATGTCAGTTAAATATGACGCACTGAGATCCGCCCGCCCATCTAGTAGTAACACGTCTTCCTTATTAGAGCTCCTAATAATTAGGCACATGTTGTTACTGCATGACATTCATACTTGAAGATATTGGTACTGACTTCTTTTAACCCATTAAATTTAATAGTTGCAAAGCTACAAAAGTGCTGTGTCTTACAGTTACATGAAAAGGACATTGTAAATATCTCAGTACAGAGTGCTTTATTATGTGAGGAAATAACAAGTCAGTTCATTAAGTAGTGCAACATGGTTACGATCCCAAAAGTCATTAATTGTCGCGTTATTGAAGGAAATACATAGTTGTAGAATGAAAAAGAGTAAGGTTAGTGATTTATTATTCAATTTGCAGATATTTCTTCGTCACTACAAATGTTTATTTCTTTGCTTCTTGTCCACTGAGTTTCAGAGCTATAACTCACTTTCCAAAACCTAATAGGAGCTACATTTCCTTCCGTTTAAAGCCTAACAATAACAGAACGGAAGTTACTAGATCTAATGAGGATTTTATGTGAGAATACTTGAAAATGACAGATAGCAAGGATCTCTTCATTAGCTAACGAACTGAGTTGTTCTCATTTCCTCACATAATAAAGCACTCTGTATTGAAGTATTTGGAATATCCTTTTCATATAACTTAAAAAAATTGAAATTTTATATTACATAGAGACACAGCACTTTTGTAGTGTGCAACTATTAAATTTAATGGGTTAAAAGAAGTCAGTACCAATATCTTCAAGTATGGATGTTATGCAGTAACAACATATGCCTACTTATTAGGAGCTCTAAAATGGAAGACATGTTACTACTAGACGGTTGGGCGGATCCCAGTGCGTCATATTTAACTGACATTATCTCAAGTTATACGTTTATCACAGAGTTTCTGTTTGGAGAGGATGAAAATTTGATGTACTTTGAAAATTTCATTCGCTTAATGTGTTCACCTATTTTCAAAAGAAAAAAGTTCCTCGCATGTCGAAAATTCCGTAACGTCGTCAGAAAGTGCATGGTCGTAAACTACCAGCATATGCTGTTTATAAATTATTGCCAGAAATAAAACTAAATTGAAAATGTATTGTAGTTCTTAACGAACACAGCGATGAAAGTTTCAGAGTGATACAGAGAGTAGTTTGCGAGTGTGAGCCATTTGAATGAAACGCAAGGTAACGCATGAGCTTCGTCCGGAACGTGGTAACTACTACAACTTGGGGAAAAATAGCGGATAGTTCAGCTCGGGTTTATAGGAGCCTTACTCTGGAGTTGCTTTCCTGCAATCAGAGCACTCAATGTCGTTCCCGATCTGTTCCAGTTGTCAAACTGCCATAACAACTGGTCACTTCAATTTCTTCACCAGTCTCTCTTTCTTGTCTTTGTTACCGAGCCGCGGCGAAGTGGGCGAGCGAATTGAGGTGCTATGCTCCGATGCGCGTGGCCGTTCCCCGTCGGGGGTTCGAATCCTCCCTCAGGTGTGGATGTTTGTTAAGTACCACAAGCTTCACAAATATTTGAACATTTGATGTTGTTACAGAGTCATAGGCCTACCATTTTATTTCGCATATCATCACTTTTAACCCTTGTATGCATGTATATATATTTTCTATCACATATTCTGAATCCATGTTATGTATAATACGAGAATGTAAATGAAAATTAGTATTTTATGGATCTTATATTCAGTGAATATTTTTATTTTAAGGTTAAGGAGTATAATATAGGAAAGATGTGGCAACTTTTAATAGTTTTATTAAGTTAAAAACTATCATTTTAATTCTGAATAAAGTTACGTTAGTAAATTACATTATGAAAACTCAAACATATGGCACCTGTATAATTTTTCACAATGAGTTCATAAATTAGTGACCCTGACAGTGGCAAAGAATCAACCATCATCACAATTGTTGTTCACCAGTCTACTGCAAAGTACATTTCTTTTTCAGTCCTTGTAGTAGGTCTCAGTGAACACCTCTTATAGCGACCAAAGGCGCTGTTGTTGACATTTCCATTTTTAAAACTTTATTATTATTACTATTTCTTACATAATCTATTCTTCCCTCTAAGTTTGTGCATCTTAAAATTTCATCCACAAATATTGTGTGTGATTGTACCCTTTTCTTGGCGTGGTACAAACTTCACCAAATTGTCAGTAGGCGTTTCTATTTGCTCTAAAGGCCTTTCACTCCATAGCATATATTTGCAGCAGTTTCACAGCTTATTTGTCCTGAGGTATTGTTATTTAACCGTCTTTTTCTCCTTCACCACAACTACTGGTGGCTGTCTGAGGGCCGGAACTTGTAGGAATACTCAAAATAAATAAATAAATAAATAAATAATTAAAAAATAAATAAATAAAAATAAATAAATGTTGGGGAAAAAGGAAGAATAAATATTTTTTGGCAGTCGCCAGGTTTGTAAGAATAAATTTAAGATATTGTCTTTGTTTTTTTTTTATTATTTCTTTAGTTTTCCAGCTATCTCGTTAAATGACTGAAACATGAACCTTCTCAAGGATGTGATTATTCAGGTTAAATTTTAGTTGAAGGTCTTCAACTGGTGCGAGTATTGTTACAAAGTAGTCCACATTAAAAGCTATAGAAGTAATGTTCAAATGTAAATGTTATTAATATTTCCTGTTGAAGACAATGTGCAACATATCCTTAATATTAAAATTCTGAATATTATTCTCAGTTACGTATATCATTGAAATTTTAATTGAATGTCCTACTTGAAGTAAAATCGCAAAGTCTGAATTCACTGAAGCTAAATGAAAACTGTCTCTTAACTTTTTAAGATCTGGTTATCAGGAAATTATTTAATGAAATATTATTCACTTATCACTCAGAATAACAATGATAGTCACTTTGAATAATTATGCACTTCGTAATTTATACATCTTTGTAAGATATCACATTTTACCATACGTTACCACAGAAGTTGGCGTAATTTTATATAAATCCAGTTTGGTTTTGCAGAGCTTAAATAGAATATTATTATTAGGCCTTATCTTCCACCCGTCCTTGCTTTATCAGTTAGGAATTCTATATTTGCACGCAATGCCGGCGGGTGATGCAGTCTATGTCGTTAGCTTCTTGCTGAAACAAATGCTAATGGTGTCCTTTAGCATTTCATCTAAATGATCAGGGTATTTCTAACTAATTAAAGTTCATACACTTATTTTATTTAATACATATATTTTAAGTCTTTGAAAATGTTCAAACACATTTACAGACCTCATTACAATGTTTCCTTCATTTTCGTCATAAGCAGTCTCATCACGATACTCGAATCGACCAGAGCAGACAAGAGACAAGATACAACCAGATACAACACGATTACTTTTTTTTAACATTACATACATTTATATATTTTAATTATACAAAGATAATAACACAGATTGAAATAATTATTCTTTGTTAAGAGTGTATACACAGACACTTTTTGTTACATGATGCGTCCATATTGGTGGTACCACAAAACTTTCCAGTCATCGATTTCGGTAAAAATTGGAAGCTGCAAAACAAAACGAGACCTCTGTTCACTTGCAAATAGATGTATTTACTTTAAAAAAATGGTTGCGAGACACTTAGAGGCCCCAAGACGAGAATACCACGGCGGTTTAGGCCCCCATACCTTCCTTACTCCGCCACTGATCACTACCATACTTTGTTGTTGCATGGGTTGATGAGGAACGACACCATGGTTTTCATCCAAAGCATAACTGAAACGAAATCGTCTTACTTACCCAATAAGTAGCAACTGATTACTAATTTGAGCTTGAAAAACGTACGCTTTCATCATTCTCACTCATTTTCTTAGATGTAGATTACTACATTCTGTCTGAAATAAAACAGTATGAATAAATAATGTCTCTTCTTTTATGAAGTGCTGTTCATGTTATTATTTAGTATCACAAATAACCCAGAGCTTTCTTTCGAACCAATATCCAAAGTCGAACATAGTACTGCTCTTCAGCGATCTCCTAACCACTTTTGGACTACTTCACATCCTCATAACCAATCATTGAATGTTGAACAAATCCCAGTTGTAACAACATGTTTTCTGAGATCACAACAAGGTGTAAATGTGGAAGTAATGTATTCTCTGCACTCCAACAAATAGCAGTTGATTACAACCCATTTTAATTTAAACCACAGGATCCGTGACCCAAGATATATGAATGTGTGGTATAAGGAAGAACATATAAGTAACACTTCATGTATTAACACATAATTCTAGTAGCATATGTAATGAATTATTGAATATTGCCAGACAGCACACCTAATTCGGTGGGAATCGATAGTAAGTCTTTCATGCAACAATTAAAATTTAAATCTACTATCGGGTCCACCGGAGCCAGGGTATGCATACTAGGGTTAATGACAATCATCCCCCTAAATAAACTTCACAAAGCAGCAGGTTTTGAAACAGCCGTAACACGGCGATGTGAACTTCAATATACTGAAACATTCAAACACTGTTTCGATGACAGACACCCGCCTTTTGGAGCAGAATCTCCAGTTAGTTGACTTAAATCCAGAAGACGCTTTCTGAAAACACTGAGAATTGAGCCAGCAGAAGATTTCCTTCCCCAACAAGAACAACCAACAGGAATGCACCTGGATTGGAATGAGATCGCCGAATAGAATTAGAACTGGTGTCTGTCCCGTCAAGTCAAACCTAGCGAAATGGGGATTAATTAACAATCTAGACGTATTCTGTGAATGTTGAAAGACACAGTCCATGGAGCACATAACGAACTGTTCTGATTGTCAGTCTACATGCAATTTCAAAGATTTATGCCTCGCAAGATAAAATGCTGTCAACGTGGCCCAGTACTGAGATGAAATATTTTAGTTCTTAGTTTGAAACCCGGACACGAGAAAGTAAAGTAAGTAATGATAAGCGTCCAAAAAGCAAAAAAGCAAGACACGGACAACGCTGTTGTCGAAATACGTACTCATGCACAGCAGCACGGAAGCCTTTTGTGGAAACCATGATTGAAAGTCGCGTAAAGCAGTGGTATATCACAGATATCAGCTTACATTTAGAGAAGTTCATATAATTTACGTGAAAACGAGCTTTTCGAAAACTTAAATTCAGGGTTGAAACTGGATGTGTACAGTGAATTTGAAGCAATAAAGCTGTGGCTACGTAGCACAGTGGAAAGATTGTAGCATCTGATACAGGAATTTGTCGGTTCGAACCCTGAGAGGCGACTCTTTTTCTAAATCACATTTACTATGTTTGTTAAGTATGTCGCCCACTCCAAGGGCTGAGCATAGGATAGAGAAGCAATAACAGAATACATAGTGGACTAGGGAAACATTCCACCAACACTGAGAAGCAAAGTCAATCAGGAATATATCAGCTTGCTTGCAATAGCTGCCAGTCTGTGTATATGGGTCAGACACGCAGACATTTCCAAGCACGATACTCTGAACACCTCAGAGCACTAAAAAAGTAGCGCTGTCACTCAACATTTGTTGAACATTTAATAAAACAGAATCACACCCCAAAACACATAGAAACTGACCTACAAATTCTCAAAACCAGCAACAAAAAAATGTTCAAATGTTTGTTAAGCTTATGGGACTTAACTACGGGGTCATCAGTCCCTAAACTTACAAACTACTTATGAACTACTTACGAACTAGGACGGCACAAATATCCATGTCCGAGGGGGGATTAGAACCCCCGACCGTAGTGGCCGTGTGACCGTGACTGGAGCGCCTCAGTCACCTCGGCCACCGCGGCCGGCAACCAGCAACAGCTTATTCCAAAAAGTGACAATAGAGGAAAAACTATTAAACTTGAAAGCAATAGCCCAAGGTAAGAAAGAACGAATATACTCACTATGCAAGAAATCCCTCTCTGAGACCATAAAAGAAGTATATTAGTAAATTCCACCTCCACGTAGCACCTGACAGCTCCCCCTACCCCACACAAACACACAATATTTTCTCTCTTTCTCTGTTACACACACACACACACACACACACACACACACACACACACACACACACACACACACACATTGACAGGAAAGAAGTATCTGTAAAACACACACACACACACACACACACACACACACAAAACATTGCCAGTATGTAAACCATTCAAAAATCTCGCACTACGTCACAGACACATCACACAAACAAATTAACACGATACAGCCACCACAGCAAGACAAATGGCGACATAAACAGAGTCAGTTCGCAACAAAAAGCGCACTAAACATCATAAGACATTAAGAACATGTCATGAATATGGAAGCACCAACACGACAGCTCGAATGAAAGTGAAAGATAGAGAATTTACTGAAGAGTGACTTAATTTTTATTAGAAGGCATTATAAATAAACAAGTGGCGCATATTTTAAAATAACTGTCATCCTAAAACCAGTTTATAGCTAGCAATGGACACCTCCGTAATACACAACAAAAGGTCCTGAGAACTTGAAATTAAGATGATCATGCTCTCCACTTGAATAAATTATAATGCATTACGTTACCCTTCTACAATCTGTTTATGTGATAATGCATAAAGAACAGTCTGGGATGTGTGTTGCCAACATAACAGCCAGAACCGCGTGGGCAGCGAAGAAACATTTTACGTTGTGTAGGAGATAGGGAGAATATAGACATATAACATGGAAAAAGTAAACAACTGATGAGTGAACTTTAATGCGGAAGATGAACATCGAAGTGGTGCTGTGTTGAAATGAGGCGTGTGACTTAAAGTAGAGTGGGACAAGCAGGATTATGATTTCAGAAAATAAAGTGGAGCGGCTCAGCGAAGCTTCTAGTGATGCAAGTAGGACTGCGAGGGCGCCGTACAGCGTAACAACCTGACAGCTTTATTGCTTTAAAAGTGGCTCCGACGTACGTGATTGGAAGTAGGAGACCGGTCACGTGTAGCAAAGATAGCTATGCCACATTTGTGAAACACAGACCGACGGGGACAGCCTCGTCGTATAAATACAGGCAAAAACGACAGGCTAGTGAGTTAGTCAGCCACGGCAGAGAGAGAGGCAGCCACTGCTGGGCAGTCATCTGCCACCCGGACTGTGCTACTCGTCAACAACAATTGTTATGTTATCGCAAAGCTTTCTGTCGCAGGCTGGAAGCACATCGACGCAGCGCCGCCAACAGCCGATCATCACGGCATCAACGACAAGATAAGAAGACTACGGAATAGCGGCGGCACAGCCTACCGCAACGGGCAGCGGGGCCCCGGCCTCGACAGCAGCGCAGCCGGGCGTCGAACCGACGCATGGCGTGGTAAGACTGCAGCCAGTGGTGTGGACGAAAGGACGCGGCCACACCTGAAGCGCTCCTGTGACCGTCTGGTGGGCGAAGCAACAGCAGCGGGCGGTGGAGGACCTGGGTTCAATTCCCGGACAACGTCCAGCGTGGTACGGCCATCGAGGCGGCGGCGCGGCGTAGTGCGACGACGATACCCTACGCAATACAGAGGTGTAGCTGCCGGCGGGCAGCAGCACCGCAGCGTCAGATACTACGAGGATCGTGGCGTCAGCTGGACGCCAACTCAGCGCGATACAGCGCGCACACACACTCCACTCACCTCCGGCCTGTGGTGTCGCACAAGTACAAAGTGCGCGCCACCTGCTTTCGCCGCACGCCGCCATGCACGCACGGCACGGCGATCTTACGACGACAGCCACGAGCGCCCTCTGCGGCAACTCCACTCGTGGCCACCAGTGAACGACATCGTTCACTTGGGACTGAGTTAGGAACCAGTAAAGACTTCGGAATCCGATAGGCACCAGTGAAGACTTGGCTATCAGTTAGGCACTAGGCAGGACTCTAGCTCAACTATGTATCAACATTCTGCAGTACTATGTAAAAGTTAAGTATTGTATAAATTCTGTGCAATATATATCTTGTTATAATTTACTCTAGTGTTTCTAGTTTCTGGCTGCTCCCCTCCGTACCTGCACCAGCGGGCTATCTTTATTCCTGTGTCGGTCTCATTCCACTCGGCCACCGACACCTACGACGGAAACGAGACACAAAAGCAGCGACGAGGCTGGGACACAAAAGTGGCGACGAGGAGTGATAGACTATCCGTGGACCAGCCCGCTTGCAGCAGCCAGACAGCAGTAGTAGTCGGAGCACACAGAAATTGCTCCCGCCCACCCACCCTTATTATAAGAATTTAGGGGGAACCTTTTCAGTTACGTGTGTTGTGGACTTTTTTGTTGCAGAGCGTCCTCATTTATCTTGCATTTGTGTTTTGTTATAAGTTACTTGTTTGCGCGGCGCCTAATCGGTCAGCATGGCCACTACCCCGAAGCCAAACTTAATGGAAATTATTCAGTTACAGATGGCGCAAATAACACAACTTCTTCAGGCGGTGGCGCAGTTGACGGCAACTCAACAACAGCCGCCGCTTCAGCAGCCCACACCTGCCGCTGCACCGCTTCCTACGTTTCGCCAGTACAACGAACGAGAGGAAGAATGGAGTGACTACTTCGCTCAATTTCAAGAACTCGTCGCGGCTCATCAACTTCCAGGTCAGAAAGTGAAGCATCTGCTATTGTCTGTGGTGGGCACCAACACCTTCGTGTTACTGAAAAAAACTTTTCCCCGACGTATCTCCTCGTGATGTAGACTTTGAACAAATAGTAGAGGCACTAAATGCTCATTATGAGAGAAAAGTTCTCGTAGCTGCGGCACGGTACCGATTTTTCAGACTTAAAAAATTACCGCAGCAGTCACACCAAGAGTGGATTACGGAATTGAAGGGCTCAACCCGCAAATGTAAATTTACTTGCTCTTGTGGACTTTCGTATAGTGACGTGATGTTGAGGGATGCGATTACGCAGAATATTCAGGACCCCAGAATTAAAGCAGCAATTCTGAAACAGTCTGACCCCTCATTAGATAGTGTACTGCAGCTTATAGAAGCGCATGATACTTTTGACTTAGCAGATGTAGAAATGCAAAGCCACAGTGTTAATTCAGTGCGCCGCAACGGACGCTTTCCTAGCCGTAGTTCTCAGTGTAGCACTAGTGATTCTTACAATAGTACAGGCCGTGCTGAACAGACAGTGAACAGTAGACAGTGTAAAAGTGCGACACAAAGGTCGCCCCGTCGTGTTAGAAACAGTGATTTGAATAACGAGCGCCAACGCTCATTTCAGAAAAATGTACGTAAACCTTGCCCCCAGTGTGTGTCTCGCCACAAGCGTGCTCATTGCCCTAGTCGCAACGCAACCTGTTATCAATGTAGCAAATCGGGACATGTGCAGTCTGTGTGTATGCAAATCAAAAACTCAAAGAACAGTAACGTTAGAAACAGTGCTTCGCAGAGTGCGAGAACAGTTCATTCTGTAAATGTTATACGGGCTGTGGAATTGAACAGTGCTTTCCTTGGATCTCAATTGCATGAAAGTAGTTCTGCGCCTATGGCAAAACTATATAGTGCACCACGTAGCAAGCACCGACGAGCGCGTACAACAGTGCAACGGTAAAGGGTTCGGGACAAGCAAAATGACTATGAACAGTGCATTCCTGTAGTGAAAATAGTGCCTTCTGCAACTGCTCCTTGTAATAGTGCCCAGTACTGTGTAGCTAGTGACAGTAGACATCAAGTAGCTACTCAAAAGTGTAGTGCAGTAGTTAGTAAATCTGGAGTAGCTTCGCATGCTTGCGTGGACGCCGATCCGGCGGTAGTGCCATCTAGTGATAGTGTTGTTAATCCGCTGCGTGCCGACTCTGCGCCGCTTACTTCACTACGCGGCCCGCGCAAGCGCAGTAAACATACCGTAGCAGACGTTGCCCACATTTGCGCACCTGTCGAGCGCCGCATGCAAAAACTGTTTGTGACTCTCTTCATAGAAAATAAGACGGTGCAATTTCAGCTTGATACTGGTTCCGCTGTCACATTAATAAATAAAGATACTTATGAACTTCTGGGTTCGCCAAAATTGTCGCCGTCACAGCAAGTGTTAACAGCTTATACAGGTCAAAATATTCCCGTGCTAGGAACGTGTAGCCTGCCCGCCTCTTTTCACGGTGTAACAAAAACAGTTGCTTTTGTAGTTCTTCAGGCCAAATCGACACAGAACATTTTTGGACTAGATGCTTTTGACTTGTTTGGTTTATCAATTCAATGAGATGTGCTTCAAATTTCGTCAATAGTGCCTCAGGATAAAATCAATGCATTGTGTGACAAATATAGTGACTTGTTTTCGCCGGAACTAGGTTGGGCAAAAGACTTCGTGGCACATGTAACTTTAAAAGAATCTGCAGTTCCAAAATTTCGTAAAGCTAGACCAGTGCCTATCGCACTGCGTGATACAGTTGCCGAAGAACTTAAACGTTGGCGAGATAGTGGGGTGATTTCTCCTGTTTCTACGAGTCAGTGGGCCTCGCCTTTAGTAATTATATCCAAGCCGTCAGGAAAACTTCGTCTCTGTGCGGACTTCAAATCAACAGCGAACGGTCAAACAATTGTGGACACTTATCCCCTGCCCAGACCTGAGGAACTGATGGACAAATTAGGACAGTCTCGTTTCTTTTCTAAGATTGATTTAGCAGAGGCATACTTACAGATTCCACTTGATGACGAGTCAAAAATTTTTCGTCATTAATACTCACATGGGCCTTTTTCAATTTCAACGCCTACCCTTTGGCAGTTCTTCCGCCCCCGCTATTTTTCAGCGTTTCTTGGAACAGCTGACAGTTTCTGTACCGTGTTGCTCGAACTATTTAGATGATATTGTGGTATCCGGACGTACAGTTGAAGAACATTTAGCAAACCTGGAGTGCCTTTTCAAAGTTTTGACTGCAGCAGGTCTACGTTGCAATAAAGCAAAGTGTTCGTTTTTTCAGACTGAAATAGAGTACCTAGGCCATGTGATTAATGCCCAAGGAATCCATCCCTTACAGTCACATCTTCGAGCAATCAAAGACTTGCCTCCTCTTAAGAATGTGCACGAATTGCAAGCAGTAATGGGAAAGCTTAACTATTATTTCAGATTTATTCCCAATGCCTCTCAGATTGCAGCTCCACTGCATCACTTACGTAGGAAGAATGTTCCTTTTATATGGTCTAAAATTGCCAAGTTGCCTTTGACAAATTAAAGTCTGCACTACTCAGTGATGCATGTTTGATTCCCTTTGAACTCTCGTCGGGTTGCACAGGAAACAGCTGCGGATGCAGACCTAAGTGTGGTAGCACGTTTTGTTCACTCAGGCTGGCCTGCCAGAGCCAAAGACATTGATCGGCCTCTGGTGCGACGTTATTTTGCACAACGTCATGCATTGTCTTTAAGTCAGCGTGTTCTGTTGTTACATACGGACAACGACCAAACAAGAGTGATTGTTCCTCGTTCCCTGCAACGTGAAGTGTTACGCCTCCTGCATTAGGGACACTGGGGTATCGTTAGGACAAAGCAACTGGCCAGACGTCATTGTAAGTGGGTTGGTATGGACACTCAGATAGAGAACAGGACGTCACAGTGTACTGTTTGTGCGGAGCATCAGGCGGCTCCTCCGCAACGTTTCTCAGACTGGCCACGCCCCAAGGGACCATGGCAACGTTTACATACCGACTTTGCAGGACCTTTCTGGAATACGCGCTGGTTAATCGTTGTAGACGCTTTCAGCAAGTTTCCTTTTGTGATTGCCATGAACTCAACGACGGCGTCTAGTACAATCAGTGCCTTAACATCAGTGTTTTGCATCGAAGGTTTACCTGAAACTATCGTCAGTGACAATGGACCTCAGTTTGTTAGTGCGGAATTTCAACAGTTTTGTCGTGTGAATGGCATTCAGCATATCACCACCGCACTTTTTCACCCTCAGTCCAATGGTGAAGCAGAACGTTTCGTTCGAACATTCAAGTCTCACATGGAAAAGATGAAAGGTCAGCACTCCAGGCAGCAAGCTCTTCAAATTTTCCTGTCTACGTATCGATGCATGCCACGTGACTGCCCGTCTCCTGCCGAGCTGCTACACGGCCGCCGTCACCGCACTCTCCTTCACCTGCTGCAGCCTCCCACGCACCGAGTCGGTTCGTATGGCGCTACGCGTTTTCAGGTTTCTACGCCGGTGCTGTACAGGGTGTTTGCTGGTATGAAGAAGACATGGTTGCCAGGCACCATTCAGCGCGTGCTCGGTCGCAATATGTACGTTGTACGTTCTTCCACAGGGTCGGAGCTGCTGCGCCACGCAAACCAATTGCGCCTGCACAGGCCGCGCGATCCTGTCTCGGGTTTCTTGATTCCAGACCCAGTTCACCGCCAGGGAGCACAGCCACATCGTTCGTCCCCGGACTACGAGATCCCTATGGACGTCGACGTACCTCCGACGCAGTCGTCGCCGCCGCTGTCGCCGCCGCAGATGACAGCGTCACCGAGAGGGACTCCGGGACCGTGCGGGCCCTCCCAGCTTGGGCCACGCACCTGAGAAGAAGATGACCTGCTCCCTCTGAGCGAGGGCGGGCGCCCTTCCGCTGGTTTTCGCGGGTGGGACCGTGCGGGCCCCCCCAGCTTGGGCCACGCACCTCAGAAGAAGATGATCTGCTCCCTCTGGGCGGGGGCGGGCGCCCTTCCGCTGGTTTTCGCGGGTTTTCCAGCGGATCGCAAGGTGTATACCGGGGCGCGGACGGCGTCTCGATCCCAGCCTCAGCTACGACGCCCGTCCCACCAGTAACGCCCCCTCCTAGGCCCTCCTCCCAGTGCCGTCGCCGTGGACCTCAGCCCTACGCCACGACGGCGCGGCGGTTTGGGGGGGAGGGGTGTGGTGTCGCACAAGTACAAAGTGCGCGCCACCTGCTTTCGCCGCGCGCCGCCATGCACGCACGGCGCGGCGTTCTTACGACGACAGCCACGAGCGCCCTCTGCGGCAACTCCGCTCGTGGCCACCAGTGAACGACATCGTTCACTTGGGACTGAGTTAGGAACCAGTAAAGACTTCGGAATCCAATAGGCACCAGTGAAGACTTGGCTATCAGTTAGGCACTAGGCAGGACTCTACCTCAACTATGTATCAACATTCTGCAGTACTATGTAAAAGTTAAGTATTGTATAAATTCTGTGCAATATATATCTTGTTATAATTTACTCTAGTGTTTCTAGTTTCTGGCTGCTCCCCTCCGTACCTGCACCAGCGGGCTATCTTCATTCCTGTGTCGGTCTCATTCCACTCGGCCACCGACACCTACGACGGAAACGAGACACAAAAGCGGCGACGAGGCTGGGACACAAAACGGCCGTTTTGAAAGCACGAGTGACAATAAAATGTTTTGTTATACTGGACCACTATTTCATTGCCAACCCATCTCCTGAGCTCACAGCCAACTTGGAACGAACTGGAGTAACCATACTGATATAGACGAAGGCTGTGTGTAGAACATCAGTCATTTGGTGTCAAACCATCAAATAGTGCCCATGCACGTTACATTCGGTATCATTCGTGCCCAGACATGTTACAGTTGGTCTCTGCACTAACTCCCGTTATGACGGTCTCTGAGTGAATGAAGCATACTGAGCCGTTTCGGCTCAGCATCGCACTGTTTCCCAGTTACCCTTCTGCTCTGATTACTCATTATGTACCCCCTTCTGTCTTGTTTACCTTTCTCTTTGCTTTCATCGAGCCAAATCGATTGTAATTTCGCGGCGACAGGCTTCTCCTGTTTCTCATTACTATCATTGCCCGTGCCCTCTTTAAAGCCGGCCACGGTGGCCGAGGTGACTGAGGCGCTCCAGTCACGGTCAGCACGGCCACTACGGCCGGGGGTTCGAATCCCCCCTCGGGCATGGATATTTGTGCCGTCCTAGTTCGTAAGTAGTTCATAAGTAGTTTGTAAGTTTAAGGACTGATGACACCGTAGTTAAGTCCCATAAGCTTAACAAACAATTGAACATTTTTGAACCCTCTTTAAATGGACATGCGCGCCGCGGTGAGAGGGAGGGCAGTACAGTGAGTGGCCGATGCGAGACCGACGTACGTGCCTGGAGGCGACTGCGAGCGAGCCACTGCAGCTCACGAGCACCGTGGGCCTGTGGTGCTGTGCTCTTACAGCCCTCTGCCTTCTGTGTGTGTTGTCGCGGCGCACGGGGACGGCGGGCCAGCTTTCCTCCCGGGCGGATATGGCGGATTTGTAAGGCCGCTTTACTGCTCTGTATCAGCTCGTCACTGTCCTCTTCCATCACCTTTCCTGCGGACGCGTTGGCTGTGTGAGTGACTTTATTAAACATTGTCTTGGTAGTGTGCTCCGTTATTTAGTACTTACCGTGTGTCGTCCGATAATTTCTTGGCCCAACCGGTACTTGTGAATTTGCCGGTTCCTTCTGCCTAGTTACAGTAGATGTATTCCCTCTTCCAACACCATTATTCTTCTTTGCCTCTTGGGAGTGTACCGTCAGTTTTCGGTTACTTTCAAAATTATTATGTGATTCCATGCCTAGTTGCGGCGCCCTGCGAATTACCACCCTTGTGCCTTGTGTAGTGTTGTGTCATCCTGTGTCCTTGGTAAGTCCTAAGTTAGGTACAGTGATTTCACTCTGTTAATATTTGTATAACTGTGAGCACCTTCCATTATCCAGTATGGTGACTTACTAATTAATTATAATGTGTACCTAGACTTAAAAATTTGGTGTTTTTCTTAACCTATTGGCACATGATTTGACTAGTTGTGATGAAGGGGCCCATATGTCGCGTATCCAGTTGGTGATTGCGACCTAATGTGTTTAGCTGAGCATATTAGTTGCTCTTGCGGGTGTCATATTATTCAAAGCCATTAGTTATTTGGACTAAGTATACACTAAGTCCGCCGACTAACTCGGCAGTACTGTTATACGGGAGCCTGAATTGTCCTTTCACCATCCGGGTACTTGTAGTCCTGTTAAAGTCACATGGGCACGGGTAGTTTCACTTTTTTGTGACGTATCACCTTATGTAGTTAGAAGTTTCGCCATACGCATCAGATTACCATCCGCTGATTCTAAGTGCCAGTTTTGTTACTGATGTATTGCACCGGTAAAATTTTGAGCATACTGTCCTGTTAAGTATCAGCCTTCGGGTCGAGAATATTTTGACATTGCATGGCGCATTAAAGGGTTTGTTTACCGAGTGTAAGTGCCTTCATTGTGGCCAAGTTGTTACTTGAAATTTTGTTAACTAAATCATTAGTTGAATGTCTCCTAGTAATCTATTGTTTTATGTTTAAAGAGGATCGGTCTTAAGCGTAATCTTACGACTGGCTAATTCAGAGTGCCGCCTTGCTATTAATCTTTTAAGGCCCCCCAAATGTATTATTATACTAGTATCCGCCATAGGTTCAAGTTATTTTGACATTATTTGATATCACCTGGTGAGTTAAAATGTTTGTTCATTAAAGGCGAGCGCCTTTATTTTAACTAAATTGTCACTAGAAATTTTGCTGACTGTGTCATTCTTTCGTCCTCTTTATAACAACCTGTTATCTCACTGATGTATAATTATTTATTTAATTTTGTTTGGGGTTAATAAACGGCCTCTTGTTAAACCTTTTAATTTCTCTATTACCACGATCCATCCCTTGGACCTAACACATACTATCGCAAAGAGAACATCATACCTACTGTACTAGCCGCACCTTGGCGACACTGCGCCTTGTTATTTTACGGTGAAGTCAGCGGAAAGCGGCCCCACTCTCTCCAGGAGCGGCGTCATTGGAGCCCCGTCACGTGCGCTGGTCATATATCTGACCATCGCTCTGGTGTACGCTACTGCTGCTGCTGCAGTATTAATTCCAGCCAGAGATGGATCGGCCAGCACAGCACGGGGATGCCTGCCCGCGCTGACACTTTCCATGCATTTTTATGGCTCCGCGCGCGCAGCCAGTAGCTGCCCACTGCGGCGACCGGAACAGCGCGAAATATGCGCTGCTGTGCGCGCGAAAATACAAAAAGGGACACGGCCGAGTGAAAAAGGGGGCGGGGGAGGGGGCAAGGCGCGGGAAAACTTTGCGCCGAATTATTCGGTTACCTCGTGAATAGACTTCCGCCGAAGGGCAGCTGACACGGCCGCGCATTGTCGTCGTTCCGCTAACGATAAAGGGATTCCGCGCTAGCCATTCGACAGGTTTCTCTTCTTCTTTTTTTATATATTTTTTCCTCGCGTCTGTGCCGCGTGCAGTGCGCTCTTTCTCTCTCTCTCTCTCTCTCTCTCTCTCTCTCTCTCTCTCTCTCTCTCTCTCTCTCTCTCTCTCTCTCTGTGTGTGTGTGTGTGTGTGTGTGATTCTCTCGAAATTCCCCTCGCAGTCCGCCACTTTGAAATCTGGGCGTGCGTGCTACCGCACAGAGAGAGAGCAGTCGCAACCATTGTAGGGTCGGTGTAATTCACATTTCCGTTTTTTACAGAAATTACTGCAGCTTTCGCAGTTGCGAAATTCGAGACTGGATTTCACGATTACCCACTGTACCAATTGAAAGAGTGAATTTTTTTCCCCCGTCCTTCAAAACTCGTTCGATACCCCACTGTTAACAGTACAGGAAAGACATACACAATTTTTATTTGTTTGCTCAGTCTGAGTTACGAGTACTTGTCATTTGATTAGTTACACATTTCGTCACACTTGCGATGTCCGAGCGGTGGTAGCAGTCATTAACGCAAAAGGTGTTTTTCGTTGCGGTGAGCCGCGTTTACGAATTCTGTCATCACTGTCTATCTCCTTTGAATACTAATACTTTTTTTTTTATCACTACCTATGTAACAACGTATGATCACAATCGCAAAATGAAAGAAACAGTTCGAATTAGAGATTGAGTTATTCCATTATCTACATATATCCGTCTCAACGGAAGATATCGTTAGAAGTGCCAGCCATGAAGAAATATTGTTCCATCTGGTATGAGACAGAGGAAACACCCTCTAACTTCAAGAAGAATACAATAATTCCTATTCCGAAGAAAGTAAGTGCACATAAATGTAAAAATTACTGAACTATCAGTTCAATGAGCCATGGTTACAGAATACTAACAAGAATCATTTACAGACGAATGGAAAAGATGTTGAAATCCAACCTTTGGGAAGATCAGTTTGGATTTACGTGAAATGTAGGAACACGCGAGGCAATACTCACACTACAGCTTACCGTAGTAGATAGGTTAAAGAAAGGAAAGTCTACGATTTCTCCAGAGATATGGTAGTGAAGACTGCAGATGATCATATGGGCAGAAGGACAAGGCCTAATAGAAATCCCTGGATAACACAAGATATACTGAACTTAATTGATGACTGGAGAAAATACAAAACTGCGTCAAGCGAAGCACGCAAAAGGGAGTACAAACGTCTGAAAAATGAGACTGACAGGAAGTGCAGACTGACTAAACAGCAGTGGCTAGAGGACAAATGCAGAACCGTAGAAGAATGTATAAATAGGGGAAAGATAGATACCGCTTACAGGAAAATAAGATATTTGGAGACAAGAAAATCAGCTGTATGAATATAAAGAACTCAGACGGAAAGCCAACCCTTAGCAAAGGGGGGAAAGCTGAACTGTGGAAGGAATGTATAGAGGTCCTATATAAAGGAAATAAACTCGAAGGTGGTATTCTAGGAATGGAAGACGAAGTGAAGGAAGATGAGATAGGAGATATGATACTGCGAGAAGAATTTGACAGAGCGCTGAAGGATTTGAGTCGAAACAAGGCCCCTGGAGTAGATGATATTCCGTCTGAACTGCTGATATCGTTAGGAGAGCCTGTCATGAAAAAATTCTTCTACCTGTTATGCAAGATATTTGAGACAGGGGAAATACCATCAGACTTCAAGAAGAATATTGTAATTCCACAAATGTGAAAATTACAGAACTATCAGTTTAATAAGTCATTATTGCAAAATACTAACACGAATTATTTACAGACGAATGGAAAAACTTGTGGATTCCGACCTCGGGGAAGATCAGTTTAGATTTAAGAAATGTAGGAACACGGGAGGCAATACATTACGACTAAGGAGATAGGCTAAGGAAAGGGAAACCTACATTTTTAGCATTTGTAGATTTGGAAAAAGCCTTTAACAATGTTAACTGGAATACACTGAAGATAGCATGGGTAAAATATAGGGAGCTACGAGACATTCAACTTGTACAAAAATCATCCAGCAGTTCCTAGAGTGGACCGTCATGGAAAGGGAGTAAGACAGGGTTATAGCCTTTCCCCAATGTTGCTCAATCTTTACACTGAGCAAGCTGTGAAAAAATGCAAAGATAAATTTCGAATGCTAATTAAAGTTCAGGGAGAAGAAATAAAAATTTTGCAGTTGACCGATGACAAAGAAATTCTGACTGGGACAGCAGTAGAGCGAAATGGGCAGTGTCTGGAAAGTAGAGTATATGATGAATGTTAACAAAGGTGAAACAAGGGTAATGCAGTGTAAGAAAATCAGGCGATGCTGCAGCATTTATATTTGGTAAAGAGACAGTTAAAGTAGTAGATGAATTTAGTTATTTGGGTAGCTAAAGAACTTGGCCAAAGAAAAGAAGATGTAAAATGCACACCGGTTATCGGAAGAAAAGCATTTCTCAAAAAGAAAAATTTGTTGACGTATAATATTAATTTAAATGTTAGGAAGGACTCGCTGAAATCATTATTGAAGCACTGTAATGGAGTGAAACTTGGACGATAAGGAGTTCAGAAATAAGATGACAATTTCACAAAAGTATATGTACCACTTGGAACAACCGAAATAAAGTTCAAACGTACCTACGTTCTGTATTCTAATTTAAAAAACCCACCTGTTACCCATTGTTTGTTTAAAATTGTGAAATATATGTTTGTGAATATTACAGCACCATATATCACAATGTGAAAAAGTGTTTCAAATAAAACATTCATATATACTAGACGAATATGTAATAAAAATGGGGGTACCTATTTATCAAAAATGAAGTTGATATCCGTTTGACCTATGGTAGCGCCATCTAGCGGACAAACGATAGCGCCATCTGTTTTCCCCCTTCAAGCTAGAAACCTTTTGTACTTTGTAGTTTTTTCGTTTGATGCTTATTTCGCGAGATATTTGGTCCTGTCACTATCAATGGACCACCCTGTATATCGAGCAGCGCATTTCGTTACAGGCTCATTCGGTAAGGGCAAAAGCGTCACAATGATGATTAGGACACTCCGGAGGCAGACCTTGCAAGACCGTTATTGCTATACTGACTTCTGTCAAAGCTCTGCAAGTAACGTTTCGCAGTCACCACAGAAAGTAGCAAATACAGCAATACATTCCTATTCCTGTGGCTGCTTTCGCTGATGCGAATCGTGACTTGCAGCCTTTTTCTACTCCCGTTGCGGGAATTGTTCCGCCTGAGTTGTCTCCTGATATTTGTCAAATCCATTCTCGTTGTCGTTCTGACAGCCTGAGTGTCTTGTAGAATAACTTTTCTGCGCTGGAGGAATCTGATCCGGGGAATTCATAGATCGGTATAGAAATGATATGACAACCACCTATCCGCTTACTATAGAGGTTACTAAACCACGCACCTTGCGTAAACAAAGAAGTGTGCGCATAACAACGAAGTACAAATATGCAGCTGGGGACTGGTAGATTCGTCATGGTCCTCTATTGGAATCTCATCGTTGACTTTGATGGCACAAGCACATACTCTTGTTACTATAAATATAACCCCAGTTACAGCAAATGTGCTTCTAGATTCGCCACACCGATTTATATAACTCCTGTGCAGAAATTGTGTTTCTCCAAGAAGTGTTATTTACCAGTTGCTTTTTCCCTGGAGTCGCGGCGTCAACAGATGGCAAGTCTTTCTTAAACAGACAAATTCTTTTTATTCTTTAATTCTTGAATTATTCTGTATAATTGACATCAACTATGTTTCACAGTTAACGAAATGCCTTTTCATACCCATTATGTGTTACTTATATATAAATGAATTGCTGTTCGTTAGTCTCGCTAAAACTCCATAACGGCTGAAGCGATTTGGCTAATTTTAGTCTTGAAATATTCGTGTAAGTTTAGGGAAGGTATAAACGGTGAGCCGCGGTGGAGTAGCAGAGCGGTCTAAAGCGTCTCGCTGCGGAGCGCGCGGTTGCTCGCCGTGGAGGTTCGAGTCCTCCCTGGGGCATGAGTGTGTGTGTTTGTTCTTCGGTTAGTTTACCTAGGTTTAAGTAGTTTGTGAGTTAAGGACTGATGACCACGCAGTTTGGTCCGATAGATTTACAAATAATGTTTAAACGGTGATAAAAATGGAAAAGTTGTCCGGAAATGAGGAAAATCGGAAAAACTGAAACAGCTTTCCCCAGTCAGTTATCAAAACCGTTCGTCCAATTGCGACAAAATTTTGTACATTTAATGTTGAATGCAAGAGGAAGGTTCGCATCAAATAAAAATTTGGAAAAGTCGCCCGGAAAGTAGGAAAATTAAGGAAAATCCGAAAGCGATTTTTTTCTATGTCTAAAAATCAATTGCCATATGGTTGTAAAAGCATTACTTGAGTACGGATCGACAGGTCAAGGTTTGTATGCAATAAATTTTTTGGAGAATCTACCGGAAAATTGGAAAATTTGAGAAGAACTGAAAATGCGTTTTTCAATGTCACTTTGATTGAATTCAGCACTATAACTGACAATTCGCACGACGGAGAGGTGTAATTCTTGTTTCTTTTGTTCATTATGGTCTTGGAAAAGTTTTCGGTAAAAAAATTGGAACAATTAAAAAAAAGTTCAAATGTTTGTATAGCTTAAGGGACTTAACTACGGGGTCATCAGTCCCTAAACTTACAAACTACTTATCAACTAGCTTATCCTAAGGACGGCACAAATATCCATGCCCGAGGGGGGATTCGAACCTCCGACCGTAATGGCCGCGCGGACCGTGACTGGAGCGCCTCAGTCCCCTCGGCCACCGCGGCCGGCGGAACAATTAAAAAGGAAAGTAGCAAAATTCTAACTAAGTTCCCTTTTCAATGTGTTTCTAAGTGTACTCAACACTATAAGTTGAGAATCGTTCATGCGATTGCGATAAAAGTTTGCACATTCGACCATCAAAGCGAGAGGAAGGTCTGAGTGAAGTAAAAGTTTGGAATAGATGGCCAGGGATATCAATATCATTCGTACGACTGCGATAAAAGTTTGCACATTTGACGTTCAAAGCAAGAGTACATACATACTAGCAATTGCGAAGCATTGCCAGGTCGGTTAGATGACTACATGGCCCGGTGAAACTCGTATCAATTACCTCTTAATATAAACCATATTAATTTAAATCATATGTATTTTGGACCCAACAGCTTTATAAAGGCATCATCAGATAGTCTAAGTATCGGCTCGATAGTGGACGGAATAAATGTTCAAATGTTTGTTAAGCTTATGGGACTTAACTACGGAGTCATCAGTCCCTAAACTTACAAACTACGTATGAACTAGCTAAGACTAAGGACGGCACAAGTATCCATGCCCAATGGGGGATTCGAACCCTCGACCGTAGTGGCCGTGCAGACCGTGACTGGCGCGCCTCAGTCCCCTCGGCCACCGCGGCCGGCAGTGGATAGAAAGAGTGGGTAAATCAAACACACATGTCCTGGATGATGTTCATGTCACATTTGCGGAAGTTCAGGGAAGGTTTAAACGTTCATTACTAGCTGCTAGTACCCGGCTTTGCCCGAGTTTAAAATAAGGTTTTCTGTAGAAGCGTACAAAACCGTTTATTTGCATGTAATAAAAGGGTAGCTTTATGTTACAGCAATTTCATAAACAACATTATTGGCAGTTCAATTTGGAGTATGTACAGACTGTGGATTTTGGCGATATCCGTAAGTACCCTCCACCATACACTGAATAAAATTTTGCCTTTCCTCTTGTTTTGAAGATCAATTGTGCAATATTTCATCAAGATCTGTGCGAAGATATAGATTTACACGGACACATTGAAAACGCACTTTCACTTTTTCTCAATTTTTCCGGTCGGTTCTCCAAAAAAATGGAACGAAATCTGTTTAAGAACCTTCCCCATGTAATTTTGTGTACGTGTACCAAATTCCACGTTATTTGGTTTTATGGTTCTTGAGTTATAAGAGAACAGACAGACAGACAACAAATGCGTCTTATAAGTATAGAGATAACGCACAGCGTTCTATCTCTCGTTAGCAGTCTCAAGCTCATCGCCTGGATATCATCAGCGAGGTATTCTGTTTTACGTAATTTTGAAGTCCAGTTTGTAAATTTATTGTAGCTATTAATGGTGTACGTGTTTCCCTCTGTAACATATTGTCTTTTATTTTGTTTTACAGACGACCAGTTCTGAGGACGATCTCACCAGAGATCGAAAGCATTCACCTTATCTGATGAAGAGTTAAATTTTTTGGAACTTGACAGTTATTGTCATCGTTTAACACATACATATATCTTAATAATTACAAAATTAACTAATTCTGTCTGGCAAAACAGTCGAAGTAGAGGAAGATGAGGTAGGAACTACTATACTGCGAGAAGAATTTGACAGAGCACTAAAAGGTTTGAGTAGAAACAAGGCAGCTGCAGTCTGAACTGCTATTATCGTTAGGAGAGCCAGTCGTGTACAAACTGTTCCACCTGGTATGCAAGATGTATGAGACGGGGGAAATACCCTCAGACTTCAATAAGAATATAATGATTCCAATCCCGAAGAAAGCAAGTGCACACAAATGTGAAAATTACAGAACTATCAGTTTAATACGTCATGGTACCAAAATGGAAAAACTGATGGAATCGGACCTTGGGTAAGAACAATTTGGATTTAGGAGAAATGAAAGTCGGGCGATGCTCAAGGAATTGGATCAGGTAATGAGACATGAGTTTTGTTATCAGGTAGCACGATGTTCGAAGTAAAGAAGATATAAAATGCAGAATGGCAATAGGGAGAAAAGCGTTTCTGAAGAAGCGAAATTTGTTGATATCAAATATTAGTTTAAATGTTACGAAGTCCTTTCTCAAACTATTTGTCTGTAGTGTAGCAGTGTATAGGAGTGAAGCATGGACGGCAAGGAGTTCAGAGAAAAAGATGATTGAAGTTTTCGAAACGTAGTGTTACAGACGAATGATGAAGATTAGATGGGTAGATCAAGTAACTCATGGGGAGCTGCTCAACAGAATTGGGGGAAAAGAGTTTCTGGCATACCCTAACTGAGAGAAAGGATAGGTTGGTGTGACACATTCTGATACATCAAGGAATCGTCAACTTAGAATCAGAAGGAAGTTCCCAGAACAGTTTAATACAATCATTATAACAGTGATAGAAAAATGTCCAACAACCTTACCCTTTACTTATCGATTACAGATAGCACATTGATTTTGCTGAGCAGTAGTGCCATTCATTGAAATTTCACCGAGGGTAATAAGGTGAGCACTTCAGAATTCATTACCTGAATACCTTCTTGTCTTGATAAGCAAAACTGCCAAATACCACTCTCGTAAATCTAAGCTTTTGCTATTGGGGCAAAGGGGGACTCGCAATCCTACCATACGCCTTACAACAAAGGAAAGCCTCCAGGAAACCTTGGCCTGATCCTGGGGAATAAACCAACGTAATTTATTTCTTGGACTTTGCCACAGAAAAAAAATATTATTAGAATATCACAAGTGCACTTCCAATAAGCAACAATTGTACTACCGAGTTAATCATAAAATCTCGCAATCTCTTTAGACAAGCACCAGCTTCTTTATATTTCATAGATGTACTATGTGCAAGCGAGTGAACCTACTAAACCTAAATTTTTTATGAATATAGTACGTAACACCTCAAATACAATGTATAAAGTGTGAGACACATGACTTAAAGGAAATTTTATTCATACACTGTTAAAAAGATAACATTACTTTCTAATCAGTAGAGAATTCGCTTTTTTAAGCTGTAACTCCTTACTCCTTTTATTAAGTATAAAGAGAAATGGTCGAATGTTTGTTAAGCTTAACTGACGGAACTGCGGGATCATCAGTCCCTAAACTTACGAACTACCTGATACTAAAGACTACACAAACATTCATGCCCGAGGGGGGATTGGAACCTCCGACTGCGAACGGCCTCGCGCATCGTAGCATAGCGCCACAATGCGCTGAAGTCTTTCTTATTCTCATTTGGAGATGAGTGTCTTACAAAAATGTCAAGATATCTAAATAAACTTTCTCACAGAATAGTTTTGCTGAAATTGCATAAGTAACAAATATCTCGAGAATGTAGTGATATATTATTGTGGTTTCAGTTTGAAACAAATTTCAATATCTCCGCTGAATTTCATACAACACTATGTATCAGCTAATATCAAGTAATATTCTCACCTCTGCATACTCTTCAAAATTAGTTGCAATACTTTTCTTAATTTTAAGCTGCACAGTAACTCTGATGAATATTTTTGTTGGGATCTTTAGTCCGCAGACTGATTTGATGCAGTCTCCACACCACCAGTCCTGTGCAAGCCTCTTCATCTGAGAATATATACGGCAACCTACATCCTTTTGAATCTGCTTACTGTATTCTTCTCTCGGCCTGCCTCTACGATACTGCTTTCAAGTTTATTTCCTGTGTATAGCCCTCTATATATTCCTTCCTCCTTTCAGCTTTCCCTTCTTCCATTCGAGTTGTTGATATTCATGCAGCTGATTTCCTTGTTTCCATATGTCTGTCTTATTTTCCTAGTGGTATCTATCTTACCTCTCTTACCTCTAGTTATACATTCTTCTACGGTCATGCATTTCTTCTCAAGCCACTCCTGCTTATCCAGTCTGCACTTCCTGTCAACCTCATTTTTCAGACGTCTGTATTCCCTTTTACTTACTTCACCTGATGCATTTTTATATTTTCTCCTTTCCCGATCCACTCTGGCCATAATGCTGCAATCTGAACGGTTTGCTCGCATTCCGCGCGCTAGGACTGCCTTTACCTGTTCCGCCAGCCGCCCGTACGATCTGAGGATGTCCTCAGAACCCAAGAAATAGGACTGCGCCCCGTACGCTGAAAAGCTGCCGGCAGGGCCACCTCCAATTCTCGGATGAGCCCCCTCCCCCGGTAGACATACCGAGTGCACATCCGCCCTGTACGCTACGTGCCTAAGACGCTCCGTAAAGCGCCTAACATTGGAGCTTCGAATCTCTAACGGACCTCTCACCCGTGCGACGGTTCTCCAACTCAACCCGGTGGTGAGGAACGGTCACCCACTGCGCCTTGACATTCACATTGACGATAGTTGGGGGGAAAACTGGCACCAGCGGAGTAGTTTCCTTATGTTGTTGTGCCCGGAGAACTAACAGAGCTTACGGTGAATTTGGGTACGTGCTATGTTTTGCGCATTAGTGTACATCTTCACTGACCGAATCACTCACGTGACGGGAGAACGAATAAGAGACGCCATTTTGGATGACTGGCACCAAGCGGGACCTTTCAGCTAGAAATGCGTGTCACGCCAAAGATATGTTCCGCATCTGGAACGTTTCTGTCTAAATATGCCTACTTTAAAGGAAAGAACACTGGGAAACTTACTTTCTGGGCGCATCTGAGAATCAGTTGTGGACCTATTACCTCCCGTTTAGATCTGACGTAAAACATTTCGGACACTTCCCAGATGTAGTGCCACTGTGGACGTTGTAAACTTTAGAGTTGAGAATAAAAACATTACAAGTCACAAAACATACTGTATTATTTATTTATATCATGACCGGTTTCGTGCTTCTGCTCAGCATCAGGTGCTTAAACATTCAAAACTATGAGTAGTTTGTTGGCGGAGTTCACTGTTGGAAACTAAATTGTGTGGCATTAACTACAGTGAAAACAAATGCAGGTAGCGAGATGACATGTACAGAAACACTGTGCGACTTACATTTAAATTTAGCGTTCATATCGGAATTGTCCATATGTCGTACGTTTTACACACGTTTCCAAAAACACTTTTCGGTTTCACACTCGTTACTTCCGTCTTTAACAACATATTCAAACCCACCAAAAAGATCAGTGAATGCTTACGATCAACGAAAGATGCGCGACACCCTTTGGCTACTTCAGGTGTGTATAAGATCCCATGTAGTTGTGGGATGGTTTATATTGGCACAACAAAAAGAAGTATCAATTCTCGCCTAACTGAACACAAAAGGAACTGTCGACTGGGACACACGGACAAATCGGCCGTAACGGAACATGTTTTTGAAAACGGTGACCACCAAATAAAATTTAGTGAGACAAGCGTGCTAGCCAAGACATCGCATTATTATGCACGTATGAATAGAGAGGCTATAGAGATTTTTAAACACCACAATAATTTTAACAGAAAGGAAGAAGGCTTGAAGTTAGACAAGATATGGCGGTCTGCTTTGTACCAAAGACGTGACAATCGATTACCTTCGATCGAGAGTAATGACACCAGCCAGAGATAGTTTTACTGTTGACATCACGTGACGAGTGGTGGCGCCCTCTATGCCCTCTATATATGCAGGATCTCCACGGCCCAGCAGCCAGTCGTCGACTCACCTCAGAAGATGTTGCCCGCAGCCGGCGACGAAACGTTAGGGGAAGAAATTTCTACTGTTCGACCACGGCCTCTCAGCCCGGAAGTTTTAACTACTGAACATTTTAATTGTTCTGCTTCCCGTGTTCTAGGTGTACATCTGATGCCAGTGCTAAACTACATGAAAGTTGAAAGTGCGTCAGGTGATTCTCGTGTACGACTGTGATACTGTTTTCCTAACGCATTACGTTCCTCCACGGCAGACCGTCAATGCACAGTATTACTGTTCGTTTTTGGAGCATCACCTGCGACCAGCTTTGCGAAAGAAGGTGCAACACTTTATGCGTAATCCACCCTATAAAGGTGTGTCGTTACAAAACATATTCGCATTCGGAAGAGAAAGTTTGTGGCAGAAATTTCGCAAGTAGATGTCGTCACAACGAATAACGCCTCTCTTCCACCCCAACTCGTGCACCATTTCTGTGACACTCTCTCCCCTATATCGCGCTAATACAAAAGGAGCTGAGCATCTCTGAACTTTCTCTATATCGCCCATGAGTGGGGATCCCAAACTGGGCAGCAATACTCCAAAATTGGTCGCCCAAGTGTAGTGTAGGCTGTTTCTTTAGTAGAACCGTTGCATCTTCTGAGTGTTATGCAAATGAGACGTAGCCTTTGGTTCGACTTCCCTACAATATTCTGTATAAACTATCATGGATTTTACATGTAAATCTGCAGTGCGATGGAGAATCACGAATAGTCATTTAAATCAAAAATTATAGAAGGTGTCTATTTAACAGGATAGCTCATTTTTAAGATGCCACGAAATACGCTACAGGAAGGCCGCGATGGATCAGAACCAGAAGCAACGACGGTTCAATCTCCTCGCCTCAAATCGAAAACAAGGGGATATAAAACTACTCTATCTTTGTAATAAAGATCACTTTAAACACTAGAACGAGCCGAAACGGATCAACCTCCGACCAGAAGATCTTTAAAATGTATAAAATTTATCAATCGGAAATTTAAAAAAAAAAAAAAAAACCATAAACGGGTCAAATTATAAACAATCCAATTTCGCAAAATTTGTTAGTGATTCCTGTAAACTTAGCTATCGCCTGGTACCTAAAAACAGTTCACAGGCCTTTGATTTATTCATTGTTAACACGGTATGTTTGTCATCAAACAATGTTTGTTCTATTCTACTGAGAATTGGCCATCAACAAGGAATCTCGTAATTGTAATAGATAATGCATTTCACTTTTCTTAGGTCTTTACATTTTGTATTACCGCATACCTAGTATTCACACATACACTGAGATGTTGTTTAATGGTGCAGATACTCTACTTGCTCCTGTGACGGTGACCATCCGAACAGCTATAAAAACACAGCGCATCAGTATCATAAGCCCAGGTTCTTTCGACTCCGATACCGGCATGCTTTTCCAAATCTAAGACGTAGTCCAGTGGACACAGTCGTATTTCAATTGCATTGAATTACCTTACGTTAAAAATAGTTTCAGAACCAAATTAGTGGTTGCAGTTTTCAAATTACGTTCTGCGCGGGGCACTGTAGCACTGCGCCGTTTCTACATCTACATCAACATGGCATACGCTGCAAATCATATTTAAGTGCCTGGCAGAGGGTTCATCGAATCATCTTTATACTATTCGTCTACCGTTCCACTCTCGAATATCGCGAGGGAAGAAAGAACATTTGAATATCTCCGTTTCAGTTCTGATTTCAAGTATTTTATTCTGATGATGATTTCTACTTCGGTATGTGGGAGTCAACAATACATTTTCCCATTCGGAAGAGAATGTTGGCGGTTGGAGTTTCGTAAGTAGCCCACGCCGCAGCGATAAGCGCTGTTGTTGTAATGATTCGCATCCCAGATCCAATATCATTTCCGTAACACTGTCTCCCCTGTATGGTGACAATACGAAGCGAGCTGCTATTCTATGGACTCTTTCGATGTCTTCCGTGAAACCCACCTGATAAGGATCTCACCCTGCTTAGCAATACTCCAAAAAAGGACGGGCAAGAGTAGTGTATGTAACCTCTTTAGCAGTTCTGTTGCATCTTTTAAGGGTTCTGCCAATGAACCGCACTCTGGTTCGATTTTCCCACGACTTTTTCTATGTCTTCTTTCCAGTTTAAGTGTAAAGTAATAGTAATTCCTAGACATTTTGTGGAGTTTAAGGCCTTCACTTTTGATTGATTTATCTTGTAAAAAATGTTTAACGGATTTCATTTCGTACTCATGTAGACGACTTCACACTTCTCATTATTTAGAGTCAATTGCCAATTTTTACACCATACTGGTACCTTATTCAGATCGTTCTGCAATTGTTTTTGATCTTCAGATGACTTTACTAGACGATAAATGACGGCGTCATCTGCAAACAACCTAAGAGAGCTGTTCAGATGTTGTCCCGAATCATTTATGTTGATAAGGAACAGCCGCTGTGGAGTATCCGAGCGGTCTAAAGCTCCTCGCTGCGCAGCGCGCGGTTGCTCGCCGTGGAGGTTCGAGTCCTCCCTGGGGCATGGGTGTGTGTGTTTGTCCGTAGGTTAGTTTACTTATGTTTAAGTAGTTCGTAAGCTACGGACTGATGACCACGCAGTTTGGTCCGATATATTTACAGACATTCGAACATTTGATAAGGAACAGCAGAGGACGAATAACACTACCCTATGGAACACCGGATATCACCTCTGTTTTAGTCGATGCCTTACCGTAGATTACAACGAACTGTGTCCTGTATGATTGGATTTCCCATATCCAGTCACAAATCTGGGGCGATAATGCGGCCATGATCGTCAGAGAGAGCAGTCGAGAGAGAGAGAGAGAGAGAGAGAGAGAGAGAGAGAGAGAGAGAGAGGAGGAATGGAGGGAGTGAGAGAGAGAGGAAGGAACAGATTGGAGCAAATAAATAACAGTGCAAATTTTCAGCTGTACTGAGGTAAAAGGAGGTAGTGCTTGTGGGGTCGCAATACGGACGGGTCTGCAGCAAGTAGTTGTGGAAGTTGGACGAGATCGTCGTCGTGTAATTGCGCTACAGAGTCGTGTGCGCTGTTGCTGCGGCTCCGGCGTGTGCCCGCTACTCGTTGGCCGGCCGCAGGTATAGGGCCCCGGGGTGCCGCCGCTGTTTGCTGAGAAAACAGCCGGCCAGGGCAGGCCAAGCGAGGCCAGGCCAGACTGCCGCCGTGTCCGCCGGCAGACAGACCCCGGGCAGTGGTCGTAGCAGTGGAAGCGGCAGCACAGCACACACCGGCGCCACACGCTGTCTCCAGGGCAGCCGCAATACACTGCCGACGCTACCCACAGTGGCCGCGGTGCCGTCCTATTCCAGACCCTTATGTCTCCACTCACTAGGCGCCGACTTTTGAAAATCTTGAGGTATGCTCAGTGGGGTTGGAACAGTTGCGGGGAGTGACACTTGCGAGGAGTGACACTTGCGGGGAACTCGGGGCCCTTCGGGCGGCTAATAGCTTTTCAACATTCATAGAATATATGACATCAACTGCGATTGGGCATATGTATATATATATATGCCGGTGACGGGCAATGATCCTGTCGTTAGTGGGGAGGGGTGGGCAAAGTTCGAAGCCCTTACTCTTACGGGAATTAGTTCATAACTACGAGTTTGAGTACTGTGGGCAGGGCGAAGCTGGGAATTTGTATCTGACGGGAGGCGTGCTTAGGTAGTCCTTGCAGGTGCGGTGATCACTGTGTCCCCAGTGGTGTAGGGGTCAGCGCAACTGCCTAGAAAGCAGGAGACCCGGGTTCGAATCCCGGCTGGGTACACATTTTCAGCTTCGCCCAATCGCATTTGACGTCATATATTCTATGAATGTTGAATAATAACAACTGCAGGATCAGACGCCACATGTATATGCTAATAGCTTTTCCTGGGTACAGGCACACCAAGAAGTCTAGCACTGTCAACATAACACGAAAGTTGTTCTAACGTTGAGTGTTCCTCCAGAAAACAGAACGGTATTTTAACAGTGATAATATTTGGAGAGTTATTAAGACATTCTCTGCTACTACAAGACGATTACTTTCCACAGTCATACCTCCTAAAAGCATATTATTCAGAACACTGAGCATATCAAGACACCAGCGCAAGCAATAAATATATTAGGCATCCTGCACAGATACGTTGATGTAATTGACCGCTATGTAGTTAACCCCACTATCTCGCAACTTCCATCTTTTTAAAAATAGCTAGCCGGCCGCGGTGGCCGAGGGGACTGAGGCGCTCCAGTCACCGTTTGTACGGCCACTACGGTCGGGGGTTCGAATCCTCCCTCGGGCATGGATATTTGTGCCGTCCTAGTTCGTAAGTAGTTCATAAGTAGTTTGTAAGTTTAGGGACTGATGACCCCGTAGTTAAGTCCCATAAACTATACAAACATTTTTTTTTTTACAAAAATAGGTACTATGCTTTTTATAGGAGATGCAACCTTAAACCTTCAATTTAAAAACGTTAATAATGAGTCAATGGGCATTTTACATACTTGATGCGTTTATTCGAGACCCCAAAACGATTTCGTTGTATTCGAATTACAAATACGTCTAATAAATGTATGAAATATGGAATGTGTATGGGAATGCCACACACCGAAAAATGATAAAGATAAATCCTATTCTATCGTCATATAGAACCATTATAACTCCGAACTTTGCATAAACCAACAGGGAGAAACAAGTTGCAAGACTTCCAGGAAAAATGAAGCGAAATTGGCAGCCAATAGTTGGTTATAAATTGCATTTCCTGTTAACTGTATAAATATAAATTACGGAATACGCGGAACTCCTTTTCAGTACAGTCAAAAAAGTCTGAGGTAATAGGCAGTGGTTTACAATCAGATATCCGTATCATTCTCCTCCTCAAGAAGTCTGTGTGAAGATTTATATTCAGAACATTCAAGAAAAAGGCTACTGTGATGTTAAAACTACAAGAAGCAGCTCATTTACTCAGGAAGGGAAAACGTTATGGTGCCCGTAAATTTGAATGGCTGTATCTTTTGTAGTAACATTTATTTCTTGATAAAATTTTAAAATCCAATATACCAGAATTTTGTTTTTC
Source organism: Locusta migratoria (assembly GCA_026315105.1). NCBI lineage: Eukaryota > Metazoa > Arthropoda > Insecta > Orthoptera > Acrididae > Locusta > Locusta migratoria. The sequence goes on along the minus strand of CM048750.1, from coordinate 381,817,760 downwards.
TAAACTCAGTGCCTACTTTTTTTGTCGAAATGTTTGCAGGAAGTAGTCTTCATGTGATTTCATACTTCTATGCATTACATTGATATTATCAAACAAGTAATTTGTGTCACAAATTGCGCGGCCGGTCCGATGGGCCTTTCCCTGAATACGGCACAGGTAGCAGCTGGAGGGCGTGGAGTAGGGGTGGTGTATCCCTACTTCTGGAACACCCTGTCCACTACCTGCAGCGTCCGGGTCTCCCCGCAAGTGTCTACACATTCCCTTTCCGCGCAAGTGTCACTTCCCGCAAGTGTCACAAACTCATGCTCAGTGGCGTATCCATTGGGTGGCGAAGGAAGGACGGGGGGGGGGGGCTTTGCCCGACCGCTGCAACCCTCCCCTTTCCGAACAGGTAACACTAAAGCGGCCAGCGTTTTCAAAACTAAGGTCACGTGACTCAGTGCACCAGTTATTTTGAAATTAGGAAAAAAATTTAGACGAGCAGAGTCGGCTTACTCATTTACTTTTAAAGTAACTCATCTAACATGAGTGACATTTTATTCTTAATCTTCTATCTTTATTTACAGTTTATAAACATTTTCTCATACTTCTATTTTGAATTTTGGAGTCTGACAATTTTTACATATTCTTTCTCCGTTGCGTTTTCCCGATCACTTTCGTTGTCGGTACTATTTTTGTACGTTCCAACTCTTAGAGCATCTTGTTCCACATATTCTGATAAGTAGCATACCCCGCACGAAGAATTATGTTCTGCAATAACTATTGCAGTTTTTAAAACTGTCAGTAAGAGGCAAAGGTATATATATATATATATATATATATATATATATATATATATATATATATATATATATATATATACGTGAACATCACACAGCGTAACTTCGATTTCACGCTTCGCGAAGCTCTCACGCCATATTTGTCAATTTTTGTATTTATACTTCACCATCAGCTGCTATACGGCAAAAAGGTCTCCAAAAAATTAGTCAAGGAAAAATAATACCGAATGTTTATTGGGTTATGCCGAGAATAGCCACTCAAATTTTAGGGTATGCTTGAGCGACTGAGCATACCCGTAGTCGGCGCCTATGCTCCACTCTTTAACAATTAAGGTGTCTTCACACTGAAAGCCAACCCCAAAAAACTAAAACCTTGAAACAGATGCCAGCCTGTCAAACTTATAACAGTTGTGAGTTTGGCTTTGGAAAGTGTTGAAACCAGTTTCAAACTGTTGTAAACAGACATTTTTCTTTTAATAATCGTCTGTACAACAGCATTTAAATTATAACGTTGCGAGCGAGTCCATTTATAAAGCTCTCGGCGGCTACCTTGCAACGTTTATGAACAGTTTTTTAGTCCTGCGTTACGACCTGGTAACACAAAGTTTATTTAGTCAGGGATGCCAGTCATGCATGTTTTGGACAGCACTTGATCGCCAAGCGAGCTTTACACGCGGACGCACACCCTAAGTAAATGTGCCTATCACTGCATATTCCTATTATCCTGTGGTGAGTGTCCCGTCCTGATTGCATGCTCCACAACATCTGGGCTGCTTACCTGATAAAATGTTCAATCCCAGTGGATGTTTCCTCCCCTTAGGTCGCAGATTCTAACGTAGTGCAGCCCTCGATGTGTGATGGTAGAAATTGGTAGCAAAGAAACTGTCTCTGCCTACTTGAAATATGAACGGCCTATTGGAAATAACATTTATTTATTACGATCAGCGTGACACGTAACCTTGGAGCCATATGCACAGATATCATCAATAATCTCGCGGTATAAATGTTAATCTAATGAGCACCATCTAATTATGAAAATTTGAGTATTTGAAGCAACTCTATCACAAAAACAATCTCGTCGTACTCTCTCACTATTATCAGAGCAACAGTTCGCCTAATTTACAAAATGCTGGCGCAAGGCCTCCACACGCAAATTCACTTCCTCAGAGTTCTTAAGGCTCACCAACGAAAATAACACCAGGTGGATAACACTTCCGCTGTTTCACTTGCAACCGCACCTCGACATTCGTCACACCTTTCTAGAGGCCCGCCACCGACTACCACTCGAAATCGAGCTCTTACTTTGCGCCTTGGTTCTAGAAACCTCCACACGATTGGCTGCTTCAAAGCAGCCAATAAGACATCACTTGCTAAATATAAAATCTTTCAAATAAACTGTACGTTTAATCTATATCTATAAATGTGAATGTCTATTCGTTGTACGTTTATCACGTCTGAACCACAAGACATAAAGAGCTAAAAATTTGTACAGTTACTAATGTCTACTCGGGGAAGGCTTTAGGCACGGTTTTATGGCGATCGGATAGCTGTTTATATATATTAATGTGAATGTCTGTTCGGTATACGCTTATCAGGTCCGAACGACAAGACGCAGAGACTTAAATATTTGTACAGTTACTAATTTATATCTGAGGAAGGTCTTAGGCACGGCTTTATAGCGATCTGACAGATAATTAGGAATTTGAAGAGTATACCGAGAAATACGGAACAATAATTACTCTTTCAAAATGTTTTTATTGGTTGCATTGTTGCTTGAGGTTGGTAATGATAAAAGGGTGGAGTATATTGGGATGGAAAGTTATTGTTGTGTATAATATCCTACGCGCGCGCGTGTTTGTGTGTGTGTGTGTGTGTGTGTGTTAACATTTCGCTCTGCAGCGAAAAGTACAGAACGCAAACGAATGGTCTGTGTGTTATTGTTGTCGGAAGTCTCCCGTTGTAGACCATAGCAGTTTCATGCCGATAGCTATAAAGGGGTGGAAGATACAGTGTTTGAAAGTCGTCAAATTATTAAAAAAATCGGACTGAAGGCCAGCGATAACGTTTGCGACTCTATAGCAAGGATGTTACATACAGGGAAACGTGTTGCCACAGACCATATCTTTGGTCTATGCGTGCTACAATGTCTTCAGCTCTTTCTCTGTAAGGATAAGTATGCGAATAAGGAAATATATGAATAAACAAATAAAGCAGTAAAAAATAAATTTCTTTTAATACATAATGTTATTTTTTTATTTGAAGTTGTTTAAAAACGTTTGTTTCTGAAGAAGGTATTGTATTTCATTTCATCCTTCAAAACCAGTCTCATAGCACACTACTGAAAGATAGCTTATCTATCATAATCAACCAACACGCGAGCGGAGCCGCGGGTTTAAGCTAGTTAATAATAAAACTGTAGTTAATACCATCGAACATGATCGTAATCTGTCATAATTCTGGAGTTACGAAAAATAAACTGTGAGTAATAAACAAATGAAATTAAACGTTTGCCGTTCCCGCCATACTGACGTCCGAAAAGCACCGGGCTGCCTGCGCGCACTGCGGCAAACTTCTCACGGTCAGGCGAACGTCTGCCGCTGCTAGCTCCCGTGTACCGGGCTGCTCGTCAATAAAACTGTATGGACTGTCAACGGCAGGCCATACGAAAAAAAGAAATGAAAATTTATAAAAACGGAGCGAAATTAAACAATGTGGGGTTACGCCACACATACCTTGAAAAGAAGGAAAAATGAAAACAATTGTAGGTGGATCAAGAAGAAGAGATAAAAAGTGCTCACAGAAATCAACTGCAGGACCTAAGAGCGAGGACATAATCACGATAACTGTTTGAGAATGGGCCACCATACATTTCCATTCAGCCACATATTTACAAATACTTTAATTCGTCATAATCGATGTTTCACGAAGCCCTATATCTGCGTCAGTGTATAAATAATGAAACACTGACATAGTTAAATGTTTTTTTCATGCTTAACATAACCACTTCACAGAATTTATTTTAATTAAGAAGAGAAAATATTTTCGTAGTTCTGTCATGTTACGTTTGCATGTGCGTCATTCTGCCTCATGCACTGCAAAAGTCTCTTTATAGTTTACTACAGTCTGACACTTGATTTCTCTGATTTTTCAAGGCGTCTCATTAAATATCTGTTCTCGTTGTTAACTCTGTAAATGCATCGCGCTAATTACGAAAAGGTAAGGAACTATATGGTGCAGGTTTCATTATGCAAATCAGGAATGCCATTTCTGTCGATAGAAAGATATTCCAGTACGCAGTAAAATAGGTACCGATACTAGAATCCAACAGATATCATTTCATGTATTATTCCAGACTAAAGTGATTTCAAATATAATTAATTTTATTTTATTTTAAACATAGCTGTTATTGCCAGCAACCGTTACAACGTCAATGAATAAAAAAACAGCCCTCGGTCGTAAATTAAAAATTATTTCATCTGGTTTCGGCAATGAGTAAGATTGCCTTAATCAGAAATTATAAAATAAAAAAAAGCCACACAATAAAATACACTACTCAACTGTAAGGCATACGTCACAATGCTTAAAAAGAAATTTTTAGAAAATGCTAGCCACGGAGGCATCAGACTGCAATCTAATGCCTCCGTGCAGTCATAAAAGGACGAATACTGTAAAAATGGCCGCCACTGAGGGAAGTCGAATAGCAAATATGGATGGCACTCAAAGTATTAACTACAGCAGTGGCCGCGTTGAAGCGGCCGAGCGCATTGAGGCGCTATGCTCCGATGCGCGAGGCCGTTTCCCGTCGAGGTCTCTAATTCTCCCTCGGGCATGGATGTTTGTGTTGCCTTTAGTATAACTTAGTTTACTAGTAGTTTGTAAGTTTAGGGATTGATGACCCCGCAGCTAAGTCCCATATATATATATAAATTATTTTTTGTGGTATCAATCCTCGGAGAAGAAGTCCCAAGTTTGTAGACAAATATAGGACTAGTTTCACTGCATAATCCAAAAGTCATTATTGTTTCCGCACCTGTCCTGGCTAAAAAAATTACTTGCAGTCAGATTCGAACCCACTATCTCTGACACTTCAGCGCGATGCCGCTAACCATACGTCTACTATTGCTAGATAAAGAGTTGTACTTTATTATTATTTATGATCGTGTCTTCTGAAAGCTATCACAGTTGGTGCGTCTTTAATTGATACATATTTTTTACCGAATACGACGCCAAAAACAAATATGAAGGACGGATGTTGCCTTCATGGACGATCTTCTCGTGCAAAGGCGAGGTGGGCAGTGTCGTGTCCTACATAGGAAAGAGGGAAGAGGTAGCAAGGTCAGTCTGCATATCCCGAGCGGACAGGAGTGATTGCATAGAGACAGTACAGGCATCTACTAGAGATGCGGATTTCGGGACTCGAGAGGATACCTGTTTAGGAAACTTTATGGAACTCCTCCTAGGTACCTTGCATTGAATTTATTGCTTCCCATACTAAGTCTACTACACTGGGGCAGCATCCCCTAGATAGACGCACTCCCCGCGAGAAACAGACTGTCATGGAGCACCCCGAGGCCGACGGCGATAGTCACTGGCTGGCGCCCGACTCGTCTCACTGAGAACTCCCCTCTAGATCCAAAAACCGGGGGTTTTAACGGCCGGTGTGGGCGCACCTCTTTTCCCCACTTTCCGACAGTTAACAATTTCCTATTGGCCGCTGCTTGGTTCAACCAATCTAAATTGTGGCATGCGAACCACGTTTCAGCCCTGTCCTTTCTGCCGTTCCCCGGGTGGGGAAGTGACTTGTTTGTGCACTAACAACAACATTGTTCAGCTGAAAGTAAAACGTCACGACGCTACCCCATAAGGGCAACAACAACAATGTTTTACGTCAGTTGGCCACACCTTAGGCTCCGCCTTAGGCCACGCCTAAGGGGAGTTGCTAACTTGCAGTTTTACTTCTTTACCCTCTCACTCTAGCCTCGTGGAACCACTGACGTTGCTGTTCCCAAGTGACTGGTATCAACTTTGCTACGTACATTAAAACGTGCCTGTTGGCCACCAAGTACTAATGTAACGTCTTGCAACAGCGTCTAGACGCTATATGAAGTTACGCCCATCTTCTCCGAAAGGTAACCTCCACCCTGGGACGGTGACCGAGGGCATCAGCAGTTCGCTAGGAGATTTCTTTAGTGCCTACATGTCGTAAGATATACGTGTCTTTTTTAGCCTGTTATCTGCAATGGTCTCTATTTCTCAGCCTGGAGTGCGTCCCTGTGGCTCACACAGCCTCCCAACAATTCCAACAGTAAAATCAATATATGACAGCAGTAACTCTATTGTCTTTGCTTCGGGACCATACGTGCGTAACCGCCAGAACGTGAGTAGCCAGGAGATGACGCCTCTACCAGCTCCAAAGCCAATGTTTAAAACATTACCAGCTTGCTGTGTTCGCTGTCTTCCAATTAAATAATCTATGTTTTCCAATATATGTATGTGTTCTCCGGTGGAACTACTTCTTTTGAGAAGGGTGGCGATTTATAGTGATAGAAGTGATTCATCGTAATGTATTTACAATAACTAATTTCTCACAGTATATTAGGTACTGATAGGCCAGTCAGAATCGTATATGAATGGCCTGACGGTAAGGCGACGGAACTGCGAGAAACTTGTTATTGTGAATATTTTTTGATCTTCTAACGCCATCACATTCCCACACATGTCTGAAAATGTTATACATTAAGGAACATGACCTATTTGAGAGTAAACTGCTAAATTTGAATTTTATCTTGCATACTGGTCGAGGTAATAAATTCGTCTGTTATATATACGTTACCTTTCATATTATTCTCAAAACCTACAATTGCGGCAATACAATAACGGGTTACCACACACGAAAACAGCAGCCAACATTATTAGCGTTTTTTAAACACTCCAGGCCATTCAGATTGCTATACCACGAAGATGATGTGCTACAGACGCGACATTTAACCGACAGGAAAAAGATGCTGTGATACGCAAATGATTATCTTTTCAGAGCATTCATACAAGGTTGGCGTCGGTGGTGAAACCTATAACGTGCTGACATGAAGAAAGTTTCCAACCGATTTCTCATACACAAACAGCATTTGACGAACGTTGCCTCGTAAAACGTTGTTGTGACGCCTCGTGTAAGGAGGAGAAATACGTATCATCACGTTTCCGACTTAGATAAAGGTCGGATTGTAGCTTATCGCGATTGCGGTTTATGGTATCGCAACATTGCTGCTCGCGTTTGTCGCGATCCAATAACTGTTAGCACAATATGGAATCGGTGGGTTCAGGAGGACAATACGGAACGCCGTGCTGGATCCCACCGGCCTCGATTCACTAGCAGTCGAGATGACACGCATATTATCCACTTGGCTGTAACGCATCGTACAGCCACGTCTCGATCCCTGAGCCAACAGATGGGGACGTTTGCAAGACAACCATCAGCACGAACAGTTCGACGACGTTTGCAGCAGCATGGACTATCAGCCTGGAGACCATGGCTGCGGTTACCCTTGTCGCTGCATCACAGACAGGGGCGCCTGCGATGGTGTGTGCAACGACGAACCTGGGTGCACGAATGGCAAAACTTTGGATGAATACAGGTTCTGTTTAGAGCATCATGATGGTCGCATCTGTGTTTGGCGACATCGCGGTGAACGCACATTGGAAGCGTGTATTCGTCGTCGCCAGTATGACGTATCACCCAGCGTGATGGTATGCAGTGCCATTGGTTACACATCTAGGTCACCTCTTGTTCGCATCGACGGCGCTTTGAACGGTGGCTGTTACATTTCAGATGTGTTACGACCCGTGGCTCTACCCTTAATTTCAGCAGGATAATGCACGGCCGCATGTTGCAGGTCATGAACGGGCCTTTCTGGAGACGAAAAATTTTCGACTGCTGCCCTGGCCAGCACGTTTTTCAGATCTCTCACCAGTGGGAAACGTCTGGTCAATGGTGGCCGAGCAACTGACTCGTCACAGTACGCCAGTCACTACTCTTTATGAACTGTGGTATAGGGTTGAAGCTGCATGGCCATCTGTACCTCTACACGCCATCCAAGCCATTATTACGGCCTGAGGCAGTTGTTAAGGGTACTGATTTCTCAGAATCTATGCACCCAAATTGGGTGAAAATGTAATCACAATTCAGTTCTAGTATATTTGTCCACTGACTGCATTTCTTCTTGGTCTAGTAATTTTAACAGCTAGTAGAGTAGTTAGGTGAATTTTTGCTTTAATAGACAAGCTAGTATAGCGTCCAGTGCTGTCGTTTCGCCACGCTTAGAATTAACGTACTATATGAGGTAGGATTTTACACATTAATAGGTACGTACTTAAATATATTTTTTAAAGGAAACTTCGTGCTATGTGATTTTTCGGCTGTCGGGGACAGTCATTAAAAGTGCGCTTTCAGTCTTCTCCGTGTGTTTTCCGCTGCTTGATGCTGTGGCTAACGGACCGCGGGATGATTGATGGGATTTTCAAACGATGAATCATGTGTCGGACGTTGATAGCCAATGGCATTTTCGTTCGCAATTTCCTTTGCATCGTAAATGAAGTTACCTGCTATTTCTATCGCTCGAAGTAATTTACTCTAATGACACATTTTTTTCCACTCTCATTTACGTACTCTGTGCTATTATGTACCTATTTAAATAAAACAATGGATAACTGCAAGTATTCTAAGGAAAGGTCTCACCTACTGGGTGATATTGAAATCCATGAAACAAAAGGTAGATTAGTTACAAACTGTGGCGCACGCACACTTTATTCAGCATGTAATCAACACTACAGATATTCAGATTTCGGTTAAGGTATGTTCGCTCTGCCTCCTTTACGCTGAATGGATGTTATCAACTGAGCAATGGTTTTGGGTTTAATGCCGTATATCATATGTGCATATTATTCAAATGTTCAAATGTTTGTAAATCTATGCGAACAAACTACGTTGTCATCAGTCCGTAGCTTACAAACTACTTAAACTAATGTAAACTAACCTATGAATAACACACACATCCAAGCCCCACGGAGGACTCGAACCTCCGACGATTAGCAACCGCGCGCTCCGCAGCGAGGCGCCTTAGACCGCTCGGCTACTCCAAAGCGGCGTCCATATCATTCATTTACCTCCCATGAAGTCCATGTGTTCAGACCCGGAAAATACGGCGGCCAATCGAGACCTATGCTGGTGGCCTTTAGGTTCCCAAAGTGCTCCACCAGAACGTTAAACACTCTTCTGCTTCGATTGGGACGAGTTCCTTCTTGGATGAACCACATATTATCGAAATCGGGGATTGGATTATGGGGATGAAACCATCTTCCAACGCCTTTACGTGCCGTTCATTATACGCCGTGCCATCAACAGCTATCGAACCGACTGGGTACTGCAGACCACAAAATCACCTGTTAAGGGTGCAGAGACTTATTGATAGCGAAATTCGGTTTCTCCGTCCGTAAAATGCGCCAGTTTCGCTTATTGACGAACCCATCGTGTGGAACTGGGCACCGTCGCGTGTTCTTCCGCATGCAAATAATGATTCTCACCATGCCGTAAGGCCCAACCGTGCACCTTGGACGTCCTAATGCACACAGTTCAGAAGTTATGACGATTTTATTTCATAAATTTCAATAATAGTGATCTTGTACATTTAGTAGCAGTAGATGTTGTATTAAGGCGAAGGCAGAGCTGACCATCTGCAACATCGTCGATACGAGCGACTGCGTGCCTCTGGTACAGAGCCGAGTGGAGGGTCTGAACCAGAGGCTCAGACCGTTCTGTGACCGTCTAGGCTGCAGATTCCTCGACTTGAGTAAAAGGGTGGTGGGTTATCGGGTTCCGATAAATAGGAGTCCATTACACGGAGGAAGCGGTTACACGGAAGGCGGGGGCTGTGTGGTGTGGACTGGGCGGTTTTTTAGGATGGAGGGCTTCGGGAAAAAACAAAATGGGCTGTCTCAAAGGGTCCATGGGGATCGCAGGAGAAATGTAGGTCTAGGAACTATCGGTATAACAGTTGTAAATTGTCGTAGCTATGTCGGAAAAGTACCAGAGCTCCAAGGGTTAATAGAAAGCACCGAAACACATACCATTAAAGGCAGTGAAAGTTGGATCACCCGGAAATAAGTTCAGCCGATGTTTTTGCAAAAGATATAACTGTGTTCAGAAAGGCTAGATTAAGCAAAATAGGTGGAGGCGTGTTTCTCGCCGTCAAAAGTAGTCTTTCGAGTAGCAATGTTGCAGTTGATAGTTCCTGTGAGCTATTGTGGGTAAAAGTTGTACCTGAAAATCGCAAGAAGTTAATAACTGGTTCCTTTTTCCGGACCCCTTGCTCTGACGCTACAATAGCAGAGAGGTTCAAAGAAAACCTATGCCAAATGGTAAACACATACCCGACTCATACAATAGTAGTAGGCGGTGATTTCAATTTACCCTCAATCTGCTGGAAAAATCACATGTTAAAATCAGGAGGTACGCATAAAGCATTGTGCGAAATTGTACTCAACGCAATCTCTGTGAATTACTTCGAACAATTAGTTCATGAGCCAACTAGAATTGTGAATGGATGTGAGAACACACTTGATCTCTTTGCAACAAATAATCCTGAGCTCAGAACGAGCGTCAACAGGTATTAGTGGACACAAGGATGTCGTAGCGAGATTGAATAATGAAAGTCCCAAAGTTACCAAAAGTAGACGAAAGGTATATTTGTTCGGAAAAGCAGATAGAAATACACTAAATTTCTTCTTGAAAGATGGTTTCGACTCATTCCACGCCCTAAACGTAAGCGTAGACTAAATGTGTCTCCAATTAAATAAAATAAATGTTTATTAAGCTTATGGGACTTAACTACGGGTCATCAGTCCCTAAACTTACAAACTACTTATCGACTACCTTATATTAAGAACGGCACAAATATCCATGCCCGAGGGGGGATTCGAACCCCAGACCGAAGTGGCCGTGCAGACCGTGACTGGAGCGCCTCAGTCCCCTCGGCCACCGCGGCCGGCGTGGCTCCAATTCAAAGAAGTAGTATCGACAGCAATTGACAGTTTTATACAACAACAACAAAAAAATTAATAAAAGAAGGAAGTGATCCCCCGTGATATACAAAACAGGTCAGCAAAAGCAAAGGAAAAGGTATACTGAATTTAAACAAACACAAAATCCCCAGAATTGGCGATCCTACAAAAATGCTAGAAATTTAGCGAGGACTTCAATGCGAGATGCTTACAATTCATTCTACAACGAAACCCTTCATCGAAATCTGACTGAGAACCCAAAGAAATTTTGTTCACATGTCAAATACACTAGAGGCAAAACACAAACAATACCCTCATTACGTGATACAAATGGCGAACCTGCCGATGATAGCGCTATGCGCTACTAAAGCAGAGTTACTAAACACAGCTTTTCGAAATTCATTCACCAAAGAAGGCGAAACCAATATTCCAGATTTCGAATTACGAACAGAGGCCAGAATGAGTAACGTTGAAGTAGATAACCTCGGAGTAGTGAAGCAACTTAAATCACTTAACAAGAACAAGTGTTCTTGTCCGGACTGTATACGCATTAGATTTTTTTCTGATTATGCTCTAGCGATAGCTCCTTACTTAATAGCCATATACAACTGCTCGCTCAAAGAAGGATCTGTAACAAAATATTGGAAAGTTTCACAGGCCACACGTATATTCAAGAAAGGCAGTAGGGGTAACCCTATAAACTATAGGCCTCTTTCATTAACATTAATTTGCAGCAGGTTTTTGGAACAGATCCTGTATTCAAATATTGTGAATGATCTCAAACAGAATGATCAATTGACCCAAGGTCATCACGGATTTAAAAAATTTCGTTCATGTCAAACACAACTAGCCCTTTACGCGCACGAAGTATTGAGTGCTGTCGACAAGGGTTCTCAATTTGATTCCATATTTCTAAATTTCCAAAAGGCTTTTGACACTGTACCTCACAAACGGCTTTTAATCAAATTGCGTTGTTATGGAATATCCCGCCAGATTTGTGACTGGATAGAGGGATTTCTTGTCAGAGAGGACACAGTTTGTAGTAATTGATGGTAAGGCATCGACTAAAACAGAGGTGATATCCGGCGTTCCACAGGATAGTGTTATTGGTCCTCTGCTGTTTCTTATTTACATAAATGATTTAGGAGAAAATCTGAGCGGCTCTCTTAGGTTGTTCGCAGACGAGGCCGTCATTTATCGTCTAGTAAAGTCATCTGAAGTTTTAAACCAACTGCAGAACGATTTAAATAAGATATCGGCATGGTGTAAAAATTGCCAATTGACTCTAAATAATGAGAAGTGTGAAGTCGTCCACATGAGTACGAAAATAAATCCGTTACACTTTGTTTGCAAGATAAATTAATCAAATGTTAAGGTTGTAATCTCCACTAAATACTTAAACTGGAAAGAAAACGTAGATAATGGCGCAGGAATGGCGAATCAGAGACTGCGTTTTATTGGCAGAACGCTTAAAAGATGCAACAGAACTACTAAAGAAACTGCATACACTACGTTTGTCCGCCCTATTTTGGAGTATGAAAAACAAACATAACAAAAATAAATACTGTTATATATCGACATATGACACTCATGCCCGCTTGCAGAGGAAAGTCAATTTGAACGCACGCAGCAAGTTGCACCAAGTGAGCTTCTTCCGCCAGATCCAGTACATGAACGCACTCCAGAGGCGTGGCCAACGGTCGCGACGGGTGGAAAGTGTGCTGTGATTGGTCAGCGTATAGCTAAAAGGCTCCACGGCACGAACCGGGGCAGTTCACGATATAGAGTCAACTACGATGGCAGACAGTTGTGTTATGTGCAATAGTTGTGTCAGTCAGTATTCATCCGTTATTCTGGACCAACGACCTATGTCAATAGCATATACTGGCTAAGATGCTGCCATATTTCATGCAAATTGAAAGCTCGGCCGCCATGTTTTACCACGTCACATAGGCGTAACCAGTCGTCTGCTATAGCACTAAATCATATCACTTTCACTTTGTGCAATGACTTGACAAACCATTCTCTACTTGCTTATTGTTATTTTTATACCCGAGCTAATATGGATAAAGGCTAAATGATAGACAACAAGTGTGTGGTAGACAATTCGGAAAGTTTAATTTCAAATGTCATATACACTGGCTCGGCTAAACATCGTCTCATTCATAAAAAAGACATGCCTTTTCACTGTCCTTTAAACAATATTAATTTCGTGTACATTTGCTTAATCTGCTTATGACTTTCTTCCGCAGATTTGGCTTTACACAAATGATGTATTCTACAACTGAAGTAATGTTTTAATAACAGCTTTATTAGGCTGGAGTAATGAGATTCCTCCCAAAATTCCGAGGATACCATTAAGTGCTCGTAGTTGGGAAATAAAGTAGGTCTGTTTCCAAACATTCTAAATACATCTACATACATTCGCAAAACAAAATTATTCTTCCCTAATGACGTTTCATGATTCCTCAGAACCTTTTCTGCCACTTCGAAAAGTTTTACAAGATCTTTGTAGGAATTCAACAGGCTGTCTTTTATACCTTTTAATCCGATTAATCCTATTTTACTCTCATTTTTAGGAGTAAGAAGATCTTCCAAGCAACCTAAACACTTAAGTTTTTTACTCACTTGCCTAATGATACTTTCAGAAATATATTCAACTACTTTTTCGGAATATAATGTCCGCATTTCGTATACTGACACATAGTCATGGTCAAACTGAATAGGCCTGCTCTATGAATGACTTAAATCATGATTTGCAATAGGTAATAAAAGAGGTTCCATTTCTCCTGCTTAGCTACACGACATATCTTCTAATGAAGCTGATTCAGCTATTAGCCAGAAGCTAATTTGTTGCTTATATGATTTCTCCTCAAAATGCGATGAACAGATGTAATTGTATGCCTCATATTGGCTAACGGTCGTTTTATAAATTCTTCATTTTTCAAAGAAAACTGAAAAATATAATTGCAGCTCACTTTCGTTACAGTTAAACACATACACAGCGCATAGAACTATTGTATGCAGAAATGTGGTTAGTATAAAAGACGATTTCACGAAATGTTATATAGGAAAACATACAAATAGTAACTGAAAATACAATATTCCAACAGTTTCATTACAGCGATTCGTACAGTTATATGCTGCGCATACACTCGGCATGATTTCAGCTTAATAAATATCGTTTGAAACTTACTACGATACATAAAATGTGTGAAAAAAACACGAAAATACTATCGGTCTAGCTTTCGTATTCGGCGCAATAGACGTTGAAAAAAATGGCTGCCTCAGTTCCTGTTTGCTGCCACAAGGAGCGCTGTTAACCGAGAGATAGTCACTCTATGTAGTTTATACAGCTCTTTGTTCTGGACACTGTGATAGTGCTACGAATTATGTGTTGAATGTATTATCATGACTGTGGACAAGAAGTAATATAGTATGGTGGAATTACATGCAAACAGTTTTGGCACTCACTTGTATACGGTTCTGAAAGATAAGTTAAGTATTCGTCTTTGTTTGTATGAATTTATGTGTCATACTAACAAATGTAGAAACTTTCATCTGTGACTCCCATGAAATCCTTTGAATAGAAGCTGCCAGTGGACAGAATCGGAGCTATGCATTTCGGCTTTGCGCTGTTTAAACTGTTCTTGTATTTGGGACGAGTGGCAAAACTGGTAACTAGTTTCAGCACTGTCTACGAGTCTCAAAAAATACAACTGCAGAAGTTATTTGACATTTAAAATGTGGCACTACACGTACCCAATACTGCACAAGCGCCCACTAAAAACTTTGTAAAATTTAAGTTTTCATTTGTAGCTCTAACAAAAATATCCTCACATTTCGTACCTAACATCTAAAGGAATTTAAGGCAACATGAGAACTTAAAAGCAACATGGAGCTCCCGCCAACTGGTGATCTCCGTGCCTTATACGAGAGGCAGCGGAGGAAGCCATCCATCACCGCTGATGACAAAAGGTGCCGTGTGGCGTGTGGCGCCCATTACTTTGATTCATGTGGGACAAATACAATCACCTACCAACAACCTGTTGCCAGTTTCTCACGCAGTCGAAACGATCTCTACCACAAGTACTTGTGGTATTCAGAAGCCTCAGTGAAGAATTACATTTTATTAAATTATATAAAACTACAGCAACTATAATTTTCTCATAGGCGTCATTAGCTGATGTAAACACAGTCAACACGGATTTAGAAAATATCGTTCATGCGAAACACAACTAGCTCTTTACTCACATGAAGTGATGAATGCCATCGACAAGGGTTCCCAAATTGATTCCGTATTTCTTGATTTCCAGAAGGTTTTTGACACCTCACAAACGGCTGTCAGAGAGGACACAGTTTGTAGTAATCGATGGTAAGGCATTGACTAAATGAGAGGTGACATCGGGCGTTCCACAGGGTATTGTTATTGGTCCTCTGCTCTTCCTTATTTACGATGTGGGAGCTCTCTTGGGTTGTTTGCAGATGACGCCGTCATTTACCGTCTAGTAAAATCATCAGAAGATCAAAACCAACTGCAGAACGATTTCAATAAGATAACAGTAAAGACTCTAAATAATGAGAAGTGTGAAGTCGTCCACATGAGTAAGAATAGAAATCCGTTAACTTTGTTTACAAGATAAATCAATCAAAATAGCTAGGAATTACTATTACTTCAGACATAAACTGGAAAGAACAAGAAGATAATGTCGTGGGAAAGGCGAACCAGAGACTGCGTTTTATTATCAGAATCCTTAAAACATTCAACAGAACTACAATAGAAACTGCATACACTAAGTTTGTCCGTCCTTTTTTGTAGTACAGCTTCCCAGTATGGGATCTTTATCAGGTGGGTTTGACGTAGTATATAGAAATAGCCCAAAGAAGGGCAGATCGTTTTGTATTGTCACGATATAGGGGGGACAGCGTTACGGAAATGATACAGGATCTAGGATGGGAATCATTACAACAACGGCGCTTATCGCTGCGGCGTGGACTACTTAAGAAACTCCAATCGCCAACATTCTCCTCTGAATGCGAAAATATATTGTTTACTGCCACTTAAATCAAATGTTCAAATGTGTGTTAAGCTTATGGGACTTAACTACGGGGTTATCAGTCCCTAAACTTACAAACTACTTATCAACTAGCTTATCCTAAGGACGGCACAAATATCCATGCCCGAGGGGGGATTCGAACCCCCGACCGTAGTGGCCGTGCAGACCGTGACTGAAGCGCCTCAGTCCCCTCGGCCACCACGGCCGGCTACTGCCACTTAAATAGGTAGAAAAGATCATCAGAATAAAATACGAGAAATCAGAGCTCGATCGGGGAGACTCAGGTGTTTTTTCTTCCCGCGCGCTATTCGAGAGTGGAGTGGGAGATAAATAGTATAAGGGTGGTTCGATGAACCCTCTGTCAGGCACTTAGATGTGATTTCGATAGTATCACATGTAGATGTAGAAACATTAATCACCAAACGATACAATAAATATGTATGAAAGGTTATGCACGGTCCGTGAAACAGCATTGACTCTTTAATGAACAGATGTTTTTCTTGCTGAATTTTATGGTGGATAACGTTTTTTCTGTACCCATTGGCACTGAGAGACAATGAAAACACGATTTTTTTTAGTTTTTGCTTATCCTTACGCTTTACACAGTGCTGTATACGGAGTGCCCCAAAATATCTCTGGAACAACAACAGCTATTGCCAAACGACTGTCACCGTTATCACTGAAAGGGAGGGACTCATGAATGTAAAAATTTTGAAACATTCTAAAACTAAAGCATATGTGTTTCTTTTTTATCACAAACTTGCGTGTTTCTAAATGGTCATCCTGTATTATTTCATCTCCAGTCTATAGAAAGGCAAATCACACAAATAAAGGCGTTGATTGCATCCCAATACGCCAATTACATCCCGAGATATTGCGAAGCGAAGTTGACGTTTGAAATACGCGAAACGCGCGGCTAGCGCACGTCCTCAGATTCTGCCATACTGCCCAGGACGTGCGCTAGCTGCTATCAGATATTATATGGAAGTAACTACTTCCAGTGTTTGTTCTGTTGCTGGAGAATTATATAGTAAAGTACCTAGCTTTCAGTGTAAACTTAGCACTATACCACTTATTTATATTGAGGCTCAGTTCCCACTCCGTAAACCATGTGCAGATACGCAGCAGATCCTCCTGCATTTCGCTACCCTTTCCATCATGTACAACATGCTCAGCAACACACGATTTCAAGTATTCCTTGGAGACAAAAGGATCAGATGGCGAAGGCTGAATGATGGACTACCGCAGGGCTCTGTGCTATCACCAAACCTTTTTAATCTTTATACCAGCGATATGCCCAATAATAGCGCTAAAATGATACAATTTGCCGACGATCTACCACTAACTTACCAAGAAAGTCAAATCCAACTAAAACAGAGGTGAACGCTTACCACCTTAATAACCGCGAGGCAAATCGCAAATTGAATGTAATAATCTGAAATGTCCCCCTGTAATATAACCCATACCCAAAATACTTGGGGGGGGGGTCATTTTGGATCGGGCTCTTACCTTTAGGAACAATCTAGAATATGTAGCAAAAAAAGTGAACATCAGAGGCCGCATCGTGAGTCGTGTCGGGATAGCTCAGTCGGTAGAGCACTTGCCCGCGAAAGGCAAAGTTACCAGGTTCGAGTTCACGATGGGGTGCAAATGCAGATACTCTTCGTACTACTACATTGGCGTTAGTTTACTCCACGGCAGAACACTGTCCTCCAGTATGGAAGAATAGTGGACACGTACGTAAAGTCGTCGTCAAACAACATCAAGCAATGAGATAATCAGTGGCACTAAAAAGTCTACGCCACTTCCATGGCTGCCTGTACTAATATTCCACCTCCATCAATAAGACGAGAAGCAGCAGCAATAAGAGAGTTCCACAAGAGCTCCACTCACAAGAAATCACTTCTGCACTTTCAACTGCGGAATATATCTCCTACCAGACTCAAATCCAGAAAACCACCATGGCCAATGCAACATGCGCCCCTTGTTTACGATGTCTGCCAAGAACGGAAAGACCTTTGGAAAAAGTTTCCTCCGCCTACCTCTCGTCTTATAACTGACTCTACAAAACGTGTGAATGGATTCGGTCTTCCCAGAAAACAATGGACGTCCCTGAACTGATTCCGCACAGGACATGGAAGATGCAGTGCCTGTTTGTATGAATGGGGGTACAAAGATGCCCCAGCGTCTGACTGCGGCGTTCCTGTGAAAACTATTCCGCACCTCATTGGAGAGTGTGCACTACTCGGTGAGCTGCATTTGGTGACAAGAGCTGTAGAGTGGTTAAGAGACCTAGATATTCAATTATAGTATTTTCTCTGGTTTGTTTGTTTGCTTGATTGCTTTTATTATGCCTATTTGTACATACATTTTGTATATGTAATCCTTTATATAAAAACATTTTCAAATAAGACTGTAACATGTCCATGTAAGCCATAGAAATATATAAATAAATCTACAAAAGCCTCATTAAAGTATCGATATTTTCTGCATGGCCGTTTATATATTTTGTTAAACGTAGCTGTCCTATACACGCCCTTGGCGCACACCAGAAATCAGTTTAACGTCTGAAGACTTCTCTCCGTTGAGAATGACTTGTTGCGTTCTGTCACTTGGAATGCTTCAATCTAGTCACAGAGTTGTTGTGATATTGCATATGCTCGCACTGTGCTCATCAGGTGACGGTGGAGAACGGTATCGAACGCGTTGCGAAAGACAAATGTCACGGCATCTACCTGGGACCCTTTACCTACTGCCCTCTGATTCTTGTGGATGCATAGCGCGAACTCCGTTTCACATGATCGCTGCTTTGAGAAGTGATGTTAATTCCTACAGAGGAGCTTTCCGGGCTCCAGAAATGACACAATACTCTAACATAAAGAGTGTTTTTAAAAATTCTGCACCGGACAGAGATGTCAGAGATATACGCCTACTGTTTCGGGTCTCTGATCGACGTACCTTCACGAAAATGCTAATGAGCTGAGCCTTTTTCCAAATCCTGAGGAACGCTCCGCTTCTCTAGAGATGTTCGGAATAATTCTGCTAGAAAGAGGGTAAGTTCTTTTTCATGAAGCCTGAAATCGAATTGGTATCGCATTAGGTCCAGCGTCCTTGAGAAATTTCGGTAGATTTCCTATCCCTGTGATATTTATTTTAATATCTACCATTTTGTCGTCCGTGCGATGGGACTAGAAGAGGAAATACAGGGCGATCTTCCTCTGTGGGTCAGCTTTGGAGAAAGACATTTAGTAATTCTGAATAAAACTACAACACACACTACTTCCCCTACTTAAAATTAACTTAAGTAATATAGTCATTGGTGCTGGTGTGTTGAAATAGAACCACAAAGCTGTCGAAATGTGTTTATTTAAACAAGACCGGTTTCACATAAATTGAGATGCATCTTCAGGCTCCTTACCCCTTGTTCCCGTCGGACAAGTAGCACTCTGCTATACAGGGTGAATCACGTAACAATTGCACCGAAAATACTGCGGAGACGGAAAGTGCGATTGATGTGAGGTTTTCACAGAATGGATTGGTAGTCGGGAGCACGTATTTTTAGCCAACAAACAGATTGCAATATTACTCGGAAAGTGTATATTTTATGCAAACATACAGTTTTTTTAATTGAACAATGCTTGTTTCTATCTTGCACTGGAAATTTTGACACCAGCTATGTACAAAGGATTTCGAATGACATTTTTATCACGTTTAGTTTGGCAGCTACAACCGTTCAAAGTCTCGAGGGCGGAGGCTGCGATAGCGTAGCTCACTGGCCAAGTTGCTTTCCCCTGGGGCATGGCCCACTGTCTCATGACCACCAGCCAGTAAGCTACACTGTCGTAGCCTCCGTCCCCAAAACTTTGTATGGTTGTATCTGCCACACTAAACGTGATAAAAATGACATTCAAAATTCTCTGTACACAGCTGGTGTCAAAGCTCCCAGTGCATGATAGAAACAACCAGTTTTCCACTTGAAAAATTGGATGTTTGCCTCTAAATACACTTTCTAGGTATTTTTACAATCTGTGTATTGGCTAACAATACGAGACCTTGTCTACTAATCCATTCTGTGAAAACCGCACATCAATCGCACTTTCCATTTCCGCAATATTTGCGGTGCAAGTGTTAAGTGATTCACCCTGTATACCATATACGCGCTTGTTATATACATACCACGGTTGAAGCACTTCCTCTCTTTGGAGATGCCGTTTGCTGCCAATTTACCTGCATTGCCCGTTTCTTTGAATTTGATAGAAACAGAGAAGTTATTAAATAATTGACGACCACACCTAATTATGATAATATTGTATCAGGGTCTACTGTATGCTGGACGCTGTCCTTCGTAGAACATGTAATCATTATCGTAAGGTACCTGAAGAGGCATCTCGATTTATGTGAAACCAATTGTGCTCAAAGAAAGACGTCTCGACAGCTTTGCGGTTCTATTTCAACACACCAGCCCACAGGACGTTTCATACTACTTAGCTTTAGGTCTTGGGGAGTTGTTTGTGTTGTTATTTAATTCAAAATGTTCTTACGCTGTGGCTGCCCTTCCCAGATATTTATTTCTTCCCATCATAAATGTCCTCTATTGGTTGTGCGGACGACATCTAGCCAGCCAGAACTGAGCGTATGGTGTCTTTTGTCGCTGAAGCTACTGCAGCTGGTATTCCGGTTTTTTAAATGTCAACAAATAATACAATTCCTTGAGGCAACATTGTCTCGTTATACCAAAGGTATTAAACATAAGGAGGGACACTGAATTAAAATTAATGCTGTGGCCGGGATTGAACCCAGGACCTCCTACTTACTAGGCAGGCGCCGTGGTTCAGCGCTCGGTCAGAGGGCTTAACGATCTCTGTAAAAGAACGAAGAAGAACTGTCAGCGTCCGCAACGAAGATAAGTACCAACAGAACCAAAAATAAAAAAAATGTAGTTTAAAGCGCCTGCCTAGTAAGTAGGAGGTCCCGGGTTCCAATCCCGTCCACAGCATTAAATTTAATTCAATGCCTCTCCTTGTGTTTAATTCTGGTTTTTACTTCATCTACGTTACGAGGTAAGGGAGGAACGTAAACACGTTGTTTAACATACCGCCACAGGAAGGAATCACGTGGTGTTAAGTCAGGGGACCCACAAAGCCAAGAGTGTATAGCCCGGTCTCGCGGTCCTGCCCGCCCTATCCAACGTTGAGGCACATCGGCATTGAGGAAACTGGGCACGTTGTTCCACTACGTTCTTCATCGTGCACTTGATCACGTCCTGTATTAAACAGTCTGATCCATCTTCTAACCATTGAATCACTCATAGCATTATGTCCGTACACCTCGCAGATTTGCCGATACATTTCCTTTGGTTTGATTTAGAAAAGGAATCACAGATCTGATTTCACACGCGGCGGCATTCCAATGACGCCTGACAATTACGCCTGACAATTACCTTCCGACAGGCGCGCGTATGTGTCAGATACGAGGCGACAAGTTTCGTATCCTTTTCTCGGAAAGTGGGAGAGTCGGAATTTCCCCTCTTTGTGTTAGCCTTCTCTTTTAACGATACAAGTTTGATGTTTGTGTCTTTTTAAGGTTTATTATCAAGAGGTATCTGAAAAATAAGCGTGAACTCCTTGGCTGACTAGAAGGCGCGCCTATCGGAGGGTTAAAAAGAAGGACTAAAAAACCACGTCGGCAACAGCGATCTGAAAATGGCGTACACGACTTCTCCTCGAGTCATAGTAACTGCCGCGCATGCTCGGAGCTGCGACAGTAGCGCTGCCGCGGATGGAAATAGAAACGGATCTTAACTTTGTCAACTACCCTCCTATTATGTTGTCACCCCTGTATAAGCCAGACAGCGGAGCACCCGCCAATCAGACAGTAACGTGCACACGCGAAGAGCTTCCACCTGCGGCCAGCTCGTAACAGCGTGATTGGACGGTGTGGACTAGATAATAGAGCGGCGAGCACTGCCACTTTGTGCGCCATGGGGCGTTAAGGGCGGCCGTGCGCGTCGCTAGTGCCCTTCTGGGTCCCCAGGGCCCTTCTGGAAGCCTTCCGGAGACGCCGTCGCACGTTAAGCGCCACGACCGGTCATCCTGCGGGTAATGAAGCCGTTAGGGTCCGCGGACAGCTGCGGCCAGTAATGGCAGCCGCCCCGGACAATGGGGCGGCGTCGTGGGCGGCGACTGTGTCTGCATGGGACGCAGACTCATTAAGACGCGGGAGCTCACGGCGACACCGGCCGTCACACCGACACTCGTCCATAGCGCCGCAACGAATCCAGAGGGAAGCTGCACCCAAACTCCTCACTGGCTGCGTTTAAACCCCGAAAGCAGCTACGTACGAAGCATAATACTGTTGTTGTTGTGGTCTGCAGTCCGCAGACTGGTTTGATACAGCTCTCCACTGCGAGAGTAAAGGTCGGGGTGAGAGTTTAAAATAGGGAAAGATTAATTTTTAAAACTCACAACCACCAACTGCGAACCAAATTCCTAAACATGCAAAAACACTGGAACTGTGATTGCGACTGTTTGACTCGTTTTCTAGAGGATGATATCACACGTTCGCAGCTTTCCTTCCCTGCATATGATTAACAAAACAAATTCATAATAAAATCAAGTTCATGAGAGAAAAGGGTGTACTAACTACTATTTTTGAAAACACGTAAAAGTTCACTTTATGTTGTTTATTTCACAATATTAGAACCCTGTGGCTGATACGTCTGTACATCGGCACATTTATCAAATAAAGTTATAGCTCATGAGCCCCCAGGCAAAATGAATATTTGTCGCAAATTGTTTTCACACCACGTGGCTGTCTCAAACACAGTTTAAGTTCATGCCTATGCGACGGCACGTGTTACATTAACAAATCACAGTCACTTTAATTCAATGCGATGCACACCTTGTTCCACCGGCTAAATATTCACAAACACACAGTAGCACTCGATTCAACTTGGTGCAGTCTACGACGAGCAACCACACACAGATCTAGAGCCACATGCCGCCTGATGCAGAGCGACGCCACCCGGCCAGCTACCCCACGTGCTCCCGACCTCGTCACTTCCTGCCCTCGCGTGCGTGCGCCAAAAGCTCAACTGCCGAGGTTTTTTCCCCTACGTCATCAACTTCCCCATGAGAGCTGTTCTAACCGATTTGCCAACGTACAGCGCTCAGCCAATACATTTCTAAAACTTTACTTAAAATCAAAATATTTACACTACACATTAAACAAATTTCTTATAATGTTTTTATATTGGTATAAACATCCTTCGTACTATTTATTATAATCGTGCAAGTTCTTATATCACAGATAAGTGATTTAACTGAATATTTCAAGATAAAATACACAAGATTAATTGAAAATAAAATGAAAAATTGTTGATATATTATTTTTTATAAACAAACATTGCCATGCTAGTTGTGTAACTGTCTTGTATTCATTGATGATTTATTACGTTTCATTGTTAATTAAAAATATTACGTCAGATGTGACTATATCAGCTAATGTATTGTTTATTTGTCAACAGGCTATTTTGTAAAGAGAGCCTTAAAGGTTCCTAACTGCATCGTATTACTTCAAATGTCAGTAGTATTAGAATATTTTATTTCACGCTGTGCACTGCACTGTGCCTGGCACTCACCACTGTCCCTCTCTCCCCTCACCGGAAACGAACTGGAAAATCCTAAGCTGCAACAAGCCACCAACGTCGGCCTGCTCGCTGGCCTCCCGTCAGCTACAAGCACACAGCAAATCTCAACGTGGAGAATTTCTACCTATGGCTTAACTATAAATGTTGTCACCCAACTGTGTACATACATTGCTACCATAATTAATAAGATTAAAATTGTGTAACATTTAGTACATTGACATGGTCAATGTTTGCAGTGAACTTCATACTTTTTAATTATCAAATGCTATTAATTACCAGTATTTCTATTGGGCGGTAATCTTACACCACGCTACCCTGTCCTGTGCAAGTCTCCTCATCTGATAATACGTTTGGCAACCTACATCCTTTTGAATCTGCTTACTACATTCGTCCCTCGGTCTCCCTCTACGATTTTTACCCCACACACTTACTTCTAAGTTCCAAATTCCTTGATGTCTCAGAATGTGTCCAACCAATCAATCCCTGCTCTTAGTCAGAATATGCCAGAAACTCCTTTTCTCCCCGATTCGGTTAAGCACCTCCTCATTAGTTACGTGATCTACCCATCTAAATGGGACTGAGGCGTTCCAGTTACGGTCTTCACGGCCACTACGATCGGGGTTCGAATCCCCCCCTCGGGCATGGATATTTGTGCCGTCCTTTGGATTAGCTAGTTCATAAGCAGTTTGTAAGTTTAGGGACTGATGACCCCGTAGTTATGTCCTATAAGCTATACAAACATCCATCTAATTTTCATCATTCGTCTCTAGTACCACATTTCAAAAGCTTCTATCATCTTTTTATCTGAACTCCTAATCGTCCACGTTTCACTCCCATACAATGCTACACTCCAGAAAAATGCTTTCAGAAAAGATTTCCTAACATTTAAATTAATATTGGATGTCAACAAGTTTCGCTTCTTTAGAAACGCTTCTCTTCCCATAGCCATTCTGCATTTTCTATCTTCTTTACTTTGGCCATCAGAAGTTATCTTGTTACCCAAATAACAAAATTCATCCACTAGTTTCATTGTCTCATTACCTAATCTAATTCCTTTCAGCATCGCCTGATTTTCTGACATAGCATTCCATTACCTTCGTTTTACTCTTGTTAATGTTCATCTTATATCTTCCTTTCAAGACACTGTCCATCCAATTCAATTGCTCTGTCAGATCTTTTGCGGTCTCTGACAGAATTACGATGTCATCGGCAAACTGCAATGTTTTTATTACTTCTCCCTGCACTTTAATACACACTACAAATTTCTCCTTCCATTACTTCACTGCCTGTTCAACCTATAGATTGAACAACATTGGAGAAAGGCTGCAACCCTGTCTTACTCCCTTCCCAACCTTCCCTTTCTTCCCCTTCGACTCTAATAATCGCTGTCTGGTTTTTGTATAGGTTGAATATAACTCTTCGCTCCACATATATTACCCCTGATACCTTCAGAATTTGGAACCCTATCTTCTAAGATAAGTCTTAATATGAGTATTGCCTCTCGTGCTAGTATTTTGCAACCATGACTTATTAAACTGATAATTCTGTAATTTTCAGACTTGTCTGCACTTGCTGTCTTTGGAATTGGAATAACGATATTTTTCTTGAAGTCGGAGGGTGTTTCCCCTATCTCATACATCTTACATACAAGGTGATACAATATTTTTCACGACTGGCTCTCCTAACGACATCAGCAGTTCAGACGGAATATTATCTACTCCAGGAGCATTGTTTCGACTCAAGTCCTTCAACGCTCTGTCAAATTCGTCTCGCAGTATCATATCTCCTATCTCATCTTCCTCCACATTGTCTTCCATTTATAGAATACTGACTTCAAGTTTATTTCCTTTGTATAGGCGCTCTATATATTCCTTCCGCAGTTCAGATTTCCCCTTTTTGCTTAGTACTGGTTTTCCGTCTAAGTTCTTTATATTCGTACAGCTGTTTCTCTTGTCTCCAAATATCTCTTTTATTTTCTTGTAGGCGGTATCTATCTTTCCCTTAGTTAAGCATTCTTCTACGGTTATGCATTTGTACTCTAGCCACTCCTGATTAGTCAGTATGCACTTCCTGTCAATCTCATTTTTCAGACGTTTGTACTCCCGTTTTCCTATTTCACTTGCAGAATTTTTATATTTTCTCCTCTCATCAATTAAATTCAATATACCCTGTATTATCCAGGGATTTCTATTAGGGCTGGTCCTTCTGCCTATATGGTCCTCTGTAGCCTTCACTACCCTATCTCACAGAGATACCCATTCTTCTTCTACTGTATACTAGAATATTAGTATACTAAAATACTAAAACTTGTAATATTTCTGGCTTAAAGCCAACATATTAAGATGGAAGTATTGCTTCAGTGTAGCCGGTTACGACCAGTAGGCGACGGATGGTAAAAGCTGGTGAGAACCGCGACAGGTGGTATAATAGGTCGGGTTCTCATGGGAAAGAGCACTGGCAAATTTCCCCAAATTTTAGGGAAGTCCCCGATCGGCACGCTCTTGTCACCTATTGGCTGTAGCACTGGCGGTCACGCGCCAAAACGCAATCATATTTTTGTTAATATTTAAGAAACTAATTATTTATTCAATGTCATACTCAATTTAGGCGAAAACCCTCAAAGCTGAGTTATGCCCCGAATAGGTAAAACATATTAATAATTGCTACGGGCACTACGGTCGGGGGTACGATTCCCCCCTCGAGCATGGATATTTGTGCCGTCTTTAGTATAAGGTAGTTCATAAGTAGTTTGTAAGTTTAGGGACTGATGACCCCATAGTTAAGTCCCATTAGCTTAACAAACATTTGAACATT
Organism: Locusta migratoria; assembly: GCA_026315105.1. Taxonomy (NCBI): domain Eukaryota; kingdom Metazoa; phylum Arthropoda; class Insecta; order Orthoptera; family Acrididae; genus Locusta; species Locusta migratoria. The sequence goes on along the minus strand of CM048750.1, from coordinate 381,791,409 downwards.
AGAATAATTGCTATGTTTGTGCGACAAATCGCGGAACAAAGACAGACTTGCATCGAGCCGCCACAGTTCAGTACGCGCTCTCGGAGGAGTAACATGTGAGTCTAGAACACGCTCTCGGAGGAGTAACATGCATACGTAGGCGGTCATGAAACATTGTTTAATCATCTGAGATCAAGGCTAAATGACTTTATATTTACTTTCAGTTAAGAAAAGTGGATATTATTATGCAGTTTACTGGTTTTCTGCTTAAAAAAAAAAAAAAAAAAAAAAAAAAAAAAAAAAAAAAAAAAAATCGGTTGGCATCCCGATTCCCGAGGACTTCAATTTTATTCAGTAATTACATCGGTTCCTGCCAATAGTATAACAATTTCAGCCTCATTCAAGAACTCCGACGTGCATGCTATCATCTGCGTGGGGACATCTATAGATGACGTCAGGTTGGTGAACTTTTAGAGTTTTTACTCTTCACACAGTGCAGTGGGAAGTTACTACAGCCCTCGCGTACACTATCATTGTGGTACAAACGCAAACTGTTGTGCATCATCCATGGGAATATGGAGGAGGAAAGGAAATGACATAGGACCGGTTAGCACAACGCCCTGTAGTTATTTTCCCGTAGTAAACTATTAGCTTTTTCATAGTTTTCTGTTGTTTATTTATTGATAACTAGCTGTTATTCCGACGTCGCCTGGATTCTTGTTTATTGCAGTCATAAGTTAGTCTATCTCTCCTTCTCTTTTCTGTCCATCTTCTCAGTCCTAGTCTCTCTGATCTACTATTCTTCCCTCTTCTCTTTCCCTGTCTTTCGCTCTGTTCATCTCTTCCGTCGGCCGCAGTGGCCGAGCGGTCTGCGGCGCGCTAATCAGAGTCTGCAATGCCGCTACGTTCGGGGTTTCCAATCACCCCGCGGGCATGGATGTTTGCGTCGTCTTTACTATAAAGTAGTTCATAAGTAGTTTGTAAGTTTAGGGACTGATGATACTGCAGTTAAGTCCCTTAAGCTTAACAAACATTTGAACGTTTTCATTCCTCCCTCTCGCCTCTCTGCATTCATCTCATCCTACTTATCACTCTGCCCATCTCAACCTTCCCCTTTCTCTGCAAATCACCTCCTCGTCTATCGAACTCTTCCTCCTCATCGTCAGTCAATTGCCTCCTCCATCTGTGGAAATGTATGTATACAACCTCCGACATCAAACTCCGGTGAATAGTCCTGTAACATTAATGTAGGTGAACTATGAAATACAGTTACCTTACTTTCCTTCGAAGTAGTCACCTCCCGTAAGCTATCACTATTTTCTAAAAATTGGCAATTGACTCTAAATAATGAGAAGTGTGAAGTTGTCTACATGAGTACGAAAAGATATCCGATAAACTTTGTTTACGAGACAAATCAATCAAAAGTGAGGGCCTTAAACTCCACAAAATACCTGGGAATTACTATTACTTCAGACTTAAACTGGAAAGAACACGTAGATAATGTCGTGGTAAAGACGAACCAGAGACTGTGTTTTATTGGCAGAACCCTTAAATGATGCAACAGAACTACTAAAGAAACTGCATACACTACGATTGTTCGTCTTTCTTCTGGAGTATTGCTGCCCAATGGTAGGGCAGGTAGGTTTGACGGAGGATATCGAAAGAGTCGACCTCGTTTTGTATCGTCACGATACAGGGGAGACAGCATTAGGGATATGATACAGGATCTGGGATGGAAATCATTACAACAACGGCGCTTATCGCTGCAGCGTGGGCTACTTGCGAAATTCGAATCGCCAAGATTCACCTCAGAATGAGAAAATATATTGTTGACTGCCACTTACATAGATAGTTTCTGGTAAATTATGGATACAAGTCCCACAATGGCACCAAGCATCATGTTACATAATCAAGATTACTACTGGAAAAATAGGAACACTTCATGAATCACCGTCACACAGTTCCTAGCAAGATAGGGGTTGGTACAACTTCAACATCCGCCATAATCGCCTGATCGCAATCTTGCAGATTTCTTCCGGTTCCCTCCCGTCAAATTCGCTTTGAAAGGAATAACATTTGACGATATTCCTGACATCCAACGAAACGTGACGAGGCTTTCGAACATCATCCCAAAGGAAGACTGTGTGCAAAGTTTTCAGGACATGTAACCTAAGCGATCCAGAGTTACGTGAGGTAACTATTTCGAAGGACAGTAAGGTAAGTATAGCTCACAATTGATCTACGTTAATGGTACAGTACTATTCAGCGAACTTAATTGACATAGGTTGTAACTCTGTTAACTTGCATGGTGATCAGTGATTGCGAAATACCCTCCGTCATGCATCTTATGAAAGGCAGAAAGAGATGTTTCTCTAGTTTTGAAGTTATGTGTTCAGAATTTCATTACGATCCTTGTAAAACCGTAGATTTTGGGGAAGTTCGTAGCTAAAGTAACACCTGCCATGTGCACAAAGTTTCATCGCAGTCGCAGTAATGGTACGGAAGCTCATAAAACGAGAAAAAACATGATGCGGCTGACCCCCACGTCTCTCGATGTCCATGACGTCATATATCCTGAACTATACGTCGTAGAATGAAATAACGTTGCAGGTACATTCATTGGCATAAATGGATACCGTTTTCAAAATATATCGCGAATATATTTAACAGCAATGAGGTTATAAATACAAACATTATTCATAATGAGGCAGTTTTTCAAACTTCTCACTGTTCGTGACTTCTTGTGAACCCTATCTCGAACAATGATTACGCCCATAACCAAAAACGTTCAAATGTTTGTGAAGCTTAAGGGACTTAACTGCGGGCACATCAGTCCCTAAATTTACAATCTACTTATGAACTACCTTATTCTAAAGACGACACAAACATCCATGCCCGACGGGGAACGGCCTTGCGCAGCGCAGCATAGCGCCTCAATGCGCTTGGCCACTCCGCCGCGGCCGCCTATAACCTTTGAGAAAGTGATACAAACAAAGTTACAAAATTGCATCGCAATCGGAGGAACTGTTGGAAGACCATGTAATACTAACAAACACACCAACAAATATTCCTTTCCAGAATGAAACTTTCACTCTGCAGCGAAGTGTGCGCTGATATGAAACTTCCTGGCAGATTAAAATTGCGTGCCGGAACCGGGACTCGAAACTGGGACCTTTGTTTTCGTTGTAAGCGCACTACCGACTGTGCTATCCCGACGCGACTCACGATGCCGCCTCACAACTTTACTTCCACCAGTACCTCGCCTCCTACTTTCCAAACTTCACAGAAGCTCTCCTGCGAACCATGCAAGACTAGCACTCCTGGATGAAAGGATATGGTGGAGACGTGGCTTAGCCACAGCCTAAGGGATGTTTTCAGAAAGAAACTTTCACTCTGCAGCGGAGTGTGCGCTGATATGAAACTTCCTGACAGATTAAAATTGCGCGCCGGAATTGTTGTGAGGCGGCATCGTGAGTCGTGTCGGGATAGCACAGTCGGTAGTTCGCTTTCCTGCGAAAGGCAAAGGTCGCAGGTTCGAGTCCCGGTTCCGGCACGCAATTTTAATCTCCCAGAAAGTATTTAAATATTCCTTTTTTATATATTAGACATTCTGGAAACTACAGACTGGCAAGGTGACATTACAAAACGTGAAAACAAAATAAGTAGCATTTCCCAACGACTTAGTGGTTATGGCAGATTCGATGAAAGATTGCAGTTCAACAATTCAGAACTAAATGAGATATATAAGGGTTATGGTATGAAGATCAGCATTTCTAAAACGAAACTGATATCTGTGCGAAAGAGGTGTAAACAGATTGAGGTCCGAATAGGACGAACGAAGTTAGAACACGTGGACAGTTTCAAGTACTTAGGATGTGTTTTCTCAGAGGATGGCTGCATAGTGAAAGAAATTGAATCTAGGTATCAAAACTAATGCAGTAAGCGCTCAGCTACAATTTACTCTCTCTGGAATGGCAGATGTCAATTACGAGACCAAGTTAGCAGTGCGCCGTTCAATCTTTCGACCAACTCTGTTGTAGGGGAGTGAAAGCTATGAGGACACAGATTACGTTATTACTAAGGTTAAGGTTACGGACATAAATGTAGCGAGGATGATTGCTGGTCCTTATAGACGGCGAAACACGTCCACTGAATGTTTGGTCGTGCTCCATTTTGTGTTATTCATTACTCTGAAGTGTTTCTCCGTCATTAATATTTTTATGTCCGTTACTTTATTCTTTTATAAATGATCAAAGCCCAATGATTGTGTATGTTTACACCCGTGTGATTGAACTTGTGTGTTCGTATGAATATGGAAGGCTACTTTTAATATTGATTGACTGCCGCGCAATGGCTTACAGTCGCCGCCTCGCGCTTTAGGCCTCGTTTACTTAAGAACGCATGGCTTCGTATGCCGTCTGTGTGGTGTCGCACAAGTCCAAAGTGCGCGCCACCTACTTTCGCCGCGCGCCGCCATGCACGCACGGCGCGGCGTTCTTACGACGTCAGCCACGAGCGCCCTCTGCTACAACTCCGCTCGTGGCCACCACTGAACGACATCGTTCACTTGGGACTGAGATAGGAACCAGTTAACACTTCGGAATCAGATAGGCACCAGTGAAGACTTGGCTATCGGATAGGCACTAGGCAGGCCTATAGCTCAACTGTGTGTCAGTACTCTGCAGTACTGAACTATGTAAAAGTTAAGTATTGTATAAATTCTGTGCAATATATATCTCGTTCTAATTTACTCTAGTGTTTCTAGTTTCTGCTGTCCCACTGGCTGCTCCCCTTCGTACCTACACCGTGCTACCTTTATTCCTGTGTCGGTCTTCCTACTCGGCCACCGACACCTACGACGAAAACGAGACACAAAAGCGGCGACGAGGCTGGGACACAAAAGTCTGCATTGGCGTCTGCTGGGTGGTCAGAGACAAGCTTACTTGGTCAAATGGTGAGGTGGCCTGCTCTTAGTGTAGTACCAACTTAATCTTGGACGAAAGAGGTGACAAAAGAGACCTCTCTGGAGTTCTAGTAAGGGTATTATCTTCTCCAGGTATCGAGGGTTGGCAGACAGCAGGCTCTGAACGCACTCTGCATCGCTTTTAGCGCGCCCAACATCTGATGCGTGAAGGGGAAGGCTTTGCGCGTGGCCTGAGAGCCCACTCTCGCTGCGTCTGCTGAAGTGAGTATATCGTCGAATCATGCTGAAGGGATGGCATGCTGTTAGAATTTTACTTTGTTCGTAAAAGGCAGTCTTGTTTTATCAGTGAGAGTTTTCCTTGAGTAGTTCTTTCACTAAGCGAGGCGAAGTGTTTCTTAATTTACAGAAGTCGTGTAATTCAGATTAAATTTAGTATTTGCATTCTCATTTCGGTAATGATTTTGTGTCCGGTTTTCTCAAGTTAGAATACACATGTGTGGCCTTCAGCCTTTGTGTAAACTTAGTATGATTGAATTCCTTGCTGTTTTCAACTAACGTTTTCGTGTGGTGTCTGTTTCCGCGATCATGCTAAATTCTTTATCGAAATTTCTTTGTTCATTCCGTCTTTCCTATCTTGGTATGACCGATTGCTCAACAAACTGCTTTTGTAACGGTCATTACTTCGGCCTTCAGCCATGTTTTTACTCATACTAGCTTTCTTCTCTATGAATTCTCTTGTGTGCCTTACTTGCTTATACTAATTAATTTCTTTTTGTAAATTCAATGTAATTCACTACGGTCACACACCTCGTGCTACTTACGGATTGCATGCCACTGCCTTCCAGCACATGAGTTCATTTGGTGCATTGTTTGATTTTAATTGTGCTTACAGACACTCGCTATCTCGTCGAAACGGCGCCAACGATTCGTTTTGTTGCTGCTATGAAGTGTTGCCACAAGAGTAGTGTGTCGCAAGCATTAGTCGCGTGTCTGTGAGTGGATGAATGTGGTGTCCTTTATTTACTGTGTACTTGCAAATTTCCTTGCACATTACCTCCATATTCATAAAGGACAGAAACAATTTTATTAAGAGCAGTAACTGTATAATTTAATTCACTTTTATACAAGATGTGTGATTTATTGTGCTTAATTTGATCTCCCCACATTTATTTGTTTGTTCATTTTATTGAATAGATGATGATATAAAGTATCAAACCTCGGCATTATAATTTCATGCTACCAGTCCCATGTTGAATTATCTATTAATTTTTAAACATTAATTAATTAAACATTAATTAATAAATTAAAGCATTGGCTGCTCCCTTAAGGTGTGACCAGCTGGATAAATTTCTGTTGCGCATATACTGTGGCCACTCGCAAAGTAATTTAGAGCAGCAGTGAGCGTTTTACCTTCCATTTGCAGATCTCTACTGCCAGATATCTTTCATAGAAAATTAAAGAAGCCACTTTCAATGGGAGCAATCGCAGGAGGATGTACATAATCAGAAAAATCTAAGAGAAATTGCGAATGAAGACCTTGGATAAAGCTGTGAGACCAAACAGGCTGAGATGGTGGTGGTCATGTATCATGCATGGTGGAAGCAAGGTTGTTACCTATGAGAGTCAGGGGTTCGGCAATACGGGGTAAGAAATCTAAAATGTTTGTAAAGTCTATGGGACTTAACTACGGGGTCATCAGTCCCTAAACTTACAAACTACTTACGAACTACTTACGAACTAGGACGGCACAAACATCCATGCCTGAGGGGGGATTCGACCCCCGACCGTAGTGGCCGTGCAGACCGTGACTGAAGCGCCTCAGTCCCCTCGGCCACCGCGGCCGGCATGGGGTAAGATGAGTCGGTTCAGACCCAGGAGAAAGTACTTGGTTTAGGTGAAGAATGATAATGTACATCAGGCTTAACATGAGTCGAGGCATCGATGTTAGCATTCAATGGAGGACCATGTAAGAATTTTATGAGGGGACCTACACTACACAATAAATACTGAAAGGCATAGTCAGTCTTAAAATATGATGATGATGATGGAGTTTCTGTCTCACTGGCCTATCCTTCGCTTAGCCTCACATTGGCACGGCAGGCAACTCTGCAATAGAGAGAGAAGTTAAATGTATCGTGGCAGAGATTTACAACGACCACAGCAAATACCGTCAAAGATTGGTCGAAAGCACACATTGATCGCTATACAACCTCCATATATAACTCTGGTCATTTAACTGCAGCTTTGACCGTACAACCTTTTTTTTCCAAATTTTGCATTCCCCGCCATTTTAGAATTTGGCAAACGAATTTCTAGCAGTATATACGTGGAAAACATTTGCTTGCCCGGTTGTTGTTTTGAATTGTTTATTAATATGCGATGTTAATAGATTGGAATGGGAGCGAGTCTAAATATATTATCATTTCGTGTTCCAGTAACAGTCGTATTTTCATTTGGCAAAAAGCGTAAATGAACATCTATGACTGCCAAACTCAGACAGCTGAAGTTCAACGTCCAGGTAGTCTGTAGATCACTGAGAGCACAGGGAGACGGCAGGATCATAAACCTTTGGTGAAATCAATTATGCGTACAGTGGCGTAACTATGGGGGGAGGGGGGAGAGGGGGATAGAACTCCTCCCCCCCCAGAACTCGGAATTAAAAAAATTAAAAAAAGATCGTGTAACAGCAATCTGGTAAAGGTAAAGATTGGAAACTTCGGGTGTTTTACCATAAGCTTTCATTGGATGGTAGTGAATTAGTTTCTTCAACGGGAGTGGTAGATGGTAGTCTGTCTTGAAACTGACTAAAATTTTGGTCGTCAAGCAGATCTATCTCCCCCCCCCCCCTCAAAGCCAAGTCCTAGTACGCCACTGTATGCGTATAACGTAAGCCACATTTCATTTTTTAAAGAAAAGTATTCATTGCTGTGAAATAATACATTGCGCATATTAACAACCTATTCTGTATTCTTCATTCTCGTCCTTCTTTTACTTTCTTTTTGTGATGTTAGTGAAAATAAACACAGCAAAAACAGCTCTTCATTTTTCCTTCGCATTTATTTGCAAAGTTCCACAACCGGTGTTCTGAGGCACATTGTTATTAAACCACATTTACTTATTATTGTAAAGAACTTCCGAATTTCGATTGGAGACGAAGAGGACACTTTTATACTTCTAAATATATTCCATCCAATTTACTTCCTTGTAGGGGACCTGTACGAGCACGGGCTGCATTTTCATTCCTTGCTATCGGTGCACATTACTCTTGATCTATGATGCGGAGGAAGTTGCGGTTTTGTGCCAGTACTGAATTACATTAACTCAAGCTGTAATAGGAAATTTATTGAGATATCTGGTACAGTTTAAGAATTAAATACTTTGCCCAACAGATGTTTTTATGATACCCGTTCTCATTCTGGAACCATTTTCTGGTGCGTCGTCAGTCAGTAGCACTTAGACTGTGGCAGGCTGTTGTCAACATTCGTAGGAACACATTATGCCACTTGTTTTGTAGTGTGGAGCATATCTGAGGAAATAAAACAAAAACCTTATTACACTTCATTACTATTTTTTCTAAAATATACCGTTAAAATTTTATACAGAATGACAAACGCATATTTCTGCAATGTATTAGGCATAGTACAAAAATACTGTCCCACTCTTCAATTGGGAGAAATTTGGTGAACACAGCTAAAACCATTATGAAGATATATGTACCTAATGTTCTGAAAATTTAGTTTCGAGAAAATGAGAAAAGAATATTAACAGTGTTTTCGAATCACCGTATGCTTCTTCCAGAACCAGTGGCATAATCTTGCTGGCCAGCTGCTTCTTTATTCTCTGCAGACTTTTCCAGGAGTATCTTCCTTACTCTGGACTGTTTAGCGGTGACTTCCGTCCTTTGAGCTCCAACTAGTTGCTGGCGATCTAGGGCAGTCAGACCATCTATCATATTACTTCCTGTTTTGTCCATTACTTTTGTCCTGCTAAGTACACCATAACTGAAACAAATAACAGCATCCTTCACATCTATTTTGAGTACTGTCCATTCAACAAATACTATTCTAGGTACTCGCTGCCACACGCAGCTGTTGAAATTTGACATTTGATAAGTATTTTTTTCTCTGCAGGGTCCCTGTATATTGGCTTTATTGTTTCCATGATTGTGGCAGGCGTGGAATATTTATGGGGTGATATTCCTTGCCTGAAGCATCAGCGTGGCCAGTGTGCAGACATTCGTTCAAAGAGCGTTTAACACTAAAATAACTATAAATAAATGAAATGCAGCAACCAGTTGCTTGTCGTTATTTATTTTGAACTTCAACGACCGGTTTCGGGCGCTTGAGTGCCCTTCTTCTGGTCTATTTTTGTACTGTTGCTTAATAGATAATCATGATACTAGTGAAATCAACGCTAAATTGATTGATGGATAAAACACTTCAACTAAAATAACTATTTAAAAGTAAGTAAACCGTGAATTTTAGGAAACGGGCGAAATTTTCACATCCAGATCCTACTAACAGCGTTACTGTAAAACTTTGAGGACCAGTAAAAAGGTCGTTAATATTTTTATTGCCTTGCTTCTAAATTTCTTCCAATTTGCAGCCACAGCTAAGTTCGTATTGCTCTTTCCGTTCTCCACCAAAGAACCTACACACTGCCAAACACTACTTGATGTCAACAAAATTGTCGTTATTACATCCTGATATTCACACTGCCTGAGTACTCCTGCTCATTTCTTGTCACAGCTGTGTTCTACAGTGGAGCGTATATTGAAACTGTTGAATCAGAAGCTTCTGTTGCATATTTTATCACTAGCGTTATCTTCACTACACTGGGCGGTATCTCCGGGAGTACAAGTAATGAGGCATATATAAGTTGCTCGTAAGTATTTACCATAGGTTTAGGGTTCTTTATTTTTGATTTGGTGATGTGGAGAGCTCAGTAAAATTGTTATTGTTACCAATGCCTTAAAAGAATTCCGTCAACAAAGTATTCGCGTGGAGATTATTTCATTATTCAATATGCAAAGTGAAATTGGCAGATCCTTTCTTTAAGTTTATAATTAAAATCTGAAATTAATATCAACAATTAACTTAATGGTTTTACTAGTTGTACATGCGTAATGGCAATGTTTCGGCCACATGGGAGTGGCCGCGTGGTCTAAGGCATCATGATAGAAACTGGGCGGCTCGTTTCGCCTATGATTCGAGTACTCCATCGGGCAGTGCTCTGTGTGATGTCCTTAATGTAAGTTAATTAGTTTGTTATTCTAGGGACTGATGATCATAGCAGTTTGGCCCAACAGGTTTACAAACTTTTAAACATTTTGTGATGGTTCTCTTTTACAACTGGACATGTGTAAATTTATGACATTCTTCCACATTAGGATCTGATCGCATCATTGTTAAAAATGATCACTGTAGCCAAACGCTAATTTTTAATAATTTTTAATTAATATAATCTAATGTGTTAGTAATCTGTAATTATAATTTAAGGAAGAAAAAAAAGACCTAGACTAAGGCAATCACTTACGAAAGGTGGGAAATACGGGTTAGAGACACGGAACAGCAAAAATCAAATTTTCTTATCGAATTTTTGTAACGTTTTTGTTTCCGTTAAAAATATGTGGTGTCCAAAAGAACAGAGACCACATATATAACTTACACAATCTTGCGATGACGGGCAATGACCCTTTCTTTACTGCTTAGGCACTCCTAGGCCCTTACTCTTAGAAGAATCTTAATATATATATATAAAGGAAAATTAACCGAAGACCAACACAAACGCTAACACCCATGCCCGAGGGGGACTCGAACCCCCGACAGCGAACGACCGCGCGCACCGCACCTAGTGCGCACGGCTAATCCGCCGCGACTATGGTGGTAGAGGGGTTATAACGATAAGGGGCTGGAACATATGGGAGTTGAAAGTTACCGACTTATATAAAATTCTACGTGTGAGTGTCAATATTTTGCTCTTCGCCAAAAACTCGACACTGGAAACGAAAATTTCTCTATGTTGTTGTAGTACAAAGTCTCCCCTTGTACACCACAGCAGTTCCGTCTCGATAGCTATAAGAGGGTGGAAGATGTAGAGGTTGAAAGTCATCAGCTGATATAAAACGCGGAGTGAAGAGCAGCGATGACTTTTGACACTATAATGGCACAGAAGTTACATACAGCGAAACGTGATGCACATTCTTCAGTTGTTTCTCTGCAGCAAGCGTACGAATACATAAAAATAAGTGCATATTGCAGTTTGAAAAGTAAAACTATGTAGAAAGATAACCAAGCGTAAGAAAGAAATTTCGCGCTATCGATCCGTTTCTAAAAGACAGAATACGGCGCTGAAAAGTGCATCTACAGACGATAAAAGGTAAAGCAGTCAACAATCCGAAGATTGGTTTGAACACCACAGTGCTTTACTAGGTATGGTCCTATTTGGAGGTGGTATGCCGTTGCCTTCCTCCGACCTTCGAACTGACTTACCCAGTCAGTTATAGGGGGACCTACAGTTTAACGTGGGTTCCGAACCACGGTGCTACTCGGTATTTTTTACATGAGCAATACTGTCAGAGGTGAAAGTAGTGGAAAGTGACAGATAAAAATCCTAGGACCTGGCGGGGATCGAACCCGCGACCTACAGACGATAGGAACTTGGAATTTGTAGGTGTTGTTCATATTAGACTGTAGGCATCCGCGATTTTTCGATATTCCGATCCCTAAGGGGATAAAATAGGGGATGAACGGATTTTTGATTGGAATTTTAAAAAACACGTGTTTCGATATTTTTGGAAATTCATCCTTTAAGCGGGTGAAATAAGGGAAGATCTTTTGCGGGTGCTACTAAGACTATTTTGATGCTAGAAATGCGAAAATTTTGATTTGGAACCATGGTTAGAATTTAAAAAAGAAAGGTTTCGGGATGTTTTGAATTCTGCCATCAATTGTGCAATAGGGGATTGCAATTTGCATGAAAATACTTCATTAGGAAAGCATTTTTATAGGTAAATTTACGAAATTTTATATTTAGAAGTAGAAAAAAAACAATGCATACTATCCAGCCTACGCGTGCGAAGCAGTAGGAATTAAGCTAGTCCGTTTATAAAACTACTAGTTTAAGTAATATTGGGCAGGGTAAAATTGAGAATTTGTATCTGAGGCTTACTTGAGTAAGCCTGCAGGTGTGTTCATCGCTGTGTCTCCAGTGCTGTAGGGGTCAGCGCAACTGCCTAGAAAGCAGGAGAACAGGCTTCTAATCCCGAATGGGTACACGTCTTCCAATTTACCTATTCGCAGGTAATGTCATACATTTAGTGTATATGATTTAGTTTCGTTTGGGATCACAAAGCCCTTCTGAGAATTCTGATTTGTAAAAACAGTCTTCAGCGCAGATTTGCTGTTATATCAACGATTTTCGACACAATGTTGAGCCATCTTTAGGATGTTGCTCCGAGATGGTAAGGAGCAGTCAGCAGTTGTGAGTTTCTCAAGTACTGTCACTGAACGCCTTTCCTATTTTGTTCCTCATTTCGTGGTCGGAATGGCCACCTTTGAGTTCTCCTTCTCGTTTCTCATTTGATTTGGCACCCAGTAGTCATCAATGTGTGGGAGAAAAAGCTGAAAATACAAGGTCACTGTTAGTCAGTGCGACTTGGACGACCAAGGGATAAGCTAGAGATTGGATGTCTAGACTTCGCAAACGATCTGGTAATACTCACGGATAATGAAACCACAGAAATCAGACAGAAATACTCAGAGAGTGCGCAGATAAAGTAGGGCTACACATCTCCTTTCAAAAAACTGAGATCTTCTGCACGAAACTAAACGTACCAAATTTGAACATGTAGTATTGTAAGATCAAAAGGGTTGCACACTTCAAGTATGTAGGTGAAGTAAATAGAACCGACAGGAAAGGAGAATGTTGCACAGAACAACAGTCTTGAAAAACACAGGATATCTATAAAAAAAGTGTCTTTCAACCTTCACAAAATTTCTTCAATACAATACCGTAATCAAACCGGAGGTACTATAAGTCAGTGAGACACTGATGTTACACACGAATACCGACCATGAGAACATCCTAACACAGGAAGGAAAAATCATTAGGAAAATTATTGGGCAAAAATTTACAGTGGAATGGATACCACAAAGGCGTACTCAACATCTTAGTGGATATTAGAAAGAGTCGACTAAAATTTTATGGACACATCAGCAGAATCCTCAGGTACATCCAGGATCTGTACCCTAGATGATATAAGTCGAAACTGATCTGGAAAAGCCAAATATTGATTCAACATACATTATCGACAAAGTCTTCTTAAGGCGTAAGGTGTACAAGTGGAAGTGATGTCAGAGAAGACAGCACCTAAAGCCCAAAGACCGAAATGGACTAAAGAATGGAAGAGAGCCCTTAGTGAAAGAATGGAGGAATAGTGGAAGAACAGGAATAACAAGCAGTCATGAATGTTTCGCTGTAATGAGAGAGAAAATCAGATGCACCAGCAGTCGCAGCATGTTGACGTTACCTGAAAAGGCGCTTTTACTGAATCTGTATTATCAGAATGGGGAATGTGCTAGTTCAGCGTTACGATCCTATCGCCATAGGAAGGGGATTCAAACGGGTAAATGTCCGTTGACAAATGCAGCTGTGGTAAGAATGATTGTTCAGACGATAGAATCCGTAGTGGCCGACCGAGCACAAGGCGTAATGCTACTGAGAAAGTTCAGGATGAAATGGAGACTGAAGGTTGTTCGTCTAAGTCAGCGCGCGTGCAGTCGCACGTCACACAGGCATTCCATACACTACTATCCTTACAAAACCCATCGGCATCATGAATTGTTACCTGGCGATTTAGTGAAGTGCAGGGCATTTGCGGAGTGGGCGTTTCAAAAGATGGCGGAAGATGGCGTTTAGTTGAGTAACGTGTTGTGGATCGACGAAGCTCATTTCACGCTCCGAGGGTCTGTCAACGCCCACAACTGCAGAATTTGGGCTACCGTATATCCTAGAACTGTCGTGGAAACTCCATTGCACGACGAGAATGTCACGGTATGGTTTGGATTTGTAACATCTATCGTTATCGGGCCTTTTTTCTTCGAGGAACTGTGTGATTCTGGTTTTCTAACTGCTAACGTGATGGGTGAGAGGTACGCCGATATGTTACAGAATCGGATCATCCCCAGCCTTGGTGATAAACAACTGCTGGAACGTACGATTTTTATGCATGATGGCGCTCCACCCCTTACTGCTAGATGCGTGATCGTGTGCTCAGCCGCCACTTTCGTCATGCTTGGCCTCCCAGCTCCCCTTACCTCAGTCCGTGCGATTATTGGCTTTGGGTAGTAGCGAGTGTATCGTGATCGACCGACATCTCTAGGAATGTTAGAAGACAACATCCGACGCCATTGCCTCACCACAACTCCGGACATGCTTTACAGACTTGTTCACAATATTATTCCTCGACTACAGCTATTGTTGAGGAATGATGGTGAACATATTGATTATTTCCTCTGAAGAACGTCATCTTTGCTTTGTCTTAATTTGTTATGCTTATTATTGCTTTTCTGATCAGATGAAGCGCCATATGTCGGACATTTTTTGAACTTTTTTCCCCTAATAGAACACCATGTAATTCCATCTTTGTCAATTTTTACCTCTCTATCTACGTTATTCTGTGATTTATTAAGTTTTCAAATTTAATGTTCGAATGTTTGTATAGCTTATGAGACTTAACTAAGGGGTCATCAGTCCCTAAACTTACAAACTACTTATGAACTACTTTCGAACTGGGACGGCACAAATATCCATGCCCGAGGGGGGATTCGAACCCCCGACCGTAGTGGCCGCGCAGACCGTGACTGGAGCGCCTCAGTCCCCTCGGCCACAGCGGCCAGCTTTTCAAATTTATATTGGCGTTTTGATCAGCCGGTATATATGTATCATCTGTCACAGAACAAGTGGAACTGTGAATACATTTCTTATACGTCTCTTGTTATCCCTCAAACTCGGCCGAAATTATTTAAATAGACTGCAGGGATCAGAGTCCATGTCGGAAACCTTTGTCACATACGAAAAACTTAAAGTAATTTGTAGAGCGGACAACAGCAACCAATCTAGCTGCTGGAGTGGTGTCGGTTCCACGCACGATATGGAAGTGCGAGGCCACGCCCGCTTCCCAGCAGTAGCTTTGCTCTAACGAGTACCGAGGGCCGCAGTGCAGCGCCTGCCGTTTAATCAGACCGCCGGCGCCGGCGCCTCATCAAAGTGGGCCGCCGCAGAATGACAAAGGCCGGATAATATTGGCCCTCGGCAAGGTGGTGGGGCGTGGCGCCAAGCGGCGTGTTTCAATTACCGGGCTCCGGGTTCGATCCCCGCCGCAGCTCATTACGGGCGCGCATTTAATTCGCGCGTAATCCGCTAACGGGCGGCGGCGCTGTGGGCGGCGTGTCGCGGGTTTCCGGTTCCATCCCGCTGCACGCGTGGGCGTGGCGCGTCCATCGGCGGTCGGCGTCGGCGCGCTGGTGACCACTGTGCAGGCGGATGATGACGCGCGGCGGCAGGAATGCAGAACGGGCGCGCTCGCCTCCTGCCGCGTGTTACTGCGACTGTCGGCATACAGTGCTGCTACCGGGCGTGCACTGCGCCACTGCGGAATTACATTACATTTTGCGCACTGTTCAATTCGGATATCCGTGGCAGAGTGAGCTTCGTCGATACAGCCCCGTAACTACCTGCTGTGTCACAGTTTCGAAACCAACAATGTGACTAGATCAAATATGGAATAATAACCCCTCCCCCAGCAGTGGTGCACAAATCATGTCAGATTGTTGCAGAAGTAAAGAAAATAGCATGCCAAATTTAGGCAGCCAAACACTCCTTAGACGGGCAGTCTTTTTCAGAAACTCTAAATTTCAGCGCGAGCTTGAAATAGCTTCTACAATGAATCCCTGTAATTTTGGTAGAAAATCCATCGAAAATTGGTACAATGGCGACAAAACACAATGAATTGCGTCACTATGCGATAGGAATCGCGATGCTTCCGATGACAGTGATGCTAAAGCAGAATCGCTAAATATAGCGTTCTAAATTTCCATAGTCGAAGAAGACGAAGTAAACGCTACAGAATTCGAATAAAGAACAGCTGTCAACATACTTTTTTTTCATCTTTTGGAATTAGCTGCTTTTGGTTATGACTCCCTAGGCTTACAAATTACTTTAACGATAAATCTGAAGCATTGAATTAAATTTTGTGATGTGATCGGGAATCGAACCCACCTCCATGCTCACTAGGCATACATCTTACGGATAGACTACCGCATCACTAGCGATTAAGGCGCCTCGGAATAGTCTAAGCACAATTTCCTTCACGTCACAAACTTTAATTCAGCTTCTGTGTTCCATAGAAGATTGCCACTACTGCCAAAACTATCCATACATGCGGTGGTCTAGCAGTAGGACGTCTGCGTAGTAAGCATGGAGATCGAATAACAGGAGAGGACCCTAAATGTAGGATCTGTGATGGCGGTGATGAAACTGCATCACATCTAATCTTTGAATGCATTGCATTGGAGAGTAAAAGGCACAGAACATTTCGGAGAACCAGACCCGAAGAAATTGCCTCATAAAGAACTGGTAAAGGGACTCCTTCCACTGTTCGAGGGCATTGGTTGGCTTTACTAGATATATAGGGAGCGATACCGCACAGTAAACTTAATTTCGGTTCGGGCAGTGGCGGGTTGGACCAAGACTGTTTTGGCTTCCGTGCCTGAGAAACTCAAGATCAAATATGGAATAACCCCCCCCCCCCCCCCCAGTGGAGCACAAATCAGGTCAGACGTTTGCAGAATTAAAGAAAACGGCATGCCATATTTACACAGACCAAAAAACTCCTTAGATTGTCCGTATTTTTCAGGAATTCTAAATGCAGCGCGAACATCTGTGTTTGCCATTTGAAATAGCTTCCACTACGAATCCCTGTAATTTGCTAGAAAATCGAACGAAAATTGGTACAATGGCGGAAAAACACAATAAATGCCATCACTAGGCGATAGGAATCGCGATGCTTCGGATGGCAGTGATGCTAAAGCACAATTGCTAAATACAGCGTTCCAAATCTCCTTCGTCAAAGAAGACGAAGTAAACGCTACAGAATTCGAATAAAGAACAGCTGCCAGCTAATTTTCTTCACCTTCGTGTATCCAAATACCTCGAAAGCAAGTTATATATATATATATATATATATATATATATATATATATATATATATATATATATATATATATATATATTTTTTTTTTTTTTTTTTTTTTTTTTTTTTTTTTTTTTTTTTTTTTTTGAGCGCGCTTAGCATCTTGTTCTGCTGGGGCATCAAAATCCCGAAAGCTATTTTCTCAGACTGAGGGGGCCTACAATTCTTTTTTATAGTAATACATGCATTTCCAAGTGGCCGATGGTGCGGGCGGGGGGAGGGTGCATTTCGTTTCGCAGCGCGCCCCAGGCCTCCAACAGCTATAGTCCGTCACTGACTTAACTGCTTTTGTTGTTAGTCCCTTACTCACAAACTACTTAAAGTACGTTAAACTAATCTAAGAACAACACACACACACACACACACACACACACACACACACCCATACGCCAGGGAGGACTCGAATCTCCGACGGCGAGCAACCGTGACTCCTTAGCGTGGTGCCTTAGACCGATCGGCTACTCCACAGCGGTTCAGGCCGTTCCCCGTCGGCGGTTCGAATCCCCACTCGGGCATGGATGTTTGTGGCGTCTTTAGTATAAGCTAGTTCATAAGTAGCTTGTAAGTTTAAGGACTGATGACCCCGTAGTTAAGTCCCATAATCTCTACAATCATTTGAACATTTTGAACAAGTCTCTCGGTCCGTATTGTGTACCAGTTAGGTTCATTTCAGATTATGCTGATGCAATAGCTCAATACTTTGCTGTCACATATAACCACTCGTTCTGCGAAAGATCCGTGCTCAAGGAATGAAACGTCTCACAGGTCACTAAAATATTCAAGACAGGCAATAAAATCGAAATTACAGCCTAATGTCATTAGGCTCGATTTGCAGCAGGTTCTTGGAACGTATTCTTTATTCCAACTTTATGAACTGCCTGAAGAGAATGATGTATTCACCGATAGTCAGTACCCATTTAGAAATGAGTACAAATAGCGTGGTTCGGAATATCGTCTTAGTTGGACGTTACGAATCGTGATTTTCTCATAGGAAGGACACATTTTATGAGAAACTGTATTAGAATGTTCGCTAATGATGCTGCCGCCGTTCATCGGAAAGTAAAGTCAGAAGATTTAAAGTAACAGCAAAACGTTTTAGGTAAGATATCTGAAACGTGCGAACATTGGCAATTCACCCTGAAAAGCGTGTGAAGGCATCCTTACGTGCAGTAAAATAAACCTATTAGACTTAATTTTCACTATAAGGAAGGGAAATGTAATGGCAGAAAATTCAAATTGCAAACCACACATCGTGGGAAAGGCAACCGAAATATGTGATTCATACAGTTCTACTAAAGAAACTGTCTACCCCTACACTTGTTCGTCCTGTTTAGGAATATTGCTACATGTTGTGGGATCCCCACTAGGTGGAAATTTCAGAGAAGAGCATATAGTTTTGTATTATCGCGTTGATGGGCAGATTGCGTTAGGGAAGTGGTGCAATTGTTGGGGAGGAAGGCATTAAAAGAAAGACGTTACTCGTTTCAGCGAGATGTTTTTGCAAAAAATTTTCACCATCTGTTTTCTTTAAATGCAAACATGTCTTGTTAGCACCCATCTGCGTACGGACAAGTGATCATAATAATAAGAGAAATTAGATAGAAAACGAAGAGATTTTGGCGTTCATTTTGGATTAGGAAATGGGACGGTAGAGAAATATTATGAAAGCGGTTAGATGAACCCTCCACCAGACTCTTAAAATGTGATTTGCATAGTAAATATGTAGATGTAGAAGGGGTTTTAACTGTACTGTCATGAATATATTACAACATACTGAATGCCTCCTTGTTCATCTCTATGTGACCCTAGATTACTGGGAACGCGAGGATGCTCTACAGTCTAGGGATTGCGGTAAGGTCTTTAAAAATTACGCGCCGAAGTGTTTAGTCCGACGATTCTGCAAATAAAGTCTGTCACTTAGGGCATAATGCCATTTTTACTTCCTGAACGGTTCACATATGTAACAGCGGTTTCCAACAAATTTTACAGCTTAGAGGAGAACGTGTTATTTATTTGATTAATGATTTTAGCGTCGGTTTTAACTGAGTTATTAATTAAGACCATGTTTTTAAATGGAACGGTATATTTTTCGCCGACCGCGGTGGCCGAGGGGACTGAGGCGCTCCAGTCACGGCTTGCTCGGCCACTACGGTCGGGGTTCCAATCCCCCCTCGGGCATGGATAATTGTGCCGTCCTTAGTGTAAGCTAGTACGTAAGTAGTTTGTAAGCTTAGGGACTGAAGACCCCGTAGTTAAGTCCCTTAATTTCTACAAACATTTGAACATTTGTTTGAAATATTTTTCATTGTTTCCAATAGCAATTGGAAAGACAATTACAGGTATATAACGTCGAAGCCTGACGAAAAATGTAATATAATTTGTTTCAATGAGAGACAATAAGATCATTTGCTACTTGATCGCAGTATGTAGTTATATTCGGCCGGTTTCGACCCTATCTTAGGTCATCTTCAGAAATATCAGTTTAACCCATGTGACTGGTGCTAACTACTTCAAGGATGCTCTTTCACACCGGCCTGGAAAGGTCCATCGGCTACCGACCGTCCACCGTATCATCCTCCAAAAAGGAGTCATGGGGTGCGGTATGGAGGGGGGCGTGGTCAGCGCCCCACACTCTCGTCCGTTGTGTCGGTTTTCCAGACTGGAGCTGATGCTTCTGACTCAAGTAGCTCCTCAATTGGCTCCCCAAGGGCTGAGTGCACTCCAGTCACAAACAGCGCCAGCACACACAAATGGTTATCCATCCAAACTTATCCAGCCAAGTTCGACAGTGCTTAACATCGGTGATCTGACATAAACCGGTGTACCCACCATACCATACCCATTGGCTGCTTTTTACATTAATATCTCAGATATCTCAGTAAAAGATCACTGTTACCTCCTGTGACAATGTTACTCAAATTAATAGGCATTTCCTGATAGTACCACAACAAAATGTCGCATGAGTGAAATAAAAGAGAGGAGGGAATGTAGGGCTGGTACCGCATACAAAAAAAAAAAAAAAAAAAAAAAAAAAAAAAAAAAAAAAAAAAAAAAAAAAAAACGATTGAAGTTGTGATGCATACAATAAAGTTTAATCGGGTATGACAATTTAAAAATGTTCATTTACTTTGAAAGCAGCATGTTCAATTATCTATGTACGATCTTGGACAGTTGCGATCTGCAAATGCAAATTAAAACGCTCACTGCTGTTCTAAATCATTTTGTGAGTGGCCACAGTACTTGCACAACGGAAATTTATCTAACTCCTTGAGGGAGTAGCCAAGGTTTTAACAAAATTAATGTTAAAAAATGAATATGTAATTAAACATGTAACGGGGACCATGAAATTATAAAGCAAAAGTTTGATACTTTAAATCATCATCTATTCAATAACAATGAATAACCAAATAAATGTGGGGAGACGAAATTAAGCACAATTAAACACACACCTTGAACAAAAGTGAATTAAATCATAAAGTTACTGCCCGTAATAAAATTGTTTCTGCACTTTATGAATATGGAGGTAATGTGGGAGGAAACTTGCAAACATACACATTCAGTCACTCACAGACACATGCATAATGCTTGTGACACATTACTCATGTGGCAACTCTTGTTAGCAGAAACGAAACGAAGAGTCGGCAGCATATTGATGAGATGGCGTGTATCTTGAAGTACTATTACAAACACACTATGCACCAGACGAACTGATGTTTGGGGAGGCAACAGCATAAAATTCTGAAGTACCATGTGGCGTTCGATCATGCTGAAATACATAGAATTTACAAAAGTAATCAATTTAGAATATGTAAGTAAAGCACATTCGAGAATTCATATAGAAGAAAGCTAGTAGCAGTAAATGCATGACTGAAGGCCGAAATAACCACCGTTACATAAGCGCATCGTGCAATATGTCATACCCAGATAGGAAAGTCAGAATCAAATTAGAAAATCTGAGAAAAATTTAGAATACACACGGATACAGACAATGTGAAAATGTTAGTTAAGAAACAGCAAGGAAATTCAAACATACTAAGTTTACACAAAGGATGAAGGCCATATACGAGTATTGTAACTTGAGAAAACCGGACATGAATCATGACCGGAATGAATTTGTAAATATTAAATTTACACTGGAATTACTCGAGTTCTATAAATTAAGAAACACATCGCCTCGCATAGCGAAATAACTACTCAAGTAAACTATCACTGATAAACCCAGACTAACTGATCACAAACAAAACCAAAGTCCTGACAGCATGCCTTCCCCTCAGCATGATTCCACTACGTACTCACCTCGGCCGTTGGAGCAAGAGTGACGCGCCAAAAGCCTTCCCTACCTCACACAAGATGTATCGCGCGCTAAAACCCATACAGTGCGCATTCAGAGCGTAGTATCTACCAACCCTCGCTACCTGAGGAAGATAATACCCTCTTCTAGAGAATTCTCTTTTGTCACATCTTTCGTCCAAGATTTAGGGCCGGCCGCAGTGGCCGAGCGGTCTGCGGTGCGCCAGTCAAAGTCTGCACGGCCACTACGGTCGGGGGTTCGAATCCTCCCTCGGGCATGGATCTTTTTGTCGTCTTTAGTGTTAGTTCATTTGTAGTTTGTAAGTTTAGAGACTGATGACCCCGCAATTAAGGCCCTTAAGCTTAACAAAAATTTGAACATTTGATTAAGTTAGTACTCCACTAATAGCACGGCAACCTCGCTATCTTGCCAAGTAAGCTTGTCTCTGGCCACCCAGCAGACGCCCGCGTAGACGACAAAGAAAGCCATGCGTTCTTCATTAAAGTAAACGAAGCCTAAAGCCTGACGCGGCGACTGTAAGCCAATGCGCGTCAGTCAGTTAATATGAGCAGACAAGTTCAATCACAGGGGAGGAAACACATATAAACGTGGAGCATTGATCATTAATAAAAAGAATAAAGTAATTGACATACAAATAAATATTATTAGTGGTGCAGAAACACTTTAGAGTCATTAGTAACTCAAAATGGAACACGACCACACATTCAATGGACGTGTTTCAATTTCATTTTCAATAAATTGACAAAGGCAATTATTATCTATATAATACTATCATGCATAATTAAAGGACAGGCATTTCTTAAATAGTTAAGCAATGATCCTGCAAATTGTGCTTCTCTAATTATTCGTTAATTGGGAGGTTTTTTTGCCTAAGGTAAATTAACTACACACAAGAAAAGGGGAAAAATTCACCATCATCGTTGTAGGGTTTAATGGGCGTTTACATAAAAATGGAGTAGAGGTACACAAAACTAACGTTTTAGTTGTCTTGTTTGACATGAAAACAGATATCGACAAGTTGTAACAATAACCTTGTGATTATGTATTTGTGTTCAAGATTGCAGTATATGCCAGTACCAATAATACCCAGTAACGCACTTATCATGCTTGTATTTGTCGTGGCATCCTATCCACTAGACCGTCAAGGGAGTGTTGGACCGGATTTTCTCACTACTCAACAGCGATTCGGCGTAGATTTCCCAGATGGGACCGGCCGCGGTGGCCGAGGGGACTGAGGCGCGTCAGTCACGGTCTGCACGGCCCCTACGGTCGGGGGTTCGAATCCCCTCACTGGCATGGATATTTGTGCCGTACTTAGTCTTAGTTCATAGGTAGTTTGTAAGTTTAGGGGCTGATGATCCCGTAGTTAAGTCCCATTAGCTATATAAACATTTACCTTTACCTTTCCCAGATGGGTTGGGCGTTCCTCTTGCTCAAGAACAGCTCCTTCCAGTGTATCCCGGGAATATCAGGTACGGTTTATGTCTGGAGAACATGTTGGCCATTCTAATCTTGTGATGTTATCACGAAGCAACGCATTGGCGACGTGTGCAGTAGGAGCACGAGACGAATCTCTGAATGATGTGGTTGCATTATGCATCGGAGAATCTCATCTCTTTACCGTAAACCCGTTTTAGTACCATTCACGACCACTAGTGGCATGAGGTGATTCCACGTAATGCTGCCCGAAAATATCAGAGAAACACCATCTCGCTGCACTTTGTGGACAGTGCGTCTAGTGCTATCCTGTTGACGAGGCAGCCCCCAGATATATATATATATATATATATATATATATATATATATATATATATATATATATATATAAAAACAGTCTAGAGTGCAATGGAATATCTAGTTCGTATTTTGGACCATCTTCAGCACTGTAGCTCCATTGATGTTACGGAGCTGCGCAGGTGCATCGGAGCTGCAATCCTGAAGATGGTCCAAAATAAGAACCGAAACTAGTTCACTAAATAAATAATCCATTGCCTCTCTAAACTGCATCACACTGCCACCTTTCATGCGTGATTGTTTTATCTTCCTGCAGGTTGGGTGACATCCATGGACAATCTAAGGAAATGTGTTCTTTATTCAGTATACAGATTCGACTTCAGTGTTCAGGAAACCTCGGAGACAAGGTGATACATCACTTTCTTTGATGTATGAATACCTTAACAAGTAGAAGGCCGATCTTGTCATTTCGGATTTCGTAGCGTGATTTGGTTTAAATTCCGAATTATTAACTTATCCACCATCAGCCAAAATGTGTACGTTGTTATATTTAATGAACGCCCTGGGCATTACATTAATACTGTAAAATGTGGAGGGTGTGTGGTATTTTGGAAAAAAAGTGGGGAACAAGAACTGGCAGGGGACGCTAAATATATAAGGTGGTTATGTGCATTAAATTTGAATGAGAGACAGGAGCGGCTGATCCTGAATTAATAATTGTGATGATCAATCATGATATTAAAAAGTATTTGCTTGATAGAATATGCTCCTGATTCAATACTAATTGACAATCTCTCTTCCACTTCCTGCAAGCGGCATAAAAATATAAATTAATAATTTCTCCCCACCAAAAATCTAATAAGCTACCTAGTATCTGACAACTATTAATGTTAGAAAAACATCTTTCCCTTTTTAACAATACGTTTATTATTGCCGTTAAGTAAAAAACACTCACAATGAAAATCAGATACAAAACACAAACTAGACTGAACATCCAACTTTACAGTTACCATCAAATATGAAATAATAATATAGACGATTACGACGTTTCACTGATCATTATGAAACTCGAATTTAATACCGAGTGACAAGTAAAAAAAAAAAAAAAAAAAAAAAAAAAAAAAAAAAAAAAAAAAAAAAAAAAAAAAAAAAAAAAAAAACATGAATCGATACAACATTTGTTACGGAATAATTGGACCGGAATATCAGTACAGGGTTGATTTTTCTAACTACACAGTCCCACTATTATTCAGAACCTGATGCAACGACTATATGTTGCTGGCGAGCTCTTTGTCATACATTACCAAACTGACGACTTGAGTGTGAAGGCGCAGGGCGGCTGTAAGCGGAAAATTTCCGCGACCACGAAACAAATAATACGCTCCGTTACTCGGAAGCTGTACTCCCTCCTATCAACGTCTGTGTGCTCGGCAGTACACAGTGCCCACGATCTCAAGCAGTTCTGCCAGGTCAGGGCCACTTCAGTTACCGTAGACAAGCACACAAAAGTACTGAAGGCCTACATGACTGCAGAAGTTGAGTATATCGTAACTACTACTTCGGTGCACGACTATTGGCTGGCTGACCTTATCCAAACCGGAAACAAGGACTTTCAGCTCAAGTACAAATCTCAGAGTGTACCCTGAAACTTACACAAGTTCACCCGTCCAAGTATTGGCTCAATAAGCAAAATCTCCGATTCCGTCCACTAAGAGAACAGGGCGCTAGCAGACGCGTCCGTACTCCAGAGGAGCAAAGCACGAAGTCTGGCGCGCAAGACCTCGCGAGGACCCGTTTTTTTTTTTTCGGAAAACTAATCGGCATTGTGTTCTCAAACTCCGAGCAATAAAATTTCACTAAACGACCGCCGATATCGAGAACCTGGAGCATTGAACGTCAGCCAATCAGAGTCGGCTAAGAAAAAAAAAAAAAAAAAAAAAAAAAAAAGCAGAGGCCGGCTATATTTGTCTAAGATCGGAAGGAGCGGTTCTAAAAACACAGACAAGACTCCTCCTCCTCAGTTTGGGACACTAGACTTACAACCTGCTGCTCAGCCAGAGCAACGAGGCACCTTGCTATGGGACCCCAACGTTTCGGACCCCATGACACGCCACTGGTCGCAGGTAGAGAGTGCTGTAACGGCCGCCTCCACCGGAATTCCACTCTCCCCCGGTCAAGACAAAGTCAGCTCTGTTTCTCACCTCAGCAAAAATCTTTCCTGCACTGCTTTCCCAGCAGCAATAGAAATATGCATCTACTGGTCACTTTAAAGCATTACACGAACGATAAACACAGTTAATAAAGATGAGAGATGGGCTGCCATCTCTCAATACCATCATCAGGCCATGTCATAACATTGAGTTACATAGTTTTGGGTAATTTCCAAGAATGCTTGCAACAAAAGTAGCTTGGCCTGAACTGATATATATCGAACGTGCAACTAGAAATCGATTTACTGTTTCTGAACCGGAGATGTGGGTGCTACGTGCCCTCACGTACTAAAAAAAGGTCTTGTTTGACCTTTACCTAACCTTCTTAAGGCTACGCTAAAGATCACTTTTTTAAGATGAATGTAAGGTTAGATATAGGTCAAACAAGCTTTTTTTTTAGTTTTTTTATTTCTATTATGAGAGATTGCGTAGCGCCCGAATCCGGTGTAGAAGCACTCAATCGATTTACAATTGAACATTCGATACGGTTGGGAAAACTTGCGGACAGGTGCCTGAATAAGCTGGTCGTAGATCGATGATGCTCGAAGGTTTTGTTGTTGTCGGTGGTCTCGGAAGCGGCTGGCTAAAATCTCATGGGGTGAAAACCAATTCACTACAAATGACTAATGCAACACACAGAATTGCAGTTCTTTGACACTTAGTATGATCTATAAATGCCCAATTGTACCCTTATGTGGCCAGCTTACAAGTCCATGAATTACAACCATCAATACCAGGCACACATATTCCACACATCAATAATACTAGTTAACACTGTGCTGGCCGTACTGGCCGAGCGGTCTCCGGCGTGCTAGGTCGGGGGTTCGAATCCCCCCTCGGGCATGTATGGTTGTGCCGTCTTTAGTATAAGGTAGTTCTTAAGTAGTTTGTAAGTTTAGGGACTGATGTCCCGCAGTTAAGCTTAACAAACATTTGAATATTTGAACATTTAGTTAACACTGTCCGTGTGTGGAATACAAAAGACATAGTAATGTGGCACACATATTAATTAACCACTGTCGATTCACGTCCCACACTAACAACACTGACTAACTTTTGCATAATTGTTCAAATTTAAAGTTCAAAACTACGTGGTTTGTGGCTCAGATCCCGACTGAAACAATAAACAATTCTCGGAACTGAAATAGTTTATACATCTGACAACTGACGAAACAACACTGTCAACTAGCGTGGATTCTGCCTCTGACAACGGATGAAACAGTTACCTGTCGACGTGCATACTAGTCCGAGAAGTTTCCGGAGGTTGTACACTAGTATGACCTCATTGGTAAAATACTGACTTGTTCAGAAAATTGATTTCGTGTCCCTTTTCAGCAGCATTTATAGTCATTAGATGTTTGCTTATTTTGTAAAGTCATTGGAATGAGACGTAGTGAAGCTCTGACAGAAAAGAGTATATTAGTTAAGACGAGCATGTTGCTAGCGATTAATGCGAATCACGCGGGTTACTTTTACCTTTTATGTAATGATTCCGGGAGGGTCTAATCCAGTTCTAATCTTTCGCTTTTCTTGAAGTAAACGGTTTCTTTACTAATTTCTACGCTTTCTTGTTATCTAAAGTTATCTGTGTGTTTTGTGAAATTTACATCAGTTATTGTCACATATGTTGTAAAGGCCTCTTTGAGTAGCTATGTAATTTAATTCTGCCGTGCGTTTTATTGTTAATACCTTTTTTTAATAACCACTTATGTTACCTTGAGGAAAAGGCTTTCTTTACAGTCTTTTGAACCATCACATTGAAATGAGTGCGTGGAGCATACAAGCTGTAATAAAGATCATGTTGAGAAGTGATGTATTACTCGCACCTCCCTCTTCCAGGACTTCCACCTAAAGTTCTGTTACAATTTCCTGTCGTAGGTTTATTAGATCCATTGTTGTTGATAATATCTCGAAGGTGTTTGAACTTTAATGTGGCCATTCTTGGCCTTCACTGTTTTGTTGGTACAATTATTATTGGCCGTGATTATAGGCACAGGTCAAACAAGATGTTTTTTTTTTTTTTCTATTATGTGAGGGCACGTAGCGCCAGAATACGGTTCAGAAGCACTCAATTGATTTACAATTGTACGTTCGATATATATCATTTCGGGCAGAGCTACTTCGATTGCAAGAATTCTTGGAAATTACCTCATATGTCTTGATTTAAAAAGTGATAAACCTCGTGTTCATCGCACTTTCGCTAGTTATGACAATCTGAAGAAGCTACTACATTTGAAGAACGTCTGGCTCTGTAGACCAGTGGAAAGCGTGCTAGATTGCCATGCAGGGAGCCTGGGTTCGATTCCCGGTCGGGTTGGAGATCTTTTTCGCTTGGGAAAAGGGTATTGCGTCGTCCTAATTATCATCGACGTCACGTAAAGATTTACACCTGAATGGCCGAACACGATATCAGCCGCGATCTAACGCCAAAAATGTCACGCGAAATCATCATCAGTGGAAGTACATTTTATAAATAACTAGCTGTAAGCCGGGCGTTGCCGTAGTCCACATCCCCTCTCTCCCCCCGCCCCCCCCCCTCTCTGTATCCACCTCTTTCTCTCCCATATCTCTGTTCGTTTCCACCTTTCCCTCTCTCGGCAAAGTTTCCTGCAAGGTACTTTCTGTCATGTACCATACAACCTTTTATGTACCCAGTGATCTTCCTCTTGGTTTGAAAGTCATGTGTGCAAAAATTCATAAAGACTGGAGCAAAAAAACTAAGCGTTTTGTAAACTTGCGTAAGTACTCTCCACCACGTACCGAACGAAATTTTATACAGACAGTGACATTCTTTCTGTTAATAAGATAAAGTGTGCAAAATGTCATCAATATCGGAACAAGACTATAGATGTGTACGCAATAGAAACGCAGGGTCACATTGAAAAACGCACTTTATTGTTCTCAAATATTCCAGTTTTATTTCATACAACCTTTGTTCTGAGAATAGCGAAAACACCATAAAAAAGATCTGTGAAATCGGTCGAGCCGTTCTCAAGTTACGGCGTGACCAAGGTATTTAGGGATCCATTTTTATGTTTCAAAGTACCTCCTCCATGCACCGTATGAAACTTAAGGTAGACGGTGACATTCCTCTTGTTTTGAGGGTCAAGCGTGCGAAATTTCGTGAAGATCGGAATGAAAGTGTATATTTCGTGAGTCTGTAGCAGAAGTATGCTCCGCCATGCACCTACCACAAGAAACATTCTTATCAGACGTTTTCTACCTATAAACTACATTCCTACCAAATTTCAACTTCATAGGTGAAGTAATTTTCGACATTTCGTTTAGTCAGTGAGTGAGTGTCCTTTCGCCTTGGTATAGATAAAGATTAAGAAAAAAGATTGCTTAGTTTTGTATGCAAGGGAATTAAGGGAGAACTGCAGTCAGAAATAAGTAGTAACATGCAAATCTGTTATTCTAACTATTTGATACAAGGTCATGTTTGATGCGTCAGTTTTACGGCGTCTACAGCGAAACTGTTCTGAGCGGTAGACTTCAATTCATCATTTTTTTGCGGGTGGGGTGGGGGTCAGTTACAAAGGTCTTCATAAACGTCCGAAATTACATGCAAACGTTGTTACTACTCCCATTTTCCAGTTATTGACGCATAAAACTGGGCATTCTTACGCATTGGCCTCTCATTATTTTTGACGTGATATCACTTGAGCTATGTGCCGTGATCTATTGTTTTTGGGTCAGAAAACTTCGTGGGCGTATGGTGAACAGTTCACCAAAGTTTCATTGCAATCCAATGAATGGTTTATAAACACATAGAGGACATACAGAAAAACATTCATTAATATATCTTCTAATATATAAAGCAGAGTGTCCGTATGTTTGTACGTGTTGCATACAAATCTACAGTTTTGTTCCAATCTTTATGAAATATTGTACACGTAAGCTTCAATCCAGACGACGGTCGTCATAAGTGTAAGAATCACATACGATATATAGTTCACGAGATATTAAGTCATAAACAGTGAGATGCGAGAAAAATTGCTGCATTTTGCGACAATGCTGCTCATTTTCTCCTAAACCATTGGACCGATTTCTACCAAATTTGGTACACACATTCCGTACCGTGAGGTAACAATTGCTGCATGGTTAAGAAATACATGCGGCACATGGTTCAAACGATATTACGTCATAACCAATAGAAATCGCAAAAAATGCCATGTGATGCAGCGAGACTTTCGAAATACACTGTTTGAGAATGACAGTACTTAGCGAATTGCAACAACAATTGCTGTACGAGTACGAACCACATACAACACATGGTTCAGGAGATATGACGTCGTAAACAATAGGAATCGCAAAAAACTGCCACATAATGCGGCGAGACTTTATAAATACGCTATATGAGAATAAGAGTACTTACCGACTTGCAACAATCTTTAAATATAATTTCAAACCTTTATTAAACTTTTTCTCGCTGACACCCATAGCAAAATGATGAAAGGAAAACAGTTTCTCACTTACTACTTTTCCGCTGTTTATGGAGTAAAGTACGGCATTCGGTATGACGTTACAATTTATAATTTGTACACTACAAATTGTAGCCACAAGAAATTTTACAGACAGTATACACACATATAGTTGAATGTACGATCTAAATCGCATGACAGTACGACATATAATTCATGAGATATGAGCACATAAATAGTAACGTTCCGCTGTTCATGGACTAAAACTACTTTATAATTTATAATTCATACACTACAATCTGTAGCCGCAGAAAATTTTATAGACAGTATATACGCATATACTTGAGTGTACCTTCTACATTGTGTGACAGTACGAGACGTAGTTCACGAGATATGAGCACATAAACAATAACGTTTATGGGAAACCACCCCATCACGCACAAAGTTTTAATGTATTACTTCTTTACTACTAATTGTATTCCCAAGAGATTTTACATACAGCCTTTATACAAATGAATATACACCCGAAAAATGGCAGGAATAAATAAATAAATACCCGGGCAACGCCGGGTTTTCAGCTAGTAGAATATAAAGTAATGTGTCCGTACGTTCGTACGTGTTGCATACAAATCTACAGTTTTGTTCCAATCTTTATCAAATTTTGTACACGTAAGCTTTAATCCATGAGGATGGTCGCCGTAAGTGTAAGAATCACATACGATATATAGTTCACGAGATATGACGTCATAAACAATGAGATGCGCGAAAAACTGCTGCATTTTGCGACAATGCTGCTCATTTTCTCCTAAACCATTGGACCGATTTCAACCAAATTTGGTACACACATCCCCTACCAAGGGGTAACAATTACTACAAGTACTACTACTCACATATTACACTTTAAAAATACGCTAGATGAGAGTACTTATCGACTTGCAACAAACTTTAAACATAATTTCAAACCTTTATTGAACTCTTTGTCGCTGACAATCATAACAAAATGATGAAAGGAAAAAAAGTTTCTCGGTTACTACTCTTCCGCTGAGTAAAACCACTGCATTCACTGTGACAGTACAATTTTTAATTTGTACCCTACAAACTGTAGCCGCAGGAAATTTTACAGACAGTATACACACATATAGTTGAATGTACCTTCTAAATTGTATCACATTCCGACATTTAATTCATGAGATATGAGCACATAAACAGTAACGTTAATGCCCCTTCAAGCACCAAGTTTTAATCTATTACTTCTTTACTACTAACTATATTCCCAAGAGATTTTACAGACATACAGCCCTTATACAAATGAATATATACATGAAAAATTGCAGGAAAAAATACATAATTACACGGGCAACGCAGGGTGTTCAGCTAGTATACAGATAAATAGATCGTTGGACTGAAGTCTCCTAATCTGGCTCCGGTATATGAAATAATGTAACGGCCCCGGTGGCTGAAGCCGTGCTGGTAATTACAGAGCGCCCCCGCAGTGGCTGCGGATAGCTGTTTGTGTGCCGGTGACGGCTGTGTGCGTCCTCCCGAGAATAGAAAATTAAATCACGCACGGGAGGGGCATTTCATTAGGCTTAGCCGGCAGCGGGCGGAGACGCGCTGTTTGGCCGTGGGAACGGGCAGCGGCGCAGAGTTGCCAACATCCGCAAATTTAGCGGCCGACGAGCTGCGACCGCAGGCGCGGGGTTAGGGCTAGGGTTGGGGTAGGGAAGGGAAGGGAAGCGTTAGGGGTGGGGGGAGGGTGGCGCTGTGGAGAGTTATGTGCCTAGTGCCGCCTCTCCGGAAGCGGGTAAACATAATCCACTTGCCGGCTGCTTCCGGAGAGGCCGCGGCGCAGCGCCACTGCTGCAGCGGCGACGGAGCACCGCACGCTGCCGAATTTCGACACGCTGTACCGAAACACGATTTCTGGCTGAAACCGTAACCGAATGTTCGGCTCCTCTTCTGGTTTTGGTCGAAACTGAAACCGAAACACTTGTAATTAGAATAGCTGTATATTTACGTGACACCACAAATCACTAGTTTTCCACATTTTTCAAGATACTCCCCCCCTCCCCACCCCTGTACTAAGCCTTCTTGAGTAGGCTTGTGGGTCGGGTCGTTTGGGTCGTTTGCTTGAGATAGGCAGACTAAACTACTGAGGTTAACAGTCCCCCGGTGAAGAGGGGAAGGAGTCAGGATAGGAAAGGAGTGGAGGAGGAAAGGAAATGCAGTCCGGAAGGTAAAGAAGGAAGGAACACTGCATTAGCTCGAGGCCTCGTCCTCGTCCTCGCCACGCACGTATCACGAAAGAACCGTGAGGCACTTGGGGGGTAGGCTTGTGTAGTTCGCGAACGAACTAGTTCGGAAGAGCGCTCCTACAGGCGAATTACGCGAACTAGTTCGCAGATCCCTCGCCTCTTGTTCGTCCGCTCCTTTTCCGAAGACCGACGGGGAACAGCGGGAGGACGCGACAGCGCGCAGAATCGCATGATTCCATTCTGCCAGTTGCCGTCATTTCGAGCTGAGATGCAGCTCAGCTGTAGTTTCATAGTTCACTGGCACAAATTTTCTTTTCTAAGGTGTTCAGCAGTGTCTAAAAATTCTGTTACAAAAGTGAATTTTTATTCATGAAAATAAACGCATTTAGCATATTTTGTAGGTAATGTTCCTTCAACGACCTATTAAATAAATAAAGAAAACCATTTTAAAAATGAAATACTACAAGTGCTCTGGATGAAAAGTATTTGAATGCCATTGTATCACCCATTAGTGTAAATAACTGTTTTATTTGCTCAAGTTTTTGATGTCTAATTGCCTAAAAATAAGGGTAATAGCATACGCTTGGGCAACACTGATCATTATATAAAAAAAGCTGTCATAACAAAAGAAAGAGCTCTTTTAGTAGCGTTAGCAAAAGACGAAAAGAGCAGACGAACTAAAAAGAGCGACGTACTTCGCGGCCGAGCTGCGAATTAAATGGAGAGCGATCGGTCGCGAACTAAAAAATGCGCGATCGGTCGCGAACTAAAATATCCTCGATCGGTTGCGAACTAAAATATGCGAGATCGGTCTCGAACTAAAATATGTGCGATCGGTCGCGAACTAAACCTAAAATATGTCCTATCGGTCGCGAACTGAATCATGCGTTACCGGTCGCGAACTATTATGCCAAACTTATCTCGCTTCTTAGTTCGTTGGATTCTTTTCCGAAGACCGACGGGCAATAGCGAGAGGGCGCGCAGCAGAATTAAAAATCAGGTGTTTGCCTTCTGCTGATGAGAGCCATTTCGAGGTGAGCGTCTGCCTGCTTGATTACATAGTTCAGTGCTACAAAATTTCTGTTGTGAAGTATTCTGCAGTCTGCAGTATCTGACTAATAAATTCCATAATGCCAAGATTTAGAGATAACTCTAAACTTAAATGCGAGAAATGATCCACAAACTGTTTCTTTTGGTTTGCGTGATATCCTTAGCGGCTGAAGCAGCAAGCGCATAAGGCAAGTAGGTGGGGGAACTTCTCCCTCCACCTGCACGCGCAGACCACGCCGCTCAGCCGTCACTGGGAGCGGACGAACTAAAAGAACAAACTAGTTCGCGGCTCTGCCGCGAACTAAAGTGAGCACTCCGGATCTCGACTTATTATGCGCGAGTCTATTCCTGAGTGTGTGCAAGCATAGTCATGAGTCCGTAGAAGATGATACAGAAGGGTAACAGGTTAAGACAAATCGACGGTTTTAAAGTACTAAAATGGATTTTTTTCTCCTCGTTGTGACTTTTTATAGCAAAAAAAGGAAAAATTGAAAGAAGTTAGACATTAACTGAACTCGATACAGTGGAGCCACGATATTTCGAGTCTCGGAATTATGTGTTTCCCATACATAAGAGCGTCATAAAACAAAATACAACTGTGGGGACATTACATCTTTACAGAAAAAGGCAGTCCACCATTATAACGCGAAGTGAATATCGAAAAGACTGTAAAACCTTTAGGTTGCCATTGCAAATGACTATTTGGAAACTTTGTTTTAAATAAGGTCATATTTTTTACACGTTTAATCTTTTCAAGGTCACCCGCCCGGTTAGCCGTGTGGTGTAACGCACCGCTTTCGGTGACAAGGAAGTGTACCGGTGCCGGTTTGAATCCGCCCGGCGGATTAACGACACGGATCGGAGTGCCGGCCAGCCTGGATGTGGATTTTAGGCGGTTTTCCACATCCCCCTAGGTGAATACCGAGCTGGTCCCCAAGTCCCGTTTCAGTTACACGATTCGCCAACATTTCGTAACACTTTACACTTTCGCACACATATAACACTGTATGCAGACATTTGGGATACACATTTCCTCCTGGGGGCATGGGGTGGCGGCAAGGACATCCGGCCACCCTGAAACGATTGACACATGCCGAATGCGCGTTTAACACACTGCCGACGCTGCAGGTGCGGGAAACCACCAAAGAGTGAAATACAATCTTTTCAGTGTCGATTTCTTCTTTTACACGCGTAAATTTCGACAGTTCGATGTGATACCGATCCCGTTCATCTCGAATTAACGAACTACTGTAGAGGTACCACAAACTCCACGGTCCTGCTTACCTTCTTGTACGAAGAGAGTCTTTATTCTTTAGGTATACAACAAACATGTGAAATAGATACTACGAAATGTCAGAGCCTCAGCATGACTACCACAATACAAAATATGCAGAAAGTAATTAATTACATGCTTCCATAACCCGCCTTTATGATTTTGTTCTTGAGAGCGCTAGACTTTGTGGCGCTTTTTTTTACTGGACATACATTAAAGCCACATTATTAATACTTCACCTTTATCTGTCGGTTGTTCAGTGGTCTCGAAGATTTCTTAGCTCGCCTGCCAATAATACATCACAAAATAATAAGACGTCGGGTTCTTCCAAGTCATGGAAACTTTCAATTTGACACGTTTCGTTTTTAACGTATTTATTTGTTTTTCCATTCTTGATGAAGCACAGAAGTAATACAAAAGTAAGACTGCATGACTACACTTAGACTGACTAACTACTGACTGATTACTACTTTTAGACTGACGTAGTTCGCGCCAATTCGCGCGTATTAATACATGTTAGTGTTCTAGAACCTGGCTCATGAAACATAATTCAATTTTGTTTTACGTAAAGAGACACAAAATTGTGACAGATGTAATAATAAGTTTTTCATATGAAAATAAACAATACAAAACATCGTAAGTAAATAACAATTAGAGCAGTGTTAATATATGTTTACATTATTGTTCAACTTTAATCTTCAATAATTTGTTAGAAGACCCTAGATGCAGATGATGATCAAAGTGACTTGACAGAAGCGCTATAAAATGCTTATGAATTATAAACATGGAATATTAGGTTACAATACTACGACCAATTATGGTATCGAATAGTTCAATATTACAAATATATTGGACCCTCCTGGCTAAATACGTTACAAGTTCAATGTTGCAATTTTTATTTCCGTTTCTTGCGATCGACAAACAACTTTATATATCTCCATTTTGGCATTCCTAAATACATAGCAGCTTCAGTCAGTTCAAAAGAAAGTATTCCCACTAACAGCAGAATTGTTGTCAGTATAAATTTACGCAAACTGAACAATAAAGTTTTATACCAGATGATCAATGTTTGCTAAAACCATATTAATTATTAAAAAAGCTCCTCACTTTCAAGGAAACTCATTAATAAGTTAATTCATTGAGAATTAATATGAAAATCCGTTCCATTACGTACAACAATGAGTAACTTAAATTGTTACTAACATAGTATAAGGATACGATTGCGTAATTTTGTGCTTAACAATAAAATACCTACTGTAGAGTGTACTAATGAAAAGTGTAAAATAAATCAATAAAGAGTGTGAGGATATAATATTTAATAATAAAATAACTATGGGAATTGTTCTTGAATGGAAAAGTGAAGTTTAATAGCAGACAGACAGTGGGTTAGCAGCAGCAGCGGTGACGAAAATCAGTTGTAAACAGTGGTGGCCGGAGTGTTATCGTCTGAGGTACGTGCGTGCCCGAAAGAGGAACTCTTGCAGCAACATAGGCAACGTGTAGAGCGTGACTTTGTCATCTTACTAGTGTCTTATGCTAACGCAAGCAGGTCACCGGAGCAACCAGAAAGTTCTCGTAGTAAATTTTCGACTATAAATAGACCCCTCTAAGCACAGGTCGGCAGAGTCATCGGAAGACGGTCAAGAGTTCGGACCAAACCGCCGGAAGCCACACCCGTCATCAGAGGGTCGTGTCTTCGACACCAGAACGCCAGGGGCCGACAGCTGCCAGTCAGCTCCCATGCAACGCCGAACTTAGCGCCGCAGAGGATGGAAGCGTAGCAGCGGCGACAACGGCAGCTTACCCGGGACCCAGTCGGTGAGCGCTACCTTCATCTCCGGCTGGGGCGCAGCCTCCTGTCATCGCCCGGCGGAGAACGCGAGTTCGCTGCCCGTAGCCGTCACACGCCATCCCGGGCAGAATCCTGCCTCCACGGGGCCCTGAAGCGTACTGTCAGTGATGCCAGCCTCTGAAG
Source organism: Locusta migratoria (assembly GCA_026315105.1). Classification (NCBI taxonomy): domain Eukaryota; kingdom Metazoa; phylum Arthropoda; class Insecta; order Orthoptera; family Acrididae; genus Locusta; species Locusta migratoria. Next base: position 381,755,020 of record CM048750.1, on the reverse strand, counting down.
CTCAAATGTCCCATCCAGGAATTCAAAATGTCCCTTTTCAGCGCAAAGTGTCCCACGGCAAACTGAAACATAAAAAAAAGCCGACAGCTCCATGCCATGCTGCTTTTCCTGCGATGGGTGAGACCGATGAGAGAGGAAAAAAAAAAAAAACACCATACACTCCTCATTGCTACTGTACAATGGAATTGTGGACTGCTGTGTGGTTTGTTTCACCTTATTATCACGGTGTGTGCCAATCATATCGATGTGTTGTGTAAGCAAGCCACAACAGTCGTCGGAAAAAAGTCCCATATTCATTTCATTTTTCCAAAAAGATCCCTTTGTCCCTTTCTCAAAAGTAATTGTCAAAATGGCCCACGATATGGGACAAATCCCACGGCCTGGCAACACTGCCTACTGTCTGCACGGCGAGCAGCACTTCCGCGCAGTCAGCCGACGCCGTCTTCCGCTGTGCCAGCATCTTCACTCAGCGCTTCCTGCAGCCGAGGATCGCACCGCAACGGCGTCCAACAGTAGGTCATTCATTCTCCCAACGTAAATGTTCTTTCCAGACAGCCAGACCGTTTTGTTCAAGTACAGAGTTCTGTTTAGCATGTCACTTGTCTAACTGCATGAATAAGGGGTTTCAAGTCGTCAGAATTGTTGTAAAACCTATGTTAAATAAACGTCTAAACTTGGAGTCTTGTGTTATTCCGCATCCCTCTCTCTATGAGTCGAGTGAGCTCATGTTCCACAGGCGAAAGCCATCTATGACAATTATGGTGTCAGAAGTGGGAGGAGATACTCCTAGGAGTCAAACGGAGCACGTCAACTGAAGTAAAGCGTTATTGTTGACTGAATCCATAGAGAACGCGATCAGACAGAAAGTTCAAGAAAGCTAATTTCGGCCAAGCCGAAAATTCAACTGATTTCTGGCCGAAACCGAAACTGCAGCCGAAACTGGCCGCTACCAAAGTCCGTTCCTTAAACGTCAGTGCATGGAAAGAAGTGCTCAGCTGCGGAACGCGTTGGATAAAGGATGTGTGTGAACACGTGAAATACGTCTGCTAGTTTACCGTGCCGTCAGATTGTCGCCCGCAATCTCTTTCTTTCCGTCATAAGGTCCGTTTGCCGCGGCGGAATGTTCGAGCGCTCTAAGGCACTTTGTTGCAGTGTGCGTAGTAGCTCATCGTTGAAGGTTTGAGTCCTCCAGTGGGCAGCGGTGTTTCTGTCCATAGGTTAGTCTAAGTAGCCTACGTACTGATAACCTCAATAGTTAAGTCACATAGATTTACAAAAATTTAAAATTTCAAGGCACGTTTGGTCATCTGTGCAAGCCTTAAAAATTGTGATAATACCTGCACTGACTTTAATGTAGTTATGTAACCGGTAGTGGGCGTTACATCTGAGGGTAGCAGGGGTAAAATATGGCGAAGAGTTATATTCAACCTATAAAAAAACCAGACAGCGGTTATTAGAGTCGAATGGCAAGAAAGGGGCGCAGAGGTTGGGAACGGAGTAAGACAGGGTTGTAGCCTTTCCCCAATGTTGTTCAATCTGTACATTGAGCAAGCAGTTAAGGAATGAAAGGAGAAATTTGGAGGGGGAATTAAAGTTCAGGGAGAAGAAATAAAAAATTTGCAGTTTGCCGATGACATAGTAATTTAGTCAGAGACTGCAAAGGATCTGGAAGAGCAATTGAATGGAATGTACAGTGTCTTGAAAGGAAGATATAAGATTAACATTAACAAGAATATAACGAAGGTAATGGAATGGAATGTCAGAAAATCAGGCGATGCTGAAAGAATTAGATATATATATATATATATATCGTATGGTATAATGTCAGCTACATATAATACTTTAGTAAGATATACTAGTGTCTAGTTAATAAGATAAAACATATCTCTGTCACAGAGCCAAGTCCAACTCCTTTAACCACTGGACAGCTTCCTGACTGACTATATGGAGTTCGGTCATCCCTCCTGAGAATGATCGTAATGGGCAATTAGTAATTATATGGGTCATCGTTTGAATGTCTGCTCCACAGTCACATGACTGGTCGTCTGTCTGTCCCCATTTGAATTTCCAATAGTTACAGCGACCAACACCAGTTCGGAAACGGTTGATCAAAGACCATTTTCTCCTGGGAAGGTCCATTCCTTGGAGCTGCTTAGAGGGATCGTCTATCCAGATGCTGTTTTTTCCATTAAACGAATCCCAAATTCTTGCCCAGTTTGATTTAGGTGAGAAGCCACTCTCATGTAGTTGCACAGCTGTTTTAAGAGGTGGTTTACGTGATTTCAGCCGGCTGACCGGTGGTGGAAGGTCTTGCAGGATAGGAAGCTCAGGAGTGGACAAGATCTTATAATTCTCTCTCATTAAGGCTTCCTTCCGTCTTAGATCAGGGGGAACGATGTTGCATAATATTGGGAGCCATTGAAGTGGTGTAGCCATCAGAGTGCCACTGATCAATCTCATTGCTCTATTTAATTGTACATCAATGTCTCTCACATGAGCACTGTTGAGCCAGACAGGAGAACAGTATTCAGCTGCAGAGTAAACTAGGGACAAAGCTGTTGTACGCAAAACCTTAGCACTGGCTCCCCAAGATGATCCTGCTAAGTGCTGCAATATGTTATTCCTAGTTTTAACTTTGTCTGCTGTTTTATGAAGGTGGTACTTAAAAGTAAGAGATCTATCCAAGATTACTCCCAGGTATTTTGGATGTTCATTATGTTCAAGTTGAACACCATCAAACGAGATATTAAGTTTATAGTCGGCCATCCTATTATTGAGATGGAAACAAGATACTTCCGTTTTATTTGGGTTTGGCTTTAGTTTCCACATTGCGAAGTAATTTCTGAGGAGAGCTAGGTCAGATGTTAAAGTAGTTTCCGTCACATGGATGTCTCTGTGTTGTGACGCTATGGCAATGTCATCGGCATAAATGAATTTTCTAGATTGCGTAGCTGGAATATCAGCGGTGTAAACATTAAAAAGAATGGGAGCAAGAACCGAACCCTGGGGGAGGCCATCGTGAAGCTGTCTAAACCCACTTTCCGTGTTGCCGAGATAGATCTTGATCAGGCGACCACTTAGCATTGAGTTCACAAGTCGCAATAAAATAGGACAAGGAATGAGATTGTAAAGCTTCACTAGGAGGCCCTTCTTCCACACGGTATCATAAGCTGCCGAGAGATCCAGAAAAGCAACGGAAGTGGTACACTTCTTTTCGAAACCAGTCTCAATGAAAGATGTCAGTGCTAGGACCTGGTCACAGCAATTACGGCCTTGTTTGAAACCAGCTTGTTCAACAGGGATACTAGCAGTGAGAATGGGAACAATACGATTGTAGATGAGTCTCTCGAGCAGCTTGTAACATACACTGAGAAGTGCAATTGGGCGGTAGCTATCTGAACGTTCGGCTGCTTTACCAGGCTTCAAAACAGCTATTACTTTAGATCTCTTAAAAGCTTTTGGTAGAGAGCTGTCTTTAAGAATGTTATTGAATAAATTTAGAAGCCACAATCGGGTCTTGAGTCCAGCATGTTTAATAAATTCTGGGAAAATATCATCTATACCGGCAGCTTTCCCAGTCTTCATATCAGAGATAGCCACATGCAGTTCGTCTAAGCAAAAAGGTTTTGATACTTCCAGGGGAGCCTGCTGGCATTTCTTAATTTCATTTAGTTTATAGGATATTAATCTGTCAGACTGTTGCCGTTTTGACTTGGATAGTGCTACGATTCGTTTGGCTATGTCGGAAGGATCAGGGTGTGTGGGAGGAAGTTTTTTCTCGGATACACTGGTAGACAATTTCCTCAGAAGTGACCAAGCCTTCCTGCTGCTGTGAGTGAAGTCTAAACTCTGAACTTTTTTCACCCATTTCTCTCTTCTGGCATTATCAAGGGAGTTCAGTAGGATGTCGGCAGTGTTTGAATCTTCAGTGCTGATAAATTCGTTATACAGGTCTTCACACTCTTGGCTCCATCCCGGGATATATGTCTTTCTGTAGCCTCGAGGTATACAGGCTTTAGCTATAGCTTTAAGGAGTCCAGCGAATCTGTCATAATTTTCTATTGTAGGAGGAATGAATCTAATGTTGTCCTCTAATTTGGAAGTAAATGCCTCCCAGTCTGCTTTATTAAAATTCCACCTGGGTCTCGGAAAAGATCTTATTAGGGGAATCTTAATCCCAACTGATATCAGCACTGGCCTGTGCTGCGACCGTGGGAATGTGCCAAGTACCTTTCTCGTAACTGATAGAGATCTTAATGTCTGATCACAGGAACAAAAACACAGGTCAGGTGAATATCCACGCTTCCAGCGGGCTGAGAAAAACGTGCTGGAGTCTTTTGCGTCAAAAACCAAGGAAAGGTTATTATTTTCAGCCCATTCAGCTAAGGCTATTCCATTTTCATTATCAGACGAGTACCCCCAATGGCTACTGTGGCTGTTGAAATCGCCGACATATAGGGAAGGGTGTTCGAAAACTGGGAGAACCGTATCTTGCCACTGGATGTTGGGAGGCTTGTAGACATTAACTATGGTAGTTCCAGACACTTTCACTGCCAAAACAAATATGTCATCGTCACAGCTTTCATGAATTATAGATACATCATCCAAGTCCTGTCTAGCATATGTAGCCACGCCATATGTTCTATGGCCTATCTCTCCCACAAGTCTGTAGCCATGGATATTGCCTCTTGAACAACTTTTAAGATCTTCTACATGGGTTTCTTGTAGAGCAAGGACGTCAATATTGTTACTCAGAAGATTTTTACTGAGGAAGTCACATTTTGACCTACTTATCCCCTCAATATTCAAATGGCACACGTTTAGGACTGGACCTATTGCTCTGTTCAGATCGTTTTGTTGACAATTTTGTTGGCCCTGACAAGAGCCATTCTGGATTGTCTTGGTAGCTGACATAGCTGGGAGATCACCGTGGTGACAGGACCAGCTACCAGAGATTGTTGTCCGTTTAGAACCACCCAGGGGGCACGTGGAGCTTTGAGGATTGCTTCCGGACGCGAACAACTTCGCCCCCCAAAGAATTAGATTATGTAACGAGACAATAAAAGTAGCAGGTGAATTTTGTTATTTTGGGTAGCAAGATAACTTCTGATGGCGTAAGTAAAGAAAATATAAAATGCAGAATGGCTATGAGGAGAGAAGCGTTTCTAAAGAAGCGATACTTGTTAACATCCAATATTAATTGAAATGTTAGGAAATACTTTCTGAAAGCACTTGTCTGGAGTGTAGCATTGTATGGCAGTGAAAAGTGGACGATAAGAAGTTGAGACAAAAAGGTTATAGAAGCTTCTGAAATGTGGTGCTACAGACGAATGATGAAGATTACATGGGTAGATCACGAGATTCATGAGGAGGTGCTTAACCGAATTGGGGAGAAAAGGAGTTTCTGGCATATCCTAAGAGAATGAATAGATAGCTAGGACACATTCTGAGACATCAAGGAATTGTCAACTTAGCATTAGAAGGAAGCGTGTGGCGTAAAAATCGTAGGACAGACCGAGGGACAAATACAGTAAGCAGATTCAATAGGATGAAGAAACTTGCACAGGACAGGGTAGTGTGGAGAGCTGCACCAAACCAGTCTGCAGACTGAAGACCACAACAACATCAACAGTAGGCATTCTTATTGTGGTTTCTTTAGCTGCTGGACGGGTGAAGACGGAGTGCAGACAGCAGTTCACGAGGATAAATATTTTTTTTCTTTTTTCATCTTCGCGACCGGCCGTCTAAAGACCTTCCTGAAATCACTGTTTAGTTTTCACTCTCACCACACACTTACTTTTCTTCCTCCTCCTGAAGGCCTTCATTTTCTCCCATTGGCGTGGCGGAGTGACCGAGCGCGTTGAGCCACTATGCTCTGATTGCTCTGATGCGTGAGGCCATTGCCCGTTACGGGTTCGAATCCTCCCTTGGGCTTGCACGTTTGTGTTGTCTCCAGTCTGATTTTATAAGTAGTTTGTAAGTTTAGGGACAGATGACCCCACAGTTAGGTCCCATCAGCTTAACAAACATTTGATCTCTCTCATTGTTGTCCACGTCTGTCCGTCCAAATGCTATTCCCAATTTTAATTGTCTATTCAAATACAACTTTGTTGCTGTTGAGTCGTTCTGTGTCCATCTCTATACTGGCAGTCCCCAGCAGTGATTCCAAGTCTTCTTAGATCTTGCTGCATCTACTTAGCGTAAACACTCTCGCAATGTTATAAATTTTGTCGAAGCTCTGTTTATTTGACGAATCATTATAATCTTGTAATCACAGAATCTCAGTCCTCTCTTCCTTATAATTGTTTCCAGATCTTTTACTGCTCATATATATTTCCGATGACATTGTAATGCTGTCAGAGTCAGCAAAGGACATGGGAAAGCAGTTGAAGGGAATGGACAGTGCGTTGAAAGATGGTTATTTTTGTGTCCCAGCCTCGTCGCCGCTTTTGTGTCTCGTTTCCGTCGTAGGTGTCGGTGGCCGAGTGGAATGAGACCGACACAGGAATAAAGATAGCACGCTGGTGCAGGTACGGAGAGGAGCAGCCAGAAACTAGAAACACTAGAGTAAATTAGAACGAGATATATATTGCACCGAATTTATACAATACTTAACTTTTACATAGTACTGCAGAAGGCTGATACATAGTTGAGCTAGAGGCCTGCCTAGTGCCTATACGATAGCCAAGTCTTCACTGGTGCCTATCTGATTCCGATGGTCTTAACTGGTTGCTATCTCAGTCCCAAGTGAACGATGCCATTCAGTGGTGGTCACGAGCGGCGTTGTAGCAGAGGGCGCTCGTGGCTGTCGTCGTAAGAACGCCGCGCCGTGCGTGCATGGCGGCGCGCGGTGAAAGTAGGTGGCGCGCACTTTGGACTTGTGCGACACCACACCCCTCCCCCCAAACCGTCGCGCCGTCTTGGCGTAGGGCTGAGGGCCACGGCGACGGCACTGGGAGGAGGGCCTGGGCGGGGGCGTTACTGGTGGGACGGGCGTCGTAGCTGAGGCTGGGATCGAGACGCCGTCCGCGCCCCGGCATCCGCCTTGCGATCCTCCAGGAAACCCGGCGAAACCTGAGGAAGGGCGCACACCCCCGCCCAGAGGGAGCAGGTCATCTTCTGAGGTGCGTGGCTCAAGCTGGGGGGGCCCGCACGGTCCTGGAATCCCTCTCGGTGACGCTGTCATCTGCGGCGGCGACGGAGGCGGAGGGGCCGACTGCGTAGGAGGCGCGTCGACATCCATCTGGAGCTCGTAGCCCGGGGAAGCTGGGCCCGGCGGCGAGCGATGTGGCTGTGCTCCCTGGCGGTGAATTGGGTCTGGAATCAAGAAACCGGAGACAGGATCGCGCGGCCTGTGCAAGCGCAATTGGTTTGCGTGGCGCCGCAGCTCCGACCCTGTGGAAGAACGTACAACATACATATTGCGACCGAGCACGCGCTGAATGGTGCCTGGCAACCATGTCTTCTTCATACCAGCAAACACCCTGTACAGCACCGGCGTAGAAACCTGAAAACGCGTAGCGCCATACGAACCGACTCGGTGCGTGGGAGGCTGCAGCAGGTGAAGGAGAGTTCGGTGACGGCGGCCGTGTAGCAGCTCGGCAGGAGACGGGCCGTCACGTGGCATGCATCGATACATAGACAGGAAAATTTGAAGAGCTTGCTGCCTGGAGTGCTGACCTTTCATCTTGTCCATGTGAGACTTGAATGTTAGAACGAAACGTTCTGCTTCACCATTGGACTGAGGGTGGAAAGGTGCAGTGGTAATATGCTGAATGCCATTCACACGACAAAACTGTTGAAATTCCGCACTAACAAACTGAGGTCCATTGTCACTGACGACAGTTTCAGGCAAGTCTTCGATGCAAAACACTGATGTTAAGGCACTGATTGTACTAGAAGCTGTCGTTGAGTTCATGGCAATCACAAAAGGAAACTTGCTGAAAGCGTCTACAACAATTAACCAGTGCGTATTCCAGAAAGGTCCGGCAAAGTCAATATGTAAACGTTGGCATGGTCCCTTGGGGCGTGGCCAGTCTGAGAAACGCTGTGGAGGAGCCGCCTGATGCTCAGCACAAACTGTACACTGTGATGTCATGTTCTCTATCTGAGCGTCCATACCAACCCAGGTACAATGACGTCTGGCCAGTTGCTTTGTCCTAACAATACCCCAATGTCCTTGATGCAGGAGGCGTAACACTTCACGTTGCAGGGAACGAGGAACAATCACTCGTGTTTGGTCGTTGTCCGTATGTAACAACAGTACACCCTGACTTAAAGACAATGCATGACGTTGTGCAAAATAACGTCGAACCAGAGGCCGATCAATGTCTTTGGCTCTGGCAGGCCAACCAAAGCGAACAAAACGCGCTACCACACTTAGGTCTGCATCCGCAGCTTTTTCCTGTGCAACCCGACGAGAGTTCAAAGGGAAATCTGCGACAGCGGAAGAATCTCTGGAGTCTATCTGACAACATGCCATTTCTGAAGAATCAACCGACACATCCTGGCCAACCGGAAGTCGGGAAAGTGTGTCCGCGTTGGCGTGTTTAGTGGTAGGTCGGTAAAAAATCTCATACTGATAATTAGACAGTATTAAGGACCATCTCTGAAGCATTTGTGCCGTTCGTGGCGGAATTGGCTTTGTGGGTGAGAACAACGACGTGAGAGGCTTGTGGTCAGTCAACATATAGAATTTTCTGCCATACAGATAATGATGAAACTTTGCGACGCCGTAAATTATTGCTAAGGCCTCCTTTTCTATCTGACTGTAATTCTGTTGCGTGGGCGTCAGTAGCTTGGATGCAAAGGCAATAGGACGATCGTGAGAACCAATACGATGCGACAAAACTGCACCCAGACTGTACGACGAGGCGTCAACTGCTAACACTACAGGCTTCTGTGGGTCAAAGGGAATCAAACATGCATCACTGAGTTGTGCAGACTTTAATTTGTCAAAGGCAACCTGACAATCTTTAGACCATACTAAAGGAACATTCTTCCTACGTAAGTGATGCAGTGGAGCTGCAATCTGGAAGGCATTGGGAATAAATCTGAAATAATATTTCAGCTTTCCCATTACTGCTTGCAATTCGTGCACATTCTTAGGAGGAGGAAAGTCTTTGATTGCTCGAAGATGTGACTGTAAGGGATGTATTCCTTGGGCATTAATCACATGGCCTAGGTACTCTATTTCAGTTTGAAAAAACGAACACTTTGCTTTATTGCAATGTAGACCTGCTGCAATCAAAACTTTGAAAAGACACTCGAGGTTTGCTAAATTTTCTTCAACTATACGTCCGGATACCACAATATCATCTAAATAGTTTGAGCAACAAGGTACCGAAACTGTCCTAATTTGTCCATCAGTTCTTCAGGTCTGGGCAGGGGATAAGCGTCTATAATTGTTTGACCGTTCACTGTTGATTTAAAGTCCGCACAGAGACGAAGTTTTCCCGACGGCTTGGGTATAATGACTAAAGGCGAGGCCCACTGGCTCGCAGAAACAGGAGAAATCACCCCACTATCTTGCCAACGTTTAAGTTCTTCTGCAACTGTATCACGCATTGCGATAGGCACTGGTCTAGCTTTACGAAATTTTGGAACTGCAGATTCTTTTAAAGTTACATGTGCCACGAAGTCTTTTGCACAACCTAGTTCCGGCGAAAACAAGTCACTATATTTGTCACACAATGCATTGATTTTATCCTGAGGCACTATTGACGAAATTTGAAGCACATCTCTTAGAATTGATAAACCAAACAAGTCAAAAGCATCTAGTCCAAAAATGTTCTGTGTCGATTTGGCCTGAAGAACTACAAAAGCAACTGTTTTTGTTACACCTTAAAAAGAGGCGGGCAGGCTACACGTTCCTAGCACGGGAATATTTTGACCTGTATAAGCTGTTAACACTTGCTGTGACGGCGACAATTTTGGCGAACCCAGAAGTTCATAAGTATCTTTATTTATTAATGTGACAGCGGAACCAGTATCAAGCTGAAATTGCACCGTCTTATTTTCGATGAAGAGAGTCACAAACAGTTTTTGCTTGCGGCGCTCGACAGGTGCGCGAATGTGGGCAACGTCTGCTACGGTTTGTTTACTGCGCTTGCGCGGGCCGCGTAGTGAAGTAAGCGGCGCAGACTCGGCACGCAGCGGATTAACAACACTGTCACTAGATGGCACTACCGCCGGATCGGCGTCCGCGCAAGCATGCGAAGCTACTCCAGATGTACTAACTACTGCACTACACTTTTGAGTAGCTACTTGATGTCTACTGTCACTAGCTACACAGTACTGGGCACTATTACAAGGAGCAGTTGCAGAAGGCACTATTTTCACTACAGGAATGCACTGTTCATAGTCATTTTGCTTGTCCCGAACCCTTTTCCGTTGCACTGTTTTACGCGCTCGTCGGCGCTTGCTACGTGGTGCACTATATAGGTTTGCCATAGGCGCAGAACTACTTTCTTGCAATTGAGATCCAAGGAAAGCACTATTTAATTCCACAGCCCCTATAACATTTACAGAATGAACTGTTCTCGCACTCTGCGAAGCACTGTTTCTAACGGTACCGTTCTTTGAGTTTTTAATTTGCATACACACAGACTGTACATGTCCTGATTTGCCACATTGATAACAGGTTGCGTTGCGACTAGGGCAATGAGCACGCTTGTGGCGAGACACACACTGGGGGCAAGATTTACGTACATTTTTCGGAAATGAGCGTTGGCGCCCGTTATTCAAATCACTGTTTCTAACACGACGGGGCGACCTTTGTGTCGCACTTTTACACTGGCTACTGTTCACTGTCTGTTCAGCACGGCCGGCAGAATTTAAAGAATCACTAGTGCTATACTGAGAACTGTGACTACAAAAGCGTCCGTTGCGGCGCACTGAATTTACACTGTGGCTTTGCATTTCTACATCTGCTAAGTCAAAAGTATCATGCGCTTCTATAAGCTGCAGTACACTGTCTAATGAGGGGTCAGACTGTTTCAGAATTGCTGCTCTAATTCTGGGGTCCTGAATATTCTGCGTAATCGCATCCCTCAACATCACGTCACTATACGAAAGTCCACAAGAGCAAGTAAATTTACATTGGCGGGTTAAGCCCTTCAATTCCGTAATCCACTCTTGGTGTGAGTGCTGCGGTAATTTTTTAAGTCTGAAAAATCGGTACCGTGCCGCAGCTACGAGAACTTTTCTCTCGTAATGAGTATTTAGTGCCTCTACTATTTGTTCAAAGTCTACATCACGAGGAGATACGTCGGGGAAAAGTTTTTTCAGTAACACGAAGGTGTTGGTGCCAACCACAGATAATAGCAGATGCTTCACTTTCTGACCTGTAATTTGATGAGCCGCAACGAGTTCTTGAAACTGTGCGAAGTAGTCGCTCCATTCTTCCTCACGTTCGTTGTACTGGCGAAACGTAGGAAGCGTTGCGGCGGCAGGTGTGGGCTGCTGAAGCGGCGGCTGTTGTTTTTGGTTAGCTGCTTGCGCTGTGAGCTGGGCCACGGCCTGCAGGATTTGTGTTATTTGCGCCGTCTGTAACTGAATAATTTCCATTAAGTTTGGGTTCGGGGTAGTGGCCATGCTGACAGAATAGGCGCCGCGCATACAAGTAAATTATAACAAAACACAAATGTAATATGAAAGAGGACGCTGTGCAACAAAAAAGTCCACAAAACACGTAACTGAAAAGGTTCCCCAAAAAATTTTATTATAAGGGTGGGTGGGCGGGAGCAATTTCTGCGTGCTCCGACTGCTGCTGTCTGGCTGCTGGTCCAATGTTCTATCACTCCTCGTCTCCACTTTTGTATCCCATCCTCGTCGCCACTTTTGTGTCCCAGCCTCGTCGCCGCTTTTGTGTCTCGTTTCCGTCGTAGGTGTCGGTGGCCGAGTGGAATGAGACCGACACAGGAATAAAGATAGCACGCTGGTGCAGGTACGGAGAGGAGCAGCCAGAAACTAGAAACACTAGAGTAAATTAGAACGAGATATATATTGCACCGAATTTATACAATACTTAACTTTTACATAGTACTGCAGAAGGCTGATACATAGTTGAGCTAGAGGCCTGCCTAGTGCCTATACGATAGCCAAGTCTTCACTGGTGCCTATCTGATTCCGATGGTCTTAACTGGTTGCTATCTCAGTCCCAAGTGAACGATGCCATTCAGTGGTGGTCACGAGCGGCGTTGTAGCAGAGGGCGCTCGTGGCTGTCGTCGTAAGAACGCCGCGCCGTGCGTGCATGGCGGCGCGCGGTGAAAGTAGGTGGCGCGCACTTTGGACTTGTGCGACACCACACCCCTCCCCCCAAACCGTCGCGCCGTCTTGGCGTAGGGCTGAGGGCCACGGCGACGGCACTGGGAGGAGGGCCTGGGCGGGGGCGTTACTGGTGGGACGGGCGTCGTAGCTGAGGCTGGGATCGAGACGCCGTCCGCGCCCCGGCATCCGCCTTGCGATCCTCCAGGAAACCCGGCGAAACCTGAGGAAGGGCGCACACCCCCGCCCAGAGGGAGCAGGTCATCTTCTGAGGTGCGTGGCTCAAGCTGGGGGGGCCCGCACGGTCCTGGAATCCCTCTCGGTGACGCTGTCATCTGCGGCGGCGACGGAGGCGGAGGGGCCGACTGCGTAGGAGGCGCGTCGACATCCATCTGGAGCTCGTAGCCCGGGGAAGCTGGGCCCGGCGGCGAGCGATGTGGCTGTGCTCCCTGGCGGTGAATTGGGTCTGGAATCAAGAAACCGGAGACAGGATCGCGCGGCCTGTGCAAGCGCAATTGGTTTGCGTGGCGCCGCAGCTCCGACCCTGTGGAAGAACGTACAACATACATATTGCGACCGAGCACGCGCTGAATGGTGCCTGGCAACCATGTCTTCTTCATACCAGCAAACACCCTGTACAGCACCGGCGTAGAAACCTGAAAACGCGTAGCGCCATACGAACCGACTCGGTGCGTGGGAGGCTGCAGCAGGTGAAGGAGAGTTCGGTGACGGCGGCCGTGTAGCAGCTCGGCAGGAGACGGGCCGTCACGTGGCATGCATCGATACATAGACAGGAAAATTTGAAGAGCTTGCTGCCTGGAGTGCTGACCTTTCATCTTGTCCATGTGAGACTTGAATGTTAGAACGAAACGTTCTGCTTCACCATTGGACTGAGGGTGGAAAGGTGCAGTGGTAATATGCTGAATGCCATTCACACGACAAAACTGTTGAAATTCCGCACTAACAAACTGAGGTCCATTGTCACTGACGACAGTTTCAGGCAAGTCTTCGATGCAAAACACTGATGTTAAGGCACTGATTGTACTAGAAGCTGTCGTTGAGTTCATGGCAATCACAAAAGGAAACTTGCTGAAAGCGTCTACAACAATTAACCAGTGCGTATTCCAGAAAGGTCCGGCAAAGTCAATATGTAAACGTTGGCATGGTCCCTTGGGGCGTGGCCAGTCTGAGAAACGCTGTGGAGGAGCCGCCTGATGCTCAGCACAAACTGTACACTGTGATGTCATGTTCTCTATCTGAGCGTCCATACCAACCCAGGTACAATGACGTCTGGCCAGTTGCTTTGTCCTAACAATACCCCAATGTCCTTGATGCAGGAGGCGTAACACTTCACGTTGCAGGGAACGAGGAACAATCACTCGTGTTTGGTCGTTGTCCGTATGTAACAACAGTACACCCTGACTTAAAGACAATGCATGACGTTGTGCAAAATAACGTCGAACCAGAGGCCGATCAATGTCTTTGGCTCTGGCAGGCCAACCAAAGCGAACAAAACGCGCTACCACACTTAGGTCTGCATCCGCAGCTTTTTCCTGTGCAACCCGACGAGAGTTCAAAGGGAAATCTGCGACAGCGGAAGAATCTCTGGAGTCTATCTGACAACATGCCATTTCTGAAGAATCAACCGACACATCCTGGCCAACCGGAAGTCGGGAAAGTGTGTCCGCGTTGGCGTGTTTAGTGGTAGGTCGGTAAAAAATCTCATACTGATAATTAGACAGTATTAAGGACCATCTCTGAAGCATTTGTGCCGTTCGTGGCGGAATTGGCTTTGTGGGTGAGAACAACGACGTGAGAGGCTTGTGGTCAGTCAACATATAGAATTTTCTGCCATACAGATAATGATGAAACTTTGCGACGCCGTAAATTATTGCTAAGGCCTCCTTTTCTATCTGACTGTAATTCTGTTGCGTGGGCGTCAGTAGCTTGGATGCAAAGGCAATAGGACGATCGTGAGAACCAATACGATGCGACAAAACTGCACCCAGACTGTACGACGAGGCGTCAACTGCTAACACTACAGGCTTCTGTGGGTCAAAGGGAATCAAACATGCATCACTGAGTTGTGCAGACTTTAATTTGTCAAAGGCAACCTGACAATCTTTAGACCATACTAAAGGAACATTCTTCCTACGTAAGTGATGCAGTGGAGCTGCAATCTGGAAGGCATTGGGAATAAATCTGAAATAATATTTCAGCTTTCCCATTACTGCTTGCAATTCGTGCACATTCTTAGGAGGAGGAAAGTCTTTGATTGCTCGAAGATGTGACTGTAAGGGATGTATTCCTTGGGCATTAATCACATGGCCTAGGTACTCTATTTCAGTTTGAAAAAACGAACACTTTGCTTTATTGCAATGTAGACCTGCTGCAATCAAAACTTTGAAAAGACACTCGAGGTTTGCTAAATTTTCTTCAACTATACGTCCGGATACCACAATATCATCTAAATAGTTTGAGCAACAAGGTACCGAAACTGTCCTAATTTGTCCATCAGTTCTTCAGGTCTGGGCAGGGGATAAGCGTCTATAATTGTTTGACCGTTCACTGTTGATTTAAAGTCCGCACAGAGACGAAGTTTTCCCGACGGCTTGGGTATAATGACTAAAGGCGAGGCCCACTGGCTCGCAGAAACAGGAGAAATCACCCCACTATCTTGCCAACGTTTAAGTTCTTCTGCAACTGTATCACGCATTGCGATAGGCACTGGTCTAGCTTTACGAAATTTTGGAACTGCAGATTCTTTTAAAGTTACATGTGCCACGAAGTCTTTTGCACAACCTAGTTCCGGCGAAAACAAGTCACTATATTTGTCACACAATGCATTGATTTTATCCTGAGGCACTATTGACGAAATTTGAAGCACATCTCTTAGAATTGATAAACCAAACAAGTCAAAAGCATCTAGTCCAAAAATGTTCTGTGTCGATTTGGCCTGAAGAACTACAAAAGCAACTGTTTTTGTTACACCTTAAAAAGAGGCGGGCAGGCTACACGTTCCTAGCACGGGAATATTTTGACCTGTATAAGCTGTTAACACTTGCTGTGACGGCGACAATTTTGGCGAACCCAGAAGTTCATAAGTATCTTTATTTATTAATGTGACAGCGGAACCAGTATCAAGCTGAAATTGCACCGTCTTATTTTCGATGAAGAGAGTCACAAACAGTTTTTGCTTGCGGCGCTCGACAGGTGCGCGAATGTGGGCAACGTCTGCTACGGTTTGTTTACTGCGCTTGCGCGGGCCGCGTAGTGAAGTAAGCGGCGCAGACTCGGCACGCAGCGGATTAACAACACTGTCACTAGATGGCACTACCGCCGGATCGGCGTCCGCGCAAGCATGCGAAGCTACTCCAGATGTACTAACTACTGCACTACACTTTTGAGTAGCTACTTGATGTCTACTGTCACTAGCTACACAGTACTGGGCACTATTACAAGGAGCAGTTGCAGAAGGCACTATTTTCACTACAGGAATGCACTGTTCATAGTCATTTTGCTTGTCCCGAACCCTTTTCCGTTGCACTGTTTTACGCGCTCGTCGGCGCTTGCTACGTGGTGCACTATATAGGTTTGCCATAGGCGCAGAACTACTTTCTTGCAATTGAGATCCAAGGAAAGCACTATTCAATTCCACAGCCCCTATAACATTTACAGAATGAACTGTTCTCGCACTCTGCGAAGCACTGTTTCTAACGGTACCGTTCTTTGAGTTTTTAATTTGCATACACACAGACTGTACATGTCCTGATTTGCCACATTGATAACAGGTTGCGTTGCGACTAGGGCAATGAGCACGCTTGTGGCGAGACACACACTGGGGGCAAGATTTACGTACATTTTTCGGAAATGAGCGTTGGCGCCCGTTATTCAAATCACTGTTTCTAACACGACGGGGCGACCTTTGTGTCGCACTTTTACACTGGCTACTGTTCACTGTCTGTTCAGCACGGCCGGCAGAATTTAAAGAATCACTAGTGCTATACTGAGAACTGTGACTACAAAAGCGTCCGTTGCGGCGCACTGAATTTACACTGTGGCTTTGCATTTCTACATCTGCTAAGTCAAAAGTATCATGCGCTTCTATAAGCTGCAGTACACTGTCTAATGAGGGGTCAGACTGTTTCAGAATTGCTGCTCTAATTCTGGGGTCCTGAATATTCTGCGTAATCGCATCCCTCAACATCACGTCACTATACGAAAGTCCACAAGAGCAAGTAAATTTACATTGGCGGGTTAAGCCCTTCAATTCCGTAATCCACTCTTGGTGTGAGTGCTGCGGTAATTTTTTAAGTCTGAAAAATCGGTACCGTGCCGCAGCTACGAGAACTTTTCTCTCGTAATGAGTATTTAGTGCCTCTACTATTTGTTCAAAGTCTACATCACGAGGAGATACGTCGGGGAAAAGTTTTTTCAGTAACACGAAGGTGTTGGTGCCAACCACAGATAATAGCAGATGCTTCACTTTCTGACCTGTAATTTGATGAGCCGCAACGAGTTCTTGAAACTGTGCGAAGTAGTCGCTCCATTCTTCCTCACGTTCGTTGTACTGGCGAAACGTAGGAAGCGTTGCGGCGGCAGGTGTGGGCTGCTGAAGCGGCGGCTGTTGTTTTTGGTTAGCTGCTTGCGCTGTGAGCTGGGCCACGGCCTGCAGGATTTGTGTTATTTGCGCCGTCTGTAACTGAATAATTTCCATTAAGTTTGGGTTCGGGGTAGTGGCCATGCTGACAGAATAGGCGCCGCGCATACAAGTAAATTATAACAAAACACAAATGTAATATGAAAGAGGACGCTGTGCAACAAAAAAGTCCACAAAACACGTAACTGAAAACGTTCCCCAAAAAATTTTATTATAAGGGTGGGTGGGCGGGAGCAATTTCTGCGTGCTCCGACTGCTGCTGTCTGGCTGCTGGTCCAATGTTCTATCACTCCTCGTCTCCACTTTTGTATCCCATCCTCGTCGCCACTTTTGTGTCCCAGCCTCGTCGCCGCTTTTGTGTCTCGTTTCCGTCGTAGGTGTCGGTGGCCGAGTGGAATGAGACCGACACAGGAATAAAGATAGCACGCTGGTGCAGGTACGGAGAGGAGCAGCCAGAAACTAGAAACACTAGAGTAAATTAGAACGAGATATATATTGCACCGAATTTATACAATACTTAACTTTTACATAGAACTGCAGAAGGCTGATACATAGTTGAGCTAGAGGCCTGCCTAGTGCCTATACGATAGCCAAGTCTTCACTGGTGTCTATCTGATTCCGATGGTCTTAACTGGTTGCTATCTCAGTCCCAAGTGAACGATGTTGTTCAGTGGTGGCCACGAGCGGCGTTGTAGCAGAGGGCGCTCGTGGCTGTCGTCGTAAGAACGCCGCGCCGTGCGTGCATGGCGGCGCGTGGTGAAAGTAGGTGGCGCGCACTTTGGACTTGTGCGACACCACAGTTATAAGATGAACATTAATAAGGGCAGAACAAGGGTAATGGAGAGCAATCTAAGAAAATCAGGCAATGCTAAAGCAATTAGATTTGCTAACGAAACGATAAAGGTGCTAGATGAGATTTATTAATTGGACAGTAAAATAACATATGATGGTCGCAGTACAGAGGATGTAAAATGTAGAATGGCAATGGGAAGAAAAGCGTTTTTGAAAAGGAGAAATTAGTTAACATCGAATATCAATTTAAGTGTAAGAAAGTCATTTCTGAAGGCATTTGTGTGGAGTGTTGCCTTGTAGTGAAACATGGACGATAAACAGTGCGGACAGGAAGAGGTTAGAGGCTTTTGAAGTCTAGTGCTACAAAAGAATGCTGAAGACATGGTGGGTGTACCGCGTAACTAATGAGTAGGTACTGAAGAGAATTTGGGTGGAAAGGAATTTCTGGCATTAAAAGAAAGGGTTAAAAGAAGAGATCGATTGGTAGGACACATTCTTAGATATCAAGGAATCTTGAATTTACCTTTGGAGGGAAGTGTGTAGGGTAAAAATCGCAAAGGAAACCAAGATATGAATACAGTAAATAGATTCAAATGGATGTAGATTGCCTTTCTTATGAAGAGATGAACAAACCAGTCTCTGGACTGAAGACCACAACAACAAAACATATATTTCCATGTTCGATCGCAGTCCATAGTTTCCCCTTCCTATTTATTCTTGGGGAGTAGATTCTCGATAATATCTTCCATTCGAATTTCAGAAGCTGTTCCAGGCTCGTTATGGTTGCACTTTCTATTACATAAACTATCACTAACATTATCCCAGCATAAATAATGTTTATTTTTATATTGCCGGACAAGTTACTTTTGTTGTAGATGTTTTTAGTGATGAAACTTAATTCCTCCAGTTTCAGTCTATTTTCTATTGTAGGTTTATCTGATGCATTATTGCAAATAATGGCTCCAGGGTATTTGAAATATTTTGCGATTTTAATCTGCCCATGCTTGGTTTTCACTGCTTTCTTCACATAATTTTTCTAGGTCCTCATTATTTCTGTTTTATGGAAGGGGATCTGGAGTCCAGCTTTCTCTGCTATTTCCTTGAGTTTACTGATTTGCGTTACAGCTTTCCCTTTCAGTCTCAGCTAAGAGAGCCAGATAGTCGGCGAATGCCAGGAATTTGTGATTGACGTTCGTGTTCTTTGTCGTTACGTTGGCAGAATATGTTCATGATCTTACCCGAACCACATTAAACTTGAAAGGCCATCAGCTAATCTGATTCCTATCCTCGTATGAAATAATTTGCTGATCTATCCCTGAAATTTTTGTTTTGTTACAGTGTTCCTGAGTATTAATTTGATCAGCTTTAATGTTTTTGAATCAACTCCACAATCTAAGTGTATCGACTGGTGTCTCTCTGTTTCTACTTTCACTTACACAATAACACACAATATCAGGTTGGTATTAGTAGTTGCTCTTCTTTACGTCGTAATACATGAGGTGAGCAGCCCGCTCAAGGAACTCGCCGAGCATGTCAAGAAAATTCGGTCACTCTGCGGAACCCGGTTTCGGATAACAACCAACATAGGCGGCCATACAGCAGCGGCGGTGTTGTGTTCAAAATGTTCAAATGTTTGTAAAGCTTATGGGACTTAACTACGGGGTTATCAGTCCCTAAACTTACAAACTACTTATGAACTATACTGCGTTCACCTAAACGAGAAACGGACTGTAAACACAAACTACGTTTACATGGAACACATCTTCCGGAAGACGAAATCCGATATTCGTAAACCGTTTTTCGCTGTCGTGTTTACATGGCATAGCTTGAA
The DNA here is from genome assembly GCA_026315105.1 of Locusta migratoria. NCBI lineage: Eukaryota > Metazoa > Arthropoda > Insecta > Orthoptera > Acrididae > Locusta > Locusta migratoria. Next base: position 381,735,469 of record CM048750.1, on the reverse strand, counting down.
TCGGATTTCCTAGCCCACTTAAATATGGTGATTGAGTTACTGATTTAGTCAGCACAATCACTATTTTTCTTTATTTAAATACACAAAATCATGTTCACTCTAATATTTATACTTTTATTTCACATTAGAAAATATCAATCTTTCAATAGGTGCCGAAAATTCTTAACAAGAAAACACAATCTGACAAGCCAAGAACGCTTCAAAAACGGTTGCGTTTACATGGGCACGAAAATCGATCGTGGAACTGGAAAACCGCTTTAGAGAAGCGGATTTCCAGAATCGATTTTGGAGTGTTTAGATGACCAACCAAAATCGGAACTGGGAAATCGGTTTACGAATTCCGGTTTTGGGAGCCCATATAAACAGGGTGACAGCGAAGCGCTTGACGAGAGGTGGACAAAATAGGTGCGCTCGCTGTCGCTACCTGTGTATCAAACGATGTGGTTCCATGTTGTAATGGAATAGGAACTGCGGCTGTTCGTCGAGTTTTAATTCCAAACGATTAACTTATCAACCAGCAGCCGTAAAATTTATGTTGTTTTATTTAACGTCTCGTTTCAGTATTACATTAATCGTTTTTTATATTTTGTACGACATACGTACAATATGGTGTTATGGATACAATACTGATTTGCACCTTAATTTGAATAGGGCCTGAAGATGGTATCAATGCAATACCGAAACGGCTCGTTAAATAAAACGACATAAACTTTACGGTTCTTGTCCGATAAGTTAATAATTTGGAATTAAAAACCTCTTTATCAGGTGAAAAGCGGTTGTGTGATTTGCTATATAGCAGTGATATTAGACTCTACAGATATTCAAAATACATTTACTTTAACAATCAGTTGAATCTCTGAAAATTGCCCAAATCTGCATTTTCGTTTACGACAGTAAGATTTATGTCAACAAAACAACAAATCATGTACTTTCTTTCGTATCAAACTTCTGTGAAAGTCATCAACACTTTCTGTAAGCTTCAGTCGTGATTTTTTTTCCCATTGGAAACTTCAAAGAGTGTGTGGTCTTGTAATCAATTACCATACGATAATATATATATATATATATATAAAACATTGTGTCATTTATTGTTCTGGACACAAAGGCTCCGTTTTATACACATCTTTGATCGCTTCTTGCGTGGATTCAAAATATAGGATGACATAATGAGTCTATATTTTCGCGATACAGACTAAAACATATGGAATATGAAAGCTTCATAATTACGGTGCTCTTCAGCAACTGGTCCTTGAAGATGACATTTCTAGTTAGCCTCTTATATCACCCCTCATAACACACAAACCTTATACCTCAGACAAATATATACAGACGGGAAACCTCTGTAAGAACCCGGTCACACGCTCAGGGATGCGGGGCGGGGGGTGCTGAAGCAGTTCCGTAAGATGTCCCATGATGGCGCTGCGGTCGGAAGCAGCTCTAAACTGGCCAGAGCAGGCGGCAGGTAGCGGCTGCCCCCACCACCACCACCTCTCAAACGCCGGCACGCCGGACACAGCCGTGGCCTCGTGGCAGGCGGCACGAGCTCTCCCCTCACCCTCCCCTCCACGCTACCCTCTGACGTGCGAGAGGCACCCTAAGCCAGCGATCTGCCTGACACCTGCTAGCATCTTAGTAGGGGAGCGTAGGGCAGTGGTTTAGGGTGGGCTGCTTCTCTGTATATGTTACTCTGTGGTTATACACCTGAAATGGATGCGGCGACATTCAGCGAGTGCCCTTGTTTTGTCCACCCCTGGTCACGCGCCTCGCTGTGTTTACAGTACGTCTCTCGTTTCGGTGAACGGAGAATAGCTAATACTAAGGACGGCGCAAATATCTATGCCCGACCGTAGTGGACGTGCAGACTTTGACTGGCGCGCCACAGTCCCCTCGGCCACCGGGATCGGCGGCGGTTTTGTGACGTCAGGCGATGATCCCTGCATGTCGAGACGCGAGGACGGCAGACAGGGTCCGCGGAGCGAGCCATCAGCTGTGCACTGGTATCCTGGAAACAGGCGAGACGAAGCTCCGCGCCAGCTCCAGGTTGTGGCAGCCGAGGTCGCGCCAGTGGGGTCGTGCACTCTACACGTGCTGATGTGCCCGGGGACACACGCCTGCTGGCCACCAGTGGCGGTGAACGGACTGTGCGGGTGATCAAATAGTATAAATTTCAAAATTTAATAAATCACGGAATAATGTAGATGGATGCGTAAAAACGGGCACACATGCTTGGAATGACATAAGTCTTTTTTAGAACCAATAAAGAACAAAAGTTCGAAAAAATTCTGGCTGATGGCACTTCATCTGATTAGAAAAGCAATAATTAGCACAACAAATTAAGAAAAAGGAAAGATGATGTTCCTCAACAATAGCTGTAGTCGAGGAATAATGTTGTGAACACTGTAAAGCATGTCCGGAGTTATGGTGAGGCATTAGCGGTGGATGTTGTCTTTCTGCATCCCTAGAGAGATCGGTCGATCGCGATACACTTGCGACTTGACGTAACCCCAAAGCCAATAACCGCACGGACTGAGGTCTGGAGACCTGGGAGGCCAAGCATGACGAAAGTGGCGGCTGAGCACACGGTCATCACCACACGACGCGCGCAAGAGATCAAAAATGTTCAAATGTTTGTATAGTCTATGGGACTTAACTACGGGGTCATCAGTCCCTAAACTTACAAACTAATTATGAACTACTTATGAACTAGGACGACACAAATATCCATGCCCGAAGGGGGATTCGAACCCCCGACCGTAGTGGCCGTGCAGACCGTGACTGGAGCGCCTTAGTCCCCGCGGCCGTCGCGCAACAGATCTTTCACGCTTCTAGCAATATGGCATGGACCGCCATCCTGCATAAAAATCGTACGTTCCAGCAGGTGTGTATCAGCCAGGCTTGGAATGATGCGATTCTGTAACATATCGGCGTACCTCTCACCCGTCACGGTAGCAGTTACAAACCAGTATCACGCACTTCCTCGTAGAAAAAATGCCTGATAACGGTAGATTTGGTAATGGAGTTTACACGACAATTCGAGGATTTTCGGTAGCCCAAATTCTGCGTTTGTGGGCGTTGACAGACTCTCGGAGCGTGAAACGAGCTTCGTCGGTCCACAACACGTTACATAAACAATAGTCATTTTTCTCCGTCTTTTGAAACGCCCACACCGCAAATGCTCTCCGTTTCACTAAATCGCCAGGATTTTGTAAGGATGGCATCGGAGGGCACGCCTAAGTGCCAACCAAACAGTAGTGTATGGAATACCGGTGCGACGTGGGTCTGCACGGGCGATGACTTCCCCGAGCATAGACGAACCCGCTACAATCTCCATTTCTTCCTGAACAGTCTCATCAGCATTACGCCTTGAGCTCGGTTGGACACTACGGGGTCTATCGTCTAAACAACCCGTGGCTTCTAACTTCGAAATCATTCCCGCCATAGATGCATTTGTCAACGGACATTTACCCGTTTGAATCGCCTTCCTATGGCGGCAGGATCGTAACGCTGAACTAGCACATTCCACATTCTGGTAATACAGCTTCACTAAAAGCGCCTTTTCGGGTAACATCAACATGCTGCGACTGCTGGTGCATCTGATTGCCTCATTACAGTTCCTTTTAATCATGATTTTGTCGCTGACGTTTTGCTGTCCAGCGCCATCTGTCGGACATAATTGAACTTTTTTGTTCTAATAAAACCCCATGTCATTCCAAGCATGTGTATCAATTTTTATCTCTCTATCTACATTATTCCGTGATTTATTAAGTTTTGAAATTTATACTGACTTTTTGATCACCCGGCATATTGATTCATGGAATTTGTTATTATCAGTTCGACCCAATTCGAAACTAATATCTGTGTGCATAACTACAACACTAGGAGAAGGGATGATTTCCACTATTGAAGATTATATCTTTGGCACAGAAAGGGCTGAATTATGTTTGCACAAAAGTCTTTTGTCACTTACCAAGTAGTATCAAAAATGTGACAGATAGCCAACTGGTATTTAAAAAGAAATTAAAAGAATTTCTAAATGGCAATCCGTTCTAAAAAATATTCAAATGTTTGTCAAGATTATGAGACTTAACTGCGGGGTCATTAGTCGCTAAACTTACAAACTACTTACGATCTACATTATAGTCGGGCAGTCAACAATCCGAAGATTGGTTTGAACACCACAGTGCTTTACTAGGCATGGTCCTGTTTGAAGGTGGTATGCCGTTGCCTTCCTCCGACCTTCGAACTGACTTACCCAGCCAGTTATAGGGGGACCTACAGTTTAACGGGGGTTCCGAACCACGGTGCTACTCGGTATTTTTCACATGAGCAATACTGCCAGAGGTGAAAGAAGTGGAATGTGACAGATAAAAATCCTAGGACCTGGCGGGGATCGAACCCGCGACCTTTGGATTTGTAGTCTGGCACTCTACCACTGTGCAACCGACGCGCACTCTACATTATAGTGAAGACAATGAAAACATCCATGCCCGAGGGAGGGTTCGAACCTCCGACGTGGGAGGCTTCGCGATCCGCTTGGCTACTCTCGCGCGGCACCCCTTCCACCCTTTAGATGAATTTATTGGGGAAACATAAAAATTTTGTAAAAAAATTAATCCTAAAAATATTGATTGTCATGTATAGACACCATTTATTAAACTGATACGTACCACATCATTGCGAAATGTCGTATTTTTGATCAATGGAACAAGTATTAATCTTATCTAATCTATTCTCTCGGTGGCCTGATGATGCCGGGCGGCGTGGCTCAGCGCGACCGATCAGAGGGCTCAACGCCTTATGTAATAAAAAAAGCTGAGCCGAATTCACAGTGAACAAGCAAGAAAGAACATGGATAAATGACTGCAAAGCGTCGATCTACTGAAAAACGACGAAACAGGTTTTTTTCCATAAAATCTCGGGCGAACTGCCGGATGGATGACTGTAACTTCTTGCCACGATAATTCGGCGCAAAGTGTTCTGGCCATCTTCAGGTGTGTACCGCCAAAGTACTGGCGAAGACGCACTAAGCTGTGCTATTTATGAACAATTCAGCCGACATTGTGCATACGCGTACTTAGTGTGCACATTTTGGAACACCAGCGTCATACTCGACTACTCAAGCCCACCAAATCCGCAATCGCCGAACATTGTGTTTCCACAGGTCATTCAATGAACTACAATGAAACGAAACTTATGACCCACACATCAAACTATGGAGCTCAATCATTAATGAAGCTTGAAAGACGACCGTCTTCCATATATTTTTGTATATTTTCCGTAAAGTTATAATTTATTTAATGTCGCTAGATTATCATTTTGTTAAAACTTGAACCCCACTCTTTTCAAGGCTTGAGAAATAACATTTTTATTTCATGTGTTAGAACATTGGTTGATATTGCGAGGTTTTTCTTATTTTGTTATGTTAATAATTTATTATTATATTAATTAATGTGGCATAAGTACGGATTCTCCGCTACGCCACTGTCCCTGTGAGATAGTGCAGTTGTTTGACCTTTAAGTGTGTGCGTGAATCTATGGCTGAATGTGGGGAGTGATAGCTGGCTTTGCATCGTTCCCTCTCTGGCTCAGTATCGATAGCTGCTGATACTACCAAAGAGATTTCCTCACCCTTTGGTTGCGAGCTGATTGGCGAGTCTCCCGGTCCCCCACCACCGCTGTTTTCGTGGATTTTCCTGCTTCCGGTGACTTCCCGCGTCTTTCCGCGCCCCGGTGGCCTCGCGGCTGATCACTCTCGGCTGGTCGTCAGTTTCTGGAGATGGTAGCGTTTCAATGACTAGCACGTTTAACTTAGATTCGTGAACTTAGATTCGGAACTTAGATTCATTTTTTTTTGGAATATTTTCTCCGATCGTGTGCGGAAATGTGTTCTCGTTTTTCAAATCAGTGATTTCCAATAGATAAACGCGGTATGTGTGATTCTAGTTGCATTTTGATTACAGCCTGATATATTAAAACCTTTTGTGATCATGTGGCGGTGTATGAACTCTGTGTAAATACTTACTAGCTTTGTGTGGCCCGATTTCTAACATGTGATATGTTCATTTTATACAGTGCATGTTAAATTCTTCTCATCGTTTCCTTCCGTGAGTGATATGTGTTCGACGTGGTTGGTTCATAGAACAAAGCCTTCAGCTTCCACTCTTGTTTGTTCCATGCCCATCAGGCAAGTAACTATGCGGGTATGCTTCTGATTTCCACTAATATCTCGCGATCTTCTCTCCCCGCCTATTTTAATTATGCCGTTTCTTCTCCGACTTATAGTGCGAACCCTGTGTGTGTCAGTAATTCTCTCTGAGCCTTGTACAATCTCCTTCAATAGCTTCCTTACGTAATTCTAAAAATTTCTATGGGTTGCATGCTGTAATTCATAATTTTCTTTTTCCGACTTTGCAATTAATTCACTTTTACGAGTTTTGGAGACTGGACTTCATCCGTCTCTGTAATCGCTCCCTATCGCGTTTAGCTGCATTTCTTTCGCTTCATTATATAATTCTAAGCATTTCTATACGTTACATGCAGTAGTTAATTTTCTTTATTTTTCGGAATCTGAATTTATTCAATTTTATCGGTTTTCGACAACACGTGGGTCCGAATTCCGACCCGGGGTATGCAACTAGTCCCCTCAGTTCACGCCAATTCTCTTATAGAAACAGTACCTAGTTCGATTTCCAACAGACTGCAACTTAAGAATTCACCGTGAATTTCAACCACTTCACCTTCAGCGGAGTGCGTTCATGTAACGTAGCCGTATGTCGCCGTTAGCGTGTTTGGTCGCGGTTCAATTAAGACGTAATTTAATTTGCTACACACACGTACCATCTCACAACAAGCACTACAGACCTGAGCCAGCTTCAAAGTTTTTTTTATGTTGTGTTTTGTGCTACCTCCGACTTGCTGAATTTCGTCTACGATAGGGGGCCTGCTTCCGCCTCGTCTCAGCACGCTGTCTTTGGTGAGTTTCGCTGTGGCATTGCCTCTGTGTGACAGAATGAGTGTTGTTTGTGAATACTTCCCCCAGTAGAGTTGTATCATGTATACTTTAGGCTGGGCCATAAATATTTTCTTAGTCACCTTTCTAAGATAACTTTAATTGTGGTGGCTTGCTTATTAATGTCTGTGTATAAGAACGTGTAAGCTGCTATGTATATTGACCACTGTAGTATTAACTTCCTGTAATTGAATTTGAAACGAGTCTGTTCTCAGTTTTGGCCAGGGAACAAGGCTTTATAGCAGGGAGTAACCAGTAGTTCACACGGACCTTATTTACTAATGTTAGTGACAAAGCAAGACTCTTGTTACGTACAGTGGTCGACTTTTAAGCTGTGGAAATAAGACTGTATGACAGTGAGATTCTTATCAATCGAGACAGCGGTTTCCAAATAAATGCTGCATGGAATCCTGTCATTGAAGACCTTCGTAGTCGGCGTAGTTCCCTGCAACTGAATGACAATGATAATCGATCTGATATCGAAGCGGCAAGCCTCCATCACGGAGGGCGCTCGGACATCCGGCAGTTCGCCCGAGATTTTATAGAAATATCTGTACGCCGGGAAAGCTTCAAACATCACCACAAAAAAAAAAAAAAAAAAAAAAAAAAAAAAAAAAAAAAAAAAAAAAAAAAAAGGTTATGACGTCTGCGTAGTAGGCAGTAGGTCCCGCGCTCGAATCGCGGCCGCGACAGAAATTTTATTTCATTGCATCTATTTCTGTTTAACATTTTTTATGTTTAAACATTTGTATAAATAAAGAAAATACTGCACGCCGTCTTCTGTGCTTGAGACGTCTTCTATAACTTTTTTTTAGTTTTCACTTTGAAGCAGTGAAAACTCCTATGAGTTGTTCAGTCACCTCTTTTCAATCGAGAACTGGTTCAAGTTGTTTAGTGGTAACACTGTTGTTGTAGTCTTCAGTCCGTAGACTGGTTTGATGCAGCTCTCCACGCTACCCTGTCCTGTGCAAATCTCTTCATTTGAGAATACGTTCGGCAACCTACATCCATTTGAATCTGCTTACTATATTCATCCCTCGGACTCCCTCTACGATTTTTACCCCACACGCTTCCGTCTAATGCTAAGTTGACAATTCCTTTATGTCTCAGGAAGTGTCCAACCAATCTATCCCTTCTCTTAGGATATGCCAGAAACTCCTTTTCTCCCCGATTCGGTTAAGCACCTCCCCATTAGTTACGTGATCTATCCATCTAATTTTCATCATTCGTCTGTAGCACCAAATTTCAAAAGCTTCTATCATCTTTTTATCTGAACTTATTATCGTTCAAGTTTCATTCCCACTCAATGCTAGACTCCAGACAAATGCTTTCAGAAAGGTCTTCCTAACATGTAAATTAATATTAGATGTTAACAAGTTTCGCTTCTTTAGAAACGTTTTTCTTCCAAAAGCCATTCTGCATTTTATATCTTGTTTACGTCGGCCATCAGAAGCTACCCAAATAACAAAATTCAGCTACTACTTTTATTGTCTCATTACCTGATCTAATTCCCTCGCCATCGCCTGATTTTCTGACATTGTATTCCATTACCTTCGTTTTACTCTTGTTAATGTTCATCTTATATCTTCCTTTCAGTCACTGTCCATTCCATTCAATTGCTCTTCCAGATCCTTTGCTGTCTCTGACAGAATTACTGTGTCATCGGCAAACTGCAATATTTTTATTTCTTCTCCCTGCACTTTAATGCCATCTCCAATTTCTCCTTCCATTCCTTCACTGCCTGCACAATGTACAGATTGAACGACATTGGGAAAAGGCTACAACCCTTTTTGTATAGGTTGAATGTAACTCTTTGATCCCTATATTTTACCCCTGCTACTTTCAGAATTTGGAAGAGTGTATTCCAGTCGAAATTGTCAGAAGCTTTCTCCAAATCGACAAACGCTAAAAACGTATTTTTCCCTCTCCTTAGCCTTTCTTCTAAGATAAGTCGTAATGTGAGTGTTGCCTCCTGTGTTCCTGCATTTCTCCTAAATCCAAAGTTATCTTCCCCGAGATCAGCTTCAAATGTTCAAATGTTTGTTCAGCTTATGCGTCTTAACTACGGGGTCATCAGTCCCTAAACTTACAAACTACTTACGAAGTACCTTATACTACGGACGGCACAAATATCCATGCTCGAGGGGGGATTCGAACCCCCGACCGTAGTGGCCGTGCAGACCGTGACTGGAGCGCCTCAGTCCCCTCGGCCACCGCGGCCGGCAGATCAGCTTCTACCAGGTTTTCCATTCTCCTGTAGATAATTCGTGTTAAAATTTTGCGACCATGACTTATCAAACTGATGGTTTTGTAATTTTCACACTTATCTGCACTTTCTTTCTTTGGAATTGGAATCACGATATTCTTCTTGAAGTCGGAGGGTATTTCCCCTGTCTCATACATCTTGCATACCACGTGGTAAAATGTTTTCACGACTGGCTCATCTAACGATATCAGCAGTTCAGGTGGAAGTGGTAACACTAGTTACAAATGTGACATGAAGTAAGCAATGAAGTATGCGCCCATTTTCAGATTGCGTTATCAAACATTGCTGTACGGGACGCTTTTCAAAGGCCACAGGTGGTCATTTGCTTGTTATTTATTTACGCGTTTCGAACTCGGAATTTACACAATCTAAACTCTAGTCCAGCAGGGCCATGACGTTGTACAATGTACGAAACGTTATCCCTGGTTTTAGATTGTGACCATGACGAGTATCAAACGCTTAAATAAAAAACAGCCGCATCATCACCTGTGACCTTTGTATTTTTTAAAATCGTCCTTTATAGGAGTGTTCAATAACGAAATATTAAGGAGGTTTAGCTTCATTTAAAAAATTATATCAATTCCGCCCATTAACGTAAAGAAAATAGCACTGACGTCTTTTACGGCACACTTTAGATTTTTTCAAACAATTTGGACCAAAATAGTAATCTAAATAATAAATTAATTAATTAATAAGAGTGTCTGAAACCCTTTTAGAAAAAAAAGAATAGGTAGAGACGGGTTCCGAATCACTGACCTTCAGTATCATAGTCTAACGCATTGGCCACAACTCTATGGCTAACAACTAGAAGTTGCGTTCCTTAATTTCATACTATTGATGGCCGTTGTTAACTGATGCTAATATGGCATTTGTAGACACTAGATTATCATTTATCGTACGAAGAACGAAGTGGCTTTGTTAATTCTTCAGTGCGCCATTGCTTTGAAATTACAACGTGTAAGTCAGATAAGTAAGTTATCAACTACGCAACGCAAAATGGCGTATGCCAGAGAGACGTCTGGGCGAGGAATGTTACGTGACATATGCGAACGGCCGTTTTTCGTTAATTCATTGGAGGGCGTCAAAACTCCGTTATTTTTGCAAATATCTCTCAAACGATACGAGATATAAAAAGGAATACAAGGGAACAAAGTTATAGAGAATTTCCTTCTCTACAAATTCGTTTATTCAATTTTCGCGTCAGATTAAAGGTTTATTTGCAATTAAAGTTACATTACAAACGTCTTTTTTTGTACTACTAACGTATTTCTTGTCCGAAATATTTCAGAAAGCGAGGTTCTCGTCTCTGGTATCCAACAATTATGTCTGTAAAATTTGGTGCCGCGAGGTTGAACGGTTCGACCGCAAAGGTGGGAACACGTTACACCCAGACAGACATCGTCAAATCGCCGTTATTTTTGCAAATATCTCTGCAACGATGCAAGATATGAAAAAAAAATCGCACTGACGTGTTTTATGGCACACTTTAGATTTGTAGTTTTATAAGTTTGTGCATCATTATAGACCAAAATAATAATCTAAATAATAAAAAATTAATTAATAAGAGTGTCTGAAAACTTTCAGGAAAAAAATTAGGTAGTGGCGGGTTCGAACCACCGTCCTTTAGCGTCAGAGTCCAACGCTTTACCTAGTACGCTACTGCTATCAATCACAAGATGAGTCCTTTAATCTCAAACTATTGATGGCCGTTGTTAACTGATGCTGATATGGCATTTGTAGACACTAGATTATCTTACGAAGAACTATGTGTTATTGTTAATTATTCAGTGCGCCATTGCTTTGAAATGACAACGTGTTACAATAAGAAAATCATCAAATACGCAACGCAAGATCCCAGAGAGAGTTTTGGGCGAGGAATGTCACGTGATATCTCCGAACGGCTGGTTTTCGTCAATTCAATGGAGGCTGTCAAATTAAAATTACATATATTACATAAATATTTCTCAAACGATACGACATATGAATAAAGTTGTAGAGAATTTTCTCCTCTACCAATTAGGTTATTCAATTTTTGTGTCAGATGAACGGTCCGTTTGCAATTACAAATTCAAATATTCAAATGTTTGTTAAGCTTAAGGGGTCATCAGTCCCTAAACCTACAAACTACTTATGAACTACCTACAACTAAGGACGGCACAAATAACTCTGCCCGAGGGGGGATTCGAACCCCCGACTGTAGTGGGCGTGCAGACCGTGACTGAAGCGCCTCACTCCCCTCGGCCACAGCGGCCGGCTTGCAATTACAATTATTATATTACAAACGGCATTTTTTTGTATTACTACCGTATTCGTTGTCCGAAAAATTTGAAAAAAAAAAAAAGGGAGGTTCTGGTCTCTAGAGGCCTACAATCATGTCTGTAAAATTTGGTGCTGATCGGTTGAACGGTTCGTCTTGAAAACAGGGAACACGTTCCAGACAGACAGACAGACATACATCCCAAAATCTGCGTTATTTTTGCAAATATCTCTGAAACTATACGAGATATGAAAAAAAAACATAAGAGAGCACAGTTGTAGAGAATTTTCGCCTCTACAATTTCGATTAATTAGTTTTCGTGTCAGATGAATGGTTAAGCCGTTATTTTCATTTAAATTTCGAGTTGTCAAAAGACGATCGCAAAGACTCACTTTTAGTGTTACTACCGTAACCTAAAGTGGGCCAAAATAAAAAGTAGTCCCTTGTCGGACCGGTTGCAGTTGCTCCTTGGCAAGTGCCACTGGTTCCGCTCCAACTGCGATTGGCGCAGTTGGGGGGACTGGAGACTAGAGCGGCTTCTAGCTCTGCAGCAGTTGCTCTCTCTCTGTCTCTCTCTGTCTCCTTCCGCCGTCTTCGTAGCAACCGCAGCAGCAGCTCGGCAGAGGGTTCCGTCTGCGCAGAGCAAATACGGACGCGGCTGGATCCCTGGGGACGAGACGGCGCGGCCCGCCCGCGCTGCCGGCGCCCAAATTCGGTTAACTATAATTCAGGCAAACACTTAAGCCCTTGTGCAAAATGTAAGCAGCCGGCCGGCGAGGCGCGGCGGTGTGTGCCGAGCGGGGACCAACTGCGGCGCCGCGGTGGCCGGCCGACGCTCCACCACCAGGGCTGGGGGCGGTGCTGGCTCGCGTACCAGCGTGCACAGTGCCGCGTCCCGGCACAGTATCATGATCCCAGGACTGGAGTAAGTGCGTAATCGGGACGTTAACGACGCTGGGTTAATATGAACCTGCTACTAACCTTTATATCGGAGATGAGAGGGAGAGAACCTCCTGGGGTTGAAGCAGCTATTTTCTGATAGTAGGTTACTGAATTAGAATGGCAGAGAGTTTTAGTTAATAAACAATGTTTATTTTAACACAATTGATTATGAGGAGTTGGACCATAAGCCCCTGATGACTATGCACTTACACAACGATCCTGCGTTTCAATGATTACTTCACCACTAAAGGTTTGCGCCCTCAACAGACAAGTATCAGACAGTCACAGTCGTGAAGGCTACCTATGGAAGCGAAAAAAAGATTACTTTCTGCGTATTTTGTATTGCGGTAGTCGTGTTGAGACTCCGACATTTCGTAGTATCTATTTGGTATGTTAGTTGTGTACCTAAAGACTACCTTCATACAAGAAGGCATGCAGGACTGTGGAATTTGTGGTAGCTATACAGTAGTCTCGTTTGTTCGAAATGAAAGGGAACGAGATCACATCGAACTATCGAACTTTAGTTGTGAAAAAGAAGAAAATCAACCTAGAAAAGATTACACGTGTAAAATATATGACCTTTTAAAAACTTTTTAAATAGTCGTATACATTGGCAGCCTAAATGACGGTCACCTGGTATTCGCCTTACCCAGACCTTCTTATCAGATCGCCACATTGTGTACTGTGATTCGTCACTGGACACAATGTTTTTCCACCCTTCAATCGTCCATTGTTTACGTTCCTCACATCAATGAAGGCGTCTTTTGGCACTGACCTGCGTGATTGGCACGCGCTCCACCCTGAAATCCACATCCCGCCCGTCATAGTACCTACAGTGGATCCTGATGCAGCTTGGATTTCCTGTGTGATAGTCTGGGTTGATGCCTGTCTATTTAACTGTACGACTCTCTTCAACCGTCTGCGCTTTCTGTCACTGAACAGACGAGGTCGGCCTGTACGCTATTGTACATGTCCCTTCACGTTTTCACTTCACTCTCACATCAGAAACAGTTGACCTATCGATGTTTAGGAGTGTGGAAATCTTGCGTATATACTTCTGACACAAGTTATACCCTACCAGATGACAACGTTCGATGTCCGTGAGCTTCACGGAGCGCCCAATTCTGATCTCACACGATGTCCAACGACAACTGAGGGCACTGATATGCAGTTCCTGGCAGTAAATGGCAGCAAGAATCACCTAATATGAAAAAGTATGTTTTTGAGGCTGTTCGGATACTTTTGATCACATAGTGTACCCTTAAGTATGGAGATGTGGCACTGAAGAGATAATTTTTCTATCTACATAAATACTCTGCAAGTCACGTGGAAGCGTGTGGAAGAGTGTCCATTTCTAATAGATCTCGCGATTTGATCTGATTTCTCTTATTTTATTTTGATGATAATGTATTCCTATGTAGATGGGCGCTAACAAAAAACGTTCGCTTTCGGAAGAGAATGGTGGTGAATAAATTTCGCAAATAGATCTCGTCGCAACTAATAGTGCCTTTTTTATCTACCATTGTTAGTTTCCTCACTGATGTGGACCTGTCTGCGAGACCGCGTCGTAGCAGTTGCGTAACTTTTTTCATGTATTTCCTGTTCACTATATTTAAATATATTTAAATTTGAACTGATTTATTGTCTGATTATCAGCCTACAGTTTTTTTTACATATTTTCAGTCATCAGGAACAATTTCAGAATTTACGTAGTTGCGATTACAACACGTCTATATTATGAAAATTTGGCCTAATAATGAAACAGAACTCCAGAACAGTTCATTAAGCAAATAGTGGCAACTGAGTACTTTAAGGGGCAAATACCCTAATGTTGAAGGGCGCTTCATGCTTTCCTTGTCACGCACCTACAAAATAATAGTTTCGCAAAATAATCTTATGAAATTGGAAGCAGTCATAACTGAAATTATGAGAAAGAGTCAAACATTGCGTATTACAAATATCAGATGAAGAACCTCAATAATTCAGTTTCAGGAGAGTTTTGAAACAACGAAAAGCACTTAAATGTCTTTCTCTGCAAGTAAAGCGAAAAAATAATACTCTTGGTAATAACTGATACATTCAATAAATCTCGCCTTAGCACGAAAAATATATAAAATCGGTTTTGAAACGAAAAGTAACTGTCTTTCATTTGTCTATAACAGACTTCACTTTAAGTTTAAAATGTCAGTTTTATTTTGTTTACTTTTTCCTTTCTTCTATTGCTATACTTACGACTTTCATTTCAGTTACAGTTATTTTTTCAGTAAAATAGTTTATTCAAAGACTTCTCACATTTGTTTAAAATAAAATCCCGAGGTCTGACAAACCGTAGCAATTTACTTATGTGAGAAGTATCAGTTAGTTCAGGGTTAAGGCCTGTAATTGAGCAATGCCATTCTTTCAGTTTGGATTAAATACATACACATTTTTGTTGCACCACTCGGCAGCAAGCTATTAGGCGCGTGAAAAGCATGAATATTCCAAATTTAAGTCAGGAACAGTCAGCTATTGGCCTTGTGTTTTGTTGATGATCAGAAAAAAAGGCGGGTTGCAAAGGAAACTGGAACTGCACCGTCTACCGTCAAACCCAGAGGAATGTCACTGTGGATGTAAGAATCACTTAGAGCACTCAGTTCAGGCGATATAAACAATTAAATGCGCGACAAAGTGCTGCAATAGCTAACAATGTTCCGTATCTACCGATTACAACGAAATTTAGTGTACATATTGCTTACCAAGAGGGAACAATAATTGCTGTAAGGATCAGAACCACCAAGGAAAAATAGTACAGGAGATATGACGTCGTAAACAATGTTATGCATGATATACCACACACTCAGGCAGAAGGTTTAATTTGCAACGTATTCAGTACTAGCTCCATTCGTTAAATATTTCGCTTTCCAAATAATCAAAAATGTTCAAATATTTGTGTAGCTTATGGGACTTAACTACGGGGTCATCAGTCCCTAAACTTACAAACTACTTATGAACTAACTAATTCTAAGGACGGCACAAATATCCATGCAATGAGGGGGGATTCGAACCTCCGACCGTAGTGGGCGTGCAGACCGTGACTGGAGCGCCTCAGTCCCCTCGGCCACCGCGGCCGGCTCCAAATAATCCACCCCAGACTCATGGAAGATTACTTTAGTGTGTGAAAACTTACTCCGGAGGAATAACATCATGAGAGTTGAGCTATGTCAAAGTGAAACTACTGGCTCAAATCCACTACAGATAAAGGTGAATTGGGAATTGTGGGTCAGGAGTCGATGGTCAGGGGGTAAGAGAGAGATTTACAAAAGAATTGCATAAATAATTACGTATCTGGGCAACACTCGGTACTCACACCATTATGTAAATACAAGTTGTTGTCATACAGTATATAGAATCTCTGTGTCTGGGTTTGTACTGCATACAAAATTACAGTTTTGTTGTAATCATTAAATTTGGCACCGTACACCTTCAGAACAATAGGAAAGTAAACAGCGAGATAAAATTACTTATACTGCATATGAGCTACTTTATTTCCGGAATTCCACAAATTATACAGTTTTATCGCGATACTGATAAAATTTTATACACTTGACCTTCACAATTAGAGGAACATCACTGTATCGTAAGTTTTGATACGGTGCAGAGTTGACGGTAACTTCAACACTTTTTCACCAATCACAATGAAACTTAAATTTTCATAGGCAGAGGCAGGTGGTGGTAGAAGGAGGAGTTGAAGAAGTAAACAGAAAGAGAGACGTGAAGATAGACTGACGGAAGGAGATACGCTGCAATAGATTAACAGACAAGGAGGCGAACAGGGAGAGAAGAAAAGTACTGCCTCAAGACCGCATTAAGTAAATACCCGGACAACGCCGGAATTTCAGCCTGTGTAATACGGTGGTTGGAATTTAAGTAGTGGCAACTATTTATTCACAACCGATACGAAAGCGTTACATGTTTGCACCTGTTACTATTCAAAGAATCACTAGTGTTATGTAGAACCCATTTCCAGCGATGTGGAAGGCGTAGTATACCATTAGCATAGGCTGTTCTGTTGATGGTGTGAATGGATCGGTCTACTGGCTGTCGAATCTCTGGAAAAGTTCTTAAGCGAATAATACGAATTGGTTTCTTTATCTTCAGAATTAAAAATTAAAGCCACAAGGCCTTAAGTCCGGTGAGTATGGTGGATGGTACAATATATACCGGTCCCATCGACCGAACAGAGCAGCCACAGCTTGCGCTGTATGTGCCCATGCTTTGTCATGAAAAATGATGGGTGGAACGCGCAGAAAATGTGCCACTTCTTTCGCAAAGCTGGTCGCAGGTGATGCTCCAAAATCGAACAGTAATACTGTGCAATGACACTCTGCCATCGAGGAGCGTAATACGTTAGCATAACACCATCACAGTCGCACATGAGAATCACCATAATCATCGCCATACTCGGGCTCTGGCACACTTTCAACAGTTAATTATGATCAATCCTTTATAGACAGCGCGTTGTTCGCACTTCTCGTGCACTTTCCGTTGGCCGTGCTACGAAACGGCGTCCATCTGTTCCACAGCGAGTTCTCGCAACTCAGACAGCGAGCGGCCCAATTGTTGCTGCTGCGGAGAGGCCGCAGTGCCCTAGTTCTGGAACACCCTGTCCACTTCTTGCAGTATTGGTGCTCTGGGAAAGTGTCACTCCGGCAAGTGTCACTAACTACAGAACGAGATGGGTCAGATCGCGTCACATAGAACGCCTCCCGAGAAGACAGACACCTCTTCTGCAAGGCATTGCACTACAGATCTACTTCTGGAACACCCTGTCCAAAACCTGCTGTGTCTGGTGCTCCGGGCAAGTGTCACTCCGGCAAGTGTAGCAAACTACAGAACAACATGGGTCAGATAGCGTCACACAGAACGCCTCCTGAGAAGCCAGACACCTCTTCTGAATGGCATTGCACTACAGATCTACATATCTGCGTCCACCTCGACTATGGCACAACCATGGAAGCTTGGAATGCATCAGAGTGACAGTCCATCGTAATTTATTGAGGACATAAAAGCCAATCTCAAGATCTTATAGTGTGATGTGATATTGAATAAAAACCACAGATCACTGTGACCGGTTTCTGATACTTGAATCACATTCTCTCATCTGCAGCCTTGCCCTTTGAGCACGACTCACCAAGCGCTATTTTCAGGAAGACAATGCACAACTAAATATCGCTGCACAAACGTGTAGCTCCTTGTTGTCAGAGATCAGAGTTGTCACGAATCGAGAATGTGTGAGATGAGGTGAAATTGCTATATCTCGCCTCAAGAGATAATAACTGAATGACACTGTCTGATACGAAAATTGCTTTTATTGACATAACAAACTGATCATCTTCTGGAAAGAAAACAAACTAACAAACTTTTGAAACGAAGGCAAAAACAACATCAACTAAATGTTTTCTTCTTCACCAATTAGGTACTCGGCCGGGAGATAACGACAGCATTGAGAGAACGGCCAAGGAGATGAAGCCGGACGACGTACTCCATTACAGGAAGTCCTGGAGGCGCGGCGTCGCTGGCAGGGACTCTTTCCCTGAGGCATCGGTCATGATCGCTCAGTTACGGTACTCGTAGGTGGTCGGCAGAGACCTGCCATCATGTTGCACTGTGCCCCCCTAAATATTCGGCGCGGAGTGATACCTGGCAGTCTCGATATGGTCTCAAGTCACTGTGAGGAGGTAAATAGTTCCGGTGTAGTGCACTCTCTGTCGGTGCTCGTTGCATCCTCCGGTTACTCCGGAACCACTGCTGTGGAACGCCTCACTGGTATGCATCCTTGCAGTGGTACCCTGCATTGCGGATTGTTCACTAGTCAGGCAGACCACCGGTACATGACATCCCTCCCCCACAAAGAGATGAGCCAGACGGAGGCCAGTGTCAGAGTCTGGAACGACGTCCATGTGCATTGGATGAGCCCGGCAGTGCGTGGTTACCAGAGGTGTGTGGTCGACGTCCATCGGTATTGGCCAGGGTGCAGGAGTTGGCTGCCCACCATTGTCCATTGACATTGGAGGGGCTGTAGAAGGGGTTGGTCTTGCAGGACATCCTGGCTGCCTACTCGGCGGGCCTGTAACAACAAGAAGTGGTGAGTAGACTGCAGTCGTCAACTGATGGCTCCTTCGGGGGCTTGCGGCAAAGGGAGCAATCTGAAAGTTGAACCTCCACCATTGCTCGTCCCGGATCCCAAAGGCGGCTGTGGAGGGAGAAAATCAGGAGCAAGACATCGTCGTGGATAGCAAACTGGTGTAGCTGACTTCGCCCAGTATGCTCTACAGGTCGTTGTGGATGGAGGATGGGCGCCCATGGAGCCGCTCCACCGGACTTGTTTCCACCTGTGGATTTGTCCTGTAAGAGCCTCCATGACGACGATGCGAGTGAGTGCCTGGATTACGTGGGTCGATGATTTGGAGGACATCCGAGAGACGTAAGGAAACCCAGAGCCAGCGTCGACTGCAATAAACTACGTGGAGCTGAGAAAGGGGCCTGCAAATTCCAAATAGAGCCTGGACCAGCGTGGTGATGCCTCCGGCCATGGGAAATACAGGAGCAGCTTGTTCGCAGAAGGGGCAGGCTGTTACCATAGAGGCGATATCTGCATCGAGCCCCTTCCAGTAGACATGTTGCCGTGCGAGGTGTTTTGTTAGCACGACTCCCCAATGACCACGATGAAGCATGCTGAGGACCTTGTAGGGAGGGCGGACTGACAACCCATGGTCGGATGTTTTCGCCCTGGATGAGAAGAACTCCATCGTGGACAGAGAATTCGTGCCGTCGATGCCAGTAATTTTGAACCCCTGGGGTAAACACCTGCCGTCGATCCGATGGCCAACCTTGCAGAACCAGCCGGATTATCTCGTGCAAGACTGGTTACTCTGCAGACTGCTTGGCTACTAGTTTTGCGTCAACCGGAAGGGACATGAGTGTGTTCTTCTTCTGCGTCCAAGTAGCAGCACACTTCTGGGTCGGCGTCAAATGAAGGATCCTTACCTAATGGTAGCCGGGAGAGGAGATCTTGGCTGTGGCGGAACGGCCGTGAGCACTGGGGCGCCGTGTTGCGCTGCGCGATGCCGTTCGCCGTCGGGGGTTCGAATCCCCCCTCGGCCACGGGTGTTTGTGTCGTCCTTAGGTTGCTTTACATTAGTCTAAGTAGCGCGTAAGCTACGACTGAGACCACTCAGTTGAGTCCGATAGATTTACAAATATTTGAACTTCTTCTTTTTTTTCCTTTTTGTCTAATATTTCGTCCTACGTCTAATTTGTTATCTCAAAACATGAGTGTATACAAATGATAGCATTGCAAGTTTATTGTGGCATTTCGCGGGTAATGCTGTAGTTTATCCAGAACTCGCAACGGTACAGAATTGTAGCGAAGTGTAGGATCGATAAATTCTGGTGGCAGAAGGTGCGAATGAGACATTCTGTATCGCTGTAGAGGCTCCCATCAAAAGTTGGAGACCATAAGTTTTTTTGAAGAGTCAATCAATACATTACTCCCTTTACATTACGGACTTGTTATTAATAAAAACACTTTCTCACAATTTCGAGACGATATGTAGCACAGTTTCAAATAAATACAGAAAACCACCTAAATGTTCTCATAACTTTCTCGTAAAGCAAAAACAAGGTTAGGGACTTTGGTGTCCAGTTTGACAACATCATTTGAAAGTAAAAATTTAATAACAAACTGTCAGTAATTACATATATAAAATGTATTTGTTATATTGATGAATTACATGACGTAACTTCAACCTATTCCAGAATTATGAATTAAATAAATTTTCTATTGTATATCCATGAAGTAGGATTATTACGTAAAATATGGAAAATTTTGGAGCTATCGGGTGTTTTGTGCCGTATGTCTATGTGATTTCCTATGTTAAAAAACAACCAGAATAATTATTAGGTTCAACATTTGTATTACAGTAGTATTTCAGACTTTGTTAGATTTTTATTTAAATTTTATATCTTAAACGCTGACTTTATTACATAAATTAATTAGAATGATTTGAATCGCATATATGGGACGGGTCGTGGATGTCCTACGGCGGTGGTGCTCAACCTCCACCCCCCCACCCCTCCCAATTTACGACCAACACCCCCCCCCCCCTACACCGGAGATATTATTGAGACCTGGATTCCTAGTTTATTACCTAATAAATATGGTTTTGCCATTAAATATTGAAATTAAATATATTTTATTTCAGTGACGCAGTTTGCGTCACTTTCGCCCCCCCCCCCACCCGTGGGGGCACCTCTGATCTACGGCAAGATCACTTTTGATTGATTGCTTATGTCAATATGACAACAGCCAAACAGAATAAGGCAGTTCCTGCGCTGTAGAAGAAAAGCTTGTGCAGAAGTTCAAAGAGTCGATTCGTAGACATAATAGGTTATTATTTATCATCATACTTGACTTCTGTACTTATCAGCTAGATTTCTTTTATCTAATGCATTTGACTCATCTGTTATGATAGCTTTTTATCTAAGGATGGTCTATGACCGAAAGTAGTCGATGTTTAAGTAATTAATAAACAGCAGATGGTTCAAGATGCATTTTACTACTACACTGTGACAGTGCCCTTTGTGGAGTACTGATGAATGGATATGATGTCTTCTGCCGTTGGCAGAAGCGGTACCTTTCATGATCACTGTGAGCATCGTTCTGTGAGCTAGGACGAGAAAAGTTGATCGATCGCAACAAATGCATCAACGACGGTGGAAGCTATGTGGAAATTTAGTTTAAAATATGGTCTTACTTGTCACAAAAAATAAAAAAAATGTTTACTATAGTTTTTACCAAAAGTGTACTTACTCTCCGGATACGTCTCGCATCTAGAATCTGCTAATGTAGTGTTTCAAAATCGTCTTTCGTAGTTCATTTGTTTCGACAAAAAGCACCAAGAACATGTGAATATGCACATGAACTTTGAAACACAGTAGGATACTGATTACACAGTTAAGTGACTGTAGTAAAATGAATCTGCTACAATGAAAAGACAAGCTACCTTCGGGTCACGTGACACTGTAAGCAGCACCCCCCTCCTAAACTTATGCATGCAAAAGGCTGCTCTCTCCCACATCGTGTCAAACACTTGTATTTGTTACAACGAAGAGAATAAATGTCATTTAGTCTCGAAATCGCTACATATTTGCTAAGGCCACCGATATATGTGGCAAGTAACAATACAAGAGTCATTGTTCTTCCTGTATCTTTTAGAAGATTGGGGCCGCGGTGGAGTAGCCGAACGGTCTAAAGCGTCTCGCAGCGGAGCGCGCGGTTGCTCGCCGTGGAGGTTCGAGTCCTCCCTGGGGCATGGGGGTGTGTGTTTGTCCGTAGGTTAGTTTACCTAGGTTTAAGTAGTTTGTAGCTGATAACCAAGCAGTTTGGTCCGATAGATATACAAATATTTGAAAATTTAGAAGATTTGGTTTAAAAAAAAAGTACTTGCAGTCGATCTCGAACCCACTACCTCCAACGGCTCAGAGCGTTGCCGCTAACAACACCGCTATTCTTGCTATGTGGAAAGTAGTAACTTCATTATTTTTCATGATGGGATCTTCTGAAGGCTTTTACAGTTGATGCATCTTCCATTTATAGTTATACTAGCTGAAAACTCGGCGTTGCCCGGGTATAAATATTTATTCCTGCATTTTTCAAGTATATATTCATTTGTATAAGGGGTGTAAGTCTTTAAAGTCTCTTGGGAATACTGTTAGTATTAAAGAATTAATATATAACTTGTTGCGGGAAGTAGCGGTTTTCTATGAACGTTACTGTTTACATACTCATATCTCATGAACTACATGTCGTACTGTGAAACAATTTAAAAGATACACTAAACTATCTGCGTGTATACTGTCTGTAAAATTTACTGCGTCTACAATTAGTAGTGTAGAAATTATAAATTGTAACGCCATACCGAAAGCCGTAGTTTTACTCCATAAACAGCGGAAAAGTAGTAAGCAAGAAACTATTTCCTTTCATCATTTTACTATGGTTTCCAGCGAGAAAAAAGTTTAATAAAGGTTTGAAATTATGTTTCAAGTTTGTTGCAAGTCGCTAAGTACTGTCATTCTCATACAGTGTATTTCGAAAGTCTCGCCGCATTATATGGCATTTTTTGCGATTTCTATTGGTTATGACCTAATATCTTTTGAACCATGTGCCGTATGTAATTATTAATCCTGCAGCAATTGTTACCACGTGGTAATGAATGTGTGTACCAAATTTGCTTGAAATTGGTCCAATGGTTTAGGAGAAAATGAGCAGCATTGTCGCAAAATGCAGTAGTTTTTCGCGCATCTCATTGTTTATGACGGCGTATCTCGTGAAGTATATATCGTATGTGATTCTTACACTTACGGCGACCGTCCTCGTCAATTGAAGCTACGTGTACAAAATTTCATAAAGAATGGAAAAAAAATTAGATCTGTATGCAACACGTACAAACATACGGACACTCTGCTTTATATATTAGAAGACAGTTTACCAAATATGACTTTTTTTATGTCTTCAAATCGCCAAAAGCAAACATGAAGGGCGGATGTTGCCTTCACGTAGGATTTGCACATGCACTAGGTGGGGTGTGCAGTAGCTCCATTGTCTTTGCTTCGGGACCATTCGTTCGAAACTGCCACAGCTCGAGTAGCCAGGAGCTGGTGTCTCTGTCAGCTCCAACGCCAATGTTAAAAGCGGCTTTTCCCCTCGCCCCTCCCTGCCGCCGGAGCACCAATATGTTGCCTCCAGGGGGTTCAGAAGGGAATTTTAACCTCAGCCACGCATGCGCATTTCAACACTGCGACTGTGCTCCGACTCCTATATGTGCTGTCTCCACGACGGAAAACGTTTCTAATGCGATAGAAATACATTGAATGTGCATATAAAATGAGCTGATTGATAGAATAACGAAACGAAGAATGATTGTCTAAAAAAAGAACTTTTTATTTTACATGTAGGCGCCTCCATCCGGGATTCTGCAGCAGAGGAACAACATTAAAATTATTAAAATTGGAAGAACCAGCTTTGGCAGCATTGAAATCTTTATTTTTTTATATATAATACAGATCGGTTTCGGTCAGTGTCTGACCATCCTCAGTGCATGAATCCAAGCACATTGCACATTGTGGGCCCACAGGGCTTCGATTCTAGCACTGAGGATGGTCAGACACTGACCGAAATCGATCTGTATTATATACAAAAAATAAAGATTTCAATGCGGCCATAGCTGGTTCTTCCAATTTTAATAATTTTTTTCGCCCCCCCCCCCCCCCCAAGGCAAGCTTTTTACTGGGGGTTCAGTGAACCAGTGAACACATACGACGCACCGCCACTGGCAGTTGTTTTCAAACGGCCATTGCCTAAATAAGCGCATTTGGTCCCCTTCGCTTCCGCGTACACGGGATCACACCGAACTCGGCATTATCAGCTTTCTGGCCGCTCGGCGATCTGCCGTCGCAGTGAGTAGCGCAAACAAAACGGGGAGTGGCTACACTGTTAGGCCGCGGTAGGGCGCAGTGACCTCTGTGGTGGCAGCGCTGCGCGCCTCCTTTATTCATCGACGCGGCAATGTTGGCAGCAGTTGCCGCGGGGCTGCCCCGCGCCTAATACGCATTTTCCCCGCCGCACCGCCGCGCTGTTGACGGTTCCCGGCGCCCGCCGTACGGAACGAGCAGTTTAGGGGGCGGTGAGTTTCCGCCCCGCCGCCGCCGCCTGCGCCGTCAATTCCGCGAAACCAAACGCAGCATGGACACTCACATCTGATTGGAATAATTAAATGGACACCGCGCCCGTGGCACGTAGGGGGTGGGAAGAGGGAGGCTGGTTGTCGCTGGAGGGAGGGGGTTGAGGAGGGACGGGAGGGAGGGGGCGCGATCGAGGCGCCAGGGGAGCAGTTAGCGACATTAACGCCACTCTGGGACGCGCCTAATTGAATATTTATGCGCGCTGCCGCGCCGGCGGCAATCCACCCCCTCTCCCTCCCTCTCCAACCCCGGACGCGGCGGCTCACGGCTGGCCGGCGCTTCCCACCCCCTGCTTTCCACCCCCGCAGGTGTTTTTGTTGGTTTGCGCCACGTTGTATTCGCGGTGCGGTCAGTGACTCCGACCGGTGACCGCGGAGGTCGCTGTAGCGAGAAGAGCGCATAAGAGGGTGGGGGCGCTGCGCAGGAGAATTGTTTCACGGTAATTTCCATGTACGCTGTAAGCTGTGTGGGGACAGTTTCATGTCGGGAAAAGAGAGACAGACAGAGAGAGGCAGAAAAGGGGGGAATAATTACGTCCATGTTCTGTGGCAGCCTAAGCGCCGGCCGCGGTGGCTGAGGGGACTGAGGCGCGCCAGTCACGGTTTGCACAGCCACTACGGTCGGGTATTCGAATCCCCCCTCGGCGATGGCTATTTGTGCCTCGTTGGTATAAGGTAGTTCATAAGTAGTTTAGAGATTTATGACCCCGTAATTAAGTCCCGTACGTTCTACAAACATTTGAACATTTTTGAGCAGCCTAAGCACTCGCGATCGGTTTCTCTTTCGCTTCCCCACTTCCCTGCCCGCATCTGAACTTGTTGTAGTGTGGTGTGGTATGGGTGATACCATTAGTAGGCTTATAGGGGGTGGACCAAATAATGTGCTGTACACCACATCTTGTTTTAAGTTGCCACCACTGCGCACGTGCAAACACTCTGAAAGTTGTTAATAATAAATTTGTAAGGATTGTTGTTGCTCAAAAAAAATCTACAATGATTGGTATTGAAATAGTTCTGTTTTGTATTTTACTCGCAGGTTGTCAATAAAAATCGCTTGACTGTACTTTAGTGACTTCTCAAACAATTGTGTCGTGTGTATGGGTAGCTGTAAAAGAATGAATCCTCACTATAACTAAAACTTGATAATCTGACTGAACACTTCATCCAATTTGTTCAGCATGACTATGAACAAAAACCGTAATATGTAATAAAAACCTACTCTGACCCTGTCACTTTATTCATAGAATGAGCAATTTGATCTCCAGTAAAAAATAATCTGTTTGATTAAAGACTGAAATTGTTTGAACAATAGTGACTAATTATCACATCCAAGGATTTGCACTGATTTTATGGCCTACCTGTGCGCAAGAAAACATGTGCAACTGCCCTCAGAATTACTGCCAAATAATGCTGCTACTGCAAGGTCAAAAATTAACTACAGAATTCGCAGTATTGCAATCCGAACCCACTGACTACACAAATACTAATTTTTTCCATCTCTATTGTATTTAAAACAAATAATTAATTGGGTTTCGGGATGAATGACTAACACGAAACAAACCTGAGGTTGAGGTTTAAACTTATGCACTTTATTTTATTTCTTAAAAGGAGAACATGAACTTTAAACAATAATACACAAAAGGGGTGATTACAACTTGGAAACGTCTTACATAAATCTTTCCAGGAACTCATTTACTTCTCCTGTCATTCTCAACAAAGGAAAATCCAGCCAGTACTTTATACAATGTAAATCAGAAAATCAAAATTGTTTACATTACATTTATTCCGATTTTTTAAATTTTTTGTATACAGTAAAACATCCTAAAGTTCTGCATTATACATTTAATTATTTTAAAGAATGGATATAAAAGACGAAAATCAAACCCTTCATGTTGAATGTCAGTTAGAGCTGAACTACAATTACGCGAAGCACCTAATAATGAAAAAATGACTCTCCTTACCTTTATTATTCATAAACACAGAACCTTTCCAAATTCAAATATTTTTCAACATTTTCACACATAATAATATTCAATACATTCAAGCTCACACAGCAATTTAGCGACTACATTGTAAGGCTGCTTGCACAACGGTACTCCTGCTCATCCATCGGAGGCCGACAACCAAATTCAGTTAGCTCAAACGCGGGACAGCGCACAAAGATTGGCTTCGCTGAGCCAAAGGTATGATTTTACAGACATTCAACGTTATTAGCTTTGCATATCTACGTTTCAACACACTCTTTGTTGTGAAAGCAGTGCACAAGGTCAATGGAATAAGATGCCCTTAACGCAACTGCAGTGAAGCCATTGTCACCGTAATACGGTGCCGATAACATTTGTGGTGAGTGTGTATTCATTGTGTTCTGAATTGAAAGTGGTACTTCCCAAAAAAAGAAAACAAACATTACGTGCATTACCTATCGATGTGCAAGTAGAAGGAATATGTCATTTGTTGATTTTCACGTTTTTTTACTTGCTAAATTAATACTTTGTATTTGTTTCAGTGTTTTTCCTCATTGACTAAATCAAAATTCAAATGTTCAAATGTTTATGAATCTAAGGGACTTAACTACGTTGGTCATCAGTCATTAGACTTATTTACACTATTTACACTAACTTAAAGTAACTAATACGAAGGACAGCCATGCCCGAGGGAGGACTCGAACCCCAGACGGCGAACGGCCACGCGCACCGTAGCAGGGCGCCACAGTGATTTCCAATTTTCATTTTTACGAAAAAAAAAAAAATAAAATAAAAAAGAAGAAGTTCATCTGAGACTTAACTTCAGAGTCATCAGTCCCTCAACTTACAAAATACTTATAAACTAAGCTATACTAAAGACCACACAAACATCCACGCCCGAGGAAGGATTCGAAACCCCGACGGGGAACGGTCTCGTGCATCGGAGCATAGCGCCTCAATGCTCTCGGCCATTTTACAGGTTCAAAGACCTGGTGGTACAGAATTTTAGTATGAATAATGACGTGGAACCTGTAGAAAGAATTTTCGTATATGTTCAACATAAAAAAAAATCGTTTCTTCGACCATAATGGCCGTGCAGACCGTGACTGAAGCGCCTCAGTCCCCTCGGCCACCGCGGCCGGCATGAAATACTTGGGGTATCGTAAATTGTATGCGAAGTGGTATCGAGGAGGAAGCTGAGACGTGATTTGATGGACAGAAGAAGTCTGATCTGAGCTGCTGGAAGTATTTGGAGCTAGGAAAGATACTTTCTTGTTTGATGTGGTCACAGGAGATGAAACATGGGTATAAGCTTATGATGCCAAAACATGGAATCATTCGAAGGAGTGGTATCGCTCTTTTTTCTTCTAAGACCTTAAAAGTTCAAAAGCCAGCGATCAACAAAGAAATTCATGGCGACATTTTCTTGGAATAATAAGGGACTCATACTCATCGATTATCTGCAACATGGTTGTACCATTAACAGCTAATTTTCAACACTGGCGAGGCTTCGAGAAGCCATAAGGAAGGAAAGCCAAACAAGAAAATCGATCCGAATTCATCATGATAATGGGGAAATCCTCACGTCTTTGGTCATAAGTCAGGAGACTGGCAATTGGGCCTGTCACATGCGAAACTGGCAGTGATGGAGTGGGTTCTTAAGTTCAAACCTGAATTTTTCCGAAGCGGATTCGATCGTTGCACTCCTACATCTACATGGGAGACTCTGCAAATCACATTTAAGTGCCTGGCAGAGGGTTCATCGAAGAACCGTTATACTATTTTATCTCCCGTTCCATTCTTGAATAGCGCGCGGGAAGAATGAACACCTGAATCTCTACGTTCGGGCTCTGATTTCTCGTATTTTATTCTGATGATCATTTCAAGCTATGTAAGTGGGAGTCAACAATATATTTTCGCATTTGGAGGAGAATGTTGGCGATTGGAGTTACGTAAGTAGCCCACGCCGCAGTGATAAGCGCCGTTGTTGTAATGATTCCCATCCCAGATCCTGTATCATTTCCGTAACGCTGTCTCCCCTGTATCGTGACAATACCTTAACAATCGTGGAAAAATGTCGCTTGTATTTGCGACTATATTGAATAGCGTCATTGTGTAGAGAAGAGTTACTCTAATAAAGCGTATAATTTGAAAGTCATGTTTTCAGTGTCTCACGGATGTTGTTGCATTACAGCCTTTACCCAGTGTTTTGCAATGTGTGCATTGAACAAGCTGTTAATTCTGTCAGAGACAGAAAGGACCTGGAACTGCAACTGAATGGAATGGACTGTCTTGAAAGGAACGTATAAGATGAACATTAACGAGAGCAAAACAAGTGTAATGCAGTGTAGTCTCAGAAAATCAGGCGATGCTGAAGGAACTAATTTAGTTAATGAGGCAATAAAAGTAGTAGATGAATTTTGTTATTTGGGTAGCAAAGTAACTTCTGATGGCTGAAGTAAAGAAGATATGCAATGCAACATGGCTGTGGGAAGAAAAGCGTTTTGACATCCAATCTTAGTTTAAACGTTAGGAAGTCCTTTCTGGAAGTATTTGTCGTGAGTGTAGCAATATGTGCCGGCCGCGGTGGCCGAGGGGACTCAGGCGCTCGAGTCACGGTCTACACGGCCATTATGATCGGGGGTTCGAATCCCCCCCTGGGGCATGGATGTTTGTGCCGTCCTTAGTATAAGTTAGTTCATAAGTAGTTTGTAAGTTTAGGGACTGCTGACCCCGTAGTTATGTCCCATAAGCTGTACAAACATTTGAACATTTTGAAGTATTTCATCATCTCTTTTACCAGTTCACTGCAAATATCAACTACGTACAGTCATAGAATCGACGCTAGAGCTCCAAGCGGCAGCACTAAAAATACAGACGAATGGCATAGTTCTCGTCAACTGTTGTTGCAGAAATTGTTTAGTCAACAATTGAGCACCATTAAATAAACCAAAATGTGTTATCAGAATCAGTTTAATATCACAATACAGAACATTCCCTATTAGACATGTTACCTACCAAACAGTCAAAAGAGACAGACATTAAAGAGCAAACACTTTCTCTCATTGAGACATTTCTCAATCCAACCCACCTTTAGCCAAAAACAGCGACAACAAACATACATTCCACACTTCTGACCCATATGGTCAGTCACACCCACATATGCAACACTGTCAGCTGACATTTTCATCACAATTTATCTAAGCCACAGACCCCATTGCCTGCATCAATGTCCACCACTTTCTCATTCTCCGAGTCACCCCACAACTCACACCACATATCCAGCCCTGCTCACATATACACACACACATAAACAGTACACTTCCACTTCCTCTATCCTTTAGTGTTGGCATACATACATACATATTTACCTCATGTACCACTATTGAACTGCAAATCTGATACAAGCACATGTTTTAACACAAACAACAAAAGAAAAACATTTACAAAGAACACTTGTAAACATGACTCCAATGCTTAAATCTAAACACACAAGTAGATACTAACCAGACCACAGAATAAATATACACAAATTCTTAACCTACTATTTACAATGCATTGAATCTCATACTTCATGACAGTTACTTGTGTAAAAATGCCATGAAATCTTTATCACTTATAAAATTTTTGAATTTCACCCTCTTCATGCATCCCTCCAGACTTAATTCTAGCACTTTATCCTTATATTCCAACTGAGCTTCATATTTGCACAGAAAATCACTTCCTAACACTAGATTTAAACATAGACCTTTCATCACCAATAAATCTTGAATAAACAGCTCCTCCTCAATGATTACTTCAAATTCTGAGTTCCCTGCATTTAACACCAATATTTTTCTTGCAAAAGCATAATTTTCTTTTTCCCATGCCACTGGTTCTACTGTTTTTAAAAGTTTGAGGAACTGGATCCAATCATCTTGCCCATACTCATGTACTTCTTTATTAACCCAACCTGACTTTAACCCATCAATATCCATTTCATGACACTGTTCATTATTATGAATCATAAAAAATTGTATTTTCTCCTCCTCCTCACCTAACCCCTCGTGTACAAGTTCATGTGCCTCACTTATCTCATCATGATCTAAGGTACACATGCCTAATCCCCTTAATTGATCATACTCATTGTCCCCATTCACAAACTCTTTCAACACATTGTAATAAGTCTGGTCCCTATTATATTGTTTGCCTAGTCTGTCCAAGTAATCATATTTGTGCAGTAGCCAATCATCTGGTGCCCACTTCCTAACCCAGTTTATTTTCTCAATTAAATTTCTGGTTTGTGCATCTACACTGTCAACTTGGCCTTCCTCAGAGATCTTCACATTTATATTAACATTTACAGTAGGTCCAGTGTCATTTATTGTATCTACTGGTCCACATATATTTAATTTAGAAAAACATTCACTCTCATTCATACATTCCACAACATCTATGCTGGCTAGAGTATCATCAATATTTACATTCATACTTTCACATTCAGTCAACACTTGTGCCCTGACCTATCCAAAATTTTGGCTAACCCAACACTGTTTTTATCCTCTTTAATGTTGTCGTCAAATAAACTTCCCACATCATACTCTCCTTTATTGTCCTTGTTTTTATCATTCCTCCTCCTGCTTGCATTTCTCTTCTCATGTTGCAAAAACCAATCCCCAAAAATTTCCTCACTACCTATAACAGCATCCATCTGACACCTACTTTCCTCTCTTTTCTCCCTTTCCTGGTTTACTCTATTTATGTTTTCTTCCCTCTTTTCTTTATCCTTGCCTTTGTGAACTCCTACTTCCTCTTTCCTATCATTATCTCTGTGCATGTGACATAGTTTTTCCTCCCTTCTCTCCCCATCTCTATTCCTACTGTGATTATGGTCATTAGATCCCCTGTTATCTGAAATATGTGCGATAGGTCGTGAACTAAAATATGCGCAATAGGTCGCGAACTAAAATATGCGTGATAGGTCGCGAACAGAATTAAAAATCACGTGTTTGCTTTCTGCTGATGAGAGCCATTTCGATGTTAGCGTCAGCCTGCTAGATTACATAGTTAGTGCTACAAAATTTCTCCTTTGAAGTATTCTGCACTCTGCAATATCTGACTAATAAATTTCATAATGCCAAGATATAGAGATAACTTAAACGCAAGAAATTATCCACAAACTGATTCTTCTGGTTTGCGTGATATCGTTAACAGCTCAAGCAGCAAGCGCTTGAAGCAGCTAGGTGGAACTTTTCCCTCCACCTGAATGCGCAGACCACGCCGCTCAGCCGTCACTGGGCGCGGACGAACTAAAAGAACGAACTAGTTCGCGGGAGAGCCGTGAACTAAAGTGAGCGCTTCCGATCGCGTACTGTTATTCGCAAGTCTGTTAGGTAGGCTATTCCTCCGACATGGCGATACAACCAGGAGGGACAGGCAAATTCTTTGGCGTCTTCTGCGACCCTCTTGAGATCGAGATCTTGTAGTGAGCGTGAATACGCTGTTCTATGTTCAGAGTGAGTTCACAAAAATACAAATTACAGTATTTCACTGCGGAGTTGGACTCTGTCCAAAGAGAATCTTGGTAATAGTGGAGGACTCTATAGATGGCGCTGTGTCCACTGTGCTGGCCACGATATTTAATGTCTGGTTTGAACACGTACAGAGGGTACTAGTTAACGCTCGAGAGCACATATTGAGTGACATCGTGGTGGGTTGGGTATGTGACTGACATACCGTGCCAATAGAGAGACTATGGATGGGCAGGTGTTCTTAACATAACCAGCACATGGGGAGAGTTTGATTGACAGAAGTCGATCAAGTCTGAATAGGAATTATTTGTTCCCGTGAAGACGCCGAAGCCAGCTGCCGTAGAAGCTCATGGTAAAGGGTGCGAACGATTTAGAGAATTGCACCCTCCTCCCTGATCAGCAACTGCAGACCTCGTTTACAATACCTCACAATATATCACGATGCAACAGCCTCGTCTTTAATTAAAGTAGGTAAATCAGTTATAGTCAAGTAGGTGCGGCACTTAAACCATTTTTCTGATTGCACAACATTTCGTTAATTATTTAAATAATTGTTAATTGAGTTTTTTGAACTGTTCGTAACACCCTAACATGCCTTTCATTTCAACTAGCGGTTACTATCCAAATATTATTTGAATAATTGTTAATGGCGTTTTTTGAACATGCCTTTCATTTCAACTAGCGGTTACTATCCAAATGTCCACTGGAAAAACAGTTTATTTATCGTGACAAAATGTTCATATGCAAAAACGTTATTTGTAGAATAAATACCCGAGTTTCAATTTATTTAATTGTTTTCATCACATTGGTAGTCAATCTGATCCTCACATTTTTATATGTTTTTCTTACAGGAGATGTTGTCTGAGTTTATTTATGCCTAGGTGATAAAGTTTCACAAAGTGTAGATAGACGAGGAACATCTTCCTTCCAGGATCCAAGTGTACATTCTCAGATTATTCTGTTTTGCAAAGAAAAGAGAAGTGCAAGCAAACTAAAGTTATTACAATAGTATTGTTCAGATTAGGCAGTGCTCTGGAATAACTGCCAGAGCTAAAAATGTTGTAAATAATTCTAACAACAGGGGTCAGCAATGCAAATCCACTAACAAACACGCTATGTATTATGACCACCTTTGTTCGTGTAATTAATTAATTAAAAAGTTATTCGATGTGAAGTGAAGAATCTCTTGTAACCCGCGTTACAAATAAATCGCAGCACACTCAATGTCCGTTTGGTTAGAAAAATCTTATTCTGTGTTTCAAAGAAAGGTTAAAATAATTTCATTTAGTAACAGATAACATTTTGGTGCTTAAGAGAGAGGCTCCTGGAGAAGACGACATTCCGTTAGAGATACTGACGTTTTTAGGAGAGCCAGCCATGGCTAAACTATTTCACCTGGTGTGAAAGATATATGAGATAGCCGAAATACCCTCAGACTTCAAGAAAAATGTTACATTTCCCATTCCAAAGAGAGTAGGAATAGACAGGTGTGAAAATTACAAAACCATCAGTTTAATAAGTCATGGTTGCAAAATTTTAACAAGGTGTACGAAAGAATGGGAAGAGCCGGACGCAGTGGCCGAGCGGTCTGCGGCGGGCCAGTCACAGTTTGCACGGCCGCTACGGTCGGGGGTTCGAATCCCGCCCTCGGGCATGGATGTTTGTGTCGTCTTTAGTATAAGGTATTTCATAAGTAGTTTGTAAGTTTAGAGACTGATGACCGCGCATTCAAGTCCATTAAGTTTAACAAACATTTTAACATTTCAACAACGGAAAGTCTGGTAGAATATGATCTCGTAGAAGACCCGTTTGGATTTAGGAGAACTGTAGGAACACATTAGGCAATACTCACCTTAAGAATTATCTTAGAAGATAGTTTAAGGAAAGGAAAACCTGCATTTGTAGCTTTTGTAGATTTTGAGAAACCTTTTGACAATGTTGACTGGGATACACTCTTTCAATTCTGAGGTCAGAAGGGATGAAATACAAGGACGGGAAGATTTGTACAAAAATATGACAGCAGTTGTAAGAAACGAAGTGCACGAAAGTGGCGCAGTGTTTGGGAAGGAAGTATGACAGGGCTGTAGCCTTTCTCCAATGTTATTCAATCTGTACATTGTGCGAACTTTAACGGAAAGCAGGGAGAAATTTGGAGAAAGCTATAAAGTTCACAGTGATGTCACTGTAATTCTGTCGGAGATAGCAAAACATCTGGAAGAGTATTTCAACTAAATGGGCAGTGTGCTGAAAGAATCATATAAGGTGAACATTAACAAGAGCAAAAGAATGGTAATGGAGTGCAATGTAAAAGCATCTGTCGATGCGGAAGGAATTAGATTAGCTAATGAAAGAATCAAGGTGGTACCAGTGGCGGCTGGTGGGCTGTTTATTAGGAGGGGCGGCATGTGTCTTCAATTGTACACGACATTTTGTCCCTTCAGAACATTTCTTGGCAGAATATAGCATTAATTTTATTAGCTAGTTACGTAATTTAACCCTTCATCTAACACGACTTTTTCCTCGTATACCAAAATACGAACAAATTTACGCACAAATATGTCGTTTTTAATATTTTCTTCAGGCAATGAAAACCTTTTAACTCCATTATATTAGATTTCACAACAGACCCAAAACTGTACCTTAAAATAATATAAAGTAAGAAGTAAATTCGTTGTGTGTGTAACTATATAAGTAAGTGTTCAGAGAACACAAATGCTTCGTCAGCGACAAACATATGTTACTAAAATTAGAAGACTGTCACCAACAAATGTAGTAATACCATTGGTATGCTTATATATTGGTGTGTTTATATAAAGCAGGATTAAATTTCCTAGTGAAACTACTTTTGCTTTTGCACGCATTTTGTGTCTGTACACTGTTCAAATTAGGTCTCGCATGGTCCTAAACTTTTTAATTCCAACTTTCCTTCAAACGTCAATTTTTCACTACCAAATGTTAAAATGTAGTTAACGCTATTTATATTATTCATTCTAAATAGGGAACTAGAAAAACAGTTAGGGAATAATACGCACCTTCACACGCAGGGCACCTGTTAGAAACTGCCTGACCGGTGGCGGTGCGCCTTTGTATTTGGCGCTCTTGGCGCGGACGCCGTCCTAAGCGGCCCGGTTCAGCACACTACCCCCGCCCAACCCCCACTACCCCCACTCACTCCGGCGCCCGTTGCCAGCCTTTACAAGGCGCGGACGGATCGCGTAGAGTCCGACAGTCAGTCCATTCTGAAAACATTCGGTGAGCCTGGCTGGCAGACTACCTAGACTAAAAACATTGGTCATTCACTTACACGGGTTGCTGCTACACGAAAATTATTCAATTAGATTTGTGATTAACGATTGGTACGTATTCCGTGTTGGATATTTTTGGGAGGGCGCCGCCCCAGAGTCCTCAAGGAGTAGCCGCCACTGGGTGGTACTTGAGTTTTGTCAGTTGGACAGTGAAATAACATATGATGGTCGCATTAAAAGGGATATGAAATGAAGAATGGTAATGGAAAGGAAAGCGTTTATGAAAAAGAGAAGTTTATTGAAATCGAATATTAATTTAAATGTTAGGAAGTCTTAAGGCGTTTTTACAGTAGTTAAAAGTGGACCAAAATAGTTCAGACAAGAAGAGGATAGAAGCTTCTGAATGTGTTGCTAGAAAATGTTGTCTAAGCCGCTCACGATTACATACCAATTGCCTGTCTCAAAAACTTGATAGACGATTTCTTTCACCTTTTATTATGCGCAAGGATTGGTATGCAATATTCTGTACTGTAAAACGTTTGGCCCTGCAGGTGGAACCAATATACCGTGACACGCAGCCTGTACATCAGAAAGCTGGGACATTTCAATCCGAGATAGGTAAGCGGTTCTAAACTGTGAGCAGAATGAATCATACGACTACTGCTGTAAGTAGAAACTAAGTAGTTACTGCCAATTTTACAAGTAAAATTGACGTAGAAGAGGCTGTTGCAGTAAATTCATTGAGTGATGCGGTACTCGTGTCGATGCAATTGCGAGGAATCAACCTTTCAGAAACAAAAATTAGCTTTGCGTTACCGCATGTTACCGTTCGCTGCCGTGGCTGGCCTGCGACTCTCAAATCCTATGAAAAAGTAACTGTTTCAACCTGTAGCTGAACTAAATAGGGCAGGACGTCCTATTAATCTCGATGAAGCCAAGATTAGCTAACTTCGCTAGTCAAATTAATACCATTTTAGCAACCCTAATTAGTGTAGACGGGCAACAATGTCCACTGCCCTCTCTGTGAAAGTTCCTTACTTAGAGGTGAAGCCTGCAACTCAACAATGAGCAGCACACACTGCTGTTTTATGCCACTTGGCAAGACCACAGCAGAATGCTAATTATTCACATGAGCTTATGGCAAGATCACGCAAACAGGCATACCAACGGAGGAGGCAGGTACCTTCGCCCCTTCTGAGTTTCCGTAGCTTATATCCAACATACTTAAAAGCCAGTCATGAAGAAATTGTTCCACCTGGTATGAGAGATGTATGCGACAGGGGAAACACCCTCAGACTTCAAGAAGAATATAATGATTCCAATTCGGAAGAAAGCAAGAGCAGACAAGTGAAAAAATACATAATTATCAGTTTAATAAATCATGGTTGCAAATTGTAACGGGAGTTATTTACAGACGAATAGGAGAAAGATGAGGCAATACTCACATTACGACTTAGATGATAGTGTAAGGAAAGAGAAACCTACGTTTTTATTTGTGGATCCGGACAACATTGGCTGTAAGACACTATTTTAATATTCTGAAGGTAGCATGGGTAAAATATAGTGAACGAAGAGTTATATTCAACCTGAACAAAAACCAGATAGCCGTTATTAGATTCGAAAGGCATGAAAGGGTCGTAGAGGTTGGGAAGGGAGACTGGGTTCTAGACTTTCTGCAATGTTGTTCAATCTGTAACATTGAGCAAGCTGTGAAGGAATGCAAGGAGGAATTTGGAGAGGGAATTAAAGTCCAGGGAGAGGGGATAAAAACTTACGGCTTGCTGTGAGAGACAGCAAAGGACCTAGAAGAGCAATGGACAGTGTATTGAAAGGAAAGTATAAAATGAACATTAACAACAGTAAAACGGTGGGAATGTAATGTGGTGTCAGAAAATCAGGCGATACTGAAGGAATTAGGTTAGCTAATGAGACAATAAAAGTAGATGAGTTTTGTTATTTGGGTAGCAAAATAACTTCTGATGGTCGAAGTACAGAAGACATAAAATGCAGAATGACTATGGGAAGAGAAGCGTTTCTGAAGAAGCGAAATTTGTTGCCATCCAATATTAGTTTAAATGTTAGGAAGTCCTTTCTGGAAAGAGAAGGGGTAGGTTGGTGGGAGATATCAGGGAATCATAAACTTAGCATTAGAAGGAAGTGTGCGGAAGACCGAGAAACGGATACTGTAAGCCGCACCTGTTCTCAGCTGAAGAGGCTTGCACAGGGCGGGGTGCATCATTCTGATCTGGCGTCTGAAGATCACAACAACAATACACTTAAACGCAATGACTTCTGAAAGTACAGTAATTACTGTCTCTAATTACCACCAGACTTTTCAACTGTGGTTTGTGAAACTGCTCAGTAAAACGTGGAAATTCTGTGAAACTTATAGCTTTCCCGGCGTACTGATTGCTCTCTTAAATTACGGGAATACTGCCGGATATCTGTAGCTTACTGGTACGATATTTCGGCGCCAGAGTCTTCTGGCCATCTTCAGGTAATGACTGGTGACAGAAGCCCTGCGCTCACCTGTTTAAGACCCCGTCGGCACATGCGTGGTGTCTTGTTGTTGTTGTTGTTAGGTTGTTTAAGGGGGACTAAACTACAATGGTCATCAGTCCCCCGTGGTGTCTTCTGCTGCCACTGCGCATCCGTGACTTGAGCGCATGCGCTCCTTCTGCAAGTCTGTACGCTGCTACGCGCGCCATCCGCGGTGAAAGCTCCCGCATCGGTATCAGTTCGATTGTCATCATTTCGCAGAGCACGAAGTTTTTCCACACTCGGAATCTACGCAATGTTTGACTGGAAACCACCATCTCGTTGTCTGACAATGCTATTTCTATAGATTCGTGCATGATGGAGCTCCAAAAGTTTGACGTGGTAGCCACAATTTTTGTATCGTCATATTTCATCAGATGGTTGGTGGAGATACAGTGTTCGGCGATAGCTAAGTTACTGGGATGAAGAAAGCGAGTATGTATTTGATGCTCCTGAGCCTTCGCAATATCGATATGTTCATTTCACGCTCATCTTTGGTCGTATGATCTTTGGAGAGGGGCGTGGTCGCGCGTGCGCGCCGGATTTGTGGTGGCATTTTGAGGGCGGTTGGCGGCGCGCGGGGAGACTGGACGGACGTTGCGAGTGTGACGGACCACGTAGTACTTGGGGGCGAGGGCTTTGCAAGGCAGTCGATTAACTGGTCCGAGTCGCTAGGTTGACTTAAACAGTTTGCTGCACTTGAAGTCATGTCAACTGCGCGAACCGCTGTTTGTGGAAAACAGCCAGTGCATGAACTGTGTGCCCTCTTGGACTTGGGTCTTGCTCGACCGTGAATGAAGCTGCTATTGTACAGACCAAGGGTGGATGAAATGTTTGTCCTCTGCGTGGTGGCGGCGTTTCTTCAAACACGGTGGTTCTGAACAATCTCGATTGTCGAAGAGGGCCGGCCGCGGTGGCCGAGGGGACTGAGACGCTCCAGTCACGGTCTGCACGGCCACTGCTGTCGGGGATTCGAATCCCCCCTCGGGCATGGATATTTGTGCCGTCCTTAGTCTTAGCTAGTTCATAAGTAGTTTGTAAGCTTAAAAACTGATGACCCCGTAGTTAAGTCCCATAAGTTCTACAAACATCTGAACATTTGAACATTTTGTTGTCGAAGAGAGTTATTGGGCAACGTTCTCCGCTATCCATCTTCGTCTGCATGAGTTTGCCCGGTTTGAATAGCAGTGTGTTGCATGAACATTTCTATGCCTTGCTCAGTCGCCGAGTATTTATGTTGTAGTCACATGGTACTATTGTGATCTGAAAATTTAAACTGTTTCATGAAAACCTCGTTATTGTGAATGCTGATCGGTTAACTAGTGGGCAACGCAGTCTTTTCAGCATTTTGTTCCCATAAGTCTCATGTGTTATTCCCATTAACTTTTTTGTATTGGTAACTGAAACTTACTGGGTGCACGATAAGTGTTCTATGTCCGCTGAACTAATCAAATTCGTAGGCGTATGTGTGCTTTTGCTGCGCAGTTACGTATACCTGAAGTTACAGAGCTAAGGACGGTTACAACGCTGATTTTGTGATCTGGCACAATTTCTGCTACTAAGAGCCAGGTATTTGCAACGATGTTCATTGTTTATTATATAGAATTTCATTAGAGTTTAATGTCAAGGTTTAGGTCAAGTATTTCATGTATTTTATAATGTCTTTTTAACGGGTTGCAGACAGCTCTTATTGTATTTGTACGTGTCTGCGTGTGGGCAATTCTTGAGTACCGGAGCTGCAGCTGCTGCCCGGATCTGTATACCGGAACCTCGTGCGCCCCGAGAAGCTGACTGTCTCTGGGAGTCCGACCATAACGTCTGCCCGTGTGTTTTGATGAAGGACTGCGGATTGGCGCATGTATTTCTTGGGTTGATATGTTTTACTTGCTGTGTATAGGTGAAACCTGATTCTGTTTGATGTGTGCTGTGGTCTTTAAGAAGTTAAAGTACAATAATTATTAACTGTTGTCCCCATGCAAATTAACAGTATGATTGTTTCTAACTTGGTAATTTTCATATATGTATATTTATATTGCACCCTAAGTCGTGGTGTATTGGTTTGGCCGGAATTGCTGTGACCCGAGTTGTTAATTCATATTAAAGATTTAGTTGTTATTTTGCTTAATAAATAAGAAGTTGTTTAAATTGTTGTTAATGAGTGATCTTAAATACCCTATCAGCCCAGACATCCCTGTGACGTGCCCACGAGCTGCTTGATTGGCTTAGCTCCACAATGCGACGTCTGACCTACGTAAGACTTGGCGCATTCACAAGGCATTTTGTACACACTTGCTTTGCTCAATTCTAGGTCGTCTTTTACAGATCCCAAAAGCTCGGAGATTTTGTAAGGAAGACGAAACATTACTCTATACTTCCTTAGTATTCGGCCTATTTACGCTGAAACATTTCCTATGGTAGGCAAACAGTTTTTCCTCTTCTTTGTGCTTTTTTCTGTGCGTCTTCAGCGCTTTCTGTATGCGCAGTGGCAGCAGAAGACACCACGCATATGCCAACTGGGTCTTAAATGGGTGAGCTCAGGGCTTCTCTCATCAGTAATTACTTGAAGATGGCCAGAAGACTCTGCGCCGAAACATCGTTCCAGCAAGCTACGGACATCCGGCAGTATTCCCGTAATTTAATAGAGCGCGGAGTTGCTGTTTGATTACATGAAAATGACAAGATTGTCAGTAGCACCTGACCCCGCACAGTTGCTGAGGACTAGTCTGGAGGAGGAGGTACTGAATAGAAATGGGGAGAAGAGGAGACCTTGAGTACAAGAAGGCACATTCTTACACATCAATGAATCGTGAATTTAGCACTGGAGAAAAGTTTGTGGGGTGAAACTCGCAGAGGGAGACCAAGATAGGGATGTCGTAAGTAGATTGAAGAGGGTGGGAGTTGCCATTCTATGGATAGTTGAAGAGGCACGCTCAAAGTAGGATGTAGAGCTGCATCAAACCAGTCTCCGGACTGATGACCAAAACAACAAGACTGTAAGTTATGAGAGGTGCTAGTGCCCGTACTCTGAGTTCTTCAGTGGTATGTACCTAACGATGTGGAAAGACATCTAGGAGGTAACCATGCAAATCTGATGGATCAGGTAGGCGTGCGTTATTTGATTTGGGAGCGCAGAATCCCTGACGAGACGAGATGGCGAGCGCCTGGGCTTTCGGCGCAGACTTGGCGCAGCTCGCGGAATAAATCAAGAAGGCCGCCCACCGCGCCTCTGGAAGGCCGCCGGCTGACTGATGGCTGGCATAAAATAGCGCGCCATATGTTTCAATCCGCAATGACGCGCGCCCACTCGGCCGCCGTTCGCCTCTCGCGGGATATATCGCCCCCTCCTTACGCACCCCTATATCACCCCAGGCTCTCGCCGGCGTCAGGTTCCGGGCCAGCACAATAGGGGCCGCTGTCCACACGGGCGACATCACGCGCCGAGGGCGGAACTGCGAAAAAGGATGGAAACCAGCCCAGTTCTGAACGCGTCTTTTCGGCTTATACATTTATCACCCAGTGTGTGTGAGTTTTATCGTCAGAACTTCAGCTGACTTCTGAAGGGTTTCCAGTGGAGTGCGGACCAGAGATGGGAACACCAGGTTTTTTTTTTTTTTTTTTTTTTTTTTTTTTTTTTTTGAATTAGTTCTATGACGAACACTCAACACCGTGATACCGATCCTTAACAACCACTGTTTATTTCTCAGAGAATAATACATCATAGAACACATATCATCATCATTATTAGAGACTGATTATGCCTTACAGCGTTCAGTCTGGAGCATAGTACCGTCGGAGGTTCGAGTCCTCCCTGGGGCACATGGGTGTGTGTGTGGTCTTGTCCTAGGTTAGTTTTCCTTACTTTAAGTAGTCTGTAGACTACGCACTGATGACCACGCAGTTTGTTCCCATAGATTTACAAACATTTGATTTGATTTGTCTAAGAAAGTACAATCTTAGAGTCATTTTTCGTGGTACTCCATGATCCCCTATTGAATGCTAACATTGATGCCTCGTCTGATGTTATGCCTTTTACTTCAAAATCATTCTGCACCGAATCTAAATACTTTCTTCTAGGTCTACCTCGACATCTCTTAGCCTCCGCTGCCGAGCTCATGTGTATCTTAGGTAACCTTGCTTCTCCCGTGCGTGTAACATGACCCCACCATCTCAGTCTGTTCGCTCTAACTGATTCATCTATGGTGTTCATTCCCAGTTTTTCTTTGATTTCCTCATTATGGACATCCTCCTGCCATTGTTCCCATCTATTAGTACCTGCGATCATTCTTGCTACTTTCATATCTGTAACATCTGCCTTATGAATAAGGTAACCTGTATCCACCCAACTTTCACTCCCATACTACAACGTTGGTGCCGGCCGCGGTGGCCGAGGGGACTGAGGCGCTCCAGTCACGATCCGCATGGCCACTACAGTCGGGGGTTCGAATCACCCCTCGGGCATGGATATTTGTGCCGTCCTTAGTCTTAGTTAGTTCATAGGTAGTTTGTAAGCTTCGGGACTGTTGACCCCGTAGTTAGTCCCATAAGTTCTACAAACATTTTTTTTTTGAACAACGTTGGTCGAGAGAGAGAGCGGTGCACTGCTAACTTAGTCTTAGTACTGACTTCCTTCTTGCAGAAGAGAGTAGATCTTAGCTGAACACTCACTGCATTAGCTTTGCTGCACCTCGATTCCAGATCTTTCGCTATGTTGCCATCCTGTGAGAAAATACATCCCAGGTACTTGAAACTATCTACCTGTTCTAACTTTGTTCCTCCTATTTGGCTCTCAGTCTGTTAAAATCTCTTTCCCACAGACATTACTTTCGTTTTGGAGATGCTGGTCTTCATATCATAATCCTTGCACTACTGATCGAGCTCTGAAATATTGG
This sequence comes from Locusta migratoria, assembly GCA_026315105.1. Classification (NCBI taxonomy): domain Eukaryota; kingdom Metazoa; phylum Arthropoda; class Insecta; order Orthoptera; family Acrididae; genus Locusta; species Locusta migratoria. Next base: position 381,693,069 of record CM048750.1, on the reverse strand, counting down.
TTTGCACCCTTTCAATCGAGTCGGCCATTACAACTAAGTCATCCACATATGCGAGACTGCTTATTTTGTTTTCACCTATTTTAATCCCGCCCATATGATCCATGAATAGTATGAACAACAGTGGTGACAGCCTTGTCTTACCCCTGAAACTACCTTGAACCATGAGCTTAATTTGCCATCTACTCTAACTGCTGCCTGACAGTCTACGTAAAGCCCTTTGATTGCCTGCAGAAGTTTGCCTCCTATACCATATTCTTGAAGAACTGACAGTAGCTTCCTCCTAGTAACACGGTCATAAGCCTTTTCCAGGTCTATGATACACTCAAAAATCAATATATATATATATATATATATATATATATTGCGGGTTAACGTTTGATATATATATATATATATATATATATATATATATATATATATATATATATATATATATATATTAGTGAAGTTCGGTGGCAGGATGAACAGGATTTCTGGTCAGTACAGGATTATAAATACAAAATCAGTTGGGGGTATCACAGGAGTAGGGCTGATAATGAATAAGAAAATAGGAATGCGGGTAAACTACTATGAGCAGCACAGTGATCGCATTATCATTGTCAAGATAGATACGAAGCCTACGCCGACAACAGTAGTACAGGTTTATAAGCCATCTAGCTCTGCCGATGATGAGGAGATCGAAGAAATATATATGAGGAGCTAAAGGAAATTATTCAGACAATTAAGGGAGAGGAAAACTTAATTGTGATGGGAGACTGGAATTCGGTAGTAGGAAAGGGAAGAGAAGGAAAAAAAGTAGGTGAATATGGACTGGGCAGGAGGAATGGTAGAAGAAGTCACCTGGTAGAATTTTGCACGGCACATGATTTAATCGTAACAAACACTTGGTTTAAGAATCACAAAAGAAGGTTGTATACGTGGAAGAGACCAGGAGACACCGGAAGGTATCAGATAGATTTTATAATGGTAAGACATAGATTCCGAAACCAGGTTTTAAACTGTAAAACATACCCAGGGGCAGATATAGACTCTGACCGTAACTTGTTAGTCATGAACTTTAGGCTGAAACTGAAAAAAACTGCAGAAAGGTAGGAGAATAAGGAAATGGGACTTAGATAAATTGAATGAACGTGAAGTTCTGGATAATTTCAGAGTGAGATTTAGGCAACAATTGACAGAAACAGGGGGAAATAAAACAGTAGAGGAGGAATGAGTAGCATTGAGAGATGAAATAGTGAAGGCAGGAGAGGACAAAATAGGTATAAAGGCAAGACCTACAAAAAATCCTTGGATATCACAGGAAATACTAAATTTAATTGATGAAAGGAGAAAATATAAAAATGCAGTAAATGAAACAGGCAAAATGGAGTACAGACGACTAAGAAATAAGATTGACAGGAAGTGAAAAATGGCTAAGCAGGAGTGGCTAGAAGCCAAATGCAAATCTGTAGAAGAATGTATAAGGAGGGGAAAAGTAGATACCGCCTACAGGAAAATAAGAGAGACATTTGGGGACAAGAAAAGCAACTCTACGAATATCAAGAACTCAGATGGAAAACCAGTTCTCAGCAAAGAAGGGAAAGCTGAAAGGTGGAAAGAGTACATAGAGCAGCTCTACAAAGGAAATGAACTTAGAGACGATGTTGTAGGAAGGGAAGAGGAAGTAGATCAAGATGAAATAGGAGATACTATACTGAGAGATGAATTTGACAGAGCCTTGAAAGACCTAGGTCGGAACAAGGCCCCAGGAGTAGATGACATACCCTCAGAGCTACTAAAGTGTCTAGGAGAGCCAGCCATGACAAGACTATTTGAACTGGTGTGTAGGATGTATGAGACAGGAGAAATGCCGTCAGACTTTAAGAAAAATGTAATAATTCCCATTCCCAAGAAATCAGGCGCAGACAGGTGTGAAAATTACAGAACCATCATTTTGATATGTCATGGTTGCAAAATTTTAACACGAATTATCTACAGGAGAATGGAAAAGCTGGTAGAAGCTGACCTCGGGGAAGATCAGTTTGGATTCAGGAGGAATGTAGGAACCCGGGAGGCAATACTCACTTTACGTCTTATCTTAGAAGATAGATTAAGGAAAGGCAAACCTACATTTTTAGCTTTTGTAGATTTGGAGAAAGCATTTGACAATGTTGACTGGAATACACTCTTTCAAATTCTGAAGTCAGCAGGGGTAAAATACAGGGAAAGGAGAGTTATTTACAACTTGTACAAAAGCCAGACCGCAGTTATTAGACTCGAAGGGCATGAAAGGGGAGCATCAGTTGGGAAGGGAGTAAGACAGGGTTGTAGGCTCTTTCCGACGTTATTCAATTTGTACATCGAGCAGGCGGTGAAGGAAAGCAAGGAAAAATTTGGAATAGGGATTAAAGCTCAGGGGGAAGAAATAAAAACATTGCGTTTTGCTGATGACATTGTAATTCTGTCAGAGACAGCAAAGGACCTGGAAGAACAGTTGAATGGAATGGACAGTGTGTTGAAGAGAGCGTATAAAATGAACATTAACAAGAGCAAAACAAAAGTAATGGAATGCGGTCTTAGAAAATCAGGCGATGCTGAAGGAATTAGATTAGGTAACGAAACAATGAAGGTGGTAGATGAGTTTTGTTACTTGGGTAGTAAAATAACATGCGATGGTCGCAGTACAGCGGATATATAATGCAGAATGGCAATGGGAAGAAATGCATTTGAAAAAGAGAAATTTGCTAACATCGAATATTAATTTGAGTGTAAAGAATTCTTTTCTGAAGGCATTTGTGTGGAGTGTTGCCTTGTACGGGAGTGAAACGTGGACGATAAGCAGTGCGGACAGGAAGAGAATAGAGGCCTTTGAAATGTGGTGCTACAGAAGAATGCTGAAGATTAGGTGGGTAGATCGCATAACTAATGAAGAGGTACTTAACAGAATTGGTGAAAAAAGGAAATTTTGGCATACCCTGACTAAAAGAAGTGATCGCTTGGTAGGACACATTCTTAGACATCGGGGATAAGTAAATTTGACATTGGAGGGAAGTGTGTGGGGTGAAAATCGCAGAGGGAGACCAAGAGACGCGTATAGTAAGCAGATTCAAGTAGATTTGGGTTGCCGTTCTTATGAGGAGATGAAAAGGCTTGCTCAGGATAGAGTAGGGTGGAGAGCTGCATCAAACCAGTCTCCGGACTGAAGACCATAACAACAACAATATATATATATATATATATATATATATATATATATATATATATATATATATATATATATATATATAATATCAAAAGTTAACCCGCAACATCCTCCTCCCCCCCTGGTCAATTTCAAGAGGAATTACCAGCTCAATTGGCCGTGAGATTATGGTTCCATCTGAAGTTCGTAACGGAACAGTTCGTATCGTCCCATCTCTTCCCTCATGAAGATCTTCTATTCGCGTCTTCTTCCACATGTGACGTTGACGAACATCTTCCTGTAGAAGTACAACATCATCCAAATGTAGTCTCCCAGAACCTGTCCTAGGTTGATGAGTTTCATGGAAGTTTTTGAGCAGGATCAGGTATTCTTTCTTCCACCTGTTCCAGAAATGCTCTATCATGTGTTGCTGCCGTTGGAACTCCTTGGACAAATCCTTCCTGGCTGTCGGTTCTATACCTGTGGGTAACGTTGTCAGTCGCTCACCTACAAGAAAATGTGCAGTTGTCAGTGTCTCAGTTTTATCTCCACCTTGTGTAATTGGTCTTGAATTTAATGCTGCTTCTATGCTGACCAGGATTGTGCTGAGACCTGCTTCATCTATCAGTGACTGTCCTAAAACCTTTCTCAGGCAACGTTTAACTGAACCCACCATTCGTTCCCAAAATCCTCCCCACCAAGGCGCGTTTGGGGTAATGAATCTCCATGTTATAGATTGCTGATCAAGGTACTTGTATGTTTTGCTCGCCATGAGAGCCTGCCAGAGCTCCTTTAGTTCTGTGTGGGTGGAATGGAAGGTAGTAGCATTATCAGTGTAAATTGTACTAGGCACGCCTTTTCTTCCCACAAATCTTTGTAGAGCTTGAAGAAATTTATCAGCTGAGATATCTGAGCATAATTCCAAATGTAAGACACGTGTTGTTGCTCAAGTGAATAGAGCAATATATGCTTTCTTTGTTATATGTCCTTGTTTGACGTATAATGGACCAGTAAAATCAATGCCTGCGACATGAAATGGTTTCAATGGGGAGACCCGTTCAGCGGGTAATGGAGCCTCTATTTCTTACACAGAGCGAGCTTTCATCATCTTGCAAGGTAGGCAACAGTGTAGAACACGTTTTATTGTCTGACGAGCTCTAAGAATCCAGAATTCTGTCCTCAGCTCAGATAACACTATGTTTACCCCAAGGTGGTGCAGACGAATGTGTGTCTGCCTGATTAGTAAACGAGTGATTGGATGTTTAAGGGGGACCAAATAGTAAACGAGTGAAATGATGCAGTCCATCAAGAAGTATTGGTTGAATTTGTTCTCTTGTTAATTTTGCAAACTATAGACGTCCCCCAATACGAATAAGGCCATCATCCAGAAATGGATTAAAACGAGCTATTTTAGAATTTTGTGGCAGAGGCAAGTTGTTATTCAGAGCATGAAGTTCAACTGAAAAATGATGTTGTTGGACAATACGAATCCAATAAGTACGTGCTTCTTGCAATTCTGTTGCTGTTAATTCTCCCAATGTCTCATTTTGTTCCATTAACTGTCGTTTGAAACGAAGAATCCACCCTGTAACTCGCAAGAGTTTGTAATAGTTTCTATACCGTGTAACTGTTAAAACTGGGGGTCTTGTTTTTACCATGAAGACTTGGTTTGTTTGTTTCTTTTTTTCTGGCAAGGAATAATCTAAGTTCTTCAGTCTGTTAACCAAGCAGGCCCATGGAACCATGTAATGGAATTTTGAAGTTTGTCTGTTGTGGTACTCCTGGAGAGTAGATCAGCTGGGTTTTGATCACCTGGGCAATGTCTCCACTGTGAAGGATTCGTTAATTTTTGCCTATATATTCCTCACAGATAGATACGTCTGCGTCATATTCATCATCACTTTAGAGGTCGTGAATAATGTCATCTAAGGAAGTTATCTTCTCTAAAGTATCTTGAAGACGTGCTATGTAGTGTTCAAAATCGCCCATTGGACTTTCTGTCGTAAGTTCATCGACAGCCGTACAAAACCGCGTAGCATTCGTCCTCTCCCTAGTTTTTTTTTTCTTTTAAAGTTTGTTAGCTGTTTTCCGGTATGTATGTCGTCTGGCATTATTACGGAACTGCTTTTGTGTTGGCGTAAGCGTAATTGAATCTTGTGCTATCAATTAGTTATTCAAACCGAAAGATTTCACACTTTTGATATAAGCAAAGTTCGTGAATTATGCCGTTCCTGGTAACATTCTTTTGGGGCAACGAGTTGATAAAATCGTATTATATTGCAATAGACTTATCTTGTGATGTGGTGCGACGTCGTATCCCGCTTCCAGCAGCGTGAAGTAAGCTTTTTATCGTCAAAATTACGTAAAAATTCGTAATTTTTACACAAGTTTAGACACCAGATATAACCAACACACAATCTTTAACAGCCACTGCATATTTCTCAGGGAAGAATACGTCATAGAATATATAAATCATGGTACATCAATATATATAAAAAGATTTATAAATATATCTAAAGTTAACCCGCAACAAGTGTTTTTACTGAACTAGTTCATTGGGCAACGAGCGTGTTTTTATTAGAAAGAGCCGATAAGCAATTGTTAGCAGCACACTTAGAAAATGAATGGTAAAAGTGGGCCACTGTACGAAATAAAAGGTTAATTCAGGTAGGATGTACCCAGATAAGAGTTTACTGTTATAAAAAAGCTTAATTTTAGCAGTAAAATTAGCAAAAGGCCCGTGTGAACTACCGGCTCCTCCCTGCTGCAAAAACCTTGTTCCCTGGCCCAAATTGAGAACTGACTTGGTTCAAATTACTCTAATAACAGGAAGTTAACGATACAGTGGCCAATATACGTAGCAGCTCACTAGAAATTATACGCAGGCATTAATAAACAATCCACGACAATTAAAGTTATTTCATAAAGGTGGCTAAAAAAGAACATTTATGGCGCAACGGAACTTAAACATAAAAAAATTGAATCTGAGCTTGTTCTCAGCAATGGTGAAAAACAATATTAAAGAATAGGGGGAACGTGCACGAAAACTACAATTTATAGGCAAGTCAAATTATACTGAACTTAACTTGTTTATTCAGGTCGTACGCAAGCAAAATGGGGAACCAATTTTGTTAATACAATAAAAATGCATCCTATTTACATGATCTAATAATGACGATACCCAGCATTGAATTTAACATAAATTACACAGAACGTAACGCTACTAGGAGCAGGATTTACAAACAATACTTACTCGCTCACACACGTGCAATGCAACAGCGAAACTCACCAAAATCAGCGTGCTGAAAAGAGGCAGAAGCAGGCGCCGCTATCGTAGGCGAAATTCAGCAAACCCGGAGGTACAACACGACACAATACACAATAAAACTCCGAAGATGCCTCTGGTCTGTCATGTCTGATTTGAGATGGTGCGTGAGTACATCAAAATTAAGTTGCATTTAGATTAGACCTCGAGCAAACACGCTAATGGCGACGTACGGCTACCTCACGTGATCACACTCCACTGTAGGTGAAGTGGTTAAAAATCGCATTCATTACACAAAATCACGGCGGACTCTTAAGTTGCAATCTGTGAGTAAACTATCTAAACACTGGTTTTATGATAAATGGCGTGGCTCCGAAAACCGATAGAAATGTATAAATTCAGTTTCCGAAAAATAAAGAAAATTAACTACGGCATATAACTAGACCTGCGTAGAATTTCATAAGGAAATTACTGCAATGCACCAACATGCGATTGGGAGCGTTCACAGAGACGGAAGAAGTCCACTCTAAAAATCCGGAAAAGTGAAATAATTACAAGGACGGAAAAGTGAGAAGAAAAACTACGGCATGCAACTCTTAGAAATAGATAGAAGTTCATAACAAGCTATTGAAGGGGATAATTACTGACACAGAGTCAGTGCATTTCACAAGTTCGGAGAAGAAACAGCAAAATTAAAACAGACGGGTAGAGAAGATCACGAAATGTCAGTGGAAATCATAAGGATACACGCATAGTTACTTGCCTGATGGGCATGGAACAAACAATAGTGGGAGCTGAAGGCTTTGTTCTAAGAACCAACCACGTGGAACAAATATCACTCATGGAAGAAAACGATAAGAAAGATTTTACATGCACTGTACAAAAATGAACATATCGTCTGTTAGAAATCGGGCCTCACATAGCTTAAGTTCGTACACCACCAAATAATCACAAAGGGTTTGAATATACCAGGCCGTTATCAACTGCGTTTACCTGTTGTAAAACACTTGATTGAAAAACTGGAACACATTTCCACGCACGATCAACAAAAAAATATTCTGAAAGATGAATCTAAGTTCAAGAGTCTAAGTTAAACATGCTAGGCAACGAATCGCTACCACCTCCACAGACAAAAGAGCAGAACCAACCTTACCTCACCTCGCTCCAAGCACAAAGTGAAAACCGAGTGGCCAGGAGGCGCGAAAACTGCCAGAAACTGGCAAAAGCCAAGAGAACAGCGGTGATGGGGAGAGGGCTCGTCGACTGGCTTGTAACTAAAGGGTGTAGAAACCTCTTTGGTAGCACCAGCAGCAGAGGTTGGTAATGACTAACTATCGACTTTGAGCCAGAGAGAACCATGCAAAGCAACCTATTACTACCTACATTCAGACAGCCATTAGATTTTCGCACATCCACTTAAAAGTAAAACAATTACACATTCTCACAGGCACAATAATAAATTATAAAAATGACAAAATCATAGCAATATTAAATAACATTTCAGAAACTAATGTTTTAAAACATGAAATAAAAATGCTATTCCTCATGCCTCGAAAGGTGTGGGGTTCTAGTTTTAACAAAATGCAAATATAGCGACATCAAATAAATTACAATTTTATAAAACATATATGGTAGACGACAGACGGTCGTCTATCAAATGACATCCTTTAGTTCCAGTTGCGACCATCCAATCGGTACTCACCAATAAGAACCTGGTCAATACGTAACTCAGGGTAGTAAAAGGTTAATAGTTCGTTGTCTCTGTTCATAGGGGTGAGTTATGTATGCCAGCTTCTATGCCCTAAACAGTTACCCAAACTGTTTAAATAAGCCGGCCGCGGTGGCCGAGGGGACTGAGGCGCTCCAGTCACGGTCTGCACGGCCACTACGGTCGGGGGTTCGAATCCCCCCTCGGGCATGGATATTTGTGCCGTCCTTAGGATAAGCTAGTTCATAAGTAGTTTGTAAGCTTAGGGACTGATGACCCCGTAGTTAAGTCCCATAAGTTCTACAAGCATTTGAACATTTTTGTTTAAATAAGATCAATAATTAATCTGTAGTTTCGCCAGTCTGTTAATTTGCAGATGACGCGAAGAATATATTTAAACAAAGATAAATTAAAACTCTGAATAACGAACAAAATTGCTTCTAAGATAATGTTCAAAAGATATTCACTCACAAAGTTTTTTTTTTTTTTTTTTTTTTTTTTTTTTTTTTTTTTTTTTTTTTTTTTTTTGTAAACTGAGTTTATTACTCTTTTTTGGACACGAAAATGCGGAAAACAGCGGTAAATAACCACATATTTTCCCAACTATTGTTCATGAGAATCACAATAAGTATCACACGTACTGGAGAGTAAAAGTTCCAAATTACCACTCGTAAATTAACGAAGTGCATCTAACTTGGCAGTTCCACATTACTCCGCCATTAATTAGAGTATTTGTTATAAAACACAGTTTTTCATCACACGAATACACGATTGCTGAATTATTACAGTTCCACAACCCTACTACCGTTCATAGTTCACCCAGAGACTAAGTTCTGCAGTCACGGTCCCATAAATTTTCTAAGTCCGCACATGCTTACCTCTTCAAATCACAAGTTCGTAACGCGGCTTCAGACCTCCCAGTGATACAACCTTTCACCAACGCGTCCGAGTCCCTTGCCAAGCAATCGAAAGCGTGCTCTACCTGCTCCCAAAATTGTATTCTTCAGCCCATTCTAATGCCTCATCTTTAAAATAAAATTTCCCTTCCTAAATATTATACATTTGAATATCACAGAATTAAATGCTTTGACCACCCCCCTACAAATGTTGTTTACATTTAACAAACAAATATATATTTAACAATACTAAAAATCGGTTGAGACTGAAGCTCTTTCCTCAGGTAGCTATTAAGCGTGGCGTCTCACTGTACAAATATACTGACACCGTCGAAATATAGTTACACAATTATTATTTTATTTATCATGGCTTTTTATGCAAATATATTCAGTTGTTGTCCACAAATACACATAATTGTTTATGAATAAATTATCTGCTGCATATCTACCATTTGTGGTCAGACATGAAATATTTAAGAGGCAATCTACAACATAAAACGACCGTTACTGAGAATAATATCAAAGATAATAAAAAATGTATATGAGTGTAATGCGCTTTGCTGTTTTTTTTTTCTGTTTCTCTGTTGGAATCTATGTTCTGACACAAGAATATTACTACCTCAACGAAAAGCAGAATAAGAGTAAAACAAAGTTTATTGAAAGAATACGGAAATAACATGATACTTTTTAGATATGTAGCGTGGTGAAATGCTGCCCATTTGCTTCTTAAACTGTTACTGATAAACACTACGTATCAATAATTGTAAATACAAGTCTTATAATACTATTACTATAGCACTGAAAGTTATCGGCTTTTTATCTGTAAGGGATATTGAAATTGTAATTACGACGTTTGATTCTCCCCAATCTCTTGAATCCTTTCATATAATTATATTTGCCGTATGATCGTTCCCTGATTTTATATAGATTTTTAGAATAATGTGTGTGGCTATATTGTATTTCAGTTGCAATCCGGGATAGCCGCCCTCGCTCATCCAAGACGGTCGTTTCCTGTTTGCGAGCAGATTAGGGTTTTCCTAACGACCTGTATTTCGTTCACTAGGTCCAAACTGTTAGCGGGCCGGCTGGGGAACCCAACAGATTGACAAAACTTGCTTTTCACATAGACACAATCAGCTTCCCCCTTTATCTGTAAAGTCACATGGTCCAATGGATAGTAGAGGAATTGTGGACTACCTTTAAATGCATTGTAAATATAGGTCTAGCGAAATATGTGCCTATAAAGTCGATTAATGATTGAAAACATCAACCGTGGTATATTTTTTTTTAATGTTCAAATGTTTGTACAGCTTATGGAATATAACTACGGGGCCATCAGTCCCTAAAGTTACAAACTACTTATGAACTAGCTAATCCTAAAGACGGCACAAATATCCATGCCCGAGGGGGGATTCGAACCCCCGACCGTAGTGGCCGTGCAGACCGTGACTGAAGCGCCTGTCTCCTCGGCCACCGCGGCCGGCGTGGTATAATTAGAATGTTAGAAAGCTACTGAGAAACCAAAGGCTGTCGCATTCGCGGTTCAAAAATGAACACGCAAATGATGACAGGGGCCCGATTACACCACCCTAGTGCGTCCTATGTTGGAGTATTGCTGCGCATTGTGGATTCCCCACCAAGTGGGACTGACTGAAGATTTACAGAAAGTTTCAGAGAAGGACAACTCGTTTTGTATTATTGCGATATAGGGGAGAGAGTGTCAGGAAAATGATGCACAAGGTGAGGTGGAAATAATAAAAAGAAAGCCATTATTCGTTGCGATGAGATTTATTAGCCAAATTTATTTCACCAACTTTCTCTTCCGAATGCGAACTTATTTTGTTAGCACCCTCCTATACAGGAAGCCATGATCATTAAAAAAACTCATATCTAAATTGGAAGATTTTGGTTTACCTTTTTTCCTGCGAGCTATTAGAGAATGAAACTAGAGAAACATCATAAAAGCGGTGCCATGCATTTCAGTGTGACTTGCAGAGTATGTATTTAGATGTAGATATTGTAGAGTTCTACGAAAATATACGAAAAATATTTCAGTTTATAAATCTCTTACTTAATTTTTCAGATGTTCCTATAACTATCAATAAAATACATGAATGTTGATAACTTTCACAAAGAAATATTGTAGTTTGTAATGTATCTATTGATTACTTTTTCAAATATTTACTGGAGTGCAAATAAAATTCTGTGAAAGTCTTAGAAGCAGAGTGAACACGAATAACCTTTAAGTATTATTCTCTGTTTAAGAGACTGATATGACAGCACCAACAGAAAAAAAAATGTAAACACACAATATCTGCTGCTGCCTGTGCGAAGCTGGGTCGATTTCATAGGACCCAAAACAGCTAAAGCGGATGGTGGATATTGCCGGTAATATAAACAATAGTTACTATTTTTTGTTATCAGCAGAAGCTAGGAATGTTAAAAAGAACGTAGGCAAGAGGGGGAAAAAAGAAAGAATTCTTCTGACTGCCTGGACATGATCCTATCCGGTTAGTCAGTTTTGTATTTTGTCTAGGTGGAGGTAGCGTAAACATTTTGGGAAGGTAACCCTAATTTGGTCAACTGGAACTCTTAATTACATTAGAAAAACACATCGAACAACATCTTAACTTTTACGTTGAAACAGTCCAAGTAAGTGAAGACAGCAGCGGACGTGAAGTAACTACAATTTCAATTACATCATTCTTCATTGTCCCCAGGTGTGCGGCACTGTCAAGCAGAACTAACGGAAAACAATCCTCACACATGAAGTTTTTTATGGCTTGTTCCCAAACTAGCTAGAAATAACTAGACAACACTCTGTCGCTAGTCTAGCAGTCAGAGCCGCCATTTGCAGGGAAACTATAGTAAATTATGTCAGCTGACGTTTGTTCCTATCTCTCGTTCCAATATGAGTCTCCATTATTCCAGTAATGCACTTATGCACTCAAACAACACATTTCATATTACTGCCTCAATTTTCTGGTTACATGCCCTCAGTCACCATACATTTACGGTGGAACTTGTTGGACTTTTACGAAATGTGGTTAGAACACTGTATCGGCCGTATATTTCCATTCTTCCCAATACTGTACCCCTATTATGTATTACTTATATAACGCGGAAGAAATGCTTTCCATAATGACTGTGTACAAAATCTGAAAGTTACCAGGACGCGGGTCCAGTGTTATGAATCTGAGCCAGAACTTCCGGGGTAAACCAATTCCAAACTTCTGAAACACGATTGATTTATCAAATGGATGGAAGGGAGACGGCACTTAGATTAAAAAGTGCAAAAATCTTAGTCTGCAGGATGAGGGAAAGTTTTTTTCGGAGGGCGCATCCACGAAATCTTGGCCCGCGAGTTGCGCGGCGCAAGTTTGGCCGGCGTCTCTTCCAACCCCCTCCCCACCCTCTCCTCACCCCCCTCTCTCTACCAACCGCCCCCACAGTAAGAAGGAAGAGCTGCGTCGCTGCCCCGGAGATTTATGCGAGAGAATCTGCTGTCTGTACGCTACATAATTTACACTCAATATAACCTGAAGGCGTAACAGATGGCCAGGCTTGAATTAATGGCTCCTTGTTCACTTCTCTTCGCAGACTCCGTTATCTGGCACAGGAATCGCTTTGGTACATCACGTATTTGTGTTCTTTGGTAGACGTATCGTGACAGCCGCCGTTTGTAAAAAGTGCAACACCGAGAAGGAATTACGTGAATAGCGCCATACTTGATGGAAGTGGCGACTGGTGTGCAAACAGTACGTGACACTTTTTTTTCTTCTTTTTTTATCGGGATGGTGTACGCGTTGGCCTACCAGAGACGTCTCGTCTCATTTATCCAAGTGTAGTCAGTGCTGATCTGCTATAGAAGGTGGAAACAGTACGTGCGTGCCATTATGCCGCATCGAAGTCAAAGGGAGTCACGTCGGCATGTGAGCGACTTCTAATGGGGAAGAATGATCGGACTCTGAGAAATGGGTTGTCGTACCGTGACATTTCGTTTGTCACAGAGCATGCTGCTACGACAGCGATGCGTGTGTGGAAGCAGTGGATACAGGAAGTTCGTACGCGGCGACGTGAGGGAACTGGACCACGGAACATGACCACAGTACGGGAGGACCGTCATCTTGTCCGCACGGCCATAACGGACTGTACAGATTCACAGATTTGTGACGGGCTGGAAGACTTCCTAAGTAATGGAACGCAGTACGTTGTTCTCGACGGCGAGTGTTCATCAGAGACTAGTGTATCGTCAGGCGTGCCCCAGGGGAGTGTGATAGGACCGCTATTATTTTCTATATATATAAATGATCTGATGGACAGAGTAATTCGTAATTTGCGGCTGTTTGCTGATGATGCTGTGGTGTATGGGAGGGTGTCGTCTTTAACTGACTGTTATAGCATACAGGATGACTTAGACAAAATTTCTAGTTGGTGCGAAGAATGGCAGCTAGCTCTCAATGTAGAAAAATGTAAGGTGATGCGCATGAGTAGGAAAAACAATCCCATAATGTTAGAATACAGCATCAGTAGTGAGTTTCTTGATGCTGTCGCGCCGTTCATATATCTAGGCGTAACATTACAGAGCGATATGAAATGGAACGAACATGTAAGGACAGTTGTGAGTAAGGTGGATAGCCGACTTCGGTTTATTGGGAGAATTTTGGGAAGATGTACTTCACCTGTAAAGACGTCCGCGTATAAAACGCTTGTACGACCACGTCTTGAGTATTGCTCAAGTGTTTCGGACCCGCAGCAGATCAGTTTAAAGGAAAGCATAGAGACAGTTCAGAGGCGAGCAGCTAGGTTTGTTACTGGTAGGTTCGACCAATGTACGAGTGTCACGGAAAATCTCCGGCAACTCAATTGGGAATCGCTGGGGGAAAAACAACATTTTTTTCGTGAATTTCTGTTGGGGAAATTTAGAGGGTCGGAATTTGAAGCTGACTGTAGTACGATCTTGCTGCCGCCTACTTACATTTCGCGTGGTGATCACAAAGACAAGATAAGAGAAATTAGTGCTCGTAGGGGTCACATAGGCATTCTTTTTTTTCCTCGTTCTATTTGGGAGTGGAATAGGAAAGGAAACGCCTAGTAGTGTTACGGTGTACCCTCCGCCACGCACCTTACGGTGAATTGCGGACTTTATATGTAGATGTAGACAGCGTCATCCACAGCGTTGGCTCGTCGCTGGAGCACTGTAACAGGTGTGAACCCGTCTGCATCGACGGTTCGTCGCCGTCTGCTGTAAGCTGGATTGGTTGCATGCATGCCATTACGTCGGCTTCCACTGTCCAGAAACCACAAGTTCCTGCGACTGCAAGGGACGCGTGAACACCATCACTGGAGTACTGAGTGGCGACATGTAATCTTTTTGGATGAGTCTCGCTTCACCGTGTACTATAGTGACGGCGGCATAAGTGTCCAGAGGTACGTGGTGAGCACTGTGCACTGTGGAACGGCATAGCGGGCAAACACCACGGGTGACGGACTGGAACACCATTGGCTACAACACCCGATCTCGCATTCTAGGTATTGAGGGCACTTCAACCGCTACGTAATGGTGATTTTGGGTTGTGGAGCCTAAGGTACTCGCCCTGCATTAGGTACCTCAAGTCACCACATTACAACAGGACGATGCCGGGCCACATATTGTGAGCTATGTACAGGCCTTCTTCGAAGAGCGACGGGTACCATTGGATACCTGGCCTGCATGTGCACCAGACGTCACACATCGAACATGTCTGGGATACGGTTGTTCGGTCCTCCAGTAACTAGTGTCAAAGATTTGTGGGCTGGGATACAACCTGAGTGGAGGGAAATCCCTCAGGAACGTATTCATAATCTTATTGATTCAATGCCGCGGCGTATAACAGTTCTAATTGCACCGCATGGTGTCTTCACGACATACTGAATAGCGGGCTCAAAGAAAAAAGGTACAGATTCGAAAACATTTGTTACTTGTCACGTACTTAACCTGTGGTATTCACTGAATTCGTGCTTTTCCATCTTGATGTTTGTAATTTCCACAATAGGTAGTCTGGGATAGCGACAAGTTTACGGTTAGAAAGATCCTAGGTTCGAAACTCGCTAGGATCGCTGATTTTACCTTCAGTTTTAACCTAGCCTTCCTCTTTCAGCGATATGAGACTCACCAGAACCGATACTTGCTTTGGATTCCACATGAAACTGTAGCAACCCTTTCCCCAGTTGGATAACTTGGGTAGGTTAGAGGCATGTTAAGCGACGAATTGGCGTCCAGTAGAAATACTTGCAGCTGGTCATTTAGTCACGCGACATTATTGTTGTATTACATTTTTGACGTTTCTTTGATGGTACAAATTACTTCACATTACACTTTTTTTTTTTAATTTACATTAGGCTTAACCATACTTTTTAAATTTTATTATCTTTTCCCTTTTATCTATATAGGCAAAAAATCAACTTATATGCGTTAGTCTCGTTAAAACTCAGAAATGGCTTCAGCAATTCGAATATCATCTCTCTCTCTCTCTCTCTCTCTCTCTCTCTCTCTCTCTCCTCTCTCTCTCTCTCTCTCTCTCTATTTTTTTCTCGCTTTAATACGAGGTTTTCTTAATTTACAGAACACCAGTAAATTAAGTGTAAATTTATTATTTGGATTTTCATTCCAATGATGATTTTGTGTCCGGTTTTGCTCAATTTAGAATACACTTGCGTAGCTTTCACCCTTTTTGTAAACTTAATATGTTTGAATTTCGTTGCTGTTTTTAATTATCGTTTTCACTTCGCGTCTGTATCCGCAAGTATGCTAAATATTTCTTAGATTTATTCCGTCTTTCCTGTCTTGTATGACCAATTGCACCACGTGCTTTCGTAACGGTCGTTACTTCGGCCTTCAGCCATGCTTTATTAATACTAGCTTTCTTGCGTGTGCTTTTCTCGCTTATTCTAAATTAATTTCTGTTTGTAAATGCTATGAAATTCTGTGTGGTCGCACACCACGTGGTACTTAAGAACAGTCAGCCGCTGTCGCCCCGAACATGAGTCCGATTACTGCACATTATGATGAAATTAGTGATCAAGACACCAGCTATCTCATCAAGACGCCGCCGCTGCTTTCAGGTGTTCCAGGATTGTAATGTACTGCCAAGCTTTATGTGTGTGTCTGTGAATGAATGAATGTGCTTTCAGTTACCAATTTCCTCTCTAGTTACATCCATTTCATAAAGGGCAGAAACAATTTTAATATGGGCTGTAATTATATGTTTTAATTCACTTTTGTACAAGGTGTATACTTAATTTGGTCTCCCCACATTTATTTGCTTGTTATTTTACTGAATAGATTATGATTTTAAAGTATCAAACCTCTGATTTTTTATTTAATGCTCTCCATCCCATGTTGAATTATCTATTCATTTATTTTTTAACATTGATTTTGTGTTTGTTAAAACGTTGGCTGCTGCCTTAACGAGTAAGCAGTTAGATAAATTTTTCGTTTCGTATGTTCTGTAGCCACTCATAAAGTAATTTAGACCAGAAATGAGTGTTTTAACTTACATTCGCAGATCTCAACTGCCTGTGATTTTGCTAATTTTAATAATCATGCTACTTTCAAGAGGTATGGGCATGGATAGGTGGATAGAGGGTAATGACAGAGGTATGGGATTGGAAAGGTGGATGGAGGCTGAGGAGGAGGAGGTGACGGAGAAGGAAGAGGACGAGGCAGAGGTAGGAGAGAGGAGGAGATGACCAGAGAGAGGAGGGAGGGGTACCTGGAAAAAGTAGCTGTTGCAATAAATAAATACCTTGGCGATGCAGGGATTTGAGGTAGCTAACACAGTGAGAAGCCTAAGGGAATAAAGAGGTAAGAAACAGATGGGAAAAGGGATTGAGGAAAGGTATGTAGGATTTCTGACCACTTCCCATGCATATTTGGCAACTGAGAAGTACTCCTGGGTTCTCTAGTATATAAATATTATCAAGAATCCATCGTATAGAAGTTACACTATTTCACCTATGCAACCAACAAGCCACTCGATCTCTTGATGTTAGTTTGGCTGGAAAAAAGTTAAACCACAACCCAAACCCAAAATACCTTGGCATCAGACTGGACAGTTCACTTACATTCAAATCCCACCTAACAGAAACAGCAGCTAAGATACGAACAAGGAACAACATCATTCAAAAGCTTGCCAATTCTAGCTGGGGAGCTGATGCACATACTCTGAAGATCTCTTCTTTATCGCTGGTGTATCCTGTTGTGGAGTACTGCAGTCCTGTTTGGCTTAACAGCAGCCAGACATCCAAAGTGGACACCGAGCTAAATAACACCACGAGTACCATATCTGGGACCATAAAATCGACCCTGCTGCTCTGGCTCTCCATTCTCTGCAATATAGTTCCACCACATCTCAGACGGCAAGCCGCGTTAGTTAATGAGTGGAATAAAATTTCAGGCAATATTAATGTCCCTATCCATCAAGACATTACTACAAACAATCATTGCCTGAGATCCAGAAGACCACCATGTAGAATAGATCAAAATCTTATATCCATCCCTTTCGACGCCAAGACCAACTGGAATAATGAATGGTCCAATTCTGGGATAGCCAGGAATCATAGGGAAATATCACCTGCAGAAATGTACCTTTTACAGACCTGAAAAGAAGAACATGGGTCACACTCAACAGACTCCACACAGGCCACGACAGAAGTGGAGAGATGCTCATCAGATGGGGTATGAGAGATACTCCCCAGTGCGACTGGGGACATCCTCAACAAACGATACAGCACATCATTCTGGAATGCCCAAAACGTGCATTCACAGGAACTATTATACAACTGTATGAAGCCTCCCCTAAAGCCGTTGAGTGGATGGAAAAGTTGGACATAGAACTTTAATATAATTTTGTAATTTTTTTTAGATTGCTAAATCGTCAATTTGATTTCAAATCTCATTGTATATATCTATATCTATGTATGTAAGTATGTAAACAATTTGTACTTGAAAACCTCATACGCTAAATAAATAAATAACAATAAATAAATTATCCAGAATTGTTTACAGTTGGCTCTAGCTTGGGCTGATTCCTATTTTAGTTTTGAAATTCACGTACCATAAATAATAAAAAAAATAATAAAAAAATGCGACATCTATACTAGAAGATGCAAGAACTATGCATATGAGAATGCTTTATGTTCTTATGTTTTGGAAACAAAAAGGTGGTTTTGAAACGTCATGTATATTGACTCAGGGTGGCACACATTTTGATATTTAATACATGTAGCTCTATACCATCTTCTTTGCACATAAACGTATCCTAGTAAATAAATAAAATGAAGCACTTTTGTCATCGCAAAGAGAACTTTCCGAAAGGTCATGATCTCCATGTTCCTCCCATTCACAACGACGTAAATCATCACCGTAACAGAATAAGAAAATTCGATGGCAATGGCGAGTGACGAGTTATGTATCTGTGTGATGTACTTGCTTATGGACGTATCTGACATTTCCGAAAGAACAGACCACCACACCAATATGTAACTTGTGTGAATCTTGGAAGTAGGAGGCGGCACAAAATGTTAAAATGTTTGTTTAGTTTATGGGACTTAACTACGGGGTCATCAGTCCCTAAACTTACAAACTACTTAACTAGTTAATCCTAAGGACGGTACAAATATCCATGCCCAAGAGGGCAGGACGCTCTGGTCTCTCTTTCTTTACTTGAGATGGTACGCGATAATAGCGAGATTAATTTCCATTCAGAACAAACCGTGAGTGTGTCGAATTATTGAGACACACAGCACATGTCTGCTACTTTACATATTCGCACCCCACTGAAGGCGAAGTGCTTAAAGATCGAATTCATTTCCACAAAAACCAACGGAATCACAGATTACGAAGCAAGAATACACAATAGGAAGGCACTGGTGTGTCAGCAGTGGTGAGAACTCATGTGACTAGCTATAAACCCTTGAAGTCGGAGTTCGGAGCCACGTGGTTCCGAAAACCAGTAAAAATACAAAAATTCAATTTCTGAAAAATAAATAAAAATAGCTACGGCATGTAACCCTTAGAAATGTGTAGGATATCGTAAGGAAGCTAAAGAAATACAGTTAGGCGCGATTGGGAAGGTTTTACACGGATGAACGAAGTCCAAAAATCAGAAAAGTGGAATAAATCCAAAGTCGGAGTAAATCAAGTAAAAAATACGGTATGCAACCCCTAGAAATACGTAGTATTTCATAAGCAAACTAATAAAGGGGGTCGTACAAGGTTAGAAGAGAATTTACTGATGGAGTCCGAATGCAAAGTACAAGTTCGGAAACGAAACAGCAATTTAAAATAGGCAGAGAGGAGATCGTGATGTACTAAAGGAAATCAGAAGGATACATGCAGAATTTCTTGCCTGAAGGGCATAGAAACTGACGCAGGGGTACCTGAAGGGTTTTTTTCTAAGAACACACCACATGGAGCACATATCACTCGCAGAAGGAGCAAACGGAATGGAATATTTGACATGCAGTACACTACATATTAGTCGCATTCGACAAAGCTACAAAGAAATTAAATAGGGTTCATACACCGCCAGCTAGTCTCACACAGGTTACCGATTCCCATGTGTTATTAAACCGAATTAGTTGCATGTTCACCACATTTACCTATGCGAAATCACCTAAGTGAAATTGAATACATTTCCGTACAGGATCGGAGAAACTTATCCTGAAAAATAAACCTAAGGTCTGAAGTCTAACAAATCAGGCAACGAATCGCTACCATCTCAAGGGAGGAAAGAAAATCAGGACGTCTTACCAGGTCGAAGGGCCGCCACAGATGACCAGACAGCCCACAAGCCCACCACCAGCTGCTGGAAATCCACCGGAAAAAGGCAAAACCCAGGAAAAACAAGGTGGTGGGGGAGAGCTTAAACTCACGCATCTTGCTGAGGCTCGCTAACTGGGAATTTCCAACCCAACTTGAAACCAAGGGGTGGAGGAACATCTTTGGTAGCATCAAAAGCAGAGGTTGGCAACGACTACCTATCGACACGATTTTTCTTAATATCCTAGTTTATTTGATTTTTACGTCCTTTTAACTGGGCTATGGTTGATAAGGGACAGTGTTTCAGTTACATACTGGGGATTCCGTTTTCATAAATGTGTTATAATGCCTTACTTTTCCACTCCATAAGAGGGAATTTCTATTGTATGTATATTTCGTTAGGTTATGGTAGATTTCGTAACGATGTAGAACATGTCAGTTTGGTAAAACAAAACATTACATGACATACATTTTGTAATTCTTTTTATAGATTACTAATTTCTGAGTAATAATTCGTCTGCTGAGTAAACTGCGTTATCATTCAGAATTCTATCAATTTGATTTTGAATACTGGCTGGCTAAATGTTATATATTTCATGTAACCTGGTAATTGACCAAAGACACTGTGCCGAAGTTAGACTTGACCTTTCTCCTAGTATTGTAGCTATGTACACTGATATTACTTTTGAAGAGGGAAGTTTCATAAGAGAACACGTATATTGTGAAGCTACTGTGAAGGTCCCGAGATGGTTAAATAAGTGTGTGCAATTTGATCTTTGGTGTGCTCCAGAAATTACTCTACATCCCTTTGTGCAATGCTTACTTTTTTGCTCAATAATGAATGGGCATAGTCAGCTAATTTACTGAGATATTTCTCACCACAATTTGGAATAATCTTAGTAACCTAAGTTGCTAAACTCGAAAATCTTTGAATATTCTACCTTAGCGACAGACTTCTATTCACAGAATGTATTTATCAATGGTGTCATGCCATTTACCTTATGGAACTGTATGTCTTATATTGTACCAAACTTTAATAAGGTTTCATTTGCAGAGAACCACTTAATAAATTTCTGATAGACATTATTTGTAAATTCATAAGTTAATTCATGTTTGTGGAGAGTTATTTCAAAACAAACTAGCCTGGCATCATCGTACATTTAGAATGGCATTTCATTAATATAATAAAATTCAGGAACAACAGAGAACCCAAGACTGAACCCTGTGGTACTCCATTCTTGATATCTCCGCCCCCCCCCTCCTTCGCCCAGATTGAGTAATCAGGTGATTTATGCAGTTTACCTGAATCACTTATTTCAACTTTGTACACACATCCAGTTAAGTATGAATAAAGCCCTTTTTGCACCACTCTACTAATACCACAATGCTTAAGCTTATCTAGAAGCCTCGGTGGAGTAGCCGAGTGGTCTAAGGCGCCTTGCTGCGGAGCGTGCGTTTTTTCGCCGTCGGAGGTACGAGTCCTCCCCGGGGCATGGGTGTGTGTGTGTGTGGTGTCCTTAGGTTAGTTTATGTTAGTTTAAGTAGTTTGTAAGCTATGGACTGATGACCACGCAGTTTGATCCGATAATTCAATGTATCTAGAAGTCGATGATTCACACAATCAAAGGCTGTGAGAGATCCCAAAAAAATCCAAAGGCTTATGTCAGGTTTGTGAGCTAGAATGCCAGTTCAACAATACCTTTTCCCAATTTCATTTTCTTCTCTCTTAAAGCCATTGCAGGTGAGCCATTCTGGAACATAGTTGAATTCCTCATAATTTGTATTTTTCTTCTCCCACTTCATGATGTTTGGAAGACAAGTCTTCCTTATCTTTTCGTAGGAACTTTTGATTCTTATTTATTAATTTTTTATTTTGCTTGTTTTTTAGTTCGAGTGTACGTTCTATAATATTATGTTATTAATATTTTTATCATTTTTTCATCAGAGATGCTAAATTTATCAACCCTTTGCGGCCAAATATGTAAAAACTAAGTAAACTAATAATTTTCACAAATGTCACTTTTATTGCTATCGTAAGTCGTGAACACAGTAAAATCTTTATTGAATAAAAAATAGTTCGTTAATGAAGGTGGTTTCACTGCGGTCGTGAACCACCCATCTATGATTAGGAGAGGTATTTTTAAAGCAATTTCGGACTTTCTCCAAGCAAAATCCCGTATTACACCTTTACAATGCAATTTTGTTCTGTGAGCTTCAGCTTTTGTGCCGCAGTGTGCAGTGTCCTTTTATTGGTATGTGGTCCTCTCAGTTCTTTTCTTTTTTGAATTTTTCTGCATTTCCATTCTTGCACTTTCTTTCATAAGTGCATAAACCACCGCAATCCGGAACTCCTTCAGTGACGTTGTTGCTTCATCGATTCTTTTCTGGAACAAAAAAAAAAAAAAAAAAAAAAAAAAAAAAAAAAAAAAAAAAAAAGATTTACAGTCGTGACATGCAGCATATGCCAAAACATTCTGAGCGACCATCTTTCACTTTTCCTATCAATGTCATATAGAGATTTCAGCATGTCTGCTTTGTGCACGTACCCCATATGCATTGCGTACTGTTTCACAAGTATAGGGCATGAAATCTCAATTACTGACCTATCGAGACACTGGTTCTCTGCAGTGGATCATGAAAATGATACAAAAATCGAAGTCCCTTCCTGGCCTTCCATATCAATGCAGACATACCTTCTTCTGTGTATCTATAGTCGTATTTTCCGCGCTAAAGACGTTTTTCAGGCTTCTAATCTTTGTGAAAGTACTTTTAACCTCTTTTTATTGTCTCAAAAGTATGCACACCATGTTCAGCAAGATACACTACTGGTCATTAAAATTGCTACACCAAGAAGAAATGCAGATGATTAACGGGTATTCATTGGACAAATATCTTATACTAGAACTGACTAGTGATTACATTTTCACGCAATATAGGTGCATAGATCCTGAAACATTGGTACCCAGAACAACCACCTATGTCCGTAATAACGACCTTGATACGCCTGGGAATTGAGTCAAACAGAGCTTGGATAGCGTGTACAGGTACAGATGCCTATCCAGCTTCAACACGATACCATAGTACATCATGAGTAGTGACGGGCGTATTGTGACCAACCAGTTGCTCGGCCAACATTGACCAGACGTTTTCAGTTGGTGAGAGATCTGGAGAATGTGCTGGCCAGGGCAGCAGTCGAACATTTTCCGTATCCAGAAAGGCTTTACAGTAGCTGCAACATGCAGTCGTGCATTATCCTGCTGAAATGTAGGGTTTCGCAGGGATCGAATGGAGAAGAGCCACGGATCGTAACAAATCTGAAATGTAACGGCCATGCGAACAATATGTGACCGAGACGTGTAACCAATGGCACCCCATTCCATTACGCCGGTGATACGCCAATATGGCGATGACCAATAGAACGTTTCACTAGGCAACGCCGGTCAACTGCTGTGTGTATGAGAAATCGGTTGGAAACTTTCCTCATGTCAGCACGTTGTAAGTGTCGGCACTGGCGCCAACCTTGTGTGAACGGTCTGAGAAGCTAATCATTTGCATATCACAGCATCTTCTTCCTGTCGGTTAAATTTCGCGTCTTTAGCATGTTATCTTCGTGGTGTAGCAATTTTAAAGGCCAGGGGTGTGTTTCATTAAGCTAAGAGATATGAAAAATTATATATTTTTGACATTACAGCGTTCAAATTAATGAAATTCGCAATTTGAGATTAGTTAGGGTTTCACTGTACTAGGTTTAGATGAAATACCAAAGTGCGGCGAATGAAAATTTGTACCCGGCCGGGATTGGAACCCGGCATCTCTGCTTACTAGGCAGACGCGTTGACCATTCCGCCACCGCGGACACAGTGACTAATCCGCCTGCAGATGACTCTTCCCTGCACGTCTCCCGCCACACCCAAATCTCCATTCGCCACACTGTCTCTTTCCTATAACCACAGTCTATTATGTTCTGTAATTCTCGCAGCCTCAGTGCTGTATTTACGCGTCTGCCTTGTATGCAGGCGATCCCGGGTTCGAATCCCAGCTGAGCACAAATTTTCATTCGCCGCACTTTGGTATTTCATCTAAACCTAGTACTGTGAAGCTGTCAAAGTAAATCGCAAGGTTTTTGTTCACCCATTTATTTTTCTAGACATTTACCAGTAGTCGCTAGATATTTCTGCTTAGCACTAGCATCGGAGGTTTCACGCGAAAGCCACTGCTCGTTCCGAACATCATTGATGAAATGGTGGTGTCAGGTAGAAACCACTGGTACACAGAGGTGTTAAACTACAGGGGTGCCCATCGTCGGCTGGAGCAGCTGGTGGTCGGCGCTCCCCCCCTGGTCGTATTGATCGTCGGTGTCTGCTAGGGCTGCAGGTGGCGGCTCTGAGACCGGAGGCGCCTCGCGGTCCTCAGCGGTACGTGCCCCGCATGTGCTCCCCGGCCAGAGGCTATCGCTGCCTCAGAGGGCCGACGCTGCGGCTACTCGCAGCAAACGGCGCCCCCTCTACCCTCCACACGCCGCTGCTGGAGTCTGCTCTCTTATTAAGGCGGTCCACACACGCGGCCAATCGTCCCAGGTGCTGCCGCTGCCGCTGCAGCTGCCGCCGTCCTGCTATAGCGGCCGTAGCGGGCCGGACGTGTGAGTGCCACGCCCCCTCGCCTCAAGCGCCACTGTCAGCAAGGGTCGCCAGTGGAACGAGATGCGCCACCGCTGCTCAACGAGTGTACCAATCGCCGTACTGCAGTATTAAGCGTTATTATGGTTTTACACTACCACAGTTCTACGGACAGGGAATTGTAGAACCTACTATAGTTTTTGTTTAATTTTATTTACTCATTTGTTATTATTTAATTACCAGTTGTACCCAACCACGCTTTACTGCGGCTTGTTTCAGATTAAAATGGAAAAGAAAGAAAAGACAAAGCACACTCCTCTACTCATCTATATATATATATATAAACTCAAGTACCGCTGAACTGATTTGGCTAATTTTAATCTTGAAATATTAGTATAAGTCCATGGAAGGTTTAAACGGCGATAAAATATGGAAAAGTTGTCCGGAAAAACAAGAAAATCGGGAAAAGCTGAAACTGTAATATATATATATATATATTACAGTTTCAGTTTTTCCCGATTTTGTTCTTTTATATATATATATATATATATATATATATATATATATATATATATATATATATATATATATGTGTGTGTGTGTGTGTGTGTGTGTGTGTGTGTGTGTGTGTGTTAAAATTAGTCTCACAAAGCCCTTAAGGGCATGTTCACCCTCCTCAGGCTTGTGCCCCCCCCCCCTCAGAAAAAAATTCTGCATCTGCTACTGCAGTGTATGTTTCCAGCTGTGGAAGATGCGACAGAGCTCTAAAGAAAACGAATTAGTATTATGATCATGTGGTTGTAAAAACTTTGCACTGTCGAAGCATTGTCAGTATGATGTGTTAGTGGAGGTAAATTATTGTTCTTTGGTCGAGAATCGACGGGTTTTGTAAATCTACTATAGTTTGGGGCCTTAAAGTGTGTGTGTGTGTGTGTGTGTGTGTGTGTGTGTGTGTGTGTGTGTGTGGAGAGAGAGGTAATGGTAAAGAAGAAAATGTGGGAGTACCTAGTGGCCACACATGACTTCAGCATGGAAGGAAGTTGTACGGGGAGCAGCAACGTGATTGTGGACAATTGTAATACTGTTGGAATCGATTGTTTAACGTGGTTGACGTTGAATTGTCGAGTAAAAATATTGAAAGGTATATTTCTGTGGGTGTGTTGAAAAAAAAAAAAAAAAAAAAAAAAAAAAAAAAAAAAAAAAAAAAAAAGAGCTTATGGTTGGTGGGGAGGAAGGACGGTATGCAAATGTTTTGTTCACTTGATATTAAAGGATAGGCGTGGGTCACCCACCATCGAACATTTAATTAATTTATCCTCGTTACAATACTACAGTAACCGTTCTTGAAATAAAGGGGGTTTCACCTCTTACGTGACTACCTTTAAAAGAAACAGTTATATAAACCCTATGGTGTGTTATAATTCAACGTTGTAACAAATTTCAATCGTGCAAGAGTTTTTTGAGACTAACAGTTTACCACAAACAAATATTTACATTATTCGTTTTAGGTCATGAAATGACTATTTTACTCCTGGAATTAATTTATTTTATCCAGACGTCCTCTTGAATTTCAGCACGTCATCAGTAGATTGGTATATCGAGTAATAACATTTTGTTCACACATGTAGCTTTAGCAGTTTATAAACAGTCCACTACATTTTAATTAAAATAATTAGCTTGTCACTGTTAAAATATTGAAAGTTTCGTCTTTGTTATTCCTCCCACAGGTTGAAGTCCCACAACCACACAATTTCTTTAATGATATGCATTTAAAATAAATAGTTGGTTCGCGAAGTAAATTCCGGTTTGATTTCTCACCCCGCATTGTTACAATCGCACTTCCCCTAATATGCAGTATAATCCTTGGTTCAAGCATTCCCTAATGACGGGTTATAGAACTCGGTCTGTGTAGTGTGTCGATGTAATGCTTATTTATAATAGGATCGTTGATCAAAAATCCCGCCGTGATGAATCTGCTAGCAACAAGCGCAAAGTTGATCAAAACCCAGTTTTCCACGATCTAGTAAATTACTGTTCCTGAAATTTGTGGAAGCTAAAAAGCAACAGCATTAATCGTAAACTTACGGTTACTCACAATCATTTCTTACGTCTCATCATAACCACATGTGGGCGTCCCTTCGTTCATCGTCATCCAAGTGATCACGCCATTCCATAAATTTTCGGTCTCATCTTCCCACAATTAAACCACTCAATGCGTTTACTCCGTAACCCTCGCATATTTGTAGATGGATGTCACTTTGTTCAATATTCGTGCCATTCAGAAAAAGAATCAAAGATCTCAGTTTCACGATTCCGTTATAAGCAATCACTGCGAGTGACACATAACGCGGAAGAAGTGGAAATGGCGGTATCTCTTTCTGCTTGAAGAATAGATACTACTACACCTGATCGAATAGTAATTGTAGCAGTGCCTCAGAGAAAATTAAAACAGAACATAGTTTCAGAAATACCATCGTAGTAGTAATATAACTGGAAAAAGAGTCGTGTAGTATTGTGTATCAGAAAAGGAATCAGTTTACAAAATTTTTGCCACTAACAAAGCTTTAATTTCGGCGAGTGAAATGATCAGAAACAACATTTATCGTGTAACTAGACATCAATGGGTAAAGTTATACTTTTATACTTACAGAGTTGCCATCATAGTGTGGTAAAGTTGGCAACGACCTTTGAATGCTTTTTCAAATCATTAACCCATAGAGTAACGGAAATAATCGTTTACGTTAACCATACAATAAATGATTAATGCTGTTTCTGCTCAATGGGTTGATATGTACTCTTATCCGGTCAGTACATTTAATATTCTCCTTAGGCGAACGTTTCGTTTCTAACATTGCAACTCAACAACGACGATATAAATTTGAAGATTTCAAAGCGGAAAAAGAAAAAGTCGCATTCTCATTGATTCACTGAATGTTTTGTTTGAACCTACGGTTTGTGTGTCCTCCTTTTTTTCTTACTTTGTCCTCCTTTTTGAAACTGTTTGTCTTTTTTCTTTTCACCCTTTGTCTGGTCACCCTACATGGACGCAAATGCTAATATTGTCACTGTGGCCTCAACAAGCGCCTACTGTGATCTGCGGTTGTACCAGATAACACTCAACTCCATAAGGCGTTGTGAGATTTCTTTTTCTTTTTTTTTTGTAGTTTTAGGGCGCACAACTTCTACGGTCATTAGCGCCCAGACAAGAACAGAGATTCGCTAGACCTCAAAAAAAAAAAAAAAAAAAAAAAAAAAAAAAAAAAAAAAAAAAAAAAAAAAAAAAAAAGGCAACTGCCAGTTATTAGAACATCAAGAAGAGGCTAAAAACGAAAGATAAAATACAATTAAAGAGGTTAAATAACCTTTGATAAGTTGGCCAAGTTGATAAAACACAAAACTCGAGCACCTGCTCGTGTGTCATCAGCTAAAATTTCCTCCAGAGTAGACGGAAAGTGAAGGGCTACACGGAGATGATTAAAATTAACACAAGACAGTAAAACATGTCGCACTGTCAGCAATTCACCGCAGGAGCACAGCGGTTCAGGGTCGGCGGATAGCAAGTGACGGTGGCTGAAACGGCAGTGACCGATCCGCAACCGGGCCAGGATGACCTCCTCTCGCCGAGAGGGGCGTGAGGAGGTCCTCCAAGCGGTCGGGATGGGTTTTACAGTTCTCAATTTAATCTTGTACAGTGAAAACCACGCACTGTGCCATGACGACACGATAATCCGGCGAAGAGCCCGTTGAACATCGCCCGATGGAACGCAAAAGGTAGCCATGCGAGGCAAAAGAGCTGCGGCCTTGGCTGCTATGTCGGCGGTCTCATTCCCGGGCACACCCACGTAGCAACTGGAGGGAGCGTTGGATCCGATACACGAGAGGATGGTTCGAGAAAGGGTCCTTAAGACTCTGTAGGGCACTAAGGGAGTCCGAACATATGGCATAGAAAGGTTCGCGGTGGCGGCAGGTATACAAAACGGCCTGGTGGAGGGCAAAAAGCTCAGACGTGAAATTCGAGCACCGGTCAGGGAGCTTGTATTGGAAACGGTTGTCCCCGACGACGAAGGCAGATCCGACACCGGCAGTGCTCTTGGAACCATCAGTGTAAATAAATATGGCATTATCGAACCGCGAACGGAGTTCGACAAGCCTCGAGCGGTACACCAAATCCGGAGTGCTCTCCTTGGGGAGTGAACTAAGTTCAAGGTGCGTGTGAAGCTGCGCCTGATGCCACGGTGGCAATGGGCTTTTGCTCAACCGAAAGGTGGAAGGAAGGGTAAAATCGAGCCGCTGTAGCAGGCGGCGAAACCGAACTCCAGGTGGAAGCAAGGCAATCACAGACAACTGATATTGGCGATCGAGTGAGTCGTCAAAAAAAAAAAAAAAAAAAAAAAAAAAAAAAAAAAAAAATCGGTAAGATGGATGGTTGGGCATCGACCGCAGGCGGCATGCGTACCGACACAAGAGTATGTCACGCCGAGTGGTCTAGGGTAATACAGCAGCCTCGGCATACAGACTTTCAACAGGGCTGATATAGAATGCTCCGGTCGCCAGACGTAATCCCCGATGGTGAATAGATAGAGTTGAGACGGCGGAGAATCGACGGCCGTGCAGAAGAGTATACAAGGCTTCCGTAGTCGAGCTTCGACTGAATGGCCTGGTACAGGCGAAGCAGGACGGTACGATCCGCTCCCCAAGACGTGCCACTGAGGACACGAAGAACATTAAGGGATCGGGCACAACGGGCAGCCAGGTAGGACACGTGTGTGGACCAGCAAAGTTTACGATCCAACATGAGTCCCAAGAATTTCGTAGTCTCCACGAAAGGGAGAGCAACAGGGCCGAGACGTAGAGATGGTGGAAGAAATTCCTTGTATCTCCAGAAGTTTATACACACCGTTTTCTCCGTGGAGAATCGGAAGCCGTTTGCGATGCTCCAGGAATATAGACGGTCAAGACAGCGTTGAAGACAACGCTCCATGAGACACGTCCGCTGGGCGCTGCAATAAATTGCGAAAACGTCTACAACAAGGGAGCCGGAAACGTCGGCTGAAAGGCAATCTACGATAGGATTGATTGCAATGAGAAAGAGAGCCACACTCAAGACGGAGCCCTGCGGTACCCCATTCTCCTGGCGAAATGTATCTGACAAAACAGAGCCCACCCGTACCCGGAACTTGCGATCCACCAAAAACGCTTGAGTAAAATGAGGGAGGCGACCCCGAAGGCCCCATGAGTGCAACGTGCGGAGAATGCCCGCTCTCCAACAGGTATCGTATGCCATCTCCAAGTCGAAGAACACTACTACTGTTTGACGCTTCTTTAGAAAGTTATTCATAATGAAGGTCGACAACGTAACGAGGTGATCAGCAGCAGAGCGGTGTCGACGAAAACCGCATTGGACATTTGTTAGGAGACGGCGAGATTCGAGGAGGCAGACCAACCGAGCGTTAACCATGCGTTCCATCACCTTACAGACGCAGCTCGTCAGAGAAATGGGGCGATAACTGGAAGGAAGATGTTTGTCCTTCCCTGGTTTCGGGATGGGGACAACAATGGCTTCACGCCAACTTGTGGGAACATGACCTTCAGTCCATATGGGATTATAGGTACTAAGAAGAAAACACTTGCCCGCAGGTGAGAGGTTCTTCAGCATCTCAATATGAATGGAATCGGGCCCGGGAGCAGAAGATCTGGACAGGGCGAGAGCACGGTCTAGCTCCTGCATGCTGAAGGCGACATTATAATGTTCACGATTAAAAGAGTGGAAAGAAGGCGGCCGTGCCTCCTCTACCTGTTTGCGAGGGAGAAAGGCAGGGTGGTAATGGGCAGAGCTCAAAACCTCCGCGAAGAAATGGCCCAATGCGTTGGAAACATCAGCGGGGTCCACAAGGACTGCGTTCTCCACGGTCAGGCCAGGAATCGGGGAGTGGACCTTGATGCCGGATAAACGGCGTAGGTCACCCCAAACAAACGTGGAGGGAGTAAAACGGTTAAAAGAACTAGTAAAAGCAGTCCAGCAAGCTCTTTTGCTGTCGTTTATGATGCGACGACATTGCGCTCTCATAATTTATACAATTCTCCGAAGTTGGGTGGCGGCGGAAGGTGTGTAAAGTACGGCGCCGGGCTCTAAGCGCGTCGCGGCAGGCTGCAGTCCACCAAGGGACCGGAACACGACGTGGAGAAGAGGATTTACGAGGTATGGTGAGAATAACCTCTGTGAGGTATTCGACCTGACTGTCACAGCTGGGAAAATCCTGATCGTTAAAAACAGCCATGGAAGAATAAAGCCCCCAGTCGGCTTTAGAAATGTTCCAACTTGTGGGACGAGGAGATGGGGAATGATGCAGGAAGTGGATGATACAAGGGAAATGGTCACTCGAGTACGTGAAAGAAAGTGCATACCACTCAAACTGACCGGCAAGCTGAGGAGTGCATATCGCAAGGTCTATGTGGGAGTAAGTATGGGTTGTGTCAGAAAGGAAGGTCGGTGCACCGGTGTTGAGGCAGACAAGATTGAGGTGTTGGAGAAGGTCCACCAAAAGGGAGCCTCTCGGACAAGGTGCCGGAGAGCCCCATAGGGGGTGGTGGGCATTGATGTCGCCTACCAACACGAAAGGTGAAGGGAGTTGGTCGACGAGGTGTAGCACATCTGCCCGAGTAAGGGCAGATGACGATGGCGAATAGACAGTACAGAGGGAAAAGGTAAATGAGGAGAGAGTGATGCGGACGGCAACTGCCTGTAGGTGAGTATGCAAGGAAATGGAATGGTAATAGACGTCGTCTCGAATGAACATCAGAACCCCTCCATGGGCTGGGGTACCATCCACAGGTGGCAGGTCGAAACGCACAGAGGTGTAGTGGGGAAAGTCTGCACGATCACTTGGACGCAACTTAGTTTCTTGGAGACAGACTAGAAGCGGGCAGTGCAGTCGAAGGAGTAGTTTTAACTCCTCTCGATTGGAACGAATGCCGCGAATATTCCATTGAAGGAGCGCCATGATAAAAAATGAGATAAGAAATGAGGATAAAAACGAACAAGCAAGTGGGGTCACCTCGACGGCCGCTGAGGACCGGATTTCGAGGGAGCACTGCTATCGCTGTCTAGGGGCAAAGGGTCGTGGTCCATAGGTTCGACCGACGCGCCTGCAACCTCCCTGAATTGATCAGGAGGGGCAGTTTCCACCGCCGGTAAAGGGCCGGGTGCTCGGCAGACGGAGCGTCCCGGTGAAACAGAAGACGGCCGAGGCCGGCAACTGTTGGGTGGCGTGACTGTTGGATGGCGGGGAAGGAGGGGGGCTAATCTTTTTGTGAGCCTTCTTTGAGGCATGACGGCCAGAGGAAGCGGTTGAAGATGGAGAAGACGTAGTCTTGAGGAAGTCTTCACGAACAGGTTCTTTTTTTGAACTGCGGGTAACGGATTTCGGTGCCCGGGATGTTTGGGAACTGGCTGACGAATGTACTGTAGAACGGGCAGAAGGGATCGGAGAGGTGGAACGAGCAATTTTCGGGCTAGCCGACCTGATAACAGTGTCACAGAATGTTAAGTCGCAGGTCTGAATGACTACCTCCTTAGTTGGTCGAGGTGAGGTGAGGACCTGGCTGACAGTACCTGATGGGAGTAC
This sequence comes from Locusta migratoria, assembly GCA_026315105.1. Lineage (NCBI taxonomy): Eukaryota > Metazoa > Arthropoda > Insecta > Orthoptera > Acrididae > Locusta > Locusta migratoria. Next base: position 381,660,995 of record CM048750.1, on the reverse strand, counting down.
ACCGGGCTTCCTACTCGCTAATAACTTCCGAGCGGCATAGGTGGAGACCTTCTCCTTGACACGAATCTCTTGGATGACCCGCTCTTCTTTATAAACGGGGCAGTCCCGCGAAGAAGCAGCATGGTCACCCATGCAATTAATGCAGCGAGGGGATGGAGGAAGACAGTCACCCTCATGGGCGTACCTGCCACAGGTGGTGCACTTTGCTGCATTCGGACAAGACTTACTGGTATGGTTATATCTCTGGCAATGGAAGAAGCGCGTAGGGTTTGGTATATACGGACGAACGGAGATGACTTCGTAGCCCGCTTTCACCGTAGACGGTAGGTCAACCCTGTCGAAAGTCAGGAAACACAGTACGAGTTGGCACGAGGTCATTGTTAACCTTTTTCATGACGCGATGGACTGTCATAACTCCCTGATCAGTCATATAGCTGAGTATTTCCTCATCGGATAACCCATCCAGGGATCTCATGAAGACTACACCCCGTGAAGAGTTGAGGGTGCGGTGAGCCTCCACTTTTACTGGGAAAGTATGAACTAGTGTAGCCCGAAGTAATTTTTGTGCCTGGAACGCACTCAATCTCAAGCAAAAAGGTCCCATTGCGCTGCCTGGAGCAGGTCTTCAAGGGAGCTGCGATCGCATCGACACCCTTCTGAATGATGAACGGATTCACACCAGAAAAATCCTTATCGACAGTACGTGACACCACCAGGAACTTAGGAATGTTAGGCAATACTTTCTGTGGCTGAGAATCATCATGTTTCCGCTTATGGATCAGGGTTATATATGATGTGGAGGTTTCATAGCGGAGGTGTCCCCCATGATTACCGGCGTCTCCGATGGCGCGCTCCTTCCTTGTGGGGGCCCTCACTGACGGCACACCCGCCTGAGGTGACTGTTCGCATCTCAGGTCACACCTCCCGAGAACGGACGGAGGGACCAATCGGCATGTTCGGAAGGTATCAGCTCGGGTAATCACCCCTCCCTAGGCCCGGCCTTTACCGGGGGTACGTACGTGCTCTAATGTCTACTCGGTGCGGGGAGTTACGCCTTACCCCGTCACCAGCTACGCAGAGCGTGGGTTGACCTTCAGACACGCACAGGGAGGAAAAAAGAAGGAGAGAGAGGGATGAAGGAGGGAGAATCTCAAACGCCGAGGCGGAGATTAAAGAGCAGGTCGAGGACAAGGAGAAAGGAGAAAGGGGGGAAGGCTAAAGAACAGGAAAGGAAGAGAAGGAAGAGGACCAAGAAAAGAGGAAGTAAGAGAAAACGAAAAAAGAAACCTTGGACTTACTAAAAACGCCCGTCTCCGGGCGAAGGCACAAACCGGGGGGAAAGAGGGAAGTGGCCTGGGGCGGAAGAAAGGTCGCTTCAGCTCGGGGCCCCGTGCGCGCCACACACGTACCCACAAAAGAGCTGTGGGCCCTCTGGAGGGGGGGGGGGGGCGTTATGAGATGGCGCTGTACGTCACGCGATGCCGCGTATAGACATGAGATGTCGATCATTTCTGGGGAACATACTAATGTATATGACCCTTGAATATGAACTTCCTCTCTGCGTGGTTATGGAATATTGCCCCAAACTTGCGACTGGATAGGGGATTTCCTGTCAGAGAGGACACAGTTCGTAGTAATCGATGGTAATGCATCGACTAAAACAGAGGTGATATCGGGCATTCCACAGGGTAGTGTCATTGGTCCTTTGCAGTTCCTTGTTTACATAAACGATTTAGGGCGGAATTTAAGTAGCTCCCTTAGGTTGTTTGCAGATGACGCCCTCATTTACCGTCTAGTAAAATCATCTGAAGATCAAAAATAACTGCTGAACGATCTGAATAACATATCAGTATGGTGTAAAAATTGGCAGTTGTTTACATGATAAATCAATCAAATGTGAAGGCCGTAAACTCCACTAAATACCTAGGAATTACTATTACTTCAGACGTAAACTGGAAGGAACACGTAGATAATGCACTAGGAAAGGCGAACCAAACACTGCGTTTTATTGACAGAACCCTTAAAAGATGCAACAGAACTACTAAGGGAACTGCAAACACTACGCTTGTCCGTCGTTTTTTGGAGTATTGCTGCCCAGTGTGGCATCCTTATCAGGTGGGTTGGACGGAGAACATCGAAAGAGTCCAAAGAAGGACAGCTCGTTTCGTATTGTCACGATACAGGGGTGACAGCGTTACGGAAATGATACAGGATCTGGGATGAGAATCATTACAACAATGGCGCTTATCGGTGCGGTGTGGGCTACTTAAGAAACTCCAATCACCAACATTCTCCTCCGAATGCGAAAATATATTGTTGACTCCCACTTACATATGTAGAAATGATCATCAGAATAAAATACGAAAAATCAGAGCTCGAACGGAGAGATTCAGGTGTTCTTTCTTCCCGCGCGCTATTCGAGAATGGAATGGGATATAAAGAGTTTAACGGTGGTTCGATGAACCCTCTGCCAGGCACTTAAATGTGATTTGCAGAGTATCCCATGTAAATGTAGTAGATGTTTTGTCTTTCAAGGCGTTCTGTTTCATCTCAACATAATGTACACAACGTGAGTTAAAAGGTTTTCCCTCGTGTCTGAGGGTATTCCTTAGGATATTTGGAACAAAAAATGTAAATAAAATAAAGGTATCAGGTCCGTAACTAAGGAGTTACAGTAATTGAAAACTCGCTAAAATGGCATTATAGAACATTTATCGTAGGAATCCACAATCAAAACATTCAAGTAATAATTAATTTCAACTAGTGTTTTCAACCTGTGGGTTACGGGCCCCTGGGTGGGGGGGGGGCGGAGGTAGGTCGCAAAATATTGTTGAGGGGATCGCCGTCACGGAAGGGTGAATTTACATTAGCCCAGTGCATGTTTGAAAGCTGCGATTTCATAACACAAATCATAGGCCTAAGAAAATGAAAACTCTTATTAAAATTACGTAGCTTAATTCGTTATTTATAGCAATAAATACACTGTGTCAACGTCGAAGAAAAGAAATGTCAAAAAACAGTTTTCATAAACAAATCTGATAGTTAAATTAACAAGATGCAGTCAGTAATATTGAGAGAAAAAAACCCTACTTTTTTACAGATTGACTCTACATTATGGTCTTGCTTAGTGAAGGTAATTCGATTTTGTGTCTTTCCTGCAATGCGTAACATTCGTTATGCAACTAATATTTTTCTGTTGGAATAAATCTGAAATTAGTATAACGTGTTCCGTTCTGGAAAATTAAGAAAAAAAATCTTATATAATACAGCACATTTTCCTTACTAAAATGTTATATCAACACAAGCGACTTAAATTTGTTGCGTTTGAGATCACACACACCAATATACGAGGCGCGTCCAGAAAGTAAGTTCCGTTTGGTTATATGAAACGAACGGGTACAGATACAGAAAAAAATATTGAGTGTACAAAACTCTACTTACATTTCGCGTAAAGATCACAAAGACAAGATAAGAGAAATTAGGGCTCGTACGGAGGCATATAGGCATTCTTTTTTTCCTCGTTCAATTTGGGAGTGGAGTAGGAAAGGAAATGCCTAGTAGTGGTACAGTGTATCCTCCACCACGCACCTTACGGTGAATTGCGGAGTATGTATGTAGATGTAGAACTGTTAAACTACTTTTCTACATAGCTTCAGAAATTTTGTAGGCAATTGTCATAGCATGGCACAAGGTTTTGTGTCTTTTTCATAGAATGTTGCCGCCTGTGTATTCAACCATGTGGTAACATGTTCTTTCAGCTCGTCATCGTCGTTGAAGTGTTGTCCACCAAGGACCGATTTTAGGTCTAAGAAGAGGATTACTGTCAAAACATTTTTTTTTTCACGATAATGCCTCACCTCACACACCGAATGTGACCAAACAATTCTTACGGAAATTTCAATGGGACCTCTTTGATCATCCTCCATACAGCTCGGACCTCTCTCCTAGCGACTTTCATCTATTCTTACACCTGAAATCTGTACCTGGTGGTGAACACTTCAACGATGATAAAGAGCTGTTACCACATGGTTGAATACACAGGCGGCAACCTTCTGTGAAGGATGCATGCAAAAACTTGTGGCACGCTATGACAAGTGCCTACAAAATTTCGACAGTTATGTGGAAAAGTAGTGTAAGAGTTGCAGAATTTTGTCCAATAAAAATTTCTTCTGTATCTGTGTACAATTTCATTTTATTACCAAACGGAACTTAATTTCTGGACGCGCCTCGTTTATGTGAAAGATACAATAGAAACAATTTACCTACGCACAAAACTTTGACATTACTAGAAATTTACGAATTCAATGATTTGTTGATACTAGAACTGTCACATAATTATTTTTCTTTTAACACCAAAATTTACCACCAGAAAGATGGTCTACCTGTGGGGAGTTGCCTTGCAAGTTTGCTTGCAGACATATTCATCAACGACCTAGAATGTAGTTTTCTTTAAGAAATGCCCCAAATATTAAGCAAGAAAGGAATAAAATAAACCTCTTCCAAGCAATTGGTGAAAATAAATACCTGTAAATATGCCAACTAGAAATAGGTGAAAATCCGAAACGCGTCATGGCTATATAAAACGTATTAAAAAGTGGTTGCTTGGAGGATATATTAAAATAAAATAATAAGACACACAATGGTTGTTTTGCTGTTCGAGGAAGGGGGTTCCCAGAATATTTTTACTTGGAAGGCTGCAAAACGCCGTTTTAAACAATTTTGTAGCAGTCTCTTGCGTTCAGTGTGGATTTAAAGCAAGTCTGCAAAATTTCCTCCCTGCATTTGAGGGTAGAATTCACACGGGAGGGAACCGCGCGAGTAGTATTTCGTTATTTCACATGCCAGTTCCTCATTGACGTTGCGGCTTTGAAAATGCGTTGTGTAAATTCTTCTGCTGTTTGCACACAAACTTCGTACACCACGTGTTTCATCCACATCCAGATGCAGTAATATAGGGGTGTTAAATCTGGGGATCTGGCAGGCCAGTTGATAGGGCCCCCGTGATCTATCCGTCGATGTGGGATTGCTGAGTAACATAATCTGTTACTGCATGGTGGAAGTGTGCAGTGCTCCGACGTAAATTTAGCGTCATGTTTCCGGAGGAATATTTTCAAGAAGCTTCGGTAAGTCTTCTCGTAAACAGTTACCGTACATCTGACCATTTAAATTTCCAGGGAAAATAAACGGCACAAGACAGTGATAAGAACAGAAGTGCAATATGCAGCAGAAACACTCTCCCTCAAGAACAGAGGACTAGTAGATGAGCTCGAGAGGAAGGAAATGGCAATTTTGAGGAAACTTCTTGGTGGGCACAAAAAGTTGGTGAAACATGGGTAAAGATGACCAATGAGAAGGTATATAAATTTATTAAACAAGTTACAACGGAGATGAGAAAGAGAATGCTTATGTTCTTCGGTCATCTGGTGGGAATGCAGATTAACGAAGAAAATCTTCAATTTAATTCAACAGAAGAAAACACCCGACCGTTGGTTGCAAGGAATAAAGACAGACCTCGTGGAACTTGGAATCACAGAAATGGACGCGATGAATAGGGACAATTACAGAAAGGCAGTAACTGAATTCGAGGTTTTTCAAGAGGCCCCCACAAAGAAGAACAACAGGAAACTGACAGTTGAACATCTGGCAATAATGGCAGCAGCCCTAGAGAAGAGAAAGAAAAAACTGAATATGAAATAAAATTTGTAACGCGGTCCTTAGTTGGCCAATTCGTGTAAATAAATAAATAAATGGCTCCAGTAACTGGTCACACGCAACACCATACCAGACATCCACACTAAATCTGCGTTGAAAGAGAGATAGTACCGATGTAGCATGGGGATTTTCGTCTGCCCGAACATACATATTTTGCTTGTTGTTGATGGTATCTCTTGTAAAGGATGCCACATCACTGAGCATTATGAAGCGATAGAACTGCCTATTTGCATTTCAGCAGGTACAAACGTGCATCTACATCTACAAATATACTCTGCAAATCACATTTAAGTGCCTGGCAGAGGGTTCATTAACCACGTTCATAACTTTTCTCTACCGTTCCATTCCTAATAGCGCGCGGGAAGAAAGAACACCTAAATTGTTCCGTTTTCCATCTGATTTCTTTTATTTTATTGGGATGGTTATGTCTCCCTAAGTAGGTGGGTGCTAGCAAAATATTTTCACATTCAGAAGTAAAAGTCGGTGATTGAAACTTCGCAAACAGATCACGCCGCAATGAATAACGTCTTTCTTTTCATGATTTCCACCCCAATTCGTGCAACATTTCCGTGACGCTTCCCCCCCCCCCCCCGTAACATGATAGAACAAAACGAGCTGCCCTTCTCTGAAACTCCTCAATGTCTTCCGTCAGTCCCACCTGGTGAGGGTCCCACAAGGGGCAACAGTGGTCCAGGAGAGGACGCACAATTGTGATGTAGGCAGTCTCTTTGGTGGAGCTGGTGCATCTTCGAAGCGTTCTGCCAATGAAACGAACCTTTGGCTCGCCTTCCCCACAATATTTTCTATGTGTTCTCTCCAGACAAAGTTGTTGGTAATTGGAAGTCCTAGGTATTTGGTAGAATTTACGACCTTAAAGTTTGACTGATTTATCGCATAATTGAAGTTCAGCGGATTTCTTATAGTGGTCATGTGTAGAAGGTTGGCAGAATCATGTGGTTCTAGATGATGAACATTCTGCACAAGAAAAGGATACAGTCCATTATCATCGAGAATCCTGTGTACCTTAGATTGTGAAACGTTCAATCGGGTAGCTTGTAACCAGGTGGCTACTTCTTAATGTGTGTATACAAAAACTTGCAAGAACTAGAATATGATTAGTGTACATCTGAAAGGAACTATTATTGCGTAACGGAGAGCAAGGACAGCGATCTATCGCAATCTGACTTCAAACATAAAGAAAAGTAAATAAAGACAAATTATTTATGTTTGATGTTCTGGACCTGGCAGTGTTGGCCCTGTTCTCAAGTCTCAATAAAGAGCCGACCGCGGTGGCCGAGGGGACTTAGGCGCTCCAGTCACGGTCTGCACGGCCACTACGGTCGGGGGTTCAAATCCCCCCTCGGGCATGGATATTTGTGCCGTCCTTAGTTGTCAGTAGTTCATAAGTAGTTTGTAAGTTTAGGGACTGATGACCCCGTAGTTAAGTCCCATAGACCCTACAAACATTTGAACATTTTTCATCTTGAACGTGAACTGCGCTCTACTGAATTAAGAATGTCTTCCTCTTCTTGAACGTCCTGATCTATTTCTGAGTGAATACGAATACTGCGAAAAGTACCAATTTCTAGCAATGTTCTATATGTTCCACTAAATGTGTTGGCACTTTGACTTCTACGGTTAGGATACCGACGGTTACATTCGGCAACAACAGTTTTCGCAAAACCATCACAGAAGCCCAAAATGTAAACCATTTCTCCACACTCTTGCGATGAAAACTTGTTAGGCATTGCAAAGTATATTGTACAACGGAGTCAGTAAAAGGAACAGTGACTGCAGTATCAACAACGTGGTTGTTATGCAAACATACCACTCGCTGCAATTGTCTACCAAAGACTGATCACTGTGAACTCAAGTGGTGCACTCCATACTCTGTGGCACGTTTCGGAACACTTTCGTAGCTCCTTAATGATGGATCTGATCCCATAACTGTATTTACATTTTTGTTCCAAATAACCTAAGGAATACCCTCCTGCAAGCGGGAGAAAACCTGTATAGACGCAGATGTCGATGTTTTTGTGTTATATGAAACATTCTACATCAGTACAAAATGCTTTTCCTTACAAGAAACGTGTGTTTCCTAATAACTTTGTTTGATGTACAGACCTAACTTCGTGGTTTCTAGTGTAGTGGCTTCTCTGAAGCTCGTTGCCCTCTTTCGCGTAGTTTCGTTCTCTGATATTTCCTACAAAGTCTTACGGACGATGAACTAAATTATGAATGTACTTTGCCTCAAACTAGATATATTTGAAACCCGCGGAATTCGGTTCCATCCTAGAATACTGCAGAAAGCGTGTAATGATATCTAGTGCGTAGTTTCCGCTGTGCCAGTATATCTGACCGAGAGTGGCAACGCTTCGATAGATACAGTGGATGCGGAAACCGTAAGCAGGAATTGAGATCCACTGATCTGTGAAAACAATTCCCTCCGCTAGTGGACATGGAAGTCGCATTAGTTTCGACTTTGAAAGGGGTGAAACGACAAATCTGTCCTGATTTTATGGCCACCACATATGACGCTTCTTCGTATTTTCAGAGCGAGTAGCTGTTGTACACATCTTAATGTAGAAATAACGATATTAACAACAAGTCGTTTCTGCGAATATCGTATGTTCGTTTCATTTCTTTCAATTAACTTGCTCGTGAAGAATAGCTTCGACAGTGCACTACATGTTTTTTGAAGGTGGGACGTCAAAAAATCACACCTACATTCTCAATGTATGCAGTGAGCGACTATTTTGTGTCCGTAACAAATCGGCCAGTATTCAGAGAATTTAGCGCAGCAGACTACGTTCCACAGAGTGTACAGAATTTATTTAACAAAGGTTATATGCTTTCCCTTGCAACAGTTTCAGCAGGTGACCAAATGATAAATGTCTGCGGAGTCTGGAATTTTCGAATTTTCTGAAGCGTAGATGGCACCCGACTTTCGCGCCGTACAGTGATCCCTCGACCCATAAAACATTCGTACGTTTGATTGGGCCGATAAATAAGAGCGAAGTACGCTGCAGTAATCCGTTAAGCTTCAGTGCGCGTTTTGTTTTGCCCGTCAGCCACCGTGCACGGAACCTCGCCCTCGCATGCGGACGCTACGGATGGCTGTCTCCCCAAAAGCGTCAGTGGTAAAGCCCTCTCTTCCAAACTGCCAATATCGTTACCGGAATGTTTAGACAATACACAGTTTCCAGAGTCTGACTGTTCGCGTTCCAAATCCGTTGTTTTGACAGACAGATGCGATAACGAATATAATAATTCCGAAAATGTTGAAGCTCATATATCCCCCTGTTCCGGTCACCGACCTTTTGCACTATGCGAAATCAAAAGAATCCGAGCTCTGATAGAAATGTATATACAAATTTTGATGTTTTGTCTTGATTCTAGGAACGTTTTTCACCATTGCTCATGTACCCTATTTTGTTTTCATTCGAGGGTTTCCTGTTATTGCTATTTTTTTTCTTTTGTTACATGTGATATTCATACCATGCGTTGTTTGGCCACCTAAGTTCAGGATGTAAATACAAACCGCCAAAAGAAATGACAATAATAAGTAGTTTGTAAGCTACGGACTGATGACCACGCAGTATGGTCCGATAGATTTACAAACATTTGTCAAACATTTGTCAACTCACAGCCAGCTTGGAAGTTCTCAAGTACTGCCTTACATTTCCGGAGGAACATAGGTTAAAGTGATACAATTGTGATCAGTTCGGACAAATATTATAGTAACTGGAAATACATTGAGAAAAGAAATACTTTTAACTGTAGCACTTGCTCTTGGATGTTTAATGAATATGTAACACAATCATTAGACAGTTAAAATGATGCTATGAAACAAAACAAAAAAAGTTACAGAAGTGAGAAAAATCGATAGAAAATAGGTCACTTCATGGTAAAAATTTGATCACTGGCATCTTCCATTTAAAAAGCTCTTTTTCTCTAGGTCACCAACGCATACTTCGTTGACAGGAGGAGCTGTAGAAACCTGCTACACTACAACGCCACACAAAGGCAAGTGCTGCCAACACTACGAGACTGAACAATTATGTCGATCGTAATGGTACCCAAATCGACCTTATTGTCATCTTCTTGCACTCTTAAATATTTTCATCGAGGGCATAAAAGCACCCAGAAGCCTACAGGATAATGGCACACATAAATAATCAGGAAAGGAATGGACGCAGTGTCTCTATGTGTTGGTTTAAGGCACACAACAACGTTCTGGAGAACGAGAGCGCCGACATATTTACCAAGGAAGCGGTTACCACTGGTACAGAAGAATATACTCACGCTCCAGCAGAGGATATTTTACCAGATTACAGAAGGAAAATTCGAACCGAATAGGATAAAGAATGGGAAGCTTCCCAGACAAACAACACCAGTGCTACCAAACAGACCTCGGTACACTGGATTTGGGTGTTCACAAAAGCTTGATGTCAGCATAGCGAAATTCAACCACTGTTTTTTTTTTTTTTTTTTTTTTTTTTTTTTTTTTTTTTGGATGCGTGAACACGTAGAAGTTCACATCAATGATACTAACGTATGTTGTGAGCAGGAACTGCCAGTTTCCAACATCAGTGTCAACATTATTGGAAACCACTGACTTTTCAGTGTACAGAAAACTAATCTCCTTTTTAACGGCAGCGAAGAAAGAGTTATTAAATGATATGTAAAAGACAAAACTATGTTTAATAACAATATGTTATCTCAAATTGCTCTTGTCTTTGTTTTCTGTCATATCTATAATGTTTGTTATGTGATTTCAAATTTCTCTTGCTTTGTTTTTTGTCATATCTTTAATGTTTGTTTGTTTGCTTTTAACAACATGTTTTCATAAGTCCACCAGATGATGTCATTATGATTATTCATGTGGATGGCTGCATGGGGACTAGTCAAAGGCCAAGAAAAATAAAATGTTTTCTCTGCTGCTCTAGGACGCTTTTGTCAGATGGGTGTCAGATGCATACGTGTGCAAAGATGCTCGTCGTAACAGGAACTGATCAAGTCTCCTTTCTCTGCATCTATATATATTTTCTCACATCTTGCTAATGTTGAAACTTTCGTAACGCGAAGAAAACAAACTATTGAGTTTATCGGTCCCTAAAGCTACTAACAAGTCATACTAACTTATGCTATGAACAACACATACACACACACACACACACACACACACACACACACACACACACACACACATATATGCTCGAGGGATGACTCGAACCTCCGACGGGGAGCGTCTACGCAATCCTTGGCAAGGTACCTTAGACCGCACTGCCATTCCCGGGGGCCTTAAATCTATACATATTAAAAAAAGGTTTCTGTGTATGTATGTGTGCATTCTACATGTCCTAAAGTACAAAACCAAATTCAACTGAACTTTGTACACATATTTTGTCAGCACTCACTGTGGGCGTAAGAACCTGCAACGGTACATATTTCACGACATGTAACATCACCAACAAATGAGCAAGAAACTGCGACAATGTTCCACGCTTACTTCTAAACTAACGGACCTATTTCGACGATTCTTTACCGTCAGGCAATAATAGCTGTTGATGTCTGAATAACAAGCAGCAATCAGACGGAGATATTAATTTGTTTTTGCATATCTAGATTTCGGTTGCTGTGCGACCATTCACAATGCTTTAAAACCATACTTAAAACATTATTAAGTTTTCGATACTCATGTTGAATATGACATTCATACTCATCCAATATGGAGTGAAACTTCATTAGCTGTTGAGGCAAGCACCAAGTGTGGTGTCGCACAAGTACAAAGTGCGCGCCACCTACTTTCGCCGCGCGCCGCCATGCACGCACGGCGCGGCGTTCTCACGACGACAGCCACGAGCGCACTCTGCTGCAACCCCGCTCGTGGCCACCACGGAAAGATCGTTCACTTGGGACTGAGATAGCAACCAGTTAGGACCTTTGTAATCAGATAGGCACCAGTGAAGACTTGGCTATCGTACAGGCACTAGGCAGGCCTCTAACAACTATGTATCAGCATTCTGCAGTACTATGTAAAAGTTAAGTATTGTATAAATTCTGTGCAATATATATCTCATTCTAATTTAGTGTTTCTAGTTTCTGGCTGCTCCCCTCCGTACCTGCACCAGCGTGCTATCGTTATTCCTGTGTCGGTCTCATTCCACTCGGCCACCGACACCTACGACGGGAACGAGACACAAAACCAAGTATGACACATACTTCAAAATATTTGACGTCATAAGAATGAGAGCTGCAAAAAACGAAAAAAAAAAAGCAAAAAACGCCTCATCATGCAACGCATGAAAAGCGGGACTTTAGTCATACACACTATTTGAGAATGGGAGCACTTTGCGATCCACATCAAACTTTGCACATCACGTAAATATTTACGATACTTTTTGTCGCTGACAACACCAACAAAATGATGAACGGAGGGAAATTTATTCCTTTTGGCTCTTTCGCTTTGCAGTAAAACTGCCCTATTCGCTAGACGCAACAATTTATTACTTCTACTCTACTAATAAAATCCGAGAATCATTTTACAGAGAGTATGCCCGTGCACAATTAAATTTATATCATAGTTCGAGAAACAGCTTACGGGATGTGAGGTCATTAACTATAATGTTAATGAAATACCCGTCCTTCACGCAGTATACTTCGATTTTTAACTTCTTACCTATCATTTCGTAATTTTGATTATTTCGTAACTGTTTTACTTGTGTAAAATAAGACGAACTTCCCATTAGTCATTAAAATATTGATTTATTAGTGTACGAGCGGTCATCTTCAGATGCCTCTTTGATGATTTACACATTTTTAAAGAAACCTGCACTGATTGACAATAGTGCACAAAAGTGTCTCGTGCAGCATATGTATTGTCTTTCGAGTGGCACACTTGTAGGTATAAATAAACATCACTACAAACACTTCCCATCTTCCAGCACGTTGTGAAATCATAACAACTCCACTAGTAACAATTACGCAGACAGTATATTCATATGCAATTGAATGTGCCTTCGAAATTTTATCATTCTACGACACATAGCTCAAGAGATACGCATTGAGATGTGTAATGTTACGTTGACCGCATAGGAAATATTTATTATCTGATGTACTCGGTTTCATAATTTAACAGTTGTCTTTTAATGAACATTCCTGTGTTTAGATTAATTTTTGAGAAGTTTCTTCAAACAAATATTTTAAGAATCCACAGATATGTAAAAAACTAACGTTATGCAAAAAAAAAAAAAAAAAAAAAAACAAAAAAACAAACAATAACATAATTACGCTCTTCATTTTTTTAAATTACGGTCGTAATTAAGTGTCACTCTGTAAATTGTATGATTTTAGTTGAACATTTTGATTTCACTTGGATCTTTGTTAAGTCAGTGTAAGTGAACACTCCACCATTTCAGAATATAAATAATTATCTCGTAATCATGCATTTAATCATTAATAGCCAGCTCATTCCAACCTTATATGTGCAAATCTCTTTTCCAGATATCAACAGCTGCCATTACACGGCCTATGTAAAACTAATTGTTGGACAACGCACGATTCTACCATATTTCAACTAATAGTTTTCAGAATTGAATGTTCCGTAAAAGCGTCCCTGAGATTTCTGCCGGTTTATTAATTTTCAATTTCTTTCATTTGGCTAGCCGTGGTGATACGATAAATCGGCATTGTCAATGTGCAGTCCAACAGTTAATTTTTATGTAGAGGTTCGTGGTGCGCTGAATACCAACCTGAAACAGCATAGGGTGCGCCGCATAAATTAATATTCTCTGACGAGGTTTTTTTAAAAAAGGAAATTCATTTTCAGATTATTCAATTCTTTAGGCACTACTTTCATGTTGTAAATGTTCGGCGTAACTCATGTTGAAATATTTCTCCCTGTTGTGATTTCAGCGCCAAAATTTCATTTGCATTTTTTACTTATTTTCATTACTTCGCGGAACATAATTTTCAGGCGCTAAGCATTTTGTTATTTATATTTCTCCACTATCTGTGTGTGTGTGTGTGTGTGTGTGACTAAAATTCAAATCTCGCAGGGAGGATTATTTCAGTTGCTGCTAAACTTATCTATGAAGCACAATATTGTAATTTATCATGTCCTTAGTTCCAAGACTATTCGCAAAAGATTTCGCAGACAGTTTCCTAATATTGTAGGCCACATACATGGAAAATTATACTGTTACATGATATATTATATAGCAGATATTACGTAACGAAGAATGAGCTACAAGAGAACGAAATTGAAATGGATAGAGTGTGGGGTAGGGGCGATGGACAGAGGGTAGAAGTTAAAGTGACACAGGAAACGGATGAATAAACAGCCAAATAAAGCCGCAAACTGTCGCTAGTTCATAATACGAGTTATTTCAGTCTTTAGCAGCAAAATTATTTCGTGGCGTTATCGATTTAAAACTATCACAAGTTCATAATTGTTGCGTGGCCGATGGCTTTGACAAAGTATGCTGCGATTCAACACTTCATCCTTTAGCAGGACAGTCAAAGAAGTGTAGACATCCCCAATGTTCGGAGAGAAACAGCAACAAAGCAATATATCCAAGGTGTACGTGTTTCAAGAAAATAATTAACCTCGTTGAATTCAGTGAAGAACGTACAACATTGAAGACTTCGGGAAACATCAGCTCTCTTTATACCTCCTGATCTTTAATTTAAAGATTTCATCCTTAGCATATTAACAGGTAAAATTTGAAAGACATTTTCCGAAATTACTGTCTCTAAAAATGTTTGTAGAGCTTATGGGACTTAACTACGGAGTAATCAGTCCCTAAACTTACAAACTACTTATGAACTAGCTTATACTAAAGACGGCACAAACATCCAAGCTCGAGGGGGGATTCGAACCCCCGACGGGGAACGGTCTTGCACATCGTAGCGTATCGCCTCAACGCGCTTGGCCGCTCCGCCGCGGCTAACTTTCTCTGAACGGTATTTACAGTACTACTTCAAAGGTCAATATGACACGAAATTCAATGTTCGACAGCTTCAGGATGCATATGGTTCATAAAATAAGATCTTATTGCTTTGATGATTTTACAATGCAAGGATTATAGGGTGTAACACGCCCGGTAAAATATTATTATTTGTATAGGATTTATGATGTGCGGAATGGATAAGGCTGTTTACTGTTAAACTGACCGTGTTCCTATTCCGCCAACCAACATTTACCAAGGGTTTTAATTTCTTCGCCTTCAAACACTTACACACAGGAGATTAGTGCAATATTTAATGGATGGCACGTTGGGAGAGAGAGAGAGAGAGAGAGAGAGAGAGAGAGAGAGAGAGAGAGAGAGAGAGAGGGAGGGAGAGAGAGAGAGAGAGAGAGAGAGATCACTGCTATGAAGTTCACATATTTTAGATAAACGCATGTATCCACGGCTGCACCTCCTACAATTCTAATCACGATTAGGATGGCACTATTTTGCGTCTAATATGAATATGCAAGTTGGTACAGTCCTTTAAAGTAGGCCTACTAAAAAAACTAGTAATCAACTCAGTATTTTGATTGAAACTCTATTTAACAATCTCTCTTGGTCTAGGTCACATAGTCCACATAATACACTGTCTTGGCTTTCCGCGATGCGGGTGCCTCGGATAATCTTGATGTCGGCGAGACGGGCGAAAGTCACAGTTTGCACCACCAACTTCGCGGCGCGCTTGCCCCATAATCTTGATGTGCGAATGGAGACGAAGGTGGTGCTAATTCCCAGCTTAACGATGGCCGTAGCCGTCGCGGCGCGGGTGAAAAGGCAACAGCGAAACGACACACGTTACGAAATCCAGTACCTCTTATATGGTAATACACACGAACGTTATTTGATTGACTGATATTTCTGTCATATAAATCCATTTTAAATTCCACATATAAATGCTTCTAAGCTGTGGCGTGACTTGACACCGAAACGACAACAGACTGACTCCACCGCGGGCTCCCGCTCTCTAGCGCTCGATCTAGGGATGGATCGAAAATCGCGTATTTGTTAGAAAGTCACAGTGATTTAGAAGTAGCGTTTTTCACAGTCTCAACTTTACGAAATCTTACTGCGATTTAAGTCGCAGTTTAGAAGCGCAGTAGCAACTAAAAGTAGCACGTCGGAAGTAAGAGTAGCAAGAAGCAGTTTGCACTCTGCCATCTGTTGGTCGAAGTTTGTACTAAAATCTTTGCATTGGGCAGGCTATAGAGTCTACCTGCGATTTTAGTGACAAATCGGGTTTAAGAGTCGCATGTAGCAACTAAGAGGCGCAGTGAAGACTGCCGGCTGCCATCTGTTGGCCGAAATTGGCTTCCTGCCGTCTGCCTCGTGTATGTGTGGATTTTTGTGTATATGTGTTGGTCGAACGCCGTCGGCTGAAACCAGTGAGCTCGAACGTCCTCACTGGTCCAAATTGCGATTTCAGTGAAAAGTCGCGATTAAGAGTCGCAAGTATCAACTGAGAATAGCATTTAATATTCCGCCTTGTGCTACTTGTTGGCCAATTGTCGTACTTTCACTCGTGTGTTGTTTAGGGATGTTGTCGCATTAATAAGCAAGAAGATAATTTTCTTTGTGAAAATGTCTACACTTAGTGGCACTATTTTACCTGGCGGCAGCATTTACATGTTGTGAAACAAAGCCTGGCATGTTTGTTTCAACAAATTGAATGACAAATAAATATTGTATTACGGACTTGACCCTGTTTAAAATCATTCTTCGTCATAGAACCTGCTACTATTATGCGAATTCAGAATACGTATCTTACATTGCAAATCTGGTTTCGACGAATATTTTTGCATGCATTATACATCGCACATAAAATAAAAATTCCAAGGAGATGGTATCATGTGGTCAAGTAAGTAATTTTACGAAATGTTTAACAGTCGACCAACTCCATTTTCAGTATGGACTGTGAAGTACTGCGATATAGGAGTAAACTTATATCTTCGAGAATTCTATAAAAATATTACACTTGATAATAAACAAATTTTTCGCGAAACGGTAAGTTTTACTTTATCAGGTTTGATTTAGGTTTAGAAAAGTTGTTTCCCGTATTTTTCCTTTTTGTACATTCCGTCCTGTGATGACATGAGTGAAAGCAGATGGGTGGTATCGGATCCTTCAGTATTATTAAAACTTTTTTTTTTTACTGCGGTGGTGGCATAGTGTGCTTATGTTGGCAACAACCGATGAATGATCCTAGAAATCTAAATCACATAGAATGATGGAAATAATATTTTGTTTATCATAAAATAAATAATTAATGTTATTCTTAATCTGTGGTTGTAAGGTTTCTCTTGTGTTGTCCTGTGCAGTCAGTAAATTAAAAATTCTTATAAAATGAATATTTAGTTGCCAACAGTAGCACACTAGGTCGGCACATCGGTTAGTAAAGTATAACGCAAGCTCTTATCTACAGTTATTTGGCAGAATCTGTAGTGATACCGAAAGGTTTTAAAGGGAAAATAGAATTTTCATAAGCCACTCACGATGTATTTCACATTTACGTATCCCTTTCAAATTGGTGACTTATATCACACAATGTTTAAAAAAATCTGTTCATACAATCTACAGGCAAGAACATAGTACTTTCGTTGCACTGAGACAGTACCTGTATTCCTAATCTGCCGAATGTTTCTGTTAAGGTAGACTATAGCCCTACTTGCAAATTTCTTTTACACATCACTTGCGAATAACCTCACTTTTAACTATACATTACACACCAAACACTGAAATAGCTTGTGGAAGACTAATTGACATTTGTCGATGTGTAATTAATCCGACCATTACATGAAAATGGAGCATCAATATTCTATTTTGTATATATGTACATGTAGGGCGAGGAATCTGATATATATATATATATATATATATATATATATATATATATATATATATATATATATTGGATTTGCCACACACATCGCCTAAGTCAAAGAAGTAGCAGAAGTCACGGAAGTAGCAATAGCAGTAGTAGAAATCACAGAAGTAGCATTCAGGGTCACCAAAATCGTAGATTGATTGCGGAAGGATACATGTCGAAAATATGTACACTGCGATTGTAAACAGTGACAAATCGCAACTAAGAATAACAGATATCTAAAAGTAGCAGTCACAGAAATCACTGATATCGGAAAATCACAGTTTAGCCTATCCCTAGCTCGAGCTTTCTAGAATAAAACAAAAGCCGGCCGACACGCGCAGCTATCGATACTGGCTGTCAGAGATAACAGGCGTAAGCGACTGTACGCTTACAACAGTGACATACATTACTAGACTGGCAAACTTTCCTCTGTGACTAAAGGCTGACGCCGCCATCTTATATCACCTTCCTTCAAAAGGTTCCATATGATACTAGTATCATCTTCTAAGGCGAAATTACGTTGATAGCTTTACTAGTTTGTTTGAACATGCTCTACATTTGAGCTAATACTCCCGTAGTAAATGTATTTAACACATGTATCGTAAAATCATGAAATGAGAGAACATGTTACATACATTTGAAGCAGACTGTAGTTATCATAAAAACACCCATAATAATTAAAAAGCGTCTGATCCAGTAATCTCTCTATGGCAATTAGAACAGTGTATAGATCATACTATTGAAACAAAAGCCTAAACTGGTAATGGGTTAATAAAAACAGCAAATAACACGATCATTAATGCATGTGTCGAAGCACAATGTAGATTCTGTAAGAACACTTAAAAGAATAAAGATACGTGTTATCGACGACAAATAACACGTTCATAACGACCATACTACTGCAAGAAAAGCCGAAGTTGTATGAAACTGATAGCAAATGAAATAAATGCTACTCATTGCTGTATGTATCTTATGTTTGCTGTACGAAGAATTACAGCCACGTGCTACACATTAATTGACAGTTACGTCAGAACTGTAAAGACGGCGTAGTTACGTCAGTTCATGCTTGTTATAAGTACTGTTTTCTGTAATTAGACACACGACAACTCACACGTTTGATGTACTGTATAGAAATATGGCGCCGATGCTTCATTGACACCAATGATACTGTATACTGCATTTCCAGTCTAGTTATATGTGGCTTACAAGAGCTAACATAGGGTTGAATGAAACCATACATCGATAAAGACCCTTACAGAGGGCGCTTTGCATAAAATATTTTCAGGACATTGAGTCAGTGGCAGACCAGGAGAGGGGAAGGGGGAAGCGGAGCGCCCCGGGCCCCTCGTCGTGGAGGGGGGGGGGGAGGGGGCATCCAAATACCTCGAAAGCACGTTCACGGTCTTTTTTAAAACTTTTATTTATTTATTTTTGCCCCTTGTTCTAGAACCTTCAAATCTCGTAGGCTTTTTTTCTTATCTTGTCCCATTCCTCTCGTCTTGGGGGCCTCTCCAAATCTCAAAAGTTTTTCTTTGTTTTGTTTTTTATAGTAAAAGTGGACTGGGGGGCCTCATTTTATTTTGCCGCCACCCCGGGTCTCAGACAGCCTTAGTCCGCCACTGCATGGAGTCATTGCTTCGCAACATGCTATCAACATTAATGTAGGGTAATATACGAGGGTATGTCAATTACTATCCTCAAAGTAGTTACAAAATTTTATTGTAATAAAATAAGAAACTTACAAGAACATCATTTTTCGACATAGTGTCCTTGCTTTTCAATGCACTTCGTGAATTTCTCTACAAGCTTTATTATGCCGTCATAAAAGAAGGTTTTCGGTTGAGCTGCGAGCCACGAATGCACCGCTTCCTTCACTGCTTCGTTCGAGTCAAATCGACGGCCCCTTAATGCCTGTTTGAGTGGACCAAACAAGTGATAGTCAGAAGGGGCAAGATCGGTACTATATGGAGGATGATCCAGTACTTCGAATTTGAGTTTCTGAAGCGTTTCAGCAGTGTGGGCAGCAGTATGCGGACGGGCATTGTCGTGCAACAACACAACACCTTCTGAAAGTAGTCTTCGGCGTTTGCTTCGAATTGCAGGCTTTAGTCTGTCAGTAAGCATCTCACTGTAACGTACACCATAATGTTCCAGTACAGGACCTCGTACATCCCTAAAAACCGTAAGCATCAGTTTTCATGCGGACGGTTGGGTCTTGAACTTTTTCTTCCACGGCGTATTGGGATGCTTCCATTCCATACTCTGCCGTTTACTCTCCGACTCGTAATTATGGATCCATGTTTCGTCACCAGTAATGATTCAGTCTAAGAAGTTGTCCCCTTCGTTACCATTGCGATCCAAATGTTTTTTGCAGATGTCGAGGCGCGTTTACTTATGCAACTGTGTGAGTTGTTTTGGGACCCATCTTGCTTAAACTTTATGAAACCCAAGTCTGTTGTGAATAATTTCGTAGGTAGAGCCATGACTAATTTGAAGACGATGAGCCACTTCATCAATAGTTACTCGTCTGTCTATGAGAATCATTTCACGTGATCGCTCAATGGTTTCTACAATTGTGGCGGTAAACGGTCGTCCGCCACCTTCATCGTGCTTAACACTCGTGCGACCATTTCGGAATATTTCAATCCACTCGTACACACTTCGTTGTGGCAAAACACTGCCCCCGTATTGTACTGAAAGTCTTCTATGAATTACGGCCTCTGATCCCTGATAAACCTTCCGCCCACAAAAAACGTATCACTGAACGTTGCTCTTCTTTGGTGCAAATAGGCAGCGGAGCAGGCATGATTAACAGCACGGCAGCGATAACGAAACTAACGTAGCAGCTTGAAAATTGCAAAGATATAACAAGAAATAAACAAAGCAAGCGTCACCAACGTAAAACGGCTGTGCTACCAACATAAACAAAAATTTAACTAAATTGGGGATAATAATTGACTTACCCTCGTAGTGCAACACGAGATGCGATTTTTGTTTTACCATGGAAAACATACAATTTAGAGGTACGTATAAAAAAAAATAAGAAAAATGTTATCTGTAAATACTATTTGTTTTTCTACAGTAAATTACTCTACATTATTGTTGCTAGCATGATGTGAAACAATGACTATATGTGAGGTAAACATGTTTTAGATAGCGCCCTCTATTGGGTTTTTTGCATCCACCCTTCCTAGTAACCATATTGGATATATCTTTATTTCTATTATTGTCAGTTGTTCGCCATAATTTGTTAAAACATTTTTTGGATGTTTCTTACATTTGACGCATATATTGCACACTTTATTCATGTTTTGTCTTTCTTTATGTTGGCGCCACAAAGCAGTGAACCACCAATCGTAACGCCACTTTATATTCAGATTTTGTACTTGTTTGCATGACGTTCACCACGATTCCAACCAGTCTTCTCCCGTATGTTCAAACAACAACATCTAATTATATAATACCAACTAGTTTTCTTCAACTATCTAGGGTACATGTTGATTCATGTTCATGTCAGTGTCAATCATATATCGGTAATGTTATTCTTTTATACCGTTAGTCTAGTTACAAAGTTTTATATTTTTTAGAGATTTATGATGAAGCGTAACGGTGAAAAATAATGCCACTTTGCAGTCGGTTTACCTTAAATACCTATGCAACATTTGGAAAACCTGGTATAATTTTCAGTATTGTCGTCTGCCTCTCCCGTGACTTTGTGTCGCAAGTACATATGTGTACACATCGGGGTGCGCGTATGTGCGGATACCAGCTCCATGGGCCGCTGCCAATGTTTCCGCCAGTAATGAGACGTGCGGAGCCGACCGCTAGCCGCCCAATTACTGAAGCTGTGCTCGACCACACACACCGCTGACAGCAAGCATCATTTTGTTAATCTGTATCGGAGTTGACAGCCAGTCACATTTTGATGACTAGTGAGTGCTTAATCGCGAATACATGCATTTAATTAAAAGATTTGTATGGTCATTTTTTACCTGTTTCCAAGAAATTTTGTCTATTAACTTAATGAAAGTTCATTGTTTTATATCTTTCTGCGGTGAAGATTATGTGTAACGTTGATGGTTAAAGAGAAAGCATTGCGCAACAGGAGCCATATTTAAATTTGTCTAACTTGAAAGATCGCATCGTATACTAAATTTCTTGACCGAGCGAGATACCGCAGTCGTCATCCACTGCTCAGAGACGGTGGTTCAAATCGGACTCCGATCATCCTGTTTTACTTTTTTCAACAGCAACCTCTATTTGTAACCCACACATATCCATTCAAACATACACCCATCCACCCCTTGTCAGCCCCAAATATACTGGATGATCAAAAAGTCAGTATAAATTTGAAAACTTAATAAATCACGGAATAATGTAGATAGGGAGGTAAAATTTGACACACATGCTTGGAACGACATGTGGTTTTATTAGAAAAACATCTACCGATCGGGCCTTTTTTCTTCGACGAACTGCATGATTCTGGTTTTGTAACAGCTACCGTGACGGGTGAGATGTACGTGGATATGTTACAGAATCGCATCATCCCCAGCCTAGCTGATAACCACCTGCTGAAACGTACGATCTTTATGCAGGATGGCGTTCCACCCCACATTGCTAGACGCGTGAAAGATCTCTTGCGCGCGTCGTTTGGTGATGATCGTGTGCTGAGCCGCCACTTTCGCCATGCTTGGCTCCCAGGACCCCAGACCTCAGTCCGTGTGATTATTGGCTTTGGGGTTACCTGAAGTCGCAAGTGTATCGTGATCGACCGACATCTCTAGGGATGCTGATAGACAACACCCGACGCCAATGCCTCACCATAAAGAGTGCTGTTCAGAACATGGATGCTGATGGACAAAACCCGACGCCAATGCCTCACCATAACTCCGGACATGCTTTACAGTGCTGTTCACAACATTATTCCTCGACTACAGTTATTGTTGAGGAATGATGGTGAACATATTAAGAATTCCAAAATGAAACTTTCACTCTGCAGCGGAGTGTGCGCTGATATGAAACTTCCTGGCAGATTACAATTGTGTGCCGGAACCGGGACTCGAACCTGGGACCTTTGCCTTTCGGGGGCAAGCGCACTACCGACTGTGCTATCGCGATACGACTCACCATGCCGCCTCACAACTCTACTTCCGCCAGTACCTCGCCTCCAACTTTCCAAACTTCACAGAAGTTCTCCTGCGAAACTTGCAAGACTAGCAGTCCTGGAAGAAAGGATATGGTAGAGACATGGCTTAGCCACAGCCTAAGGGATGTTTCCAGAAAGAAACTTTCACTCTGCAGCGGATTAAATTGCTTTGAACGTCAAATATGCAAATTTTTATCGGAATCAGACGAATGATATTGACATCCCATTGAAAAAAGCTCTTTCAGTTTCTCGTGAATTTTTAGTTCATCTTTCGTTGGACGTCAAATGATCGGATGAACGGTACATTTAGAAACACAATGAAACAGGAAATTGGGTCGAATTCTGCGACTTTCCTTTTTAACTGTCCCAATATTTTTACTGAAAGCTATTCCAAGACCATAATGAAAATAATAATAATAAAGAAAAAAAAAGAATTATCCCTCTCAGTTGTGCGAATAGTCAGTTATAGTGCTAAATTCAATCAAAAAGAAATTGTAAAACGCACTTTCAGTTTTCTCAAATTTTACAATTTTCCGATATATTTTCCAAAATAATTATTTCATACAAACCTTGTCCTGTAAAGCCGTACTCAAGTGATGCACTTACAATTATACGGCAATTAATTTTTATTCATAGAAAAAATCGCATTTGGTTTTTCCTATATTTTCCTACTTTCCGGGTGACTTTTCCAAATTTTTATTTGATGCGAACCTTCCTCTTACTTTCAACATTAAATGTACAAAATTTTATCGCAATTGGACGAATGGTAATGATAGATCATTGCAAAAAGCTGTCCAGTTTTTCCCGATTTTCCTCTTTTCCGAACAACTTTTCCATATTTTATCACCGTTTAAACCTTCCCTGGATTTACAAGAATATTTCAAGACTAAAATTAGGCAAATATGTTTAGCCGTTCTCGAGTTTTATGGAGACTAACGAACAGCAATTACTTTTTACATATATAGATAGACGAAGGCACAAACAGAGATAGTCGAAATCTAGATAAAGTTCAGATGCTTTCAATCAACTTGTAACTTCATTTCGTAACGGAAGTTGCGCGAGCCCACCAATATATTGCAATAAACTAAGAATTTATCACTTGATTCATAAAACCTTCCATTTTTAGGGACAAGCGACCATACGTTGGGATGTTTCACTCCTCCCTTCTCCCTTTTCGTACGCCCAGTCCTATTAGTATGTTTAACGTACTTGTATTATGGAATCTGATAGTTTTCATATGACTTAAAACATCTTGTAGCCATGTTTTTCATAGCTTCTATGTCAGAAAGCAGTACAGACGGCGGGAGATAATGTTATTGTTAGTTTATTCAAATGACTTTCAATTATAACCCTGCTCCATCTGGTGGCTATTGGGCCTACTTTACTTGTTACGATGTCCCCTCACCCTCTCACCACAGTTTGGCACGTGAATCTAGTCGAACACTTCGAGTAGACGTCCATGATTGTGGTTTATCGCTTAGTTATGCACCTTAACTAGATGTACACTACAGGACATTAAAATTGCTACGCCGAGAAGAAATGCAGATGATAAACAGGTACTCATTGGACAAATATATTATACTAGAACTAACATGTGATTACATTTTCACGCAATTTGGGTGCATAGATCATGAGAAATCAAAACCCATAACAACCACCTCTGCTCGTTATAACGGCCTTGATACGCCTGGGCATTCAGTCAAACAGAGCTTGGATGGCGTGTACAGGTACAGATGCCTATGCAGCTTCAACACGATACCACAGTTCATCAAGAGTAGTGACTGGCATATTGGGACGAGCCAGTTGCTCGGCCACCATTGACCAGACGTTTTCAGTTGGTGAGAGATCTGGAGAATCTGCTGACCAGGGAAGCAGTCGAACATTTTCCGTATCCAGAAAGGCCCGTACAGGAACTGCAACATGCGGTCGTGTATATCCTGCCGAAATGTAGGGTTCCGCAGAGATCGAATGAAGAGTAGAGCCACCGGTCGTAGCAAATATGAAATGTAACGGCAACTGTTCAAAGTGCCGTCGATGCGAACAAGAGGTGACCGAGACGTGTAACCAATGGCACCCCATACCATCACGCCGGGTGATACGCCAGTATGGTGATGACGAATACACGCTTCCAATGTGCGTTCACCGCAATGTCGCCAGACACGGATGCGGCCATCATGATGCTGTAAACAGAACCTGCATTCATCCGAAAAGTGACATTTTGCCATTCGTGCACACAGGTTCTTCGTTGCGTACACCATCGCAGGCGCTCCTGTCTGTGATGCATCGTCAAGGGTAACCGCAGCCATGGTCTCCGGGCTGATAGTCCATGCTGCTGCAGACGTCGTCGAACTGTTCGTGCAGATGGTTGTTGTCTTGCAAACATCCCCATCTATTGACTCACGGATCGAGACGTGGCTGCATGATCCGTTACAGCCATGCAGATAAGATGTCTGTCATCTCCACTACTAGTGATACGAGGACGTTGGGATCAAGCACGGCGTACCGTATTGCCCTCATAAACCCACCGATTCCATATTCTGCTAACAGTCATTGGATTGCGACCAACGCGGGCAGCAATGTCGCGATACGATAAACCGCAATCGTGATAGGGTACAATCCGACCTTTATCAAAGTCGGAAACGTGGTGGTACGCATTTCTCCTCCTTACACGAGGCATCACAATGACGTTTTACCAGACAACGCCGGTCAACTGCTGTTTGTGTATGAGAAATCGGTTGGAAACTTTCCTCGTGTCAGTACGTTGTAGGCGTCGCCACCGGTGCCAACCTTGTGTGTATGCTCTTAAAAGCTAATCATATGCATATTACAGCATCTTCTTCCTGTCGGTTAAATTTCGCGTCTTTAACACGTCATCTCCGTGGTGTAGCCATTTTAATGGTCAGGAGTGTAATGTAATTCCCATCGTTTTTAAAAAAAAGTTTGTAATTATATTTGCATATAATTTGTTTGTTCTCCTTGTGAAAATTGTGATCATGAATTGTAAACATCCGAAATGTAATTTACTCCTATTATTTGTGCCACAGATCTGATGATGATGTGTCGAAACGCGTAATGGTAAATAAAGTATATTGCGACCAAGACATTTGAAGAAACATCCGTGTAGAATTGTAAGCACATGTGTCATCATGACTTACAATTCTGCACTGATGATGTTCCATCACAGGAACGAAGTCGACAAATGAATTTTTGTAAAGTAAATATTTCATATCGCCCACAAAGCTGAAACTTCTTGTTTTACTTTCAGTCTATTCGTGGGGCTACATATCGCATAGAACACATACCAATGATGTTTATTTACAACACCTACCAGCTGCTGAGACAAAAATACCACTTTTAAATCAGAGCACTGGCGATCACATTGGTGTCAATAAAAAAATCTATCTATCTATATATATAAATGAATTGCTGTTCGTTAGTCTCGATAAAAGTCGAAATCAGCTGAACCGATTTGGCTAATTTTAGTCTTGAAATATTCGTGTAAGTCCAGGGAGGGTTTAAACGGTGATAAAGTATGGAAAACTTGTCCGGAAAAGAGGAAAATCGGGAAAAACTGAAACAGAATTTTCCAGTGCGCTATCAATACCGTTCGTCCAATTGCAATAAATTTTGTACAGTTGACGTTGGAAGCACGAGGAAGGTTCGCATCAAATAAAAAATTGGAAAAGTCACCCGGAAAGTATGAAAATCTAGGAAGAACCGAAAGCGATTTTTTTCTATGAATAATAGTCAATTGCCACATGATTGTAAGAGCATTACTTGAGTACGGCTTGACAGGACAAGGTTAGTATGAAATAATTTTTTAGGAAAATCTACCGGGAAATTGGAAAATTTTAGAAAATCTGAAAGTGTGTTTTTCAATGTGTTTTTGATTGAATTCAGCATTAGTTTGTTCATTGTCGTCTCGGAAAAGATATTAGTAAAAAAAAAAAAAAAAAAAAAAAAAAAAAAAAAAAAAAAAAAAAAAAAAAAAAAAAAAAAAAAAAAACTAGGGACTGTTAAAAAGGAATGTCGCAAATTTCGAACCAAGTTTCTCTTTCAATGTGTTTCTAAATGTACTCAACACTATTAAGCTGAAAATCGTTCATCCGACTGCGGTAAAATTTTGATCATTTGACGATGAACGGAAGATGAATGTTTTTATGAACTAACAATTTGTGAAAATTTGAAAATTAGCGAGAAACTAATGAGCTTTTTTCAATGCGATATCAACGTCTGATTCCGACAAAATTTTGCATATTTGACGTTTAAAGCAAGAGTAACGTTCTTATGAAATAAAAACGTGGAAAAGTTTCGCGGAAAATTGTAAAAGTCACAAAAAAGAGAAAGAGATTTTTCTATGAAATTTCAATACCATTCATCTGATTGCGAAAAATTTTTGCACAATTGACGTTCAAAGCAAGAGTAGATACATATTAGGAAATGCAAAGCATTACCGGGTCGACTAGATAACACAACAACCAAGTAATTATTTTACATATTTTAAAACTAAATTTTCCTCGCAATTTTTCCATATGTTATCACCGTTTAAACCTTCTTTGAACCTTCACGAATGTGACATGAACATTATCCTGGACATGTGTGCGTGATTGGCCCATTCCTTCCGCCCACTATCTAGCCGATACTTAGACAATCTGATGATGGCTTTATAAAGCTACTAGGTCTAAAATACATATCGTTTAAATTAATATTGTTTGTATTAAGAGGTAAGTGATACAAATTTTACCGCGTCATCTAGTAAAAAATAAATAAAAGAAGCTTTTCATGGTATTTTCTACTGACGGTAGGTCACTATAGGGCATACTGTATAGTTGTTGGGGCAGGTCTGTGAGCTTCTCTGTATATGTGTGAGTTAGAGAGAGAGCGGGGAGGGAGGGGGGGAGGGGGGAGGGGGGAGGGAAGAGAGAACGATGCTTTGTCACCGTAACTCGGCGTCCTTCCGGAGCTCCCAATTTTCGTATCGAAGTTCTCAAACAGCGCGGTATAATTACCTCCAGGGAAGCAGAAAGTGGCCGAAGGCGCACTCGCTCCGTAGGGAAACAAAACCCCCTCCGACACGGCAACCGTAAACAACGGCCGCGCTACAACAATATCCTGCAACGCCATTAGCTGATGACGTCAGCGCCTTTTGTGCGGCCCCCCTGGCCGCTCGCCAACTGTCTGTAGCCGGCGCCGAAAAACTAAAATATCAACAGGCGGGCCGGGCCGCCACGCCCCCTCCAGCCACCCTCGCAAGGTATATAATGGATAGCGCGCGCCCCGCGACCGGCAAGAAAACTTTGGCTCGCGCCGGCAAGAACAGAAACAGAGCCGGACGGCGACATCCAACCCTCCACTGTGCATCCCTTCCCCCCACTTCCCCCCAAGTTCCCCTCCAACCCCCTCCCCCGCAACCACCCCAAAACCCCAACTCTACTTTGTCCCCGTTTGCCGCAGAAACCCTCGGCAGGGGCACGGGAAACTGTACGTAGCCCCTGAAAGAACGCCTCCCTTCCGCTTGGCTGCCGCCAGAGATGGAATTCACAGTCGTAGTCGTCGGCGTTCTTGTTTTCGACTGTGTAAAAGCCGCGGTTGCTTCTACACTACTGAGCACTTAGTGTCAAGCGACATAACGACGAGAGTTCTGCTCTTTCGACACCGCTGTCGTCCTCAGACAATGAGTTTCAAGAATCGATGTATCTTCTTCATCTGCATCATGTACTGTGAGTGACATACATAGACGATTCCTGTGTGTCCCTCCAGCAAGTGTATGTGTAGTGCAGAGAGATTAATCTTTTCAAGGGCCATGGGACATTTGAGTCCCACTCCTTTCTTTGAAATTCAGAACTAAAGGGGTAAATGAAGGCCATGTTGCCATCTCACGGAAGCCTCCAATGCAGCTTGGAAATATTACAAACTTCTTGGTGCCAAACACCTGTGTTTTTCTGGAAGTTACTTGACGAAGTGCAGGTGTCTTAATCGCCCATATAAAGTTTCTTCATGTTTAATAGTTGAATACCTCCCTAAAATAAGGATGTAACCATCAAA
Organism: Locusta migratoria; assembly: GCA_026315105.1. Taxonomy (NCBI): domain Eukaryota; kingdom Metazoa; phylum Arthropoda; class Insecta; order Orthoptera; family Acrididae; genus Locusta; species Locusta migratoria. The sequence continues at coordinate 381,632,215 of CM048750.1, read as the reverse complement.
TCAGTAAGTTTTCAGGAGACAGAAAAATGGTTTGTGGGCCTCTTTTGTGACATACAATATTGGAACTCGTTGCATGTGTAAGTGTACAAATGTGTTCAGCTATTAAAAGCAATATTTTATTTTTGTAACTTAAGATTTTACAAATAACATAATAGTAAGTGATATAATGGAAAAAGGGTATGATCAGCAATATATTTGCAGTATTTCTTACATGAAACATAAGACACATATTGTACATGCATTTTGTATTCAAATTAAAGAAAGTAATATTATAATAATAAAGAAAATAACAATGTGAATGAAGATGTCAACAAAATACTATGATAACCAAATATTTCAGAATATAAATTTGAAACTTCATTTTAAGTAGGATGTTACAATATTATTGTGGTTAGCAGGTCTCATCATTTAACTTATTTTGATGTGGCATTGGTATGCTGAAACCACATTCAAAATGTCACATTGTTAAATTCTAATGCGGTCTGTTCCATCCTTATTCCATGGAGGGAAACGTTGAGCTGGTTGTATACCAGCTTGACGTTCAAATATATGACACAAGATGGCACCACAGCATAGAGGAATGCAGATACATCCTATTTCCACTGAAATCACACTTTTCGAAAATTTGTGGGTTACATCCTTCTTCCAGGGAGGTATTCAATTTTTATTTTATAAATAAGCAAGTTTAATGTATTTGATTCATTTATTTGTTGTCTTCCTTTAAGTCTAAAAGTCTGTTACTTAAACAGTAAATTATTTTTACTTTTTTAATGGAGTATGCGTAAGTAGAGGAGCCCAGATCGGTAGTTTCAATTAGCTTTATTCAGACTGGTTTCGACAATACTAAGTTGGCAACTTTAAGTCTGCAAGACATATATTACATACGTGTATACAACTGTATGTAATTGTCAAATATTACATCATACCACAATTAACATGATTGCACACCTCTTAATATTTAAATGTTATTTGGTAATATTTCGTCATATTTACGTTGTGTTCTTAGATATGGGTGTGTCGAAAATAAAACACTTTTTGCGTCTATTATAAAATATGTTGCACCTATATAGCAAGCCCATCGCTCAGAACGTTTGTTGACAGACAGATAAACTCTTCTTACAATGCAATATTAAAGACCTTCTATAATCGATACAAGTATTATAAAATCGATGTATGTTGTACAGTGTCGTTCAGTGAAATCAATTTTAAAATACCCTACGTAAAATGAGTTACTGATAGTCGACTTATTGTAAAATTAAAGATATCTGGTATTTACATTGTCATCAATGAAATGCTCTATGAAAATTCTATTTGCTTTTACAAAGATATCGATAAAACGAATCATTTACATACTATGAAGATGGTCTCAATGTAAATCATAATGACACTATGGAAGCACAAATTTTGTTTTTATAAAATAAGAACTGACAATGTCATCAGTCTAAAATTGTTGTCCATTTACCTATGGAGTCATAAAGTAAGGTTTAAAATAAAATTATTTATTAATATTATGTAATAGTGTTGCTGTGAATAGGAGCCATAGTTCTATTGCACATTAAAGGTACAAAAACGCCTAGATTTACGTCTGTCACATATTGTATGTCCCTGAAGTAAATTTGTGCTTCCATAGTATAATTACATTTTATATTACAACAATGTCAATAGTATTTTTGTTATTGATTTGATCCATGACTTTGTGAAAGCAAACAGAATTTTCATAAATCATTTTATTGATGACATGGTAAATACAAGATATCAGTAATTTTACAGTAAGTCCACTATGAGTAATTTATTTTACATAGGGTATTTTAAGATTGGTATCACTGAATGTAACAATGCAACAATATACGTCGATATTACAATGCTTGTATTGATTATAGAAGGTCGTTGATACCACATTGTAAAAAGATTTTAGCTGTTTGTAAACAAACGTTCTGGGCAATGGGCTTGTGATAGGGGTGAGACGTATTTTATAATAGACTCAAAAGTGTTTTAATTTCGACATATCCAAGAATAGAATGTCAATGTGACAAAATATTAATTTATAATATTTAAATGTTACGAGGTATGTAATTATGTCAATTGTGGAAATGAGTATTATGTGACAGTTACATACAGTTATATACACTAGTTTAATATATATGTCTTACAGACTTGAAGATGGCATGTTAGAACTGCCGAAATTGGTATAAATAAAGCAATCTGAAACTATCGATCTGGACTGCTCTGCTTATACAGATTTCATTACAAGATATTAGATCGCACCCTTGGCTTGATTGATGTGAAGCATATACAGTTTTTAGTTTCATTAGAAAAGGTTATTAATCATATGGCGAGTGGTCCAAATTATCAAATATTACTCCTTTAGCCACTGGAATGCCTGTTGGGTCTCCACTTGCAGGCAAGTTGGAAAGCCACCACTCTTACGACCTTCCAGGATCCTAATGATATCCCTCATGCCACATCGTTATTGCAAGAGACCTATAGTCACCAATATTCCCACCTAGACCACACACCACTACTACCCCCCTCCCCCCTCCTTCTTCCGGTCGTCCTTCTCTTCCGAGTTTCGCTTGTATTGCTCCATCTTCCAGACCTGTGAACGAATTACACCGCCACGAAACCGGCAAATACAGCGATATATTAAGCATCTATTAAATGCCAACTCCAGGACTAGAGAGAAACATTCACCATGCTCAACGCAACACTCCTCATTGGAAGGCTTTCGATTGACTAACAGGCAATACCGTGATACCTACCCCCTAACAAGCTTACCAAAGCTGAGCACTTTGCATCCTACCTCTCTGACACTTTCTCGGCCCTGATTTTCAGTTTGCTTAATTGTTATTCCCCACCATCTAGAAACCCATCAAGAGCACTATCCTACCATTGGACCTTATCTTTTATTACTTCAGCAACATACCACATTCATAACTCAGCGATAATAGCCGATAACAGCATGTTATATAGGTGTAAAGTATAAATCAAGTACTCCGCAGTAAACGCAATATCTCTCCTTGACACCTACATCAGACACACCTCCTTCCTGGTCACTCCAACAAACCTTGACACCACTATCATCTCCATAGGCTACTATCCTCAAATGAGGGAAACCTACAAATTCCTACCTTTCCAAACTCTGCACGAGCCCCCCAGTGATACCTAATCCTAATGCGTTTCTCATGTCGCACACGTAACCCAATCTCATCTGCATTCCACTCCCCCCCCCCCCCCCACTGTTTTCACCCAAATTTATCCATTTTTGCCATAGTACCTAATCAACGACAGCCATTAATTTTTTGTGATCTTTAGTACTTGGACACGGTATCTAGTTACGAAATATTTAAAAATTACCTGGAAAAATAAAATAAAATCGGGAAAAACCGAAAGTGCCTTTTTATATGTTTTGTTCTTTATGCTGCAGCAAAATTTGTCAGGACAAGCAAAATCATAAGTAATAACCAATTAAAGTCATAAAATTCAGGCAAACTAAAAACAATAGTTTCGGATGCACTCTCGATCCTAACTGACGATAGAAATATTTGAAAGATGAGCATGTGATTTAGCACATGCATGGGAATTTTCATGAAAAAGACTTATGCTTCGCAAGATGCCGTATGATACATTGCACAGGGTACAATACAACGAACATCGATATCGTTGATCGATCAGAATGAACGCTGGTACATCTATGTATGTTTTCATGGGGATGGTCTGTATATTTCGCACTCCAACGTGTGGTACATCGCAGAGGGTACCTTCCAATTGACTTTGATTCTGAGAACCACTTCTAATTTTTCCGGATCAGCACTTTATTCGTTATATAAGATATTGAAAAAGAAATTCAAATATGGATTGTAAATTAATTAAATATAACGGTCATGAAAAGTTTAAGATACGAGGCGTCTGGAGAATGTTCCTAGTCCGGACTGTGAACTCAGAATGTTGACCAAAAGAAAATTGTAAAGGAGGAATTTGTAAGGGAAAACAGACGTATTACCACCAAGGAATATCCTCTGTTTTGAATATTAGGACTCGTTCAGTAGACGGTAAGGTACATGATGTACTACAATTAAGTTTCGACAGGATTTCTGATCTATCATCGCGTTTGAGCTTTGCTTCGTTTCCAGGTCCGTCTCTAATTACCAAGCTGTCGACGGGGCGTTAAATCCTAAGCTTCCTTCCGTTTCCAGGTAGAGGGTAATGTATTTATGGACAAAATTGACGTCAGATCAAAAGGGAAGCACTATTGTCAGCATGCGACGTTATGGTTGACCACAGAATCATACTACAAGCGTAAAAACCACGACAGTTTTTTGCCAGCATTCAAAAACAAAAACACCTGCATAACGGAAAAATGCATGTATTGCATTTCATGGTGGCTAGGCCGAAAAAACGTTACCTATTTTCACAATAACAAACGATAGAAATCTTTATTAGATGTAATCTGATTTTTGTGGGACACCTACAACTGTAGCTGTTGTTTCCCAAGTTGAATAAATACGCTGCATTTACATTTTGTAAATATTTATTGACACAATCGTGCACGTGTAGTTTCGGGCTATAGATTCCAACTTCAGGTGTTAATTGAACACCGCAGCATCTCAAATCATATTTTAATATGACTGGAGGTATTTGTTATTCGATCAGGCGATGGAGCATTCATCCCGAATCCAGTTGTACACGATTGTGTCCAAATGAAGGATCACAGTATTCAAACTGGAGTTGATACATTCCTCAATGAAAATCTAACGGCACTCGCGAAATGGGACATTGTTATTGGGTGCTTTCTGAATGGAATAAATACACTACTGGCCATTACAATTGCTACACCAAGAAGAAATGCATATGGTAAACGGATATTCATTGGACAAATACATTATATTAGAACTGACATGTCATTACATTTTCACGCAATTTTGGTGCATAGATCCTGAGAAATCAGTAACACATCTGAAATGTAACGGCCACTGTTCAAAGTGCAGTCCATGCGAACAACAGGTGACCGAGACGTGTAACCAATGGGAACCCATACCATCACGCTGGGTGATACGCCAGTATGGCGTATGGCGGTGACGAATACACGCTTCCAACGTGCGTTCACTGCGATGTCGCCGAACACGGATGCGACCTTCATGATGCTGTAAACAGAGCCTGTATTCATCCGAAATAAACGACGTTTTGTCATTCGTTGTTGCGTACACCATTGCAGGCGCTCCTGTCTGTGATGCAGCGTCAAGGGGAACCGTAGTCTTAGTCTCCCAGTTGAAGGTCTATGCTGCTGCAAACGTCGTCGAACTGTTCGTGCAGATGTTTGTCTTGCAAACGTCCCCATCTGTTGACTCAGGGATCGGGACATGGCTGCACGTAACAGCCGTGCGAATAAAATGCTTGTCATCTCGACTGCTAGTGACTGGATCGCGACCAACGCGAGCAGCAATGTCGCGATACGATAAACCGCAATCGCGATAGGCTACATTCCGACCATTATGAAAGTCGGAAACGTGATGGTACGCATTTCTCCTCCTTACACGAGGCATCACAATGACGTTTCACCACGCAACGCCGGTGAACTGCTGTTTGTATATGAGAAATCGGTTGGAAAATTTCCTCATGTCAGTAGGTTGTAGGTGTCGCCACCGGCGCCGACCTTGTGTGAATGCTTTGAATAGCTAATCATTTGCATATCACAGCATCTTCTTCCTGTCGGTTAAATTTCGCGTCTGTATCATCTTCGTGGTGTAGCAATTTTAATAGCCATGAGTGTATTTCTGAAAAGGCCGAATGCAGAATAGCGATTTTTGGTGTCATGCTGTTCGGTTATGATTTGACGTAGGAACATGGTGTGAAAAGATTCTGGTTTAACCCCGACAAGCGCACGTCTTCATGGTCATTACATAAATCGTGTTACTGTAGCTGTGTCGCAGTATGTACGCAAAGTGTGAATAACAAACTGGTACTGGCGCCCAGGCAAAGTTGCCCGACAATAATTCTCTTCTGGTGGCTCCTTAAATTTTTCAAATTTCTTCTGCAAATATAAGTTTTCGCGGGATTTTAAAGCTCGTCACTCTGTGGCGGGGCGTCGTGTGTGTTCACTGGTTCAATGAACCCTCGGAAATAAGGTCGTCGCGGGAAAAAATATGTTTTTGAACAATTTTTCTTCTTCTATATTCTTCTTATTCGTTCTTCTATACCATCATTTTATATGCATATAAAAAGTATTTTTATCGCATGAAAAACGTTTTACGTCGCGGAAACAGCACGTATTCGGGCCGAAGAGCGGCCGATTAATAAAGGCGGCAGTGGCCGCAGCGTTGTAATGCGCATGCGCGATCTGAGGTTCAAATTCCCTTCTGTACACCCTGGAGGCAGCATATGGTCGCTCCCGCGGCAGGTAGGGGCGAGGGGAAACGACGCTTTTAACATTGGCGTTGGAGGTGGTAGAGACACCAGCTCCTGGCTACCCGAGCTCTGGCGGTTACACAGAAATGGTCCCGATGCAAGACAATAGAGGTACTGAGCACTTCTCCTTGCGCATGTGCAAATCCTGCATGAAAACAACTTATGCCCCTCTGTTGTTTTTTTTCCTTGGCTCATAGAATATTTATCAAAAACACTATCCATTTGGTAACTATAAAATTAGAGATGCATTAACTGTAAAAGCGTTCAGAAGATCCGACCATGAATAATAATGAATTCATTACTCTCCACCTACGAAAAATAGCCGTGTGGTTACTGGAATCGCTGTGCGCCATCGAAGGTTGTGAGTTCTAGTGTCTGCAAGCAAATTTTTTTTTCAAAACCCAATCGTCTTTTTAACAGATACGGGATCAACAATGACTTTTGTGTTGTTACTTGCCACATACCTTTCAATGTTTTTGCAAATGTGTCGCGATCTTAAGGTAAAAGACATTTATACTCTTCATTGTAACAAATATTTAACTGTTTGAAAAGATGTGGGGGAGAGCAGCCTTTGCGCATGCGTGAGGTTAGGAAGGGGTGGTGCTTACAGTGTCACATGACCCAAACGTAGCTTGTCTCTTCAATCTAACAGATGCACTTTGTTGTACTTAACAGTGTAATCAGATACTTACCCTGTTTTAGTATTCATGTGAATATTCAAATTTTATTGGTGTTGAATATCAAAGAGAAATAAAAAAACGTTCATTATCTTTTAGAAACCAATTACTCAGTTTTCAGCTTGGAACAGATGTATGAAATAAAGAAGCTTGGTGCATCCGACGGCTCAGCTCGAGTTGAAGCAAGCGCAAACAAGCAAACAAGCAGCATACATTCTGCAGATCTTTTAACGAAAATTTATCCAAAGGGGTGTGGGGGGAGGGGCAAACAGGGGCGCTTTCCCCCAGAGGCACTCGCAGAGGTGCGACGAATTGTGTCTTTAGACACAGAGTAGGGGGGGGGGGGGGGCGCCGCCGAAACAACGATGCGCTACTGTCAATCGAGATCGGGCACTCAAAGAAGTGAACCCCCAGTCACTTCAAGTACCAGCCGCTTCTGTTGTCACTTGTAGGCTTTAAAAATCCCTCCGCTTTTATACACTATATTTGTACGAATTAGGGAAAGGTGAATTCAAAACAATTCTTTTTATCGAATAGTCAGTATCAAATATTTAAATGTTTGTAAATGGAAGAGACGAAACTACGAAGGTCATCAGTCCCTAGATTTGCAGACTGTTCAATCTAACATGCCGAAGACAACACACACACAAACACACACACACACACACACACACCCATGCGCGATGGAGGACTCGAAACATCGACGGTAACGGCTGTGAATTAGTGACATGGAGCCTCAGACGACACGGCTATCAGTATCCGTTGTCGGTATTCAGTGTTCAAAGTTAAGCTAATGTCAATGGGTGCGTGAGGCTGCGCCTGCTACACTCCGTTCTTAATATCTGCGTTGGCGTGTGCGCATCTATACAATAGGACTGCACAGGAAGGTTGAATGATGTAGTGGTTGGAAGTCGTTAGCTTACGTAAAATTCGGTCTGAAGACCAGCGATTACTTTTGACACTATAATAGCGAAGAAGTAATATACAGAGAGTAGCTGAATGCCCGGCGTTGCCCAGTATTTATTTATTTATTCAAGCCTTGAGTTACTACTTGCACTATCCCTACTGTCTCTGTCCATCTCCTTTTTTTCTAAAAACATGTAATATTTATCAGAGAATATATAACAAATAAGGCTGTCCTGCATAATGTAAAAAATCTTAAGCATAGTATTCAAACAAAGCTAGAAATCAAAATTCTTTCATTTAAATCACAACTTTACTATAAACAACTCCGAGCGAGGTGACGCAGTGGTAACACACTGTTCTCGCATTCGGGATGACGGCGGTTCAGACCAGTCTCCGGTCATCCAGATTTAGGTTTCCCATGTTTTCCATAAATCTCTCCACGCAAATGCCGGGACGGTTCCTTTCAAAGGGCACGACCGATTTCAAATGTTCAAATGTTTGTCAAGCTTATGGGACTCAACTACGGGGTTATCAGTCCCTAAACTTACAAACTACTTATGAACTACTTACGAACTAGGACGGCACAAATATCCATGCCCGAGGGGGATTCGAACCCCCGACCGTAGTGGCCGTGCTGACCGTGACTGGAGCGCCTTAGTCACCTCGGCCACCGCGGCCGGCACGGCCGATTTCCTTCCCCATACTTACCCCAACAGTCCGAGCGTGAGCTTTGCGTCTAAGGACCACACTGCCGACAGGACGTTAAACACTAACTTCCATCATTCCTGAATGTAAACTACATTTGTTGTGACCTGTCCAGGATCTAATATGAATATTTTCTGTGCTGAGCCCATCCGTGGGCAAGCGACATAAAGCTGTCCATGTGAGAAACATGGGTACTTTAAATAAACTCCACAGTATTGGATTGCCCTGTCACTTATTAATCATAATAATAAATGCTAGACTCACTGCAAACTGCAGTCATTTAAAGTTAAAAGCCAGATCTATCGAAAATAATTGGTGTTTGTGCGATATACACTTTTCCATTCTCTTTATTTCCTTGTTGGTCCATAGCAGTCTATTGCTTCTTTCTACAGCGCTATGCGCTTCACAGTTCAAACTTCTCAACAGCACTGTAATCTGTCATGAATTTCCTTACTCACTGGAACACAAGAATGTCTTAGTAATAAATAAGAAATGTAATGTGGAAAAAATTTTACGTACCGCAGTATGTATGAACTCAAATTTATTGAGTTATATGTTGTACAATTGTATAATTTTTCAGGTATATATTCTTATTGCTGTATGTCTGTAAAATCTGCAGCGAATACAATTAGCAGTAAAGAAGTAACAGGTTAAAACTTAGTGCGTGATGTGGCGGTTTTCCATGAACGTTACTGTTTATGTGCTCATATCTCATGAACTACGTGTCGTACTGTGATACAATTTCAAAGGGAAATGTTTGTATACTGTCTGTAAAATTTCCTGCAGGTACAATATGTAATGTGGATATTATAAATTGCAACATTATACCAAATGCCGTAGTTTTACTCCGTGAACAGCGAAAAGATAGTAAGGGAGAAAATTTTTTCCTTTCGTCATTTTGCAGTGGTTGTCAGAGAGAAAAAGTTTCCTAAAGGTTTGAAATTATGTTTAATGTTTGTTGCAGGTCGCTAAGTGCTCTCCTTCTCAAATAGTTTACTGATAAAGTCACACTATCAAGTGCCACAAGACGGGGAAGATTTCATTGTCTATGACGTCACATCTCCTGAACTATCGGTCCTATTGCAAAATCGTTTCTTAGCTGACGTTTCTACCTATAAACTACTTTCGTTTCAAATTTCAGCTTCATAGGTGGAGTTTTCGTGTTTAGGCAGTGTGTAAGTGAGTGAGTGAGTGATTGAGTGTCCTTTCGCTTTTACACAGATAGAGATATGTGATGCCAAAGCATAAGAAAGAAAATTTCCCGTTCTCGATCCGTTTCTAAAAGGCAGAAAACGGTACTGAAAAGTGAATCTACAGACGATAGAAACTTGAAATGTGTACACTTTGTTTATCTTACACTGCAGGTGTCAGCGATTTTTCGATATTCCCATCCCTAAGGGGGTCAAATAGGGGATGTGCGGTTTTTTTTTTTAAATGCTACTGAGGCAATTTTGAAGCAAGAAATACAAAACTTCTGATTTAGATTTTTGATTGTAATTTTTGAAACACGTGTTTCGAAATTTAGCGGGAGAAATAAAAGAAAAATCTTTTAAAAGAGCTACTAAGACTATTTTGGTACTAGAAATGGGAAAAATTTGTATTTGGAACCATGGTTAGAACTTTAAGAAAAAAAATTTTCAAATGTTTGTTAAGCTTATGGGACTTAACTACGGGGTCATCAATCCCTAAACTTACAAACTACTTACGAACTACCTTATACTAAGGACGGCACAAACATCCATGCCCGAGGGGGAATTCGAACCCCCGACCGTAGTGGCCGTGCAGACCGTGACCGGAGCGCCTCAGTCCCCGCGGCCACCGCGGCCGGCTAGAACTTTAAGAAAAGTGTTTCAAGATGTTTTCAATTCTGTCGTCAATGATGCAACAGGAGGGCAAGTGGTATCAAAATACTTGATTACGAAAGCATTTTTAAAGCTAAATCTAAACAAATTTATATTTAGAGGTAGAAATAATCAATGCAGACCATCCAGTCTACGAGTGCGAAGCGGCGGGAATGAAGCTAGTATGTAATAAAAGTGTTAGGGAGACGGAAGACAAGCGGGCTCAAAAAATCGATTTTTAGATTTGAAATGCGTAGTATTTTATGCGTAAAAGAGTTTTTGTTTCATGTAAATACGATATGTTTCTCGTGAGTTATGATGTTTTTGGTGTTTAGATGTTTTAGGGGGACAAAACTGCGGAGAGCATCAGTCCCTATGATGGTTTTCCGAATGTCTGTATTTAAAGACGGTGACAGCAAGGCTTTTGACCAGGTACGTGCAGAACAACCGTACGGTCCTAATTCACCATTTATAAATTAGAGTGCCTTGGCATGTCCAGAAGAGAATGGGGTCCAGGTTGATGAGATTATTAAAAAAATAAGTCAAAAGAGTACTGGGAGATGGTAAGAAGATAGGTTGTGAAGTTCATCTGAGAAATGTTGAAATAGATTGATTACAGAATTATAATAGTTTGGCAATTAGGAGAAATGTACGTAATTTAGAAAACATGAAAAAGCAGTATGTGCTATCTGTTTCCATAAGCTTTCCAAATGTAAATTCAGTGCACGCTCTTTGCCCGAGTGATCCTGACTTTGGTGCAAGTACAGGAGAAATGTCAAATATGACACAAACATTTTTTACCTGGATCAGTAATGAATGAATGTAAACCCATATTTAAAGACCTTTGTAAAGTTACATTATTGTAGAAATGTCTTCATGGGTAAACCCAAAATTTAAATGAATGTGTGAACTCTGTCATTTGGACCCGGTTACGAAAACTGTATTTGTTGAGCTTAGAACAAGAATTGCTGTTTATGATTATATGTCAGGCTTCCATTATAGTGTAACCAGAGAAATGGATGTTTTGGAATTATTAGGCATAAAGACTAGTGGAAATACTCCAAAATTCTTGGGGAAAATAGGTAGAGAGAGAATCCGCAAAACTGATGTGGCTAATTTAAAATGAAAAAATTGAACAAAAGAAACAAGACAGAAGAGTGACCAAGAGAAGAAAAGAAGAGCGGTATGATTCAGATGATGCTCAGTATAGTGCAGGAAAATATTAGTGGTCTCATTCTTATCAATAACTATACTAGAATTGAAATATTAAACTTTAAACGGATTTTTCTCAAAACTATATATATATATATTTTAATTTCAGGTACCATTATTTGATAAAGTAATGGGTTGAAAAACATGAAATTTGAATACTGTTGAGGATGAGGCAGACAAGTTCTGAGTACACTTTACTTTCATGTGCCGATGAGCTCGCTTTCTAAACACGCGTTTCTTCAGGCTAGGTCCTGGCATAAAGGGAAGGTAAGTATAGTCAGAGTTTGTCTGCTTCATCTTCATCAGTATTTGATGTGCCAATAGCCACTAACCTCTACACCGATAGTGAAACATTGAGATGCTCCTGCCACTACACCAGAAAGTGCTTCAAGAAGAAAACTAGTTCGAATTTTTGCTGCTAATTGAGATAATGTTTGGTGTTAACGAATCTATTTCGACACTTATTGACTTATTCAAAGGTGTTATTCGATGACAATGGACAGACAGATGGAGTTGCAATGCTTCGAGAACTTCGGGGAACGTTCCTTGAAATAGGCGTCATTGAAACCTTAAAAGTCGACCACTGTACTTAAAAAGAGCCTTTCTTTGTCACTAAAATTAGTAAATAAGGTCCGTGTGAACTAATGGTTACTCCCTGCTATAAAGTCTTGTTCCCTGGCCCAAACTGAGAACAGACTCGTTTGAAATTACTTCAATAACAGGAAAATACTACAGTGGTCAATATACATAGCAGCTCACACGTTATTAAACACAGACATTAATAAGCAAGCCACCACAATTAAGGTTATCTTATAAAGGTGGCTTAGAAAACATTTATGGCGCAACAGAATTTAGTTGTAAGAAACATTGCATCTGAGCATGTTCTGAGAACTTGTGAAACAATATTAAATAAAGGAGGGAAGATGCTCTAAAACTACAATTTATAGGCAACTTACGGAATATACTGAACTTAAACTTGTTTATTCAGGTAGGAAAAAAAAGCAAAAATGGAGAACAAAATTTGTTAATACAATAAAAATGCTTCTCTTACATGGATTAATGCGGACGATGCCCAGCTCAAATTATACATGATTTAACGCTACTGGGGGGGAGGGGAGGGAGGATTCACAAACAACACTCATCCGCTCACACACACGCAATGCCACAGCGAAACTCACCAAAAACAGCGTGCTGAGACGAGGCGGAAGCAGGCGCCGCTATCGTAGGCGAAAAGCAGCAAGTCGGAGGTAGCACAAAACACAATATACAAAAACACTTTGAAGCTGGCTCTGGTCTGTCGTGCCTGTTTTGAGGTGGTGCGTGTGTACAGCAAGTTAAATTACATCTGAACAGAAAACGCGAGCAAAGACGCTAACGGCGACACACGGCTACGATACATGAACGCACCCCACTGAAGGTGTAGTGGTTGAAAGTCGGATTCATAATACAAAATTGGATGGATTCTTAAGTTGCAGTCTGTTAGAAACCTAGCTAGGTACTGGTTTTATAAGAGAAGTGGCTTGAACTCAGGCGACTAGCTGCAAACCCCGGAAGTCGGAATTCGGACACACGCGATTCCGAAAACCGATAAAATTGAATAATTCAGATTTCGAAAAATAACGAGAATTAACTACAGCATGCAACCCATACAAATGCTTAGAATTATATAAGGAAGCGAATGAAATACAGCTCCAAGCGATAGGGAGCGATTACAGAGACGGATGAAGTCCAGTCTCCAAAACTCGTAAAAGTGCAATAATTACAAAATCGGAAAATAAGAATAAGAGCTACGGCATGCAACCCATAGAAATGTTTAGAATTACATGAGTAAGCTATTGGAGGAGGTTGTACAAGGCTCAGAGAGAATTACAGCCGCAGAGTTCGCACTACAAGTCGGAGAAGAAACAACAACATTAAAATAGACGGGGAGAGAAGATCGCGAAATACTAGTGGAAATCAGAAGGATACCCGCATAGTTACTTGCTTGATGGGCATGGAACATACAAGAGTGGAAGCTGAAGGCTTTGTCCTATGAACCAATCATGTGGAACACATATCATTCAAGGAAGGAAACGATGACAAGAGTTTTACATGTACTGTATAAAATGAACATATCATCTATTAGAAATCGGGCTCCACAAAGCTAGAAAGTATTTACACAGAGTTCATACACCGCCACATGATTACAAAAGGTTTTAACATACCAGGCTGTTATCAAACTGCAACTGGAATCACACACACCGCGTTTATCTATTGGAAATCACTGAGTTGGAAAACGAGAACACATTTCCGCACACGATCGGAGAAAATATTGAAAAAATGATTCTAAGTTCACGAATCAAAGTTAAACGTGCTAGTCAATGAAACGCTACCATCTCCAGAAACAAGAGCAGAACCAATCTAATCTCATCACACGACCAGCCGAGAATGAAACGCCGTGCGGCCACCAGGCCGCAGAAAAACGCGGAAAGCCACCGTTAGCCGGAAAATCCACGAAAGTAGCGGTGGTGGGGGACCGAGAGACTCGCCAACCAGCTCGCAACTGACGGGTGTGGAAACCTCTTTGATAGTATCAGCAGCTATCGATACTGAGCCAGAGAGAACGATGCAAAGTGAGCTGTCACTCCCCACGTTCTCACAGGGACAGTGGCGTAGCGGAGAATCCGTACTTATGCCACATTAATTAATATAATAATAAATTATTAACATAACAAAATAAGAAAAACCTCGCAATATTCACTAATATTCTGACACATGAAATAAAAAGGTTATTCCTCAAGCTTTGAAAAGAGTGGGGTTCAAGTTTTAACATAATGGTAATCTAGCGACATTAAATAAATTTTAACTTTGCGGAAATAATACAAAAATACGGTAAGGTGATAGAAATTCGATATAGGTACATTTCCGATCAACATAAGTTTTCGTGCCATTTGTCTGTCTCGTTGTGTCGCGTTGTAGAGTAGCAGGTTTCTACAGCTCCTCCTGTCTTTTCCAAGAATACACCGCTTTGCGGTAAGGAGATATAAATTTTTCCCTTTATAGAGGTAAGTGAAGCTACTTAATCTAACGCGCTCTTATAAATCATCTACTTAAGGGTGACTGGATTCGCTGCCGAAAATGCTATGTTTGGTAGCACGAAGTATGTGTTGGTGCGTGACAGAAAAAGTACTTTTTATGTGGAAGATGCCCGTAATCAAAATTGTACGAGGAAGTGATCACAATTGTACGTACTGTGGTACATTTTTGATCGATTTTTCTCAATTACGTAACCTTTTTTGTGTTTATACCGACATTTTAACTGTATAATATTTATGTTACATATTCATTAAACATCCAAGAAGAAGTGCTATAGTTAAAATTATTCTTTTTCTCAATTTATTTCCAGTTATAATAACATTTGACCGAAATGATCGAAATTGTACCACCTTACCCTATATGGAAGACGACAGACGGTCGTCTTTCAACCTGAGTATTTTTCTATTATGAGAACGGTACTGGTACTGACTTCATGGTGAAAATTTAAAGGGATTTTTGGAACATCGAATTTCAATTTACCCAAATTTTAGTTTCACTGTGAAGTTGGATAAGAATGGCTGCCTTCCGTTCCTTGATGTATTTGTCAGGAGAAAGGTTGACAGTACGTTGGGAAATGCTTCTTCATACCAAACCAAATCATTCAGATTAGTTTCTGCAGGCTCAGCATTAAGGGGTGCATCGTAGCTTCGCAGCTTGGTGCACAGGGTGGACGTCATTTCAGACGATGAGAGTTTGTCAGCTGTGTTGTATCAGCTGAAAATAACATTTCGAGAGAACTGGTATATTGGAAGACAGATGAAACGAACTTTGCGCTATCGACCACCTGTGCAACGGGCGTGGAATGGTAGCACAGAGGTGGCACCTAAGTTAACGGCTTTTTTGTCCCACGCAAGAAGCATTTTCAACAGCAACAAGATGTCAAATGTGTTTTTCGACCACCATCCAAGATTACAACAGTGTTAATGTTCGTAAAAAGTGATGTTTTGCTTAAAGTGAGTATCGTGGCCAATGCATTTGTAGCAGGTGTGTATCGGACCCCTATAATGTGGGGCCGGTGTGCTGAACCTAAGCGTCACACACGTCAACAACAACTTAGAGTATTTGGTGTTGGAGACCATTGCCTAGACACCGGTCACCGTTTGGAAAGTAACAGCACAGAAATTCTGGTCGGCACCTCCAATAGTTGGAATTCTGTTATGACGGAAGCGGTTGAAATATAACTAGCAAATAGAAATGTAGGTTTCTGATTAAATTCTGCGTGGAATCCTGCTATCTCTTCTGTCAAATAGCAGAGGGATATAATTGATTCCGCCTCATCCGTTGATCAGTTACATACACCATCGGTTTTTCTGACATCCAGCGTTGGACGTGTGATGGGACTGCTGTATTTTTTTTTTTTTTTTTTTTTTTGGTGTGTGTTATTTTGATTTGAAAACCGAGATTTTAAAGTTCCGTGGAGAGTGATTCCTCTTTGCAGTTTTGCTTGAATATGACAGCTTCTCCAACTGCATAGATACTGGAGAGTGCCGATATTTTTACCAGACTACATATCAGAAAGTTGTTCGAAATTTTAAAGACAGTTCAGGATTCAGGTATAAAATAATTGTACATCGACATACGAGTGTGGATCGCTAATTTAATTGATTTCCTTATTTAATCTTTTTTAAGTCGTATAACCATAAGTGATAGTGTTTAAGGACCAGAACGGTTAACCCTAGAACGGTCGATCGAAAAATAGTTTCGGGAACGATCGGGCTAGGTCTTTGGGGGACAATACTTGTAGACCTCGGTAGTAAATAATGTTAACCTTCAACGTTTGTATTTTTAATGTATTTGGTGCTAACAATCATATCAGACAGAATGTTACGTTTTTTTCAAGTAGTACATAAATGAGCAGAAAGATGGCATATATAAATATTAAAACAAATATTGAAACATGTAATACAAACTAATTTTCAAACTTACAAGTCGTCATATCTCAGCGCTTTATAAATGAGGCTTATCATAATTTTCCTCCGAGGTCTTCAATTAAGACGCTTAATAACAATTGTCAAAAAGTGTATTTACTTATTTATTTTGTTTAGGTCCTACTAAATGCTATAGGGACATTGTTTCGACTTCCTGAATTTCATAACTATTACTGTGATAAAAGTAGAGAAAATACTTCTTTGTAGTAATATGTAAGCACACTGGAAATACAAGTAAACTGGATTGAAACACAAATGAAAATAGTTTGTAGAACTGAGAAGCATATGGGTTGAATTTTTGTCATACAAATCGAAATTGTGAATGTAATGAATAGTTTGTGTGATATCGTCCTCTAAAACTATCACTTTTTGGTAACAGTCGCCGCAAACCATTTCTGAATGCGCCAAGCATAACCATATCTTACAAACTTTGCAGAAATATTTAGTTCTGCTGTCCTTGTACTTCATTCATCCCCGCTTATTTCACTATCGCTGTCATGATCACTGTTTATTTCGAGGTTTGGTCTACGTCTGAATCGTCAGTATCCAAATTTTGCAAATTTCACAGTATGAAGGACTTTCTCTTATAGTTTTACATTGTAAACAATTGACAATGATAATGTGATGTTAGGACATTACAAATAGTTCACAAAATAACTTGAAACTGAATGAAACACCAAAACAATATCGGCTCACACTGGTAGACGTTAGTAACGTAAACGGTCATGATGGGTCTGACAGACCCGCGCGCTTTTTGAAAGACTGCCAAACAATGACTGAACAATTTAAATCCTGATTTATGCATTCTGTCAGATGTTTCAGGAAGCTAGCAGGGCGCTCAAGTCAGCGACTAGAAACATATAAATCCAGTGAAAGAGAAACTAGTGGGTATCACAGACCCAGCCCGAACGTGCTACGGTTAACTAAACTTGCCACGTAATATCATCTGCATTCAGAGATGTGGATTTCAATGATTACGTGAACCTATTCGTAGATAAAGCGGATGGCCGGAGGTGGATTTGAACCACCATCCTTCCGAAAGCGAGTCCAATGTGTTACCACTGCGCCACCTCGCTCGGTTTTTCCTTTACCATACGTATAACTGCACTATTGATTTCCTCCATACTGGCATTAAAAAGTACAGGAGATACAGTACGTCCTTGTTTAAGACTGTGCCATTTCGAAGTATTCAGAGTTTCGCAGTGGTGTTCTAAATCTATAAATGTGTCATCTGTATATTGTCATTATTACATTAATGTATACATCCTCTATCTTCTTCATTTCTTCCTAGAGTCTTTCCCTTTTAACTGAGTCACATGCCTTTTCTGATACCCTCCCAACAGTTTTCAATCTGTTCACGGATAGAAAATATCACGTCATTGTGCATCTTCATCTTCTAAATACGTTCTGTTCATCTCTCAGCTCCTTTTCATTTACCTTATTTACTACAATTCTTCCAAAAATCTTGGCTGTATGTCTCATAAGTGTTATTCCTCTGTAATTTTTACAAAGTCTTTTGATTCTTTTATTGAAGATGGGAACAATGTCTCCTCTTCTCCAATCATCAGGTATTTTACTATTTACCAACACACTTTGCAGTACTCTAAACAGCCATTACTTTTATTATGTCTACTGATACTTTATCAGGTTCTTATGCTTTGCCCCCTATTCATCTTCTTCACAGCTGTTTCCAATTCTTCCCATGTAATTTGTCCTGATACTTTTTCACAACGTCGCTCGATTACTCTATTGTCAACAGAATGAATGAATAACATGAATAATAACAATGCGTTAGGAAACTTTCCGAGATATGTGTTCTAATAGAGTAGGTAGTCAAGACGTAATAATTTACAACGTCATGCATCATGGAGCGAATTTTCATGTGTGTCATTGTTTTGACGACATATCAACCGCGAACAGTCGAAGACATCTGCTCGCAATGTTCACTGAATCGTCTATAAAGAGAAGGAACACTAGTGGCCCTATAACGCTTCCCTAGGTAACGCCACATGTCAAATTTGTTTATGATTTTTCGTCGGTTCTTTGCAAAATTATTTCATAATACAGGTTTTTAATTATTCTAATATGTTCGCTACTAAGATCGCTTATGTTGGACAATTTCTTTAAAAGTTTCAGAAGAACTAGCTGTCATCCTCATCCTCAGATACTCTCGCAACCCCACAAAACCAGGTGTCAGCGTCAACGTTGAATTGGAATGTGCTCATTTACAAGTTACGATACTAGGTAACGTGCGATCATTTCCATTTCAACGACGACGATGACACCTAGTTTTAACGAAGTGATAAAACCTGAGGAAGTCAGGTAGTTTTGCTGAAACTGCAACAAAATAAGTTGTTTCAAACACGAGCGGTTAACCGGTCTTGGCAGCCAATACAAGTCACTCTCAGTCGGCTGAATATAATGTGAAATTTTAGTGTCTAAAGGTGCAAGACTGTACCGATAAAAAGGGGACAAAATATTTGGGTGTGTGTTGTAGCACCAAAATTTTAGAAATTAAACACTGGATATATAGGCCGATTTATCACTGATTATCGATGAGTATTCAGCAGGTTACCCCTTGCCTGCCAAACGCTTGTCGACCGCTGCCACAAAGTGAAACACAGTTGGGATTCCATGTGGACATGGCTGCTTGTCTAAGCCGAAGCTTAGTAAAAATACTTCTTTTTGTGAGCCATGCGTGAATACAACAGGAACGCGCATGGAGTGGGCATTGGGCTAGGGGCAGCGGTAGCAGTGAGGAGGGGGCTGGGGAAGCGGCACATTCGCATGCGAACTGTCCGCCATCACGCATTACTGCCGGAAATAAAAGAGAGGAGAGCAGTAGCTCGCGCTAACAGCCAGCCAGGCCTCGGTTTTCCTACGCGGCTGCGATGTGGAGTAGTCGCTGGATTCTCAGCCCACCACGCTACTGCCTTTCGAACCACTTCTTAAATACTCCAGGGGGCCACGATCCACTGTATGCGATTTTGGTCATTGCTTTTATCCTCCCCCTCCTCTCTTTCTTCCTTGCCACCCTCACTTTCAACGTATCACTCATGAGTACGCATTTAATAACGGTAAAAAAAAGCAAGATTTTGAACTTAAGTAGTGGTAACTATTTATTCACAACCGATACAAAAGCGTTACGTGTTTGAACCCGTAAAGCAGTCCTTCAAAGTAGTCACCAACATTGTGTAGAACCCGTTGCCAGCTATGTGGAAGGCGTAGTATACCGTTAGCAGAGCCCTGTTGCTGGTGCGAATGGAGCTGTCTACCGCCTGTCGACTCTGTGGAACAGTTCTGAATATGTACAGGATGCCCATCTCTCTCTCATCTTTGGAATCATAACAAGTATATAAGTTCGGTGAGTTTGGCGGATGGTATAATACTACCCAGTCGCATCGACCGGACAGCAGCCACAGCTTGCGCTGTATGCGCCCACGCATTGTCGTGAAAAATGATAGGTGGGTTGTGCAGAAAATGTAGCCGATTCTTTCGCAAAGCTGGTCGCAGGTGATGCTCCAAAAACGAACAGTAATATTGTGCACTGACGCTCTGCTGTGGAGGAACGTAATGCGTTAGGATAATACCATAACAAGGGTACACGAGAATCACCGTAAATTTTACCATACTAGGGTTCTGACGCACTTTCGACTTGCGCGGCGTACCATAATGATGCCATTTCAGTATTGGCTTTATGATCAAGCCCATATTTCATGTAGTGTTATGATATGGCGTATGAAAGCCTCTCCTTCGCTCTCATAGCGGTCGAAGTGCGTCTGAGCAGCGTCGTAATGCAACCATTTCGCATTTCCGTCAATTCATACGGAACCCATCGTGATGCAATTATTCGCATGCCCAGGCATTCCTTCAGGATGCGAAACGCAGACGTATGGACTAATCTGCTTTCGTGGGCGATCTCACGAATCGTGTGGCGTCGATTACTGTCCACTAACGCGGCAAAAATATGCATTTCTTCTTCAGAGACGCTAGGATGTTTTCTCTTGCCCGATGCATGTCTGCCACAGTTTGCCGACCTTCGTTGATAGCTTTTACCCAACGTGCCACTGTTCTTTACAGCAATGCCGATTCCCCGCACGCCTTTTGAAGACCTTGATGACACTGTCGTGCTGTACGATCACATTCAATCTTGATCCAGCTCCGTTGTTCCTGTTTCGGGAACATAATGATAGCGTTAGGTTAGACCGCTCGCTCACAAGTAATTGTGTTTCCCGTTGACGGGGGCGGGCGAGTCCATTTGCTCGGAGGTAAGGTAGATATGTCAACAACGTGTGCTGTCAACGACAATAGTAGATTCAGTTGCATAGGATCTCCTCCACAGCACTATTTAAATTTCAACCTTCCGATATATATAAATGCAGACAATCTTTTTTTTTTTTTAAAATTATAGTTTTATTCTGCATGTTTGAAAGTTTTACAGTGTGTAGATACGTCCCGCTTGTTTTCAAATTTAGTTCAACCTGTTCTCGTGAGTGGCGTCGTCACAGCATCTCTTCAAGATGGCGGCTTCACTTGACGTTCGTCAGAAGCAACGTGCTGTCATTGAATTCCTGTGCTGTGAAAACGAGACAGTGAGAAATATTCACAAGAGATTGAAAAAGTTGTATGGAGATGCTGCTGTCTATCACAGTACAGTAAGTCGGTGGGCAATAATGAGGATCGTCCTCGCAGCGGTAGGCCTCGTACTTCACACACTCCACACAATGTGGCGTAAGGCAGTTGAGAGAGATTATGTGGAGAAATGAAAATATTTTTCCTGAAGGATGTATCTACAAACTGTAAGACATTCATAAAAACTGTATTAAAAATAGTGTGCATTTCTTTTGTATTGACCCTCGTTTATAAAAGATACGTGTCCGTGTACTTCAGATTCTAGCCAAATCTGTTCACTACAGAACAATGGAGTTCAAGCAAGGAAGCAGCCTGGAGACTCACTAGGTTGGTTTAGTCCCGCTACGTTTCACTGGGTGAGTAAGGCGAGCAAAAATTCGCGAAATATGGAGCGATAAATCCTCCTAGGAAATGCTATAAACTCTATGATTTACGGCCAAAGCCCGCACTGCAGCCTTGAGATTCGCATTGTGTGCTGTAGGTGTTTGCTTACTCGCGAAGTTAAGACGATGGAAGCTTAAGTTTCGTCACTTAATAGTCAATAATCGTAGAGCTTACGAACGAAAAGTTATGCCTAGCGCATCTCAAACATATGAGATCCTACGGCATGGATTTTGCAGAAATATAAATTAAATTCTTGATTACTGCTTAGAAAGTTTTAGAAATTATTAACCTCAAGTGTTCCAAAAATCTAGCAAAACTACAACAATTCTTAATTGATTTACCGTGGGA
This sequence comes from Locusta migratoria, assembly GCA_026315105.1. NCBI lineage: Eukaryota > Metazoa > Arthropoda > Insecta > Orthoptera > Acrididae > Locusta > Locusta migratoria. The sequence continues at coordinate 381,610,105 of CM048750.1, read as the reverse complement.
CTATACGAAACGTGTGGAAATGAAAAGGTACGAAACGACACTGTGGGTATAACTGAAGTGTTTATTCAAAAGTAATCACCAGAGGCCTCAGCACAACTATCCCACTGTTTAATGCGCGGAAGGATTCCTTGTTCTCCAACTTCATGTGGCTGCGACAAGCTCCAGATCTCTGCTGTGCCCTTCACTTCCTAGTGCAAATTGAAGCGCTTCCCTATGAGATTTTTTTTTTCTTTTTTTTCAGATTGATGGAGGTTACCAGACGGCATGTCCGAGCTGTAGGGCGAATGCTCAAGCTGCTCCCAATTAAACGTGGCCGGTACACTCTGTGTGACCCTGGAGACGTGTGGATGCGTATTATCATGGAGCACATTCCCTCCCTCCGTTCGCAGCCCAGGCATTGCTCTTGATCGACTTGCGTAGGCTACTGAGTGTCTCACAGTACACGTCACTGTTATGCCTTTGCGTCACAGTGGTTTCACTGTGAAACCACTTCTGCTGTGCCGTATCCCCTTGTGGCATAGATGACGCACTGTGATACCACCATTTCATCCTAAAGCTCTAACAAGACTTTTAGAATGAAGTCTCTGTGGGCAAGAGACAATCCAATGAATCACATTTGCCCGGTCATCGCAACTCGAAACGATTTGCAAATTGTAGTTAAAAAAGAAGCCACATAGGACGAGACGGTCATTCAAAGTGTGTGATGTCGGATTGTACCTCACTGTTATAAAAAAATAAAAAAATAAAATAAAAAAGCTTATTTTTGCAGTATCATGAGAGATAGAAGTGCTGTATGTAATATACCGGGCCTTAGAAATTTTGCTTAAAAGAAAAATAAGATTTTTTTTTTGCTTTAGTTTGGCAAAAAAAAAAAGAAAAAACGTAATGTTAGTGTAATAGTCTTAAAAATTCAAAATTTGAGGTCTCTTTGGAAGATATTTAAAGATCACTTGTCACAGCGGTTTCACAGTGAAACCACCTCTCTAAATTTCTGTTATAAAATTTAAATTCTTTTATAAAAAGTTGTAAATTGCTCCAGTAAGGCAGTAAAGAGGAAGAAAACCAAACTTCAATGCTTATCATATTCAAAAGTATTTGTGTGACTCAAAGGGTTAACGGTTTTTCCGTTCTCAAGTTATTCGATGAGTATCGGATCTGGGAGGTCGAAAAAGACGATGAATTGGCTTCTTCTGTTTGGAAACAGTTTTATTGATGTTGACATCTATGTTGTTTTTCTGCGGCTGTATTTGAGACAGATTTTTTGGCATCTTAAATATCGTAAAATATAAAAGTAGACAAATACAACACAAGTCATTTCACACGTAGAAATAAAACCACTTTCTTGCACTTGTTGACAATCTATATGTAGTTAGCACACTAACAGAGATGGTAGTACAAGTTAGAAGTGGGAACTAAACTTATAGCGAGAACAAATAAGTGGTCATTAAAGGGTTAAGTCAGCAAGGACGCCCAATTTCAGTACGCATACAACAAATAAAAGAACGGATCTCTTCTATCCATATTCAAGGAGAAAATCAACTCAATATTAGGGGGAAAAACTACACATTCCTCGTATCTCCATCAGTTTATGACGTCTCCTAAGATGAAACACAAATCGTGAAACAAACTCAAGAAATGTTTCCATGTAGGTGATGGTTGTCACACTGTCGCTAAAGGACATAAGTTTTAAACCGATTGTTACAATAATATGAACCTATATGAATTTTTAATGTAATAATAATAGCAAAATACGTAATAATTTGTTTACGTCAGGAAACAGTCCAATTATTTAGCAAAATAATCAGTATGTACAATCATGTTTTTGAAAAACGTGTCCAAAACGTAGCGAACTACATCCGTTACGCAGTTAATTTAAGAACGCTAATAGGATTTTCTATAGAATTGTAATTTGCTCTGAGTGAAAGCGAAATGTGCACTCATAATTTCACTTAGCACTACGACTGTAATTTGATTTGAAAACTCTGCCTATACGTGTGATTAGTGGGTGTATTAGAATAAATTAATTCGAAAAATGAATATTCCAGAGATTTTTGCAGAAATTTAAAGGTAAAGCAGTCAACAATCCGAAGATTGGTTTGAACACCACAGTGCTGTACTAGGCATGGTCCTGTTTGTAGGTGGTATGCCGTTGCCTTCCTCCGACCATCGAACTGACTTACCCAGCCAGTTATAGGGAGACCTACAGTTTAACGTGGGTTCCAAACCACGGTGCAACTCGGTATTTTTCACATGAGCAGTACTGCCAGAGGTGAAAGAAGTGGAAAGTGCCAGATAAAAATCCTAGGACCTGGCGGGGATCGAACCCATGAGCTATGGATTTGTAGTCTGGAACTCTACCACTGTGCAATCGAGGCGCACTGCAGAAATTTAGTATATAAAAATTAAAAAAATTGTCAAATAAAAGTTTTTTTAATTTATTTTATTATTATTATTATTATTATTATTATTATTATTATTATTATTATTATTATTTTATTTATATTTATTTTTTGCATAAAACGATTTATACCATAACCTCGATACTCATCGTCAGGGGTAAAGCTGATTGTCGTGAACTGTAGGCTTCCTTTTATACAGGGTACTTCAGAAGATGAAATGTGTGCTAATCTAAGGACTTAAATACGTTCATCATCATTAAGTACGCCGGTACCTGAGGGAGGACTCAAACACCCAACAGCTAGCAACCGGGCGCTCTGCAGCAAGGCGCCTTAGAACGCTCGGCCACACCACCGCGGCTGCTTCAGAATTGATGCTCAATAACTGACACATGGAGGATAGATGCCAAAAGCAGAGAAAAAACCTGCATCACACATGCATCCGCAAACCCATTGTTGATCAGATACAGCACATGTTCTGTTGCGGTTCATCAATGTCTTGAACACATGACGTCTCTCAAAGGTGTTCGAAACGTTGACCATGCATCTGAATGCGACACTGAACTCGTCTTTGAAATGAGTTGTGAGTCCTCTCAGGCAGTTCCGCAGAATTCTTCAAATGCTGAAGGCTGCTTCAAACCGCAAGCGTAATTCCAAAAGGATGCTGATCCCGGCAGCTGAGACCAGGCTTCTGACCTGACTCCACAAAGAGGAATCCATGACATTTTAATCTGGAGACCTTTGGGCTATGGCAGTGGCCCTCCTCTACCTGTCCGTTGTTGCCCATACGTCAGAGGTCGGCAAACTCGTAAATGAAAATTCGCTATAGACCCTTCATGCATAACCCATATGTTCCGGCGTCTGTGCAGTGATACTTCACCAAGTACTTCTGGAAGTACAGTCCGCAGAAACCGCATGTACTGCTGTCCGGTTGATCTCTGTGGCAGAAAGTATGGTCCAGTTATCCGAGCTGTTGTTCTCAGACGTTGAACGAATATCGCTGCTGATGTGATACGTTGCAAGTACGTAGACAAACATATAGTCTAGTCCAAACCTTGAGATAGGAACATAAATACCTCGGTTTACAGCGGTGTTTACAGTTGGTTCCCAAGTCGACTTAACGCAACGAGTCGCAATGTTTGATTTGTGCACGCATGTTTATTGTAGCTTCTTAGCTACTTTTGGCCTGTACTTTTCACGTGTGATTTACTGACCACCACTTCTGAAACATCCTGTATAACCAGATGACGGGTTATCATTGGCTGACCGTTTAGTACGCCTATAAACTCGTGAGCGAGCAGGCTCATCTCCACCCTGACTACGCTGCTATATCACAAAGCGCTTCTACAGGATGCTTCACAGCGGTGAAGCCGCCGCCCGTCCGCGTGCGGCTTATATGCGTGTCAATTCCGTCTGCAGTCACGTCCGAGTGACGTTTATTACTTAATCCAGATAAAGCGGAACTATTTTTGGTAATTTTTTTAAATTAATTACCTTCATATGACTGCACAAGGTCGTTTTAAGTGATTTTTTTTTCACAAACACGCCATTAGTTTTGCTATATTACTGCCCTTCTTTCTAGAAGGACGTCAAAATTAATGTCTTAGAATTTTAACCTGGTGAATCATTTGTATTAAAATATCATTTATAATGAAACATATACATATAAATATCGCAAAAAATTAAAGAATTTTCAAGAAATAAAAACCCAACTACGAGGAAGTCTTCAATATCTTCTGTATGCACCTCAACTTCTATGTCGTATTCAACCAATTTGCAATCAACAATACAAGTTAAAATTGATCTGCAATCGGAGTAAGCTACTCAACGAAATAAAATACGACACTGTGCACGAATTCTTAAATACAAGACTGATATAGTAAATTGCCATTCTCGTCCTTCTGGAAGAATGTCAGCTCTATCTGGGTTAAACATAAAGTAGCAAACACTACATCGTTCTGTGGGAACTGATAACAAATCAAACGTTTGTTAAGCTTAAGGGACTTGACTCCGGGGTCATCACTCCCAAAAACTAACAAACTATTTATGAACTACCTTATAATAAAGACGACACAAACATCCATGCCGGAGGGGGCATTTGAGCCCCCCACCGGAGCGGTCGTGCAGACTGTGACTGGCGCGCCGCAGACCGCTCGGCCACTGCGGCCGGCCGGACTGATAACCTTAGCAGTTTAATCCCCCTATAGCAACCAAACAACTCAAACTACACCATTCCATAACAAAACATTTTGTGTATCTAACGAACATTTTGTCGTAAATCACGATACGCATACTTGCTACAAACATGGCACTGATTGAATTACGATGTATGTCTCCACAAAGTAAATTCCAACTGGTTAGAAAAAACAGTGTACAGATGCAGAAAAATATTTATTGTACAAAAATATGCAACTGGAAAACGGTGCACATGACTTTTCTAGATGACAAGATTTGCTTAGGCTTAACCTTCCTTGGGGACGAAGTGTGCCTCCACTCCACTGATTGGCGTTTCGTTTCAGGATCGTTGTACGATACCCAAGTTTCATCCCCCATCACTATCCAAGAAAGAAAACCATCCCTTCTTCACGTGTCAAAAACTGAAGTGCACTACCCATTGTGGGTACCCAACGTGACCAAAGTTTGCGAAATTTCAGTTTTTCAGTAACAATTTCATGAATTAGTGATTGTGAAGTGTAGATTACGGTTGTGCTTCATCTTCTATTCAACTGTGTGAACCAGTTCATCAGTAACCACAGACGGGCGTCCACTTCATTCTTCGTCGTGTACTTGATCACGTCCTTCATACACAGTCCAGCCCATCTTCTAACCATTGAATCACTCACAGCATTTTGTCTGTAAACCTCGCAGATTTGCCGATGGATTTCCTTTGGTTTTACTTTTTTAGCATTTACAAAACAGATCAAAGATCTGATTTCACACGCGGCGACATTTTCAATTACGGCTGATGTTACAAAGAAGCACTACAAAACACACGTTTACAGCAACGATCTGAAAATCGCACGAGGAAAGAAAGAATGTCTATATGCCTCTGTACGAGCCATAATTTCTCTTGTCTTTGTGATGTTTACGCGAAATGCAAGATCGTCTTGCAATCAGTTTCAAATGCCGGCCCTTTAAATTTCCTCAACAGAATTACTCGAAAAGAATGTCCCCTTTACTCCAGCGATTCCCATTTTAGTTTCTGGAGCATTTCTGTGACATTTCGCGCATCGGTCGAACCTACCAGTAACGAACCTAGCTGCTCGGCTCTGAACTGCTTCCATTTCTTCCTTTAAACTCATCTGCTCCGGGTCCAGACACTTGAACAATACTCACGACGTGGTCATACAGGCATTTTATACACGGTCTCCTTTACAGATGAAGTACATCTTCCCAAAATTCTTCCAATAAACCGAAGTTGTCTCTTAGCCTTACTCACAACTATCCTTACGCCTAGATATTACGCCTAAATATTTGAACGACGACTGTATCAAGAAGCTCACTACTAATGCTGTATTCGGACATGTGCATCTCCTTACATTTTTCTACATTTAGAGCTAGCTGTCATTCTTCACACCAACTAGAAATTGTCTTCCTGTATGGTATTACAATGAATTAATGACGACACCCTTCCATACATCACAGCTTCATCAGCAAACAGCCGTAAATTACAAGTAGCTCTGTCCATCAGATCATTTCTATAGATGGAAAATAATAGTGGTCCTATCACACTCCCCTGGGGCAGGCCTGACGATACACTCGTCTCTGATGAACACTCGCCGTCGAGAACAACGTACTGCGTTCTATTACTTAGGAAGTCTTCCAGCCAGTCACAAATCTGTGAACCTGTTCCATAAGCTCGTATCTTCGTTAGCAGTACGCAGTGCGACACCCAATCAAAAACTTACTCTTACTTTCTCTCCTGGCTCCATAAACCGCAGATGGTTGTTCGCCTCGTCAAGTTGCCTCTTCCATAGCATTCTGTCCTCGACATCTTCTTGCCTTGCTCAGAATACCCGCAGATCCTTGGCAACTTGGTCTCTCCATCTCATTTTCGGCCTGTCTAGATGTCTTTGTCCTTCTGGTTTATTCTCCGAGACTTCTTTCAGTAGAGATCCCTGCTCTCTTCTATAGCCATGGCCGGCCCATCTTAGTCTTCCTGTCTTGGCTTTCGCGACAACATCTGGTTCATTCTACTGTACCTTGAGCTCCCTGTTCTTTCTTCTTCGCCCTTCTCCTCCCTTACAGATTGGTCCAAATATGTTTCGCAGGGTTTTATTTTCAAAAACTTTTATCTTTCTCTCTGCATCTTTGTCTATTCTCCATATTTCTGCCCCATATAATAACACTGATCTGATTATGGTCTTACATATTCTTATTATAGTGCCTCTTGACAAAAATTTGGATGACAGTAGTTTGTTCAGTGAGTATGTTGCTCTGATTGCAGCTTTGACTCTCGCCTCTATTTCTTGCTTCTCATCATTTCTGTTGTTTATTAATACTCTCTCATATTTGAACTCATCTACTTCTTCAAAAGTATTGTTATCAATTTTCAGATTTTCTTGCCTTCTTGTTTTGCAATTTCTCTCTACCCTCATGAATTTTGTGTTTTCCTCATTTATTTCCATACCAACTTCCCTTGTTTTTTAGAAGAGCCTTTTTGCTAGTATTTTAAGGTCATCAAGATTTCAACTTTTAGTGCTACATCATCATCAAAGGCTAATACATTTATTTTCGTTCCTATTTTAATTCCCTCTTCTACATCACTTACTGCATCCAGTGCTTCCTGTATTATAATGGTGAACAAGAGGGGTGATAATTCCTCTCCTTGCCTGACTCCTGTATTTATGTCAGTTGCCTTGGAATATTCTCCATACATTTTGACCACCCATTTTCAGCCTTTTATTGTAACTATCACAAGATTTATAATCTTCTTCGGAATTCCACATACCTGCGTTGTCTCCCACAACTTATCTCCGGATATACTGTCATAAGCTTTTGTAAAATCAACAAATAATATTGCCATTTCTTTGTTAAATTCCCAATTTTTGGATATGGCCTCTTTCAGTATATCTGATCAGTAGTTGAACGATTCTTCATGAATCCTGCTTGTTTCTCATTTACTACCTCTCTTAAATATGGTTCTAATTTTCTCTGGAGGATCTTGATTTGATTTGATTTGATTCATTCAGGGAAGACAAAACAGTCTTGGTCTAAACCGCCACTGCCCGCACCAAAACTAAGTTTATTGTGCGGTATCGCTCCCTGTATGTCTAGTAAAGCGAACCAATGCCCTTGAACAGTGCAAGGAGCCCCTTTACCAGTTCTTTATTAGACACAATTTCTTCGGGTCTGGTGTTCCCAAATGTTCTGTGCCTTTTACTCTCCCATGGAATGCATTCGAAGATCAAATGTGATGCATTTTCATCACCGTCATCACAGATCCTACATTTAGGGTCCTCTTCTGTTATTCCCATTGTATGTAGGTGTTTTTTGAAATTCCCATGGCCTGTCAGCAACCCAACTATGAGTCTAATCTCTCTCCTGTTCAGACCCAGGATTGAGCTTCTTTTAAAACAAGGCTTTGGCATCATTAACTTGCCATGTTTTTGTTGATGGACTTTGGTCCAATGTTCTACGTGCTGTCTTCTGAGCCAGTTACGTAGCTCCAATTTAATCATTGCCTTAGTGATTGTCAGGACAGGTTCCGGTCCAATAAATGGAGCCTCTGCCCCATCCTGGCTAATCTGTCGGCATGTTCGTTGCCACTGATCCCCGAGTGGCCAGGGACCCACAATAGGTTTACTCTATTGCTTTCCCCAAGCTCCACCAGAACCCTGTGACATTCTGCAACAATTTTAGACCTTGTTGTAGGAGCTGCCAGTGATCTCAGGGCTGCCTGGCTGTCTGAATAGATATAGATGTTACGATCTTTGTAGCACCTACGCAAATTCTCCTCCACACATGCCCTGATGGCAGTGATTTCGGCCTGGAATACTGAGGCCAGTTTCCCTAGAGAGATGACGCCCTCCAGTCTTGGCTGCACCCCGTATACCCCTGCCCCAATGCCTTGGTCTGATTTCGACCCGTCAGTGAACCAGACAATATCCCCCGTATGCTGTCGAACTATTTTCTCCCACTGCTCCCTACTTCCAATTGTTATACTGAAAGGCTTGTTGAAGCAGTATGGGGATATAATATAGTCGGTTGGCATTTCAGCAACCTTTCCTATATTTACCTCACTATTTTAGCGTGTGATTCTGGATATCCCAAAGGGTTGCAGTTGTTGACAGATTTGAGTCTGTAGGCACCAGCTGCTGCCTCCATCTTGACCCAAAGGTGTCATGGGGGCATATCCAGCATGGTTTCCATCCCAGCAGTTGGTGTGCAGCTAATTCCGCCTGTTATGGCTAAGCAGGCTAGTCTCTGCACCTTACCAAGCTCCTTAGCAGCAACCTGCTGTTCTACCTTCTTCCACCACACGACCGCCCCATAGATGATCCTGGGTCTAATCACTGTGGTGTATATCCAGTGCATACCCTTGGGGCTCAGGCCCCAATTTTTGCCACAAGCTCTCCTGGTACTTACTAAAGTACCTTTTGCCTTGGAGCAAATATTCCTAATGTGAGGGGTCCATGTCAGTTTCTCATCTAGGGTAACCCCTAAATATTTCACTGTCCCCTTCACAGGTAGTGCTTCATTGAAAAGCTTTAGATTCCAACTTGAGTGTTGGATATGTTTCCTTGTGAATGGTACAACAACAGTCTTCTTAGGACTAACCCACAGATCCTGTTTTCCGCGCCAGTCTTGCACAATGTCCAAGGCACCTTGTGCCATATTCTTCACTGTGTCAGCAAATTTGCCAAGTATTACTATGACAAGATCGTCTGCGTATCCTTGGCAAAAGTACTGCCTAGAGTTTAATTCTTCAATGAGACCATTCACCACTAGATTCCATAATATAGGGGAAAGAACTCCTCCTTGCGTGCAACCCCTAGTGGTTGTTGATTACCATTTTTTCATTCATCATGGTAGCCTCTACCTTTCTTCCACTGAGCATGGCCCTAGTCCACCTACATATAGTGGTCCCTAGGTCATGCACCTCTGCTGCCCTAACCATGGAATCGAAGGTCGTGTTGCTAAAAGCCCCCTCAATGTGCAGGAAGATACAGAGGGCTATCTCCTGAAAGTGTAGTGCTTTCTCCACCTTCCCAACAAGTTGGTGGAGAGCTGTCTCACATGATTTACCTGGTTGATATGCATGTTGCTTTGAATGTAGAGGAGCCCTACTTAACTTCCTTTCTCCAACATGCACATTAACCAGCTTTTCCAATGTCTTAAGAATGAAGGAGGACAGGCTGATTGGTCTCATGTCCTTGGCCTTGGTATGATCAATTCTCCTTGGCTTTGGAATGAAGACAACCTTCACTGCCATCCAGGCATTGGGAATGATTCCTGCTGCTAGGCTAACCCTGAATAACCTGCAAAAGAATCTAATAAGATTTTCTCCCGCTTGTTGCAGGAGAGCTGGAAAGATTCCATCGGGGCCAGGTGACTTGAACGGTTGAAATGTTCCCACCACCCATCGGACCTTACTGAAATCGACACACTCCTTGGCCAGATCCCAGTCCTCTTTGCAAATACCTGAGAACCGTTGTCTCTCAGGAATCACATTCTGGTCTGAGTTATCCCCCAGAGTATATTGAGGAAAGTGGGTATTGCGGAGCAGTTCCAGCGTTTCATGTGCTGTCTTTGTATACTCCCCACCCTCCTTCCTCAATGTTCCTCCTGAATTAGTTGGTACCCTAGTGAGGATTTTATGAAGTCTCGCTTGAGCAGCCGTGCCCTCCACTTCCTCACAGAATACCTTCCAGGATGTCTCCTTTGCCCGTCTGATGGCAAGGTTGTAATTAACAAGGGCCTCACGATATTTTGCCCATTGTCCTTTGCGCCTCGCAAGGTTAAACAGTCTTCGTACCTGTTTCTTTTGCATTTCCAGGTTATTATTCCACCAAGGCGCATTCCTATTTGTGCACTTCTTGGTGATTGAGTAGTTGTCCTGGTATGAGGTCACTATAGCAGAGGTTACGGCCTCTGCTACTTCCTCAAACTCTGCTGGATTCCGTATCGAAGTTTTAATTTCTGATAGGCTGAAATCAAGGTCTCTCCTATATGTCTCCCAGTCCGTTTTCCTGGGATAGGTCATGGTCTGTCTGGTTCCCATTTCAACCTTGAATTTAATATACATGTGATCTGACAAGGATGGCTCCAGGACCACATGCCACTGTTTGACATAACTTCCCATCATCATAGAACCAAAAGTTATGTCAATTACTTCTTCCCTTCTACTATTCCTGAATGTAGGTTCATCACCCCTATTCAGGATCTCCAAGTTGTTAGATAGGAGAAATTCAAGAAGGTGCTGACCTCTACTGTTTGTGTCCTTGCTGCCCCACGATAGATTGTGGGCATTGGCATCACATCCCACCAACAGTTCGTCACCTTGCCGATGGCAGTCTCCTCACTTCCAAAGGAGGAGGAGAGCTGTCTTCGTAAGGAAGGTATACTGAGGCCAAAACAACTTCCCTCTTGATACCTTCCTCGCATTGCTGCATCCTGGTGGTCATCAGGTCCCTGGAACAAAAATCCATTATTGGTATGGAAGGTATTCCATTTCTAACATAAATGCATGTTATGGAGCTTTTTAGATTTCTGGCATAAATCAGCTTACCTCCAGTACCACCGAGGCCCGATACACCCCATTTGTATAAATAGGGTTCTTGTATCAGGGTCCCCAGGCGACGCCTCAGGGCAGCAGGTGGCCCCTTTACTGTGCTGGAGGTTTATCTGCAGCACTGCCAGTCCCCATCGGTGTCGCGAATTCTGGGCCCAGTGAATTCTGGGCCCAGTGAATTCTGGGCCCAGTGAATTCTGGGCCCGGAAAAGGTCGGGCCACTAATCCTTCTTCCCCCCCCCTCCCACCCTCACGCCGGGGTGTGTGCCGGCCGGGCCGGTCGCGGTGACCGAGCTGTCTGCGGCGCGTCAGACACGATCTGGGGTTCGAATCCCCCCTCGGGCATGGATATTTGTGCCGTCCTTAGTATTAGCTAGATCATAAGTAGTTTGTAAGTTTAGGGACTGATGACCCCATAGTTAAGTTCCATAAGCTATCGATTGATTTTCTCAGGGAAGCCAAAACAGTCTTGGTCCAACCCGCCACTGCCCCCACCGAAACTAAGTTTATGTGCGGTCCCATAAGCTATACAAACATTTGAACATTTGGTGCCGGCCGGCAGGTAAACGAGCCGACTTCATTATTTTGCGCCGGTAGCTTGGTTCATGTAAACACACTCGGCCCCGAAATACTTTTCTACAAACATTACAAGGCAACAGTGACCGGCATTGTTATAGTACATGTGGCTGCAATTCGAGTGGTACCAATGTTTCCAGAAAACATTGTGGGGCAGTGTTATCGGCAATAACAATTTTTATGGCCCGTGAAACGTAGCTTTACGTGCTGTACTGATGAATGAGGTGTGGAGATGATCAAACAAGAAACAAAAGTGATACAGTTGGAAGTGGTCATGTAATTTTTGTTTGACAACTTTTACTTATGATTGGATATTCAGAAGCTACCATGGAAAACCTGGAAACCAAATTACAAACACAGAATTTCAAAATATCGTCTGTTTGACAAAGAACATTTAAATTAACGTAAAATAAAATCTGTTCCACACCCATCGACCTGCGAATGTTAGAACTACATGTAATGTACATGAACCAGGAGTGTGCACGTATAGGTGAAATAATCTGCGTATTGCTTCCCATCTCACTCATAGCGCTAAATGTGCATGGCCCCTACATATGACTTCGAAACAGGAAAACCCTTTCTATTTTGTAATTATAATCATGCATAACGTTATTAGTATTGCCAAATGTAAAATATATAGAATCAGCAATATGAACTCGCGTATTGAGACACACATTAAAACGAGAGTGTGTGAACCATAAAATAATTTACATAATAAGACTGTGTGTTTACGGCTACAATGAATGACATGATTTTCCATACCATCATAGAGAATGCATCGTAAAACAAGGGAAAACAGGAAAAAAAATAGAGGCAGTGCAATACGCGTTTAAAAGAGGGAATATCTTTGAACATTATGTCAACATTCAACGTTGTTCTTCCGGCAGCAGGACATTTTGTTTCCGTTGGTGGTCATTTGAAGGGCGGTGTTAACGCGGCTCTGACAGGACGGCATAACATCATAAATCTTAAAGTAGGCATTAGGAAAAAATTAATTTTGCTCATTTCTTTTTGCAATCTGTATCTCCAACGTAGAGTCGCATTTGTGGACCACTTCCATTTGATCTTCAATCTTATCTATGCCAAATTTCTCCTTGTCAAAATGCAAACCTAATGCAATTTTCTTTTTGCTACCATAAGTATTTTCTTCAAATCGCCACGTATGAAGGAGCTTCGAGACTGGCCAGTGGAGGGCTCCTCAGCGAAATTTGCATATTTGGCTTCTTTTGTGGTATATTATCACGCAAACGCACTTTAAGATTACGTGTCGTTCTGAACACAGTTTTAACTCTTTGCTTCCAAAAATGTATGTTTTAGTTTTTCTGACGGCTTGCCAGTTGTTATTCTGTTTTGAAATCACGTGCAGGGAATATCCGCATGTAGTGATAGGAGCGAGAGAAGAAGCCATGTACAACCTACGCACTGTATGTGAGTTATATCCAATGATCTTTAATTATATGCATAATCCTACCCTTTTTTCGTACGCCATCATATATTATGTTCTTTACATTACATATGCCACCCAGAGGTATGAGGAGTATATTATTTTATATTTATATTAATATAAAGTTTTGTAAAGAAGAATAGATACGATTTTTAAATTACATTTTTGTAATTAGGTTTTAAGTTTTCCATTGTTTTTGGAGGTAGTTGACATTGGCTGAAATTGGTCATAAGTAAAACCTTTTTGAAGATTTAGATGTAAATGATTGCGTCAGAGAGACAATATATTACAAAAAGTCACAGTGCTCGATATAAGAAATTCGCTTTTTCCAGGAAGTGATCATGTTATGTTAACGGAATTTTCGTAATAAACAGACTCCCATCACATTTTATCCAGGCTTTGGACTGGCTAAATGACAAGAATACATTGTCATTCATGCGTTTTAAGATCAGTTATTTTATTTTATTTTTTATTAACTTTTAAATTATTATTTATTTGTACATTTTTTTCACATACGTTGTCTCAAACTAGGCCAATGAATTTATTCAAATTTTTGAAGGTAAAAGATCGCTTTCAAACAGGCCCTGATGTCACCATCCTCTTCGTACTTTTGTACTATTTTTTCCATCCTTTCATCGAGTTTCACATATGTTTTTTTCTTTCCTTTTCCCTCCATACCTAACTCTGATCTCATTAAAGCACGTGCCGAGTTCTCTACTTCCGTCTTCATGCACTTGATTACGTCTTTAATTTTAGGATTCGATTTCCCAAGCAAATTATTAATCTTGTTGTGCCAATCTTCTACAGCGTTGGTAGTACGATGGCGCAGTCTGTAGCAGCTCCAAACACTGATCGGGACTTTATCGTTTTCGAACCACATGTCTACGAAATAGTCGAAAAACTGAGACAGCTTGGGGATATCTGGTGCTTGTGAATGGATTTCGAGCCAGCCATCGTAGACATCTTCCGGTCGAAGGTATGCCAGAGAAGCACACGTCTGAATTTGCAACCTTACTTCTTCATTTTCTCTGTATTCGGAAGCAAGTCCCAAGTCTTGCACTTTCCTGCAGAGAGATTTCTTCATGTGGAAACGACAGCCATGAACTTGAACCGACGGGAGCACAACTTTTAATGCAGAAGTAGCAGCTATTTCAAAATCAACGGTGATATTTTGAGGATTCCATTCTTTTATATTTTTTAACAGTGCTGAAAAGATGAATATATGTCTCCTTTCTTTTGTTGGCTAACAGTGCAAAGGCCACCGGATAGATATTTGTTTCATACTTTGAACTTTCAGAGTCTGCATGTATCGTATATATTTAAGAAAATTGCTTGCTACAACATTTGAAGGTCCCATCTATAAAAAAGTCTCATTTAGTCTTTAAAGCCTCTCTTCCTGCTTTTCCACTTAAGACTATCACCCTATCTCCAATGTTGCTATCGCTCAAGAGAAAACTGCTACCGGCATTCATATTTAGTAGCTCAGGCGAAAGATCGACTTCTTGTCTCGTCTCTGGCTCTTTCTGATCTCCGCGTGCTTTGGACCGATGCTTGTATAATATCCGCTTCATTGATAGCTCTTCTGGCATTTCAGACACAAAATGATACCCTCGATTGTGGAGGTCACCCAATTCTTCAGTATATATTTTAGAAATCAAAGTCTCTTCGTCTCTTGATCTCTTCTTAGCCCGATTTACTGCCTTCTGTATTTCTATGCGAGCGTCATCCGGTGCTCTACATTGATGCTCGTTTGAACTAAGCACCTCACAGTCTTTCGTCTCAAGCATTCCTCGGCAATACTTTGTTCTTTGCTTTGAACAGAGCCAAATCACAGTCCCATCTTCTTTGGTTCTCCTTATGGTATATGACTAGCCGTCATAGTCCGCATATGGCTTACCACAGATGGTCGTTGGCACTTCCAAGATGCACGGACTGAATACTACGCAAGTTAGAGTCTACTGGCAGTGACCGTCTAAGCGGTCGGCCACTTAGGGATGGGTCGAAAATCGCGTATCTGTTAAGAATCACAGTGATTTGGAAGTAGCAGTATTCCACAGTCGCAACTTTACGGATTCTGACTGCGATTTCAGTCGCAGTTTAGAAGCGCAGTAGCACTAAAAGTAGCAAGTCGCAACTAAGAGGAGCAAGAAGCAGTTTGCACTCTGCCATCTGTTGGTCGAAGTTTGTACTAATATCTTTGCATTGGACAGGCTATAGAGTCTACCTGCGATTTCAGTGACAAATCGCGTTTAAGAGTCGCAAGTAGCAACTAAGAGGCGCAGTTTAGACTTCGCTGGCTGCCATCTGTTGGCCGAAATTGGTACTTCTAGCTTCCCGCTGTCTGCCTCGTGTATGTGTGGCTTTTTGTGTATGTGTTGGTCGAACGCCATCGGCTCAAACCAATGCGCTCGAACGTCCTCACTGGTCCAAACTGCGATTTCAGTGAAAAGTCGCGATTAAGAGTCGCAATTAGCAACTGAGAATAGCATTTAATATTCCGCCTTATGCTACTTGTTGACCAACTGTCGTACTTTCACTCGTGTGTTGTTTAGGGATGTTGTCGAATTAATGAGCAAGAAGATAATTTTCTTTGTGAAAATGTTTACACTTAGTGGCACTATTTTACCTGGCGGCAGCATTTACATGTTGTGAAGCAAAGCCTGGCATATATGTTTTTAGGTTATAGTTGGTAAAGACAACAAATGTGAATGCCAAATAAATATTGTCTTACGGACTTGATCCCTGTTTAAAATAATTTTTCGTCATAGAACCTACCACTATTATCGGAATTCAGAATACGTATGTTACATTGCAAATCTGGTTTCGACGAATATTTTTGCTTGCGTTATACATCGTACATAAAATAAAAATTCCAAGGGGGTGGTATCAAGTGGTCAACTAAGTACAGGTAATTTTACGAAATGTTTAACAGTAGGCCAACTCCATTTTCAATGTGGACTATGTTAAGTACTGCTATATAGGAGTGAACTTGTATCTTTGAGGATTCTATAAAAATATTACACTTGAAAATAAACAATTTTTTCGCGTAAAGGAAATTTTTATTTTATCAGATTTGTTTTAGGTTTAGGAATGTTGTTTTCCATCTTTTTCCTTTTCGTACATTCCGTCCTGTGATGACATGAGTGAAAGCAGATGGGTGGTATCGAATCCTTCAGTATTATTAAAACTTTTGTTTACTGTAGTGGTGGCATAGTGTGCTTATGTTGGCAACGACTGATGAATGATCCTAGAAATCTAAATCATACAGAATGATTGAAATAATATTTTGTTTATCATAAAATAAATAATTAATGTTGTTCTTAATCTGTGGTTGTAAGATTTCTTGTGTGTAACCCTGTACAGTCAGTAAGTTAAAAATTCTTATAAAATGAAGCTTTAGTTGCCAACATGAGCACACTAGGTCGGCACATCGATTAGTAAAATATAACGTAAGCTCTTATCTATAGTTATTTGGCAGAATTTGTAGTGATACCGAAAGGTTTTAAAGAAAAAATGGAATTTTCAGAAGTCACTCACGTTGTATTTCACATTTACTTATCTCTTTCAAATTGGTGACTTATATCACACAATGTTAAAAAAATCTATTCATTCATTCTACAGGCAAGAACATAGCACTTTCGTTGCACTGTTAAAGTTGCTGTGTGCCTAATCTACCAAATGTTTCTGTTAAGGTAGACTATAGGCCTACTTGCCGATTTCGGTTACACATTACTTGCGAATAACCTTCTCTTTTAACTATACATTACACACCAAACACTGAGATCGCTTTTATAAGACTAATTGAGATTTGTCGATGTGTAAATAATCCCAACATTACACGTAAATTGAGCATCAATATTCTTTTTTTGTATATATTTACATGTAGAAAGAGGATCTGTTATGGATGATATATATATTGCATTTGCCACACACATCGCATAAGTCACGGAAGTAGCAGATATCACGGAAGTAGCAGAAATCGCAGAAGTAGCAATATCAGTAGCAGAAATCGCAGAAGTAGCAATGTAGCAATATTAGTAGCAGAAATCGCAGAAGTAGCATTCAGAGTCACCGAAATCGCAGTTTGGGTGCGGAGGGATACATGTCGAGGATTTGTTCAGTGCGATTGTAAACAGTGACAAATCGCAACTAAGAATCACAGATATATAAAAGTAGCAGTCACAGAAATCACTGATATCGAAAAATCGCAGTTTAGCCCATCCCTACGGCCACTGCTTTGGACGAGACCTTCGCGACCGTGACTGACAAGGAGCGTTCCCGGGGGGAGGGGGGGGAGGGGGGGAGGGGGGGGGGGCGCAGGGAGGCTCTGCCCTCGCGCAGGTAGTTTCCAGGAAACTGGGCCCAGAATTCGCACATTTCTGGTTGGGCCCAGAATTCACTGGGCCCAGAATTCAGTGAACCGTCCCCATCTTGCTGCCATTATTGCCTTTAAGATCTTTGATTACCCTGACGGCGACCTGCGAGAACCCTAAAAACAGTTTCAGGCCTTGCTCTCGCATTGCCTTCAGGGACTTATCTCCGACCTCCACCACCAGGGTTCGTCCTTCCGGAACGACCTTTTGGTTAATTACCCTCCAATCCTCTGTTGAGACTTTTGGGTTCTGGACCCTTCTGGGGGTCTTGGGCTCAAGCCCTTTTGATTCCCTCCACTTATGTTTAGAAACCCATTCTTTTCTTTCCTTTTGCCTCTGTTCCTTGAGAAGTTTCCTCCTCTGAGCCCCAGACAAGTCCTTAATCCTAATCTGGTCCAACTTCTCTGTTACAGGTTCCACTTCTTGCTCACATCTAGACCCTGACTGAGAAGTAGGAGTGCACTCCATCGGTCCTGATCCCGATGTTTGAGTATCTTGAGGTCTCAGATTGTCCCTCGGATTCTTTTAAAATAATTTTTTTCTCCGTGTTCATCTTAGTACCACGAGATTTGGGGATTTTTATGGTCCACACCACGATAACTCCGCGCGGTGCAAGGCAACTTACTCAGGAAGGTCGCCCGGTATCCCTGAGGCTCCGTTCGAGACACATCCACCCATGTGCCACGTACCCCTCAGCATGGTCGCACCACACCTTAGGTTGGGAGGCAGTTTAACGTCGTGCCCGGGACGAAGGATCTTAGAGAACACTTTATAGGCGGTGCTAATTAATGAGATGCCTCTGTAATTCCTGCATTGTTGTTTCTCACCCTTTTTATAAATTGGTATTATGACATCTTCTGTCCATTCCTCTGGCATTCTTTCCTCATTCCAAATGTTCGTAACCTGGTTGTGTATTTGTTTTGCCAGTTTTATTCCTCCGTTCTTAAAAAGTTCGGCTGTTATGCCATCTCTCCCCGGGGCTTTGTTGGCTTCTAGTATTTTGATAGTCTATTGTCTCTTTCACTGTTGGCGGTTCAACGAAGGGATCTGCACTGTGATACTGATGTTGTTGCTCCGTTTCTGCCCTTCCATCTTCAACATTCAACCCCCGTCAAATGCAATTTAAAATCGACAAAAACACAATCTGCCTGTTGTCCATCATCCACGGCTCGCAAGATGTGTTGTAAGTAAAGGGCAAGCTGAGTATCACACGAACGATGTTTCCTAAACTCGTGCTGATTCATAGAAAGAACCTTATCCGTTCTAAGGAAATTCACTATATTCGAGTTTCTTCATGTTCTAGGAGCCGATCCAATTATGATGTTGTAGAAAGATATAAAAAAAGCCAAGATCGCTTATCATCAATTTTTATTTAAGACGACCGGTCAATAGCAAAACTATTGTCACTCATTGTGATAATTATGTTTACCTATGCACTGTAAATTATGTTATATAGCAACTGATTACATTACAAGATTATGACCTTGTAAAATGATTTTATTGGACCAGATGATGCTGACATAGTTCAGCGAAACCGGTCGTCTTAAATAAAAATTGATGATCAGCAATCTTGGCTTTTTTATATCTTTCTACAATATCACTATATTCGAGCTGAGAAAATGTTCCAAAATTCAATGATATTGACTTGTAATTATGTGGGTCAGTTATTTTACCTTGCTTATAAACGGGATTCAGCGGTAGCTCGTAAGAGGCAAAGGTCCCAGGTTCGAATCCCGTTTCCAGGACACAGTTTTAATCAAAAAATGTTCAAATGTTTGTAAATCTATCGAACGAAACTGCGTGGTCATCTGTCCGTAGCTTACAAGCTTCTTAAACTAAGGTAAACTAACCTAGGGACAAGAAAGACACACCCATGCCCCAAGGAGGACTCGAACCCCCGACGGCGAGCAACCGCGCGCTCCGCAGCGAGGCGCCGCAGACCGCTCGGCCACTCCACCGCGGCACAGTTTTAATCCTCCAGGAAGTTTCAAAAGGTGCTTTATGCGAGGACTACGTCCACGAAATACTTCGTTCCCAAAGAGCTGTTTTATTGGGAGAGCGGTGTCACGACCCCCGCGACTCTCCGCTTGGAGCCCACCAGTGGACAGGAAACGGCCGCCATACGTCGGGCCGGAACAGCGTCCGGGGGCCCATAGCTGCCCTCACGCACCCCTCTGCACGCGCGCCGCCGAGACAAATGCGCGCGTTAACATGGAAATGTGGCTGGGGGGGGGGAGGCTGCGACGCCAGAGGCCTCTGGACGGAGACTGCTGTACTCAGGACAACAGCCGACTGTCGCCGGGACAGCGGTCCTATATTCCGCACCGTCCGCAGCTCGCCCTCTACAGTGACGTCATATTCGGTTCGGTATCCCAAGTAGGTATTCTGTATGCTACTGAGACCTGCTTCCGATGGGTCTGCCTCCCGATTATCCGGAGCCTTGAGGTCTTGATAAGGTCGTTTGTTCTGTCGGGCATGCTTAGACTGCAGAGATAATTCTGGTTCAGCACAAAATTGTGAATTAGGAACTTGCTAAAAAAATCGCTCGACCCTTCACCAGGCAAGCAAGGTGGAATTATGACAATGATCCAATAACATGAGATTAAGGACAGCTGCCTTACTAAATGCCTCATCACTATTAAAAGAAGTTTTAGGAGGAATGTGAGAGCTGTGGTTGTTGTTGTGTTGTTATGGTCTTCAGTCCGGAGACTGGTTTGATGCAGCTCTCCACCCTACTCTATCCTGAGCAAGCCTTTTCATCTCCCCATAAGAACGGCAACCCCCATCTACTTGAATCTGCTTACTATATGCGCCTCTTGGTCTCCCTCCGCGATTTTTACCCCACACACATCCCTCCAATGCTAAATTTACGATTCCTCGATGTCTAAGAATGTGTCCTACCAAGAGATCCCTTCTTTTAGTCAAAGTATGCCAAAAATTCCTTTTCTCACCAATTCTGTTCAGTACCTTTTCATTAGTTATGCTATCTACCCACCTAATCTTCAGCATTCTTCTGTAGCACCACATTTCAAAAGCCTCTATTCTCTTCCTGTCCGCACTGCTTATCGTCCATGATTCATTCCCGTACAAGGCAACACTCTACACAAATGCTTTCAGAAAAGACTTCCTTACCCTTAAATTAATATCCGATGTTAGCAAATTTCTCTTTTTCAAAAATGCTTTTCTTCCCATTGCCATTCTGCATTTTATATCCTCTGTACTTCGACCATCGCATGTTATTTTACTACCCAAGTAACAAAACTCATCTACCACCTTCACTGTTTCGTTACCTAACATAATTCCTTCAGCATCGCCTGATTTTCTAAGACCGCATTCCATTATTTTTGTTTTGCTCTTGTTAATGTTCATTTTATACGCTCTCTTTAACACTGCTCTTGCAGGTCCTTTGCTGTCTCTGACAGAATTGCAATGTCATCAGCAAAACGCATTGTTTTTTTTTTCTTCCCCCTGAACTTTAATCCCCATTCCAAATTTTTCCTCGCTTTCCTTCACCGCCTGCTCGATGTACAAATTGAATAACATCGGAGAAAGGCTACAACCCTGTCTTACTCCCTTACCAACTGATGCTTCCCTTTCCTGCCCTTCGAGTCTAATAACTGCGATCTGGCTTTTGTACAAGTTGTAAAAACTCTCCTTTCCCTGTATTTTACCACTGCCGACTACAGAATTTGAAAGAGTGTATTTCAGTCAACATTATCAAACGCTTTCTCCAAATCTAGAAAAACTAAAAATGTAGGTTTGCGTTTCCTTAATCTATCTCCTAAGATAAGACGTAAAGTGAGTATTGCCTTCCGGGTTCCTATGTTACTCCTGAGTACAAACTGATCTTCCCCGAGGTCGGCTTCTACCAGCATTTCCATTCTCCTGTAGGTAATTCGTGTTAAAATTTTGCAACCATGACTTATCAAACTGATGGTTCTGTAATTTTCACACCTGTCTGCACCTGATTTCTTTGGAATGGGGATTATAACATTTTTCTTAAAGTCTGAGGGTATTTCGCCTGTCTCATACATCCTACACACCAGTTGAAATAGTTTTGTCATGGCTGGCTCTCCCAAAGACTTTAGTAGCTCTGAGGGTATGTCATCTACTCTTGAGGCCTTGTTTTGACCTAGGTCTTTCAGGGCTCTGTCAAATTCATCTCTCGGTATAGTATCTCCTATTTCATCTTGATCTACTTCCTCTTCCTTTCCTACAACATCGTCTCTAAGTTCATTTCCTTTGTAGAGCTGCTCTATGTTCTCTTTCCACCTTTCAGCTTTCCCTTCTTTGCTGAGAACTGGTTTTCCATCTGAGTTCTTAATATTCATAGAGTTGCTTTTCTTGTCCCCAAATGTCTCTTTTATTTTCCTGTAGGCGGTATCTACTTTTCCCCTTCTTATACATGGTTCTACAAATTTGCATTTGGCTTCTAGCCACTCCTCCTTAGCCATTTTGCACTTCCTGTCAATCTCATTTCTTAGCCGTCTGTATTCCATTTTATCTGTTTCATTTAATGCATTTTTATATCTTCTCCTTTCACCAATTAAATTAAGTATTTCCTGTGATATCCAAGGATTTTTTGTAGTCTTTATACCTACGTTGTTCTCTGCTGTCTTCACTATTTCATCTCTCAATGCTACCCATTCCTCCTCTACTGTTTTATTTCCACCTGTTTCTGTCAATTGTTGCCTAAATCTCACTCTGAAATTCTCCAGAACTTCACGTTCCTTCAATTTATGTAAGTCCCATTTCCTTATTTTCCTACCTTTCTGCAGTTTTTTCAGCATCAGCCTACAGTTCACGACTAACAAGTTACGGTCAGAGTCTATATCTGCCCCTGGGTATGTTTTACAGATTAAAACCTGGTTCCGGAATCTATGTCTTACCATTATAAAATCTATCTGATACCTTCCGGTGTCTCCTGGACTCTTCCACGTATACAACCTTCTTTTGTGATTCTTAAACCACGTGTTTGTTACGATTAAATCATGTTCCGTGCAAAATTCTACCAGGCGACTTCCTCTTTCATTTCTTCTGTCCAGTCCATATTCACCTACTATTTTTCCTTCTCTTCCTTTTCCTACTACCGAATTCCAGTCTCCCATCACAATTAAGTTTTCCTCTCCCTTAACTGTCTGAATAATTTCCTTTAGCTCCTCATATATTTCTTCGATTGCCTCATCATCGGCAGAGCTAGTTGGCATATAAACCTGTACTACTGTTGTCGGTGTTGGCTTTGTATCTATCTTGACAATGATAATGCGATCACTGTGCTGGTCATAGTAGTTTACCCGCATTCCTATTTTCTAATTCATTATCAGTCCTACTCCTGTGATACCCCCAACTGATTTTGTATTTATAATCCTCTACTCACCTGACCAGAAATATTGTTCATCCTGCCACCGAAATTCACTAATCCCCACTATATCTAGCTTCTACCTATCCATTTCTGTTTTTAAATTTTCTAATTTTCCTACCCGATTAAGGGATCTAACATTCCACGCTCCGATCCGTAGAATGCCAGTATTGTCTTTCCTGATGACAACATCCTCCTGAGTAGTCCCCGCCCGGTGATCCAAATGGGGGGACTATTTTACCTCCGGAATATTTTACCCGTGAGGATGCCATCATCATATTTTCATACAGTAGAGCTGCATGTCCTCGGGAAAAGTAACGGCTGTAGTTTCCCCCTGCTTTCAGGCGTTCGCAGTAACTGTGTGGCAAAACCACATTAGCTGATGTTACAAGGCCAGCTCAGTCAATCATCCAGACTGTTGCCCCTGTAACTACTGAAAAGCCTGCTGCCCCTCTTCAGGAACCACACGTTTGTCTGGCCTCTCCACAGATACCCCTCCGCTATGGTTGCACCTACGGTACGGCTATCTGCATCGTTGAGGCACGCAAGCCACCCTTTTTTTTTTTTTTTTTTTTTTTTGGGGCTCCCTACTCCCCTACACCCCGTCCTTTCGCTCACCATTAAAGCCTTCGTCGGCTATGAAACAAAGAGGTCCCCCGATGGTTGTTTTTTTTTATTATTGTTTTCTTTGTATTGGTGTTTTCCTTTAGATAATCCTGTGGTCCTCTTGTATAGAATGCAGACTAAGCCAGAAGAAAGTAGAATCCGTTAGCTTCATATCGGACCCGAAGAAAGAATAATAAGGAGAGAGAAATCAAATAATCCGTTCTAGGCGAAACACTCCACAGCGTACACAGAGAAACAAACACAAACAATATAGTGTTCATCCACTATCAAGAAAACAGCATAACCTGACAAATTAAAAGACACCTGGTAAAATGCACCAGCAAAAATAAAAACCGTAAAGTCAAACACCAATAAAATGACCCGGGGAAAGCTGATCACAATATACACAGAAACCAAACACAAAACTATCCAGTGTCCATGCACTGTCGATAAAACGCATGAGAGGTAAACAAGTAAAAGAAAGGCACTCGGCACAATGTGTCACCATAAAGGAAAAACGTAAAAACGGAAAACTCAACAGGAAAAAGTTACATGCCGTGCTTGGCAAATATATATTCCAAAGAAACTTTCAAAAAGTTACCATATTTTTCTTTATATTTCCACCTCGGCAATGTCTGTGGTTCATGGGAGTGGAGAGCTGTGGTACCCTAGTCTAGCTTGTGAACTTTGGGAAGCCCATAAAATCTATAGCTGTGGTACCATCAAGATTTTATGGGCTTCCCAAAGTTCACAAGCTAGACTAGGATGAGCGTCTGGAAGATTTGTCTACGTGGCCAATAACGAGCTCCATTGGTTCACCAACGTATTTTGCGCTCAGTATTTAGCTTCACTATTTAAACTATTGACGAAAAAGTGCAGTCACCATATTCGTAATTCTATGGATTTTATTCAGAGACTTAGCAACCTTAGGCTCAATATACATAATAAGACAGTTTCACACCTTTAAAATTTGGTGTTAAAATCGTAATTAACAGAATGAAAGACCTTGGTCCACTTGAGCGGATAAAAAAATGAAAAGTGGATCAAGTACTTACATTAAGACATGCCGCGGTGGAGTAGCCGAGTGGTCTAAAGCGCCTCGCTGCGGAGCGCGCGGTTGCTCGCCGTGGAGGTTCGAGTCCTCCCTCGGGCATGGGTGTGTGTGTTGTCCTTAGGTTAGTTTACCTAGGTTTAAGTAGTTTGTAAGCTACGGACTGATGACCACGCAGTTTGATCCGATAGATTTGCAGACATTTGAACATTTTTTTCATTAAGACAATTACAATTTTAATACTTAATTTTAACTGTGTGAAAGTGTCTTATGTACAAATATTTTAGCTGTGGTTGCCCGTCATACAAAATTATTTATGAGGCTAAATACTAGGAACGTGCTGGTGAGTTTCGACTATTTTCAGTTTCACAGTGAATTTTACGAGCAATCGACGAAGTTGGCTTGAGAAGCCCCCTCTCCCCTCCGATGGCTAAATTGTTTATGGACGATTTCGAGGAAAAAGCACTGGCCCCGGCAAGTTTCAAACCCACAGTTTTCTGGAGGTTGTAATATGGCCTCACGCGAAGGATGAATTACTTTGATTTCTAGAACATCTAAATTCCATTCACGCTAGCATTAAATTTACGTAGGAAATTAACAAATTTACAGAAGGAAGTGGTTTGAAGTTAGAAGCTGTCAAAGATCCCAATCGGTAAATTACGGGGAAAATTATTACATGCATTTAAATGAAATGGTAAGCTAATTAACGGTGGAGAGTTGTGCAGGCAGAACATTACAAAAAGAATCGACGAGCAGTTACCTTTAACAATAGATCCATCGGTGGTTGAAATTTGATATAAATCGGATAGGAATATTACGTTAAGTCAAACACATCGGACTTCTAAAAATTTACAAGAAAATCGACTGCAGGTTCTGTTGCCAGTAAATGATATTATGGAATAAATTTTTAAACAAGACTGGCAGGCTACACGAAATATCACCATTCAATATTAACTAAAAACTATGCCATCCATTGTTGCGGTGATTCAACAAGGCTGAAAAAGACATTATGGGCGGAGGGAGGATAGGGCAAAATTATTAATAAAAATTCATAAGTGCGAATTTAAATGAGAGGTGGGGGTTTATTTATAAATTTAAGATACGCGCACATCACATATATTTACCTGAATGTACATAATAGCGGGCTCATAAAAAATACTAAAGTACAGCTCCAGTCTGCAAGATGCTATCGCTACGAAGTACAAAGCAAGAGTGCCTTCTTTCTTACAAAAAAAAAAAAAAAAAAAAAAAAAAAAAAAAAAAAATTTAAGTGTTGTTCCTAAATTTTCTTTCTCTGACTTTCATAGATAATTATTTCAACATGCCGAAATAATATAAAAATACAATATATTCTCTGATAATATCGGGGAAAGGAAACCGTGTCATTATACGTGGTCTAGTGGATTTATTATTAAAACCCAACGTTTCGTCCCCGACTGCGGAGGACATTCTCAAGGGGGATAGTGGCACTTTTTGATGTCCGATTCACACCCTGGCTCGCTACTGACTAAAGCCAAATTCCGTTTACGAGGGCTCGCGCGCAGTGGTGTGACGTCAGATGTTTTTGACATGCGCGCGCAATTCGTCGTTGCCGATTGCCTCCGTCCGTTAATATCGTCCCATAGTGTAAGACTGTTACATTTATTCTTCAAACCCGGAATTCAGATTTCATTTAGTTTCACGCCCTCCTCCATACTGTTTAAATTATTGGGGTGTTTTACGATTTCTGTAGCATCTCTGCACAGTCTTTCGTGGTATCCATTTGTGTCTGCTAAAACCTGAGTCTTATCAAATTGAATAAGGTGGTCCCCTGGTTGAAAAACATGTTCAGCAACACCTGATCTGTCAATCTCTCCCCTTCTACAGATCCCCTTGCTTATCTCTGGAGACGAATAGCCATTCTTAAGTAAAGCACTACTCAGGTGTTTCAATTCTGCGTCGAGTAATTCCGGTTCGCAGATTTTCCTTGCTCTGTCCGCCAACGTCTTTATAATTCCCCGCTTTTGCTCTGGGTGGTGGTTTGAATCCCGGTGCAGATAACGGTCTGTGTGTGTGGGCTTCCGATAAACTGTATGGCCGAATCTGCCATTCCCACGTCAAAAAAATTCAGTTTTCCGTCTACCTCCTTCTCCATGGTAAACTGGATTCTAGAATTAATCCCGTTGAGGTGTTGAAGAAAACGATATAGTTCCTCTCTACCATGCCTCCACACAACAAACGTATCGTCCACATAGCGAAACCAAATAGTAGGTTTTTTGTTTGCTGTTTTCAGTGCCTGTCCCTCGAATTTTTCCATGTAGAAATTTGCTATAACCGAGCTTAAAGGGGTCCCCATAGGTACACCATCTGTCTGCCCATAAAAATCATCGTCCCATTTCAAATAAGTAGTCGAGAGGCAATATTTGAACAGATCTGCAATGTCGGGTGGAAAGAGGAGATTTAGCTGTTGCAGCACCTCATTGACTGGAACCATAGTAAACAGAGATACCACGACAAAACTAACTAATATGTCCTCTTTATTGACCAATATATCATTCAATTTACTTGTAAAATGTCTGGAATCCTTGATATAGGAATCTGAGCGCCCCACATGCGGTGTTTTCAAGAACTTGGCAATCAAATAGGTGGATGAAGCAATTGCACTAACAATTTGTCTCAGAGGAGGAACATTTTCCTTTCCTTTGTGGACTTTCAGCAACCCATAATGTCTTGGCGGTAGTGCAACGGAATTGGACTTTTTTGGACACACTGTTCAATGGAAGTCTTTTTTATTAACTGTGTAACAGTTCTAAGAATTTTGTCAGTAAGATCTTTACTAAGTTTCCTGTAGGTCTGCGGATCTAACAATTCCTTAATCTTGCAATGGTAGTCAGTCACATTTAAAACCACTGTACATTTTCCCTTATCTGCGGGGAGAATGATAATACTATCGTCATCATTCAGGCTTTTTATAGCATTTTTCTCACCCGTTGTTAAATTACTTTTTGGAGGCTTTGCGTGAGCCAATACTCTGACAGCTTCTATACGTTTTTCCTCAGCTGTAACTTTGTCTAAATTGCGAATACCCGCTTCTGTATTGGCTATAATTTCCTCTGTAGGCACAACTCGTGGACTAACGGCAAAATTTCCGCCCCTGGCAAGTACCCATCTCTCATCATCAGATAGCAAATGTCCCGAAAAATTTATAACAGTGCGGGAAGAATCTAAGTGACTGATGGTCGGTTGCGGTCGCAAACTGTCAAATTTCTTTCTCTGTCTACTAGACGTTGTCAACACACGCTTGTTAATGGTATCGTGCAACAACCTGTCAATTTTATCCCAGTCACTATTACACACACCATTACTGATAGTAAAATGGACAGACAGTAACTTACAGTTTGTGATTGCCAGATCCCGCCGGGTCTGTTGAATCCGCTCTCGTAGTAGAGCCTCTTCCGTCCGTTTGTAAATACGCTACGCCTTGGCTGTGCTACATAATCGTTTCATACTCAGAAATTTCGGAATAACACTGGTCGATCTGCAACGAGACAGAAATGTGAGGGAACACAAAAGCTGCACTCTCTTCTTCTAGAGACATTCCATGCGTCGCACATTTCTTGACATTTCCTCCCAATAGAGACGTCTTATTGCAAAATGTAAACTTTCGTCCCCGACTGCGGAGGACTTCTCAAGGGAGATCGTGGCACTTTCGAATGTCCGATGTACACCCTGGCTCGCTACTGACTGAAGCCAAATTCCTTTTACGAGAGCTCGCGCGCAGTGGTGTGACGTCAGATGTTTTTGACATGCGCGCGCAATTCGTCGTTGCCGATTGCCTCCGTCCGTTAATATCGTCCCATGGTGTAAGACTGTTACATTTCTTCTTCAAAACCGGAATCCCGATTTCATTTAGTTTCACGCCGTCCTCCAACCTGTTGAAATTATTGGGGTGTTTTACGATTTCTATAGTCTCTCTGTACAGTCTTTCGTGGGATCCATTTGTGACTGCTAAAACCCGAGTCTTATCAAATTGAATAAGGTGGTACCCTGGTTGAAAAACATGTTCAGCAACAGCTGATCTGTCAGTCTCTCCCCTTCTACAGTTCCCCTTGTGCTCATCTAGTCGTTTTTTGACTGTTCTTTTTGTGGTACCCATGTATACGTCTCCACAGCTACACGGAATCCTTTAAATTTCTGCTTTTTCCAGCAGTTTGCGAGCATTCTTTGCTGATTTCAGGTGATCCTGTATCTTCCGAGTAGGTTTGTATATAACGGCAACATTCCGTTTCGTCTACATTTTAGCGATGCGGTCGGTGACGTCCTTAATAAAAGATAGAAAGACGTTAGACTTCACAGGAACCCTTTCATCATTTTCAACTCTACGTGTCGGTCTCAAAGCTCTCCTTATCTCTGTAGATTGAAACTCGCCCGCTGTATTTTTTGGCTGTTAACTAGCTGCTTTTGTTAAGTTAACAATTGATTGCCTGCTCACAAAATCTAAATAATGCGATATTCACACACCGGCGGAAGTATACAGGTCCCTTAAGCAAAACTCTGATTCCATAAGTTAAGCAAATAGTTCTACCACTACTGTAATCTTTAGAGGAAACTGCACACAATTAAATAATGATCCACATTCATGGATCTAAATCAGTAATCAGAAATGTTGGCAATGGAAACGCAAATATTGTTTCCTCCAGAAGGGAGCAGAGACACAAGATACATGAACAAATTACCCCACATTAATCCAAAATAAGTAATGAAGGGAGAATTATATTAGCACAACAGGGTTATAGTTTAAAAAGTTAATTTATTGTCAAAACAAGAACAACAAGTGGGAAGACGATTTTTTTAAAAATTACAATAAAAACACACCTTACAAAATATTCAAAATTACATGGCCCTAAAATTGCCCACCTGCAAAGTTGAGTACAGGTTAATTAAGATCACGTTTCATAGGGGGGAACGGAGGAATTGCAACACATTCACACACACGCCAAGCCATGCAGGTACTTACCAAGCACCCGACACCAATAAACCAAGACGACAGCCAAGCAATGTGGAGAATGCAGATCGAAGGTTCACAATGAAATAGTACTTTGCTTCCACAGCGTGTCAAGCTAGTGTTTAGGCTCAGGATCAACTATCAGAAACAAACGCACTTGGCTTAAGATCACAAAGTGCGGTGTACAGATGGAAGTTAAAGTTTCCCTAGAACTTCTAACTATACATTAAATCAAGATTTCATTAAATAATATCTAAAAACGGTCGCTCTGGCGTTCGTTTAGCACAGGGAGAAGATAACTACAGAAGATTAAAGTTGTTAGATTGCGAGGGTGAAGGTCGGGGTGAGAGTTTAAAATTAGGGAAAGATTAATTTTTAAAACTCACAACCACCAACTGCGTACCCAATCCCTAAACATGCAAAAACACTGGAACTGTGATTGCATTTGTTTGACTCGTGTTCTAGGGGATGATATCACATGTTCACAGCTTTAATTAACAAAAAAATTCTTGATAAAGTCCAGTTCATGAGAGAAAAGGGTGTCCTAACTACTATTTTTGAAAACACGTGAAAGTTCACATTATGTTGTTTATTTCACAATATTAGAACCCTGTGGCTGATACGTCTGTACGTCGACACATTTATCAAATAAAGTTATAGCTCGTGAGCCCCCAGACAAAATGAATATTTGTCGCAAATTGTTTTCACACCATGTGCCTGTCTCAAACACCGTTTATGTTCATGCCTATGCGACGACACGTGTTACACTAACAAAACACAGTCACTTTAATTCAGTACGTTGCACACCTTGTTCCACCGGCTAAATATTCACAACACACAGTAGCACTCGATACAACTTGGTTCAGTCTACCACGAGCAATCACACTTGGCAATTGTCACACAAAATTCTAAAGTCTCCACTTGGAGATCCACATGCCGACTGAATGCAGAGCGACGCTGCCCGGCCAGCTATACCACTTGCTCCCGACTTGTCACTTCCTGCCCTCGCACGCACGCGCGCCGAAAGCTCAACCACCGGGTTTTTTCCCTACGTCATCAACTTTCCCATGTGAGCTGTTCTAACCGACTTCCAACGTACAGCGCTCAGCCAATACATATCTAAAACTTTACTTAAAATCAAAATAATTACACTACACATTAAACAAATTTCTTTTATGTTTATATATTGGTATAAACATCCTTTGCACTATTTATTACAATCGTGAAATTTCTTATATCACAGATAAGTGATTTAATTGAATATTTCAAGATAAAATAGACAAGATTAATTGAAAATAAAACGAGAAATAGTTAATATAATACTTTTATAAACAAACATTGCCATGCTAGTTGTGTAACTGTCTTGTATTCATTGGTAATTTATTACTTTTCATTGTCAATTAAACATATTACGCCAGATGTGATTATATCAGGTAATGTATTGTTTATTTATCAACAGGCTATTTTGTAATGAGGGCCTTAAAGGTTCCTAACTGCAACGTATTACTTCAAATGCAAGTAGTATTAGAATATTTTATTTCACGCTGTGCACTGCACTGTGCCTGGCACTCGCCATTGTCCCTCTCTCCCCTCACCGGAAACGAAAACTGGAAAATCCTAAGCTGGAACAAGCCGGTCTGCTCGCTGGCCTCCCGTCAGATACAAGCACACAGCAAATCTCAATGTGGAGAATTTCTACCTTTGGCCTAACTATAAATGTTGTCACCCAACTCCTTTTATACATTGTTACCATAATTAATAAGATTAAAATTGTGTAACACTTGGTGCATTGGCATGGTCAAGGTTTGCAGTGAATTTCATACTGTTTAATTACAAATGCTATTAATTACCAATATTTCTATTGGGCGGTAATCTCACAAGATCAATACAGCACTCTACTAAGTCGGAACACAAAATGTGCATAAAGTTAAAAAATCAATTTCGAAGAGAATAAGATCGCGAAATATATCGTGTAGCCATCCTGCCTGATCAGAGGAATGACATCTATTAGATAAGCAAGGTTACAGATTGCTACAGCACAATACAGTGTCCGGTCACAAAAATTCAGATAAGTGAAATAATTCTATTTCAAGAAAATTAAAAACACGATATACGTCGTGTAACGGTTCTTTCTACACAGAGGAAAGAAATCTATTTAACGGTAATAACCACGACAGGGAACACGCTAATCGGCGCACACGTGGGCCGACAAGTACACAGATTACAAGTTAGAATGGACAATTTTCTGGGGAAATTATCACGCTACACTCACTAGGAATAACCTTAGCAAATTAGGTATACAATTATGAACCACTCATGATGCACTGAATGATGGAAAAACTGAAGGCTTAGTCTGATATCGTCCACGTATTCTCTCGACAAAGTACGAACAGTATAGTCACCGTGAATCCCCGATAATATTACAATTCGGCTACGATAAGAATGCCAAAGACATTGAACATATTTAAACAGGCGGCGAAGTGATATAAAAATTATAAAGTGCAAGAACTATGCTAATGAAACACCATAAGAGCTCGGAATCAGATTCCAGCAAAAATCGACATTAAGTAGGAAATTAAGCAAAATCTCACTACTACACATGGTGTAGCTGCTACTCCTGGAATTAAACTTGCGAAAAGGCATAAGTATGACTATGGAGCCTGAACTAAGTCGAGCCACGAGGCCACAGCAGAAACAAACCCAGAGGTACTTACCCTACCAGGAACCAAGAAGCGAATGAATAGCTCTCTTCACCACTGCTTAACCGTCGCCAGAGAGAGGTAGTGGAGGGGAGCCCAGAGAGAGAGAGAGAGTCACCGTTCGTCAGGCAGGTAACATGACCAACCCCCAGCCAAGGAGGTTAAGAGCAAGCTACATTAGGAATCTTTGCTAATACTGGGTTCTGCTCAGTATTTGGCAAACCTACTTCTCGCCCACAGACATTAAACGACCAGCTTTTGAAAAAAACGACGACACAAAACAGACGAGGCGCGCCTAGCCCTTCCTAAACTTTCTTACATACAAAGTTTCATTCATTCTGTGGAAGCCAGGGCCAATACACACTAATACATATTTGGGGCCTCATGTACAACATAGACAGAACATACAGATATAACTAAATCAATGTATAATGTCTGGTATCTCGCATATTGCGAGTGAAGTGTCTTGTTACACTAAAAAAAAGTGTCTGAAGCTCATCAACATTTGTTCATGGGGAGTCAATTAAATGGAACACGTTATGTGGACATGTTTCAAGACGAATAGCCATTCTTAAGTAAAGCATTACTCAGGTGTATCAATTCCGCGTCGAGTAATTCCGGTTCACAGAGTTATGGTACATCAGGACATGCTGTGTACCCCATACCTACACATACAAATTTGTATTTACATGCCATTAGCTGCCATCACCCTTCACAAACCAGTGGAATTCTGGTGTTTTTCATTAATTTTACATTACATATGTCTCTTGACATTTTACTAATGGTTGAAACGCAAATATTTTAGTAACTATTTTGTCACTTACGTACAAAAGACATTATAAATAAACATTACTCTTTCAGCTGCTTGCTCACAGCTAGGAGTGCTAGTGTCAACTCCCAGCAGGTAACAACAGTCACAGCTGTGTCGCGATTGTGTATGTAAGACTGTGGTTAAAGTGTCTCGTGGCGCAGTAGTAATTTGCAATCGAAGTAACTGTGTATTGTAATGGAGATTGGGACTGACGTTGGTCCAGTTTTTATCCAAAGTATTTATTTATCCGCCAGCAGCAGTCAATCTTTATTGTTTTATCTATGCAACCGGTTTCCATATCACAGTAGCATCAACTTGAGGCTGTGTCATACAATCCATCCATTCACGTTATAAACCCTCGTTTATATCTGAATTAATATTTATAAAATATTTTGGGGATAAAGAGTTAATTTACATAATAGGGTTTACAAAATTTAAGTTTATTAATAATGTAGTATTAAGTTTTGATCAAAGTAATTATGGGGGATACCAGCATGGAAGGCAAATATGGCCAAGGGTATTTCTCTGTTTAGCCATATAAAAAGAAGATTTCGTCATTGTTAGTTCCTCTCGTGTTAATTTAGTTCTCTCGTGTTTGACATAACGTAGCTAACTCCGAGTATAAAGTTAGTCAATTAATGAAATTATTAAAAAGTTATACATGAGGTTCAACATCGAATAATAGCGCGCGATCAGTCTGTGATATATCGAAATCAGCTATTACATTCGATACATATTCACTGAACGTGTATGTGTGGTGCGGACTTCAATTTCTTTTTTTTTTTTTTTTTTTTTTCTTTTTTTAATAATGTTTGTAAATCTATCGCACCAAACTCCGTAGCTTACAAACTACTTAAACCTAGGTAAACTAACCTAAGGACAAACACACACACCCATGCCCCAGGGAGGACTCGAACCTCCACGGCGAGCAACCGCGCGCACTGCAGCGAGACGCTTTAGACCGCTCGGCTACTCCACCGTGCCGATTCAGATATTGACAGAAACTGTGATTAGGGCCAGGACGAACTTATTCAGACAGATAAACGGCATTTTCATTCATTCTCATTGCATCTTTAAATATTTGAGGACACATTTGGATATACCACAGAAATATCTCTGAGCGAAAGAACGGACGTGTGTGATAATATCGATCGGACTGTCATATCGGAACATTGACCATATAATATTTAATAGGCAATAAGTATCGGTGTACGAACTGCATTAAAACGTATTAAAGTATGGACGTTGAAAGAAATTAATATGCAAAAGCCAGTGATCATGAACAATTCCAAGAATAGTATTTTGCTAGGCAACACATAAGTCTTCTTTGGACAATATTCACCATGATTTCGGTTAACAAAATCATGTTAGTTTTACAAGTGAGGGCCCGAAGATCTGTTTTGTTCTGCCATGCCTGCCAACGGAAGCATAAATTAAACTTCAAACCAGTAAAAGTCGGGTACATACGCATCATACGTTCGTTTACGCGCAGCGTAAATAGAGGAATGCCAGAACGTGAACATTCAAAATCGCTATATAGACCTGTTCTTTTATAATACTTCCCCAGCTTCTGGTTCCAAGACTGGTCAGGTGAATGGATGCATGGTATCTGTGGGCAATATGAAGAAACCGATGTAGATGGCGATTTTGAGTGTTAACGTGAACGGATTACGTTCACTTGGCCTGAAAATGAAAATGTGTGAAATAGGTCGAAAATCCTTAATTATATGGCAGGAATCAACAAGGGTGAAGTATGTCGTTATATATATATATAGGACAGCAATTAATTATCTTGGGTCGCCACCATATTTCTCCAAAATATGGAAAATTAAAATGTTACTGATCAGCTATGATGAGATCATAGATATTTTTAACATATAATAAATATTCCTACTCTATTGCAATGTATCAGTTGTACCAAAAAAAAAAATTGTAGTGGAAAAAGTATTGGTAAAATGTGGAATTTAACTATTCTGTTTCCCCTCCAAAATAGTGAAAAAGGAATGTTCTTAAATGAAAGACAATCTGCTCATAATCAATTTATTATAATTAAACATAAAAAAATAAATTAGATGACATTTCCTATCATGTAAAACAGATAATAATATCAAACAATTTTTTTTATAAATGTTAAAATATTGAGCCACAAAAATGACTGGCTGAGTCAAAGGTCGGAGGTTTTGCAAAACAGGATACTTTTAGATTGGCTACACAGGGACTTGAAATTATCGTTACCCCTAAGCTCTCCAGAGTAAATAGGCAGATCTTAAAAGAAAAAAAAAATATGTAAGGGACAGAATCCAACAAGTCTGATTCATATAACCCCCAGCACGTGCGTCACCGAACCCACACAGATGATCATTGACGGACAGAGTCTCAGAATCGCAGGCAGCAGGCGATGGGAGCGGATGAGCTGAAATTTTTGTATCCGACCGTAATTGCTGCGACCTGTTAATCAGGGTCGACATGTAACTTAACACAGCGTCACTGGCGTCGGCGTCGCTAGGCAGTTGCTGTGCGATTCTACCACGCAAGAAGACTAATCAATATTTTGCATAAGTGACACAAAGGCCACTTGGCACAAATCGATCAGTCACTTGCGTAATAAGATCTGTAAAAAAGACACAGTGCCCGATTCGCAAAGGCGCGAATGCTCAAATAGAGACTTCTAGCAAAACTAAAACTAAACTATGGCTGCTCACAGCATAATCACCGGACAATGTAACGTCCGTGAAGTAAACACAAGTTTGACAAGGTCCGAATCTTCAGCATCACACACAAGCCTAAGCAGAGGACCGTTTAAGGCGATGTCCTCCCCGCGAATCTAAACGGAATATTCCGTGTATCCCGAGGTCCGTACACTTCGGACGCTCAAACAGGAGTCTGTCGAGGTCCGTACACTTTGGACGCTCAGACAGGAGTCTTCGAGCTCCGTACACTTCGGATGCTCAAACCGGGCCGGCCGCGGTGGCCGAGGTGACTGAGGCGCTCCAGTCACGGTCAGCACGGCCACTACGGTCGGGGGTTCGAATCCCCCCTCGGGCATGGATATTTGTGCCGTCCTAGTTCGTAAGTAGTTCATAAGTAGTTTGTAAGTTTAGGGACTGATGACCCCGTAGTTAAGTCCCATAAGCTTAACAAACATTTGAACATTTTTTGCTCAAACCGGAGTCTTCCGAGGTCCGTACACTTCGGACGCTCAGACACGAGAGACTGTCCCTCCTCGCGCTCTGCCGCAGCTCACGGTAAGAACCAGGCGGCCACACTCACGCGTGAAAAGACGCACCAATATCTGCTAACGGCTAATAGTCAAACCAAACGGATGGCGTAGCGCTGTTGACAAATTGTTTAGCTGTCATTCTAAAATAATTTGCCGAATCAGGACGCGTTCTCTGCGGCTGCCTATAGGGTTCACCCACGCCACCAAAGCTTCCCGCGGATTTCACCGTTCCTAGGGTGAATGCCCTGCAAGGAATTTCAGCTTGCTCCTAGCTACGGTCACACGACCTAAAAATGTTAACGTGTGCTATATATACAGCGGCTGGTGCCAAACCCCTGGGATGCCAGACGGGCAGAAAGCTTTCCTCTCAACCTAACCATTTGTCACACTAACTGTGTTCAAACTCTGCTGCTTTCAAGGAAGTTTCTTAGATAACGCCTAAGGGCAATACGTCTCCATAAACAAACTAGGGCCCAGAGCACTCTGCTATTGTTTGTATCCGGAAAATACCTCTCTTGTGAAACGGCCGAATGACTAAAAAGGCAGTCCCCGCTATCGCCCACCGTAAACCGCGGGCCAGCATTGTGTAAAGCGTCCCACACACTCTAAAAAAATTCTGCCAGGTATACTCCGCACCCCAGACTTAGTGTGGCACCAAACAGGTCAAGCCAGCCCCTCTCGTCCTTCTCCGAAGGTGAGCGAAAGTTGATGGGAGGGGGAGACCTCCAAGAGCTTCTCTGCTCTGCGCGGCCTGACAATACCCAACACGGAAAACCACTTTTTAACAACCAAGCTGCGCCAATAAACATTAAAATTTTCATATTAACATAGAATGTACTACAATCCCAGGAGCCCATCACGCTTGATGTGTCCCCAAAGGCACAGAAATCAAAATAAATAAAGATCTACAAAGAAAAATGTTACATATTTCAATAATTAGCGTAAAGAGTACAGGAACGCAAGGTTTGTATGAAAAATAGACTAATAACAGCCCCCGTGATTACTGTGATACCGAAACCGGTTATATACGTAACACAATACAGATTTACGGCTGTTGGTGGATGAATAAATAACTTTGAATTAGTTATTTCATACTATGTAGAGGTTTGCATCCTTTTTATGTTACCAGTAGCAGTGGCTGAGTTGTTTTACATCTACATAAGTAGAGTTAGAAAGAATCTGCAATTGGTAAAATTGTTGTGACGATTCGTTTTGGAGGTCACTGATTCAATTCATTGGCGTATGCTTGGTTTGTAACGTGGGGTATCACTACTATCTCACTTTCTAAGGTTGTACCGAGAAATAAATGCTAAGAATAAGAAATCGATACCTTGCGCTGTTTCAGAGATATTGATTGCGACCGTATCAAGTATCTGAAGAAATTAGCAGAAAATGAGGAAACGTTTACCGGCAAATATTAAAGCGTTGAGAGGGACATCCAATGAGACTACACTCGCCCCCCCCCCCCAACCCCTCGCGATGGGTGGTGGGAGGCAAATTTGAAATCTTTTATAGGAACGCCTACTTTTTATTGTAAATTTGGATTTTTCGTAAAAAATATGTAACTTTTGTATGAAACTTTTTTCTGTTTCATAATAAATGGCGCTGTAGTCGGCAAAAATGAAAGTGTAGCTGTGACGAGCTTCTTCAGCATTTCTGTGGGCCTCATAGTACCAGGAAATGATATCTACTGCCTCTCTCTCTCTGCAGTCTTTAACATCGGGGAACTATTTCGTAGAGGTGGGTACAGTCCGAATCACTGAAATACAACAAACCGTCTGGCCACGGACTGATAGCATGATCATTGTTTGCCTTTCATTCGATTGTGAGAGTTGTCACTAGATGGCATTAACAGAAACATGAAAAACTGTACTCTGATTATCCTGATCTGATGTGTGTTTGTTTGAGATATTACCGTTTTCCAAAAATTGCCACATTATTTTTAAATTTGCCCATATTACAGCGCTATCTATCATGAATAAAAAAAATGTTTCATACAAAAGTTAAACATTTATGCAAAGAGAATCAATATATTACACATTGCCGATCCTCTTTTTATGAATTAGCACCAAGAACTGTCAAAGTACACTGCACACTATGAAATAAATAACATGAGTACAGCTGTTGTGAAAGGTAACAAAAAACGCACAAACACGCTCTTTGTTGCTTTAAACTGATGCGGAGTTCGCCACGAGAGAGTCGTATCCGTTCGGCACATTTCGGAAGTACTCGTGCTTGTGTTACGAGATGGGATTCCGAAGCCTTGTCTTGCTGTTGGCCGCACTACCCCACCCCACACTTCCCTTCCCTCACCGTAGCGAAGGCTGCGGCAGTGAGCGTCCGAAGCTCTGTTCTCCCACTGTTGGAATGAAGCGAACGAGACATATTCCACCACGCGCTAATTCTTCGTGATGAAAACTGGCTTTTATTGCCATTTTTGTTAATACTGGTTCTTAATTTCCGGTTTGCTTTATATATGGGCTTCAGTGATAGCTTTGATAGCCCACAATATACGCCACTTACTCAATTATTTGAAAAGATAAATTGTGTAATGCAGGTCAGTTTTGAACACCAGTCGCTACTGGTGCTACGTCATACTGCACACTAGCGTGATTATGGTATATCACCCCAAATTTGCGACTGGATAGGGGATTTCCTGTCAGAGAGGACACAGTTTGCAGTAATCGATGGCAAAGCATCGACTAAAACAGAGGTGATATCCGGAGTTTCACGGGGTAGTGTTCTTGGTCTTCTGCTGTTTCTTATTTACATAAATGATTTGGGAAAAAAACTAAGTAGCTCTCTTAAGTTGTTTGC
Source organism: Locusta migratoria (assembly GCA_026315105.1). Taxonomy (NCBI): domain Eukaryota; kingdom Metazoa; phylum Arthropoda; class Insecta; order Orthoptera; family Acrididae; genus Locusta; species Locusta migratoria. Next base: position 381,571,035 of record CM048750.1, on the reverse strand, counting down.
AGATGACGTCGTCATTTACCGTCTAGTAAAATCATTTGAAGATCAAAACGAACTGCAGAACGATCTAAATAAGATATCAGTATTGTGTAAAAATTGGCAATTCACTCTAAATAATGAAAAGTGTGAAGTCGTTCACATGAGTACGAAAAGAAATCCGTTAAACTTTGTTTACAAGATAAATCAATCAAAAGTGAAGGCCGTAAACTCCACTTAAACTGGAAAGAACACGTAGATAACGTCCTGGGTAAGGCGAAGCAGAGATTGCGTTCTATTGGTAGAAAAATGCAACATAACTACAAAAGAAACTGCATACACTACGCTTGTCTGGCCTTTTTTTGGAGTATTACTGCCCGGTGTGGGATCCTTATCAGCTGGGTTTGACGGAGGACATCGAAAGAGTCCAAAGAAGGGCAGCCTTTTTCGTATTGTCACGATACAGGGTTGACAGCATTACGGAAATGATACAGGATCTGGGATGGGAATCATTACAACAACGGCGCTTATCGCTGCTGCGTGGCTACTAACAAAACTCTAATCGCCAACATTCTCCTCCGAATGTGAAAATATATTGTTGACTTCCACTTACATAGGTAGAAATGATCATCAGAATAAAATGCAAGAAATCAGAACTCCAACGGAGAGATTCAATTGTTCTTTCTTCCCGCGCGCTATTGGAGAATGTAATGGGAGATAAACAGTATAAAGGTGGTTCGATGAACCCTCTGCCAGGCACTTCAATGTGATTTGCAGACTATCGCATGTAGATATAGACGTAGATGCTCTTTGTGGGTAGTACCAACTGTTGACGCTGCGAAAGCCGATCCTGAATGGATGAAAATTCTGCGGGAGGCTCCCATAATTTGGGAGACGGCCGGCATGCCTTCGTTTGCAGCACTGTCACGGTCCGGGAGAGCCCCCTGAAATATCGCCCTTTAACACCGACGTATTTATCGGAGGCCGATACTGCCGGGGGGGGGGGAGGGGGAGGGGGGGAAGTTTTCCGTAAGCTCGATCAGCCACGCCTCAACTTTACTGCAGCCAATTTGGAAATGCTCCAGCAGCTATCGGACCAGTCGTTAGCTCCCAGGCGTCGTTATTAGATCTGGACGGAGATTTCGCAAACACGCGGGCCTCGAAAAGAGGGGGGCGCTGAAGTATACAGGACGAGGCGAGGCCAACGAATTGGACTCGCCGTTACTCATCCCGAGTTTAATGGGGGGACGACTGCGCGCCGTAGTCAGCCAGTAGCTGGGCCCTGTGAGGTCGTTAGGACTGAGAACGAAAGCGACCGCATACTTCCGGGTTTTGAGAACCAAAGCCACGGTTCTGACGCATCGCTTTCGCTTTTTCTGAGAGTCTATCGTCACTTCCAGCGGCTGCAGCGTCGTTGATCTTGAAAAATGTTCTGGATATTGTTTCTGCCAAACGTGGACACCCTTTCAAGGAGAGGCGTACTGGAACGGTCGTTGAGTTGACGAGAGTTCATCTCGAACAGAATGTTGAAATGTTTGTTGAGCTTATGGAACTTAACTACGGGGTCATCAGTCGCTAAACTTACAAACTACTTATGAACTAGCTAACACTAAAGACGACTAAAATATCCAACCCCGACAGTAGTGGCCGTGCATACCGTGACTGCCGCGCTGCAGTCCCCTCGGCCACTGCGGCCGGCCGAACAGAATGATCTATTGGCCCAAGGTCAACGCGGATTTAGAAAATATCGTTCATGCGAAACACAACTAGTTTTTTACTCACACGAAACCTGCCGCATTGTCACGGCATGTTTAAGGCCAACGCCAGTTGAAAAACTGTACTGCCTGGCTGGTATAGCACCACCTGGGATTAGAAGGGAAGTCAAAGTCAGAATGGAACGAGCGAAGGCATCGAAATTATCAACACATTCCCTGTTTGGTTATCAGCCAGGCTATAGCAGAATCAAATCAAGGAAAAGCTTTCTGCATGCAACGACGGAGCTCGACAAATCACCACACCTGACCAGGCTGGAGATGTGGAGAGCAAAGATCGGGGACCTTGGTCGCTGGATGACCCCACAGGAAGCACTCCCACCTGGCTATGAGGAGGACTGGATGACATGGAAGTCCCTCAATAGACTGCGGACCAACGTAACGAGATCCAAAGTCAACATGAGAAGATGGGGTTCTCTGATGCATCTGTCATGGGCGAGTGTGGAAAAGAACAAACCACCGAGCATCTGCTACAGTGTAAGCTTTGTCCAGTTTGGTGCTGACCGGACTGGTGCTACCCGTGATGCATGTGATGTAGCCAGATATTGGGCTAGCATAGTTTATTGTTTAATCCTGGGCAAAAGACCTTTGAACTGTTACTACTGTTACTTGTAAATATGTGTACTACTAATGGCTAATTTGTGTTTATATTTATTGATCTTCATTTTCGTTTTTTTGTTTTTTTTTTGTGTGTTTTATGTTATGTTTTGTACAAGATGCTTCTGACACGAATAAATAAACTCACACGAAGTGATGGGTGCTATCGATAAGGGTTCGCAAATTGATTCCTTATTTCTTGATTTCCCGAAGGCTTTTGACACCATACCTCACAAATGGCTTTTACTCCAGTTGCGTGGTTATGGTATATCGCCCCATATTTGCCACTGGATAGGGGATTTCCTGTCAGAGAGGACACAGGTCATAGTAATCGACGGTAAGGCAGAGGTGATATCTGGCGTTCCACAGGGTAGTGTTATTGGTCCACTGCTGTTCCTTATTTACGTAAACGATTTAGGGGAAAATCTAAGTAGCTCTCTTAGATTGTTTGCAGATGACGCCGTCATTTACTGTCTACTAAAATCATCCGAAGATCAAAACCAACTGCAGAACGATCTGAATAAGATATCAATAAGGTGTAAATATTGGCGATTGACGTTAAATAATGAGAAGTGTGAAGTTGTCCACATAAGTGCGAAAAGAAATCTGTTAAACTTTGTTTACAAAATAAATCAATCGAATGTGAAGGCCGTAAACTCCACTAAATACCTGGGAATTATTATTACTTCAGACTTAAATTGGAAACAACACGTAGATACTGTCTTGGGAAAGGCGAACCAGACTGCATTTTATTAGCAGACCCTTAAAAGATGCAACAGAACTACTAAAAACGAAACTGCAGGCACTACGGTCCGTCCTTTTTTGGAGTATTGCTGCCCAGTGTGGTTTGACGGGAGACAAAGAAGGGCAGCTCGTTTTGTATTGTCACGATACAGGGGAGACAGCGTTACGGAAATGATACAGGATCTGGGATGGGAATCATTACAACAACGGCGCTTATCGCTGCGGCGTGGGCTACTTACGAAATTCCGATCGCCAACATTCTCCTCAGAATGCAAAAATATATTGTTGATTCCCACTTACATAGGTAGAAATGACCATCAGAATAAAATACGAGAAATCAGAGCTCGAACGGAAGGATTCAGTTGTTCTTTCTTCCCGGGCGTTATTCTAGAATGGAATGGAAGATGAATAGTATAAAGATGGTTCGATTAACCCTCTGCCAGGCACTTAAATGTGATTTGCAAAGTATCCCCTGTAGATGTTGACTCCCACTTACATAGGTAGAAATAATCATCAGAATAAAATACGAGAAATCAGAGCTCGAACGGAGAGATTCGGGTGTTCTTTCTTCCAGCGCGCAATTCTAGAATGGAATGGGAGATGAGTAGTATAAAGGTGGTCCGATTAACCCTCTGCCAGGCACTTAAATGTGATTTGCAGAGGGGTTCGTGCGTGGAGTCTGGGCCGTGGAAGGCACATTGTGAAGGCGGATTCAAACACTAATTGAACTATATTGAGGGAGTGTTTTTGTGGCATTATACGGGAAAACTATTGACCCGTTGGGCATATATCAGTTGGAATCGTTCTACGTAACATGATTAAACACAATGCATCCTATGATTATTAAGGCTTCAGCTTGTTTAATCCATATTTACATACTGATATCAACCTTACTTAGCATACCTGAGGTTTACTTGACAGATCAGCACCGCCCACCACGTTTGCAGAGCGGAATATAGCACTCATGCAATAATGGACAAACATCCCTCAAGAGCTGATTGATAACCTCATACTGTCCATGCCACGCAGGTGTGCAACTGTACTGGTTGTCCGAGTTGTTGTTGTTGTTGTTGTTGTTGTTGTGGTCTGCTTACTGTATCCATCTCTTGGTCTTCCTCCCCGGTTTTTACCCCACACACTTCCCTCCAACGCTAAATTCACAATTCCTTGATGTCTAAGAATGTGACCTACCAATGGATACCTTCTTTTAATTAAGGTATGCCAGAAATTTCTTTTCCCCCTAATTCTGTTCAGTACCTCCTCATCAGTTACGCGGTCGACCCACCTAATCTTCAGCATTCTTCTGCATCACATCATTTGAAAAGCTGCTATCCTCTTCCTGTCCGCAATATTTATCGTCCATATTTCACTCCCATTAGCTCCACACTAATGCCTTCAGAAAAGCCTTCCTTAGGCTTAAATCAATATTAGATGTTAACAAATTTCTCTGTTTCAAGAACGCTTTTCTACACATTGCCATTCTGCATTTTGTATCCTCTGTAGTGGGACCATCTTTTGTTATTTTACTGCACAAGTAACAAAACTCAGCTACCTCCTTTATTGTTTCGTTACCTAATCTAATTCCTTCAATATCACCTGATTTTCTTAGACTGCACTCCATTACCCTAGTTTTGTTGTTAATGTTCATCTTAAATGTACTTTTCAGCACACTGTTCATTCCGTTCAACTGCTCTTTCAGGTCCTTTGCTGTTTCTGACAGAATTACTGTGTCGTCGGCAAAACGTAATGTCTTTAATTATTCACTCTGAACTTTAATTCCTTCTACAAATTTCTCCTTGCTTTCCTTTATACCTTGTTCAATGTACAAATTGAATAACTTTGGAGAAAGGCTACAATCCTGTCTTACTCCCTAACCAACCTGTGAATCTCTTTCATGCCCTTCAACTCTAATAAATGCTGTCTGGTTTTTGTACAAGTTGTAAATAACCTTCCGTTCCCTGTATTTTATTCCTGCTGATTTCATAAGTTGAAACAGTGTATTCCAATCAACGTGTCAAAACCTTTCTCCAAAACTAGAAATGTAGGTTGGCCTTTCCTTAATCTTCTAGGATAAGCCGTAAAGTCAGTATTGCCTTCCGCGTTCCTACATTTCTCCTGAATCCATATTGATCTTCCCCGAGGTCGACTTCTATTAAATTTTCCGTCCTTCTGCAAATAATTCGTGTTAAAATTTTACATCCTTGACTTATTGAACTGATGGTTCTGTAATTTTCAAACCTGTATGTGCCAGTTTTCTTTGAAATGAGGTTATTACATTTTTCTTAAAGTCTGGCGTTATTTCCCCTTTCTCGTACATCTTACGCACCAGGTGAAATGGCTGGTTCTCCCAGAGACTTCTGCAGTTCTGAGGGAATGTCGTCCATTCCAGGGGTCTTGTTACGACTTAGATCTTTAAGTGCCCTGTCAAATTGTACTTTCAGCATAGTATAGATTTCATTTTCATCTACTTCCTCTCCCCTTACTACGAATCTGTCTCGAAGTTTCATTTGGTTTGTAGAGCTCCTATATACTCTTTCCAGCTTTCAGCTTTCCCTTCTTTGCTGAGAACTGGTTTTTCATCTGAGTTCTTTACAGCTACTGTTTTATTTTCCTGTAGGCGGTATCTGTTTACCCCCTATATATACATTATTCTACATACTCGCATTCCTCACTACTGCTTAACTATTTTGCACATCCTGTCAATCTCATGGTTTAGTCGTCTGTACTCCATTTTGCCTTTTTCATTTACTACATTTTTGTATTTTCTCCTTTGATAAATTAAATTTAGTATTTCCTGTAATATCCAAGGATTTTTTCCATCTCATGTCTTAGCCGTCTGTACTCCATTTTGGCTTTTTCATTTACTACATTTTTGTATATTCTCCTTTGATAAATTAAATTTAGTATTTCCTGTGATATCCAAGGATTTTTTGTAGGTCTTGCCTTGCGAACTGTTTGGTCCTATGCTGACTTCACTATTTCATATCTCAATGCTACCCATTCCTCTTCTACTGTATTATTTCCTCCCTTTTCTGTCAGCTGTTGCCTACAGATCCCTCTGAAATTCTCAAGAACTTCAGGTTCCTTTAATTTATCCAGGTTCCATCTCCTTATTTTCCTACCTTTCTCCAGTTTTTTTTTTTTTTTTTTTTTTTTTTTTTTTTTTTTTTTTTTTTTTTTTTTTTTTTTCATTTCAGTCTACAGTTCATGACAAATAAGATATTGTCACAGTCCATATCTCCCATACATACGTTTTACACTTTAAAACAAGGTCTCGAAATCTATGTGTTACCCAAATAATATAGATCTCGTACCTCCGGTGTCTTCTGGTCTCTTCGATGTATACAACGTTCCTTCATGATTCTCAAACCAAGTGTTTGTGGTGATTAAATTATGTTCCGTGGAAAATTCTACCATTCCTTTTGCCCAGTCGATATTCACCGACTATTTTTCCTTCCCTTCCTTTTCGTACATCGAATTCCAGTCTACCATTACAATTAACTTTTCCTCTCCCTTAATTGTCTGAATAATTTCCTTTAACTCCTCATACATTTCTTCAATCTCCTCATCAGCGGCCGAGCTAGTGGGCATATAAACCTGTGCTACTGTCGGTGTTGGCTTCGTACCTATCTTGACAATGATAATGCGATCTCTGTGCTGCTCATAGTTTACCCACATTCCACATTCCTATTTTCTTATTCATTATCAGTCCTACTCCTGTGATACCTCTAACTGATTTTGTATTTATAATCCTGTACTCACCTGGCCAGAAATCCTGTTCGTCCTTCCATCAAACTGCACTAACCCCCACTATGTTTTTCAACCTATCCATTTCTCTTTTTAAATTTTCTAATCTTATTACCCGATTAAGGGATCTAACATCCCACGCTCCGATCCGTAGAATACCAGTGTCGTCTTTCCTGATGACATTCTCCTGAGTAGTCTCCACCCATAGATCCGAATGGGGGACTATTTTACCTCCGGAATATTTTACCTGAGAGGATGCCATGATATTGCCATACAGTAGAGCTTCATGTGCTCGGGTAAACTAACGGCAGTAGCTTCCCCCTTGCTTTCAGCCGTTCGCAGTAACTGCGTGGCAAAGCCACATTAGCTGATGTCACAAGACCAGTTCAGTCAATCATCCAGACTGTTGCCCCTGTAATTACTGAAAAGGCTGCTTCCCTCTTCAGGAACCACACGTTTGTCTGGCCTCTTCAAAGATACCTCTCCGCTGTGGTTGCACCTACGGTACGGCTATCTGTATCGTTGAGGCACGCAAGCTACCCCACCTCGGCATTGTCTGTGGTTCATGGGGGTTCATTAAGAAGATGTATTCCGAAATGAACGTTTCCGTAAACGGAACAACTTTTCACATCTCTAGTGAACACAATCCAACACCTACTGCGCTTGTATTGCCTAATGCGCTGGGCAGCTGTCATGCTTAACTGCAGTGGAGTGGCCGAGCATTCTAATGCGCCTTGCTATGGAGCACGCGGTTTCTCACCCCAAGGAGTTCGAGTCTTCCCTCGGGCATTGGTATTGTCCTTAGCATAAGTTACTTCCAGTAGTTTATAACTCTAGGGATCATGACCAACGCAGGTAAGTCCCTCATATTTACAAACTTTTGAACATTTGATTTTGTCATGCTTAATGTTGTACCACCAGAGCAATTACCTGAAGTAGTAATGATAGCTCCTGTTCGAAAAACGGAAATTTTTCATCGACGTGCCCTTGGTGAATTGCGGATCAGTGAGTATATTCACAATGAAGCCACAGCATACGTTAACCTAACCTCGACGTTCATGGTTAACCTGCCGTAACCAGTGGGAATTGTCTACCCACCCGTAATAAATTTTAAACGGGTAAACGCTACCATGGTCTATGAATGCAGACTCATGAATAAAAAAGTACATCAAAGAAAGTTGGGGTTGTTTGCTTTTGTTGACGTGCCCAAAACCTAACCGGTTACGCAGATCTTCACCATGACGTTCAAGGTGCAGTGACACGTGGTGTCAGTGGAATATTTTGACAACAGCATCGAACGACAAACCGGAAAAGCGGTGTAATTGCAGTAGGCTTGTCCGTGGGTTGTGGTGGACAGCTACTGGTACATCTGTTTCATTCGCTTCTCCTATAACACGTTTGATTCGTGTATTTTTTCCGTTGTGTTTGCTTACATCAAACGTACAGACCTTCACAAGTTTGTAATAGGACAAACGAGAGCGAATATTCTCTGCAATAAGCTGCATCAATATTTCCACTACATCCACCGTATGCCGGGATAATTTCAGTGATTTCTTCTGTGGTTGCACCATTCATAGTCCACTCGCACGTCTGTTCTACAAATAATAGCTAGGTGCGCACGCAATACGCGCTGGGCAAATATTATTGTAACATGTAGGCGCAGTTCATACAAAGGCAATATAAGTGATACATACGCAATGTACGCTACTCGACACACACGGAAAGATACATGAAATCTAGAGGGAGGCGATAGAAATTTTTCGCAATAACGAGATCGCATGACATATCGTAAGCGACATAGTCTTCTAGTACCGCTTGCCGGTCTCTTCAGCGATAGTATCGTACGATATTTCGAGCTGTGAACGTGATGGCAACAAGAGAAGACAATACTATGCTTTCTTTCATGAAATTAGTGAAAGGTCATCAGTGTATCTGGAACTATTCCATTGCCGCGGACGCTAAGACAAATTCGACTAGTGCCGCATGGAGAGAAATTTCATAGGAAATAAAAGGTACGGATATGTGTATTGTTTATTTATTTATTATGTATGAGACAACTAAGTAATCAGGTTGTTATATTATTAAATATTTTTGAACTCTCATATGCAAAACAAGAAATTCAGTTACAATTCCGGGAGTACGCCCAACATCAGTTTGACAGTTACATTTCAGTTAACCTGACAACTTCGAGAAAGTTGCATTATCTTATGTTAAAAAAATAAGTGGTTACACACAGTTTTATTTTAAATTTTCCTATTTTTTTTAATTTTAATTTCGGGTGTATAGTGATAGATACGGAATTTGTTGAATTAATTTGGTTGGTCTTGCAATTATTAACTTCAGACTACCTTACTGCCGCAACAATGTGGAAGTTATAGTACAAGTTGTTGAAGGTTGGGCTCGGCGGTCGCGGGTTCAAAACCCGGTCCAATATCGGATTTTTTCAGTCTGCTTTTAAACCCAACCTTGTCTTCTCAACGATTTGAGGAGTCGCCAGATTCCACGTAGTTCAGATTTTACGATAAACTACAGGTCCCCTTTTCCTGGTTGGATAACTGGGGTAAGTTAGGAAGACGCAAATGGCTTCCAATTGAAAGACTTGCACCAAGACACTGAGCCAGACGAAATTATTATTATTATTGGTAAAACGTTATAAAATGAAATGTACTCAATTTTCTTAATACTACTGTTAATATTGATATCAAGTTACCTTATAATAATCCAGGTACAATTTGTAGCCGCGACGGAGCGGCCGAGCACATTCAGGCGCTATGCTGCGATGTGCGACGCCGTTCCCTGTCGGGGTTCGAATCTCGCCTCGGGTATGGATGTTCGTGCTGTCTTTAGTATAAGGTAGTTCTAAAGTAGTTTGTAAGTTTAGGGACTGATGACTCCGCAGTTAAGTCCCATAACCTTCGTAAAACATCATAAATATAAAACTTCTCTATTTTGTTAATACAGTTATTTATATAACATCTACTTACCTTATACTACTGTAACCAGAAGTTTGTCATCTGGAGAAATAGCTTTCCTGAAGCCTTTTTATTATTATTATTATTATTATTATTATTATTTTATTTTTATTTATTTATTTTTCCAGGAGTTGGTGCCACTAGGGGTTCAAGAAGATCAAAATTTTCAGGATTCCTTCCATAAAACTCCCCGAATTTTGATTAATCTTGCGAAAAGTCTCGATAAGCAACAGCCCAGTTATGTTTCACGGTGGTAAGATTATAGTGTTGTACCCAGTGTTTCCTTTATCCTACGCCTGAACCAGTAGACCACTAGAACTTCTTCCACAATCAACTAGTGAATACTGTGTTTCCATCACATTTTTCCGCTAGGTCGCTTCGATTTATCGTCTACTGTGGTGAACCTTGCTAGCAATTTGTCGACATAATACATTCCTTACTACGTATCGCTTATCTCACATCGTCTTAGTATGAACAGCGCCTCAGAGACGCCTCGTGTTCTCCGTTCTGTGGTACGTCACAGTTCGCTACACAGCCTCGCTGGCGCGTCGGGTAGTCCCAGTTTCAATACGTTAGAGGAATACTAGTTGCGGATGGGGTTTCCAATTAGAAGTTGTGAAGCACTGCCAAATCCTAAACTATCAGCATGGAGATGTGGTCCCACGCGTTACTAGCTACTCACGGGAATTGGAACTGCGTGTTGTGAATTACGATTGCGTGTCCATACGGATTCCTTCCATTGCAAGGTACGAGGCCGATGGTCAGGACACGAGACAAACACTTCAGACATAAAGTATGTAAAACTTCATGGCAGATTAAAAATGTTGCCGGAACCGGGACTCGAACCTGGAACCTTTGCCTTTCGCGGTCAAGCGCTCCACCGACTGAGCTATCCCGACACGACTCACGATGCCGCCTCACAACTTTACTTCCGCCAGTACCTCGCCTCCTAGTTTCCAAACTTCATAGAAGCTCTCCTGCAGACCTTGCAAGACTCGCCCTCCTGGAAGACAGGATAGCCTAAGGGATGTTTCCAGAATGAATGGAAAAAGGTCCCAGGTTTGAGTCCAGGTTCCGGCATACAATTTTAATCTGCCAGGAAGTTTCATATCATCGCGCACTCCGCTGCAGAGTGAAAGTTTCATTCTGGATAACGTACGTAGTTTTCGACGTAGAACAGTAATATTCAAATACAGCCGTTCCCAAACTGTGGGTCGGGACTCAGTAGTGGGTCGCGGGATCTGTTCAGGTGGGTCGTCCGACAACGTTTGGAATATCTGACTAAAATATATCCCACAAACTGAAAACAGAGAGAAAAATAAGTGTGTTTCATGAGGAAAGGGCGTCTCTTTGTAAAGTTGAGTGCACAGTACGTTCTAGAAAAGAAACTATTGTGGCTAATAATGCGCAATAGGGCTGACCAGACATTACAACGGCCTGCCTATGGGACGCACGCCACAGAGCATGATTAGGGAGATCGGCGTAGACCAACAGACATCAAGGACTCGCTGCTCGACAGATGGCAAGCCTCAATAAAGCTCGGGCAGCCGTTACCACCGTCTGTTGTGGACGATCTCAGTTTGTATCAGTGCAGTTTGAAGACTTTTAGTTTCTGGCCGTTTTCGTGGCTTAATAATTATGGAGTGACCCAATAAAGTAATTATGGACGTTTGTATCAATTTGGGGGAGAACCTATCTGGAACCCGCTGCAAGGTGACGATAAGGACAGAAACAAAGTGCATGATACTTGGAATCGAGCTGAAGGTAGCATCACCGTTCGTCGTTCTTTAAAGCAATTGAAAAAAAAAAAAAAAAAAAAAAAAAAAAACAAGGAAAGATTGGATGGCGACTTACAAGAAGATGTCGTTGTAGAAAACAAAAAAAAAAACTTGGGCTGGTACTAATGAAGTGTAAACGCCGAAACAGTTTGCATACGAAAAAGTGACATCATTTTACACAGAATCCACCCACCAAGGAAAAGGGAAACATCCGATAACGTAAATACGTTTATGGACGTTTTAAAAGTTTCAATTTTTTAATTTTTTAAATGAATAATCTTGCTGATTTGCAGGACCTACTTCTATTCAATAATAGAAGAAGTCTATATGATTAAAAGCAGTAGGATGTGCAAGTAAACATAGTTCGCATCATTTATTTAAATTTCCTGATACCAAGCTATTTAACAGTACTAATTTTGCGGAGGTTATTTGCCACTTGTCAAACAAGCAGCGAAGGAGCCGTGATCAGCTCTCACTACTTCTCCTGGTTTTCTGGCTAAATTCCGCAAGGAAGTCATTCCATTTTTCTCAAATTTTCAAGGTACTGGAAAATTTTTTTTCATTCTATTTCAGTCTCAAACGTACATGGAGAAGTACTTATAAAATTTTGCTAATGATTTGCTTCACCTCACAAAATTACGCAAAAAGGACTCAGGGTAATTTTGCTCACATTCTTCGGGCTTTAAAATGGTTTTCTGAAATCTCGGAAAACAGGTGCCAAAACATTTTCAACTATATGCTGCGCTCGAGATAACCGGAGCCAGGGAAAGCTTTACGCAGTTCCTTTTTTCATAACAACCAAGATGTAGCTCCATCATGAGGCGACTCAAGGCAAACGATGAGTCGCCAACGAAGACATCGGTTGGTGGCTCGTGGCACCTCCAGATTTTACCGAGGCACGAATCTCTCTGCACCGTGGGAACGGCTCCAGGTCGGAATCCTGCAACTTTCGACGGACCCCAAAGACCAGGATGTCACACAGGTAGAGCGGCTGGCATTGGCGCGACGGCTGTTGCACTGTGCTAGCAGACAGAATCTCACTAGCTAACAGCAGCTGGAGTGTGGGGCAGATCCACCTCCCTCCACTGCTGCAAATGTTTGTAGAGCTTATGGGACTTAATTACGGCGTCATCAGTCCCTAAACTTACAAACTACTTATCAACTAGCTAATACTAAGGACGGCTCAAATATCCATGCCCGAGGGGGGATTCGAACCCCCGACCGTAGTGGCCGTGCAGACTGTGACTGACCGCTCGGCCACCATGGCCGGCTCCACTGCTGCCTTGGCAGCCATAGAGCAGTTACACACTGGCGACTTGTCGCCGCGATTCAGCCGCGCGGTTCAGTCGCTGCAGTTGGCGACAGTCGCGGGACCGAGTCGCACGCGGCTCAATCACGCCACAGCAGTTGTATTGCGAGAGCTGCCTTTGTTCCTAGCCAACTGCCGGCCAGTTACGAAATGGAGTCTGACGACCAGATGCTGCTCTTCGCTCTGTTGTTGAAAAGATAATACAGATGTCGCCGGTGCCATAGAAATTATTGGATACATCCTCTATTACCTACTCGAGAGAAACACGGACATTTTTACACCATTAATTACGAATTAAGAGAAAACTCTGCATAATTCCTGATTTCAGAATGCCTGCAAGTACAGTCACTGCTTATAATACTTGTAACAAAATTTTGCCCTCTAGACTGACAGAAAAAGAGTGCTGTTCAGCCGGCCGCGGTGGCCGAGGGGACTGAGGTGCTTCTGCCACGGTCTGCACGGCCACTACGGTCGGGGGTTCGAATCCCCCTCGGGCATGGATATTTGTGCCGTCTGTAGTCTTAGCTAGTTCATAAGTAGTTATATAGTTTAGGGACTGATAGCCCCGTAGTCAAGTCCCATAAGCTGTACAAACAATTGAACATTTTTTTAGTGCTGTTCACACAAAATGTTTCCAAAACTTTAAGATGTCATCTAATAAGAAATAAAGGCAGTCATGAATACCACATTCATTTTTCTCCGACACTGTTTTATTTTCGAAGTCAGGAACAAATTACTTACACATCTTCTCCCAAGCATCACGTTTTTCAATGTTGTTGCTATAATCCTTGTTTCTTGAATCCCAAATTACATAGTGACGTCAGAAAAAAAGTTCAAATGTTTGTAAATATATCGGACTCAACAGCTTGGTTATTAGTCCGTAGCTTACAAACTACTTAAACTAAGGTTAACTAACCCAAGGCAAGATAAACAGCCATGCCTGAGGGGGGATTCGAACCAAAAGAACATTTTCAAATTCTTGTTGAGTTATGGGCCTTAACTACGGGGTCATCGGTTCCTGAACTAGCTAATACTAAGGACGGCACAAATATCCATGACCGAGGGGGGATTCGAACCCCCGACTGCAGTGGCCGTGCAGACCATGACTGGCGCGCTGCAGACCGCTTGGTCACCACGGTCGGCAGGGAATTCGAACCCCTGACGGCGAACGGCCACGCGCACCGCAGCACGGCGGCCCGGAGCCCACGGCTAATCTGCCGCGGCATCATAAGTCACTTTTGTAGCAAAAATAGCACAAAATTCGTTTACATAATACAGCTGGCGCTCGCGAGTCAACTATCCCACTAACGAGGCGAGGCGAGCCGGCGGTTGTTTACCCCTGCAGTGCAGCTGCTGTCAGATCGCCACGTGTGAAAGGAGAGGTTCACACGCGGCCGAATACCCGCGGCAAAATGGCCAGTGTGAAGGGCCTAATCACAGACATACATTACTACTCTATACTGAAGCCTGATGCCGCCATCTTGCATCACCTCACGTCAAAAAGTTTCCGTACGGTACTACAACGATCTTCTGACACGATACGACGTCGTAAGCTTCACTAGTTGGTTTGAACATCATTTGCATTAGAGGTAATGCTTCCGCAATAGTTGAATTTAACACATAGGCCTACATTATCGAATCGTGTTACGAGAAAAACATGTTAGGTATGTACGGTGAAATTTTGCTTACCGTCCTGGCGTGTTTGTGTTGTCAATTAGGTGACGTTGGTATTGGCCAATCGCGTGACTGCAAGAAAGCTTTGGTCACGAAATCTTCGTTTTACGGGGGCAATTAATTAGTGAACGAGGTGTACATATAAGAACCTGTAAACCGTAGACAATGAAAGGCATTATTTATTTACCTCATCGTCTATACGAAATACTAATCAAGTCACTCTGTGTGGATTTCTTAGAATACTAACATATTGGCAAAGACTTTCAACTGTTTTGTTGATGTTGCCAACATAATCATGAGAGGCCGCCAGGGTGATACGTAAAATTTTCCCGTTACGCACAGTTAAAGCAGTAGTAGTTATCTGAAAAACTCTAAGAAGAATAAAGATATGTGTTATCCACGTCAAATAGCACATTTATTACCGTCATACTATTAAAAGAGAAGCAGAAGTTGATCGAAAGTGGTAACAGGTTAATAAAAACAGGAAGTGCGACTCATTACAGTAGTGTCTATGTGTCAAAGCAGACTGTGGATTTCGTAAGATTTCTTAAAAAAATGTTCAAATGTTTGTAAAGCTTATGGGACTTAACTACGGGGTCATCAGTCCCTAAACTTACAAATTACTTATGAACTACTTACATACTAGGACGGCACAAATATCCATGCCCGAGGGGGATTAGAACCCCCGACCATAGTGGCAATGCAGACCGTGACTGAAGCGCCTTAGTCCCCTCGGCCACCACGGCCGGCAGTTCTTAAAAGATTAAGGGTACGTGTTATACGCTACAACAACATTTTTATAATGACCATGCAACTAAAAGAAAATCCGAGGTTGAATAAAATTGGTAACAGATTAATAATAACAGCAAATCAATGCAAATCATTACTGTACGTGTCGAAGCTCATTCCAGCTGAAAAAATTACAGCCATATACAACAAACGAATTTACCATATATCGAAACTCTAAAGACAGCGTAGTTACCTCGTTTCATTCATATTTTTACGACTGTTTTCTGTAATAACACACTCGTCTGCTCGCACGTTATAGTATAGAAATATGGCGGCGAGACTTCATTGACAATGATGATATTGAATACGGCATTGCCAGTCTAGTAATGGGGGCTGCATGTTACACCAAGGACGCGACTCCGCCAACGGGCATGTCGCGCGACCAAATCGCCAGTGTGTAACCGGCCATAGTGTTTGTTGTAAGGGCCAACAGGTGTTCACCACCGCAGGTCGGAGCAGTGAATCTGCACATGACCAAGTGTCCGACGAGTAACCTCAATTTATTGTTTTTCTTGAACTGACGGAGCGTGTTTTGGTTGCGTGCTGTTTAGCGTCTGGATTCCTATTATAAGGGCAGTTTATTTGATGTTACACTGTAGAGCTGTGCAAGTTACGAAAATAAGTGTATCCGTATGTATCCGTTACCAAAAGGAACAGTAGTCGTTAAAAACGTGTCGTTACTCGTTACTGTCGTTACCAGTTCCATTAGAAACGACCGCTATACTGTCTTTCGAATCGCTCGTGCCGTACTCCCTATGAACCGTAACAAAGTATAGACCGTGATTTTACTTCTCTGAAGTGGTGGCCGATCACAGTTACAGCACTACATTTGCGAGCAGTGGGACTGTTGTACTGTATTTTGTGACATCACCGGTAACAATTAACATAATACCGTCCTGAATCAAAATGTATCACTTGTGTACGTAAAACGTTTTCTAGACTTTAACTACACTTTTTGTTGTACAGCAGATCAAAACAAGTGATTAACCACTGAACAGAAAGCTTCAGAGGCAAAAACATAGTAACACCTGTGCTTGCATTACAAGCGGACGTCAGATAATCGCGGATTAACCTGAAAACATAGGCCAAAACTATATTCTAAAATGTCTGATAACAAAAATAACCATATAAATTCGTAGAGGCCGAGCGCTTTGAGGTTTGGGTTTGGTTGGGTTAGGGGCACTAAACTTCTGAGGTTATCAGGCCTACAGTTAGAAGGGGAAGGAGTGAGGAAAGGAAAGGAGGGGACGGGGAAGGAAATACAGTCCGGGAACTAAAGAAGGAAGGAAGACTGCATTAGCTCGGGGCCCCTTGATCGCCACGCACGTACTCACCAAAGAACAGTGAGCCCATTATCAACTTCACGGGGAGGACTTGGTCTCATCAGTGCCAAACACATGTGTCGGACACTCCTAATAAACCGTATACATAAAACCGTCACCACAACCTCTCCGAGTTTAATAAAGGACCTCACATCTCTCTTGAGGCCATGCAGCTTCAGCCCTCCGCAAAACGAAGACTTGATACCGATAGCCCTCCGTCACATCCGGTATTACTACAGCGAATTCAGCTACATCCACCATGCCGACGACGTTTTCCCACCTTATACGAACGCCAAGATCTACGACTTTCTCACCAGAGGAATCAGTGATAACAGAGTAATACAGAAGTACCCAAATGTCAAATGGAACATCATCTGGAAGAATGTCCATAGCTCTGTACTGCCATCACGCATTAGATCTGCGTGGTACATGATCGTCAATTATAAAGTTCCCACGGCCGAAAAGCGCCACAACATCAAGATGTGTCCTTCGCCGGCTTGCGCCACATGTGGTCTCGTTGACACTTTACCTCACAGGCTCACCTGTGGAACTACGGGACAGATTATTACAGAAATGCGACAACGCCTGGCGATAATCGACCGTACGGTTCCACACACCGTCGACGTCAATGAATTACTCAGACCCGACAAGTTACGATATCCACGAAGGAAAAACAACGCTGCGATTTGGATGTTAGGCCACACGGCTGTATACGCTCTTGACAATCGTCACACCACCCTTGACGATTACCGAGCATACCTCGAATACGAACACAGCGCCATGCAGGGACTCCGGGACTATAAGGACACATATGGCAACATGCTGATGCACAAATGGTACAAATGTGACGATAGTTCAAGTCAGTCAAACTGAAAAAAATAGCACAATATAAATAGAGGAAAAAAAATTGTGACATGTACTACTCATGACCTCGGAAATTTCGGAGCACGGACGCATCAAAGTTAAGAGATGACAAACTGCACACACAACAACACAGGTATGATGTTCTAAGAGTTATGTATAGAAGACACGGATTATTAACCCACCTTATCGAGAAGACGAGCTTTGAAGCACTGTGCAGACGAAACTACCGTGGGAGAAGGATTTATATTTTTATTCAATTTCACTTTTCTATTCGGTTTTTCTTACGTTTTATTTACATATTTATGGAGGACCCCAACATTTGTATTATTTTCGTCAGAAGTATACGACCATCTGTTGTGGAAATAAATAAATGCATTGGAGACGAAACTGTAACAACTCCTTTTGTCCGAATGGAAAACATTTATTTACTTTAAATCCAAGAAAAAAAAATCAAAAGGAAAAAAAAAAATAATAAATAAATAAAAAAAAGAATAAAAAATAAAATAAAAATTAAAAAAAAAGGATAGCACAGTCGGTACTGTGCTTGCCCGCGAAAGGCAAAGGTCACGGTTCGAGTCCCGGTTCCGGCACACAATTTTAATCTGTCAGGAAGTTTCATATCAGCGCACACTCCACTGCAGAGTGAAGTTTCATTCTGAAAAGAACTTTGTTTCGCCAGTCTGAAGAATACGTGAAACTTGCGGCCCCTCATGCAATATGCGTTACCTAGTGCAAACAGACCATAAGTGCATGCATCCCTAGTAATAGGAATGAGGGTAAAGCAGGGGAAACTTATAAGAGGGTGGAAGATTGTGCTGAGACACTGTTAGGAACTTTACAACTAGACAGTATTAACGTCGTATATGAAGACTTGCTCTCGGCCAGTGACTCTTTTCTTCCCTTTTAATGAACTCATTTCATTAGAAGAAACATTTAAAATAACTTTCCACCAGGTAAGTTGTATTCGATTTTGTAATTTTGTAACATGCGACGTCCTCGCTCAGAGTAGCAGTAACCTGCATTTTGCTTTATAAGTCCAGAGCCGCGAGCTCACGTAATACTTATTTTTTGTGCTGTATACTACATTAGGGAAACGTTCATAATTTGGAGTTAGTTGCTCTTAACTCTTTTCATTAAAACATTGGAACATATGATTCTGTTTTGTAACTATATTCCACAGTAAATTATGCACGTTAACATGTAGATGAATCCATCGGTGCTTCATTTATGTGGATGTAATAGTACGTAACTTGCAGTCTAATGAAATAATACGCTTTAACTTCCGTAGTGAAACCACAGGTAGTGTGTATGTGACCCCCTTGAAATGAACATGATTCTTTAACAGTAACCAGTAACATGGCGATCTGGATTTCCTTAACGCGATTGTAAACATAAGGACGGATCTCATCCTCAGCAAACGCAACGAGACTGGTAATCCACGTATTCATACCTTTTACAGCTACATATATGGAAATAGCAAGTCACATTGAAATGCAGACGGTGCCGCGAGGGAGTAGCCGAGCGGTCTGGAGCGCCGCGTTGCGGATAGCGCGGCCTCCCGCGTCGGAGGTTCGAATCCCCCCTCGGGCATGGATGTTTGTGTCGTCTTTACTATAACTTACTTCACCAGTAGTTTGTAAGTTTAGGGACTGATGACCCCGCAGTTAACTCCCACAAGTTTTACAAACATTTGAACATTTGGTTTAGAGGGTTCATCGAACCGTTTTTATGATGTCTCTCTACAGTTCCATTCTCTAATAGCTCGCCGAAAAAAGGAACAGTTAAATCTTTCGAGGTGATTCTTCATATTTTATATTGATGATTATGTCTTCCTGTGTAGTTGGGTGCCAACAACATCTGTTCGCATTCGGAAGAGAAAGTTGGTGAAAGAAATATCGCAAATAGAGCTCGTCGCAACGGGCCTTTCTTTTAATGATTTCCAGTGCTACTCGTGCATCATTTCCGTGATACTCTCTCCCCTATATCGCGATATTACAAAACGAGCTGCCCTTCTCTGTTCTTTCTCTAAATCGTCTGTCAGTCTCACTTCGTGGGATCCCACTGTGTGCGACTATTCTCCAAAATAGGACGCAGTTTCTTTAGTAGAGCTGTTGCATCAACGAAGTGTTATGTCAACGAAACGTTGTCATTGGTTCGCTTTTCCTACAATATTTTGTTTGTGTTCTTTCCAATTTCAGTTGCCGCGGTGGAGTAGCCGAGCGGTCTAAAGCGTCTCGCAGCGGAGCGCGAGTGGCTCGCCGTGGAGGTTCGAGTCCTTCCCGGGCCATGGGTGTGTGTGTTTGTCCTTACATTAGTTTACCTAGGTTTAAGTAGTTTGTAAGCTACAGACTGAAATGTTCAAATGTTTGTTAAGCTTATGGGACTTAGGTACGGGTTCATCAGTCCCTAAACTTACAAACTAATTATGAACTACTTACGAACTAGGACGGCACAAATATCCATGCCCGAGGGGGGATTCGACCCCCGACCGTAGTGGCCGTGCAGACAGTGACTGGAGCGCCTCAGTCCCCTCGGCCACCGCGGCCGGCGCTACGCACTGATGACCACGCAGTTTGGTCCGATAGATTTACAACAATTATTTTTTAATTTCAGTTGTTTGTAATTCTCACTCCTAGGTATTTAGTTGAATTTCTCCCCTGGACAATTTCATTTCTCGAATACAGGCAATAATGCTTTTTTGTGTTCAGAGCAGTAGTATGTGTAACAAACAGATATTTAATGAAGAGCTTTTGGCCAAACAAGTGAGAAACGCAAAAAAAAGGCAAATGTTTGTAAAGCTTGTGGGACTTAAGGGCGGGGCCATCAGTCCCTAAATTTAGAAACTACTGATGAACTAAGTTATACTAAAGACAACACAAACATCCATGACCCAGGAAGGATTCGAACCTCCGACGCGGAAAGCCGCACGATCCGCAACGTGGCTCTCCAGACCAGTCGGCTACTCCCTCGCGGCGGCGAGAAAAGTGCAAAACTTTTCTATCGACCGAAGTCGTAACACAATTCCCTGGCAAACACAACGTGCCGGTCTTTTCCGCGTATGTCATAAGACAAATTTCGTTTTACATTTGTCAGTACGACACAAAAATTACTGTGACAGGCAGTTAGATAATAATACGCTCAAGTAACAGGCATTTAGATAACAATACACTAAAGTTCCATCGAAACTCGTGTAGGCATGCATATGTAAACACAGTCAGAGGAGGAGGCTTCGGCCGGCAACTCCTATATAAGTGTCTGGCGTGAGCATGAGATCGGTTGCTTCTACTACGTGGCCGGCGAGAAAGACAGGCCTCAGCGCAGTCGTCATGCCACGTAAGCAAGGTAGTTGAGAGCCGGCGCGATCGCTAGCCGATTGGCCGGCCGCGGGGGCACATGATGTCTGCGCTGGGCCCTGTATTTCCCGTTGGCCGCGCTGCTGCTACAATGGTAGGTTATCACGACTGCAGTGATTTTGAAGGTTGTGGTATAGTTTGCGCAAGAGAGGTGGAACACAGCATATCCGAGATAGCGACAAGGTGGGGATCTTTCCGTGAATATCGGTAATCAAGTAAAACATCAAATCTCCAGCAAGAACGGGACCAACGACGAGTGAACATAATCGTTCATCGTGACAGAAGTGCAGCCCTTTCGCATAACATAAAAGGTAAAGCAGTCAACAATCCTTACATTGGTTTGAACACCACAGTGCTTTACTAGGCGTGGTCCTATTCCGACGTGTTATGCCGTTGGCATCCTCTGACCTTCAAACTGACTTACCCAGCCAGTTTTAGGACGACCTACAGTTTAACGTGGGTTCCGAACCACGAAGCTGCTCGGCATTTTTCACATGAGCAATACTGCCAGAGGGGAAAGAAGTGGAAATTGACATAAAAATTCTAGGGACCTGGCGGGGATCAACCCGCTACCTTTGGATTCATAGTCTGACACTCTACCACTGTGCAACAGAGGCGCACATTACCACAGTTTCCACTGTTGAGCAATCAACGAGTATCAGCGTGAGAACTACGCCTTGAACGATCACAGATATGGGCTTTCGGAGGCCAAGTCCCACTTGTGTACCCTTGCTGATTGCACGACAAAAAACTTCACCTCTCACCTGGGCTCGTCAACACCGACATTGAATTGTGATGACTGGAAACGTGTTGCTTCGTCTCAGGCGTCTCGTTTCTAATTATATCGAGCGGATGGGCGTGTGCTAGTATGGGACAACCTCATCAACGTCATCAACCCTGTATTTCAGCAGGAGGCTGTTCAAGCTGGTGGAGGCTCTGTAATCGTGTGTGTCGTGTGCAGTTGAATTCATAAGGGACTCCTGATGTGTCTAAATAGGACTCTGACACGTCATACGAACGTACGAATTCTGCCTGATCACCTGAATCCATTCATGTCTATCGTATATTCCGACGGACGTGTGCGATTCCATCAGGATAATTCGACAACGTACATGTCCAATACTGCTACTCTTTCAAGGAACACTCATCTAAGTTTAAACGACTGCGAAATACGTGAATATTTCATTGCATATATTACAAAGCTGACGCCATATGTTCATAACTAACGTTAAAACATCGTAGACGTAAGTTATAAGAAAAATTTATATCAACATGTTTACATATATTTTATGCCCAGACATGAGAGTCATTGCTCATAATATGATCGATACACCTCGTATACAGTAGCAAACACATTTCAGGAGAAGCAAAAGTGGGATTATTAGTGGAAGAAATAATTGGAAATTGTGTCAGCCTTCTTAGTCTAGTGGACAGCGTGGTGGGTTTCCACACAGGGGGCCTGGGTTCGATTCGCGGCAGGGTTAGAGATTTACCTCCACTCGGGGACTGGGTGTTGTGTCTTCCTCATCATCACTGACACGCCAGTTGCCGAAGTGGCGTCAGGTAAAAAGACTTGCATCAGGCAGGCTGAACACGACTCCAGTTGGGATCTAACGGCCATAAATACCACACGATCGTCATCATCATTGAAAACTTGAAATATTCACATTCACAGTTATAGGTTGTGTGATTCTAGACGAAAAATGTTGCACATATCGGTAATAGGGAACGAAATATTAATATAAATATCTACTGGACATGAGGCGTTTCTGCTCAAAAGTGTGGACATGAGAAGTTTCTAGATCAAGTAAATTGTAAAAATATGTCCTTTTGAGTCTTTTATAAATGAAAGAGCAAGAAATATATTAAAATTTTGAACATAGCTGCTATTGTCAGCGACGGTTACAACGTCGAAGGAAAAAAAGCGGCTCTCGGTCGCAAAATTAAAATTATTTAAACTGCTTTTGGCAATAACTATAATTGATGCCTCCGTGCAGGCGTGCAGCCCATTTAATTAATTTTCTAGAAAGTTGTTTTACATCTTGTGACGTATGCTTTACAGCCCTGTAGTAATTTTTATTATGTGACTTGTTTTAATGTATGATTTTTTATGAATACAATCGCAGCTTAATATTGCGACCGACGGCTGCTTTTTTTATCATGTTTGAAAAAAATCGCACTGACGTGTTTTACGGCCCACTTTAGATTTGTAGTTTTATAAGTTTTTGCAAACATTTTCGACCAAAATAATAATCTAAATAATAAAAAATTAATTAATAAGAGTGTCTAAAACCCTTTTAGAAAAAAAAGTTTATACTGTGGTGGGTTTCGAACCACTGACCTTCAGCACCAAAGTCCAAGCATAGCCCACTATACTGCAGCTGACCGCAACAAGTTGTATTCTATAATTTTTTACTATTCATGGTCGCTGTTAACTGATCCTAATATGGCATTTGTAGACATTAGATTATCATATATCGTACGAAGGACGACGTCTTTTGTTAATTCTCCAGTGCACCATTGATTTGAAACGACAACGTGCAAGTTACAATAAGAAAATAATCAAATACGCAACGCAAGATGGCGTATGCCACAGAGAGCTCTGGGCGAGGAATGTCACGTGACATCTGCGAACGGCTGGTTTTCGTTAATTCAATGGAGGGTGGTCAAAACTCAGTTATTTTTGCAAATATCACTCAAACGATACGAGATATGAAAAAAACATAAGGGAACAAAGTTGTAGAGAATTTTGTCCTCTACAAATTCGTTTATTCCATTTTCGCTTCAGATAACTGTTTATTTGCAATTAAAATTACATTAGAAACGGCTTTTTTTGGTATCACTAACGTATTTCTTGTCCGAAATATTTCAAAAATCGAGGCTCTGGTCTCTGGTAGCCAATAATTATGTCTGTAAAATTTGGTGCCGATCGGTTGAACGGTTAGACCTAAAAAGTGGGAACACGTTACAGCCAGGCAGACATCGTCAAATCGCCGTTATTTTTGCAAATGTCTCTGCAACGATGCATGATATGAAAAAAACATAATAGAGCTAAGTTGTAGAGAATTTTCCCATGTACCAATTACGCTATTCAATTTTTGTTGCAGTTGGACGGTTCATTTGCCGGCCGCGGTGGCCGAGGGAACTGAGGCGCTCCAGTCACGGCCTGCACGGTCACTACGGTCGGGGGTTCAAATCCCCCCTCGGGCATGGATATTTGTGCCGTCCTTAGTGTTAGCTAGTTCCTAAGTAGTTTGTAAGTTTAGGGACTGATGCCCCCGTAGTTACGTCCCATAAGCTAAACAAACATTTGAAACATTTGAACGGTTCATTTCAATTACAATTATATTACAAATGGCCTTCTTTGGTATTACTACTGTATTTTTTGTCTGAAAAATTTGAAAAACGGAGGCCTAAATTTATGTCTGTAAAATTTGGTGCTGATCGGTTGAACGGTTCGTCTTAAAAATAGGGAACACGTTACGGACAGACATCTCAAAATCGCCGTTATTTTTGCAAATATCTCTGAAACGATACGGGATATGAAAAAAATAACATATCAAAGTTGTAGAGAATTTTCTCTTCTACAAATTCGGTTATTCAGTTTTCGTGTCAGATAATTGGTTAAGCCGTTATTTTCATTTACATTTCGAGCAGTCAAAAGACGACCGCAAACGCCCACTTTTAGTTTTACTACCGTAACCTAAAGTGGGGCAATATATTACAGCTTGTTAAACAATGTATATAACATATAAAAAAATATTGTGCGACATGCACGTCTTCACAATTCTCTCCAGTTTACGTTTCTCTGTGTGTGGGAAGCCCAAAAACCTGGGCATAAAACTCTCTCACCTGAGGTTCTTCAGACAGGTAAGGCAGAAACTTCCTGATATCTTCCATTTTCGCTTGACTTACGGGCATTTTGCCATTGTAAGGTCTTGATGTGCGATGAACGAGAGAAACTGCATTTGACACGTTGAACATAGAAGCTACGAGCCCATCGAGGAAGGAGTTTACTATGACTAACCGTTTCATGTTTTTCTTAAACGCAAACTGTTTGCAGTGTGAGATTAAATTTAATTTTATGACCTGACGGCACATTAGCCCCTTTGATTTCCTCAGAAGCAGCAACCTCGTCTTGTGTAGAAACGCCTCATGTCACTGGACATGAGGCGTTTCTGAACGAAACATTAAAACCTACCATCTCATGACGTTGAAACCGTTCTATAGACGAAGTATTTCTGTCTCAGTTAAAGTAGAAGAGGTTTTCCTGGAACTCCAGAGTATGCTGTACGAACATTTATATTGAATTGTCTGATGACTTAGCTGTTTAGTCCCCTCAAAATAACAACAACAACATACTGAGGAATACAAAAGGAAAATCTACATCTTCCAGGCATACCTGCAGGAAGCAAAGGAGCAATTAATTTGTATCAAGGGAAATAGAGGGGACGAGGTTCCTTGGGAAATAGCAGCTCTTATTTGCAAACAACAGCGGATATGGAAGAACGAACAAACGTGCATGAATTAGAAGTAATAATGTTTCATTAATTTAAATTTCCGGGCTAAGATGCCGTGGTCCATCAATAAAACTACTTACTCCCGACGTTTCGTTACCTACTGCGGGCAACATCTTCAAATGTGAATCGACTCACCTTTGAATATATTGCCCGCAGTAGGCAACGAAACGTCGGGAGTAAGAAGTTTTATTGATGGACCACGGCATCTTAGCCCGTAAATTGTAATTAATTAAGACGCCGGCTGTGAAAGCCTACACGCTATGATTAGTCATAATATTTGTTAGAAATGCCAAGGTTGAAAAAAATGGATGAAACTCACTACTGAGAGACAACACACTGTCATGTGCAATTAACAAAATATTGCGGAAAATACTGCTATTTCCCAAAAAAAAAGTATTAGAACGCAATACAAATGAAAACAAAAGGAGAAAAAAGCAAGGATACGGCAGTATTCGAGCCACCAATCAATCCTTTTTTTTTTCTTTTTTTTGTCTATGGGTAGTTCTCTTTGTTACGGACGCTGATCGTGTTTTTTTTTTGTTCGTACTAGTTCGGTGTGTTGTTGGCTCAGCCTTTTTTTTATTACAGAGGGCGTTGAGCCCTCTGACCGGTTCAATCAGACGGTTTTAACCACAGGACCACGCTGAGCTCGATGGGTAGGAGTTCTTAAGTCTACCTATAGTGAAAAACATTTATTTATATCTAATAACGTATTTATGATAAAGTAGCATTTAATTGTTGTTTACAAACGGTGTAGCTCGCGCAATTGACGGCAAGTCAAACTCGGAAACTATCCAAGTAGTGAAATAAATACGGAGATTCTAAAGTAGTGAGCGTGGACTTCACGTGACGATGTTAAACATCGGAAACCTGCATCGATGTTTTTGATTCATAGCTTAAAAACATCGATGTATTTTTCAACATCGATTACTTTTATGCCTTTTGTTTTTAGCGAAACAAATACAAACGAACAATATGTGTCAGCAAACGTAATTTCGTATTTCTCTTACCTGTTCCTTTAAAAATTATCGACAATAAATATGATTATAGTTTGATATTCACCATTTCCAGTTAAATGCAGAAAGTTCGCTGTCTTTCGTTTGCTCGATGTAAATGCACAGTGCCACTATACTGGTAGTGTAGGTGGCAGGTAGTGCTGTGTTTAATTATTAAGATACTGTTAGTCGGTTTAGTAGTATTGTATGAGAGACATTACGTTTGTAAGAGAAACAAAAAATTAATACAAATATTTCATTACAATACCTGATCATTACAGAATGTAAAGCGAGACATTAAACACTAAAGTTTAGATCTGGATAAAAAACATTAATCTTCAATCGTTTCTCAGTTAACACCAGTGTTGTTTAGGGAGACTTTGCAGAAACAGAAGTTTACTCAGTCGTTTACCTTTCATTCCATTCCTTTACTGATTGACTACCTGAGCAGCCTAGGAAATAAACGTTAGGATGGAACTAAGGTGCCGACAATAGTCAAGTAGTTGAAGGCAGTTTTGTAAAGCTTAGGAAACTGAACTCCAGATTTCCAAAGGATTTCACTGAGTCTTCCTTTTGGACTACACAAGTAAACTGATAATTCATCAGAAAGTGCAACCTCAGGTCGTGTTAATTTCCAGCTCTTGTTTACTATTTGTGATGATCTTCCCATAAAGAAAAGCTATCTTCTTGTTTTTCAGATCGATCTGAATCAGATTCCGACATTTAGATAGTTTGTATATTATTTTTCATTAAGTCTTTGATTTACGGTCCTTTATCACCCAGATTAAAATTTTCCATTGATTCGATGTTTTCTTACATCGAATAGGAAAATGATTTCCAAAACATCGAATCAATCCGATGTATCAAATGGTAAACATCGGATGGATTCGATGCATCGATGTTTAATGAATATCCCTACCTAGACGGCTGTTGCCAGGTGCCATGAATCTGGTGGACTGTGGTCCGTGTCTGTCGCGTGGGCTCCCCGTCCATTTGTACCGTCCTAGCAGTCGATCGCAATTTCTTTTTTTATTAATGGGACTGCAGCATTGAATATATCATAATATGACATATAATTAATTATTTAATTAGGCTTGACAACGGATAAATTCAGAGATGTAATTTTCACAGTCAAGGATAACGCAAAATTTCGATTAACATACAATATCTCAGACACCAGAGAAACGCGTTTTCATACTCAAAGATATTACAAAATTCCAAATGGGAACCAAGGAGATTAGAATCTCTGGAGATGCCCTAACCAAGGAGGTTAAAATACAGGCAGACGCCCTTACGCTTATATTATATTTATTTATTACCATTTATTCAAAAAGTATATTGTTCGAAAGTACACACTTTGATGTGACTGTCAGTTCAAGGCATTAACAGTAAGAGGGTCGACTTAAAGCATAGTTTTCAAGGAGAAACGGCATTCCAAAACTGACCAATATGGCGGACAGGCTTCAACTGACGTATGTGCTCTGCATAGATAATGCCATCTCCCTTTATTCTAACCTCCTTGGCCCTAACACTGAAAAAGTGAAGCCAGCGAAGTGCGCATTCCTGCATTTGTTTGTGCCCAAAATATTGGTCTTACTGTGTGGTAAAGTAGTCCTAGTAGTTGAAATGTATGTCATACCTTAGTAAATACTCCGATATGACTACCAGTTTAGAGGCTTTACGTAAAGAGGGCAACACTCACAGGATTTTAAGCGAGAAATCTTTGGGTTGGGCACAAAAGCATGGCCCCAGCGGCTTCAACCAATGCCTCTTCTCACCATAGATAACGTCATCTACCTAGATTCTAACCTCCTTGATGGCAACCAATACCTCAGAGACCAAAGAGACACACTAGTTCATAATCAGATACTCTGCAAAATCCAGAGTATAAAACATTTGTAAATACATTGACATTCAAAGATATCACAAAATTCTAAATTAGTCATCTCAGAGAAGCTAGCTCATTAGCAACTATTTAATGAAATATAAGATCTTTGTAAAAACATAGCATCGTAACAGCTATCAAATAAGAAAGTCATTACATTAAAAATTATTAAAAAACGTCTTTCTATGAAAGGTACCTATGAAATTCATATAGAGGTACAGATGCTGTGTGTGTGTTACCAACAAATGGAATGTAAGTAATGAATATAAAACTTTATACTGTACTCCCTATTAGCTCCGAAAAAATATTTTCACAAAATTTGTTTTAACTATTGCAGACCACTTGACAATGCCAAATACGGCGAAACAGCTGTAGTGTATAAATAAATAAAGCCAATAGGCAGCAGTAAAGGATATTGTACTTATTAAAAATGTCATATCTGAATTTCGACAATCAGCCGTCACTGAAACTGAAAATCACTCTCACTGCGACTACTATGGCTGTCCGCGAGTTGAGACGCAGGTCCGTGACGTGACGCAGATTGAGTCACAGTGACTTTCTGCGAACCACACAGCTGGCTGGAGCCGACCTCGTTGGAACGCAGCGTGACGTGACGTGACGCAGCTGCTGCGTGGCGTGAGCCTGCGGACCGCAGCCTCCTGTACGCAGTTTCCTGCCAGTCACGGTGACTCTGGCTGTTGGTATTGTGTCTGCTGTCTCGCAGAGGAAGAAAAACTAACTGAAGCCGTACGAGTTATGATCCTCCGTACCACTTCTTCATGTGTATGTACCAGTTGACTAGGAACATGACACCATCAGCTCAGTACGTTGTCAGAAACGACATTTTCCAAATGTTTGTTTCAAATGTTTGTATAGTCTATGGGACTTAACTATGGGGTCATTAGTCCCTAAACTTACAAACTACTTATGAACTACTTACGAACTAGGACGGCACAAATATCCATGCACGAGGGGGGAGTCGAACCCCCGACCGTAGTGGCGACATTTCCCGCGTGGTTACGAAAATGGAGGCCTCATTGCTGGACATTCCCGGGAGGACTCCACAGTCCAGAACAGATCAGCAGCTATCATATTACAAGTTACCCCCGTACAGTAACCAAATCCCCAGTCCATCCCATACCACTTCATCAATACCTTCATCACATTCCAATAGTCCACCCCAAACCGGACAGGAGAATTGCGAATTCAATTATATATATTTTCGACGAATCACAGCGTTCAAATGAATTGTGAATTGCAACAAAGCACTTCAGCCACGGCTTCAACTCGACATGAGTTGCTTACGTTTATTAATAATTTCTCTGATAACTGAATTTCTCTTAGTAAAAATGTCGATTTTTACATTTGATGTACTGAGTCAATTTTTGTTTGTTATTAGAGAACATTTGGGCTGTTAAATATTATGTTTATTCAACAGAAAGTTTTCTATAAAAGCTGAATTGTTACTCTCTGCCAATGGTGATCGTAATATTATATTACAAAGTGCATATAGGTGACGCATTTCTAATCTTAAAAACACAGCTACTTTCTCTTCAGTTCCAATTGGTTTTTACACGTTGCATCCATCATTCTCACTTTGATTCTTGATGAGACCATGCACTTCTTGGAATTGATCACGGTTTAATCTAAAATAGTTCGTGAATTGATCATCGTGAAATTCCTTGATAAAGCGGATTCCCCATGACTGTCCTCATGTATGCACATTTCATTCTTTTTGTTTCATCAAAGTTGTTTCATCGAGCAAAAATCAAAATCGGAATTGGATTCTACATCTACATCTACATAATCTGAAAATCACATTTAAGTGCCTGGCACAGGGTTCATTGAACCACCAATATACTGAATGAAACTTTCACTCTGCAGCGGAGTGTGCGTTGATATGAATCTTCCTGGGAGATTAAAATTGTGTGCCGGAACCGGGACTCGAACCTGGGAGCTTTGCCTTTCGCGGGAAGCGCTCTACCGACTGAGCTATCCCGAAACGACTCACGATGAGTCGCTTGACCGCGAAAGGCAAAGGTCCCAGGTTCGAGTCCCGGTTCCGGCACACAATTTTAATTTGCCAGGAAGTTTCACCATTATACTATTTATCTCCCATTCAATTCTAGAATAGCGCGCGGGAAGAAAGAACACCTGAATCACTCCGTTCGAGCTCTGATTTCTCGTATTTTATTCTGATGGTCATTTCTAACTATGTAAGTGGGATTCAACAATATATTTTTGCATTCGGAGGAGAATGTTGGCGATTGGAGTTTCGTAAGTAGCTCACGTCGCAGCGATAAGCGCCGTTGTTGTAATGATTCCCATCTCAGATCCTCTATCATTTCTGTAACGCTGTTTCCACTGTATCGTTACAATACGTAACGAGCTGCCCTTCTCTAGACTCTTTCGACGTCCTTCGACAAACCCACCTGAAATGGATCCCACACTGAGTAGCAATACTCCAAAAATGGACGGACAAGCGTGGTGTATGCAGTTTCTTTTGTAGTTCTGTTGCATCTTTTAAGGGTTCTGCCAATAAAAACCAGTCTCTGGTTCGCCTTTCCCGTGACATTATTTTCGTGTTGTTTCCAGTTTAAGTTTGAAGTTATAGTAATTCCTAGGTATTTTGTGGAGTTTACGGCCTTCACTTTTGATTGATTTATCTTGTAAACAAAGTTAACGGATTTCTTTTCGTACTCATGTGGACGACTTCACACTTCTAATTATTTAGAGTCAATTGCCAATTTTCACACCATAGTGATATCTTATTCAGATCGTTCTGCTGTTGGTTTTGATCTTCAGATGATTTTACTAGACGGTAAATGACGGAGTCATCTGCAAACAACCTAAGAGAGTTACTTAGATTTTCCCCTAAATCGTTTATGTAAATAAGGAACAGTAGAGTACCAATGACACTACCCTGTGGAACGCCCGAAATCACTTCTGTTTTAGTCGATGCCTTACCACTACGAACTGTGTCCTCTCTGACAGGAAATCCCCTATACAGTTGCAAATTTGGGGCGATATACCATAACCACGCAATTTGATTGAAAGCCGTTTGTGAGGTACGGTGTCTAAAGCCTTCTGGAAATCAAAAAATACGGAATCGATTTGCGAACCCTTGTCGATAGCACCCATCACTTCGTGTGAATAAAGAGCTAGTTGTGTTTCTCATGAACGATATTTTTCTAAATCCGTGTTGATCTTGGGTCAATAGATCATTCTGTTCGAGGTAATTCATAATATTAGAATGCAGGATATGTTCCAAAACCCTGCTGGAAATTGACGTCAACCTATATTTATTAACACAGCAGAAGTACTCGCCATCTTTGCTTGGTGCACGTGAGCCTCATCTTCCCCCCGACCCTCGCCATTTTCACGCAGCGTAGCTGACGTTCCGCTGCAAACTGCGATCCAACTTGCGGCAATTGTCGCCGTGCCTCACGCTCCGTGAGGAATATGACTTGAGTCACAGTGAAGAGCAGTTCGGATCATTTCATTGTTTCGAAACATACGTATCATATGAGTTTACTGAGTCGACTCACTGTTTCGGCACCCGAAACATCTGGCCTCTCGTCTAGGGGGGCTTACAAATGCCTCAGAAAGGACCCTTTTTCACAAATCTTACCTTTTTTATGCGGCCCTCCAATCGAAGTCCTGG
Organism: Locusta migratoria; assembly: GCA_026315105.1. Classification (NCBI taxonomy): domain Eukaryota; kingdom Metazoa; phylum Arthropoda; class Insecta; order Orthoptera; family Acrididae; genus Locusta; species Locusta migratoria. The sequence continues at coordinate 381,539,077 of CM048750.1, read as the reverse complement.
GGAGGGGGGGGGGCATTTTTTAAAATTATTTTTAGTCATACATTTATTTCCTAAGTGGCCTCATTTTGTTTTACCGCCCTGGGCCTCCGCCAGCATTAGTCCACCACTGCTCCTAGTTATGGTTTTAACTGAATGAGTGTCACACACTGATGGCACACTCTAGCGAGATTTATTGGAAGTGATTGATCAGCTGACTGATTTGACTATTACAGGAATTAGACGATGTCTATAAAAGGGTGTTCCAACACCACATTTCCTTCATATTTTCGAAAGTTAGCATAGATACCACGCCTTCTTACGTCATAAAGAGATTATAGTGAGATTATATGAACCACAGACATTGCCGAGGTGGGGTGGCTTGCATGCCTCAACGATACAGATAGCCGTACCGTAGGTACAACCAGAACGGAGGGCTGTCTGTGGAGAGGCAAGAGAAACGTGTGGTTCCTGAAGGGCAGCAGCCTTTTCAGTAGTTACAGGGGCAACAGTCTGGATGATTGACTGAGCTGGCCTTCTAACATCAGCTAATGTGGCTTTGCCACACGGCTACTGCGAACGGCTGAAAGCAAGAGGAAACTACAGCCGTTACTTTTCCCGAGGACATTCAGCTCTACTGTATGAATATATGATGATGGCATCCTCGCGAGTAAAATATTCCGGAGGTAAAATAGTCCCCCATTCGGATCTCCGTGCGGGGACTACTCAGGAGGATGTGATCATCAGGAAAGACAACACTGCCATTCTACGTATCGGAGCGGTGAAAGTTAGAGCCCTTCATCGGGTACGGAAGCTAGAAAATTTAAAAAGGGAAATGGATAGGGCGAAGTTAGATATAGTGGGGATAAGTGAAGTTCGATGGAAAGAGGAACAGGATTTCTGGTCAGGTGAGTACAGGATTATAAATACAAAATCGGTTGATGGTATTACAAGAGTAGGTCTGATAATGAATAAGAACATAGGAATGCGGGTAAACTACTATCAGCAGCGCAGTGATCGCATTATCATAGTCAAGATAGATACAAAGCCAACACCGACCACAATAGTACAAGTTTATATGCCCACTAGCTCTGCCGATGATGAGGAGATCGAAGAAACGTATGAGAAGGTACAGGAAATTATCTAGACAATTAAGGGAGAGGAAAAGTTAATTGTGATGGGAGACTGGAATTCGGTAGTAGGAAAAGGAAGGGAATGTAAAATAGGAGGTTAATATGGACGGGGCAAAAGGAATGAAACAGGAGATCGCCTGGTAGAATTTTGCAGGGAACATAACTTATTCATATCAAACACCTGGTTTAAGAATCACGTGGAAGAGACCAGGAGACACAGGGAGATACCAGATAGATTTTATAATGGTAAGACATAAATTCCGGAACCAGGTTTTAAACTGTAAGACATACCAAGGGGCAGATATAGACTGTGACCATAACTTGTTGGTCATGAACTGTAGGCTGAAACTGAAAAAACTGCAAAAAGGTAGGAGAGGGGACTTAGATAAATTGAAGGAACCTGAAGTTTTTGAGAAATTCAGAGGGAACTTTAGGCAACAATTGACAGAAACGGGGGAAAATAAAACAGTAGAAGAAGAATGGGTAGCATTGAGAAACGAAATAGTGAAGGCAGCAGGGGACAAAAAACGTAGAAATGCAAGACCTGCAAAAAATCCTTGGATATCACAGGAAATACTAAATTTAATTGATGAAAGGAGAAAGTAAAAAATGCAGTAAATGAAACAGGCAAAATGGAGTACAGACGACAAGAAATGAGATTGACAGTAAGTGTAAAATAGCTAAGCAGGATTGGCTAGAAAACAAATGCAAGTCAGTGGAAGAATGTATAAATAGGGGAAGAATAGATACCGCCTACAGGAAAATAAAAGAAAGATTTGGAGACAAGAAAAGCAGCTGTATGAATATAAAGAACTCACATGGAAAACCAGTTTTCGGCAAAGAAGAGAAACCTGAAAGGTGGAAAGAATATATAGAAGGACTATACAAAGGAAATGAACTTAGAGACAATATTGTAGGAAGGGAAGAGGATGTAGATGAAGATGAATTAGGAGATATTATACTGAGAGAAGAATTTGGCAGAGCACTGAAAGACCTAAGTCGAAACAAGGCCCCTGGAGTGGACGACATTCCCGCAGAACTACTGAAGTCTCTGGGAGAGCCAGCCATGATAAAACTCTTTCTCCTGGTGTGTAAGATGTATGAGACAGGTTAAGTACCCTCAGACTTTAAGAAAAATGTTATAATTCCCATTCCAAAGAAAGCAGGTGCAGACAAGTGTGAAAACTACAGAACCATCAGTTTAATAAGTTATGCTTGTAAAATTTTAACACGAATTATTTACAGAAGGATGGAAAAGTTGGTAGAAGCCTACCTCGGGCAAGATCAATTTGGATTCAGGATAAATGTAGGAACTTGGGAGGCAATCCTGACTTTATGGCTTATCTTAGAGGATAGATTGAGGAAAGGCAAACCTACATTTCCAGCTTTTGTAGATTTGGAGAAAGCTTTTGATAATGATGATTGGAATACACTCTTTCAGATATTGAAATCAGCAGGAGTAAATATAGGGAGCGTAAGGTTATTTACAACTTGTACAAAAATGAGACAGCAATCAGAGTTGAAGGGCACAAAAGACGTGCAGAGATTGGGGCGTAAGACAGGGTTGTAGCCTTTCTCCAATGTTGCTCAATTTGTACATTGAGCAGGCTATAAAGGGGAAGGAATTAAAGTTCGGCGTTTTGCCGATGACATTGTAATTCTGTCAGAGACAGCAAAAGACCTAGAGGAGAAATTGAACGGAATGGACAGTGTGTTGAAATGAGCATATAAGATGAATATTAACAAGAGCAAAACAAGGGTAATGGAGTGCAGCCTAAGAAAATCAGGTGATGCTCTAGGAATTAGATTAGGTAACGAAACAGTAAAGGAGGTAGATGAGTTTTGTTACTTGGGCAGTAAAATCACAAATGATGGTTGCAGTAGAGAGGATATAAGATGCAGAATGGCAATGGGAAGAAAAGCGTTTTGAAAAAGAGAAATTTGTTAACATCGAATATTGATTTAAGCATAAGGAAGTCCTTTCTGAAGGCGTTTGTGTGGAGTGTTGCTTGGTATGGGAGTGAAACATGGACGATAAACAGTGCGGACAGGAAGAGGATAGAGGCTTTTGAAATGTGGTGTTACAGAAGAATTCTGAAGATTAGGTTGGTGGATCGTGTAACTAGTGAGGAAGTACTGAACAAAATTAGGGAGAAAAGGAGTTTCTGGCATACTTTGACTAAAAGAAGGGATCGATTAGTAGGACACATTCTTAGACATCAAGGAATTGTGAAACTAGCGTTGGAGGGAAGTGTGTGGGGCAAAAATCGCAGAGGGAGACGAAGATATGAATATACTAAGCAAATTCAAATAGATGTAGGTTGCCGTTCTTATGAAGAGGCTTGCTCAGGACAGATTAGGTTGGAGAGCTTCATCAAACCAGTCTCCGGACTGAAGACCACAACAACAACACAGTGGTAAAATGCCATAAGACGCTAATATCATATCTTTCCACGTATTTTTAGAACAAGAAACTAAGAAACTTAAGTTCAGTCAGTTATAGTTATTTATTCTTCATATATTCTTTTTAAATTTCTCAATGACATCTGTTTAATTGTCGAGAACTCTTCATACCACAGAAACGTTTATTTTTTCATGAGGTTATATTAATAATGAAATAGAAATAGAGCCTGGGATGGCGATTGTTTAACAATGCCCTTTGTACTTACGTGAAGAAAGTTAGAACCCCGAAAATTCTCATTTGTTTTGATCACTATTAAGTATCGCTACTGGGATTTGGACCGTTATCGAGTAGTTATACGTCTGTATAGGATATCATGTATGCTACATTACTCTTTGCAGTAAGTTCTGTTTTATTACCTTTGCATTACAAATTATCAATTTTCAAACTTCAGTCATGTTCAAACACGTATTCTTCACACTAAAAAGTAACTGACAAATCTGAAAAGCGCCGTCAACCTCAGCTGAAGGGCATAATAATTACTGGAAGCCCCACGTGGCGTGACTGGCGAAAACTCTAGCGGTAAAACTTCAAACTCGTTGGACGTCTGAGCCCTGTGTCGAACTCGCCCAGGCAGACGAACAGCAAGACACGTGTTAACGGTACCAAGCGTCCGATACATGAATCACAAGATTTGTTTAGATTAGATTAGATTAATATTTGTTCAATAGATCATGAATACGACACTTCGTAATGATGTGGAACGTGTCAGTTAAATGAAATGTGTCAATACATAATATTACATGACACTCAATTTTTGAATATTTTTTTATTTTATTTTTATTCTTTTAATTTTTTTACCTAAAGTACTAACTTTTATCTAGAAATTCATCTAATGTGTAGAAGGAATTGCCATTCAGAAATTCTCTTAATTTATTTTTAAATGCTAGTTGGCTATCTGTCAGAATTTTGATACTACTTGGTAAGTGACCAAAGACTTTTGTGGCAGAATAATTAACCCCTTTCTGTGACAGAGCTAAATTTAACCTTGAATAGTGTAGGTCACCCTTCCTCCTAGTGTTGTAGCTATGCACACTGCTGTTACATTTGAAGTCAATTGGATTGTTAATAACAAATTTCATAAGTGAATATATATTGTGAAGCTACTGTGAAGATTCCTAGATCATTAAATAAATGTCTGCAGGATGATCTAGGGTGGGCTCCAGCAATTATTCTGATGACCCGCTTTTGGGCAATGATTACTTTCGTACTAAATGATGAATTACCCCAGAATATGATGCCATAAGAAAGCAGAGAATGAAAATAGGCATAGTATGCCAGTTTACTGAGTTGTACATCACCGAAGTTTGCAATCACCCTAATAGCATAAGTAGCTGAGCTCAAACGTTTCAGCAGATATTCAATGGGTTTCTTCCAAGTCAACCCCTCATCAATGAATAAACCTAAAAAAATTTGAATATTCTGCCTTAGCTATAGATTTCTGGTTGAAGTCAATATTAATTAATGGTGTGATGCCATTTATTGCGTGAAACTGAATATACTGTTCATAGAATATATGACATCAATATTGCGTGAAACTGAATATACTGTTCATAGAATATATGACATCAACTGCGATCGGGCAAAGCTGAAAATATATACCCAGCCGGGATTCGAACGCGGGTCTCCTGCTTTCTAGGCAGTTGCGCTGACCCCTACACCACTGGGGACACAGTGATCACTGCACCTGCAAGGACTACCCGTGCACGCCTCCCGTCAGATACAAATTCCCAGCTTCGCCCTGCCCATAGTACTCAAACTCGTAGTTTAACTAATTCCCGTAAGAGTAAGGGCTTCAAACTTGCCCACCCCTCCCCACTAACAATAGGATCATTGCTCATTGCAGGGCGAAGCTGGGAATTTGTATCTGACGGGAGGCGTGCTTGGGTAATCCTTGCAGGTGCGGTGATCACTGTGTCCCCAGTGGTGTAGGGGTCAGCGCAACTGCCTAGAAAGCAGGAGACCCGGGTTCGAATCCCGGCTGGGTTCACATTTTCAGCTTTGCCCAATCGCAGTTGATGTCATATATTCTATGAATATTAAATAATAACAGCTGCAGGATCACAAGTGACGTCTGTCCTTTCGGAACAGACGCCACATGTATATATGAATATACTGTGTTTTTTTTTTTCAAAATTTAAAGAGAGTCCATTTAGAGAGAACCACCTAATAATTCTCTTGTTTCGAAACAGTGCCGATTCATGTTGGGACTAATTCGAACAGTTTCTTGAGTCCATTCACTGAGTCGAAACATCAACTCACGCGACGGACCTGCGCCTCAACTTGCGGCCTGCCTTACTGAACCGATCACCTGCGCCCAGAGCTTACGGCAAACGGGGACGATTAACGAAACAGTGCAGCCCGCACAGTGCAGAGAGCAGCCCTTCTCGCCTGCGTTCCCAGACTCGGGTTCGTCCTCGCAGCGGCAGAGAGCGGCTCTCTGGTCTGGAGGGTGGTCCGCATTAAACAGCCAGCGCCTCCTTGTTAGCGCTGCTCCCCAGATATCGCCCACGACTTGGCCCTCGCCCCGCCTTTTAACGGCTGCCGCCATCGCGAGACCCTCTCGTTAGCGGCCCAACAACATTTACCGCCGAGGCGCCGCGGGCTGCCCTCCAAAAATACTCCCACCCCTCCCAACCCCCATCCCCTGACGCCCTCACCCCCAAGAAACCGGCTCGGCTCCTTCCACTCGCAGCGGAGGGGGGCCGTTTTATTCTGGCATATTCGTTAGTTGGCCTCTAAAATAGATTAGTATTTTAATTAAGTTGTCCCTAATTCCAACTTTATAATTTTATTTACCCGCGCCCGCCGCCATGTTTTCCATACCAACGACGTCGGCGTCGCAGGCCCCCAGTCCCTCGCGGGACGCATCCCCGCCGAGTTAAAGACGCTAAGCGACCGCCCCGGCTAATTCTCTTAAGGAGCGGCCGACGAGTTTTAATATCTCCCCAACCTCCCCCAACCCCCTACCCCCTCTTCACGCAAGTTTGGCCCATTTCTTACGGCAACACCGGCCTCCCGGCTATCCCACTTTCAATCTCAATAAATTCCCCAGATTAGCTTCAGAGTACTTTTTTTTCGCTCCAGCTTTTCTGCTTTTTTTTTAAATCCCAGGATTGTCATTTCCTGCCGCCGCTTCGCTGGTTTCTTCTCACAGAATATCCTGTGCAAATATCGGAAATTCGACGTACTTTCCAGATATGAGAGTGGCTCCAAACTTTTTACCTAATACAAATCAGTGCGCAGTCCTCAATACCCAGTGTCCACAACAGACAAGGAGGAAGTGTTATTATTTTTTCCTTATAAGTAGACCAACACACGTTTTCAGCCGTTTATTTACTGATTTAGGTAACTCACTGTTAGCATGGTCATCTACAAGACAATAATGACATATACAGGGTGTTACAAAAAGTTACGGCCAAATTTTCAGGAAACATTCCTCAGACACAAAGAAAGAAAATATGTTATGTGGACAGTTGTCCGAAAACGCTTAATTTCCATGTTAGAGCTCATTTTAGTATTTCTCTTTAAATGTGAATTGAAATAATTCGTGCGTACAATTGTCAAAATACCCATTTGTTTCGTTAGTATGTACTGTACTTCCTCGATTCACCGCATTTGTGAACATTGCACTGACTGCAAAACCACGTTCGTGATGAAGACTAACCAGTTGATGCTACGTACTGACGTGCTTCATGCTAGTACTGTAGAGCAATGAGTCGCATGTCAACACAAGCACTGAAGTCAACATTACCTTCCTTCAATGGGGCCAACTGACGATGAATCGGGGAAGTACAGTACATACTAACGAAACAATTGGGCATTTTGACAATTAACTGCACGAATTATTTCAATTTACATTTAAAGAGAAATACTAAAATAAGCTATAAAATGGAAATTAAGCGTTTCCGGACACACGTCCAGATAACATATTTTCTTTCTTTGTGTGTGAGGAATGTTTCCTGAAAGTTTGGCCGTACCTTTCTGCAACACCCTGTATACATCATAATTTCAGTGAATTGACACTGATGTCAGCTTATATGCATGTGTACAATAAACTGGAAACTGATAGAATGTTGACTATAATCTAGCACTTATCCAATAGCATCTAATATTAAGAAATAATGTGTCATTTTCAAGTCTCATCTGTTATGGTCTCTACATCTACATGCATACTCCGCAAGCCACCCGACGGTGTGTGGCGGAGGGTACCTTGAGAACCACTTTCCGTTATCCCTCCTATTCCAATCACGTATTGTTCGCGGAAAGAAAGACTCTCGGTATATCTCTGTGTGGGCTCTAATCTCTCTGATTTTATCCTAGTGATCTCTTTGCGAGATATAAGTAGGAGGGAGCAATATACTGCTAGACTCCTCGGTAAAGTTATGTCCTCGAAACTTCGACAAAAGCCCATACCGAGCGACAGAGCGTTTCTCCTGCAGAGTTTTCCACTGGAGTTTATCGATCATCTCCGTAACGCTTTCACGATTATCAAATGATCCTGTAACGAAAGGCGCTGCTCTTTGATGAATCTTCTCTACTCGCTCTATCAACCCCACCTGGTACGGATGCCACACCGGTGAGCAGTATTCAAGTAGTGAGCGAACAAGTGTACTGTAACCTACTTCCTTTGTTTTCGAACTGTGAAACGTGTCCATAGAAAATGTATATTGCTGAATCTGTAAGAAAATGTCTAATATTGTGCCTCCTGTTTTGTGCCGAGTAACTTGCTTCCAAGAAAATGTATAACATTGCATCTACTTTGTGTATCGATATGTGTACATAAATCTGTGAAGTAGTGAAGTTTCATCTTTGGCAAAGATTATGTATCGCATAGAATTGTAGTTCGTGCGGAGAAACAGAGAGTCCGATTTGTGGTTCAATTCGCTTAGAGAGCAGTTGAGTTGTGTGTATGGCTCCGATGTAGAGCAGAGGCTGCTGTGCCAGCAAACTGGTTTGATAGTATTTGTAATGTATTGCATTTCATATAATTGTCGAACAGGTTGTACCACCCCAAGAATGAAGGTAATAGCATTTCATGTAATTATGAAAAGGTCGTATCATTTAGGTAATGTAATGGTGATTATTAATAATAAGTAACACAGTTGACCTTTTTTTCCTGTTTCATTTACGTAGTTACAAGATTAACCTACTTCCTTTATTTGATTATTAGTTATTTGTTGATTTAAAGTGCAGTATTGATTTTTGCGCTCGTAATCAGTTTAATGTACTGTTTCTCATTTAGCAGTATATACATCAATTTCAGGGCCATAATTAAACCAAATTACTGTGTTAATGAACAATGTACGTGTTTAGTTAAATTTTGATTTGATGACTTAGCGATCTTGACCGTTAAACATCAAAATATGACAACTTTTGGACTGCAACTAATATCAAAGTAGGTTTTGAATGAGTAACTTTAAAATAAACGACTTTTGTTGTCTGATTAAACGATAGATTCAACTTTAAACTTCACGTACACCTTTTATCTGCATTTCCTTAGGATTTTTCCAATGAATCTAAGTCTGGCATCTGCTTTACCGACGATCGTTTTTATATGGTCGTTCCATTTTAAATGGCTCCTAATGCCTACTCCCAGATAATCTACGGAATTACTTGCTTCCATTTGCTGACCTGCTATAGTGTAGTGTATCGTTTAGTTACGTATTATTTATAAGAAGCAGACTGAACGTCAACATAGTGCCATTAGGGTACACACGTGCTATGTCTGTAATACAGTCACATTGTTACATATCGTCATGTCGCCAGTTGCTCCACAGTTAACCTCGACAAGCAAATATTAACTGTTGAATCTTGAGAGACATGAAGACTTTTTCGGTACATTATGTTAAGAATGCAATCAGTTAAGAGCTCTAGATAGTTATGTTCGTTTCGGTGTGATAAATAGGTCCACTGTGATAGTACTACAGACACGGGACGTGTGTGCCCTAATGGTGTTATGTAAACAACCACTCTGCCCCTTATTGAAATATCCAAGGACCGACCCAATTTTCGGTTTCGGTTGCGGCCAGTTTCAGCCAGAATATTGGTTTCGCCCGCAATTTGAGTTTCGTCCAGAAATCTGCCGAATCTTCGTTTTCGTCGATTTTAGCTATTTTGAACTCCGGTCACATAATGGATGGATTCATTTAACAATAACGCTTTACCTTAGTTGACGACACGCTGTTTACCTGTTAAGAGTCTCTCGTCCCGTATTTCTTTTGAAATTAGTATTGTTTTTTATATACTAAATATTAATTATTCAGAGCTGAGAATCTGTGGTAAATATCTGTCAAGGACAGGCTAGGTTTTGACAGTTTCAAAAGTTTAAGGTGCGTTCTCTTATTGTAACAAGAGAAGATCGAGGCGCGCGACGGCCCTGTTTTGGCGCTAAATAGAGCGTCGGTGCCCTCTCGCAACGCGCCGCAGTTTCAGTCTCGAGCTGACCACTATACGCGCCAGACCGCGCCGGACATGAGTAAAGTTTTGTGATAACAGTCGAAGGATCAGCATGAAGTACGGGCAGCATAGGCCGTATCATATTAACAATAGTTGTTCATAGTTTATTATTCTGAATCTAGACGTAATAAATGGCACCCCTGACAATTAAAAATCTCGCGAGTCTCTTCTTATGCTTCCATCCTACCGAACGTATTTTATCCTCACTTGTATGCTGAAGAAGAACCAACGACCTGTGTGCCGTCTTCTGCGCTGGGGACACAACTATAGAAGACAAAAGGTTGTGAGAACTCTATGATTTCCATAAAGACTTGGACAGGGACTACGGCACCTCGTGCGTACTGTAGGGCGGTACAAACGCACACTGCTACGCAACAACATCCGCAAGGATGTGGAGGTTTTAGGGGATTTGTGGGAGGAAGCAGTGCTAACTTCTCCGTCCGCAAATACAACCCTGTGTACTGTGCGCGTCGATGGCGTGACTTGAGTGGGAAACTGCCTAGAGTTGAGCGTGCCCACAGTTGTACGGCTAAAGTCCGCATCGCGTAGGAAAGCGGCCGGAGGGTTGCCAACTCGAACTTGAAGAAAAAACGTTCACAACAACCTAAATAAAACTAAACAGAAATTGAAAGAAGCCGCATAGCAAACCAACAAGCGTCGGTCGAGGGAAAAGGGGTACCAGAACACTACTGATATTTTCTAAATAATTACACTTCTGGCCATTATAATTGCTACACCACGAAGATGACGTGCTACAGGCGCGAAATTTAACCGACAGGAAGTAGATTCTGTGATATACAAAAATGATTAGCTTTTCAGAGCACAAGGTTGGCGCCGGTGGCGACACCTACAACATGCTGACGTGAGGAAAGTTTCCAGTCGATTTGTCAGCCCCTCCCACATATTCCCAATTGGGATCCCCCTTTGCCCCACTATCAGCTTGTCTGATATTGGCTGAATAGAACCGCGACTCTTTATGGGCCGGATCTCAAACAGCCCGCTCCACTCCTCGGAGTGGAGAATGAAAAGAGATAAGTTTTTATATATATATATATATATATATATATATATATATATATATATATATATATATATATATATATATATATAAAAACTTATCTCTTTTCATTCTCCACTCCGAGGAGTTGACCGGCATTGTCTGGTAAAACGTTGTTGTGATCCCTCGTGTACGGAGGAGAAATGCGTACCATCACGTTTCCGCCTTTTATAAATGTAGGATTGTAGCCTATCGCAATTACGGTTTATCGTACTGCGACATTGCTGCTCGCGTTGGTCACGATGCAATGACTGTTCAGGGGGACAATACGGAACGCCGTGCTGGATCCTAACGGCCTCATATCACTTGCAGTCGAGATGACAGGCATCTTATCCGCATCGCTGTAACGTCTCGATCCTTGAGTCAACAGATGGGGACGTATGAAAGACAACAGCCATCTGCACGGACAGTTCGACAACGTGTTCAGCAGTGTGAACTGTTAGCTCGGAGACCATGGCTGCGGTTACCCTTGACGCTGCATCACAGACAGGAGCGCTTGCGGTGGTGTTCGCAACGACGAACCTGGGTGCACGAATGGCGAAACATCATTTTTTCGGATGAATCCAGGTTCTGTTTACAGCATCATGATGGTCGCATCCGTGTTTGGCGACATCATGGTGAACGCACATTGGAATCGTGTATTCGTCATCTCCATACTGGCGTATCACCCGGCGTGATGGTGTAGGGTGCCACTGGTTACACGTCTCGGTCACCTCTTACTCACATCGACGGCACTTTGAACAGTGGCCATTACATCTCAGATGTGTTACGACCCGTGGCTCTATCCTTCATTCGATCCCTACGAAATCCTACCTCTGAGCAGGGTATTGCACGACCGCATGTTGCAAGTGCTGTACGGGCCTTTCTGGATACGGAAAATGTTCGACTGCTGCCCTGGCCAGCACATTCTCCAGACATCTCACCAGTTGAAAACGTCTGGTCAATGGTGGCCGAGGAACTAGCTCGTCACAATACGCCAGTCATCAACTGTGGTATCGTGTTGAAGCTACATGGGCACCTATACCTGTACACGCCATCCAAGCTCTGTTTGTTTCAAATGTTTGTTTGGCTTATGGAACTTAACTACGGGGTCATCAGTCCCTAAACTTACAAACTACTTATGAACTAGCTAATACTATGGACGGCACAAATATCCATGCCCGAGGGGGCATTCGAACCCCCGACCGTAGTGGCCGTGCAGACCGTGACTGGAGCGCCTCAGTCCCCTCTGCCACCGCGGCCGTCATGCTCTGTTTGACTCAATACCCAGGCGTATCAAGGCCGTTATTACGGCCAGTTTTTGTTGTTGTAGGTACTGGTTTCTCAGGATCTATGCACCCAAACTACGTGAAAATGTAATCACATGTCAGTTTTAGTGTAATGTATTTGTCCAATGAATACCCGTTTATCATCTACATTTCTTGTTGGTGTAGCGTTAATTTATCAATGCTGCAGCCTTCGACACCTTCCTGTCACTGTTCCTTCATGTCCCAGCCCTATTCTCTCCACGTCTCCCATGGTATTATCCTTCCATCTTGTTCTGGCCCATCCTAGTAGAGTCCTCCTTTCAAAAAGTGCTACAGAAGATTCGGCATGTCTGAATTTTTTATAGTCCCTGCTTACCGCAACAAACTGCTCCAATTTCCTTGACGAACTGCATGCACTAGATTATGCAATTTTTTTTCGCACGTTGAATAATGTCACTGCATTTTGCGTTAAGGACAATTTTCCAGAATGTACACTTCGCTTTTTCTTTGTCACTCTCCACCTCTCAGCCAGTCTTTAAATAATGGTTCACTAAGCCACTCATTCCGAAAATGCTGCTTGTATTTTGGAGGCATAACTGTATAATATAATAAAGTATTTACGGTTAACACCCTGTAATCTGATTCACTGCAGACACACGTGTTCGCAGAAAAAAATGACTTAACCATTAGTGCCGGGCGTCCTATTTGTACGACAGTTCTTTCGATTGTTGAATCATGCAACAATCAACACCGTAAAATTTCTGCCTTCATAAATTGTTGACACCATACTTACAGTTACAATTACAGTCCATTACGAGATGAAGGTTGTTATTCTGTGTTCATATGTTTCAACGTCAACATTAGTGAAATTTCTCCTGTGTGCACGACTTGCTTTTTGTTTTGCTAGAAGTTTTACAAGAAAGGTAAAACTAAATCAGATTACATTCTATTTGAACGTTGAAGGTATATTTATGCCCGCTGCATAAAATTACTGAAGAAAAGCGACGGCTTTGTAGTAAAATATGAGTTGAAAACGGTGTCCTATAAAGAGGACGCTGGGCTGTTATAACACCTGTATTCATTTTCCTTTCATGGGAGGAAATCTAATATGTCTCGGCAGAAAACTTTCAGATCGGCCGAAGAGGCTGTAGGTTAGTTGTTTTCTGAGGAGACAGAGGCTGATATTGTTGATGAAATCACTAATGAGGAGTGTTTAGATAATAACGAAACTGGGTGTCCTAATGTGCAGTGTCACTGACTCGAATAGCAATATCATTTATTTTGATAACGTGTTTAGTTCCTATTACATGTTTGTAGATCTAAAGTAGATGAGATTCCATGCCACAGGTACAATAATAGAAAACAGAACGGCGCACTATCCTTTTGAAGCACATGAAGTCTTAGCAAAGAAAGAATGTATAAGTTAAGATTCTCATTTTGACAGAACCAACCAAATCTCCGTGAAGTGCAATGACAATACCTGTGCTTCATTGGCAACAAACTTTGATAGAATTGAGCCTCTGCTTTCAGTTTCAAGACAGCAAAAGGGACAAAAGGAAAAGAAGCTCGTCAAACAGCCTTATTATTCGGACACTGTCATGTGGCAGACAGCCTCGATATTCAGTCAAACAGTGCTTGGATGGCGTGTAGAGGTATAAATGCTCATGCAGCTTCAACACGATACCACAGTCCATCAAGAGTAGTGTCTCGCGTATTGTGACGAGCCAGTTGCTCGGCCACCATTGACCAGACGTTTTCAATTGGTGAGAGATCTGGAGAATGTGCTGGCCAGGGCAGCACTCCATCATTTTCCGTATCCAGAAAGGCCCGTACAGCACTTGCAACATACGGTCGTGCATTATCCTGCTCAAATGTAGGATTTCGCAGGGTCATTAAATTTGAGATGTGTTACGACCCGTGGCTCTACCGTTCACATACCACCTTGTAAAGAGGTAAAACCACCTCACCCAAAGTCGTTTGCTTTGCGGAAAGAAGCCTTGTGCTCTGAGAAACGATTTGTCTTATTATATATAAACAAGAGTTCCTGCTTATTTGTTTGTTGTACTTTGTTTACACTCGTAACAGCTGTCACAAATGTTCAAATGTTTCTTAACCTTATGGGACTTAACTACGGGGTCATCAGTCCCTAAACTTACAAACTACATGAACTAATACTAAGGACGGCACAAATATCCATGCCCGAGGGGGATTCGAACACCCGACCATAGTGGCCGTGCATACCGTCACTGGAGCGCCTTAGTCCCCTCGGCCACTGCGGCCGGCACAGATGTCACGATATAGTGTCCGAGATACCTTGTGAAACATTAGAACAAATATATATGCAGTATAGATCACCGTAACTGACTTCTGGAGAAATATAGAATCACAGTTCTTGGAGGAAAACGGTACTGGCCAATTTGCGTTAGGATTGTTGATATGGCTGAGGTAAATCCATACGCACTCTTCAACACTGCGTCTCAGAGGCCAGAAGTATAAAGGATACATTGTCGCCTCATATCTGAAAATCGAGCAGAATGCAGGAAGTTGTATTGGCAGACCAACACCATTGCAGACCTCTGTGCAGTTGGCAGTTAGGGACACATTATTGGAAAAATAGAAAAGGAAGAAAGATGCCAATTCTCAAAGTGTTCAGGGAAGCCACTAACATTTAGCACTAACTGAGATGTAAGTTTATGTACGTCTTCTGTTCCAAAATATCGTATGTAACCAGTGTAACTCATTTGGACATACGTTGTAATTACTAACTTGCGTAGATAATCAGAATTACCCCTGTTCATCAGTTTATGGCTACAGTGAATACTACTAGAGGCTGACAACAAATTTTCATAAATTGTTTCTCAATCTTTCAAGACTACTGAATTTGGAACGTGTAACTGTATCTTTGCCACTTAGAAATTTAGTGTTTTGTTTCTAATTTATCTCGTGAAAATAAGGTTGAACAAAAATTGTAAAAAAAAAAAAAAAAAAAAAAAAAAAAAAAAAAAAAAAAAAAAGAGAGAGAGAGAGAGAGAGAGCTGAAGATAGATTGATTACGTGATAGGACACCACAAGTACCCAACGTCCTATTTATAGGTGATATTTTTATTTATGTCAGATGGACTAACTTGAAAGTTAAGCTCTATGTTATTTTAGACCTTTTAAACATATCTTTAAAATTGCATAAAGAAATTCATTCTAAAAATAATTTGGGCGTTGATGGGTTAACATAGTGCAGTCGGACGTCTGTAAGACTGTAACCACACATGTTCACAGAAACAAATAACTGCCAGGATCAATAAGCACCGCACCGTCCGCATGATATAATTTACATAAATGATACTCTGCCTTCTGATGTTGTTCTGTCATGCATTGATTGGCGATTCATTTAAAGGTTGTACACCTCTCTTTGTGTTCCAAGTGTACGATTTTTCTTTAATCTCCATTATTTCGTAGGAGTCCTCTTGTTTAATGCTGGCTAAAAACATAAACGAAAACAAAAAAGCTCTGAGTGACCAAAATAAATAAATAAATAAAATAAAATTAGAGCTAAAATTCCCACCAAGCGGGAATAACATTTTTCACGTATGTAAAAAAAGTTAGTTTTAGCGGGAAAAAAGCTAAACTGGCAACTCTGGGCGGGCCAGTTTTCAGACGTTCTGTGCATCCCCCTCCATTACCGCAATGACAGCCAGCAACGTTCGTTCTGTAGGCGCGTGGCTGGCCGCGAGTTACGCAATGTTTCTCCCGCAGGCGCAACTGTTTTCGCTCTGCCGTAGCTCCGCCCCTTCGAGTTTCCGCTATCGCTCCGTGTCTCTGTGCTAAAGCGCCTTCCTACATCACGCCAACTATAGTAACCTGCTGACATCACTCCGTGCTGATATTTCTGGGCTGACAAACATTTTATCTGTGCTGTTATAGATGCAAGATGTGTCACAGCTGCTGCACTTACAATATCACGATCTTGGCATATGTCTGTGCTGCAGGGACCCTCAGAAAAATATCTAAGGAATTCAGAATGTTCACGTCACCATTGTAGCCAGAATCGTAGCACAAGTGACAAGGCTCGTTCCACTTGTGTGGAAATTCAGGCCGCAATTTGACTCATTTAAAAGTCGTCCCGTTGCCTGTAAGATGGACGAGCGCGTCTCTGCGGCACAACATCTGTTTGCTTCACACACTGATATTACACTCCAGGGACGCATCTAGGCTTTCTGGCGCCAGGGACAAGATTGTCATTTCGCGCCCCCTCTCTTTGCTTCGTCGTCGCAATGGCCAAGGTTATGACGAAGTATGATATTTAATAAAAACAACAATAACTGGGTTTATATTGAGTACCTTTATTCACAAACAGGAGAAAATGTATTGTATGATGAAGTCATAAATGACTAAAATAAATATTAAAAGTTAATTTAAAATTTTGAGGCCTAGACCTATTTAAGAAAAACTTTTACCAAGAGATGTTCACAAACAATGCAAAATATTTAGTATTAAATAAAACATAAATGCGGATTAAAAAGTCAAATTATCGAAGTATAATAGGTGATAGAATAAAATCTTGCAATATTTACTGAAAAAATGAATCAGTATGAACAAGAACTGTGCAAATGTTTGTATATCTATGGGACTTAACTACTGTGATTATCAGTTAATAGGCTTACAAACTACCTAAACTAACTTATGCTAAGGACAACAAATACACGCATGCCCGAGGAAGGACTCGAACCTCCGACGGCGAGCAGCGGTGCTATCCGCAGCTAGGCGCCCTCGGAACGCTCGGCCTCTCCAACGCGGCAACAAGACCTGTAAGCTATAACTTTTATTCCACTTAATAATGGCTGCCTTGGAAAGCAACATTGGGTAAATAATTTAAATTGTGAGCAGTCTCAAATTTGTAATTGATCATGATGTCCAATTACACGTTCGTCATGTTAAAAGGCTGTGTTCACAGTGGCACCGACAGACCATTGTCAGACGCCGTCGACCGACTTCGACTGAAAACATCAAACGACGGCGTGGTCACACTGCATCCGATATAGTATGTCACTTGGTCTGGTTAGAAGAGAAAGTTAGGTTAGGTTTGAATGTATTCTGAGTCTGAAGTAAATTAGATTTCAATTCTTATGGGGGGGGGGATATTTCAACGACATTTTTACGCTTCTAAATTAGTGCTACAATGCAGCTTTTGTTAACATAAAAGACTTTGAATGCATAGGAATGAGCTACAACTCTCTGAAAGGAAAAAAAAAAAAAAAAAAAAGGAAGTGGCGAGGATTGTGTACTGTCCTCAGTTATTACTACTCACAGACATTTTTTACGAATGTGTGAGGTACTGGTAAAAGGAGAAATTTCTGTCACATACTTGTGATATTTCGTGTTTTCACTGGCAAGCAATAATATAGTTTTGCTGAATTTATTGGAAGTTGTGCAGACATACACCAGTTAACTTCCATGCTTTAAATAATGGAAAACTACACCAGTTAGGGAAGTTTATTGCTCATCACAACGAATTTCGAGGATTTATTCGCATCTTCTATAGTTGACATAAGTACGGTACAATTTCGACGTTTTAATGTGTGATTTCCTGACACACTTGTACTACAGTTGTCTCCTTTAGGTTAGCTACTAAAGTTCGGAAAATCGGATAGAATAAATATTGAGGTGTGTGTTTTATCCTAATGTTAGAAATTATAACTTTTTCTGTCTGCTTAAAGGTATTGTGCCTCTTCCATTACTCAGAATATCAACATAATAATCGTGACTTAGGCCGACCTGTGTACAAAACCTAGTGTGACGATTTTTGTGTTGCGATTTCCAGCTTAATGGAACAGACACAATACCTGCAAGTATAGACAGGCGTACTATTTAGTATGTAAAAAAGTTCCTATATTGTATTATGTTGTTACGTTTTCCTTCATTAAAGTAATCTCAAAAAGACTACACCTGTGCAAGAGCTGCATAAAATCACACTTGGAAAATCCCAATGTATTTATGTAACAAATGCACTAAACGCGAGAAAAATTCTCGAAATGCGTTATGGTAAGCATAAGAATACATAATGGATGCAGTTTCTTAGTATTTAAATCCATGAAGAACACTGTTATAGGCCACCCAGAAACATCCGATTGTGATGAACGAAATGAAGTTACGGTACATTTAACTTGAATGACTTCATTCCATATATTTGTGAAAGATAAGTGTGAAATTAAGAATAATTTTGAACACAGAAACCACTGAAAAGCGGAAGCACACGCAGGCCTGCACCACATTTGCAGGCCATTACATAGAAGAGACTCATCACCTTGTTAAAGAACGCCAGAACCAGTACGAATAATTTGTGGACAGCTAATACCCGATTATCACACTGCAAAACACTGTAAGAGAGCCACTACAATAACATTAAAATAAGGCACAATCCCGGATTGAAGACATGTTGAGATCATAATTTACGCCTAAAATTTCTCATTAAGGATTTAACCAACTTGGGGTTTCCAATAAACTGTCACATCAGACCAGGTAGTCCTAATTATATCCCGATTGTGATATTTCTACTCTTCTGGGTGCTACAATCTCACTCTTTCTTTCACTAAGCATATCAGTTACTCACTGTCCATACCTAGCATGTACGAACGTCGGTCGATTTGACCGAAGGAAACAAACTGATTTGAATTTCACCGACTGTCGTCCGATGTCTCTACG
The DNA here is from genome assembly GCA_026315105.1 of Locusta migratoria. Taxonomy (NCBI): domain Eukaryota; kingdom Metazoa; phylum Arthropoda; class Insecta; order Orthoptera; family Acrididae; genus Locusta; species Locusta migratoria. Next base: position 381,520,048 of record CM048750.1, on the reverse strand, counting down.
TTCGGGCGATGAGATCGGCTACACTGTGACCGTGCCCATAGTAGTGTACTGATTTGAAACGATCGGCCGTTTTCCGCGAACGTCTGTCGTCGGTAAAACCCACCGATATCGGAGCCACTGTGACCACAGCCTTAGCGTAATCTGATTGTTAAATGTTGTAGGGCTTCGAATGCTAAGTCAAGCAGCGGTGGAAGCAGTTTTAGCAACTTTATAAAAGTCATCGTTAAGGTCCCCATATCTGATTGAAAAGATGATGCTACTGTAGGTCCAGCGTGAAGTTTCTAATGACTTCACTGAACATTCATGACTGATGTAAGTCGTGAGCAAGTGTTCTTTTTAAGTTACATTTACGACGAAAATCGACAAAACCGAGATGTAGTGTGCCTGCAGCTTTATGAGAAATGCATTTTTGCAAAAATGTTTTAATGGTAATATATTCCGAACAGTAAATACAACTGCTGCATTTCAGATACATTTGTGAAAAGTGTCATCACTTCACGACTATAAAAAAAATTGGAATTAAAGCAACATGATTCTGGCTTAACTAAAAATTATATACCTAATAACTCACCTTTCACATTTCCTGTCAACCAAGTTGACATTAACGAAGAAGATTTCTGAGCTTCCCCTTCTTTTTCTCGGGCTTTCCTCCTGAATGCCGCTCCAGATAGTTTTTTTGGCATCTTCCCACACTGCACACCTTAGTAGTAAGCTAATACTTGATACTTTAGAGTTACATCAGTCAGAACTTTTTCAGTTAAGGAAAAAAAAAATCAAATGCATCCGTCAATAGTAGAACATAGAAGGGACAACAAAGAGAACCTTGACACGATTACAGCAAAGAAAGTCGCAGTTCGTGTTTCTGCCACTGCGGTGAGGGTGACGGAATACTACTGAATAAGCGTATTGAATGGTCCGTGTTCAGCACATTAGGGATAACTTGGATAATATTTCTGTAATCGAAATAGCACGGGTACAGGGGCAGCCGAGACATTATTTTTTTAATAGTTGCAAACGGCCAAAAATGCAAATAAAAGTACTTACAATTACCTATTTCTAATGTAACGAAATTCATACTATAGCTTACAGTAAAATTGATTTAATTCATTTAATTATAGCGGCGGTGGAGTAGCCGAGCGGTCTAAAGCGTCTCGCTGCGGAGCGCGCGGTTGCTCGCCGTGGAGGTTCGAGTCCTCCCTGGGGCATGGGTGTGTGTGTTTGTCCTTAGGTATGTTTACCTAGGTTTAAGTAGTTTGTAAGCTACGGACTGATGACCACGCAGTTTGGTCCGATAGATCTACAAACATCTGAACATCATTTAATTATAGTAAAGCTTTTGCCCATTTTGACGCCCTCTGAACTCTGCTCCCGGGGCAGCTTGCCCCCTTTGCCCCCCCCCCCCCCCCTTAGATCCATCACTGACTGAGCCTAATGGCTGTACACTTTCCCTACTAAAGGGTCCAGAAAGAAGGCGCTCTAGCAGATAGGTCCCTGGCCTGGCTATTGACGGGCGGCGTCGAAACCATTTTCAGTGCACTAACAATCCCCCAGCTGCCACTTGCAGTTTGCTACAAATTCTTTATTTCGACAGTGTCTGTATGACTCACTCCAGTACTGTTGTCAGTGTTATTTAGTGTGTGGGTCGCATCCCCCCGAGGGTCGCACTGTCTTATTCAGGTGGGTCGCCATCACAAGTGAAAGTATTTGTACCATTAAATAACTAAAATGATTTCAAGTCCTTGGTGTACAGCAATCAGTCAAATAAATATACCTTCAGTAAAAAACCGTCTTGATTACAAATTGTTTTATTCCTTATTTAGTGACGCGTTTCGCCCTTTAGCAGGGCATCTTCAGATTATAATGCGCTCTCCGTGGTGTGACACCGTAAGTTGTTTTGCGATGTTCCTATGTTTTTGAATTTTGGATTTCCTTATAGCCCTTAATAGAAGCGATGGTCTCTGATGATACAAGATAAGCCCATGTTTACAATTGCGCTTACGGGTCGTGGGCGGGGGTGGTGTGCTGCTCCGCCGACTTGTACAGGGTCTATATACATCCCCTTTATCTTGTATCATCAGAGACCACCGCTTATATTAAGGGCTACAAGAAAATCCAAGATTCAAAAACATAGGAACACCGCAAAATAACTTACGGTGTCACACCACGGAGAGCACATTATAATCTGAAGATGCCCTGCTAAAGGGCGAAACGCGTCATTAAATAAGGAATAAAACAATTTGCAACCAAGACGGTTTTTTACTGAAGGAATATAAAATAACTAGGAGTTCAGTAACACAAATACGTACGCCTAAGTGAAATTTACTTAAAGTTAAAATTACAGAGTTACTCATGTAATATTCATTACGAATTAAATGGATCATAAATTGTTTAATAATACAGTGGGTTAATGATGAATAAGCGCAAATCCTGAAAACAGATTTCCGGAAGCAGTCGATAGATAAAAGAACCTGATAAATAAGTAATTTCGAAAAATTCTAATAAAGCTACTTTACAAATTGTCTATACAGTGGGACCTTTCTTAGTGAGTATAGTTTGCCTCTCAATCTTGCCTGAAGTTCGAAAAACTGGCTAACCAAAATATATTTTTCTGTAGGAAATCTTGTAAAAATAGGATACTATGCTCCATTCCGAAAAATACACACAAAGTACTTCGTCCAGCAATTTGAAAGAAAGCTGTAACGAAAGAAAAAACAATAAATTCGTTTCCCCTGAGATAACACAGTTGCGGTACGTGAGGAGGGAATGGAGTCGCCAGAATATTTTTACTTGGAAGGCTGTCGCCTATTCGAATAGGTTGAAAAACACTGCTGTAGACTGCAGACTGCTAACGAACGTAGAGAACATGGAACAGCATCCCAGATACGTCAGTGGCTCAAAGACCTGTTACGTTTGTCGTCGGCGAATGTTCTCCAGAGACAAGGGTAGCGTCAGGAGGATCCCAGGTAAGTATGATAAGACCGCTGCTATTTTCTTTGCACTAAATAATTGGACTGTGAGTAGTATTTTCCGTCTGTTTGCTGAAGATGATGTGGTGCACTGAAAGTTGTCGTCATTGCATATAGAAGAATGCAAGATGGCTTACACAAAATTTGGAAAATGGCGGGGAAAATGTAAGGGGATGCAGATACACAAGAAAAACAATCCCATTATGTTCCAATACAGCTGCTTGGCGCTCTCGCGTTGGTTAAATATCCAGACGTAACGTTGCAGTACGATATACAGGTGAACGAGCTTGTAATGACAGTAGTGGAGAACTTGCACTGTTCGGTTTATTGAGAGATGTGGATCACATACAAAGAAGACCGCGTATAGGACGCTTGTGCTTCAGTATAGCTCAAATAATAAGGATTCCCACCAGATCATATAGAAAAGACAAAGAAGCAATTCAGACGCGGAGAGCTGGGTTTGTCACCTGGTAGATTCGATCAAAATGCACGTGTTTCAGAGCCGCTTCAATAATGGGACTCGCAGTAGGAAGGTAGCTTCATTTTCGAGGAACGCTGATGAGGAAATTTAGAAGGCCGGAATCTAGAGCACACTGTAGAACGATTCTACTGCCACAAGTTTACATTTAGTATCACACAAGATATAAGTGAAATCAGTACTCGTACAGTGACATACAACCATTACTTTTTCTCATGCAACCTGTGCCTCAAACAGAGAAGGAAACGTTGATGTACGTTGACGTATGTTGATGTATGTAGCTGTAGGCTGTTACAAGCAATATGTGTACCATTTCAGGCGTCATTTCTACTCTTCAGTCTACATTGTACAGACCGAGCGAGGTGGCGCAGTGGTAACACACTGGACTCCCATTCAGAAGGACGGCGGTTCAAATCAGCCTTCAGCCATCCTAATTTAAATATTCTGCACTTTCCCCAAATCACTGAATCTACATAAATGTATGGCAGAGCGTTCATCGAACCATTTTTATACTTCTCTTCAGTTCCGTTTTCTAATAGTCTCCCTATGTACGTGGGTGGTAATATGTTCACATTCGGCAGAAGAATTTGGTGTAAGAAATTTCGCAAATAGATCTTGTCACAACGAACTGTTCAATAACTCCTCATGAGTTACGCGATCCAACCACCTACTATTCAACATTCTTTTGTAGCACCACATTTCAAAGCCTCTATCCTTTTCCCGTTCGTACTGTTTATCGTCCATATTTCACTCCCATACCAGCCAACGAACCACACAAAGGCCCCCAGAAAGAACTTGCCTACGCTATAATTAATATTCTATGTTAAGAAATTTTTCTTTCAAAAATGCTTTTCTTCCTATTGCCACTCTGCATTTTGTATCCTATGTACTGCGACCATCATAAGTCATTTTACTGTCTAAGTAAAATACCTCATCTACCACCTTTATTGTTTCGTTACCTAATCTAATTCCTTCAGCACTGCCTGATTTTCTTAGGTTGCACTCCATTACCCTTCTTTTGCTCCTGTTAATGTTCATTTTATACATACCTTTCAACACTGTCCATTTCGTTTAACTGCTCTTCCAGGTCCTTTGTTGTCTCTGACAGAATTGTAGGCAAAACACAATGTTCTTATTTCTTCACCCTGAATATTACTTCCTTCTCCAAGCTCCTAATTGCTTTTGTAGCTTGCTAATTGTACAAGTTCATTAGCATTGGACAAAGACTACAACCATTTCTCACTCACTTCCCCAATCTCTGCATCCCATTTCATACCATTGAAATCTGATATCTGCTGTTTGCTTTATGTACAAGTTGTAAATAACCTATATTTTTCTCCTGCCGACTCCAGAATTCGACATTGTCGAAAGCTTTCTCCCCTATATCGCGATAATACAAAACGAACTGCACTTCTCTGTACTTTCTCTAAATCTTCCGTCAGTCCCCCTTAGCTAGCGTGTCCAGATTTCCAAATTAAAAATACGGGACATATATGTTGCCTTTACCTCCAGCATTAATGCATACGTAAACACACCAATCGTCGCACACACAATATAGTGAACAAAGCCAGAAGCCAGTGTTTCACCCCCACCCCCTACACAACCCCCATCCTCACCCGAGCATACGTGCCGTATTCGGTGGTTCTTATTTTAGAAAACAATTAGCACAACAGGAAAAGTAGGTATCTAATTGCTTAAAGAACATGAAAGGAACCGGACAAGCATCGGAATTACGGGTTTTTGGGACTACATAAAAGGCAATCTCAATAATTAAGACATGCCACGTCGGATGCTAATACAAACACTAAAACAAAAAATACAAAAACTAACCAAATATAACCACTCACTTCAGGGGAATCGCCAAGCATTCTAAAGCGCCTTGCGTGGACCGCGCGGTTGCTCGCCATCGGAAGTTCGAGTCCTCTCATGGGAATGGATGTGTTTGTCATCCTTAGGTTATTTTAAGTTAGTTTCAGTAGTTTTTAAGTCTAGGGACTGATGACCATAGCAGTTTGGTCCAATAGGTTCACAAAGATTTGAACATTTTGAACATAACTAAACGCACAACTAAAAGTGAAATAAATTCCATTGCTAATTAAAAATATACTTCATTATTTTATAGTTCTCACATGCAAACAAGCAACAAAGACAGTTTTGATTAGTTACAATTTCATTATGCAGAAGAATGTGCTGCTTCCGGAGGTCGCTATATTCACATAATTATCACCACATGAAGTATTGTGAAAATGATTTCGTATGCTAATTACTTCCTTTACAATTTACACACTAAGTATGTTGTTTTCGCAGTCCATAAAATACTTTGTGACGGAGAACACTGTGTCCACACCAACATTTGCTCCAGATACCTTCAAATGCAAACAATTTGAAAATGAGGGACCAGTTTTTACCAATTCGCTACACAGTTCTCAATTAATAAATTTTCGCTTCACGTGTATTTTGAAGATGGTTCACTTTCGCAATAAGCTGATCTTCACAACTTTCTTGCACAATATCTTCAACAAATTCAGGTAAATTCTTTTTAATTCTTTACTGAACGGATTATTTGGGATGAGACTAGTTAAATGCGTTCAGCACATGAAATGGGTAAGCCCTTTTCGTGATATAATCAATTAACGTGAAATGTCCAAGAAATCAAATTCTTTCAGCACGCTAACTTCTTGCAATAAAATCATTAATCACTAAATTTGTATAGTTGGAAGACTTGTGCATGTCGTGTTTATATATATATATATATATATATATATATATATATATATATATATATATATATATATATATATATATATATATAAATGGAAAGAAATTATAGGTTGCCCAAGAATGCTTTAAAATTTATATGGCGATTTAGGGCAACCTACGCTTTTTTTGCAATTAAAATGAAAAAGATCGCCCCCAAAGGTTGAAATGTTAGAAAATGATGAAATAATTACGTCAAAAATCGTGCCTCAATCGCTTTGAGTTGAAGGCTCTTCTTTCATTGCCTGAATATGACTACATTTGTTCTCGGTTTGGTTACGCTAACATTACTTTAAAAAACGAAAATATATAGGACGGTTAGTAAAATACGGGACACGTCCCGTATTTATTTTGTCGGGACACCGGGTCACTTGGGCTAAATACGGGACTATCCCGTAAAATACGCGACGTCTGGTCACCCTAAATTAGGTGTAGATCCCACAATGCGCAGCAATACTCCAAAACAGGACGCATAAGTGTGGTGTAGGCAGTTTCTAGTAGAACTGTTGTATCTTCTAAGTGGTCCGCCAATGAAACGAGGTCTTTCGTTCGCCTTTTCCTCCTGTATCTTCTGTGTGTTCTTTCTTATTTAAATATCATTATAATTGTAAATTAATATTCCAGAGACTGTTTTGCGTCTCGAAAAAGTGAAACTCATTAAAGTTATAGTGAAGCATTGAATTAAAATTTTAATCCCATGCTTCACCTTTAACTTAATTGTGTTTGTTATTTAGGTTTTTCGTAATTATTACTTCTAGGTATTTAGTTGAATTTCCGGTCTCTAGCGTTGAAAGATATGTAGTGTAAACGAAGTTTAACGAATTTCTTTTAGTAGTCATACAGTTTTCACACTCATCATTATTAGGGACCAGTTGTCAATTTTTGCACCATGCTGATATCTAAATCATTTTGCAGTTGCTTTTGATCATCTGGTTACTTAACTAACCGATAAATGACAGCATCATCCGCGAACAGTCTTAAAGAGCTGCTTAGATTGTCTCCTAAATCGTTCATAAAAATAAGAAACAATAGGGAGCCCCATAACATTTGCCTGGGAAACGCCAAATATAATTTCAGTTTTACTAAATGACTTTCCGTCAACTACAACTTACAGTGTCCCTTCTGACAGAAAATCAAGAATCCCATAGCAAAATTGCGGCGCTATTCTAAGAACGCAGTTTGACTAGAAGACTCTTGTGAGGTGCAGTTAAAAATGTTCAAATGTTTGTATAGTCTATGGGACTTAACTACGGGGTCATCAGTCACTAAACTAACAAACTACTTATGAACTACTTACAATAAGGACGGCACAAATATCCATGCCCGAGGGGGGATTCGAACCCCCGACCGTAGTGGCCGTGCAGACCGTGACTGGAGCGCCTCAGTCCCCCCGGCCACCGCGGCCGGCGAGGTGCATTGTGGAAAGCCTTCGAGAAATTCAGAAATACAGAATCTATTTGAAATATCTTGCTGATAGCATTCACCAAATCATGTGGGAAAAGAGCTAGCTGTGTTTCACAAGAACGATACTTTCTGAGTCCGTCTTGAGTATCGGTCAAAAGGTCGTTCTCTTCGAGGTAGTTCATAATAGTAGAGGAAAGTATATGTTCCAAAATCCTGCTGGAAACACACGTCAATGATATGGGCCTGTAATTTCGCGGATCACTCCTATAACCTTTCTTGAATATTGGAGTGATTTGTGCAACTTTCCAGTCTTTGGGTAAGTATCTTGAGCGAGCAGTTGTATATTGTAATGTTTTACTATACTTTTACGTAATTACAGTTTATTCTACCACTTCCAAACGAGATACTCAGCTTTTCAACATTGAGATGTATGGGGGTTCTGCTCGCTGCAACATTATTCTCCTGGGGCGTCGTGGTAGAAATAACTACTCGATATGTACAATTTTTCACTTCTTCTTTAATTTGAAATCAAACTGCTTCTCCACCAAAACATTACAGTTTTAAAACATACACAATGTATCAGAACTTAGCTGGTAGTACTTCCATTTCAAAACAACAGACTGACATAGCTTCCAGGTGCACTTTAGAAAAGCCAAAACTCGAACTCCCCCACACAAGGCGGTGAGGCAAATATATAACATCGACAATAATGACGTTACATTATCCATTGTTCATAACAATTGAATATACTAATTTACAGTTAACAAACGCACAAAGAAAACATTTCATGTATACAAAAATAATCGCAATATAAAATGAAAACTATACATACAGTAATTTTACATGTCACGTATTTTTTTCGACGAACGGCAATGTTAAATGTCAATTAATTAGTTAATGAGTACATCATATATGTTCCTAACATATAATTAATGAAATCTGCCACTTGTTTTAATCACAGTATCACCTAGACACTGTCCTACACTGATTTCTAGGCTGGCTATTTCGTTTGTAACTTCACACGCAACATGTATCACTATTGAACCACATGATTCCGGGCCCGACGCAGACGGTATTGTACGATAACATTGAGGTGAGAGGGTAGCAGTATCATCACTGTGGTGTCGCACAAGTACAAAGTGCGCGCCACCTACTTTCGCCGCGCGCCGCCATGCATGCACGGCGCGGCGTTCTTCCGACGACAGCCACGAGCGCCCTCTGGGACAACGCCGCTCGTGGCCACCACTGAAGGACATCGGGCACTTCGCACTTCGGACTGAGCTAGCAAACAGTTACGACCTTCGTAATCAGATAGGCACGATTGAAGACTTCGCTATTGTACAGGCACTAGGCAGGCCTCCAACAACTATGTATCAACATTCTGCAGTACTATGTAAAAGTTAAGTATTGTTACATTCTGTGCAATATATATCTTTCTAATTTACTCGAGTGTTTATAGTTTCTGGCTGCTCCCCTCCGTACCTGCACCAGCGTGTCGGTCTCGTTTCACTCGGCTACCGACACCTACGACGAGGCTGGGACACAAAAGCGGCGACGAAGTCGGGACACAAAAGTGGCGACGAGGAGTGATAGAACCTTGGACCAGCCCGCTTGCAGCAGCCAGACAGCAGCAGTCGGAGCACGCAGAAATTGCTCCCGCCCACCCACCCTTAATATAAGAATTTTGGGGGAAGATATTTTGTTACGTGTTTTGTGGACTTTTTTGTTGCAGAGCGAGTCCTCTTTCGTATTGCATTTGTGTTTTGTTATAATTTACTTGTATGCGCGGCGCCTAATCGGTCAGCATGGCCACTACCCCGAACCCAAACTTAATGGAAATTATTCAGTTACAGACGGCGCAAATCACCCAGTTGCTCCAGGCGGTGGCCGAGCTGACAGCGCGGGCAGCTAACCAACAACAACAGCCGCCGCTTCAGCAGCCCACACCTGCCGCCGCAACACTTCCTACGTTTCGCCAATACAACGAACGTGAGGAAGAATGGAGTGATTATCTGGCGCAGTTTCAAGAACTCGTCGCGGCTCATCAACTTACAGGTCAGACTGTTAAGCATCTTTTATTGTCTGTGGTGGGCCCCAAAACTTTCGTGTTACTGCAAAAACTATTCCCGCACGCATCTCCTCGTGATGTAGACTTTGAACAAATTGTAGATGCACTGAATGCTCATTATGAGAGAAAAGTTCTTGTAGCCGCTGCACGATACCGATTTTTCAGACTGAAAAAATTACCTGAACAGTCACACCAAGAGTGGATCACCGAGTTGAAGGGCTTAACCCGCAAATGTAAATTTACTTGTTCTTGTGGACTTTCGTATAGTGATGTGATGTTGAGGGACGCAATTACGCAGAACATTCAGGACCCCAGAATTAGAGCAGCAATTCTGAAACAGTCTGACCCCTCCTTAGACAGTGTACTGCAGCTTATAGAAGCGCATGATACTTTTGACTTAGCTGATGTAGAAATGCAAAGCCACAGTGTAAATTCAGTGCGCCGTAACGGACGCTTTCCTAGCCGTAGTTCTCAGTATAGCACTTGTGATTCTTTAAATTCTACAGGCCGTGCTGAACAGACAGTGAACAGTAGCCAGTGTAAAAGTGCGACGCAAAGGTCGCCCCGTCGTGTTAGAAACAGTAATTTGAATAACGGGCGCCAACGCTCATTTCAGAAAAATGTACGTAAATCTTGCCCCCAGTGTGTGTCTCGCCACAAGCGTGCTCATTGCCCTAGTCGCAACGCAACCTGTTATCAATGTGGCAAATTGGGACATGTGCAGTCTGTGTGTATGCAAATTAAAAACTCGAACAGTAACGTTAGAAACGGTGCTTCGCACAGTGCGAGAGCAGTGCATACAGTCAATGTTATACACGCTGAGGAATTGAACAGTGCTTTCCTTGGATCTCAATTGCAAGAAAGTAGTTCTGCGCCTATGGCAAAACTATATAGTGCACCACGTAGCAAGCGCCGACGAGCGCGTAAAACAGTGCAACGGAAAAGGGTTCGGGACAAGCAAAATGACTATGAACAGTGCATTCCTGTAGTGAAAATAGTGCCTTCTGCAACTGCTCCTTGTAATAGTGCCCAGTACTGTGTAGCTAGTGACAGTAGAATTGGTGTAGCTACTCAAAGTAATTTTAGTGCAGTAGCCTCGCATTGCGCGGACGCCGATCCGGCGGTAGTGTCATCTAGTGACAGTGGGGTTAATCCGCTGTGTGCCGAGTATGCGCCGCTTCCTACCGCACGCAACCCGCGCAAGCGCAGAAAACAATATGTATTAGACGTTGCCCACATTCGCGCACCGGTCGTGCGCCAGAAGCACAAGCTGTTTGTTACTCTCTCTATAGAAAATAAGACTGTGCAATTTCAGCTTGACACTGGTTCCGATGTTACCTTAATAAATAGAGATACTTATGAACTTCTGGGTTCGCCAAAATTGTCGCCGTCACAGCAAGTGCTAACAGCGTATACAGGTGAAAATATTCCCGTGCTAGGAACGTGTAGCCTGCCTGCCTCTTTTCAAGGTGTAACGAAAACAGTTTCTTTTGTAGTTCTTCAGGCCAAATCGACACAGAACATTTTTGGACTAGATGCTTTTGACTTGTTTGGTTTATCAATTCAAAGAGATGTGCTTCAAATTTCGTCAATAGTGCCTCAGGATAAAATCAATGCATTGTGTGACAAATATAGTGACTTGTTTTCGCCGGAACTAGGTTGTGCAAAAGACTTCGTGGCACATGTAACTTTAAAAGAATCTGCAGTTCCAAAATTTCGTAAAGCTAGACCAGTGCCTATCGCCTTGCGTGATAGTTGCCGAAGAACTTAAACGTTGGCAAGATAGTGGGGTGATTTCTCCTGTTTCTGCGAGTCAGTGGGCCTCGCCTATAGTAATTATACCCAAGCCGTCAGGAAAACTTCGTCTCTGTGCGGACTTCAAATCTACAGTCAACAGTCAAACAATTGTCGACACTTACCCCCTGCCCAGACCTGACGAACTGATGGACAAATTAGGACAGTCTCGCTTCTTTTCCAAGATTGATTTAGCAGAGGCATACTTACAGATTCCACTTGATGACGAGTCAAAAAAGTTTTTCGTCATTAATACTCACATGGGCCTTTTTCAATTTCAACGCCTACCCTTTGGCAGTTCTTCCGCTCCCGCTATTTTTCAGCGTTTTTTGGAACAGCTGACAGTTTCTGTACCGTGTTGCTCGAACTATTTAGATGACATTGTGGTATCCGGACGTACAGTTGAAGAACATTTAGCAAACCTGGAGTGCCTTTTCAAAGTGTTGACTGCAGCAGGTCTACGTTGTAATAAAGCAAAGTGTTCGTTTTTTTCAAACTGAAATAGAGTACCTGGGCCATGTGATTAATGCCCAAGGAATCCATCCTTTACAGTCACATCTTCGAGCAATCAAAGGCTTGCCTCCTCCTAAGAATGTGCATGAATTGCAAGTAGTAATGGGAAAGCTGAACTATTATTTCAGGTTTATTCCCAATGCCTCTCAGATTGCAGCTCCACTGCATCACTTACGTAGGAAGAATGTTCCTTTTGTATGGTCTAAAGATTGTCAGGTTGCCTTTGACAAATTAAAGTCTGCACTACTCAGTGATGCATGTTTGATTCCCTTTGACCCACAGAAGCCTGTAGTGTTAGCAGTTGACGCCTCATCGTACGGTGTGGGCGCGGTTCTGTCACATCGTATTGGATGTCATGATCGTCCTATTGCCTTTGCATCCAAGCTACTGACGCCGACGCAACAGAATTACAGTCAGATAGAAAAGGAGGCCTTAGCAATCATTTACGGCGTCGCAAAGTTTCATCATTATCTCTATGGCAGAAAATTCTATTTGTTGACAGACCACAAGCCTCTCACGTCGTTGTTCTCACCCACAAAGCCAATTCCGCCACGTACGGCACAAAAGCTTCAGAGATGGTCCTTGATATTGTCAAATTATCAGTATGAGATTTTGTACCGACCTACCACTAAACATGCCAACGCGGACACACTTTCCCGACTTCCGGTTGGCCAGGATGTATCATTTGATTCTTCGGAAATGGCATGTTGTCAGATAGACTCCAGAGATGCTTCCGCTGTCGCAGACTTTCCTTTGAACTCTCGTCGGGTTGCACAGGAAACGGCTGCGGATGCAGACCTAAGTGTGGTAGCACGTTTTGTTCGCTCAGGGTGGCCTGCCAGAGCCAAAGACATTGATCGGCCTCTGGTTCGACGTTATTTTGCACAACGTCATGCATTATCTTTAAGTCAGGGTGTACTGTTGTTGCATACCGACAACAACCAAACAAGAGTGATTGTTCCTCGTTCCCTGCAACGAGAAGTGTTACGCCTCCTGCATCAAGGACATTGGGGCATTGTTAGGACAAAGCAATTGGCCAGACGTCATTGTACCTGGGTTGGTATGGACGCTCAGATAGAGAGCATGACATCACAGTGTACAGTTTGTGCGGAGCATCAGGCGGCTCCTCCACAGCGTTTCTCAGACTGGCCACGCCCCAAGGGACCATGGCAACGTTTACATATTGACTTTGCCGGACCTTTCTGGAATACGCGCTGGTTAATTGTTGTAGACGCTTTCAGCAAGTTTCCTTTTGTGATTGCCATGAACTCAACGACGGCGTCTAGTACAATCAGTGCCTTAACATCAGTGTTTTGCATCGAAGGCTTGCCTGAAACTATCGTCAGTGACAATGGACCTCAGTTTGTTAGTGCGGAATTTCAACAGTTTTGTCGTGTGAATGGCATTCAGCATATCACCACCGCACCTTTTCACCCTCAGTCCAATGGTGAAGCAGAACGTTTCGTTCGAACATTCAAGTCTCACATGGAGAAGATGAAAGGTCAGCACTCCAGGCAGCAAGCTCTTCAAATTTTCCTGTCTACGTATCGGTGCATGCCACGTGACGGCCCGTCTCCTGCCGAGCTGCTACACGGCCGCCGTCACCGCACTCTCCTTCACCTGCTGCAGCCTCCCACGCACCGAGTCGGTTCGTATGGCGCTTCGCGGTTTCAGGTTTCCACGCCGGTGCTGTACAGGGTGTTTGCTGGAAACAAGAAGACATGGTTGCCGGGCACCATTCAGCGCGTGCTTGGTCGCAATATGTTTATTGTACGTTCTTCCACAGGGTCGGAGCTGCGGCGCCACGCAAACCAATTGCGCCTGCACAGACCGCGCGATCCTGTCTCCGGTTTCTTGATTCCAGACCCAGTTCACCGCCAGGGAGCACAACCACATCGTTCGTCCCCGGACTACGAGATCCCTATGGACGTCGACGTACATCCGACGCAGTCGTCGCCGCCGCTGTCGCCGCCGCAGATGACAGCGTCACCGAGAGGGACTCCGGGACCGTGCGGGCCCCCCCAGCTTGGGCCACGCACCTCAGAAGAAGATGACCTGCTCCCTCTGGGCGGGGGCGGGCGCCCTTCCCCAGGTTTCGGCGGGTTCCCTGGAGGATCGCAAGGCGGATGCCGGGGCGCGGACGGCGTCTCGATCCCGGCCTCAGCTACGACGCCCGTCCCACCAGTAACGCCCCCGCTCAGGCCCTCCTCCCAGTGCCGTCGCCGTGGCCCTCAGCCCTACGCCACGACGGCGCGGCGGTTTGGGGGGGAGGGGTGTGGTGTCGCACAAGTACAAAGTGCGCGCCACCTACTTTCGCCGCGCGCCGCCATGCATGCACGGCGCGGCGTTCTTCCGACGACAGCCACGAGCGCCCTCTGGGACAACGCCGCTCGTGGCCACCACTGAAGGACATCGGGCACTTCGCACTTCGGACTGAGCTAGCAAACAGTTACGACCTTCGTAATCAGATAGGCACGATTGAAGACTTCGCTATTGTACAGGCACTAGGCAGGCCTCCAACAACTATGTATCAACATTCTGCAGTACTATGTAAAAGTTAAGTATTGTTACATTCTGTGCAATATATATCTTTCTAATTTACTCGAGTGTTTATAGTTTCTGGCTGCTCCCCTCCGTACCTGCACCAGCGTGTCGGTCTCGTTTCACTCGGCTACCGACACCTACGACGAGGCTGGGACACAAAAGCGGCGACGAAGTCGGGACACAAAAATCACAATACACCCCCCCCCCCTCCCATCAGCTCGACGATGCCCTCATAAGTCGAGGTGATGTAAGACTAAAGCACCTACTTTGGATGGCTTGGACCCGGTGGCTGGCTTGGCTGCATCAGTACCTCACTTAGTCCTGTCTGGGGTTGGCACAGCACAGTCCACACGCACAGCATCACCAGATCCTGAAAGTTCCAAGTGCAGTAAGTAGGTGACAAGGGTATGGCCTCCCAAGAGCAGAGGGCAGAATCAGGAACAGCTGACAATCAACAATCTGCCACATTGAACTTGTCTGACCTTTTTAAGCATCAAAACAAGAAACATGACAAAAATATCCACATAACTATACTGTAAAATTTACTATTCTCTTACTTTATGAACTGAATTTTTTAAAACTCTGAGGACATTAAACTTTGTATCTTACAAAATTATTAGACACTAACAATAATTAATTGATTCTATCATGACTTCTATCAATATCTCAAATACATTAGCTCTTTCATACTCAGGCAACAATTTGAATTCAGATTTTAACTGTGACATAAATTACTACATTGAAAAGTCTAACTGAACAACCTATATTGAAATCGATATTCTTATTAACATAAAAAATTACATACACACACCTCATACCTTAACACTAAAGAAGAAAGATAGAATGATAGATATGAGATAATTTGAACAGGTTACAGAATGAGTAGGAGATGTGGCACCAGAAACCGAAATCAGAAGTATGCTACCACATAGCTAGAAACCCAGTGCTTGCCAACACACTTAGCACACACAGAATATGTACTTTCCTGAGGTTTACAGACGTTTATATCCAACATATTAATAATACAAGTTTCAAGATTTTTTATCAACTAATATATACATACAAAACACTTATAGCTACAATAAATTTTACAAAAATAGAACCTGTACAAAGTCTTATTATTACCCATTGCTGTCTGCATGGCTTGAATTCTGTTATGTTCAAATTCACCCCCCACTGGCAAACGAGCAATTGAATCAGCAGCAAGATCGTCCTTGCCCTTAATGTATTCCACAGCAAATTTACACTTTTCTAGCTTAAGAGACATCCCTCCTGCTCTTAATCTTTTGCACACTTCTTCCAGTAAGCTTCTATGTTCTTCCCAGGGTTGACAAGTGACAAGGATATCGTCCACATACACAGTTAACTTTTCAACAAGATCTTTGCATAATACCAAATCCAAAGCTCTGATACCTTCAGCTACAGAAACATTTAATCCGAATGGGACCACGCAGTACTGATAGCTTCTTCCGTTATACAAGAAAGCAGTGTACTTCCTTGAGTCTCTGTCAAGTGGTACCTGATGAAAACCAGAAGTCCAGGCTAGTATATATTTTATATTTTCAAATTTATACAATAGTTCGTCGATGTTCTCTGGATGGTCAGTTTCCCTTTCTAAAAACTTATTCAGATGTCTGGAGTCAAGTACAATCCTCACATCTCCATTTTTCTTGGATATCACGATGATCGGGTTATTGTATTCACTAGTACTTCTCTCAATTATGTCTCAGTTTTCCATCTTTTCAAGTTATTTCTCTACAGCTTTCCTTTTTGCAATAGGGACACCGTATGGTTTGATGTAAAATGGTTCGTGTGGTTTGACCCGCAAGGTACATTGGTAGTTTTTCACTCTCCCCGGTCTGTCATAGAACACATCATGATAGTTCCACAAGACTCTTCTCAGCTCTTCTTTTTGTTCTTCATCTTATTCGTTGGATTCCTGCACCTTGGTATTTACGAGTTCATGATAATTTATATCCTTCATGGCTTCTTCAGGCTCTTCATACATATCTTCTACATCACTATTATGATCTAATAAATCTAATACCATAGCAGTACAATGTAAAACACCAGTATTTGGGTCGGGTCCACAAACATAACTTTTCTTCCTCCCCAGTCAAATACAGCATTCACTTTCATGATCCAGTCAGTTCCTAGCAAGATATCCTCAGACAAATTAGGTATTACTAGACATACTTGACATAAATGGACATCATTCACACTGAAGTTCAACACTGCTTGCCGGTTAACTAACGTGCTGTGTCTGCTGATAGCACCCTTGATCTTGATTCCAACTACAGGCATCTCTATGTAGTCCGGTACATGTTTCACACAATCTCTAAATTGTTCAGAAATTCCACTGATTGGACTACCTGTATTAAATAATGCTTTCTTGCCTTTTCCATTAATAAACACGGTAATATATGGGCATCCAGTGACATTATATTGTATATCTTTCTCTTCTTCATGAGTAATATCTTCAATAATATCTTCATATTTCATAGTACAGGAATCGTCATTAGCTTGAATATGATTCAGGGACACATTACTTTCAACAGGTTGACAAGCCATACATCCATTAGTAACACAATTATCATGGGTAACACACTGCTCTATCCTAGGCACATTATCTTCTAGCTCATGATAGTTACACAGTAACTTATCGAGAACATTGGCTTTCTCTTTCTTATCAATGTAGATCTGTATGACACAATGCAAGATGTTTTTCCCTACCTCTTCTTGTCTGTTTCTGCTTCGACAACATTCAGTACTGCTCAGTTTCACTGGTACGACTTGATTCTCACAGGACTTGACATCGTCTACAAGACACACTGTCTCACACTGGCCATCAGACACGATGCAACCTTCCTTGACTTCAACATAAATTATCCCATCTAGTTTCTTCTCGAAATCTTCAAACTCCATGACCTCCACATCTTCTTCACTATCTTCAACACTGTCATCCTCTCACTTCTCTGAACTCACACTAACGTTGTGCTATATATAAGCCGCTGAAGCCAAAGCCCTGGCGCCAGACGGGCAGAAAGCTTTCCTCTCAACCTAACCATTTGTCACACTAACTGTGTTCAAACTCTGCTGCTTTCTAGTTTTTTTAGATAACGCCTAAGGGAAATACGTCTCCATAAGCAGCCCAGGGCCCAGAGAACTCTGCTCTTGTTTGTATCCGGCAAATTCCTCTCTTGCAAAACGGCCGAATGACTAAAAAGGCAGTCCCCGCTATCGCCCACCGTAAACCGCAGGCCAGCATTGTGTAAAGCGTCCCACACATTCTAAAAAATTCTGCCAGGTATACTCCGCCGCCTGTAGCGTCGGCGCCAAACAGGTCAAGCCAGGCCCTCTCGTCCTTCCCCGAAAGCGAGCGAAAGTTGGTGGGAGGGGGACACCCCCAAGAGCGTTTCTGCTCTGCGTGGCCTGACCGTGCTCAACACGTAAAACCACTTTTTAGCAGTCAAGCTGCGCCAATAAACATTAAAATCCCGAAATTTTCATATAAACATAGAATGTACTACAATCCCAGGAGCCCATCACCCCTGATGTGTCCCCAAAGGCACGGAAATCAAAATAAATAAAGATCTACAAAGAAAAAATGTTACATATTTCAATAATTAGGGTAAAGAGAAAGGTACAGTAACACAAGGTTAGTATGAAAAACAGACTAATTACAGCCCCCGTCTCACAGACTGATGACCCCGCAGTCCCGTAAGCTTAGCAAACATGTGAACATTTTTTTGCAAACTCCTAGAATACCTACTTTTAAATTACGCATGTCTTGATACGAATTCCAGAGTATTTCCTTCATCTTCTGTGAAGAAAGAATTTCTGAAGGCTGTGTTAAGTAATTCTGCTTCAGCATAACTGTTATCAGTAACATCACAATAGCTATTGATTGTGTTTTGACACTGATATACTTTACACACGACCAGAATTTGTTAGGATTTCCTTCCAAATTACGTGAAGGGTTTCGTTGTGGAAACAATTATTTGCTTCGCGCTCTGAAGTTCGAGCTAAATTATGAGTTTCTGTAAAAGACTGCCAGTCTTGGGGACTTTGTGTACGTTTAAATTTGGCAGACGTTTTTCTTTGCTTTTGGAAGAGTGATGTAACCTGTTGTGATGGTTCTGACTTTTGGACTCCCAATTATAATTTTATTGTTAGCCGCATCATGTAGTTCTCGCAGTTTACCATGACGTCAGCAATGGTGTAGGAAAGCTACGGTGCAGAAATGTTGCATCACATCCCTTCCGTGAGGAAGTGCGCAAGTTTGTTAAGAGATGTCATATAATCGGTTGCCGCAATAATAGTGAGTGACTGAATTCGCGATACTTTCTAAATCATTATTTATAATCGTAATTTATTTCCAGGTGGTTATAGCAAAGGAAATAATCTCTCAGTAACAACCTAACTGCCTACATTTTTTTTTTAAATGTTCAAATGTTTGTTAAGCTTATGGGACTTAACTACGGGGTCATCAGTCCCTAAACTTACAAATTACTTATCAACTATCTTATACTAAGGACGGCACAAATATCCATGCCCGAGGGGGGATTCGAACCCCCTACCGTAGTGGCCGTGCAGACCGTTACTGGAGCTCCTCAGTCCCCTCGGCCACCGCGGCTGGCCTACATTTTTCACATATTTTTTTCTATTGTTAATTTTCAAAAGACTAATGAAATAAGTCAGCGCACCTCGTGTACTTACTTTCCCGCCAAAAACGTTCATAGCAGCCTCCTGCTTCTGACGCACGCTGCTCACTTCTGTTTCAGCTGTCTAGACGGTTAGAACTTGCCGAAGCATGGAATAAGTTATACCCGTTTGGCCGCTCGAACAACATCAGAGTAGCGTGCCGTAATTCTTCAGTGACCCTGTTTCACGAACCAAACGTTTTACTGTATATTGTGCAAAAATGATGAATGATATATTTATTGTGTTCGAGTGCAGTTATTTTTGCTGCTTTATTACGACAGTATTAAAGTAGCTGACATCCCTAAAAACTATATTGCATTATCAGTTTATATCTGAGCTCACAGAACCTCGCTTATTTTCACTCATGTCAACGGATCTGCGATTTGAACGTCGCCATCTGCGCTGGGACATATGAGAAGACATCAGGTTAGTGAAAATATTAAGAGCGTTTTTGTCTTCTTGTCTGACGCGATAGAAGACAACTACTCGCCTCACGTTTTCTGCATTGCTGGTCATGTTGGTCGTCGTAACACCATTGTGAGAAAGGGGACAGAAAAGAAAAGGGAGTGTTGTTCAAGTCTTTGTATATCCATCTTGTTGCACATGACTATATAATTACTTATAAATATACAAGACTCATCGTCAGCCGCTAATGTTGTAGATACATTATTTACTAGTTACTTTAACTCATTGTTACCGTCTTCATACCCCTATTTAGTTGACTGTTATCATATAATAGGCTCCATGTAGATCCATCTTTTATATCTCTCTAACGAAGGATCAACAGACGAAACTAGAAAATAATTGATTTATAACATCAGTGACTGAAGGTGTGTGCTATATTATTTATAAATGCTGTTCAAGGCGGAAACTGTAAAATTTGAAATTTTCTACGTCACGTATCATCTCTGACATACTAGGTAACTTGAACTTTTTCAGCAAGCACCCCACTTCTGATTCTACAACGCTGGCAAAGTCGTACACTCCAGTAAAATGACACAAAGGTTCCTTTGAAAATGCACGGCCGATTTCTGTCCATATTCTTACCCAAAAATTCTACTGAGAGCTCTGTCTCTAATGACCACGCTATAGGCAGCATGTTAAACCCCAAGATTCCTACCTTCCGATTTCGTAAAGAATCGAATTTATGGTCATGTAACTGCTTCAAACCTCTGGTATTTTCGAAATGACTAGCTGTCAGAAATATTTGACATTGATCATGTGACTGAGAGAATGTATTTAAATTATTTGACATTATGTTTAAAACGTGTCCTCATTGCAGAACACTGGATGAGTATATGCCTCACAATACAGATGATGTATATAGGTGATATTCGCTCAGTTTTAGCCAAAAACTCTTCCCACATATCAATGTCTAAGTCGTGATCTGCCTTATGTGTCGTACCTTGATATAATCAAGAGGTAGATTTAGAAATCGACATCGATCATTGTTATAATCGTCAGTCTTGACGCTGAAGTTTAACTGCACACTACCGAGCGAGGTGGCGGAGTGGTACGACACTGGACTCGCATTCGGGACGACGGTGGTTCAAATCCACCTCCGGCCATCTAGATTTAGGTTTTCCGTGATTTTCCTAAATCACTCCAGGCAAATGCCGGTATGGTTCCTTTCATAGGGCACGGTCGATTTCCTCCCCCATCCTTCCCCGAAAATCCGAGCGTAAGCTCCGACTCTAATGTCCACGCTGTTGACCGGACGTTAAACCCTACGATTCCTTCCTTCCTTAACTTCACACCATCCTAAACATAAGGTAATTTTCCCGTGTATTCTGAACTACGTGCGGTACACTGACATAATTTTACATGTTTATTTGACGATATATATAGTTACTTTCCTCAACGCATGTTATGAATTGGGTCATCAGTTCAAAAAAAGTAAAATAATAATAAAAATAAAATAAAAAAATAAAAAATAAAAAAAATAAAAAATAAAAATAAATAAATAAAATAAATAAATAAATAAATAAAAATAAAAAATAAAAAATACAACGTTGTATCAGATGCTGAAGTTTAAATGAATGCACCCGGCATTGTAGAAAGCGATAAACTTTTTCCCTTCATGATCGCGTCACAGTTGTCAGAAGGATAACGTTTCGTAATGTTGCCATAGTCGGTAATTTATCCGTTTATTTAATACATATAGTTGCGGATCATCACTATGTGGCATAAATCAAATGTTCAAATGTTTGTGAAACTTATGGGTCTTCACTGCGTCGTCATCAGTCCCTAAACGTACAAACTACACAACTGGCCATTAAAATTGCTACACCAAGAAGAAATGCAGATGATAAACGGATATTCATTGGACAAATATATTTTACTACAACTGACATGTGATTACATTCTCACGCAGTTTGGGTGCATAGACCAGAGAAATCAGCACCCAGAACAACCACCTCTGGCCGTAATAACGGCCTTGATACGCCTAGGCATTGTGTCAAACAGAGCTTGGATTACAGATGCCCATGCGGCTTCAACACGATACCACAGTTAATCAAGAGTAGTAACCGGCGTATTGTGACGAGCCAGTTGCTCGGCCACCATTGCTGAGAGATCTGGAAACTGTGCTGGCCAGGACCGCAGTCGAAAATTTTCCGTATACAGAAAGGTCCGTACAGCACCTGCAACATGCTACTGAAATGTAGGGTTCGTAGGGATCGAATGGAGGGTAGAGCCACGGGTCTTAACACATCTGAAATGTAACGGCCGCTGTTCAAAGTGCCGTAGATGCGAACAAGAGGTGACCGAGACGTGTAAACAACGGCACCCCATACTATCCAGCTGGGTGATATACCGGTATGGCGATGACGAATACACGCTCCCAACGTGCGTTCATCGCCATGTCGCCAAACACGGATGTGACCATCATGATGCTGTAAGCAGAACTTGTATTCCTCAAAAAAAATGACGTTTTGCCATTCGTGCACCCAGGTTCGTCGTTGCGTACACCATCACAGGAGCTCCTGTCTGTGGTGCAGCGTCAAGGGTGACCGCAAACAACGGTCTCCGAGTTGATAGTCCATGCTGCTGCAAACGTCGTTGAACTGTTCATGCAGATGGTTGTTGTCTTGCAGACGTCCCCATCTGTTGACGTAGAGATCGAGACATGTCTGCACGATCCCTTACAGCCATGCGGATGAGATACATGTAACAGCCATTGAATCGCAACCAACGCGAGCAGCAATGTCGCGATACGATAAACTGCATTCGAGTTAGGCTAGATTTCGACCTTTATCAAAGTTGGAAACGGAACGCATTTCTCCTCCTTACACGAGGCATCACAACAACGTTCACCAGGCAACGCCGGTCAACTGCTGTTTGTGTATGAGAAATCGGTTGGAAACTTTCCTCGTGTCAGCACGTTGTAGGTGTCGCCACCGGCGCCAACCTAGTGTGAAAGCTCTGAAAAGCTAATCATTTGCATATCAATGCATCTTCTTCCTGTTGGCTAAATTTCGCGTCTGTAGCACGTCATCTCCGTGGTGTAGCAATTTCAAGGACCAGGAGTGTACTTTCACATCGAGAACGAGTACCTACTGATAAAGGAAATAATGAAAGTCACAGTAGGCTCCAGACCGTTCGGTTACTCCGGCTAGGCTATGTGGCACAATTAAATTGACAGAACACCTTGATTAGAGCACCTTAAAGTCGGTAGTTTTAAAAACTGCGAATTAATACCAGTTTATTTAATGCATCTAGTTGTGCACATCATCATTAGGGGAGAGAGTGTCACAGAAAGATGCACGACTTGGCGTTAATCGTTACGGCGAGATTTATTTGCGACATTTCTATCTTTCTCATCCGAATGTGAAACTATTATTTTTAGCACCCACCTATGTAGGGAGATATGATCAACATAATAAAATAAAAGAAATAAGATCGAAAACGGAAAGAATCTGGTATTCCTCTTTCCCTTGCTCAATGGAACGATGAAGAAATATCGCAAAAGCGTCAAGTTTGATTCCTTATTGTGCTCAGCGACTGTATTGCAATAATGTTATTGATGAACAGTAGTCAGTAGAAAATATTTATTTGCAATTGCATATGTAGATGCTTTAAAAGCGTGGTTTAAAACACAAAAAACCACCAACATGAAGATGAAAATGATTTACATGTTTTAAAGAATGTTTTAAAGCATTGAGAATAGTCACACAGCGACCGAAATCTAGATATGCAATAACAAATAAATATTTTCGCTTGTTTGCTATTTACCATTATCACAATAGAAAACTAATTCGATGAATCCTCAGCTATGGAAGGCAAGACCTACAAAAAATCCTTAGGGCATACTAAATTTAATCGATGAAAGGAGAAAATATAAAAATTCAGTAAACGAAACAGGCAAAATGGAGTACAGACGATTAAGAAATAAGATTGACAGGAAGAGCAAAATGGCTAAGCAAGAGTGGCTAGATGGCAAATGCAAGGATGTAGAAGAATGTATAAATGTAGGACAAATAGATACTGCCTACAGAAAAATAAAAGATACTTTTGGAGATAAGAAAAACGGCTCTATAAATATGTAGAACACAATGGAAAGCCAGTTCTCAGCGAAGAAGGGAAAGCTGAAAGGTGGAAAGAGTATATAGAGAGGCTCTACGAAGGAAACGAACTTAGAGGCAATATTGTAGAAGGGGAGAAGAAGTAGATGAGGTTGAAATAGGAGATACTATACTGAGAGATGAATTTGACAGAGCACTGAAGGACCTCAGTCGAAACAAGGCCCGTGGAATAGATGACGTTCCCTCAAAACTCCTGAAGTCTCTGGGAGAACCAGCCATGACAAAATTGTTTTACTTGTTGTGTAAAATGTATGAGACAGGGGAAATACCCTCAGACTTTAAGAAAAAATTTATAATCCCCATTCCAAAGAAAACAGGCGCAGACAGGTGTGAAAGCTACAGAACCATCAGTTTAATAAGTCATGGTTGCAAAATATTAACACGAATTATTTACAGAAGGATGTAAAAGGTGGTAGAAGCCGACCTTGGAAAAATGAAGAAGCACTGGAGGCAATACTCACTTTACGGCTTAGCTTATAAAATAGATTAAGGAAAGGCACACCTACATATCTAGCTTTTGCAGATTTGGAGAAGGCTTTTGACAATGTTGATTGGAATAAACTCTTTCAAGTTCTTAAGCAATCAGGAGTAAAATATAGGGATCGTAAGGTTATTTACAACTTGTACAAAAACCAGACAGCGGTTGTCAGGGTTGAAGGGCATGAAAGTGATGCAGTGGTTGGGAAGGGAGTAAGACAGGGTTGTATCCTTTCTCCAATGTTATTGAATTTGTACACTGAGCAAGCTATAAAGGAAAGCAAGGAAAAATTTGGAGAAGGAATTAAAGTTCAGGGTGAAGAAATAAAAACATTGCGTTTTGCCGACGACATAGTAATTCTGTCAGATACAGCAAAAGACCTGGAGGAGCAGTTGAACGAGATGGACAGTGTGCTGAACGGTGGATATATGATGAAGATTAACAAGAGCAAAACTATGGCAATGGAGTGCAGTCTAAGAAAATCAGGTGATGCTGAAGGAATGACATTGGGTAACGAAACAATAAAGGAGGTAGATGAGTTTGGTTACTTGGGCAGTAAAATAAACAATGATGGTCGCAGTACAGAGGATATAAAATGCAGAATGGCAATGGGTAGAAAAGCATTCTTGGAAAAGAGAATGTTTTTAACATCGAATATTGATTTACGCCTAAGGAAGTCCTTTCTGAAGGCATTTGTGTGGAGTGTTGCCTTGTGTGAGAGTGAAACATGGTCGATAAACAGTGCAGACAGGAAGAGGATAGGAGCTTTTGAAATGTGATGCTACAGAAGAATGCTGAAGATTAGGTGGGTGGATCACGTAACTAATGAGGAGGTACTGAACAGAATTGGGGAGAAAAGGAATTTTTGGCATACCGTGACTAATAGAAGGGATCGATTGGTAGGACACATTCTTAGTCATGGGGGAATCGTAAATTTAGCATTGGAGGGAAGTGTGTGGGGTAAAAATCGCAGAGGGAGACCAAGAGACGCGTATAGTAAGCAGATTGAAGTGGATGTTGGTTGCCGTTCTTATGAGGAGATGAAAAGGCTTGCTCAGGATAGAGTAGGGTGGAGAGCTGCATCAAACCAGTCTCCGGACTGAAGACCACAACTAACAGCAATATTTTGCTGTTGCTGTTTTCAAAATTTCAAAGATCGTATTCCAATCAACATTGCCAAAAGCTTTCTCCAAATCTATAAAAACTATAAATATTGGTTTATCTTTCCTTTAATCTAAATCGCAAGGTGAGTATTGCCTTCCGTATTGCTACATTTCTCTACTACGCGGCTTACTCTTTCATTCCTTTTGGTTAGTGCATATTTACCTACTATTTTGCCTTCCTTTTTCTACTACCGAATTCCAGTCTCCTATCACAATTAACTTTACCTCTCCCTTAATTGTCCGAGGGAGTAGTATACCACGACAACTGTAGAAAAAGTCAGAGAACAGAAAATATCCATCAAATGAAGAGTTTTGCTGCATGTACAACCCTGGATGAAGAGGACAAAAAAATTTTCAAATGTTTGTAAATCTATCGGACCAAACAGCGTGGTCATCAGTCCTTAGCTTACAAACTACTTAAACCTAGGTAAACTAACCTAAGGATAAACACACACACCCATGCCCCAGAGAGGACTCGAACCTCCACGGCGAGCAACCGCGCGCTCCGCAGCGAGACGCTTTAGACCGCTCGGCTACTCCACCGCGGTGAAGAAGAGGTCAACGCAGAATGTATGCTGGCCCACATGCTGACGACACGTAAAAAGGGAGTAAAAAACTGACAGTAATGGAGAGTATGGAAATACGTGGAAGGCTACGTTTCGCTTTATCCAAGTAGAAGCTTCTCTGGTAGCGACGTAACCCCAGAGGCTGCCATCTTTCTCCGTGAGTCAGCTCCTCCACCCCTTTATCGGTAAATGACAGGACGCAGCACTCTAGGGGTAGGAGAGGAGGGAGGGGTGGGGACGGCGATGTCGGTCAGGCAGAAGCGGCCCCGAGCCCCGGATCGCCAACTCGGCGGCGGCGGCGGCCGGAGAGAAAAGTTGCCGGCAAGTTGGCAAAGCTGCTTAGCGGCGGCTGGGGATGGGGGATGCACCACGGCCGTCATTACTTGCCGGCCGGCGACTTGTCGGCTAGAGTTGCCGCGCCGCCGCGCCGCACACGTCCAGACGCTGCCCACCCAGCCAGGATTTGGAGCCGGGCTGTTCCTGATCCAGCGGCTACTTGTCGTAGCTCTGCACTTGCCGTCTCTGAAAAGCGCCCAACGAGGTACGTCGCTCAGCGATTAGCCGCGCTGCACATACTACCGAGCGGATGACTTAAGGAGAAAATTTGCCGGATTCCCCAAAAAATTATACTACTTACGTAGCCTGTGGGTGAAAGTAACTGCAGTTGCAATCTGAATTAATCAAATTATGATTAAATGATTGTACCGTTATTTGACTGTACGATTGCATTATTTATTATCACAATCCGGATTTCGGCTTTTAGACCTTTATCAAATTCACAAATAGTCCATTTACTCGATATATGTAGATGACCAAACGATATAGGTTTGACTATTCGTTAAGATTCAAGATATCATTAAGTAAAATGTCAAAGGAATATAACTTATACCTATTGAAACAAAATGAAACATTGGACTATGTGGTGTCGCACAAGTACAAAGTGCGCGCCACGTACTTTCGCCGCGCGCCGCCATGCACGCACGGCGCGGCGTTCTTACGCCGTCAGCCACGAGCTCCCTCCGCTACAACTCCGCTCGTGGCCACCACTGAACGACATCGTTCACTTGGGACTGAGATAGGAACCAGTTAACACTTGGGAATCAGACAGGCACCAGTGAAGACTTGGCTATCGGATAGGCACTAGGCAGGCCTCTAGCTCAACTATGTATCAGCATTCTGCAGTACTGAGCTATGTAAAAGTTAAGTATTACTAAGTCTCTAAGAAATATATATCTCGTTCTAATTTACTCTAGTGTTTCTAGTTTATGCTGTCCCACTGGCTGCTCACCTTCGTACCTGCACAAGCGTGCATCCTTTATTCGTGTGTCGGTACTTTTCTACTCGGCCACCGACACCTACGACGGAAACGAGACACAAAAGCGCCGACGAAGCTGGGACACAAAAGACTAGTGATCTTGTAGCTTTCCATCTTAGAACTCAGTTGTGTGATGGAAAGTTACAAGATCACTAGAACAATGCTTTCTTTTGTTTCAATATAAGATATGTTCCTTTGACATTTTACTGAATGACAACTTGAATCTTAACACATATTCAAACCTATATCGAAAAAAAAAGACAGTTTGGTCATCCACATATATCGAGTAAATGGTCTATTTGTGCATTTTGATAATGGCCTAAAAGCCGAAATACGGATTGTGATAATAAATAATACAACCTTATAATCAAAAGGCAGTCCAATCATTTAATCAGTACTGTATGACTGTGGCTCAACATAACAAGCCGCGGTGGAGTAGCCGAGCAGTCAAAAGCGTCTCGCTGCGGAGCGCGCGGTTGCTCGCCGTGGAGGTTCGAGTCCTCCATGGGGCATGGGTGTGTGTGTCTTTGTCCTTAGGTTAGTTTACCTAGGTTTAAGTAGTTTATAAGCTATGAACTGATGACCACGCAGTTTGGTCCGATAGATTTACAAACATTTGAACATTTGAGCAACATAACAAAATATTTCATAAAATTATCTTTCAAGTAGTCATGTATGAAGGTTGACATGTAACGGCATGAGTAGGGATTGCAATCTCGCACTGTTTTCAATCCAGCGGGATTCCGCAAAGGTTGTATTTTTTTACGTTTTTCTTGGCCGTTCTTGAAAGTTTTGATCTCAATTGTTTCTCTCGTAGTTGCCTTATCGCTGCAGATATATGTTTTGAGAACAGATTGCAGAAGTGTGCCCACTGAGGTGCCTTGAAAATAATCTCCAAAGTCAGTCGCCATTCTGATGATTCAATTAACTGTTGTCCTTCCTGTCACCAAATAGCGGGATTTGCAACCGAACGTATGTTTCGTAATTGTGCTACGTTTGTAAAACGTAAATCTGATGCAAAAACTGCTACGTCAATATTTCAATTTCTATTTTAACGTAAGAAACATAATCAAATATTTCAACTATTAATAGTGAGAATTATTTTTTTTTACTTATTTTTGAAAGAAAAAAAAGAAAAGAAAAAATAAATCTGTAATAGTTTGGATAGGAGGAGTTTTTCGCGATTATCTCAGTCTCGCTTATCATGCAAGCGGGTTTTGCATCTGGCCTACTCATATATATGCAGGGTGTTTAACTAAGTGTGTTTGCCTCTGTACCTCGTAAAATAATAGGTGACGGGAAATTTTAATGCGGTTGGTCAACACAAGAAATGTCACACTTTCTGCGGAGCTATGAACATAGTTTATTGTATCATTTTCCAAAGAGTTACAGCACAAAGATATAATTTTTTAATGAAGCAATAGTTTTATCTATCGTGCATTGGATTCGTTGAAACCAGCTTCGTCCAAATCAATTTAAACTACATTCCTATCACTGTTAGCTTGGGACCTACACTCCTTCAAAGTTTAGGGGGCGGAGGCTACGACAGCGTAGCTGACTGGCTGGGTCATGAGACAGAGGGCCGTGCCCAGGGGATAGCCACTCGGCCAGTCAGCCTCCGCCCCCGGAACTTTGAAGGGTTGTAGCTCCCAAACTAACGGTGATAAGAATGTAGTTTAAATTGATTTGGACGCAGCTGGTTTAAAAGAATCCAATACATGATAGAAAAAACTCTTGTTCCATTTAAAAAATTATATCTTTGTGCTGTAACTCTTTGGAAAATGATACAATAAACTATGTTCATAGCTCCGCAGAAAGTGTGACCTACCGCATTAAAATTTCCCGTCACCTATTATTTTATAAGTTACAGAGGCAAACACAGTGAAACACCCTTATATATATATATATATATATATATATATATATATATATATATATATATAAGGGTGTTACAAGAAGGTCGGGCCAAACTTTCAGGAAACATTTCTCACACACAAAGAAAGAAAATATGTTATGTGGACATGTGTCCGGAAAAGTTTAATTTCCATGTTAGAGCTCATTTTACACTGAAATGTGGAGTGACACATTGTTGGATGAACCAATCGCAGATGTGTACCCGTGGAGGCCAATCAGCTGCTGATGGTACCTGCACACGCTGTACATGGTACGGAAACAAGTGGTTCTCCCGTAGCACTCTCCATACAGTGACGTGATCAACGTTACCTTGTACAGCAGCAACTTCTCTCACGCTGACATTAGGGTTATCGTCAACTGCACGAAGAATTGCCTCGTGCATTGCAGGTGACCTCGTCGATCTAGGTCTTCCCCAGTCGCGATTCATAGGCTGGAATGTTCCGTGCACCCTAAGACGCCGATCAATTGCTTCGAACATCTTCCTGTCGGGACACCCTCGTTCTGGAAATTTATCTCGATACAAACGTACCGCGCCACGCTATTGCCCCGTGCTAATCCATACATCAAATGGGCATCTGCCAACTGCGCATTTGTAAACATTGCACTGACTGAAAAACCACGTTCGTGATGAACACTAACCAGTTGATGCTACGTACTGATGTGCTTGATGCTAGTACTGTAGAGCAATGAGTCGCATGTCAACACAAGCAGTGAAGTCAACATTACCTTCCTTCAACTGGGCCAAGTGGCGGTGAATCGAAGAAGTTCATACTAACGAAACAGTTGGGTATTTTGACAATTGTCTGCACGAATTATTTCAATTTACATTTAAAGAGAAACACTATAATGAGCTCTAACATGGAAATTAATCGTTTCCGGACACATGTCCACCTATTTCCTTTCTTTGTGTGTGAGGAATGTTTCCTGAAAGTTTGGCCGTACCTTTTTGTAACACCCTGTATATAAACGCTATAACACCATAGAATGCACTCGATAGTAATACGATGACAAGTAAAGAAGCATTGTACTTGGTGTTGCGGATCGACTTCAGAACAGAAACACACGTTTGCAGAGTCTAATGGCAACTGGCTGGCGTGATGTAGTATCTGACGTGCAACGTGAGCTACTGCATGTAAACGTTTCGGTGTTAACTGGCGAGGATAGATGTGCACAGCGCGCGACCTGCGATGGCGCAGACTGCAGGTTAAAGGGGCCGGTGGGACTCCTGTGTGATTAGCTTGACTCATCTTCGCCGCGCCGTGCCGGCTGGCAGAGAACGGCGCGCTAACACCATACACGCACCCTCACGTTGTAAGCGTGTGCGTGCAATTCAAAATAAGACAAACGACTGAACGGCAACGTCACGTCAACTCACATCGCGGAACGCGTCGCTAATTTAAAACAACACGCTGCGAAGTGAAATTAAGGCAGAAAATTTGGAAGAATTTACGCGGTTTTATGCTCGCGGATCCGCTTGTGAATCCGCAAGCTGTTGCAAGATCCCGCAGTTTCAAAAATTATGCTGGGTCGCGCTGGATTGCGGGGTCCATTTTTGCTGGATTGTAACGCCTCTAGTGATGGATTCCGATACCCTATTCCTACAACACGACCGGATTCCATTCCCAACCTTTCGTTCCATTTCTGTGATGGTATTTAAGGCATGGCTTGATTTTATCTATGTATTTGATTAGATAAAGATTGTAATCAATGTAATGTAATCGTACTTGACCGATAGGACTAACGCAATATATGTTTTACCAGATTTTGTAGAATAGAATGTTCTAGAAAATGCATTGTTAATTTGTTTAATGTTGTTAAGTCATTCACGTGTTACTTAAGTTAAAACTAGTTTCAGCAAACAATGAAATCGTAATAATTACGATGTTGTGTATTTGTCAAATCGATTCTCCAATGTAATTCAGTTAGAATATATTGATTTATTTTATTTATGCAACTTATGTATTATCGTACATTTCACCAGTATTTACTGTCCGAAAAATAATTACGAAAATTAATGTCAATTACTGCGACGTCTAGTGAAGCGTAATCTTAATGTGTGATATCAGTTACCCAAAGTTCTCTGTATTCTAGAAGATTTAATTGTTATAATATTTCATAATTAATCGCAATAATTAGCCTATTTGATGAAAATCATTTTCGCGCCAAAGTAAGTAGCAAGTTAGTGACGAGTTTGTCACTATGTGTTTCTCAGCCACAAACGAAAGTAGATCCAGAGTTAATCATTTCTTATTGAGCACCCCTACAAAATCATAAATCATTAAAGTCAAACGAAGAACATTACAAGATGCAATGTGTAGTGAAACTAGCAAAATTTCTGGTTCCACTGGGTACTGGGTCGTGAAAGGGTGCCTTGAATAATAGTTATTACAATTTAAAAATGCCTGAAATGTTAGGTCTAGTTAGGACACAGTCACATACTGTGCGCGGGTATTTTTCGATCTTTTATGCAGGTCGGACGGTCGGACGGTGCACAGCTGACGAGCGGTGGATGTGTCAAAGACATTAACAGTGCAGCGAAGTGGACGG
Source organism: Locusta migratoria (assembly GCA_026315105.1). Classification (NCBI taxonomy): domain Eukaryota; kingdom Metazoa; phylum Arthropoda; class Insecta; order Orthoptera; family Acrididae; genus Locusta; species Locusta migratoria. The sequence continues at coordinate 381,488,254 of CM048750.1, read as the reverse complement.
CTTCATGGAGAAAGGCATACATAGAGTGAATTTTTTTTTTTTTTTTTTTTTTTTAAAAGCCGTGTTAATAAAAAACAAATTAATATTAGTTAGTTACAGAAAACGCTTAGAAGAAAGAAAGCCTTTTGTAAGAGACATTTCCAATAGATTGACGTTGTTATTGGGAATATTTTTATTTTGTGGCATTCAAATAGAGTTTGTTGTGAAAGGCAACATTACGTTTACGTCTCTTTATTGTAGCCTATCGCGATTGCGGATTATCTTATCGCGACATTGCTGATCGTGTTGGTCGCGATCCAACTACTGTTAGCAGAATATGGAATCGGTGGATTCAGGAGTGCAGTACGGAACACCGTGCTGGATCTCAACGGCCTCGTATCACTAGCAGTCAAGATGACAGGCATCTTATCCGCATGGCTGCAACGGACCATGCAGCCACGTCTTGATCCCCGAATCAACAGATGGGGACATTCGCAAGACAACAACCATCTGCAGGAACAGTTCGACGACGTTCCCAGAAGCATCGACTATCAGCTCGGAGACCATGACTGCGGTTACCCTTCACGCTGCATCACAGAGAGAAGAGCCTGCGATGGTGTACGCAACGACGGGTGCACGAATGGCGAAATGTCATTTTTCGGATGAATCCAGGTTCTGTTTACAGCATCATGATGGTCGCATCCGTGTTTGGCGACATCGCGGTCGCGGTAAACGCACATTGAAAGCGTGTATTCGTCATCGCCATATTGGCGTATCACCCGGCGTGATGGTGTGACGTGCCACTGGTTACACGTCTTGGTCACCTCTTGTTCGCATCGACGCACTTTGAACAGTGGCCGTTACAATTCAGATGTGTTACGACCCGCGGCTCTACCCTTCATTCGATCCCTGTGAAATCCTACATTTGAGCAGGATAATGCACGATCGCATGTTGCAAGTGCTGTACGGGTCTTTCTGGATACGGAAAATGTTCGACTGCTGCCCTGGCCAGCACATTCCCCAGATCTCTCACCAACTGAAAACGTCTGGTCAATGGTGGCCGAGCAACTGGCTAGTCACTACTCTTGATGAACTGTGGTATCGTGTTCAAGTTGAATGGACATCTGTACCTGTACACGCCATCCAAGCACTGTTTGACTCAATGCCCAGGCGTATCAAGGCCGTTATCACGGCCAGTGGTGGTTGTTCTGGGTACTGATTTCTCAGGATCTATGAACCCAAATTGCGTGATAATGTAATCAAATGTCAGTTCCAGTATATTTGCCCAATGAATACCTGTTTCCATCTGCATTTCTTCTTGGTGTAGCAATTTTAATGGCCAGTAGGGTAAGAGTTGCCGACCGCAACTTCCTCCTCTGACTTGTGTTTACATACGCATGCCTATACGAGTTTCTTTGGCTCTTGAGTGATGGTCTAATTGCCTGTTACTTGAGCGTATTATTATCTAATTGCATCTTACTTTTATTTTTTGTGTGGTACTGACATATTTCAAAATGAAATTTGTCTTAAGCCATAAGCGGAAAAGATCGGCGGTGTATTTTGACAGGGAATTGTGTTACGACGTCGGTCGACTGAAATGTTTTCCACGTTTTTAATGGCTAGTAGTGTAATTTATATGAAATGGCACTTGAACTGACTATCCTTGCTTAACTACCCACGGCTCCCGTAAACCTACCATCTCGGTGCTCATCTGTGTAGACAATATAGCGGTAGTGTCCGAGAAATTAATTTAGTAGCATTGATGACACAATTGAATTTGAAGGATTAGTATTTAATTAATGGATCAAGTTGGGTTTGCTAACAATTTACTCGGAATTTAATATCTAATTAGAATCTGTGATCAGAAACAAGTATAAATTGCATAGCTCTCTCTCTCTCTCTATCTGGGGACCGCCGGCCGCGGTGGCCTAGGGGACTGAGGCGCTCCAGTCACGGTCTGCACGGCCACTACAGTCGGGGGTTCGAATCCCCCCTTGGGAATGGATATATGTGCCGTCTTTAGTATAAGGTAGTTCATAAGTAGTTTGTAAGTTTAGGGACTGATGACCCCGTAGTTAAGTCCCATAAACTTAACAAACATTTGAACATTTTTTATCTGGGGACTGATGCTTTGGTCTCGTCACGAGTAATTCTTGCTTGACCAAGTTGCGGCGTTGATAAACATGTCACTTGTTTATCAGGCAGGTTTGGCGATAGACGACAGGAAATAGAAATTTGAAGTTTTAACAGTTTTATACGGCATTGTTGCTCACAATCAACAATTGCACACTATTTTCTGTAACATACAACTCGGGAATGGCCGCCCTCGGATGTGTGTGTGTGTGTGTGTGTGTGTTGTCTTTAGCGTAACATACTTTAGCGTAAGTCTCGGGACCGATTACCTAAACACTTTGGTCACTTAGGTTCACAAACATTTTTTCCTGCAACATGTTTTACGTTCCGTCCTCGGATGGGCAGTACTGTTAGAAACCAACGTTTAAGCATTTTATACAGTTATTTCATTGTCATTTCGCAAAAATTTCACAACAGGCTGCATTTTTACCAAGGTACCAGGTATCCTTCGATTTTAAGATTTTCTGTTTATACAGAAAGAGCAAGCCTTAAAAAAGAGTTACTATGCAAAAATGGAGGCGAATTCTAATCGGGGATAATGTAAATGGATTCATGGTAACTTCGAAGGGGAGACTGGGCACACCGCTACTGAATAGACAACCATTGATACTGAGCATTATGACAGTTCCATACACCGTACCTCATTTCCAGAAGGCTTTTGACATCGTACCTCACAAACGGTTTTTAATCAAATTGCGTGGTTATGGTATATCGCACCAAATTTGCGACTGGATAGGGGGTTTCCTGTTAGAGAGGACACAGTTTCTAGTAATCGATGGCAATGCATCGACTAAAACAGAGGTGATATCGGGCGTTCCACAGGGTAGTGTTATTGGTCTTATGCTGTTCCGAATTTACATGAACAATTTGGGAGAAAATCTAAGTAGCTCTCATAGGTTGCTTTCAGATGACGCCGTCGTTTACCGTCGAGTAAAATCATCTGAAGATCAAAAACCAACTGCAGAACGATCTAAATAAGGTATCAGTTTGGTGTAAAAATTAGCATTTGATTCTAAATAATGAGAAGTGTGCAATCTTCCACGTTAGAACGAAAACAAATCCATTAATCTCCGTTTACAAGATAAATCAATCAAAAATGAAGACCGTAAACGCCACAAAATATCTAATAATTACTATTACTTCAGAGTTAAACTGGAAAGAACACGAAGACAATGTCGTGGGAAAGGCGAACCAGAGACTGCGTTTTATTGACAGAACCCTTAAAAGATGCTACAGAACTACTAAAGAGACTGCACACACTACGCTTGTCCGTCCTTTTTTGGAGTATTGCTGCCCAGTGTGGGTCCTTATCAGATTGAAACACGTCCACTGAATGTGTGTTCGTGTTCCGTTTGATTTATTCATTAACCTAAAGTGTTTTTGCACCATTAATGTTATCTATATGTGTGTTAATTATTTTATTCTTTTTATTAATGACCAATGCCATATGTTAATGCATATGTGCCCCTTCTACCCAAGTGATTGAACTTGTGTGTTCATGTGAATATGAATGTGTGCTCCTAATATTGATTGACTGCCTCGCAGTGGCCTACAGTCGCCGCCTACCGCTTTAGGCCTCGTTTTGCTGTAGTTAAGAACGTATGGGCGCGTTTGTAGTCTGAGTTGGCGTCTGCTCGCTGGCCAGAGACAACCTTACTTGGCAAGGTAGCGGGGTGGCCGTGTTCTTAGAGTCGTGCCAACTTAATATTGGAAGAAAGAGGTGACAGGAGACCTCTCTGGAAGCGGAGGAAGAGGTAATTGTCCTGGCCAGGTAGCAAGGGTTGGTAAACACTAGTCTCTGAACGCACTCTGCATCGCTTTTAGCACTCTCTACATCCGGGGAGGTTTTTCCGAGGCCTTAGAACTTTAGCCTTCACTATTCATTCTGGCTCCGACGACTGTGGAAGTAAGTACTCTGCAGAATCATGCTGAGGGGAAGGCATGGTGTTAGGACTTTGATTTATTTGTGATGAGGTAGTCTTTGTTTTTCAGTGATACCTCTCTTGAGTAATTTCATTCGCTATGCGAGGCGAAGTGTTTCTTAATTTACAGAACACGAGTAAATTCAGTGTAAATTTATTATTTGCATTTTCATTCCAGTTTTGGTCAACTTAGAATATATGTGCGTGGCCTTCAGCCTTTCTGTAAACTTAGTGTGTTTGAATTTCCTTGTGTTTTTGACTAACGTTTTCGTATTGTTTCTGTATCCGCGAGTATGCTGAATATTTCTCAGATTTTCTGATTTGATTCTGACTTTCCTGTTTTGTATGACCGATTGCACCACGTGCTTTCGTAATGGATGTTACTTTGGCCTTCATCCATAGTTTTCTTAATACTAACTTTCTAATATACGAATTCTTGTGTGTACCCTATTCACTTATTCTGAATTAATGTCCTTTGTAAATGTTATGAAAGTCTGCATGGTAGCACGCCAAGTGGTACTTAAGAATAGTGAGCCTCTGCTTCTCCAAACATGAGCTCATTTAGTGCACAGTGTATTTAAAAATATGTGCTCACGACACCTGCCATCTCGTCAAGATGCCGCTGAAGCTTCGTTTCGCTGCTGCTTTCATGTGTACGAGCTTTGTAATGTAGTGCCTAGGTTTATGGGCGTGTCTGTGAATGAATGAATGAGTTTTCAGCTACACATTATGTATTTGAAAATTTCCTCCCACGTTAAAACAGCAAAAACAATTTTAATACAGGCAGTAATTATATGATTTAGTTCACTATTGTGAAAGGTGTGTGCTTAATTTGGTCTCCCCACATTAAATTGCTTGTTATTTTACTGAATAGATTATGATTTTAAAGTATCAAACCTCTGATTTATGATTTCATGCTCCCAATCTGATGTTTAATTTTAACGTTAATTTTGTGTTTATTAAAACGTTGGCTGCTCCCTTAAGGAGTGAGCAGTTAGATAAATTTCTGTTGCACATAGACAGTGGCCACTCATCAAATACTTTAGAGCAGCAGTGAGCGTTTTAACTTACATTTGCAGATCTCAACTGCCAGAGATCTAACCAATTTTAATGATAGGCTGCTTTCAAGGTAGGTTTGATGGAGGACATCGAAAGAGTCGAAAGAAGGCAGCTCGTTTTGTATTGTCACGATACAGGGGAGACAGCGTTAGGGAAATTATACAGGATTTTGGATGGGATTTAGAGGGCCGGAATTTGAAGCTGAGTGTAGTACGATCTTGCTGCCGCCTACTTACATTTCGCGTAAAGATCACAAAGACAAGATAAGAGAAATTAGGGCTCGTACGGAGGCATATAGGCATTCTTTTTTTCCTCGTTCAATTTGGGAGTGGAATAGGAAAGGAAATGCCTAGTAGTGGTACGGTGTACCCTCCGCCACGCACCTTACGGTGAATTGCGGAGTATGTATGTAGATGTAGATGTAGACAACGGCAGCGCTTATCGCTGTGGTGTGGGCTACTTACAAACTGCTATTGCGAACTTTCTAATCCGAATGTGAAAATTTATTGTTCCACTTACATAGGTAGAAAAGATCATCAGAATAATGTACGAGAAATCGGAGCTCGGACGGTGAGATTCAGGTGTTCTTTCTTTCCGAGCGCTATTCGAGAATGGAATGGGAGATAAATAGTATAAAGGTGGTTCGATGAACCCTCTGGCAGGCACTTAAATGTAATTTGCAGAGAATCCCATGTAGGTGTAGATGTAGACTTCCAAGATCATGCTCAGAAAGGAAAATGTAGGATTTGTTTTCATGTGTTCTTGACTGAAAAGAGTGCAAAAGGACTTTTCTTGATTCTGCACCAAACAGTACCTGTTTTATAGATCGTTCACACTAAATAGTGCAAAAATAAAGACATTTTCACAGCCTCAGGAACTAGCCTAAAGTTTTTATAATCCAGCACAGGGCAATAGTAACTAGAAGCAAGAAACTATGTTTTGGGGGAAAACAATGGCCACTCCTATCCAATTTAATTAACTTTATATTTCTTATGATGGTGCAGCTCATGTTTCTTCCGTGCTTATTATAATCACAGATTGGTGGAGAAATCCGCTCAATGCAAGATACCTTCTTTTATTTTTAACATCCAGGCAGAAAGCTTATTCAAAAAATGTTCAAATGTTTGTAGAGTCTACGGGTCATCAGTCCCTAAACTTACAAACTACTTATGAACTACTTACAACTGAGGACGGCACAAATATCGATGCCCGAGGGGGGATTCGAACCACCGACCGGCCGTGCGGACCGTAACTGGAGCGCCTCAATCCCCTCGGCCACCGCGGCCGGCAGAAAGCTCATTCCAAAAATTAACAATAGAGGAAAACCATCGCATCAAGAAACCAATAGCCCAAGGTAAGAAAATATTGACGAATATAAATAACCATGCAATATAAATCAATCCCACATCTTACTAAAGCATCCCTCCCCTCACACACCTATTTATATATCTCTCTCTCTTACACACACACACACACACACACACACACACACACATACATTTAGACAAAGTACATATCTCTCCTCACACAACAAAAACATGCAAAAATACACAAAAGTAAAAAATATCGCGCGCCGTATCATAGACACGTCACATACAGAAATGAATACGATTTAGCCACAAAAAGAAAAAAAAAAAAAAAAAGACTATGTTAACAGTGACAGTTCCTAAGAAAAAGTACGCGGAACAGAGAGAAAACACTGCGAAAAATAATTACATGCCACAAGCAAGAAGGAACAACGCCACACAAAAGTAAATAAGCCGCTAAACAGCCAGAGAAAACTATATTGAATCAGAACATCTAGTCGAAAGTACAATACATCAATTAGTTTTTGAAATAGAAATATTTTATTATTTTAGATGACAACCTTTAAATCTCGTTATGGCTGATTAATGGCCAATGGCATTTTGTAGGCATTGGAAAGAAACGTAGGCCTAATGTATTGCCGCGGTGGAGTAGCCGAGCGGTCTAAAGCGTCTCACTGCGAAGAGCGCGGTTGCTCACAGTGGAGGTTCGAGTCCTCCCTGGGGCATGAGTGTGCGTGTTGTCCTTAGGTTAGTTTACCTAGGTTTAAGTAGTTTGTAAGATACTGACTGATGACCACGCAGTTTGGTTCGATAGATTTACAAACATTTGAATTTGCCTAATGTATTAAACACAATTGACAAATTAAGCAACTCATCCAAATGATTATACAATTAAAAAAAAACTATATAACACGTTACTTCAGAAAATAAAAGGCAACACAATATTGTGCCGAAATATGAATGGGCGATAAAAATAAAACAAGGTGTTTTGTATAAGGCGGATTTCTTCACCAATCTGTATATCTCTTCGCACGACTTCTGCTTATGCCAAATCAGTTGTTAAATTTGCCTTTCACACATCAAGAACTCGGAAAAGTACTCAGGGACACACACGTATACAAAGGAATGACAGTGATCAATATTTAATCCGCAGCGAAATTGTTACTGTGTGGCCAAAATCGTAGGTAATCAGGTGGATATTTAGAACGACAGGAGTGCAGAATCTTCAGGATACAAGAATCCGTCATAAGTGCATAACACTGCTCTTAGAAAGGTATCAGTTATTCGACTGTAGTCTTTTACAGTCACTGGAAAAGGTAGGGTCAAAGTACAGGGACACTGTACTAGAAGTGGCTAGAGGATGTTTTTGGAACCGTTGTGTGTGAAGGTAGGAAGAAGCAAGAAGGCTCTTGGTGAAATGATACAGTCAAGGCAGCTTTTTAAGCGAAAAAGAAGAGGTAAGAAAATGGTTCCATACTAGAACTTAGGCAGACAGAGAAAGTTCTGAAACTTCCTGGCAGATTAAAAGTATGTGTCAACCTGGATTCCAACACAGGAACTTTGCCTTTCGCGGGAAAGAGCCGCAGCGTCTGAGCTACCTGTGCACGCCTCACGGTCCGTCCTGAGAGCTTTACTTCTGCCAGTATCTCCCACCTCCCGCCGTGCACAGGCAGCTCAAAAAGTGTTCAAAATCTGAGGGAGCAAACTACTTAGATTTAATTATTCCAAGGAAAACACACACTCTCTCTCCCCCCCCCCCCCTCTCTCTCTCTACAAGGGAGGACTTGACACTCTGACGGGGAGCGGCCGCGCAATAGACAGGTAGAACAATTATCCGTGAGAGGCAAGGGTCGTGAGTTCGAATCCCGTTATGCACACATTTTTAATGTGCCAGGAAATTTCATATCAGCACAAACACCGCTACAGAGTCAAAATTTCAGCCTAAAGAAAGTTACGTTGGAGAACGTAACAAAGCCAAAAATATAATTCTAGCATCCAAGCAGATATCATGGGAAGACTTTAGAAATACGTCGAAAAATTGGGTCAAGCCGTTGTAAAACCTGTCTAGAGTTTAATTAGCAGTCATCGAAAGAGAGGAAAGCAGGAATCGACTAATGTTTCGGACAGGTCGACAGATCGGGAAAGCTGCTAGCGAATCCTGTGGATGGATCGGGCAGATGAAGAGAATGTTTTGAAGACTCGTTCAATGTAGGCGGAAACACTTTATTTAATGAAACTTCCTGGCAGATTACAATTGTGTGCCAGAACCGGGACTCGAAATGGGGACCTTTGCCTTTCACGGGTAAGCGCTCTACAACTGAGCTATCCCGACACGACTCACAGTCCGTCCTCACAACTTCAATTCTGCCAGTACTTCGCCTCCTACTTTCCAAACTTCAAAGACGTTCCCACTCTGAAAACATCGCTTAGGCTGTGGCTAAGCCATTTCTCGACCATATCCTTTGTCCAAGAGTGCTATTCTTGCAAGGGTCGCAGGAGAACGTCTTGGAAAGTAGGAGGCGAGGAACTGGCAGAATTGAAGTTGTGAGGACGGATCGTGAGTCGTTTCGGGATAGCTCAATGGTAGAGCGCAGCCCACGAAAGGTAAAGGTCCCGGGTTCGAGCCCCGGTGCTGGGGCACAATTTTAATCTGCCTGGAAGTTTCACATCAGCGCACACTCCGTTGCAGTGTGAAAGTTTCATCACGTTCATTAATGTTTCAAATTGCGCTGTACAATGAGATAGGAATTATCATGGAAAAATGATCACATTTGAAGCGGTAGAATGGTAAACAGATTGCAAAGCAATGAAGCCGTTTGGGTAGATGAAATTAAGTCCGAACTCATCAAACACAATGGAATTCCAGGCCTCAAATGGTTACAAAGCTAATTGAAATGGCACGTGAGTCGGTACGCGTTTCGTCTGATCGAAAGCAGGAATGTGATGTTGAAATTTGATCCATTTAGATATTTGTAATCTACTGCGGTAAAAATATAAACCGTTGTTGAGCTGTTTTAAAGACATATTACAAGTTACATGGGAATAGCAGAGACATTTGTTATCATTTTGCAGTCATTGTTGATTTATTAGAAAATAGTAGATTTCAGGCGCGGTAAAAACGTTCAGCTGTTTCTTAAGAATCAAATGTTGTACGTACACATACTTGTAACGGGAGGAATGGGGGAGGGCATTCTTCTTACGTAATTTTCTGAAAGACACAATTTACGATGATCAGTTATGGGTATTCCGATAACCGAAACTACACATTTTGATGCAGCCTTTATTAACGTGAATCTTCAGAACTTTTTGTTACAGACCAGATTTACGGCAATATCTGACATCCAAATGAAAAGTGCGAAATATGTGTCAAGGCACAATGTCTGGTCACCTTCGACGAAAACCAGTAAAAATGTCAGTATGATCCATCCCAGACAAAATTCACTTTGAGTCGTTTATAATTAGTACATTTTGTAAGTAAATAGGTACTAAATAAATTTCTTGGCCAAACAATTAATCCTTGCTTTACGTTCGCTAATTTAGTTATGAGTACGATTACTCTTCAGACGGGTTATTGGGCCGGCCGCGGTGGCCGAGGGGACAGAGGCGCTCCAGTCACGGTCTGCACGGCCACTACGGTCGGGGGTTCGAATCCCCCCTCGGGCAAGGATATTTGTGACGTCCATAGTCGTAGCTAGTTCATAAGTAGTTTGTAAGTTTAGGGACTGATGACCCCGTAGTTAAGTCCCATAAGCTATACAAACATTTCAACATTTTTTGAACGGGTTATTGGGTGCACATTTTACTTGCAAATGCAGTGTAATCGATAGTGTTCGGTTAAAACTTTCTAGCCTTCTGAGGATTATCATCCTAAGAACATATCTTTAAAATTTCGACGATTTGATATGACTGGAAACTTCATAGTGCCCATCTACACAATTGATGCTTTTGATACCCAAAATTATAACTCTTCAATCGTATCGTGATAATGAATACGAGTATTTTTAAAGCAGGAACGGATCTCCTGGATAAACTAGTTAACAACATGCAGATAACATTTGAATCATTTGTTACGACTATATCGAACACTTTGCCCTTTTGGTCTATCGTTCACGGGCCGGTATCTTTTCGAACAAATGAGATATCCTTCTGCTTTCAACTTTAAATAAAATTTCGAAATGTTGTCTTCAAATCGCACACAGGTATGTATGGGCTAAGGTCAACCGTAGGAAAGGTCTGCGAATGTGTTTTTAGCTCTGCAAACAGCTTAAAATACTTTTCAATACTTCACTAATTTTCATGCGTTATGAATAACTAAGATTTTCCTCTTCTTCGACCGAAGATCAATCTATAAGATGTACAAAAAGAATTCTGTTTCACCTAGTAGGCTTTTCCGAATGGGATGGGAAGTTTTAGAGCGTCCTGAAGAAGCTCTATTCGCACATTTCATGTTTTTAATGGTGCATCTTGATCATGCATAAAGATGTTCAAAAGCGGAAAATTACTTTTCTACATAAGTGTCTACAGAACATACTATTAACATTTGTGTAATTTGCAGTTGTAAGTTATTTAAATATTTGCGACAAAGGCGGAAAAGGCCGCAAAAATCGGGTTTTATGATTTTGTGAAAAAGTGTCATAAGTTTTGAACTTCAGGATCTCGGTCACGGGTAAGATTATCGAAAAATGTAGTTTGAGAATATGATTTTAAGAAGATATGGTTAAAATGCCTACGATTTTCAATGAATATACAGTATAGATGTGATCATTCCCATTATTCGTGGTTTTAGTGCCATCATTGGCAGAGCACTTAACAGATACAACAGTTCTAATAAAGAAACTGCCTACACTACTCTTATGCAACCCATTTGGAGTATTGCTGCGCATTGTGAGTTTTGTGTCTCGTTTCCGTCGTAGGTTTCGGTGGCCGAGTAGGAAGACCGACACAGGAATAAAGGTAGCACGCTTGTGCAGGTACGGAGGTGAGCAGCCAGTGGGACAGCAGAAACTAGAAACACTAGAGTAAATTAGAACGAGATATATATTGCACAGAATGTATACAATACTTAACTTTTACATAGATCAGTACTGCAGAATGCTGATACATAGTTGAGCTAGAGGACTGCCTAGTGCCTGTCCGATAGCCCAGTCTTCACTGGTGCCTATCTGATTCCGAAGGTCTTAACTGGTTCCTATCTCAGTCCCAAGTGAAAGATGTCGTTCAGTGGTGGCCACGAGCGGAGTTCCAGCAGAGGGCGCTCGTGGCTGTCGTCGTAAGAACGCCGCGCCGTGCGTGCATGGCGGCGCGCGGCGAAAGTAGGTGGCGCACACTTTGGACTTGTGCGACACCACAGTGAGATCCACAGCAGATGGGACTGACGGGCTATTTAGAGAAAATTCAAAGGGCAGCTCGTTTTGTATTATAGCGATATAGGGTAGAGAGTGTCACGGAAATGATGCAGGAGTTTGGGGTGGAAATCATTAAAAGAAAGCGTTATTTATTGCTGAGAGATCTATTTCCGAATTTTCTTTCACAAACTCTCTCTTCAGAATACGAACATATATTGTTAGCACCCACCTACATGTGGAGACACGATCATCATAATAAAATAATAAAAATCAGCTCGAAAAAAGAAAGATTTAGGTGTTCCTTTTCCCGCGAGCTATTAAAAACTGGAACTATAGAGAAATATCATAAAAGTCGATTAGATGAACGCTCTGCCATGCATTACAGTGTGACTTGCAGAGCATCAATGCAGATTTAGATCTAGAAAATAATATTTTTTTGTGGATTTTTCATGAACAGCGGATAGAAAAATGGTCGTTTTATGAGCGGTCAAGAGTCCGCCATGGACTACTGTCATATCCAAGCCGACCAGTTTGCCGGAGTTGAATGGGCTCCAGGAAGTGCAGAGTACTCAAAATTTTGACTCTGAACTGTAGGATAGGTACTGTAACCCATTTCTTTAAATATGTATGCAAATGATTCCTAGGCCAAGGGGTATTCAAAACACTGTACTACTCGATAGAACCCGGGAAATGGGCGCCTGAAAAATCGCTAATTACGCACTTGGCGTTTTCGCCCGATTATAGATAGAGTAAGGTCGGCTGAATCGGATCAAAATTTGTTTCAAACGATATAACAAAAAAAACAAATTTTCATTTTATATCCATAAAGACTATGTTCTTTTGTTTACAAATTCAAATATGTAACACTTAGTAAATATTGTTCATAGTTTCACAGAAAAAAAAATGAAAGCTGAGCTATTCGCCTTCTTCAAGTAAGGGGAAATCGGGGCATTAATTCGGCGAATACGGTCAGTACAAAACAGTATGCATCACTTTAAAATAGCAATAAATTATTCACAAATAAATCTCTTTTTCCCTTCTGCACCAACACAAGTCTCATGGTATCATTCCCTGCCATTTCCTTGATATTGAATCCTGTCACCGAGTTTCGCCGATATTAGATCGCTGTATCGCGGATTTCACAAGATGTGTCATCGTCATATCTTTCTTCGGAGGATTCTGATGAACTTGACGCTGATGATTCATGCTGTAGGTCTTGTCTGTTTTTAACCTGGCGTTTCTTCAAACTTTTGGGCTGAGATGACATTTTTTTTCTTTTCCAATCTATTATTTGTTGCTTTTATATTTTATGAGGATGTATGAAATAATGCTTTCCGTTTTTTGTCACAATAGTTTGCTGTAGTCTTCTTTGGAATCGGAAACAAGTCGTGGAATGAAGCAGAAAACTTTGGCGTGTCACTGATTGGCCTGCCATGACCTGGACTAGGGCTAGCAGGAGAAGACGAAGACTCAAGTATACGCTAGTCGGTTAGAATTAGTGTTCAGCCACTGCATTTTCATTCAGCGGAAGAACGCCAGTTGAACGAAATCCACTTTCTGAAATCGCTGGTGTTGTCGCTCTCATCCATGCAACTTTTTCAATGTTTCCAAATGTGAGCTTTTGTGTTACGAATAAGGTTCATACATTCATTGTCGTAATATGGTTTTAGTGGTTTAAAAAATAACCTGGCTAGTGGCTGCAGGCGGTGAGTTGTGTGACTTGGTAGGCATATCATACTTATCTCATTTTCTTCACAAAACTGGAGCGTTTCTAAAGTTTTGCGAGATGCATGACCATCCACAATTAAAATGCAGTACCCAGAAACCCGGTGTGACTGAAAATTTGTCAGCCATTTTATAAATGCTTCTTGATTAATCCACCCCGAATCTGTCATTGATACCATGGAACAGTTTGGAAAACCGTCGCAAGATTCAAGTAAAAAATTTTACCTTTAAATATCGCCATAGGAGGGATAAAGTTCTCAGTGGCATTAGCACAAGCTAAAATCGTGACAAGCTCTACTCTTTCTCTGTGTATAAACAGTTTTGCTCCCTTTTTCAGAAAACACTTTTCGTGTTGGTTTGTTGTTCATTTGACAATTTGATTCATCAGCATTATAAATTAGCTGAGGCTTGTTCAGTAAATCAAGATCCTCCATAGTTTTTCTTAACAAGGAAAGGAAGTGACCCACATCCTCTTTATTCAAACCACTGTATCTGGCTAGGGAAAGCCCTTAGGCTTTTCTCAAAGACAAATTTTAGTTTCGTTCCATGAACACTTTTGGCCACTCCTTACCTGCCATCTTTGGCGTCAGGAAAGGGATGCTTTATTCTGTTGCATTCTGCGAACTTGCGGGCAGCCCTTCTGACAGTATCTGAATCCAACGGGAAGCCACATGGACGTAACCTCAGGATTCTTGAAAGACATTCTGTGTTTTGCTTCTTATTAAATATTGTTTGACCACCTTTTACCTTTGCTGGATAATCCTTTCCACTTTGCAGTCGCCGTTGTAGACAGGAAAGCGGTACCCCAAAAAATTCCGCTGCATGGCGCTGACTTCTACCCCCCCCCCCCCCCCCGGTAAGCTTTAATTGCATTTTGCATGTCATCCTGTCTCCACAAATTAACGATATTTCTTTTATATTTCTCCATCTGCAATAAAAAAAAAACGAAAACGAAATAATAAACAATTAAACAGTATATTAACTGCAATGACTCGTTAATAGGCGCACTGACCCTTTTCACCCGGATTGCATTGATCCGATTCGGCGTAAATGCAAATTATTTTTTCCCTACGTTCGCAGTTCTGCGTATCTACGCACCAGTAACGCCATAACCTTATCTCCATTATATAAACTTACTTCTAAACGATTAATTAACAAATTACTAAACGAATTACCAGAGATATATGAATTTGAATCCAAAGCTATTTTACAAAGGAGTAAATCTTAAGAACTTACCGCAAACAGCGCTATCTTCCACAAATTTTTACACAACAACGAACGCGCCTGACAATATCTATCACTTTCCGACTCATATACACAGTTCCAACAGTCACCGCTGTGTGGCAGCACTTCCCATACTATTTCGTACATGGCGATTAGTCGGGAATTTCTAAAATTGACCCGATTCATCTCCCGACCCGATTCGGTCGACCTTACCATACTGTCGTCTGAAGACAGGTTACGTATGACATTACCTGATACTTCAAGGTACCGCTGTAGTGATTACAATGATGTTTCTAACAAGAATGACATCTCAGTAATGGTGCTCAGTTACAGCGTATACATTACATATTGACGGAAATGTCGTTGTGCATTTAGATGCAGATTATCGTAAGTGTCAACATAATTCATTGTGTAATGACGGCCGACTGGTCATTACCCACAGCGATGACGCCGTCCGTATAATGCGGCTACCATTGTCATCAATTCCCGACTATGACTTACTCTTGACTAATGGGGGATCTCCAGCAATAATGACGTCGTCTGTCACTAAATGCCTGTCCGATTATCTCGGTGTTGGTGCAGGACACAAGGAGGTGAAGATTAATGATAGGTCGGTGACAACCGACTCCTCATGTAGGGGACTACTGAAGCACTAGTGTGAGGACAGAGACCAATCTGTGGCTTGCCAGGCAAAGTTCGGTTTAATTATGATGGGGATGTTTGTCCATCTATGCAACTACAAATAAGAGTCAACTTCCTGTTACGAGACGCATTTCGTTTTAATGATAGTAAAACACCTTCAATGGTCTGTAATCATTTCTCCCTCCTATCTAAAATCTCACTCTACTTTCCACCAGTCATAGCATGTCATTTAAATCCAGACAATACCACAATCCCACATCACCCTCTCCCCTAACACAGATACTCTCACCACCCAGAATTCCAATATTACTGTTACTTATTCAACTCTCAAAACTCTCCCCTCCAGCAACCATGACTCTACCTCCTGCCCTTCACTCTCGTCTTCCATCTGACTCTACATTCCACTACTTACTCCTTTCAACCACTATTCTGTCATGTTTGCCCTGCCACTCCCCCCTCCCCAATAAACATTTATCACACAAATTTACAATTTCGCCACTATGCCATATCTCGTACATCGAAAATAAATACACTTTAACATAATTTAACAAAAAAATTTAAAAACAGCAAATTGCACATCTGACGTGTGAAAAACGTAAGTATGCACAGTTCAGCAGTGAAAGTGGAGATTAGGAGAAAAGTTGTGATTCGGAAAGAAGAATCTACAGTAGACTACTGCAGGAAACAAATCGACACTGCATGATGTAAGGTGAAAACCAGGAGCGAAAATTTTTCGTAGGTAACTAAACAGTTCTTTACATGTTTTGCTAACGAACTGTTTTAGATCCACATATCGAAAGTTATTCTAAATATCTATGATTACAGACCACTGAAGATGTTTTGCTATCATTAAAACGAAAAGCGTCTGGTAACAAAAAGTCGCCTATTATTAGTAGTCGCACAGAGAGACAAACATCCCTATCATAATTATACAAGCAACTACGGGCATCATGGCGATACAAACAAAAAAATAGTTGTTTGTCCGTTGATATTGATAGGCTTAATATATTTCTCGTAATGCGAAAAGAATACTGGAAAACCATTACACTTAAACAAGTACTTTTTGTTTTTGTTAATCCACATCATTTTACTAGTGACAGTAATTATTAAACAACTAATTATTAAGTATTTGTGTCAACAACAAAATATTCTACAAATTTATTGTTACTAATGCTAATAACTTTTCTAAACTGTAGATTTTCATTTTCTGTTTGAAGAAACGTTTTGGCATATATAGTATGACTGGTCCATATTACTCTTCCATGTGTTTTACACATACCTTTGTATCACTTTTCTCTCAAGTCACTGGAATCTGCTTGCCGCACTTAGCGCAAGTGATTTCTTTTTTACGCGCACATTTTCTGCATATTTTGTGGCACTGTACACGGTTCTTGCTGGTCTTATTGCCTTTGTAGAGGCTGATTTGCCATATCTTCCGCTCTGTAGGTGATTTCAGTGCACTATCTTCTTCCTTTGCCTGATGATTTTACTCTTCTGTTCCTTTCCATTTCCTTGTTTGCTACTGTGCTGTAGCTGACCCATGCACTTATTGCCGCCATGTCCAAGACGTCGTAAAAGACATGCATTGGCCATCTCCTGCGTGCAACCTTTGTAGTATGTTTACGGGTCTTTTGATCTACCACGTCTATCCCATCCTTCGTTGCGGAGTAGAATGCTGCTCTTTCAAGCTTATTGTTTCAAAGAAATGTTCAAATGTTTGTATAGTCTATGGGACTTAACTACGGGTCATCAGTCCCTAAACTTACAAACTACTTATGAACTAATTACGAACTAGGACGGCACAAATATCCATGCCCGAGTGGGGATTCGAACCCCCGACCGTAGTGGCCGTGCAGACCGTGACTGGAGCGCCTTAGTCCCCTCGGCCACCGCGGCCGGCCTTATTGTTTCCTTCCTTCATTACTGCTACTTCACCACGCAGTCTACTTAGAAGAATGAAATTATTATTCTTCTTTCCTTCGTATACAGTCATGGTTTCCGTTATGATGCAGGATTGTGGTGGAGTGTTTTTCAGAATTGGGCTACCTTACTTTTTCGGAGATTTGACGACCGATCTTGTTCATTGTACCAATGAATGAAGTTTTCTTCTCTTTGAGTTTATTAGCACGTTGAGGAGATATAAGTTGCTTGTCGTCACATTTTTCCTTGATTTACAAATGGCTCCATGAAACGACGGACGAAGTACTTGTCAAGTGTCCGTTCTGCCGAGGTATGGGAAAGCATTGCGTATGTACTTTGCCATCACACTGACAGCCAACCACAATTTGAGACCATATTTGCACTGAGTTGTTCGACACGAATTGAGTGAACCTGCATCATCTGCTTGGTAATAATTGCTCGTCTGTGGTTATATTTTCTCTAGGACGGTAAGATCGAATACTGTTTTCAATTAACTATCCACAAATTTCAGATAAAAGAGCGAATTTTTTGGCTGCCAGGCATTCAGCTAGAGTTGATATTTTATCGAAACGGAGAAACCTTGGGAGCGACCAGATATCATCCACCGACATATCTTTTGTACATATGATACGGCCCAGAATACATAGCAGCTATCGGTGTCTCCAGTTCTTTGAGTGACACAGTCCAGACAATGTTTTTCCATACTTTTAGTGCATCTGATTCTGTGTATTTCTTCATGAGACCTAGAAATAAGGCGGCACTAACTAGTAACAGAGGCGTCTACTCGTTGACAATTGTAAGCAATGGGTCCTCCTTCCTTCTTCAGAACGTTCACAGCCGACCTACTTTCAGAAAAAGTGGCGTCTCCCACACGGTTCCGTCCCAAGCAACCATCTTTGTAGACGCTTCCAGCTATGCCTGTTGTGGTGAAACTGTGAAAAAGATGAAAATTTGAAAAATTAATTTAAAAAATGAAAATTAAAAAATCCTTAAAATATTGTCATGAATAGGCACCATTTACTAAACTGACAAGTTCCACAACATTACTAATTGTCGTAGATATGATCTATGGAACGTATATCTAGTCTAATCTAAAACGTGGATCAGCTTATGAATACTCGTCCATTAATCCCTACTCGTACACTATGTATTCACCTTCTTCAGTGAAGTCAGTTTCCGATTCGACTTCAGAATTCTGTAAGAGCTGTAGTACGCCTTCACGAGTTAGTCCACGCTGACGGTACATATTGATAAGCGTGATTCGACGACAAAATATATTACCAGAATGACACGACATAAAGTTGTGGTATCTTAGAAAGTACACGTGCTTAGGTCCAATAATGGGCCATAGGAAGAAAACTAAGTATCTACTTTATACTCTTAATTCCAGAGAACATACTCAGGTTCACATGAAGAAAGGGAGTCGGAGAATATACTTCAGCCGAGTAAGTTCTCAGCGTGCTGTTGCTCACAGCAGAGAACATTCTCCAATTTCATATGAATAAAACTACAGAAGTTTATCACGACCGGAGAACATTCTCCGATTTTTGAAGTGAGCTCTAGCATACTTCGTGCTGAGTAACTTCTATTAAGGTTACGTTTCACTGTGGTTTATAATAAAAATGACAACATTTTTGTTACTTAGAAGTCAAAAACAAGTTCCTTTATACGTGGTCTTCAAGAAATACTAGGGGATCTAGAAACTTAATGAAAATAAAAACATTTTGTTGACGAGTAGCTTTCTTCAGAAAAAACATGTGTGTGTTACTTCAAGCATTTTATATAGTGATAAGAGTGATGTTTCCATTATCGACATAGCCTAGAAATGAAACACAAGTGGATTCAGCTGCGTATTATACCCATTGGTTTGAAGTGTATATGTACAGTTGTAAAAAGCTACATAGAAAATATTGTGTTTTTAAATAGGGTCTATTAGTAAGGTCTTATGATGTTAGTTCCAATTAAAGGGCATCCCAAGTCTTCACAGTTTCTATCGCATAATAAATATTCCTGCAATACCAGGTAGGCCTACTGAAGTATTGTTTCTAACCAAACCGGTTGGCCTATTTAAGATGCGTTTTCTGACTTCGTAATTGTAACTTATGTTATGTTAGAAGTAAGCAGATACGACAGGAAAGTTAATAACTGGTTAATTACATACCTAGCAGCGTGTTTCTTGTAAGAAAATCGCATGGCCTAACGCTTATGAACAGACCATTGAGTGTCACATTTAACAACAAGTAGGCCTATCTCATGTTAGAAAACTCCGACAGCATTCCACGTTATAACAGAGGAATATGTGATGCGTTCTTAAAATTTCGTTCGCAAATTTTGCTAACCCAACTTCAATAACAAAAAAGTTTATCGCGCGACGAAAATTGTGTATCGTCAGGAGAATATATTACCGTAAAAAGTGCACATTTGGTCTTAATAATATGCTCCTTCACTACGAACTAATACCTAAACATAGTACAATTCTTCCTGAACATGTAGATGCCTACTCCATGTTTGTACACTTAATTATTTTCCTGATTGGGCTGGTTTAAAGAAATACACGATTAAACAGTTTTTCTGTGCTGGACTTGACACGCGGAGAACTTACTCGAGAAAGGGGGGGGGGGGGAGCGGGATTGAACTTCCTGCTTAGAGCATATGCTTCAAAGTTTTTATTAATACGAAATTGCGAACTAACTCAGAGTCCGTTCTTTTGCTATGAGACTCTTCTCTGGAGCATGTGCTCTTTTTTATTCATACGACTCAATTAGCAGCAACTCTTCTGCAAGACTGCTGATGGTTCCTGTTTTATTGTTGGATTAGTACATATATTCAGAAGAGAAATTACATTCGGTTCAAATTAACACCATTCGCCGTTCTAGGTATATCGACATAAATGTCAGAGGATTTTTAAATGCTTTTTAAATCCTAATACGTCACAGTAAAGGGGAGAAAAAATCGAGAAAAGTCATAGTATTTCTTTAACGAAGTAAATAAATTGTTTATGAAAACGAAGGAAAAAGTATCGCAGGGGTCATAATTACCCCTTCCGCCATTATAGTGTTTTGGGATACGGAATCCCATATCTGGCATAATAGATTTGTCAAGACTCTTCTATAAAACGACGTATCATACACAGATCTACTAGAATTACAGGTATATTATTTTTACAGTTTTGTCAGATTGGGTATTACGCTCAACTGATACACTTCTTTAATGGTTCAACATAAATGTTTGGCGGTATGTTACTGTGACATGAATTCAAATACCCCTTCCCAGCGACTTTATGCACTATTTGGCATAAATGTTATTCATGTTTTCATGCAGTTGCTCTGTCTGATTTTGTTAAGTTTTGATTAGTTCAAAAACAGTGCCTATATGAAATTATTGTGTCGAGTTATTTCGTATTTAGAACTTCATTTTCCGCAGTGAAAATGGCTAGAGCAAGAGCGATAGTGTCCAAAAAGCATATCACCTGTCAAAAGAAAAGAAACGATGATAAACCAGCAACTTGAAGAATTTTCTCGTCAATATTACTGGAAAATGTGAGTGCACTTAGTTCTGCGAAAACTTCCTCCATATGAAAACAACGTTCCCTGTAAATAATTCAAAAGATCTGCCAGTGAAACGTAATATATTTTGTAAAGGGAAGATAGTTTTTCAACTCATTGATACGAGACGAGTGTACAACACGAGTAGGAAAAGGTGAAATTATGTTGTAGTGCATTACAAGGAAGAATATATATATATATATATATATATATATATATATATATATATATATATATATATATATATATATATATATATAGTTATTTAGGGCTTATTTTGTCGACTTCCCCTCCCCCATCCCCAAACCCAAAAAAATAATAATTCTGGCTATGGCCCATTGTTGATTTGACTGCCCACTTTAGTATGCATTGTTTGTAAATACAGCAGTAATTCTCCAAGCTCTTTTGCAGGAACTGTAAATAATGGATACAAGAAAACAGAGCGTTATAGTGCAAATATTACGTTACGCAATGGATTGCGAGCAATTGGTAAGGGCAGTGACGCCGGTGATTTGTTATGTGGTTTTTAAATTCGTCCAATTGTGTCTTCAAAGTTTCATGCTTACAACTCTGTACTAGGATCTTCAGTTGAAGATGCAGCACATAAGTCAATGCAGGAAGCTGTGAAAGAACCTGTGAAAGCACATGATGAAAACAGTGACTTCATAGCAGCTATTGATGGCACTTTCTTAAGTGGGGTTATGTGGGGTTAGACCACCAACAATGCTATTGTCGCAACAAACAATGTTGACTTTGAAAGGTTATTGATATAGCAATAATGTCCAAATACTGTATATCTGATGTGGAATAAACGTGAAGCTGACTGTGTTGCAAATTATTATTATGATGTTGGTAGCATGGAGATTTCTGGGGGGGGGGGGGGGGGGCAAAAAATTTGTTATTGCTTTTCTATATGTTCGCTATGTCTAGTATCTGGGACTCTGAAGAACTCAACTAAGGTTTGGGAAGTAAACTATATGGGAAGTGTAAATAAAAAGAAATTTTAATGTATGGGATATATGCAGAATAGAATGGATGCCAGGATAAGATTAAGGAAATCAATTATGAAAGTAAGAGTCTAGATGATAGGAAAAACTGTGATGGGCAAGGAAGATGGACTGATTACATGATAGACAACATTCAGAATTTCTTTAGCCTAGAAATCAATCAACATATCGGTAATTTTGAACAAATGTCATATCCTCTATGAACACCCAGAACACGGTTTGTGACCCAAAGGTGAAAATAGCCGGAATAAACACCATAGTTTGTCAGAATTCATAATCGAAGAACTGTACCACCTTCAGAGTTGAAATGTTTGTAAATTTTTTTATTTATTCATTTTTTGTTTATTGCACATTTTTATGACCTGCTGAATAATATTTTTGTAGACCTATGCCATCAAACTACGGTTTTCACAGGTTCTGGGACTTACAAACAACTTAAAATAAAACTTCCTTGTGTGCCAAAATCGAGATTCGAACCTGGGACATTTGCCTCTTACTGGCAAGCGTTCTACTGACTAAGCTAACGACAGACTTCACACTTCCTCCTCACAGCTATATTTCCGACATTACCTCGCCTCCTTCTTGCCAAACTTCACAGTAGTTCTCCTGCGCAGAAAAAATATAATTAAACTTCCCTTAGGCTGTGGCTAGGTCACGTCTCCACCATATCCTTTCTTCCAGGAGTGCTAGTCCTGCAAGGTTAGAAGGAGAATTTCTATGAAGTTAAGAAAGTAGGAGGCGAGGTACTGGCAGAACTAAAACTGTGAAAACAGACCATGACGCGTGCTGGGATAGCTCAGATGGTAGAGCGCTTGACAGCGAATGACAAAGTAGCGGGTTCGAATCCCGGTTCTGGCGTATCACCCGTATCTGTTCTCCATTTTGCCTGATTTATGTAGTGTATTTTTATATTTTCTCCTTTCATCGATTAAATTTAGTATGTCCTGTGATATCTAAGGATTTTTTGTAGGTCTTGCCTTCCTACCTATTTTGTCCCCTGCCATCCATTGCTCCTCTACTGTTTTATTTTTCCCCTTTCTGTCAATTGTTGCCTAAAGCTACCTCTGAAATTCTCAAGAACTTCAGGTTCCTTCACATTATCTAGGTCCCATCTCCTTATTTTCCTTCCATTCTGCAGTTTTTTTCAGTTTCAGCCTACAATTCATGACCAATAAATTATGGTTATAGGTCTACATAAAATGCACAAAATAAACACATCAAACTGTTACCAAACTGTTTTTAAGCTGGCCTAGTAAACGGGAAGATAAAAATAAACATGCTATGCAAATTCCGTTGAAATAATGACGAAGATGTATGTGGTATGATCACCAATTTGCCATCAGTTCAAGTGATTTTTGGTCACCATAAAAGGCACTAGCTTCCTATCGAGCCATTTTGGAATGTTCTTATGAAAAATATTTACTACAAAAGCTTTAGAAATACGATAACAATGCCGCATAAAACAGAACAACAGCTGTCGGTGCCACATAAATAAAAGTAAGAGGTTCATGTGAGCTATGACACTTTTCCCAAAGGACGAAATGACACTTCATTTTACTCTTCAAAACTAAGAGCCCGGTTATCATACGTAACAAATAGAAATCGTTATCTTGTTCCCGAAGTTTCTGTACCTAATCCACGGGACCTGAAAGGTCAATTAGCCCGTACTAGCGATGAAATGACGTTTTATGTGTACACGGCACCTTATGGACAAACCTCCAGCCTACCGACATCACGTGACCTGGCGGTCAATACATGTCGAGAACGATATTTCAGTTCTGCGTATGTGAACACATATTCTGTATATTTATTTTAAACAAACATGCGGGTACAAATGTGGTAAGTATTTTACGTTAATGACTTGGACTTTCAACTTGACCTAACGATTTTATTGCCATGAAAATGACTTAGAGAAAACCAGTCTGAAGAGTTTCCTCACTTGATAACTGCCCACGGCCGAAACCTAGTCTACATCTAAATTCACATCTACATCCATACTAAGCTATCCACCCCATGGTGTGTGGCGGAGGGTACCTTGAGTACCACTATCGGTTCTCCCTCCTATTCCAGTCACGTATTGGTCTCAGAAAGAAAGATTGTCGGTATGCCTCTGTGTGGGCTCTAATCTCTCTAATTTTACCTTCATGATCTATTCGCGAGATATACGTAGAAGGCAGCAATATGCTGCTAGACTCCTCAGTAAACTCCTCAGAAACTTCGACAAAAGTCGGTACCGAGCGACAGAGCGTCTCTCCTGCAAAGTCTTCCGCTGGAGTTTATCGATTATCTCCGTAACTCTTTCTCAATTACCAAAAGATCCTGTAGCGAAGCGCGCTGCTCTCCGTTGGATCTTCTCTACCTCCTCTGTCAACCCCACCTGGTATGAATCCCACACCGGTGAGCAGTATTCAAGCTGTGGGCGAACAAGTGTACTGTAACCTACTTCCTTTGCTTTCGGACTGTATTTCCATAGGATTCTTCCAATGAATCTGTCCGGCATCTGCTTTACCGACGAATGATTTTATATGGTCGTTCCATTTAAAATCACTCCTAATGCCACTCCCAGATAATTATTGAATTAACAGTTTCCAGTTGCTGACATGCTATAGTATAGCTAAATGATACAGGACCTTTCTGTCTATGTATTTGTAGCACATTACACTCGTCTACATTGAGATTCAATTGCCATTCCCTGCACCATGTGTCAGTTCGATGCAGATCCTCCTGCAGTTCAGTACAATTTTCCATTGTTACAACCTCTCTATATACTACAGCATCATCCGCAAAAAGCCTCAGTGAACTTCCGATGTTATCCGTAAGGTCATTTATATATATCTGAATAGCAACTGACGCAGGACACTCCCCTGTGGCACACCTGACATCACTCTTACTTCGGAAGACTTCTCTCCATTGAGAATGACATGCCGCATTCTGTTATCTAGGAATTACTCTATCCAATCACACAATTGGTCTGATAGACCATACGCTCTTACTTGTTCATTAAACGTCTGTGAGGAACTGTATCAAACACCTTGCGGAAGTCAAGAAACACAGCATCTACCTGAGAACCCGTGTCTATGGCCCTCTAAGTCTCGTGGACGAATAGCGCGAGCTGGGTTTCACACGATCGCCTTTTTCGAAACCCATGCTGATTCCTACAGAGCAGATTTCTAGTCTCCAGAAATGTCATTATACTCGAACATAATACACGTTCAAAAATTCTACAACTGACTGACGTGGAAATAAACAATATTTCAGTTAAATGGAGGTGATTAAAAAGTTTTACATGACTGATGCCGAAGATGCATACAAAATCAGAAACACTTATCAACGTTTTTATGTGAGCCGTGTAAAAAATGGTGTTCACATTGAACATTTATAAGGTTCTTGGTAAAACTGTTTGAGTTGCTCCTTCATTTGACATATCATTTATAATTGTAAGTTTATTACAACAAATATTATTAAGCGTTGAAACCTTGGTGTTCAAAATGTTCAAATGTGTGTGAGCTCTTATGCCACCAAACTTCGTGGTTATCAGTCACTAGACTTACACTCTAATTACTTGACTAACTTAAGGTAACTTAAGCTAAGGACAACACAAACACCCATGCCGGAGGGAGGATTCCAATCACCGACCGTAGCGGCCTTGCAGACCGTGACTGGTGCGCCGCAGACCGCTCGGCCACAGCGACCGGCCCGATATTCACTTATAAACACCCTGTATAACGCAGCTTCAGTAGTAAACAACGAGTGTCTTTAGAGCAAGTTTCGAACTAAAGAGGATTTATCATACAATGTAGGCTTTCACGGCCTTCGTCAATTTCACTTAAAATTTCCGAGTTGGCCGGCCGTGGTCGATGGCTAAAACTCTCCTCTAACGTTTCATCTTCAGCTGCGGAAGACATCTTCAGAGGCTAAGTGGCAACTGAGATTGGGCCTCGAGGGAGCGTAGGGGGCGCCACAGTATATCACGTGACGTCGGCTTAACAACTATCTCTGGTAATGCCAACCTTATTACTAGAAGAAAATCGATTGTCAGCGTGCTTGTGCAACGTTGAATTCCAAATCTTGTCTAATTTAACACCTTCCTCCTTTCCTTGCTTGTAAATTTAAATGGCTTCTCTGTATGTGCGAGCATAATAGAAGTTTTTGATAAAACACTAGTCTCGTTAAATTTAATTTGATGGTCGCCCACTTGGTAAGCATGCTCCGCTACGGCCGATTTCTGTGTATATTCCAGGTGACAATTTCTCTTGTGTTCACTTAGACGAGTGTTGACACTTCTTTTCGTAGTTCCGATGCACACTTAGCCACAGCTGCAATGAATTTTATACACACCCGGTGTATCCAAAGGGTGTCGTGCATCTTTTACAGTTCTTTATGTTCCTTTAATTTTCCTGGTAGGTCTGAAAATAGTTTCAACTCCATGTTTGTTCAGCACTTTTACAATGCGAACTGTGACATGACTAATAAAGGGAAGGTACACTTTCCCTTTGCGGGGTTGAGTATCCTTGTTGTTTTTAGTTTTCGTCATGGGGCGAAGAACTCGGTCTATTTCTCTGGTGGAATAACAATGCTTCTTGAAGGTCCTTAGAAGATGTTTGAGCTCATCTTGTAAGTAAACCGGTTCGCAAATTTTATGCGCCCTGTCGACCAAGGTTTTAATCACTCCTCTATTTTGTCTACAGTGTTGGTTGGAGTCTTTATGAAGGTATGCGTAGCCTTCCTGTAAACCTTGTGGCCTAGCGTCCCGTCTTTTCGTTTCATCACAGACACATCAAGAGAATTAAGCAGGTCATTAAGTTCTTTTTCCATTGTAAATTGTATCCTGGGATTGATACTGTTTAGATGTACCAAAAAAGCATTTAATTCCTCTTCGCTTGCGGACTTCGGTTTATTCTTCAGAGATGTTGGGCCGGTCGTCTCCAAGAAACTCCGATGCGGATCGGTATTCACTGGTTGCAAGGTTGCAAGAGGGAACGACCAACTGACGGCGGATAGCGTGTGATGTGGGCACTTCTCACAAGGAAAGTACTTGGGCTCGAACAAACATATCTGTATGAACGTTTGCTTACAGGATCTCAATGTGCTGGTGGGTGTCGATTTTATGCAAAACTTTGCAATCATGCTCTAGATAGCACTGTAAATGTAATTGTAGACGTTATATATTAATGCAGATATCTTAACTATAACTTATGTAATAATCATCGTACATGTTCTCTAGCGTATTGTCATCAAAAGCCGTGATTATAGTTGCAACTGTGACCTTCTTTCCGAAAGACTGTTGGTATTCACTGCCACTGCTTCCATCGCCTCCTCCTGCACTTACCGTTGCACTGCCGCTTGCAATGAGTTGTTCGTCATTATCATCCCTATTATCGTCATTATGTGTTAGTGTTACAACAGTATTTTACTTACGCTCATTTTTCTGTATCATAACAGATACGAGAAAGCATGCGAATGATTCATCTTCTACACTAATACCATCTTCACGAAGTAGGGTTCTTCGGAACTTGATCGCAACCAATCGAAATACATTAGCAGGATTGATTGCCAAAAGCCGCCACCTGTAACGCTTCACCACGCAAATAACGTCACAAAACACAACTTCGGAGGCACACTGCACCGTCCCTACTGGCGAACCGACAGGTCAAAGTGCAATGTGGCAAGGCACAAGGCACAAGGCACAAGGCACAAGGCCTGTAACGGACGACTGCAGAGTTTTGCAAATGCGGGAGTATCACTAGTGCAATAAGGGACCTTTACATTATCTCTCATACGATTTAGGTGTCTACGTGTTTGATCGAGCCCTAGTACCTTCCTTGTCAGTCGAAAATTTGTAACTTGAGCATTGCTTTTACTGTATTCTTGTAACACGCCATATTAATGTGGAAGTGACCGGACACAAGCTACCGATCTATTTTCTGTACCATTTACAGTTCTCCAGGACGCGCCGCAATTTCTCCGGCGCTATGATTAATTTTCTGTTCGACGAGCATCCGTTCCTCTGAAGGATATATTTTGCCGAGCCCCGTGCAATTGAATTCGTCGTTGGGAATTGCAGCACTAAATCCCATGTCTGTGTAGTTCGCCGGCTGCCTGCCGCGGCCGCCTAGTTCCTTTGATTTCCGCCGCGGGCGGCATTCAAGACGTCCGGGGGCAGCGGAAGCGATATCAATGGGGCCGGCGGAAGACGCGAGGGAACAAGGCCGGGAATTACTCCTAGCCGGCCCACTTGATCGAGTTAATAAAAGGAGATTCCGATGAAAAGAAAGTAATTGAAGGAAAAAGAGCTATAGCCGCGCGCGCGCGCCGAAGGAGGACGTGGATGGGAGCGGCGCGGGGTCTCGCGAAGCCCCGGGGCTGAGGAGGAGATGGGCTGGAAGGGGTGGAAGGGGAGGGAAGCGGCAGTAATAAAGGAACGCGGGCAGCGGGGCAGACAGCGGGGCCCCAGAAGCGATCTGCGGCAGGCGGAGACTCCGGAAGGGCACAGTGGTGGTCGTGTTGCAGGTGGCGACCGCGGATGCCGGAAGTCGGCGCCTGGAGGACCTTTAAGAATTCGGCTCTGGGCTCCGCCAGCTTAATGAATATATCCACCGCCATGACTACGTCAGAAATATTCCGTCCCGAGAAAAGGGAGTTCCCGGAAAATACTGTCGCTGCAGGATTATTAGGGACTCAAGTTTTGTCGAACAGTATAAGAGGAATTTCCTGTCCTTTCACAGCTAAGGTAAATTTTTTAAGGACTTTATAGTCATTTATCCGAAATATTGTTTACTAGCTTAAACACGAAGCACAGCTCGCGTGTTGGTTGATTATGATAGCTAAGCTATCTTTCAGTAGTGTGCTATGAAAGATGAGATGGCATTCAACAATAATGATTGTAATAATATCACAGATAGATCACTTGATCTAATGCGCATAACATCAAATTGATTTTTATTTAAAGAGATGTATTAAAAGAAATTTGTTATTCACTGCTTTATTTTTTTATTCTTATATTCCCTTATTCGTATGTTTATCCTTACAGAGAAAGAGCTGAAGTCATTGTACCACGCATAGACCAAAGTTATGGTCTGTGGCATCACGTTTCCCTGTATGTAACCTTATTGCTATAGAGTCACAAACTTCATCTCTGGCCTTCACTCCGAATTTTTTAATAATGTGACGACTTTCAACAACCATATCGTCCACCCTCTTACAGCTGTTCACATGGAACTGCTATGGTGTATAACGGGAGACTTCGGACAAGAATTACACAAAAACCATACGTTTGCGTTCTGTAGTTTTCATTGCAGAGCGAAATATTAACACACACACAGATGTAGAGTTTTATATACTCCGACAACTTTCCATCCCAATACACTCCACCTTTTATCACTGTCAACCCTCAAGCAACAATGCAACCAATAAAACCAGTATCAAAGAGTAAATATGATTTTCAAAGAGTAATTATTGTTCCGCATTTTGCATTATATTCTTGAAATTACTAAATATCTATAAGATCGCTATAAAACCGTGCCTAAAACCTTCCTCAGGTATAAGTTAGTAACTATACAAGTATTTAAGTCTCTGTGTCTTATCGTTCGGACAAGATAAGCGTACACTGAACAGATATTCACATTAACATATATAGATAAATGGCTATCCGATCGCCATAAAACCATGCCTAAAGCCTTCCCCGGGTTGACATTAGTAACTGTACAGATTTTTAGCTCTTTATGTCTTGTGGTTCAGACGTGATAAACATACACCGAACAGACATTCACATTTATAGATATTCATTTCCACACTCATGTTTCGGTCTTAAGCCATTATCAAGTGATAAAATTCTTCAGACAGGTTTTTACTAAGCCAGTGTTATGATGATAAAATCGTCAGGACAAGTTGATAAGTTCTAACGATTTTATTGGCATGACAGTGACTTAGTGAACACTTGTGTCAAGAGTTTTATTACTTGTCAAGCAAAGCTTAACTGTACATACGACGTCTTTCTCTTCGAATTATTTGTTTCAGAAGTGTAATTTTACTTTAAAGACACAACCCCTCTAACACGCCTGCAATAAATTAATTTTACGTTTTGAGGATGTTATGCTGAACATGGAACTTTCTATTGCACTCATTAAAATAAAATCATTTGTGACAATCACATTTGCCACTATAACAACTGTTCCGAAGAAACTACCTTAACAATTCCTTTTTAAATAATAGAAAAACTAATGTGCTCACACCTTCACCATGTTTGAGAGATTTCCACCACATAACAAAACAGTAGGTAAATAAATATATTACTGCAGTCAACTTCAGAAACGAATGGATTTTGCACATCTATGAGTTATATGTGGCCATAATACAACAAAAATGTCAATTACTATTACTAAGTGGTGGGGGTTGGGAGGGGGGAGGGAAGTGGCAGTAATAAAGGAGAGCCCACAGCGGGGCAGACAGAGGGGATCCAGAAGCGATTTGCGGCAAGCAGCGACTCCGGAAGGCGGTCGCAGCGGGCACAGTGGTGTTCGTGTTGCAGGTGGCGACGGCAGATGCTGGAAGTCGGCACCCGGAGGACCTTTAAGAATTCTGCCCTGGGCGATGTCAGATTAAGGAATACATCCACCACCGGGCCTACGTCACAGATATTCCGTCCCGGGATAAGGGGGATCCCGGAAAATACTGTCGGTGCAAGATTATTAGGGACTCAAGTTTTGGCGAACAGTATAAAAGGAATTTCCTGTCCTTTCACAGCTAAGAGAATTTTTTAAGGACTTTATCGTCATTTGTTCGAAATATTGTTTATTTCCACGCCCAGGTTTAGGGCCTTGGGCCATTATCAAGCGATAAAATTCTTCAGACAGGTGTTTTACTAAGCCATTGTCATGACGATAAAATCGTTACGACAAGCTGATAAGTTCTAACGATTTTATTGCCATGACAGTGACTTAGTAAACACCTGTGTCAAGAGTTTTATCACTTGTCAAGCAGAGCTCAACTGTACATACGACGTCTTTCTCTTCGAATTATTTGTTTCGGAAATGTAATTTTACTTTAAAGACACAACCCTTCAAACACGCCTGCAATAACGTAAATTTTAAGTTTTGAGGATGGTATGCTGAACATGGAACTTACTATTGCACTCATTAAAATAAAATCCTTTGTGACAATCACATTTTGCCACTATAACAACTGTTCCTTTTATAAATAACAGAAAAACTAATGTGCTCACACCTTCACCATGTTTGACAGTTTTCTACCCATACGAAAAAAGGAGGTAAATAAATATGTTACTGCAGTCAACTTCAGAAACGAATAGATTTTGCACATCCTTGAGTTATATGTGGCCAAAGAGGGTGGTTTCCTAAATGTATCCCATAATATATAAAAAATGTCAATTACTAGTACTGAGTGGTGGGGGATTGATAGGGGGGGGAGGGAAACGGCAGTAATAAAGGAAAGCACACAGCGGGGCAGACAGCAGGGCCCCAGAAGCTATCTGTGGCAGGCTGGGACTACGGAAGGCGGTCGCGTCAGGCACAGTGGTGGTCGTGTTGCAGGTGGCGACGGTGGATGCCAGAAGTCGGTGCCCGGTGGACCTTTAAGAATTCGGCTCTGGACGCCGCCAGCTTAATGAATACATCCACCACCATGCCTACATCAGAGATATTCTATCCCGGGAAAAGGGGGTTCCCGGAAAATACTGTCGGTGCAGGATTATTAGGGACTCAAGTTTTGTCGAACAGTATAACAGGATTTTCCTGTCCTTTCACAGCTAAGATAAATTTTTTAAAGACTTTATAGTCATTTGTCCGAAATATTGTATATTTCCACACCCAGGTTTCGGTCTTAAGCCATTATCAAGCGATAAGATTCAAAGAGGTTTTTACGAAGCCAGTGTTATGACGGTAAAATCGTCAGGACAAGTTGATGAGTTCTAACGATTTTATTGCCATGACAGTGACTTAGTAAACACCTGTGTCAAGAGTTTTATCACTTGTCAAGCAGAGCTCAACTGTACATATGACGTCTTTCTCTTCAAATTATTTGTTTCAGAAGTGTAATTTTACTTTGAAGACACAACCCCTCTAACACGCCTGCAATAAATTAATTTTACGTTTTGAGGATGTTATGCTGAACATGGAACTTTCTATTGCACTCATTAAAATAAAATCATTTGTGACAATCACATTTGCCACTATAACAACCGTTCAGAAGAAACTACCTTAACAATTCCTTTTATAAATAACAGAAAAACTAATGTGCTCACACCATCACCATGTTTGACAGTTTTCCACCCATAACAAAAAAGTAGGTAAATAAATATGTTACTGCAATCAACTTCAGAAACTAATGGATTTTGCACATCTTTGAGTTATATGTGACCAAAGAGGATGGTTTCCTTATTGTATCCCATAATATAACAAAAATGTCAATTACTATTGTTGAGTGGTGGGGGGTTGGGAGAGGGGGAAGGAAGCAGCAGTAATAAAGCGGGGCAGACAGCGGGGCTCCAGAAGTGATCTGCAGAAGGCGGCGACTCCGGAGGGTGGTTGCGGCAGACACAGTGGTGGTCACGTTGCAGGTGGCGACGGCGGATGCCGGAAGTCCGCCCAGAGGACCTTTAAGAATTCGGCCCTGGGCGCCGCCAGCTTAATTAATACATCCACCGACGTGCCTGTGTCAGAGATATACCATCCTGGGATAAGTGGGGTTGTCTGAAAATACTGTCGGTGTAGGATTCTTATGGACTCAAGTTTCGTCGAACAGTATAACAGGAATTTCCTGACCTTTCACAGCTAAGAGAATATTTTAAGTGCTTTATCGTCATTTGTTCGAAATATTGTTTATTTCCACGCCCAGGATTAGGGCTTTGGGCCATTATCAAGCGATAAAATTCTTCAGACAGGTGTTTTACGAAGCCACTGTCGTGACGATAAAATCGTTAGGACAAGCTGATAAGCTCTAACGATTTTATTGCCATGACAGTTATTATTAAACACCTGTGTGATTAGTTTTATCACTTGATAATGGCCTAAGGCCGAAACCTACAAGTCAAATGGCGGTGAATTCCTTTAAAAAGTTTTATATGAGAAATGCCCAAGAAGCATACAAATTATAAGACAAATTGATACGTAAATTGCGGGATAAAAGGAGGAAAAGATGGGGTAATTTTTAAAGTTCAATAAAGTTAATTATTTGAAAGTGAACACAAGGTTTCCAACTTTTCTTTCTGCATTTTATTTACCTTAAAGAACCACAGAGAGTCATTTAGACCGGTCAGATATTTTTTTTGCGTTCCATGTCCTTAAAGGCGCAACAGTCGCTTTTTTTATGCGCTTAGCTTATCGGTACTTTCTTTAATTGTTGTGTTCTTGTTCCCTCTCTTTCTTTTCTTTTCACCTCCTTTCGTAGCTGACTAGACATACTGTGCTGCCGTAGTCTGACAGTAGGTTTTTGTGCTCTGCAGAGGTTTAGCTACCCTCATTATTATGACGCGTCGGTATTTTCGTTCAGATGAAGAATTACTGAAATATTTGAATAGTTTACCAGAAGAAGATTCCGAAGGAGAAGTTATTTTTGAATGTGATGAGTTGGATGATAATGATGATACAGAATTTCAACCTGACGGTACAAAACAAGGCGAATCGTCAAGTTCGGAAAATGAAGATTCGGAACCTCAATAAAAACATGCAAATAACCCAGCGCTTACTGGTTTGATTCCCGAGCATAACAAATTCGTACTCGCAGCCGAGCAAGAAAACGTAAAGAATCGCATCCAGCAGTCGGTAGTGAAGAAACTGCGGCCGATGGATGTGCATCAGGCCATGCACCTGGAAGATTATGGTGTCACAATGTCTAGAAACTCCAGGGCCAGCGGACAATGCTAAGAAACTTACAGTCAGAGGAAGTTACTTGAGTGCATGGCGTCTATTGATAGACTAATAGCTTCGCAGCGGTTACCCCAATCTAGAAATCATTTGTAGACAACTGTATCCGGAACTATAAACCAGCTGCATTTATAACCATAGATGAGGAACTCTATCCTTGCTAAGGTCGCAAACTAAAAATCTGTGTGTGCAATGCAAGAAATACGTATGTGGTCCTTGTGCTTGAAGTGTTCAGTACGTGTGAGCAAAGTGCATTGTCCAAGATAGTAAACTTATATTAAAACATTTCATAGAAATAAATTAATTTGTTTTGAATTATGTATTTATTTGCATTTCTAAATTCAATTTCAAATACATTTTCGACGATGTATTCTTTACCTTGATCCAATTTTTAATTAAATAATAATTTTATGGCGTAAATATTTTTTACGCCTAGCATGTTGATAGGATAAACAAAATTCCCTAGCGACATTTAAAAAATAAATAAATAAATAAACATAAAAAGAATTAAACTACATTAATTCAACACAAAAAAGTCACCGTTCAAAATGACCGGTAGCGGTCCTTCTAGGTAGTTCGCTAATGCTGGTCCTCCTAGTGTTAAGGACAGTCAAGAGAAGTCCCTCGTTGTTCCTCTGTTATATAATTCTTGTGTTCGGAAAGAATGAGGGAATACTAAAGCAGTGGGCGCTGAAATTTAAACGAGAAATCTGGAACCGTAAATTGAAGTAAATATTTTCTGCCGCCCCCCCCCCCCCCTTCCACTGCCAAATGCAAGAACGGCGTTGATCAAAATCGGTAAATGAACCACCGCCTCTGTAATTCCCGCGAGGTGTAGAGGTTGCGTACTGCCTTGGGAATGTGAAGGTCGCGAGTTCGAATCCAGTAAGTTGTATTTTTTTTAAACACTACTTTCTAGCTGTTTGTTAGTCCATGGTTTTGGATTTTGACATTTCGTGCTACAGGGTTTGTTTTAACTTGATAATGGCACCACCTCCTTGGTTGTATATTATTGGCTTTTCAGAATCCTATAATTGGTTACAGGATGTAACATCAGAAAGAGAGGGAGACGGGGCTTTTGAGCCCTTGCAGATATTCTGTTACCTATTTCGAGTCTGTTTCTGCTGTTTCGTTGGAGATAATGTCTGTATTTATCAGATTTTCTGTTATACAGTGACCTTAAAAGTATCTACAGAATAACGTTCTTGGTAATATTTACCAATGTAGGAAAGGTCTACGGCGCATTATGTCGGGGCGGAAAGCGATAATATTGTACCAATTTCAGAGATGGATATGCAGACAGAAAATACTGTAATAGCATTATTTTCTATGAGATACATACCTGTCTTTCTTATTAAACAACTGCCAACTGTCGTAATTACGAGAACATCGTAAAATAACGTATTAACATTGGGGCCCCGCGCGAGTAGCCGAGCGGTCTGGAGCGGTATGTTGTGATCGCGTGGACTCCCGTGTCGGGGGTTCGATTCCTCCCTCGGGCATGGATGTTTGTGTTGTCTTCAGTGTAAGTTAGTTTATACATAGTTTGCAAGTTTAGGACTGATGACTCGGTAGTTGAGTCTCTTAACAAGCATTATTAACATTCGACACGTTTCACGAGACTTATTTTTTTACAAACTTATTAGGCTTGTATGAACATAGATTTATGGCGTTTCTTTAACTCTGTGGGTCACACCACCAGGCTCCTACGTCTGGGCCACACCATATGCCTCAGAGGCCCAGAGGCCTACACGATACATAATAATGGATAATTGCTTAAAAAATTAAATGTCATGATAAGGATGAAGGTATAATACATTAAATAACCTTGAATAACAAAAGAAATATATATTTCCTCAAAAGATCACAAAACAAAATAAGAAAAGTCTCGTAAATTGAACAATAATAGTTTAAACTTTATATAACGTAAAAAGTCCTTCATATTCGAAAACCACGTACAATTAATAATGTTAAAACTAAAATCGGTATCACAAAATTCATCGGAACTTTCTCATTTTTTAACGGTACAATTTGGACAATTTTTTTGTGCTGCTGACCACACACTGGCAACTTACAGAATCACACTGCATTTTTCATTTCGTTCGTTTTTTGTAGTTTCAAATTTTACAGTAAGTTCGTTTGGGAATAAAAAAAATGTTCAAATGTTTGTAGAACTTATGGGACTTAACTACGGGGTCATCAGTCCCTAACCTTACAAACTAATTATGAACTAGCTAAGACTAAGGACGGCACAAATATCCATGCTCGAGGGGGGATTCGAACCCCCGACCGTAGTAGCCGTGCAGACCGTGACTGAAGCGCCTCAGTCCCGTCGGCCAGCGCAGCCGGCTTTTGGGAATAGCTCCTTGCTCAATTTCTACACGAGCTGCCTCTGCAGGTGGAGTCATGTTTAGGCATCTATAAATACTGTACCGTAGGTCACGG
Source organism: Locusta migratoria (assembly GCA_026315105.1). NCBI lineage: Eukaryota > Metazoa > Arthropoda > Insecta > Orthoptera > Acrididae > Locusta > Locusta migratoria. The sequence goes on along the minus strand of CM048750.1, from coordinate 381,452,122 downwards.
GGAATTGGTGTGTCAAACGTAGCCTTCATCCAAGTTTCTGTAAGGTGTTCAGAAAGCGTAAACATAAACTCAAATCGGGAAAATGGTTTTCTTCGACCCGTTGTGTCTCCCTTTCCGTTGGGGGTCTCGGAGGCCTATTTGTTTACCTGAACGGGGCGACAGGGGCGGAAATGTTGTGCACGCTACACTAACTCAGAGACAACTAACTAGAGGAGGCTTACATGCGAGTCACGTCGCGTCCAGCTGTATTGGAGCGGGATTAGACACGCCTGAGTGAGCATCTGAGCCTCAGAGGCCTATGGTCTGGTACAAACATGGCGGACACCGGCCGGTTGGCCACTCTCTCCCGATATAGGCTCTCTGCGTTACCTCTTTGCCTTGCTTCGCGCGCCAGCCAATCAGAAGAAGAAGACTCCGATAGATATGCCGCCGAACCATGTGGTTCAAACCCACCTGCGACCATCGAAATTTAGATTTCCCGTGAACTGCGGTGGAGTGGCAGAGCGCACTAAGGCGCCTTGCTGCGGAGCACGCGGTTGCTCCCACGTCGGACATGGGTGTTTGTGTTGTCCAAATGATCAAATGTTTGTATAGCTTTTGGGACTTAACTACGGGGTCATCAGTCCCTAAACTTACAAACTACTTATGAACTAACTAATCCTAAGGACGGCACAAATATCCATGCCCGAGGGGGGATTCGAAGCCCCGACCGTAGTGGCCGTGCAGACCGTGACTGGAGCGCCTCAGTCCCCTCGGCCACCGCGGCCGGCCAGTCACTATAGCGGTGGACTCCAGTCTACGAGGCAATTGAAGAGTATGAGGCAGAGCTAGGTGTGCTACTGTTCCAGGCGAACCGTCAACACCGAGCCAGAAGTCTACATTAGCACAAGCCGGAAAACTACTATTGACATGTATTGCAGAACTGTTTTGTGCTACCACAAGCGCAACACTTAAAGTTGATGTCATCTTTAATAGTAATAAAAGTGTAAGTGAACTAATCACTCTTTCAGTTGCAAACATTGACCACAATCCTTGCTAGCTACAGCTCACCTCCCGAACCTACCGTTCGCAGTAGCGCATCCCGAAGACACAAACTTAGTAATTTTTATTCCGGCAGTATACTGTCACATAGCTTAAACCACATCAGTCTGTAACAGATGTGCTATTAGATCAACCAGTGACTTGTGATAGGAATGTCACGGAGTGTGGAACACTTTCGTATTTTGTATAAATCCATCTACAACTCAAGTCCTATTAACCCAATGCTATATGAATGCAACACGAGTACCCATGTAACTGAGGATGTACAAATCCAATTTCTTTTCATTAACGCTTCTCACCGTGTCATTTTCGTTATACGCCTGTGTCACAGTTACTTCGCCCATTTCATAACACTGACCTACGATGACATAATGATATCGTCACTCGTGACGAAATGTATGTATCTCGTCCCTCCACTGATCTTTTACTCTGGCTTTTATACCATCGGCACCACGTATTTCTGTAGCAGGAGTAAGTAGTATTTGGTGATTTTACGATCATCCTGCATTTCCAGTTCCCTGCATATATAAGTAGATCTTGTTCTGGCAACAGAGGCTGCTGCAAGATGTTCTGCATTGATCTTGCAGCTGACATTTTCATCCACGGTCTGCATTAGCGGATGATGCAGCTTTTCTCCACTCTTGAAATAGCACACACCAACACCTAGGTTACCCTGGTGAAGGAACACGCACCGTTGGAGCAGTAATAATTTCTTGGTGCTGGTATTTAATTACCTGTACTAAAACGCGCTCAGAAGTACACATAACACCCCTAAAATGTTATTTCCATTCTGCAGCTCTTCTTGGCAGAGTAAAACTGTATGCTGAATTGGGATTTGAACCCAGAAACTTTCGGGGATTAGTTCACTACAAAGTTAACTTAATTTTTTTTAAACTTTTTTACCACGAGGAATCCAGACTATCAACTGAGATATCCCGGCACACTACACAGTCCATCACCACAACTTGATTTCCGTCAGTATGCCTCCAACCATCCAAATTTCATAGAAGTTCTGCAGACCTTGAAAAATCGTGAAAGATAGAACTGTACAGCCGTAGCGTAGCCACAACCTTGGATATGTTTCCGGAATAAAATTGTCACTTTGTAGCGGCCGAGCGGGAGTGGACGAGCGCTCTAAAAAATGTTCAAATGTTTGTCTAGTCTATGGGACTTAACTACGGGGTCATCAGTCCCTAGACTTACAAAATACTTACTAACTAGGACGGCACAAATATCCATGCCCGAGGGGGATTCGAATCCCCGACCGTAGTGGTCGTGCAGAGCGTGGATGGACGCCTTAGTCCACTCGGCCACCGCGGCCGGCAACGAGCGCTCTAAGGCGCCTTGCTGCGGAGAGAGAGGCTGCTCTCTGTCGGAAGTTCGAGTCCTCCCTCGGTCATGGGTGTACGAATTGTCTTTAACATAAGTTGGTTTAAGTAGTTTGTAAGTCTAGGGATTGATGACCACTGCTGTTTGGTCCCATAGCTTTACAAACATTTGAACTCTGCAGCGGAGTGTGTGTTGACATGAAACTTCCTAGGAGATTAAGTAAGAGGTAATATACTGGCGAAACTAAAGATTTGAGGATGGATAGTAAGGCGTTCCAACGTAGCTCAACTCGTGCAGTGAGTGCCGACGAATAGCAAAAGTCCTGCGTTCGAATCCCAGTCGTGCATACGGTTCCAATCTTCCGGGACGTTTCGTATCAGCGCATAGTCCGCTGCAGAATGAAATTTACATTCTGGAAACATCCCCCAAATTATGCTAAACCATATCTCCAAAATATCCTTTCGTCTAGAAATGCTAGTCCTGCAAGGTTTGCGGGAGAACTTCTTTGACGCAAATAAAGCTGTGAAGACAGACAATGAGATGCGCCTGGATAGCTCAGTTTGTGGAGTGCCTACGCGTGAAAGGCAAAAGCCCTTGGTTCGAATTCCAGTCCGCAACGCTACTTTAATCCGTCAGCAAGTTACACCTAAACCATCCGGATCACGATTGATGATATATTGTTGACGGCAACCTGCAGGCTTTTATATCACGTGTACTGTTTTTATTTATTATTACTTCCATTTGTGGATGGAACTCATGGTTAGTTGGGGCGAAATTGAGTCAATTTACACAGGTTGACAGCCAAGATCGCGTTTTATTCATTCGTATGGCCGGTTTCGACGTGTCTTAGACGTCATCTTCTGATCTACTGTACATCTCGATGTTGCATCGCATGTAGGCCCTAGCTACTACTGAGATATTTGTAATAAGAAGGAGTAGCTAAGGCCTACGTGTGATGTAACATCGAGATGTACACGTCGAAACCGGCCATTCGAATGAATAAAACGCGATCTTTTCTGGCAACCTGAGTAACTTGCATTTATGTTCAAGCATGCACTTCTCATGGTGCCTCCCATGTTCAACCCGTCTAAAAAACATCGAATGTTGGTAGAGCTTATGTGACTTAACTATGGGGTCATCAGTCCTTAAACTTACAAACTAATTATGAACTATCTTATACTCAAGACAGCACAAACATCCATGCCAAAGGGGGGATTCGAACCCCCGACCACAGCGGCCGTGCGGACCGTGACTGGTTCACCGCAGACCGCTCGGCCACTGCGACCGGCCCAACCCCTTTAAGCCGAACGTAATGTAGTAATGATACACCCAAACGTGAGGAACAATACCGATCTACAGGAAAACACATCTGTTCTAATCATAAACATAAAGCGACGCGTTCCTCCTTCATATGCAATGTGTATGACGCCTATATTCAAATTTCATCTGTGCACGAGTAATCTATGTCGCTCACAGATTAGAGGCGTTTTTAATCCCACCTGCTTTGTGCTATTTCGCTTAAATGCTAATAGCGTGCGTCTCGAAATCCGGTGAGCACTTCGTCCCAAATGGACGTGTGTTACGTGGCGTGTTCATGGTACTACGGATTTAGTGGCCATTAGTGGAAATTGAAAGTGTACGACTAGCGTGTTTGCCTGCCGACGAGGAAAGCTTTTCCCACAGCTGTACTTCCCAGTAATGGGGAGCGTGTGATTTACCTACCCCAGACAGTGAACAGAAAATGGAACACTAAGTAGCACTACCCGCATTCGATAGTGTTCTCTTCCTATGAGAAGGAAGTCCATCTCTCATGTGAGAAGGTCGTTTTGGAAACAATGGACACACTTCTTCAAGCAGCTGGTTGGATGAAATGTAGAAAATCTCTGACTCAGACAACGTTTCAATAAATAAATAAATAAATAAATAAATAAATAAAAAAGATACTCTGCCCAGCGCTTCTGGTATGGGGGGGGGGGTGGATTTTAATGAGTATCTCTACGTTCAAATCGATCGGGGTGGCTCATTGGTAACACACTAGACTCGTATTCCAGACGACGGTGGTTCAAACCCACCTGCGGCCATCGAAATTTAGATTTCCCGTGAACTGCGGTGGAGTGGCAGAGCGCACTAAGGCGCCTTGCTGCGGAGCACGCGGTTGCTCCCCGTCATAGGTTTGAGTCCCACGTCGGACATGGGTGTTTGTGTTGTCCAAATGTTCAAATGTTTGTTAAGCTTATGGGACTTAACTACGGGGTTATCAGTCCCTAAACTTACAAACTACTTATCAACTAGCTTATCCTAAGGACGGCACAAATATCCATGCCCGAGGGGGGATTCGAACCCCCGACCGTAGTGGCCGTGCAAACCGTGACTGAAGCGCCTCAGTCCCCTCGGCCACCGCGGCCGGCTTGTGTTGTCCATAGGTTATTTTAAGTTAGTTTATATAGCTTTTCATCTAGGAACTAATAACCACAACAGTTCCATCCCATAGATTTACGAACATTGCAACATTTTGTTTCCCGTGATTTCACTAACTACCCCCAGGCAAAGAATACCGCAATTTTTTTTCTCGTCTCTAATGAGCACATTCTCGACGGGACGTTAAAACTCAAATTTCTTTCCTTTATTCCTTTTTTGTGTGACTGTTGAAATTAATTGAGAAACAACCAAATGGCATTTTTTTATGTTGCTAAACATTATGAACATTAGTCTTTCTTACCGTTTTGAAAACCTCGACAAACTTAGAAATGCGAGGGTAAGTAAATTATTATCCGCAAAGTAGATATAAAATTGTATTGTAATCAAATATGAAACTTACAATAGCATACTTTTTCATACATATTCTATCGCCGTACAAGCTTCCTGATGCCCTCATAAAAGGATGTTCTCGGTTGAGCTGCGGGCCAGGAATGCACCACTTCTTTCACTGCTTCGTCCGAGTCAAATCGACGGCCCCTTAATGCCTGTTTGAGTGGACCAAACAAGTATTACTCAGAAGGGGCAAGATCGGGACTATATGGTGGCTGATCCTTTACTTCAAATTTGAGTTTTTGGAGCGTCTCATCAGTGTGGGCAGCAGTATGCGGACGGGCATTGTCCTACAACAACACGACACCTTTTCACAGAAATCCTCGGCGATTGCTTCGAATTGCAGTCTTTAGCCTGCCAGGAAGCATCTCACTGTCACGTACACGGTTTACTGTTGTGCCCCTTTCCCCATATTTTCCAGTACTGGACCTCGTGCGTCTCCAAAAAACCTTAAGGATCGGTTTCCCTGCGGATGGTTGGGCCTTGAACTTTTTCTTGCACGGCTAATTTGGATGTTTCCATTCCATACTCTGCCACTTACTTTCCGGCTCGTAATGGTGGATCCATTTTTCGTCACCAGTAAAGATCCTGTCTCAGAAGGTGTCCATTTCGTTACCACAACGATCCAAATGTTTTTTGGAGATGTCCAAGCGCGTATGTTTATGCAACGAACTTTAGTGTAATACCCAATTTCTTGTGCAGTTTGTTTAATTATGTCCATTTTTTCTGTGTAGTCTTGTTTGCTCATTCGTGTTCTGATTAATCGGTGTAGTAGAAATCTGAAACTTGCTTCGTTCTGGGTTACTGGATGATTGAACTGGTTTTGAATCTCAGTGCTGGTCATTGTGGGCTTCCTGTACATTGTGAATTCATGTTTGTAGTTTCTGTTATGAATGGTGAGATCTAAGAAGTATAGTTTACCATCTGCTTGTGTTTCAATAGTGAACTTCATTTGTGGGTGTATTGTGTTTATGTCATTGTGAAGATCTTTTATTCGGGAGTGTGGTTCATCTATCAGGCATATTATATCATCCACATATCTATACCACTATTTTATGTTGTACTGTTTTGGTTTGACAATTTTGTCAAATATTTGGTTTTATATGTGGTCCATGAATATGTCTGCTAGAAGGCCACTGATTGGGGATCCCATGGGCAATCCTTCCTGTTGGGAGTAAAATTTTTTGTTGATGATGAAGTAATTTTTTTCAGTGATGAGTTTCAGTATGGTTATTATTTCTTGTATGTATGTTGTGGGCACGTCTCCTTATAGTTGCAGTTGTCAGGTGTCTTTCTATTATGGTGATGGTTTCTGCAATTGGGATGTTTGTGTACATGGAAGTTGTGTCAAATGATATTAATGTTGCTGTATTTGGTATGTTTTCATTTTTTATCCTATTAGGTTACTTGAGTTCTTTAGGTTTCTGTTATCTGTGTATTTGTATATTGTTTGTAATAATGTGTGTGTCTGTTTGGCTAATGCTGGTGCATTGATGATGCTAATCAGAGGGCGTACAGGGAGTTTGGCTTGTGAGCTTTGGGTAATGTTTTCGGAATTGGGGCTTCTACCATTCCTTTTTATTTGTTTGTCTGTGAAAGTTGTTTCTATTGTTTTCAGTGTTTTCTGTACGTTACTTTGATACCGGTTTGTTGGATCACTCGTTAGTTCTGTAATGTTGTTGTTTTGTATGAATTTTAATGTTTTGTCAAAGTATTCCTTTTGTTTCATGGGACTTGTGATTATGACATTTTCTTGTGTTAATTTTTGTTGTAATTTTCTGTAGGTTTTTCCTTCTTCTGTCTTAGTGTTTTGCTTTATGGCGGTTTTATTCTTCTTGATTATGAGTTTTTGTTTCTTCAGCAACTAGTTCTCTTGTTAAGTTTGGATTGAATTCTGTTGTGTTAAGTCTTTCATGTTGTTTAATACCTCTGTTTAACACACACACACACACACACACACACACACACACACGCACACAACAAAACATACATAAATATAGATCCACAGACAATGCAAGTATCAAAACCATCAAAAAAAAAAAAAAAAAAAAAAAAAAAAAAAAAAAAAAAAAAAAAAACGCGCCCCAAATCACAGACACACCACACAAACAAATGCAACACCATATAGCCACCACAACAAGAAAAATGGCGATGTAAACAGTGCTGTTTCACAGCAAAAATCGCACTGAAGACCATAAAACATAACAACACGGCACAAACAACAAGCAGCAACACTACAGCTCAAATGTAAGTAAGTCAAAACAGCCACATAGAAAAAAAAATCAATATAATTACCAGGTTAATGTAGGCCTACAATACATCAATCAGTTTTCGTAAACAAAAACGCCTTGTTGTTTGCAGATGACAGGCTGTCAAAACTTGTCATTCCAGAATTAATGCACATGCTAATCCTGCTAATGACACAGTGTAAGAACCTTGAGTAAATTAGGCCTAAAACATCTTACAAAATTGTCAAACCAAACAACTTGTACAAATGATTGTATGACCGAATTATGTAACATGTTATTATAGAAAATAAACACCAGAAACCCACGGAATATGGCACAATAAGTGTCGAAACTAGTTTGGGTATTTAAAAAAAGTGCTTTGAATAAGGCGGAATCAACCACAAATTGAAAGATGTGTGGAATCATATAGATTCACGATACCTACAAAAACTGATTGATAGTATACTCCGAGATTGTGAGGCAGTGATTAAATCCAAAGGAGGATATTTTGATGAAAGAAAAATATAATGACTCTGACTGGATTACATATGTCATAGTTAATATAATTATATTTTGTGAGAAGTAACGATTGATTTGTATTGTAAATCTGAAATATCGGGGTGTATTGAAATTAATGAGCTGTAGTGTATATATGAAAGATTATACATTCAATTGACATTAACGAGACGTCAGCATGTTCTTCAGAAACGACTGGCAGTGAACCATGTCGGCCTACACATTCAAGGTCCACATCGATATCCGGGTAAAATATGAGGCTCTACTGTCACGGCGGAATAGCCGTGCGCACTGAGGCGCCGTGCTGCGGTGCGCGCGGCCTTTCGCCGTTGGGGGATCGAGTCCTCCCTCAGGCATGGGTGTGTGTGTTGTCTTCAGGTTAGCTGAACTTAGTTTAAGCAGTTTGTAAGCTACGGGCTAATAACCAAGCAGTGACGTCCCATAGATTTACTAACGTTTTAACATTTTGTGGCTCTACTTTTCACTATAAACCAAAGTTAATGTGTTACTCTGTCTTTATCATGAGTGCAGGATGCCTAAAATCCGAATGCGAGAATCCGCAGACAATTGAGTTTGAAAGGGGGCGTGTTATTGGCATAATGATTCAAACACCTGAAAATTGCTGATCGTGTGCGACAAATATTTCCGTAGAATGGCTTCTGGAAGACCGCAGAACACGACGAGGTGGGTCAGATCGAACTATCCAGGCACCCCTCCCCCCCCCCCCCCGACAAGATTAAACCCATTTTTCTGGCATTGTAGGACAGGTCTGCATCCTCCTTTGGTATGGCGCAATAGCGGAACGGCGTAATCCATAGTCCCCTCCTCCGCCTACCTCTGACTAATGAGGGTAAACATTATTCATAGGCCAATCGTTAGGTATTTTAGGTCCAAAATATTTGCAGGAAGCTGAATTTTTCGTATGTTGGACAAATTAGAGTAGTATTAAACCAAGTTTGCAGCTTCGAAATCCTTTAACTTATCTTTTAAGAGCCAAAAAACATGGAAATTTTCGGACTTTTTCTGGTTTTGGCTTATAACTCGTCAATGGTATTTTCTTTCACGAAAAGTCATTCATACCTCTATTAATGTAGATAAAATCTTCCAAAGTTTAAACCCAACCGCAGCTCTGTAAGTCCAGTAATTCCCGAGATACTGTATTTTAAAAATTGGCTTATTTCTCAATAAAGTTCAAATATTCCATTTTAGTCATCTTTCGGCTAGAATATTAGCTCTCACCCCACTGGGAACGTCACACAGAAAAAAGTTATAGAACAGTTATTTAGCTTTAATATAAGTACAGAAGGAAGTCCTTGGGCCTAATAGGTTTCAAGTTATCGTTAAAAAAGTAAATGTCGGGAAAACCGTATAATCCAATAAATTTGTCCAGATGATTAATTTTTAATACAACATTTTTTTTTATTTACAGGTAGTACTATTTATTACACAGGTATATGTAAAAACGTGAGTGATACGTTAGGGTGAGAGTTAAGGTGGCCAAGGGGTGGGGAGTGGGGGTTGTAGCGTCGAAGGTGACTCCTGCAATAGATTTACACAACAACATAAATCTGTAGTAATGTAATATGCTATTTCTCAGTTTTGAAGCTGCAACGAACTAAAATATAAAGCAGTAGGTATCTACTCAAAACGTCTCTTACCATTCGTTTAAACGGGATTTCTTCCTTCCTGGCTCGGGCTCCGTTGTTTCTTCTGACTGTTGGAGCTCTGTAACCGAAGTTGGTTTGTCCACATCTTCGTTTTCCTCTTCCGAATCTGTCGAGACGTTCGGGATGTTTCGGCATGTCTTGCTCTATCTTTAGTAGTTCTCAGGGCGCTGGGTCTTTGATTGTGGTGATAGGAGTTAGTCCTTGCTGGTTTTGTATCCGACCCCTGTCAGAGGGCTCTTTCTCGACGCCCAACCACATACGAACCTGCTGGTATGTCCTGTCGGAGTGCTGTGCCGCTGCTTCTTGGGTTGGGGGTAGACGAGCAAGATGGACTTTTGCACTCGCAGCAGACCTGCGGGAAAGTTCTTAGAGGAGAGTTTGGAGGTTGTCGTCCTCTCCACCACCATATAGGGCGATCAACCAGTTGCAGACTCCAGAGGCTCTCTCTTCTTTGGTGGCATGTGGCTTAAAAATGTATCACTTTTCATAAAGAATGTTTTGTCCAATGTCTGTGAACATCAAGATTGGACTGTAACACGGACCAGCCTGTGCAAAAATAATTTTTCTTCATACCGCTTTTTCAGATGAGCTTGAACACTTGCAACTACTGGTTTGTAATCGCCTGTCACTTACGGAAAATTGGTTTTCCTCTCTTGTTTCTGCAATGTATGATATATATACGTTCCATACCCTCTAAAGCTCTGGTCATCACGCTCCGTCTCTTCACTTGGACAGACTACTTACTCAATCTTGAAATTCACGCAAGGACTGATCCGTAATATTTTTTGTACCCTTAAACAGTTGGCTCTGCAGATTGAACAAATTTGCCGTGACTCCTAGGCTTAGAAATTAGAAAGTAGTGCCCATCTCAATTCAAGACACATAAGTGGTGCTTAACTATACTCAAAAGATCTGAACTACCGCTCCTGTACGTTAAAAATTATGAAAAATTAAATAATTACTGCTACGTGACCTCACCAGGTACGGTAATGTGGTATTGACAGATTCTCAGTAAATAAAAGTGAACTAATTACTGAGAGATAAAAACGTAATTTATTGTTTAAAAACAATCAAAGTTGAAATGCAAATATTCTCAAAAAATAATCAAAGAAATTTAATAGGTTCTTTTGTCAAGATTAGATAAGATACGATACTGCCGTACAATATTACTGAAATATAATTTTTAAGAATGCCTGAGGTATTGCAATTACGCGTAACTTGTTCTTTAATAAACTCAAATGTCGTCGTTCGCTCGCATTGCAAATGCGCACAAATACCGTGTGTTGCGTCGATGCTGACAGCGGCTGCGTCTCTGAAACCTGTAAAAAGTTAGGTGATTAAATCGATGGCTGGGATTATTCATCCAAAAACTTCCCATTGCGCTCGGTGACACGAAGGCTCGCTATTCTCCCTAGTCAAACTAATATTGACTGGGTACGCTAATTCAGCAAATTAGCCCACCAGAAGATGCCACTCAAAATCGTCCGCAGACGTTAACTATCAAAATTATGGACTGGCAAAATGTCCACCACTCTGGAATCATACCGTAGTTACACGTTATGCATGTAACTCAACACTTGGTACCGCAAACTTCGCTGTACACGCTATCAGGCGTAACCACAGCAAGTCGCTTTCAGATTCACAGAGCGCGCGATTCCATCGTCTGCACAAGGCGAGAGAAGACGCATAAGTGAGTCTGCCAACTGTTTCCTCCGGCAGCTCTCAATTTCTCCTACCACGTATATTTCCTCAGCAGACAATCAGCGATATGTAGCAACACGCCTTCTGCTAGCCTTCGCCAATGACAGCGCGCGTCACATACAGTCTGGACAATTCCGGTAAAATTATGCGGCGCCAAGCTCGCCCCCCATTGTGTGTCTAAAGCTCTTCAGACGCGACCCCCCAGCTGTTTAAAAGGCGTCGTCTTTTGTATGTCATCGCCTTTGTGTTCCACCTGCCTGACTCAAAGTCGCTTCCTCGTTCTGGCTACGCCTTGAAATGTTACTTGTCTGCGTACGGGATTCTCTCATTAAATGTTAAATGCAATTGAAAATTTCATGTGTAATTGCTCATTACTCTCATGACCAATATGAATACACATATGACGTGTGACGTATTAAATGAATCGCAATGACGAGTAGAATGTGATTCTCTACACAAAAATGTCATGGAAGAAAGTCAGAAAACCTTGACTCCACAACCTTTGATAAGGATGGGAGGTTCAGAATGCCCTAGTTTACTTCCTGCACCAGTAGATCGTGACAAGGAGTGCAATTTTAGATAGCAATGTTTGTGGTACTTCCATCAGCAGCAACAAGTCCACTTAACATGAAAGACGGTGAAGAATCTGTTGTCCCCATTGACACGCTTGTCTAGCTTTTCCCACAATCGAGTCTTTCACTTACAGTGTTTCCATTTGATGGAGTTCATCCCGTAGAGATTTGGGCAATTGTATCTGCTTCTCGAAATGTTACTTGGAGAATTGTGCACCACAGAGGAAACAACAATCTCGATTGATATAATGTCTTGGACCAGACGCACTTCTCAGCCTTTCGCCACACGAAGACGATGGGTGAGCACATGAAACATCTCCTCCTCGCTGGACAGATGCGTTCACATTACATTCCACAGTGTACCTTTTCTTGCATGTGTCATAAACAGTCACTTCGTTTAAATTGCACAAGAATCTCGTGTTTCCTTCAAGCCCACGTTTCTGACTCACTTTTATCAGTGTTTGCATTCCGCGATTTCTCACTGTCACTGTTTCCTCTTCAAGCACTTTCCGACACATGAAACAAACATCCTACGTAGGTATCTTCGACATAATATAAAAAAGAAAGCACTTAAAACACAATCACCATCGAGATTTAGACGATGTTTGTTTGAAACGTTCTTCACATATACGAATACGGCTCTTTCTAAGGCCAGATTAGGTATAGTGAGGAAGACCTTGGAGACAAGAAGTTTTGGAGGGGGGACAGAACACCCGCTGGGTCACTACTCGGAGCGAGGGGATGCCTTCACACACACACAAAAAAAGGCCTCGCTACGAACAGAGTAACATATTTGTCTGTGCCAATACCCAGAAACGGAGAGGCCTTCGTTGTTTTACAGCAAGACCTACTTTCACAAAAACTGGTATGCACTAACACATAAATTACACCTATTCATAAACAATGCGTTAGGAATCATCGTCAATGAGTAACTCCTCCTTTTTCTTTAACATATATAGGATAATAGGACTGCAATTCGTATGTGTCAGTTTCTTGATTTTTCCAACTTTTCGTTTTTCAACGATAACTAGAAATCTATTGGTCCTATGGACTTCGTTTGTACTTAGATTAAAATTAATTAACTGCTCAACAACTTTTTTTTGTATGACTTTCCCCGTGGGATGATCATTAGAGCCAATATTCTAGCCGAAAGATGACTAAAATCGAAAATTTGAAATTTTTGGAGAAATAAGTCATTTTTTGAAGTCCAGTATCTCGGGAACTATTGGACTTACAGAGCTGCAGTAGGGCTTAAATTTTAGGATATTTCATCTACATTAATAGAGGTGCGAATTACTTTTCGTAAAAAATCCACCCTTCACAAGTTATAAGCCAAAACCAGAAAAGGTCCGAAAATTTCGAAGTTTTTTGCCTCTTAACATTTAATCTAAAGGATTTCGAAGCTGCAAACTTTGTTTAATACTACTCTAATATGTCGTAACAACATACCAAAAATTTAGCTTCCTGCAAATTTTTATGGACCTAAGGCAATTATTTTTATTTTATTTTATTTCATTTTTTTTTTTTTTTTTTTTTTTTTTTTTTTTTTTTTTTGTGACGACTGACCTATCACGGAAAAGTGGTACCAGTCGAGTCTGTCAGCAAGTCGGGATTAACTTTACTTCAATAGGTATGGTAAGGGAAGGTTGGCAAAACATATAGGTGATTGTGTAGCGAGGGAGATCACTCATGGGAAAATTCCTGTAGTAAGGGGTGTTACAGCTAAACTTTTTCTTTGAGTGAACTTGATAGGTATTCTTGCTTAAAGAAAGTTCCTCTAACAAAGCAATCGCAATCGGCAAATATTACGTATCCAAATAATTGAGAACTTAGCATTTTCACCAAAATATGCAAGGTAATAGACATAAGGTAAACGGACAACTTGTAGAGATTGCTGATATTGCTATTTCACAGCACTTCGTAAATAATGTCACAATTAAGAGGCTGCCTTTATCACGATAAAAAATAGCTGCCTGTTTTTTCAAGGAGTTCTTTGCAGAGTAAGGGAGTGCTGATGTCCGAGAAAGACAGCATTAAAATTCAGTCCGTTGATGTTTCTGAACTCTCCAATGAAAATGTGAGTGTCGTGCAGAAATGATCCATTGCAGTAGAGCTTAACTTCTTCTTATTGTTGTTTATAGGTCCCCTAACTCTGATTATACAACATTTGGGCTCTAGGCTTCTAGCTAGTGTTAGAAGCTAAATTTATAGGAAATACGATATATCAGTTATATGTGGTGAATTAAACATCAACCGTGTTAGTGACTGTGCAAGAAAAAATATGCTTTTAGATCTCTTCAATTCTCACCACCTTTTGCAAACAGTATTCTTTCCAACAGGAGTCCAGTGGAACAGCGGAACAACAATAGTCCCCTTTTTTGTACATACTTTATTATTAGAAGGCCATTCTGTTAGTAGGGTAGTGAATGACTCTTAAGGTCATAATGCACACATTTTAATTTAAGACGGTTTTGTACTCAAACATCTGTTAGATAAAATTATAATCTACGCAGAAAAGCTAATTCTGTTGATGCAGAGGAATTTTCAACTCTAATTAAATAACACGATTTGCCGGGTATTTATTGTCCTGATAAAACAGACGATAAATATAATTCTTTCTTCAACACATTACTCACGATCGCTGAACGCCTGCTTCCCGTTACAACGCTCAGAACAAGGTACTTCTGCAAAGAGGCAGCCGTGATGGGTGACAAGAGAAATGAAAGTGTCATGTAGAACAAAGAGGAAATCATATCGGATTGTCAGACGCAGTCAGAAAGAAAGCTTCAGTTGCTCATTACGGAAAGTATTGAAAAGTTCTGAAAAAGTCATTAATAAGGCAAGTAAGAATCTTTAATTCTCAGGATAAAATTAAAACAAGAAGGTCAGTCTTGAATAAAGTATTTCGTCAGCATAACAGAGTTGAGGATATAAAGTCAGTGTGTAATAGAAAGTATTCTGTTACTGATATGTCAGATATATGTACGGTATTTAATAATCCCTTTTTGAATATAGCAGGTGAATTAAACGGAACCTTAGCTCCTACAGGTAATCATATAGCTCTCTTGGAAAATAACATTTATAGACGGTTACCTGAATTAACCCTCCAAGATACTGACAGGAGAGGGATTGAGTGAATAGAAAATCACTAAGGACTAGGGAATCTTATGGATATGGTGGAGTATCTAGTAGAATACTTAAGTTTTGATCCCTCTCTTTTAACCCACTACTTAGACTTCTTTGTACTTTTTCATTTTGAAATCGTCACTTGGCTGACAGACTGAAGTACTCAATAGTGAACCCACTTTATAAAAAGGGAGAAACCATGTAGACAATTATAAACCTATTTCTATGCCATCAGTTTACGCCAACGCTCTTGAAAACACTGCTTATTCAAGGTTAATCTTCCATTTCATTTCCCATGAGTTGCTGAACAATTTACCGTTTGGTTTCAGTAGTGGGTTAACAAATGAAAATGCTATATTCTCATTTTGCTGAGGCACTGGATGCGTTAAATAAAAATCTTCGATTCTTTGATTCAACAAAATCATTTGCTTGTGTTCATCACAAAATATAGCAGCAGAAATGGGAAAATTATTGAATATGAGGAGTAGCTCACAAGTAGTTCTCCCTTTGCCTTAATAACTGGCAGAAGAACATGATTCTCTGCAGTCTTGAAAATAGGCACGATATGTACTCCCAATGGTGCCCCAGGGTTCTGTCGTGGAGCCACTATTGTTTCTCATTTATGTCACTGATATGCCTTCTACCATAAGCGGAGGTTCTAGGACATTTCCGTTTTCTGGTGACACTGGCACGCAGTTAAAGAAATAAGCTCATGACTTGTAGAAACTAAATTGATGCTAAATCACAGTAATAATTGTTGTAGTTTCTTATACCCAGTTCAGAAAAACTAAAGTTTTAATTACACAGAATGGGCACATGGCAAGTGACACTGAATAGTTCAAATTTCTAAACGTTGACGTAGATAGTAAGCAGTCGTGGAAACCCATGTTCAGGTACTTGTTGAAAAACAAAACGCTGCATTGTTTACCGTTTGATCAGTTTCTGAAATAAATGATACTTCAGCAAGAAAAGTACTTTGTCAATTTCCAACGCCTTATAACGTATTGTGTGATTTTTGATGGTATTTACTGCGTAGAAACGGGCGGTTCGAGCAATGATTTAGGTCAGATCGCCTATTTGTCATCCCATGTTTAGTACCCTGGGAATTCTGACACCGCCGTCAACAACTTTCACTCAATTAATACGAGACGGAAATTGAATCTGCATTTGGATCACACCCCCTTGACCCTTATGCAGAAAGGTGTGCAATATCCTGTTCAAATGTTCAAATGTTTGTAAAGCTTATGGGACTTATGTGCGGGGTCATCATTCGCTATACTTATGAACTAGCTTATACTAAAGACGGCACAAACATCCATGCCTGAAGAAGGAAACGGGGAACGGCCTCCCGCATCGTACCATAGCGCCTCCGTCGCGGCCGCAGTATCCTGCAGCATCCAGTTTCATAATAAGCTGACACCAGAATTAAAAATAGTAGGAAATAATCCTCAAACTTTCAAGGCTAAACTAAAAACTTTTCTCGTGGCTCACTCTTTCTATCCTGTTGAGGAATTCCTAGAAAAATTAAAAAAAATATTAATGAATAATTAAATAAATGAATAGAAATCTAATATCTGTGTCAAATTATGGGTTCCTTTTCCTTCTGCTTAGGCCTGTCGTGAAATTATTGCTATGCGTTTCACTGTATCTATTACTCTTTTATTCTACTTTCTTCTACTGTTTTGTTCCATGCCAATGATTATTTGATACAACGGAATATGATAAATATAAATAAAAAATAAAATTATGTTATGGGGAACAGGAATGGCATTGTTAGAGTATTCGGACGAATAAACAGACTTTTGTCACCAAAACGAAAATTAGTGACATACGGTGAAAACATTCGTACTTTATATACATCAATGTCATCAGGCATGGAACCTGACATGTTGCGGCGCACACCTTCACGATCGGCAACCCTCTGCCGCAGCAACATTGCGGATTGCCTACTTGCCACGTGACAGTGATCATACTAAAGACGTCCGCACGAGGAAGACGCCAGGTGGCCCTAGCAGCACCGAAAGAGGTCGCAACATGCCGGGGTCCTTTTCCTTCCGCCATCCACGTGATCAGGAAATAGTCCCCCCTGATATACTGCCGCCGCTCGGGCGAGTCAGGCAGTCTGACGCTGAGCCAGGAAACCGACGGAAACCTCTTCACGACGACGACGCCGCCTCGCTGCCGACCAGTTGCTACGCCCCGGGACAACGCCTGGCCTCCGCAGGTACACCGACGACTCAGTCAGTGGAAGAACGTAGTGGAACTTGGTGCTGGACTAATCGGTGACATGGACTCATTTTGTTATACTCGCCGAATTAGACAGTCAAGCTTAAAAAGATTACGATTTGTGTCAAGAGTATTGTAACTGTGATCGGTACTGTCAAAGCAGACAGGGTTTTGTTGAGTTATAATAAACTAAACGTTTTTTGAAGAACTCTTGTTTTGAAACTTCCTGGCAGGTTAAAATTGTGTGCCGGAATCGGGACTCGAACCGGCACACAGTTTTAATCTGCCAGGAAGTTTCATATCAGCCCACACTCCTCTGCAGAGTGAAAGTTTCATTCTGGGAAGTCCTGTTTTGCTCCGCAATGCAGATTCTTCAGTGGCGACGAGACTTTTTTTACTTGTGTGTGTACTTTATAGAATCGCCTCTCATTCACGATGGCTGACACTTTGAATGCCTTTTCACAGATGATGTGTACCCTTCAACAAATGCAACGCGCATTGGAAGCCGTGACGGACAAGGTGACCACAATGTCTGCAATTCCACCCGAGGTCTCCAATCGCCTCTCCCGCATCGACACCTTGGTCAAGAATGTGCGTCCGGTGGCGCCATCGTTTCCGCCATTCGTCCGGAAGCTCGAGCCGTGGCCCAACTACATCGCACGAATGGAGCAGCACTTCTCGGTTCACGGCGTAGCTGGTAATGAGCAGCAGCGCGCCTTCATGTTGGCGTATGCTGGTCCTAAACTCTATCAGTTGATGGAACAATTGAAAACGGAGACGGAACCCCCACGCCCTCCCGTACGCACAGGTCCTGGCCACTTTGTGTGACTAGTTTGACTCTCAAGTACACGTTGCTGCTGCCCGGCATAAATTCTTCAGCTGTCATAAACTGGCAGGGAATGAATGCAAACGTAGGCTTCCGCGGTTGTTGTCACTATCAATAAAATTCTTCTGGGTATGAAACCGCGTCGTCATTTTATAAATTCCACCGACGTTTCGGCCGCTGTTGCAGGCGGCCTTCATCAGGGTCTGTGTCTGACTGCTGAATATACGATATCTTGGGATTTATATAGCTGCGGATGAGGGAAAGGAAGGGGGACGTTGGTTTGCCTTTATTGGTGGTTATATTATTTCACGCCATTGGTGGAAATCGGCAATGATGATTGGTGTTTTAGAGGCTAGTTTTCCATGTGATTGGGGGTTACATTCTTCCCCCTTATTGGTCGAAATGGACGTTTCCGATTGGCTTTTGTATTAGAAGTTGCTATTGGCGGAATGGACCTGAGAGAACGGACGGCGGTTGTGCCGTGCCGCTGTTGACTTGTCGCCTGGCGCAGACGTCGGCGGGCCGGTGCTCTGCGTGTTCGCTGCCGCTGTGGTCTCCGGGGCAGTCTGCGCGAGTCCTTCCGCGCGTGGTGCCGTCACGTAGCGTTGCGACTGCTGGCAGCCAAGACGCCGGCAGCCTGTAGCCATCCTCCCTGTTCATATTGGCGGGACGCTTCGCTATTTCTGTAGCCTCTCTAATTTTCCTCCTCGCTGAGAATGGTTGTTTCGCCAGCACGCGGGCCTCGCTGAAAGACAACTGTTTTCCGCACTGATTGTGATGCTCAGAAACCGCTGACTTCGTGTGCTGTCCAAGCCGTATGTATCTTTCATGTTCTGAAAGCCTCGTGGAGATTGCTCGCCCGGTCTCTCCTATATAAACCAGCCCACACTCGCAGCTTATTTCATACACGCCTGCATTGCTCAGTTTGTCTACTGCGTCCTTAGTTGAACCTAGGACATCCTTGGTCTTATTGGTGCAGATATCGTATATTCAGCAGTCAGACACAGACCCTGATGAAGGCCGCCTGCAACAGCGGCCGAAACGTCGGTGGAATTTATAAAATGACTACGCGGTTTCATACCCAGAAGAATTTTATTGATAGTGGCAGGGAATGGATCGCCCGCTTATAGGGCATCTCTCGGGATTGTCGTTTGGTGTGCCAAAATCCGGACTGTAGACGGTCTTATGCGGCGTCCCTGGTGCGAGACATGATTCTAGTGCACTCGCCAGACGATTCGCTTCGAGCGAATTTGCTGAAATTGCAGGACCTTTCGCTGGAAACCTGTCTGCCCATCATAAAGGCTTTTGAACAGTCTGTGAAATCCGCAATGGCGTTTCAGGATCAACCTCAGGTTTTTGGCAACAGCCCTCCTCGCCGTTCTACAGCACGGGTTAGGCCGGAATGGCAGCCGACGTCCACAGATCAAACACTGCAGCGCCGCACGAAGCAGTTGCCCTCCTGTAGTCACTGTTTCGTGTCGCACACCAGTCAGCATTGCCGTTATCGACGGGCCAAGTGTACGGCATGCAGAAAATCTGGTCACAGAGCGGAAGTTTGCCAATCTAACAAGATGTCAGTGTAATACGCTCATGCTGAACGCCTGGATGGTGATCTGCACAACACTGACGAAGGGTTTCCGGAAGAAGCTTATGTGCAGGCAGTGTGCAGAATGGCAAAGCAGGAGTGACTAGAGGACAAAGGCAAGTCCGTAGAAGAATGCATAAGTAGAGGAAAGATAGATACGGCCTACAGAAAAATAAAAGAAACATTCTCAGAAAAGAAAAGACGCTGCATGAATATCAAGAGCTCAGCTGCAAAACTAGCACTAAGTAATGAAGGAAAAGCTGAAAGGTGAAGGGCGAAGTTATATGTAGAGGCCCCATTCAAGGGAAATGAACGTGAAGGTAGAAAACGGAAACGAAATAGATAAAGATGAAGTAAGAGATACGACGCTAAGGGAAAATGTTTAAATGTTTGATACGCTTAAGGGACTTAACTGCGGGGTCATCAGTCCCTAAACTTACAAACTACTTATGAACTACCTTATACTAAAGACGACACAAACATCCATGCCGGAGGGGGGACCGAACGAACCCCCGACCGTAGTGGCTGTGCAGACTGTGACGGGCGCACCGCAGATCGCTCGGCCACCGCGTACAGCAAGCTAAGAGCATAATTTGACTGAAGACTGGAAGACTTGTGTGAAAACAAGACCCCTAGCGTAGATTACAATCACTCTGAACTGCTGACATCTTTGGAAGAGCCTATCGAGAAGAAACGGTTCAAACTCGTGTGCATAATCTATGAGATAGGGGAAATACCGTCAGCCTTCAATTATAAAGAAAGCAAGTGGGAACAAGTGTGAAAATTACAGAACCATCACTTTAATCAGTCATGCTTGGAAAATACTAACATGACTTATTTGCCGGCCGCGGTGGCCGAGGTGACTGAGGCGCTCCAGTCACGGTCAGCACGGCCACTACGGTCGGGGGTTCGAATCCCCCCTCGGGCATGGATATTTGTGCCGTCCTAGTTCGTAAGTAGTTCATAAGTAGTTTGTAAATTTAGGGACTGATGACCCCGAAGTTGAGTCCCATAAGCTTGGCAAACATTTGAACATTTTTTTGACTTATTTACTGAGGAATGGAAAAACTTGTTCAATGCGACCTCGGGGAAGATCAGTTTGGATTTAGGAGAATTGTAGAAACACGCGAGGCAGTATATTACGACTTATCATAAAACACAGGTTCAAAAAAAAAAAAAAAAAAAAAAAAAAAAAAAAAAATTAAAAGCATCGTCTGGGGGCTACGAGGACGGGTCTGCAGCCCGACAATCCCCCCCCCCTCCCACCGAATACGTCAATGGATCGCTTTAATCCTTACTAGTCCGGTTATTTTTGTTCGATTCTGTAATTTCCGGGGACGCTTATGGGTGATTCTCTGATTTGATCAGCAGCCTCAATCCCGTAATGTGTAAATTGTTTGTCTTGTTCTCTTTGTGTGGTATTGATGTGTCCGTAGCCGTCATACATTGTGGTTGTTCAGGAATCCCGAGCTTGGTGTCATAGCCACACGAAGCTTCTCCCGGTTGATATTATGAACGATTGATTTGTTACGAGCAACGCGCGCTGTCTCCTGACGGTGACCACGAGGGCACCAGGAAAGCTGTCTTCCGCTAGTGCGTTAAGTTCAGAACCCATCCACTTGATACAAAGAAAACAGTACAACTTTCGAGAAAGCTCAAGATGATCATGTGGTTTGAAAGAGCGGGCAATGTACTCCTTTGATCGCTCTGGGAAGCCCCTTATTGGGTAGTGACACTGTGTTCTAAAGCGATATCCTATGATTGTTGGCGGGTCAGCTTCAAAAAAGTTGGTACTCGTACTTGTGGATGGAAATGAGAAGTCAGTGGTAGAAAGGTCGTCACTGCACTCGGAGATGCCAAGATATGTTGCCTTTGCGTTGCACTTAAACGTAGCATGAGACTGATGCGCGCTGGTTTTGCGTACTGCCGGCTGTAAGGTTGTGCTACACATTTTGTGAATCCCGTAGAGTCTGTGAGCTTATAATTCATTAACTTAATAAACTAAATATTTAGTGCAGCTATGCGCCCCATCCATTCCAAAAGACACTTTCCCATGCTGATATTAGTTTTTTTTCTTCTTAATAAGGAAGAATTGTAACATGTAACTCGCTATCGTTGTAATGAAAATCTTTTCCGTGATTGTGTTATAATAAACTGAGGGATTTCAAATTTTTACTGAAATGTGTGTTAACAGCCGTTGCATATTTTTGAAAAAGCGTATGGTCATCCATCAGCTGTATATTGTATTTAGACCTTTATAGATTTCGGATATTACCGATCATCAGAAAACTAAAATTAAATAGTTTAATGACATTCGTGCATTTTCTATCACCACACCTGTGTCAAGCTATAAAAGATGCATTAGGTGCCAATAGATGTTAGGTCTTGATGATAAATAAAACGATATCATGGTCTAAGAATTCTTAGACTCTGGCTCCCTATGATGCAGCCTGATATCGTTTTCTACATCTACATCTACATGGGATACTCTGCAAATCACATTTAAGTGCCTGGCAGAGGGTTCATCGAACCACCTTTATACTATTTATCTTCCATTCCATTCTCGAATAGCACGCGGGAAGAAAATAACACCTGAATCCCTCCGTTCGAGATCTGATTTATTTTGATGATCATTTCTGCCTATGTAAGTGACAGTCAACAATATATTTTCGCATTCGGAGGAGAATGTTGGCGATTGGAGATTCGTAAGTAGCCCACGCCGCAGCAATGAACACCGTTGTTGTAATGGTTTCCATCACAGATACTGTATTATTTCCGTGACGCTGTCTCCCCTGTATAGTGACAATACAAAACGAGCTGCCCTTCTTTGGACTCTTTCGATGTCCTCCGTCAAACCCACCTGATAAGGATTCCACACTGGGCAGCAATACTCCAAAAAGGACGGACAAGCGTAGTGTATGCAGTTTCTTTAGTAGTTCTGTGGCTTCTTTTAAGGGTTCTGCCAATAAAACGCAGTCTGTGGTTCGCCTTTCCCACGACATTAACTACGTATTCTTTCTAGTTTAAGTCTGAAGTAATAGTAATTCCCAGATATTTTGTGGAGTTTACGGATATCTTTTCGTGCTCATGTAGACGACTTCACACTTCTTATTTTTTAGAGTCAGTTGCCAATTTTACATATGATATATTGTTCAGATTGTTCTGCAGTTGGTTTTAATCTTCAGATAATTTTACTAGACGGTAAATGAGAGCGTTATCTGCAAACAACCTAAGAGATTTTCTCCCAAATAGTTTATGTAAGTAAATAACATCAGAGGACCAATAACACTATCCTGTGGAACGCCCAATATCATCAAGACCAAACGTCTACACTCCGTTCACCGCAACGAGAGACGGTGGGTAAACACAACGAGGCGCGTGAGCACGGGTGAACAAAAAGGGGTCGCTCACTCAGCGTCGACTTATCTGTGTAAGGACGCTATGTGTATTGCTCCGTAGCAGTGATGTTAGAAGCCGATCATATTAAAAAAAAAAAATTATTCATAAAATATGCGCTTTTGAAAATTGCTCAAATCTTCACATTCCTTTACGACAACAAGCACTTCGTGAATTATTGGCCATTCGTTACGACAAAAACATTAATGTATTTTTCTTCGCATCACATTTCTTTCAAAGTCATTGTCATTTTCTAGAAACTTCAGTCGTGATTATTTATTGATTTACTTGTTTATTGGAAACCTCCAAGGAGTGTGTGGCTCGGTACTGATTTGCCATCCAACAAATTGAGGAATGACCAATGCCGGTAGATGCAGCTGTTTTTCACAACAGTATAGGTCATTGTCTCTTGTGAACCCCATAGCTCCGTTCTGTACAGACTGAGAACTAGTTTCTCTGAAAAACTTGATTTCTTCTTTGACTGCTTCCTAAGTGGACTCAAAATGATGGATGATATAATGAATTTATTTTTACGTGATACTAATCTCCATCAACATCTACATAGATACTCGGCAAATCACATTTCAGTGCCTGGGAGAGGGTTCATTAATCACTTAAATAACCTTTCTCTCTCGTTCCATTCTCTAATAGCGCAGGGGAAGAAAGAACACATAAATCGTTTCGTTTTGATCTGATTTCTCTTATTTTATTGAGACGGTCATGTCTCCCTATGTAGGTGGGTGCCAGCAAAATATTTTCACATTCAGAATTAAAAGTCGTTGATTAAAATTTCGTAAATAGATCTCGCCGCAACGAATAACGTCCCTCCTTTAATGATTTCCATCTCAAATCGTGCAACATTTCCGTGACGCTTTCCCCCATGTAACGTGATTAAACAAAACGACCTGCCCTTCTCTGAACCTTCTCAATGTCTTCCGTCAGTCCCACGTGATGAGGGTCCCACACTGGGCAACAGTACTCCAGGACAGGACGCACAAGCGTGATGTAAAGAGGCTCTTTGGTGGAGCTATTGCATCTTCGAAGCGTTCTGACAATGAAACGTAACCTTTAGTTCGCCTTCCCCACAATATTTTCTGTGTGTTCTCTCCAGTCTAACTTGTTCGTAATTGTAGGTCCTAGGTATTTGGTAGAATTTATGACCTTAAGGTTTGACTGATTTATCATGTAATTGAAGTTCAGCGGATTTCTTTTAGTGTTCATGTGTAGTACTTCACACTTTTCTTTATTTAGTGTCAATTGCCAATTTTAGCACCATGTAGAAATTTTGTCTAAATCGCTTTGCTGTTGCTTTTGATCCTCTGTTTACTTCACTAACCGACAAACGACAGCGTCATCCGCGAACAGTCTAATGGAGCTATCCATATTGTCTCCTAAGTCGATTATAAACACAAGGAAGAGTAGGGGACCTAGAACGCTTCCCTGGGGAACGCCAGATATCACTTAAGTTTTACTCGATGACTTACTGTCAGTTACTACTAACTGTGTCCTTTCTGATAGGAAATCGTGAATCCAATCGCACAGTTGGGGCGATATTCCACAAGCACGCAATAAGAAAGAAAAAGAGATACGGAGACTTCGAATACTGAATGTGATTGGAAACACTCTTGCTTCTGCCACTATTCAATAACTGGTCCTTGAATATGAAGTTTACAGTCAGCTTTAACTGTCATCGCCGTACAACACACACGACGGCTTTACAACTAAAGCAGTTGAAGCGACCCTGAGCAAGCGCCCCCGTTTTGTTCACTCCTCAACGTGGCTCCATGCGTTTGCAGTCTGTCTCTCGTTTCGGTGAACGGAGTATAGCAACACCTTACGTATCTTTTATTGACACAGATATGGTGACAGAAAATGCACTAATGTAATCAGTCTGTTTCATTTTAAATGTTCAAATGTTTGTTAAGCTTAAGGGACGTAACTACGAGGTCATCAGTCCCTAAACTGACAAACTACTTACTAACTACCTTATACTAAAGACGACAGACACATCTATGCCCGAGGGGGATTCGAACCTCCGACGAAGAACGCCCTCACGCATCGCAGTATAGCACCTCAATGCGCTCGGCCACTCCGCCGCGGCTGTTTAATTTTACTTCTAAAATGATGGACAATATCCTAAACCGATAAAGTTCCAAATATAATAAACAGCTGATGGTCGAGAGATTCCAGTTTCAGTTTTCTTGTCTGACCACACCTATTTCCTGTAAATTAACGACGATAAAAAAATTAAATTACGCAACGCGTATGTCCCGTACCTGCCTTGTACATAACGCCACTCTACTCATTGTATGGTCCCTGTGCCGAAGAAAATCTTTAGTTCCATACTGTCAGCGCCCCTCGTTATTTTACAATTAGAGTTCGTCCGTTGCACGTGTGGGAAAAGACAACAACAATTTTGAAGGTGGAGAATTGTCGTAGTGTAATGGTCTAATAATGTGAAGTAGTACAGAGAATTAGTTCGCTCGTTCAATTGCTGAAGTAAATTATATGTTTTCCGTACCATGTTCAGTTAGTACTGGCGCCAAAATTAAAATAACGGGAATCTCATATAGCCTACGTCGTTAACTTTTGTAGATTTACAGAACGATTTTTATAACGTTGACTAGAATACACTCTTTCAAATTCTGAACATAGCAGTGCTAAATATAGGGAACGAAAAGTCATATGGAACACGTAGAAAACAAGATTCCAGTTATACGAGTCGAGGGGCACACAAGAGACGCAGTAGTTGGGAAGACATTAAGACAGGGTTGTATCCTTTTCAAAATGTTATTTAATCTGTACATTGTCCAAGTTCTGAA
Organism: Locusta migratoria; assembly: GCA_026315105.1. Classification (NCBI taxonomy): domain Eukaryota; kingdom Metazoa; phylum Arthropoda; class Insecta; order Orthoptera; family Acrididae; genus Locusta; species Locusta migratoria. Next base: position 381,426,279 of record CM048750.1, on the reverse strand, counting down.
GAAATGCAACGGGAAACTGGGAGAAGAAATTGTAGGTCAGTGTCAAGAAATAAAGACTTTCAGGTTTGCCGATGACAACGAAATTCTATCAGACACAGCAAATTACGTGGAAGAGAAGTGTCTTTGAAAGGAGCGTATATTGTGAAGATTAACAAGCGTAAAAGAAGTATAATGAAATGTTGTGTAATAAAATCAGGCGGTGTTGAAGAAGATTGATTAGATAATTGTGCAATACATGCAGTAGATGACTTTTGTTACTTTGGTAGTGAAATAACGTTTGATGGTGGAAGTGAAGAAAATACAAAATACAGCATGACTGTGCGAAGAAAAATTTGTAAAGAAGCGAAATTTGTTGTCATCCAAATTAATTACAATCTTAGAAGTTCTTTCTGAAAGCAATGGTGTGGAGTATAGCATTGTAATGGAGTGAAACGTGCACAATAATGAGTTCAGGCAGAAATATGATAGAAGCATTTGAAATGTGGTAATAATAATATGGTTTTCTGCTTCGCAGGACGTAATTGAGGAGTAAGACTTCATGGTCATGGAAGAAGTAAATACATGAACTTTTCTAGGAGTTCCTCAACAGAAAAAAAGTGAGCCATGAGGTAATTCTTCAATTTAGATTTGAAATCGTGTGGATTCAGATGTGTGTGAGGTCTTATGCGACCAAACTTCGTGGTCATCAGTCGCTAGACTTACACACTAATTACTTAATAACTTACGCTAAGGACAACACAAACATCCATGCCCGAGGGAGGATTCGAACCCCCGACCACAGCGGCCGTGCAGACCGTGACTGGCACGCCGCAGACCGTTCGGCCGAAAGCGTGTGGGTTTGTGCTAACATTCTTGAGTTATTGTTTCAGATTATTGAAAATGAATTGAAAATGAATGCTGCGGAATACTGCATAGCTTTCTGCACAAGGAGGTGTGACCCAAATGTAGAGTCGACCGAGTGAAAGCTACTAACTCGTGGGAATAAGCTGATATTATTAACAACAAACGACATTAAAGAAAAAACGTATTGTGACGCCAATGTCAGAATTCTCAGATTACTGACGAATGCTGAAAATGGTAGACAATTTTCAATAAGAAGACAAAGCGAAGATCGCACGTATACTCATTTACTATATGTCATTATCAGCTTCTCGCCACCAATGGTCATGCATTTAATCATCATAGCGACCAGTGGATTACACAGTATATTACTGTACTGTGTTCCACGTGTATATACATGACCTCCACAGACGAAGCTTAGTAGCTACAAATGTCGATCAGTTAGTAATGCTTGTAATGGCCAATTGGTATGGAAAAAGACGCCGAATACAGGAGTACAAATGCTTCATCATGGACGCAAAAAAATGTTCAAATGTTTTTAAATCTATCGGACCAAACTGCGTGGTGATCAGTCCGTAGCTTTCAAACTACTTAAACTAACATAAAGACAAACAGACACACACACACACACACACACACACACACACACACACACACACACATGCCACAGGGAGGACTCGAACCTCCGACGGCGAGCAACCGCGTGCTCCGCAGCGAGGCGCCTTAGACCGCTCGGCTACTCCACCGCGGCATCATCGACGCAAATACTTTTCTAATTTCAAGTATGCAGACAACAGATGAGCAAGGTATTAAGACAATGTTGAACAAAACAACGTCTGATATTTACAGTGCTGTATCGGTTTGTAATTCGTATGTCTTGCATTTTGAAATATGAATTTCATTAGTCTGACAGAGTAAAGTTGGATCATTTCATAATGGCAACACAGCTTTCCGAAACTAGTAATGACAGTAAATGAGTAATTTCTACATGAGATTTTGGCTTTGCCTTCTTACTGAAGTCATTACATTTTACTCTACGATAAGGCCACAACAACGAATTTTCCTAAACACGACAAGTTAAGGAAATGTACAAGTAATGAGAAGCAAAGAGCGAATATTAGCATTTCGACCTCTGACGTTGGAAACGTAGACAGCCACAGTTTAACATACAGAGTAACGACACTCCCGCAGATTTTTGTTATACACTACGAGAGCAGCGCTTCAAGCGGCTGGCAAGCTACGTTTCTGAGTACGGTATTAGATGAGTGCGAATAATATCGTTTACATTGAGTTTTACAGAGTTTTCACTTTAGGGAACGTATTTAGTGCTATAAAAATAGGTGCTAATTGAAAATTAGCTCCAACTTTGTCTTTATTAAATTTACTGTGATCCCTGATAAGGTAAGAAACGGTACATTGCAGGACAGTTAATTTACAGTTCTCTTGTAACCTACAGGCTTTTGTTGAATAATGTCATATTTGATTAAAAATAAGAAATTACTAAGAAACACCGGAAGACCTGCCTTTGGCAAAAAGTCGTCGCTTCTCAACTCAGGAACGTTATGGATTTTTCACCACAATTCCAGTAAAATCGATGAGAGTGGAACGTAGGAAACGCATATAGAGTACAATAAGTACAGTATTTAACGTAGCAAAGCGGCCACCACGGCTGCAGCTGAGGGGAAAATGTCACAAACCTGGCAAGAAAACGGAAAAAGCTGTTTTAAACAAAGAAGAACCAATTCCACAACTGTTGCTACAACTGAACCACAAACGGCAAGACATTGTCTTCATAAACTAAAGTAATCACACTCAAACGGATATGCGCGTATCAGAAAGACGACTGAAGCCTAAAAATTTTCGAATCATTAGACTACACAACCAGTTGATACGCGCCAAAAAACTCTAGTCATAGTAAGAACACAACGTAACAGAAATTTATGTTTCTCTTATGTTTATATTCTACTTACTTTCAGCGGAATTAGCTGCTAAGCCGGCCGCGGTGGCCGAGGGGACTGAGGCGCTTCAGTCACGGTCTGCCCGCCCACTACGGTCGGGGGTTCGAATCCCCCCTCGGGCATGGATATTTGTGCCGTCCTTAGGATAAGCTAGTTCATAAGTAGTTTGTAAATTTAGGGACTGATGACCCCGTAGTTAAGTCCCATCAGCTTAACAAACATTTGAACATTTAGCTGCTGAATAACACATATTCGTAAGTATTTGTTCATGACGAAGTTGTTCATTACACCTCTGAATGATTTTAAATTCGGCTTTTTGTTACAGTAATGTCCGTGTTATGTATATCTCTTAATATTTTACTAATGCTTATAACGCAAAAACTGTACCAACTATTTCGTTAGTTACGCACACAAATAATTATAAAGAAATAAAACATCACTCCTACGGCGGCTTGCCCACCACTAAATAGCGCTAGTGTCGTCGTAACTGTCAGTTGGTAACAACAAAACCAATGTAAAGCGGTGGCGGTATAGGACGCGGCGGTTATGACGTCACAAGTAGCAGGTGGCTGTGGAAGCACCAATTAGCGGTGGTAGAGTGGGGGGGGGGGCGAGGTGGGTTTGCCGACGCGCGCCAGTGCGGAACCCGGGCGCAAACACGCGGCCTCCGGATTCGATGGCTGGTGCGCGCTGACACACCTCATCGGTCCACACTGACACCAGCTCCCCTGGCTTGTGAGGGCACAGCAGGGAGGCACCAGGCGGCCTCCCGTGCACCTGCACAGGTAAACGTGCCCGACAGGGCGGGAACATCGCGCTGCGTCATCGCAAGTGACTCGTACTGGCTGCGTGGGCTGTGGGCTCATGCCGTCACTCCGTGCCTGACAAAGAGGCGAGGCTGTCGCCGTTTGTTAACCACGCACACTTGTGCACAGTGTACACGAATCTTTACCCTGGTAGGACAGCAGTGTAATTAATGATGCTGACTAGTATTGACTGCAGTCCAAACTGGACCATTTGTGTTTACACATGTGTTTCCCTTAACCACAATTAACGGCTGCGTGATTATGTAAGTTTTCTCTTTATCACATCTGTCGCAAAGATCCTTTCAAATTATATAATTTTCATTTTCATCCTCGTATAATCAATATTGAAAATCGGTATTGTAATATTCGTGCCCGCGTATTGCAAGATTCCCCTTCTTCAACCAAACCAATTTCTACATCTACATTTATATGGGATACTCCTGCAAATCACATTTAAATGCCTGGCAGTGGGTTCATCGAACCACCATTATACTATTTCCCATTTCATTCTCGAAAAGCGCACGGGAAGAAAGAACACCTCAATCTCTCCATTCGAGCTCTGATTTCTGGTATTTTATTCTTATGATCATTTCTACCTATGTAAGTGGGAGCCAACAACATATTTTCGCATTCGTAGGAGAATGTCGGCGTTTCGAGTTTCGTAAATAGCCCACGCCGCAGCTATAAGCGCCGATGTTGTAATGATTCCCATCCCACATCCTGTATCATTTCCGTAACGCTTTCTCCCCTGTGTCGTGACAATACGAAACGAGCTGCCCCTATTTGGACCCTTTCGATGTCCTCCGTCAAATCCACCTGATAAGGATCCCACAATGGGCAGCAATACTCCAAAAATTGACGGAAAAGCATAGTGTATGCAGTTTGTTTTGTAGTTCTGTTGCATCTTTTAAGGGTTCTCCCATTAAAACGCAGTCTCTGGTTCGCCTTTCCCACGACATTATCTGCGTGTTCTTTCGAATTTAAGTATGAAGTAATTGTAATTCCTAGGTCTTTTTTTGTGTTTACGGCTTTCACTTTTGATAAATTTATCTTGTAAACAAAGTTTAACGGATTTCTTTTCGTACTCATGTCGACGACTTCACACTTCTCAGTATTTAGAGTCAATTGTCAATTTTTACACCATAGTGATATATTCAGATCGTTCTGCAGCTGGTTTTGGTCTTCAGATGATTTTACTAGACGGTAAATGTCGTCGTCGTCTGAAAACAATATGAGAGAGCTATATAGATTTTCCCCTAAATCGTTTATGTAAATAAGGAATAGCAGAGGACCAATAACACTACCCTGTGGAACGCCCGATATGACCTCTGTTTTAGGCGATGCCTTACCATCGATTACTACAAACTGTGTCCTCTTGGCAGGAATTCCTCTATCCAGTCGCAAATTTGGTGCGATATACCATAACCAGGCAATTTAAAAGCCGTTTTTGAGGTACGGTGTCAAAAGCCTTCTGGAAATCAAGAAATGTGGAATCGATTTGCGAACCCTTGTCGATAGCACCCATAACTTCGTGTAGTTGTAGTCCTGAGTCTGTAAAAGATGGAAAACTGGGGTCCATCCGGGACCTGCATATGTAAAGCCAACCCGTTCTCGAGTTGACTTGGTGAGCACACTATTAGGCACTGCTCCTACTTGTTCTTGTAGAACCGCTCTCGTTGCTGACGTCCCGTTTGCAGATCGGTGTATGTACTAGAGTTGAAAATTTCTCAGTCTTTACGGGTAGGTAACTTCTAGAAATAAAAATGTAGGATGCCAATGGTGGTGTTTTATTAACGACATCAACATAGTAAAACGTCGAAAATATATAACTTTTACCCTAACCAGTACGAATTATGAACGACACCGAGAGCATGGCTGCTCCTCGTACAGTACAGTACAGAACAGAACAGTACAGAGCAGGTCCTGACAGCGACTGACTACCGTTGGCGCGCAGTCGAGGCCTCCTCACTACTTCGTACCTTGTCGGCATTTCTCGTGATGACTCGTGTACCAAGTCGTAATTCTATTGTTTCTCTTTTAATAGACAGTTAAACAAAATAAAATGACTAATAAGCAAAATTAATAATCCTTAGACCGCTACTAACGTCTGTATGCCACCAACAATTAGTTATAAACATTTGTTAATAAATACAAAACTGCCCACTTCGCGCCTTATCATCGGGGCTTCCTCAGTTTATCTACTAGTCTCATGCAGGCGTCTTCCTTCCAGAACCTTCTACCCACCCCACCCCCTCCATATGGCACCTACTGCGACTCCTGCCGTGGGAACTACGACGCCTCTGCCTGCCAGCTAGCTGCTAAACCGATCGCCACTGCAAAACTCTTCTTATTGCGGGCGCTCATATAGAATCGTAATAAAAATATAAAGCTGACAATAAAATAAATTCAACCCCCACACTAGAACCCTTACAGTATTTATGTAATGATTAGGGCTTATCTGACATTGTCTGCTAAGCAGGCGGTCTCAATACAGTACGTTTTCGCTGTGATGTTTAAAGAAGATTCATTAAGGTAGTTTGGTTTTACACGCCTTCGGTTAAATTGGAACGCCATCTTTGAATAAATTGTTGTTGTTATTATCTTCAGTTTGAAAACTGGTTTGATGTAGCTCTCTACCCACTAATCCTGAGCAAACATCACTTCATTAGAACAGCAACCCATATGGATTTGAATCTTTGTACTGTATTTGTCACTTGGTATCCCTCTGCTATTTTTACCCCTACACTTCCCTGAAATGGTAAATATACAATTTCTTGATGTGTAATAACGTGTCCTACCAATCGATTCCTTCTTATATTCAAGGTATACAAGAAATTACTTTTGTCCCCAATTCGGTTCAGTACCCCCTCGTTAGTTACTTCGCACTAACAATCATCCGGGGAAGACGATGATCCGCTGTGCTGAAGACTTCACAACCCTATGGTTGCTGCTTGAGGCCAGCGCAGTCTTCAGCGCTTAGTTACCTGCCAGCCAGTATCCAGAGTCGGATACCAGCACGGCATCCGACTTCGAGGAGGTCCATGAATGGATCCACTAGTAGCTGCACAGACTGGAGAAGGGACCGAGTACTTCTCAATAACAGTCTCTGCTTCGACTTCCAGACGATGCGGCGCGGGTACTACCGCCCAGACGGCTCACAGAAGTCGGAACACCGAGATCGCAGCGTGACGGCGAGTGGACACGCCCGCAGGCGACGCCACCTGCAGCTCTAGCTCCTGTCCAGCTAGTGCCTTCATCTGAATTATTGTATGCTATGGAATAAACGTGTAAACTTTAATTCTGTTTCATTAGCGTCCTCTGGCGCTCCTCCAGATTCCACGCCTCATCCTGACATATACATGGGAACCCACCGTTCTGCCCCTGCAGCACTATTGAATTCACGAAGTTTGTCCTATAGTAGTCTACCCTTCCCAATTTCAGAAGTAAAAAAGTCGAGGAAAAGGCGAGTATGGTAGCCGAGTAAATACAGTACATTTTATGTTGTTGTTGTTGTGGTCTTCAGTCCGGAGACTGGTTTGATGCAGGTCTCCACAATACCCTATCCTGCGCAAGGCTCTTCATCTCCACATAAGAACGGCAACCTACATATGTCTGAATCTGCTTACTGTATCCATCTCTTGGTCTTCCTCTGCGGTTTTTACCCCACACACTTCCCTCCAACGCTAAATTCACAATTCCTTGATGTCTGAGAATGTGTCCTATCAATCTATCCTTCTAGTCAAGGTATGACAGAAATTTATTTTCTACCCGTTTCTGTTCAGTACCTCCTCATTAGTTACGCGATCCATCCATCTAATCTTCAGCATTCTTCTGTAGCACCACATTTCAAAAGCCTCTATCCTCTTTCTGTCCACACTGTTTATCGTCTCACGTGAGATATGTTGAGCACAAGGAGAGGCAGTGCAAGAAGGGATATCGTAGTTAAACAGCCCTAATCCAAATTATGTAAAGGGAACTGCTTAGAAATGTTGTATGGGTGAGGGCGATGTTTGAATATCTGTCTTTGGATAATTTCAGGGGAATTTATCTTTGTTGAGACTTGGGAATGTTGTGCATAGCCACGTGGGTGCAGTTTGAGAGAGTAAAGAATGTACGGTATGAATGTAAGGTTACTATCCTTGTCTCAATCCATAGCTGATACATTTAGTGAAGGAGTATTTTGTATTTTTGGCCTTAAAATGATGATAGGGAGATGAACAGTGAATTTAATAAACTTGTGTAAATAGTTAAATATTTCGTCTCTAGTTGTTCTTATGAAATTTTGAGTCTCATTTATGCTTAATTAATGATTAAAAAGAGAGTGAGGATATTTAATGGGGAATTGCGAGAATATAAATGGGGGAATTCATTTAGTAAGGGAACTGCCACCGGTATGCTATCAGTTGCTGCAGTCTTTTGTGTGTAAAAATTCGTTATCCGTTGCAATACAATTTTATCAGGGCAATAACATCTGCTTTTAACACCGTAAATAATCACTGAGCAAGGCGGCAACTGGTAGGAAGCGGAGGGTGGTTAACTTACACTCCCTTTCCAACCACTGCATCCTTTCATGCCCTTCAACTCTGACAACCGCTGTCTGGTTTTTGTACAAGTTGTAAATAACCTTACGCTCCCTATATTTTACTCCCAAAAAATGAAAATAAAGTTCTTCGCGTGTCAATTTATGACGTATATAATTTTATGTGGAAAATTCTGAATTTTATAATGAGATAAAAATTCGAAAATGTGGAAAAAATCCGCCTTAACTCCCCCTAAGAATCGACAGAAACAGTGAGTGAATACAAAACGGTGAGTCGTCGCCTGGCAGCCATGTACCCTCCCGCCGCCCCCGCAGACAGTGGGAGGCGGCTGCGGCTGCGGCAGCGGCAGGTATTCGCAGACACGCTTGCCGCCAAGCACCTCGTTAGCGGCTGGTGGCGTTGGCGTTGGCGGCCCTCCTGCGCCCCCTGCTCAGGGCCTTGTTTACCACGACACGCCCGGGCTTCCGAGTTTCCTGCCCTTTCTTCGCACCAAGCCCGACTTCGCCTCGTTGCTGCAGCTGAGCCACTGACCGCGTGCGCCGGGGATAGCAGGAGAAGAAGCGGCTGTTTCTGAGGCTGCTATAAGTACGAGCTCACGCATCCGCCATTTTTATTCCCGTTGCACGTAAGTTAAACATACTGCGGTGCTATAGCATTTGTGTCACGCCACTGTAGTACGACATTATGGCCGGTTGTGTTGCCATGAACTGCTCAAATCAATCGAATGTTCGAATGTTTGTTAAGCTTATGGGACTTAACTACGGGGTCATCAGTCCCTAAACTTACAAACTACTTATCAACTACCTTATACTAAAGACGGCACAAATATCCATGCCCGAGGGGGGATTCAAACCCCCGACCGTAGTGGCCGTGCAGACCGTGACTGGAGCGCCTCAGTCTCCTCGGCCACAGCGTCCGGCTGCTCAAATCATTCCAGAGGTTGTTACAGAATGTTTAGTTTCCCGAGAGATTCTGAGAGAAGAATCAATGAACTGTCGTTGCACAAACTAGGAACCCGGATCGAGCGCACAGTTATTTTTACAAGCCGCGGCGAGGTGGCCGAGCGCATCGAGGAGCTATACTCCGATGCGCGAGGCCGTTCCCTCGGGCACGGAAGTTTGTGCTGTTATACGTCATAAGTAGTTAAGTACGAGCGTAAGTCAATTATTATCCGCAATTTAGTTATATTTTAGTTTATGTTGGTAGTACTGTCGTTTTACGTTTGTGACGCATGCTTTGTTTATTTGTTGTTATATCTTTGCCATTTTCAAACTGCTACGTTAGTTTCGTTGGCGCTGCCGTACTGTTGATCATGGCTGCTCCGCTATTTGCACCAAAGAGGAGCAACGTTCAGTGATACGTTTTTTGTGGGCGGAAGGTGTATCAGGGGCCGAAATTCATAGAAGACTGTCAGTACAGTACGGGAGCAGTGTTCTGCCAAAACGAAGTGGGTACGAGTGAACTTCAAATTCCGAAATGGTCGCACGAGTGTTAAGCACGATGAAGGAGCCTGACGACCGTTTACCGCCACAAATGAAGAAACCATTGAGCGATATCGTTAAATGATTCTGTTAGACGATTAACTATTGACGACGTGGCTCATCGTCTTCAAATTAGTCATGGTTCTGTCTACGAAATTATTCACAACAGAGTTGGGTTTCGTAAAGTTTGTGCAAGATGGGTCCCAAAACAACTCACACAGTTGCATAAGCAAACGCGCCTCGACATCTGCAAAAAACATTTCGATCACTGTGGTAACGAAGGGGACAACTTCTTAGACAGAATCATTACTGGTGATGAAACATGGATCCATCATTACGAGCAAGAGAGTAAACAGCAGAGTATGGAATGGAAACATCCAAATTCGCCGTGCAAGGAAAAAGTTCAACACCCAACTGTCCGCAGGAAAACTGATGCTGACGGTTTTTTGGGATGCACGAGGTCCTGTGCTGGAACATTATGGTGAAAGGGGCACAACAATAAACAGTGTACGTTACAGTGAGATGATTACTGACAGGCTAAAGCCTACAATTCATAGCAGACGCCGAGGATTGCTGTCAGAAGGTGTTGTGTTGTTGCACGACACACGTCCGCATACTGCTGTCCACACAGCTGAAATGCTCCAGAAACTCAAATTCGAAGTACTGGATCATCCTCCATATAGTCCCGAACTTGCCCCTTCTATCACTTGTTTGGTCCACTCCAACAGGCATTAAGGGACCGTCGATTTGACTCGGACGAAGCAGTGAAGGAAGCGGTGCATTCCTGAGTCGCAGCTCAACCGAAAACCTTCTTTTATGAGGGCATAAGGAAGCTTGTAGAGCGATGGACGAAGTGCATTGAAAACAAGGAGACTGTAACGAAAAATGATGTAAGTTTCGTATTTTATTACAATAAAATTTTATAACTAATTTGCGGATAATAATTGACTTACCCTCGTAGTTTGTAAGTTTAGGGACTGATGACCCCGCAGTCAAGTCCCATAAGCTTAACAAACATTTCAACATTTTTATTATTATGACGAAGCAATATTTAATGGTAAAAATCATTTGAGCTATTCGAACGTAAGTTTCTGTTTGAAAGTACTACCTCTTAACAGAGACGCTGCCTGTAGACAACAGACTCAAAATATCATAACACAGCAAAACATCCCAGAACATACAGATTTTAGAGCACGATATGTATGTCTTATATAGTAAATTCAGAAATACACCACATCAAAAAATTTTGTACACACATTCCACAAATTGTTGAAGATAAGTTGTTAAGTTGTTGTGACAAAGTATTACAAACACTAAAACGGAAAATATAAATACACCGTCAATCACTAACACTTGCACCGCAAATATTGCAAGTGCGATTGATGTGCAGTGTTCACAGAATGGATTGGTAGTCAGGGGCTCGTATTTTTAACCAACAAACAGATGCAAACATACAGTTTTTTAAATGGAACAATGCCTGCAGACATTAAGAAACTGAAAGTAGGGTGCACTAGAATATCAGTAGAGTTGTTGCAGGATTCTAGTGCAAGACGTTTACGAGATGTTTTTTTGAAACGTTCCCACACCGACACTTATACAATACCTGTGGTAACACACACTAAGAAACAAGTGCATACACTAGTTATGTGGATTCCAACTAGTAACGCGACAAATTACCTTCACAGGTGACCACCGGCAGCAGAAATACACGCTGTCAGTCTGGTATGGAACGAATGCTGCACAGGTGCTAGCATTTCAGCGGATATGTCCGAGTAGGCTGCAGTAATACGTCGTTGCATGCATATCATTGGGTATGGTTGGTATGTCCTTGTAGACAGCATCTTTCAGCTTTCCCTACCGAAAATGTCTGCAGTCGTCAAATCCGGGGAACGGGAGAGGCCAAGGTACAGATCCTCTGCGTCCAATCCATCGATTTGGGAACAATTTATGGAGACATTCTCTAGTAATTCGTGCACTATGGGTTGGACAGCCATCTTGTTGGTACCATAGATTCCTACTGGTCTGCAGAGGAAGTCTTCCAGCATCCGTGGAAGATAGTCCGTTAGAAGGCTGCGATACTTGTGCGCGGTCAGTATTCCGTCTATGAAATACGGGCCCATGAGCTGCTGGTTCGCTACCCCAGACCACACTTTACACTCCATGGACGCTGACGGTCCACCTGTCGAAGCCAAGAGGGATTGTCAGCAGACCAATAGTCCATGTTTCTGCGGTTTACCTGGCCATGGCTGGTAAATGTGGCTTCATCACTAAACAAGATACTTGATACATCTGGAGTACCCTGTCGCAAAGCCCATCTGCAAAACCTAACACGATTCCCAAAATCGGTTCCTTGCACCTCTTGATGGAGAGAGATGTGATATGGATGGAACCTATGACGGTGGAGAATGCGCAGGACATTTGCCTGACTCATGCCACGTCCTCGTGCGATTGCGAGGGAGCTAACATGCGGATCAACTGCAACAGCAGCAAGAACTTCAATTTCCCCCTCGTCTGTCGGGCCTTAGGTTGTCTCGGGGTTACGCTACCACTTTCACGTAACTGATTGAAGAGGTTGATGAAGTCTATTGGGTTATCTTGCCGCATACACCGTACAAGAACGAACGGCATTCTTCCTACACTCTCCATGAATCGTGATCATGTCGGCTTTTCTGCATTGGTAAAACCCATCGTACTCTCACGACCTTCCGCTTGGACTGTTACACGCTAACTGACTAGCGAGCCGCAGTGCACTCAAGGAACACACAAGCACGCTGTAAGCAAACATAACATCATCGTACCTAGCAATTATGTGAGCTGAATGGCACACACAAATGTCGGTGTGGGAACGTTTCAATCAACGATATCTCGTAAGCAACTTGCTCTAGAATCCTGCAACAAACACTACTGATATTCCAGTGCAACCTACTTCTACTTTCTTAATGTCTACAGCCATTGTTATATTTAAAAACTACATGTTTGCATAAAAAATACGCTTTTAAGTGAAAGTACAATCTGTTTGTTGGCTAAAAACACGATCCCCTGACTATCAATCCATTTTGTGAAAACCGTACTTCAATTGCACTTTCCGCAATATTTCTAGTGCAAGTGATAGGGGATTTACCCTGTATGTTGTTGTTCTTGTGGTCTTCAGTCCGGAAACAGATTTGATGCAGCTCAACACAATATCCCAAGCCAGCCTCTTCATCTCCTCATAAGACATTTGCAGAATGAAATTTTCACTCTGCAGCGGAGTGAGCTGATATGAAACTTCCTGTCAGATTTAAATTGTGTGCCGGAACCGGGACTCGAACGTGGGACCTTTGCCTTTCGCAGGCAAGCGCACTACTGACTGTGCTATCCTGACACGACTCACGATGCCCCCTCACAACTCTACATCCATTTGAATCTGTAGTCATCTCTTGGTCTCCCTCTTCAATTTTTACCCTTCAACTATGACGACTGCAGTCTGGTTTTTGCACAAGTTGTAAATAACCTTACTCTCCCTTTATTTTTCTCCTTCTTGCTTCAGAACTTGAAAGAGTTCATTCCAATCAACATTGTCAAAAGCCTTCTCCAAATCTACAAAAGCTAGAAATGTAGGTTTCCCTTTCCTTAATCTAACTTCTAGGATAAGCCGTAAAGTGAATATTGCCTCCAGTGTTCCTGCATTTTTCCTGAACCAAAACTGATCTTCCCCGAGGGCGGCTTCTACAGGCTTTTCCACCCTTCTGTAAATAATTCTTGTTAATATTTTGCAACATGACTTATTAAACTGATGGTTCTGTAGTTTTCACACCTGTCTGTGCCTGCTTTCTTTGGAATGGGATTATTACATTTTTCTTAAAGTCTAAGGATACTTCGCCAGTCTCATACATCTGACACACCAGGTAAAACAATTTTGTCATGGCTGGTTCCACCAGAGACTTCAGTAGCTCTGAGGGAATGTCATGTACTCCAGGGGCCTTCTTTCGACTTAGGTCTTTCAGCACTCTGTCAAATTAATCTCTCAGTATAGTATCTCCTATTTCATCCTCATCTACTTCGTCTCCCATTCGTACAATATTGCCTCTAAGTTCATTCCCTTCGTAGAGCCTCTCTATATACTCTTTCCACCTTTCAACTTTCCCTTCTTTGCTGAGAACTGGTTTTCCACTCACGTTCTTGATATTGATAGAGCTGTTTTTCCTATCTCCAAATATCTCTTTTTCCTGTAGCCTGTATCTATTTTTCCTTTATTTATACATTCTTCTATAGACTTGTATTTGCCTTCGAGCCACTCCTGCTTAGTCATTTTGCACTTCCTGTGAATTTCATTTCTTAGTCGTCTGTACTCCATTTTGCCTATTTCATTTACTGCATTTTTATATTTTCTCCTTTCATCTATTAAATTTAATATTTCCTGTTGATATCCAAGGATGTTTTGTAGTTCTTGCCTTCCAACCTATTTTGTCCTCTGCTGCCTTCACTATTTCATCGCTCAATACTACCCATTCCTCCTGTACTGTTTTATTTTTCCCCGTGTCTGTCAATTGTTGCCTAAAGCACCCTCTGAAATTCTCAAGAACTTCAGGTTCCTTCAGTTTATCCAGGTCCCATCTCCTTATTTTCCTACCTTTCTGCAGTTTCAGCCTACAATTCATGACCAATAAGTTATGGTCAGAGTTTATATCTGCCTCTGGATATGTCTTACAGTTTAAAACCTGGTTCTGAAATCTATGTCTTACCATTATAAAATCTATCTGGTATCTCCCGGTGTCTCCTGGTCTCTTCCACGTATACAACCTTCTTTCGTGATTCTTAAACCAGGTGGTTGCTATAACTAAATTATGTTCCGTGCAAAATTCTACCAGGAGGCTTCCTCTTTCATTCTTTTTGCCCAGACCATATTTACCTACTACCTTCCCTCATATATATATTCGATCTCCTCATCATCGGCAGAGCTAGTTGCCATATAAAGCTGTGAGTAACTATGACATTTGAATCGTTTCAGTAATACGCTCTGATGAAACAATTAATGTTCGTTTGGGTCAGGCATTCCTAACCTTTGTTATCAAGTGAATTATCTTGTTTCTTCCATTTGCATACCCCACAGGCCTCCCTCTCTCTCCTTGTATCCTTCCCCGCCTTTAATTTGACGCAACCTACCTCTTTCTTTCCTCTCCTTACTCACTCCTTTATTTTACCCCAACGCCTGTCACATTCTCAACTAGTTGCGTATTTGCAGAATTGTCTCATACCATTGAGTTCATTGCATATTTTCTCATTGTATTTTCTTTATACGTAGCACTAAATCATGTGTACACGAATTCGTTGTCGAACAACTGTGTTCTGCTTTCTCATCTACTTCTCCATACAGAGTGTTTTTCATTATAACAACTTGTAGTTTAAAACCGTAATGCTGTCTACTTACGCAAGATATTAACGTTTCCCTTTAAGAGAATTTCGCTAACGTTCTAGGATATGCTAAGCTTCATTTAATAGCTCTTCGTTATTTCGAGAAGACGTTACAACTGAATACGAGCGAAACGTTGGGAACAAACGACGAGTAATGCAATACTGTATGTCCCGACGATACTTCATGCCTCTGAGTAAAGCTACATTGTTCTCGCACGCTATTTCAAATAGAGACGACTGTAGTTTGCCGATACTAAAGAAAACTGCAGGGTTAGTAAGAGTGAGCACGGAAACATAACGACAATTAATGGAAACGGGGAACTTAATATGACAACTGCAACAGTGAGGCGGTAACGTTTCTAGCTTTATTCTGGGAATTCTGTTAATGTAACGACAGCAGTTTGCGATAGACGACATATTAAACCACGGACGTTCTGAGAAGTAGCAGTGGCTGTGAGAAGTGTTTTAGCTGTCTGCAGTAGCTTTCTCGGTAGGAATATTAATTGTGAACTACCTGGAGACGGATATGGCGAGCTGCGTATGCAATGACTATCTTACTGCATTTAGACGACAAGTAAAGGAATTTATTTACTTTTTTTGTTGAAACTGTACGAGAAATTAACAAAATACTTGCAGCATAAATACACTGCAAAGTAAGGTCGTCGATCGGAAGAACAGACTGATGACCACGCAGTTTGGTCCGATAGATTTACAAACAACATTTTCGGAAGAACATGCTGCTGTGATGCACAGCGGTTAAATCACGGACAGCAGCTCCAGTAATTGAACTTTAGTTGTCGTAGCTTGCCCGCCATAGGTGTTCTTGGTTTCCAAATTCAAATATGGCTACTACGAATGTTATTAGAGCAATAAATTAAAATCTTTTCGATTCCACTGCCATAATAGCCTATTTCATCGTATACTGTCAGAAAGTTCAAAACAAGCCAGCAATTCTTGTCACGTACAAATAAAGTGAAATTCTTTTGCTATATTCAAACATGGCAGCCAACGCGATATCATTGTGAAAAACATATGAATGCGCAGGCACGTTTCAGTTCAGTACTCGGAGATTGTATAGAGATCGCTGATCGAAACTGTCGAAGGTGACTTAAATTACAAATTATGCAACTAGTCATAATCATCCTTTCAACTATTAGGCAGTTGTCTTTTCCGGACACACAATCATT
Source organism: Locusta migratoria (assembly GCA_026315105.1). Lineage (NCBI taxonomy): Eukaryota > Metazoa > Arthropoda > Insecta > Orthoptera > Acrididae > Locusta > Locusta migratoria. Next base: position 381,410,072 of record CM048750.1, on the reverse strand, counting down.
TCCCTCTTTTCTGTGATTTTCCAACAAATCGTTTACCATTCGGTTTGAATTTCATGATCTTCTGGGGGAGTCGGTGCTCTGGCATTTTAAGAAATGGTTCATATTGAAAATATTTAATTCTATTCTGTTGTCATCATTCCTGATCATGTCTCTTCTTGTCCAGCCCTTCGTGTTTCTCAGGAATCTCATATCTGGTCTTTGTATTTCGCTTTCTTGTCTTTTTATAGGAACGTAGACTCCGTATCCGTAGGATACAACAGGAACAGCCACCAATTTATAAAATTTTAATATGGTCTCTTTTTGTATTTTATGGGCAAATGTTCTGTTTATGGTACTACAGACGCCTTGGAATTTGTGTATTTTATTGTCAATGTCAGCATCAAAATCGAAACTTATATCACAGCGTAAAAATGAGATATGAGAGATTTGTTGTAAAGCTGAATTATCAAAAACAATTTTTGATGTTACTGGGTATTTTTCTCAGAAAGTCACATTTTAGTTTTATTACTTGAAATTTTAAAGTTATATTTCTTTCATATTTCGTTCAGCAGGTGTACTGATTTTTGGAGATATGTTTATGCTTTTGAATAACAACGATATCATCTGCAAACAGAAGCACATTCAGGTATTCCTAATTCGATGTTTTAATTTCTTTCTTTAAGCTTCTATTTTCGAAGAATCAAGTGATTTATATTAAAAAGGGGAGATGAAAGTCCACATGCTTGCCTTAAACCTTGATTAATACATACTTCTTCTAATTTAGTCTTGCCTGTGTGTATTAAAATGCGTGTATTTTTGTAAAGGCCTTTTACTACATCTATTAGGTGATAAAGATACCCGCATTGAGACATAATCTTCCATTGCCTATCACAGACAACACGGTTAAAAGCTTTCTCAAGATAGATATGCGTCGTACGAGGAAAAACAAAGAAATTGCAAAATTAACCACAACATGAGGTATTCAAGGTACATCTCCTGTCGGAATACAGCATCAGGAGACTTTATCAGCGCAGACTATAAGAAACGCTTGCCTCACTACCATTTAAATCGCGACTAATGATAAACTAAAATTGAAGTTACTATAAATGTAAGACATTCCTAAGTTACAAACATTACTAAAAGTAACCGTCAATATTTAAAATTTTAGAAATGGACACTGTATCTGAAGTCGAAATGTCCTGTAGACAGATATGTCTTCTCATTTCTTACGTTGTTGGAATACTCCCTGAAAGAACAAAAGTCTTAATTTCTTCCAAATTGGATAAAAACCATCCTTATGCTCAAAGTGAATGACCTTGTTACCCAAAGAATGTTGTTCTCTCTTGAGATGCTTCGCTACTGCTGATGAACCGTTCACTCTATTATTGAACTCTTTAAATCGCACTTTAAAATTTCTTCCCGTTTGACCTACAGACTTTATATCACAATCCTGTCACTTATATAATCCTCCTTTCACCATCCAGTTCTGCACAACGTCAATCTTATGTCTCAGCCTCTGACCTACTTCATTGTCGGTTCTAAAAGCTATTTTCACATCTTTCTTGTAAAATAATCTCGGCAATTTGTACGAGACGGTTCCCCACAATGACATTTTGTTTGCGAGAGTCTTTCTTGGTTCGTTGGTTCGTAATACTATCGTCGTAACCAACCTATCTCTATTAAACCATTTTCTACGGCTTTTTGCCTAAGTGTCTACATTTCATCTTTCTTAATTTCAGGCGGCAGCGGAATAACCATGTGCATCGCACTTTTAAAAACCGTTTATTTATGTTTATGATGTTGGCATAACTTTCTCGTATCGATAACAGCACCTGAAAACATATGTGGTTATAGGATCCTGTGCTGAAGTTCACGGGTTCGAATCTCGTCTAGTAAGACTTTCATTGTTATTCTACCCAGTTAGTTGGTTAGTTTGTTGTTATTATACTGCGCCGCGACATTACTATAATCCTGATCCAGTCGCTGCATGGCCGTTGTCGAGTGCACAGCGCAGTAACGAGCACAGCGATACTTGTGAATGTAACCGACTTCATACCAGAAGCGACAAATTTTGAGTGTTCGGTGACGTTACTGCTTCAGTTCATTAAATTTATGTGGTGTTCGCTTGTATATTAGATTCAATTTTGCGTCAAGTATCTGGTTAGTGTACTCTTCAGCCGTGTGAATACCGACCGCCTTCTCTGTCTTTCTTCTCCCGTGTTTATTATATCCAGTTTCACGTTAAACATCTCGTTAGTGTATTTCTCCGCCGTCTGATTCCCGATAATCGTACCATCTCTAGCCGTCTCCGTTTACCTCAGTTACCCTCCGTCGAGTCTACACCACGTCTTTTTACTCGTTAGTTCTTCTGGGTATAGTAATAATGAACCTTGACTGCTGTGGGCGGATGCAGTCTGAACTGGTGGCACTTCGCTCCTAGCTTCAGGCTGTATTAACCTAGGTGGCACAGTTTGCGGCTGCAGTCGAAGGGCGTCGTTGTTGTTGGTCGGTCATGGAAAGTGAACGGTTATCCGGCGTGTCCACCGATCGTGCTGAGGCAGCGACATGCCCTGATACTGCTAGCAATGAGGCAGACAGCCCACTCGTGGTTGCGTGGGAGGTCGCTCCCGAGCGTGACAGGCAACGTAAGACATTTCATGGGTCCGAGCGTGAGGCCTTCCCGGTCCGTCTTGTGAACAGGTTTGAAGCGCTGTCTGTTCAGGACAGTGTTCCTGAGCAGGATGGTGTCTCTCATCCTGAAGTCTCCACGCAAAGACCATGGCTTTCACAGGCTTTCACAGGCTTTCGTCATAGTTGGGAGCGGATAATCGAGCACCTTAAATAGATGGGTATCAAGGAGGGGAAGAAGGCCAATGAGCACTCTGTGTGCGTTTGTCCGGTTGTTGAACCGGCCGTTCCGGATGACAAGAAGGGTACGAGGTGCAGCCAACTACAGGTGGTGGCTCATGTAGCTACCAATGGCAAAGACTGCCAGTTTTGCTTGCAAGATGAAAGCAGAACTCACCATTTGCAGCATAGTTGACAGGACCTCTGGTACGGAGCCGAGTGGAGGGTCTGACTAGAGGCTCAGACGCTTCTGCGACCGTGCAGGCTGCAGATTCCTCGTCTTGTGGCATCGGGTGCTGGGTTTTCGGGTTCCGCTGAATAGGAGTCCACTACACGCAGGAAGCTGCTACACTGGCAGCGGGGGCCGTGTAGCGTGGACTTTTTAGGTTAGAGGTCCACGGAAACAGGAAGGTTTTCAACGTCAAAGGGTACAGCTCAAAGACAGGACAAACACAGATCTAAAAACATTGGTCTGTCAGTTGTAAGCGCTAATAGAAAGTACTGAATCTCAAATCATTATAGATACCGAAAGCTGACTAAACCCGGAGATCAGCAGAAATTTTTACTTAGGGGCAAATGGTGTTCATAAAGGATAGATTGAATAAAACAGGTAGTGTCGCATTTCTTGCTGTAACACGTGGTTTATCTTGTAGCGTAATTGAAGTTAATATGATAGAGGTTACACCTAACAAGAATCAATAATTCGCTCTTTTTCCCGACTCCTGACTCAGATGTTTCGATTGCAGAAATGTTCAGAGAAAGTTTGGACCAAATTTTAAAAGCGTTCCCCACGCATATAATTTAGTTAATGGCGACTTTAACTAACCCTCGATATATTTGGAAAGGTGTATTTTAAAACCATAGACAAGTATAAAACATCGTCTGAAGTCGTATTGAACGCATTCTCTGAAGATTATCTCGAGCAATTAGTTAATGAACCCACTAGAATAGTAAATGGCTGTGAAAATATTCTTGACCTCTTAGCAACAAATAATCCGGAGCTAATAAAACCAAAACAGACACGGGGGATAAGTGAACACAGAGTTGTTGAAGCTAAAATGATTATCGGATTTCCCAAATTTACCAAAAATCAAAGAATATATATCTGTTCCAAGAAGCAGATACAAATTCGATTAACGCTTTTCTGCGCAAGAAACTACAGTCTTTCGAAACTAACAATGTTAGTGTTGATCAGATGTGGTTTACATTCATAGAAAATTTTGACAACTATTGACAGATTTATACCAAACAGATTGACAAAAGATGGGTCTGACCCACCGTGGTACACCAAACAGATTACCCCAGTCTTGCAAAAGCAAAGAAAAGGCATGTCAAATTCAAACGGACATAAAATCTTCAACACTGGCATTCTTTTACAGAAACTCGAAGGTTAATTCGAACTTCAGTGAGAGAAATTTATAACAAATTCCACAACGAAAGCCTGTCACCTACTTTTGTGAGCAATCCTACGAAATTCTTGTATTGCGTAAAGTATACTAGCGGTAAAACACAATCAATACTTTTAGTACGCGTTAGTAATTGTGATGCTATTGACATTTTTGCATAAGCAGAACTGCTTAACACAACCTTCCGAAATTCCTTCACGAAAGAAGACGAAGCAAATACTCCAGAATTCGAATCAAGAACAGCTGCAAGTATGTGTAATTTAGAAATCGATACTCCTGGTGTATTGAAGCAACTTAAATCACTTTACAATATTATACCAACTGTATACCAATTCGTTTCCTTTCAGAGTATGCTGATGCAACAGAGCCATACCTAATTATCATATACAACCGCTCGCTCAGCGAACGTTCCGTACCCAAAGACTGGAAAGTTGCACAGGTTACGCCAATATTCAACAAAGGCAATGGGACTGAATCGCAAAACAACAGGTCTGTATTATTGACGTCGGTTTGCAGCAGGATTTTAGAACATATACTTTCCTTAAATATTATAAACTACCTTGAAAAGACCGACCTATTGTCCCATAGTCAACACGGATTCACAAAGTATCATTCTTCTGAAACACAGCTAGCTGTTTCCTCACATGACGTGATGAGTGCAGTAGAGAAGCGATATCCGGAAGGCTTTCGACAGGGTACCTCACAAGCGTCATTTAATCAAACTGCGTAGTTATGGAATACCACCCAATTGTGCGATTGCATTCGTGATTTCCTGTCAGAAAGGACACAGTACGTTGTAGTTGAAGGAACGTCATTGAGTAGACGTGATATCTGGCGTTCCCCAGGGAAGTGTTACAGGGCCCCTAATGGTCCTTATTTTTATATACGATTTAGGAGACCATCCGAGTAGTACTCTTAGTTCGTTCGCGGTTGGTGCTGTCACTTGTCGGTTGGTAAAGTCACCAGAAAAATAAAAGCAATTGCAAAATGATTTAAATAAGATATCTGAATGGTGCAAAAACTGCAGCTCTTTAAACTTCATTTGCATGACTAATCAGTTAAAATTACAGACTGTAAAATAAATTCCGAGAAGTAATAATTACAAACAACTTAAAATGGAAAGAACACATAGAAGATATCGTAGGAAAAGCTATGTTTCTTTGGAAGAACACTTAGAAGATGCAACAGTTCTACTAAATAAATTGCTACACCACACTTCTGCGTTCTATATTGGAGTATTGCGGACGATTTAGGGAAAGTATAGATAAGGGCAGCTCGTTTTGTACTATCGCGATACAGGGGAGAGGGTGTCACATAAATGATGCACGAGTTAGGCGAGATCTATTTGCGAAATTTTTTCACCAACTTTCTCTTACGAATGCGAGAGACAGAGAAATCATTCGCCTCCACTGAGTAGTTTTTGCTAGAGAGCAAAATATTGACACCCACACGTAGAATTTGATGTAAGTCGTAACTTTAAACTCCCATATCCCACCCCCTTATCGTTATCAACCCTCTACCACGATATTGCATAATGGGAGATTGGTATCTACTACCACATATAAACACTATTCGTTTGCGATGTGTAGTTTTGGCTGCGAACAAACTTTAGCTAATTTGTAAAGTGAAGTAAAACCAAATAATACAAGGAAAAAAAGCGGCACAAAAAAGCTAAATTTGCCAAGTAGACACAAAAATGCTCATCGCAAAAATACAGGGGCGGTTTACAAAAATTAGGGAAAACTCGAAGCAACAGCTCAAAGATTAAAAAAAAATGGAAAATGGTAGTTTTGTACGAGCATCGCTTCTTGAGATAAAATTGGTGTTTTGTGCGCTGCCAAGTACTTCATTCGATTATGTTAAATTTTTGCAAACTTTGCATTCAGGACAACATGAAGTGCACTGTCTACATGATATTACTTATGGTGCATGGCGGAAATTACACCGGTTTGTCGAAGACCTTGATGTTCGTGATATACTTGTACATTTACACTGACAGTGGGGAGGGAGGTAAACACAGAAAGGAAAAAGAATCTGGTTGAAGAGAGTGAGAGAGAGAGGTAATGAAAGGGACAGGGGAAGGAATGGATGGATGGATAGAGGAGGGGCAGTCGAAGGATAGAACGAGGAAGAGGTGCAGGAAAGGGTGATGAAGGAACAGGAGAACGCAGAGGTAGGTAGGGACAAATAGATGAATGAGGAGTAGGAGGTGTACAGGAGAGTAGGGAGGAGTAGATGAGATAAATGTCGCAATAAATGAAGACTGGAGGGAACAGCTAGACAGTACCGATAGAGGATAAAGAGGACAGAAGGAAATAATAAAGAGATGGGTGACGTGATTAGCAGAGAAATTAAAGGAACGAGTGTGGGGTATGATTCCATTCCTAATTCAAATTTAGCAATTGTGAAGTATCTTTTTTTCAGTTAGGATAGGTCTAAATTTTGTTTATAATCGTCTTTTGAAGGGATATATCAGTTAGTAATTCAGGCACGTGAGAACCTTTTCGACAGAGGAGTGATGTACGTTTAAGAGGTGTCTTACGAGGGACAAAAATTGTCGAGTATCGTCACGCGACCGCCGTGCTAGTTGATCCGAATTAGCAGCCGATAGAGATCTGTACTTGAATTACCGCGACCCTGTTCGGTCGGAGCGCGCCAACTGGCTTTGTTTACTGGCCGAAACCAGAGTAATCTATTAAATTACGTAATGCGCCGTATCTGTGCAAAATCAGGGCGGATTGAGAATAATTAAACTACTGTGTATGATTCCCGCTCGCAATTGCGAGCTGCAAACTAGACGTCCAATTACTCCGGGCCTTTGTTTAATGCTTGCTGATTGTTAATTCCTGATTGAAAAAATGTATTAGCTTAATTACTGGGCACGGCCGTTATGTGACGCAAATAAAGTTAATTGAAATGAAAGGGGCAGTCGTCCTAATGACGACATGACTCCGGCCGGCCCTGAAACAATTTAATTGCGCTTAGCGCGGCGCGTCGCGGGCGCTCGCTTCCGCGCATGCGCTCTCGGCCCTAATGGCGAGCGCCAGCCCATTACGCCCAGATTTAGTGCTGACTTTTTTCGGATAATATATACAAATACCCGATCTGCATCAAATGCGCGGGAAAAACTTAACTGGTGTATTAATTTCTGTGATGCGCGCGTATCCGAGTTAGCTGATACAGCTAATCGATAGCCAGCTATTACCGACAACAACGAAGAAAATTACCGCGATGTCATTTAACTTGCATGTTCCGTTACGGAATAGTGCCACGTTTTTATGATCGAGGCAAAAACGTTCAGCAATTTCTTCATGAGCCATGAATGGCAGTCTTTCATATGACTCGCTTTTTTTTAAATCCTTTTTCGTTATGCGTAATGTTATACCAGCTATTTTCAACATTGATATTTCACACATATTCGACCAATTTTACTGTCAGTCACCAACATCCTTCACATCATTTCCATAATACCGGAATTCAAAGCAATTATCTCCCAAGCCAAACGAATTTATTTATTTATTCGTATCAGAACCATTAATACTAAGTTGTTGTTGTTTTTGTTGTAGCTCTCCACCCTAGTCTACCTTGAGCAAGCCTCTTCATCTCCTCATAAGAACGACAATCTACATCGATTTGAATTTGTTTACTATATTCATCTCTTGGTCTCCATCTGCGATTTTTACCCCACACACTTCACTCCAATGCTAAATTCACAATTCCTTGAGGTCTAAGAATGTGTCCTACCAATCGATCTCTTCTTTTAGTCAAGGTATGCCACAAATTCCTTTTTATTCCCAATTATGTTCAGTACCTTCTCATAAATTAAGCAATCCACCCACCTAATCTTCAGCATTCTTCTGTAACATCACATTTCAAAGGCCTCTATCCTCTTCCTGTCCACACTATTTACCGTCCATGCTTCACACCCATACTCAAATACCTTCAGAAAGGACTTCTTTACGCTTAAATTAATATTCGATGTTAACAAATTTTCTTTTTCAAAAACGGTTTCCTTCCCATTGCCAATCTGCATTTTATATCCTCTGTACTGCGGCGGTCATTGTTATTTTACTGCATAAGTAACAAAACTTATTTACCATCTTTATTGATTCACTACCTAATTTAATTCCTTCAGCATCTCCTGATTTTCTACCCTTCTTTTGCATTTGTTAGTGTTCATATTATAAGCTTCTTTCAACACACTGTCCATTCCGATCAATTGCTGCTCCAGGTCTTTTGGTGTCTCTAACAGAATTACAACGTCATCAGCAAATACTAAGTATACATTTACAAAGAAAGAAACTTTTACTGGATTACACACATTATATATAAAATTTCAGAATTGTCTATACTGCTTTTGGCCAAAAGTTGGCCACATCTAGAACATCTTCTGTAGCCTGAAACACATCTTGTACTGTGCATGTTTTAGGGTACCAACTACACTGCAGCAGATGAGACGTTGTCTGGACTGAAGCACATTCACACATTGGGGCCCGGTGTTGAAACCCCTCTTATGTAGGTCGCTTTTACATCTTGTCACGCCTGCCCGCAAGCTGTTCAGTAATCTCCAAGTATTCCACTTCTCCATGTGACCGGGTGGTAGTTCTTTGCTAGGTGTCAGCCATTCTTTGGAGCGAGAGCATCTTGCGCGCCACATATCGATTCGATATTGCTGAGGTCTCTCGTTAAGAGCCTCTGTTGTTCTGTGGAAACTTTTCCTAGATTTGAGTCTTGGAATAGCTGGCCTGTATCCATACAGATGGTGAGCTTCAGATGTTTTCGCCTTCTTCTTCTCATTTTTTACTGCAACCTCTTTGACGGATGTCAGGAGCGGCAATACCAGCAAGACGGTACAGTTTGTCCAACGGTGTAGGTCTTAGACATACGGTAATGATGCGGCAGGTATCATTGAGAGCAGCATCTGCCATCCTCGTGTGACATAACTTGTACCATATTGGGGATGCATATTCGGCTGCAGAGTAACGTAGAGCAATGGAAGAGGTTGTCACAGAATTGGGATGTGCTCCCCAGGTAGTGCCAGTTATCATCCTTATAATATTATTTCTGGCTGCCACTTTTTCCTTTGTATCAAGCAGTGTTTCTGGTAAGTGTCAGCACGATCGAGTGTTACTCCAAGATATTTTGGTGAGATGCAATGATCTAATGCAGTTCCTTCCCAAGCCATTTTAAGTGTACTCTTTGCCATTTTATTTATGAGGTGGAACGCACAAGTCTGAGTTTTACTGGCGTTCTGTCTCAGCTGATTCTCCTTGTAGTAGTCAGACAACACTGAAAGTGCGTTTGACGATTTCTGCTCAATAACGTCAAAGCAGGTGTCTTGAGTGGTAATGGCACAGTTATCTGCACAGGTAAAGCTCTGTGTTTCCACTGGTAGTGGCTGGTCATTGGAGTAGATGTTCAACAATGACGGGGAGAGCACACTTCCCTGAGGTATTCCATTCCTCTGTAATTTCGACCTGCTTCTTTTCCCCTGAAATTCAACCAAAAAATCATCTAATTTCAATGTTGTTCCTTATGAAGCAGGTAAGCTGGTAGTCATTAGTAGCATTGTATAGTTTCATAAGGAGTCGTCCATGGTTGATGGTATCAAATGCAGCTGTAAGACTGAACGAATAGCACCACAACTCTACAAGTCATTGTCATACGACACACATGTTTCTCCGCTGGAGATGAACTACACAACGGGCCATTAAAACTGCTACACCAAGAAGAAATGCGGATGATAAACGGCTATTCATTGGACAAATATGTTATACGAGAACTGACATGTGATTATATTTTCACGCAATTTGGATGCATAGATAATGAGAAATCAGTAACCAGAACACCCACCTCTGGCCGTAATAACGGCCTTCATACGCCTGGGTATTGAGTCAAACACAGCTCGGATGGCGTGTACACGTAAAGATCTCCATGCAGCTTCAACTCGATACCACAGTTCATCGACAGTAGTGACTGGCGTATTGTGATGAGCCAGTTGCTCGGCCACCATTTACCAGACGATTTCAATTGGTGAGAGATCTGGAGAATGTGCTGGCCAGATTAGCAGTCCAACATTTCCATATCCGGTTAGGCCCGTACAGGAGCTACAACATGCAGTCGTGCATTATCCTGCTGGAATGTAGGGTTTTGCGGGGATCGAATGACGGGAAGAGACACGGTTCGTAACACATCTGAAATGTAACGGCCATTGTTCAGAGTTCCATCGATGCGAACAAGAGGTGACCGAGACGTGTAATTAATGGCACCCCATACCATCACACCGGCTGATACGCCAGTATGCCGATGACGAATACACGCTACCAATGTGCTTTCACCGCGATATCGCCATAAACGGATGCTACCATCATGATGCTGTTAACAGAACCTGGATTCATCCAAAAAGATTACATTTTGCCATTCGTGCCATTCAGGTTCGTCGTTGCGTACACCTGTCTGTGATGCAGCGTCAAGGATAACCGCAGCCATGGTCTCTGAACTGATAGTCCGTACTGCCGCAAACGTCGTTGAACTGTTCGTGCAGATGGTTATTGTCTTACAAACGTCCCCATCTGTTGACTCACGGATCGAGACGTGGCTGCGCGATCCGTTACAGTCATGTGGATAAGATGCCTGTCATCTCCACTGCTAGTCACACGAGGCCGTTGGGATCCAGCACGGCGTTCCGTATTGTCCCCCTGAACCCACCGATTCCATATTCCGCTAACAGCCATTGGATTGCTACCAACGCGAGCAGCAATGTCGCGATACGATAAACCACAATCGTGATAGGCTATAATCCGACCTTTATCAAAGTCGGAAACGTGATGGTACGCATTTCTCTTCCTTATACGAAGCATCACTACAACGTTTCACCAGCCAACGCCGGTCAACTGATGTTGGTGTATTAGAAATCGGTTGGAAACTTTCCTCATGTCAGCACGTTGTAGATGTCGCCACCGGCGCCAACCTTGTGTGAATGCACTGAAATCTAACCATATGCATATCACAGCATCTTCTTCCTGTCTGTTAAAATTCGCGTCTGTAGCACGTCATCTCCGTGGTGTAGTAATTTTAATGGCCAGGAGTGTATATAGTGAAATCGAAATGTTTATGTTGTGGGGGCTCAGTGTAATATTTGAGCGACCGAGAAACGTGGGGTCGAATGACTGTAGTATGATGTAAAGTCACTAGTAGAATAGAAGAAAAGAGGAATGTCAGTCTGTAGAAAAATTTAAGGTGAGTATGTTGATGAGTATGAAAAACGATCCCGTAATGTTCGAATACAGCATTACTAGTGTGCTGTTTGACGAAGTCTCGTCAGTTAAATACCTAGGTGTAATGTTGCAGAGCTACTGAAATGTTACAAGGATGTAATAACATTCGTGGGGGAGGCGGATGTTCGACATGGGTTTGTTGGGAGAATTTTGGTAAGTTTGAACTATAAAAGAGACTTATGCGACCTGTTCTTCAGGACTGCTCGTGTTTGGAATCCCCGCCAGATCAGTTTAAAGTACGACATTGAAGCAATTTAGAAGCATGCTGCTAGATTTGTTACTGGTAGATTTGAACTGTGCGCAAGGGTTAAGAGATGCTTCAGGTACTCAAACAGGAATCGCTAGAGGGAAGGCGACCTACTCCTCGAGAATCACTTTACAAAATGTAAAGTACCGGAATTTGAAGCTGACTGCCAACATTCCACTAACAGCAACTGACACTCCACGTGAAGACGACAGAGATAATATAAAAGTAATTACGGCACCTAAGGATGAATACAAAGGGTCATATGAATGAAATGGAGAATGATTCTCGGAATTTACGAGAACAAGCTCAGATTTATAAGCATAAAGCGAGACGGAGAAGGTACTTCACCTGAAAACGCATTCAGCTTGAGTAAAAGGGACGGCGACTTTTTTCGACGCTAAGAACATTCTCCGATTTCGTATGAATAAAATAAGAGAAATTTCTCCAATTTGTGGTGTGAGCTCTCTGGCATACTTCGAGCTGGGTAACTTTTGTTAAGGTTACGTTTTTGGCAGAATATCTGTTCCTCAGAAGAAGAAAACCTTATACGTAATATGAATAAATACGAGAGGAACTGAAGATGTTTGTTCAAATAATATGAGAACATAATTTAGTTACGATTAACTGCCTTCATAAAATTCAATGCAGTGGCAGTTCGAGTATTTTACATTTCTATGAGAGTGGTGTCGGTGGACATTTATTGACATCTTAATGAAACACAGTGGATTCATTCCGCGTGTGTGGAAAGCGTGTTTACAATTGTAAATAGCTACACAATAAAATACAGAGGTTGGAACTTAAATAGTGGAAACACTGCTGTAGAGACACTATGCAATGGAATCTACAATTACAGTCGCTAGTAGCACACGTTGTTGACATACTACCTTACCTCCTAGCTAATGGACTACCCACTCCCAAATCACCGGCGTGCGCACAATCGAGGGAAACAGTCACTTGTGAGCGAGAGGTCTAACGTAACGGTGTCACTACGTTTTCGAAACGGAAACAACGGATTGGATCAAGGATGCATGTGCTGGACGTCGTACAAGACGACAGTGTCGTTATGGGTCGCCGCTGAAGTAGAATGTGCGATAGAGCCTCAGTATGGTGAAAGTTACGGTGATTCTCATGTACGGCTGTTATCCTAACGCATTATGTTCCTCCACGGCAGACCGTCAATGGACAATATTACTGTTCGTTTCTGGAGCATCACCTGCGACCAGCTTTGCAAAAGAAGCGGCAACACTTTCTGCGCAACCCACCCATCATTTTGTACGACAATGCGCTGGCGGATACAGCGCAAGCTGTGGCTGCTCTGTTAGCTTGATGAGTCTGGAAAGTACTGTACCATCGACCATACTCCCTAGGCTTAAGTCCACGTGACTTCGATTTGATTCCAGAGATGGAGGAACTACTTCACGGCATTCGCTTAAGAACTGTTCCATAGATTCGATAGGAAGTAGACTGCTCCATTCGCGCCGTCAACTGACAGGTACTAAAATGTTCAAATGTTTGTAGAGTCTATGGGACTTAACTACGGGGTCATCAGTCCCTAAACTTACAAACTACTTATGAACTAGCTAATACTTAGGACGGCACAAATATCCATGCCCGAAGGGGGATTCGAAACCCCGACCGTAATGGCCATGCGGACCGTGACTGGCGCGCTGCAGAGCGCTCGGCCACCGCTGCCGGCACTTTTGTATCGATTGTGAATAAATAGTTGGCACTATTTAAGTTAAAACCCTGGTATTTTTCTCTATGGTTTACTTACTTTGATGAAGCACAGTGACCATGTGGATTAAATTCATTATACTGCCGGTAAAAAAGTAGTATACCGGAAAAGTTGACGTCGGTTCTGTTCCTATGACAACGGATAGCTCTGGGGGACAGTAGATGCACTGATAATTGTTTGAAAATTATCTGCTAACAGACTGTGCGGTTACTTATCTGCTCCAGGGCCATCTGCGTGTACCACTGAATAGCAAAAGTTTACAGTCAAAAGGCTCAGTGTGACAGCAATGTATGAAGCAAACAGGCTTGATACCATGAAGACGCATTCGGGCATCCTATAGCGAACTGAGAGAATTGGCTCAAATATTGTTGTATTCCTACAGCGAACTCAGCAAAGTGGGTCAAATAATGTTGTCTTCCAAATGGATTCAGTGAATAGGCACGTAAGTTGGTTCTGCTTTATTTGTGCAATGAAGCTGATTGAAATTGTCACTTAATAATTCTGACACCTGTAGCCGAGTTTTTGCACGTTCACGCAACATAGACCAAGTTGGTCGTATTGTAAGGGCAGCAATAGCAGATCATGCAGCTACAACAGCACAGATAAAAGGGCTGGTGAGCCCAAAAGTGCCAACAAGATTTGTATTCCACCAGTTACTAGTCTACCAGTGGGACTACTAGCCCACCTTCCACTCGTACCACCGCATCAACGTGTACAAAAAATGTTCAAATGTTTGTAAATCTATCGGACCAAACTGCATGGTCATCAGTCCGTAGCTTACAAACTACTTAAACTAACCTTAGTAACCTGCAGGACAACACACACTCTCTCTCTCTCTCTCTCTCTCTCTCTCTCTCTCTCTCTCTCTCTCTTTCTCTCTCTCTCTCACACACACACACACACATACACATGCCCCAGGAAGGACTCGAACCTCCGACGGCGAGCAACCGCGCGCTCCGCAGCGAAGCGCTTTAGACCGCTCGGCTACTCCACCGTGGCTAACGTGTACACACTGACACAGTGACCCAACCTTAGCCTTATGGTTTGGATTATGATAAGCTACAACTCTCGTTGATGGCAGATCACTGAGCGATGCTCGTCAGATGCAGAATGTTGTAAGACCCTTTCTTGGCCATTCTTGCAACCGGAATGCCACATGTTGTTACTACAGGATAATGCTCATCCACACACTATGAGTGAAACCCGTAGGGCTCTTCAATACGTGCACCAACTTCCGAGTTCAGCACGAACTCAAAACTCGTCGCCAATCGAGCACGTGTGGGATATGATGGGACGACAACACGTTTGACAACACAGGGTACTCTCATACTCTGATGGGGTCATTTTTGATCCCAAATTTTCGGGGGGAAATAATTGAAAATGACTGTTTTTCAATAAATAATTTTCTAGTTAACAAAAGTATAATGATCAGATTGTAAGCTAAACAAATTCATTTTAACGTAGAAGTAAGAATTTACTTTGAAAATTTTGGATTTTTCTGACAATTTTTATTTTCACGAACATTTGTTATCATTAAAAAGATGTTATTTTTCATGTTTTACACTTCTGAAGGCATGGATCTTTCCACCTGAAAACAAAAAAAAAATCGCACTGACATGTTTTACGGCCCACTTTAGATTTTTAATTTTATACGTTTTTGCAAACATTTTGGACCAAAATAAAAATCTAAATAATAAAAGATCAATTAATAAGATTGTCTGAAGCCCTTTTAAGAAAAAAAATTAGGTAGTAGCGGGTTCCGAACCACTGACCTTCAGCTTCACAGTCCATCACATTAAAGTGCCCACTACGCTACAGCAAACAAATAGAAGTTCCGTTCTTTAATCGCATACTATTGATGGCTGTTGTTAACTGATGCTAATATGGCATTTGTAGACGCTAAATTATCATTTATCGTACGATGAACAACGTGCATTTGTTAATTCTTCAGTGTGCCATTGCTTTGAAATGACAACGTGTAAGCTACTATAAGAAAATCATCAAATGCGCAACACAAGATGGCATATGCCAGAGAGAGTTCTGGGCTGGTTTTCGTTAATTCAATGGAGGGTGTCAAAACTCCGTTATTTTTGTAATTATCTCTCAAACAATACGAGATATGAAAAAAACATAAGGAACAAATGAGAGAATGTAGAGAATTTCCTCCTCTACAAATTCGGGCCGGCCGCGGTGGTCGAGGAGACTGAGGCGCTTCAGTCATGGTCTGCACAACCACTACGGTCGGGGGTTCGAATCCCCCCTCGGGCGTGGATATTTGTGCCGTCTTTAGTATAAGGTAGTTCATAAGTAGTTTGTAGGTTTAGGGACTGATGGCCCCGTAGTTAAGTCCCATAAGCTTAACAAACATTTGAACATTTGATTTACAAATTCGGTTATTCAATTTTCGCGTCAGAGTAACGGTTTATTTGCAATTAAAATTACATTACAAACGGCTTTTTTGGTATTATTAATATTTGAAAAAAAAAACGAGGTTCTGGTCTCTGGAAGACGAAAATTATGTCTGTAAAATTTGGTGCCGATCGGTTGAACGGTTCGATCTAAAAATTGGGACCACGTTACAGCCAGACAGACGTCGTCAAATCGAAACGGTTGTTTTTGATATTACTACAGTATTTTTTGTCCGAAAAATATGAAAAAGGGAGGTTCTGGTCTCTGGCTGCCTACTATCATGTCTGTAAAATTTGGTACTGATCGGTTGAACGGTTCGTCTTAAAAACAGGAAATACGTTACGGACAGACAGACATACAGGCATCCAAAAATCGCTGTTAATTTTGCAAATATCTCTGAAACGATATGAGATATGAAAAAAAAACAACAATATAACAGAACAACGTTGTAGAGCATTTTCTCCTCTACAAATTTGGTTATTTCATTTTCGTGTCAGACGAATGGTTAAGCAGATATATTCATTTAAATTTCGAGCTGTCAAAAGACGATCGTGAAGGCCCACTTTTAGTATTATTCTTATGTTGAATATTGATTTATAATTATTTCAGTTTTTGTAAATTTTTACAAAAAAATATTTTTGATTACATTTTCTCGACGGCAGCATTCGCTTACGATTTTTTGCTTGGAATGGTCCATAAATTCTCCACTGTAGCACTTGGAGCATGAAGAGAGTTTTTTTGCTCACGATTTCTTTCACACAGTTGGCAACCCCTCTTCAGTAGGACCTGTCGCGGTACATTTATTCTAATGACTTAACACACACCTTCCAGCTGCTGTAACCACAAGACTATCTATATTATCTGCAGTGTGATCGTTATCTCCCTTTTTCGATTGTGCATCATCTCCAGAACTATAATGCGCATCAGATTCATCTTCTTGCTCATTTGGGACCAAATCAGGTTCGTCATTTGAGTTGTCACCAAATATTTCTGATCCACCTCCATGATCGGTTTCTTCCAAATCATCGTCATCATCAACTGAAGTGTCATCATAACCCTAAAACTTTGTTTCAAAATATTCGCTATTTCTTCAGGCGATAAAGCATGTGATCTGCCAGCCATGTTATATCGTTCTATAAAACACATGTACGATTTACTTGCAAAATAAGTCTAACAAATGGCATCTATCTCTCAAACTCTAAAGCGCTGCAAGACAGTTTAAGGTCCACGCTGCTATCCTAGCGGGGTCAGATAAGACTCCAGAAGGCACTGGACAGTAAACGACGCACGGAAATGGGCAGCCGAACAGTGTAATACCGATGTCTGGCGGGAACTGAGATTACATGAGCGGGTAGCTCCCCACCATCTCACCTAGCGGAGAAATATTAAAAGGAAATCTCTTGTGGTCAAATATGACCCCTCCAGGGCAGTTAAGGGTTAACACCATATTTATTTATTTATTTTATTTATTTACTTATTTATTTTTGCTGTAATCGACATATAAAACATTGAGATATCAATCCTGAATTATTGTCGTGAGTGTTATTTTGTAACTTGAATGGATCACTTGTTGAGTTAAAATGATTTTTTGGATATCTGGACTGTATAGTATTTTGATGGTAATGCCTATTGTTACAAATGTAAGAAAAAATTTAGTTCAAACGCAGCGCATGTAATAACATATGTATAAAATAAAACCGTTCGTACTTCCCCGTTGCTGACGTGGAAGGAGCCAAGTTTTGACGTGTAAGGAAAGAGGCAGGGATACAGTGCGGCTTACCGAGAGAGTCGAGTGTAGACAGCCAGTGAGCGATTAGTATGTGGCGAGATGTGAGCAAAGCAGCGAAGCGGAGGCTTGGATTTGTATGAAGAGTTTCCAAAAATTTGCTTCCGGCATTTAATAATGAGCACAATGTAAATTTATTCATTGCCGGGAAGAGAATACAGTAGGCACACAGCTACAGCCACGATTCACGACTATTCGCCTCTAGTTGTGCATTCAAGCAACTGCTGGTCCGCAGCATGGGATAATTGACAAGATTATGTACTTTTAGAATTGTGGCGCATATTGGTCAGACAAAAAAGTGACCTGTTTCAATAATCAGATAAGCTAAAAATTTGTTTATTCCTATCACTTGTCAGAGTTCTATTGTAGTGTGTAAATATCCGAGTGTCCTAGATGAGAACAGTGGAAACGTTAAATGTTTTTCTCACTGAGCTAATTTATAATTTGACGTGTTTAGTTTCAATTTTGTAGTAGATAATTGAAAAGTCGTGAGATTGTTGCATTTCGTTTCCTTAATAGTCAATGATTGCTCTTCACATTTCAAATTCAATTTAGTGAGAAACAATTAAAATAATTGAAATAACAGTAAATAATTTAAAGTGTCAGTACTGATCAGTTGGCAACTGTGAACTATGACTGATTGCTTTAGATCAGTAGTACAGTATATTTTCTCTCCAATTATATAAAAGCCAAATTGAAAACAATAGTGTTTATTAAAAATAATAAACAGGGCAGAAAATGTAACTCATGTGGGTCAAAATTAATGAAAACCCTGGAAAGTGTACCATACCTGTTTCAGGGCTACCAATATATCTTTAGAAAATGTATCAGTAATATTCCCGTAAAATAACTTATATAGTACTTAATGAAAAGGTAGTTCAATATGGGTTTGAGGTTGGAAGTGTAGTTTATGTATGCAATCCCAAATTGACTGAACTAGCTGCATCTACGTCCAAAAATTCTTTGTTTTTTGATAAAGTGCCAACAATTCTTTGATATTCAAGGCTATATTTAAATAGTAAACAAGTGATGGTCTACCTTGTCCTACGTATTGCTTTCCATAGAGACCATAGTGTTGTTTATTTGACCACAACTTAACGCTTTCTACTTGTTTGCACCTAGTTATTTTAAAATAATATGTCCACTGTTCCAACAATAAATATTGAATTATATTCACTGAATGCATGACATTAACTACGAACAGGTAAAGGTGATGATGTGTAACCAGCCGGAACTCGAACCCGGGTCCCCTGCTTTCTAGGCAATTGCGCTGACCGCTACGACACTGGTGACAACGCGATCAATGCACCTGCACGGAATTCCTCAATCACGCCTCCCGTCAGATAAAAATTTGCAGCTTTATTTACCCTGGTCACTAGAACTGAAACTCGTAATCACTTAGTACTGATTCCCGTAAGAGTAAGGGCCTAGGAGTGCCTCCGCACTGAAGAAGGGATCATTGCCCGTCATCGGCAAATTGTATGAGTTATTTACCAGGCTCACTCCAATTAAAATACACACAACTTTTTTTGATGCAGTTTTCATTCTGCATCTTTGAAAGTTTTACAGTGTGTAGATATGTACTTTCCGCTTGTTTACTAACTTAATTAAACCTCTTTCCGTGAGTGGCGCCATCACAGAATGTCTTAAAGATGGCTGCTACACTTGACGTTCGTCAGAAGCAACGTGATGTCATTGAATTCCTTTGCTGTGAAAACGAGACAGTGGGAAACATCCGCAAGAGGTTGAAAAAGGTGTATGGAGACGCTGGTGTCGATCGCAGTACAGTTAGTTGGTGTGCAAGCAGGTTACGTGATGAAAGCGAGCACGGCAATATTGAGGATCGTCCTCGCAGCGGCAGGCCTCGTACGTCACCCACTCCAGACAATGTGCAGAGCGTTAACGAATTGGTGATTGCTGACAGACGCATCACAGTGAACGAATTGTCACGCTACGTTTGGATAGTTAAAGGAACTGTTTGCAGGATACTGAAAGTGTTGGCGTTAATAAAGGTTTGTGCCAGTGGGTTCCTAGGATGTTGACAGTGGCTCAAAAAAAAAAAAAAAAAAAAAAAAAAAAAAAACGGTATGCAGCGAACTCTTGGATCAGTACAGGAATGGTGGAGATGAATTTCTTCGAAGAATTAGGAGTGGCATCATGCAAATTCACCCAAAATAAAATACAAATTAAAAACCACACCTTCTGCTGGAAAAGTTATGGCTACGGTGTTTTTCATTACGAAGGACTCCTGCTTGTGGACATCATGCCACGTGGGACCAGCATAAATTCTGATGCATATGTGACGACTCTGAAGGAACTTCAAGCTCGACTGAGTCGTGTTCGACCACATCGGCAAAAGCAGGATGTATTGCTATTGCACGACAATGCACGTGCACACGCCAGTCAAAAAGTAATGGAAACGACAACAAAACTCGGGTGGCCAACATTCAAACATCCGCCTTACAGTCCTGACCTGGTTCAATGTGACTGTCATCTGTTTGGGAAGCTGAAAAACTCTCTTCGTGGAACAAGATTTGAAAATGATGACTCCCTTGTGCACGCTACCAAACAGTGGCTCCAACGTGTTGGTCCAGAATTTTACCGTGCGGGTATAAAGGCGCTGGTTCCAAGAGGACGTAAGGCAGTTGAGAGGGATGGAAATTACGCGGAGAAATGAAAATATTGTTCCTAAAGGATGAATGAACACACTGTAAGACTTTCAAACATGTAGAATAAAAACTGCTTTTAAAATAAAAATTGTGTGCATTTCTTTTGGAGTGACCCTCGTATATGTAGTGTTTTGCAGTTAATGTCATATATTCCGTGAATATAAATAGATTGTAACAGCAGGATAAAAAGTGGCGTCTGTTCTTTCGGACGTATACAGAGTGAACCACATAACACTTGCTGAACCGCAAATATTGCGGAAACGGAAAGTGCGATTGATGTTCAGTTTTCACAGAATGGATTGGTAGTCAAGTTCTCGTATTGTTAGCCAATAAACAGATTCTAAAAATTCCTAGATAGGGTATTTTTATGTAAACATACAATTTTTCAAATAGAACAATGGTTGATTCTATCATGCACTGGAATTTTTGACACCGGCTGTGTACAAATAATTTTGAATGGTATTTTTATCGCGATTAGTTTGGTAGCTACAACCGTTCAAAGATTCGGGGGCGGAGGCTGTGATAGCGTAGCTGACTAGCTGGTGGTCATGAGACAGAGGGCCGTGCCCCAGGGGCTACCACACGCCCAGTCAGCTACGCTATCGCAGCCTCCGCCCCTAAAATTTTGAACGGTTGTAGCTGCCAAACTAAACGCGATAAAAGTGTCATTCAAATTTATTTGTATACAGCTGGTGTCAAAAATTCCAGTGCATCATAGAAACAACCATTCTTTCATTTAAAAATCTGCTTGTTCGCATAAAAAATACACGTTCGAAGTAATATTACAAAATGTTTGTTGGCTAAAAATACGAGCCCCTGACTACCAATCCATTCTGTGAAACCGCACATCAATCGCACTTTCCGTTTCCACAATATCTGCGGTACAAATGTTAGGTGACTCACCCTGTATATGGCTTAAATATTGAGTTAACTGGGAAACACTGAAAGCGTATAGGGGAAAGGGTTGTACCTTGGGACGGTTTTCCCTTGGGACACTTTTTAATATAGGCAGTGCACTCCAGTGGAATCTTTAAGAAGTACGAATTAAAGTTGTCAGGCCTATTTTCAGAGGTAATAAGAGGCCATGTTGTATTTGGATGGTGTTTGAGATCTGAGGGGAAGTTTTAAAAGTTTTCGTGTTTGAAAGTAAAATTCAGGCACTATCCTTAGAAAGATATAAATTAAAGCTAAGTATCATTATTGATGTTTCTTAAATACAGAGTTGTCGGGCATTGTTTAAGTAAGGTATTGGACCCATAAGTTATAAAAATATAAATGTGTACATAGGTTACGACACTGTTTTCTGTTATTGCCTATTTGATTTTACCTTGGTACACTTCTCTGGTACCGTGGGACACCTGGAAGGTGTATGGTTGTCACTGATACACCAGAAAAACAAAGAATTGAAGAGGAAACATTAAGAAAACCAGAAAAAGAAGTTTTCCCAAAGAAAGAAGCCATTAAAAGGATAAAGGAGTTTTCATCTCCCACTTCTTTTGATGATGAAATTCCCGAGTTTGGCAGTAGCTCTGGAGGTAGCATATTTGATTTGGCATCTGAAGAAGAGGATTTCTCATCCTTTCCATCTAGAAAAGTAACACATTCTTGTTCTCAAGGTAGTTCGATCGTTGTAAAATATGACATCAGTGGCAGATATCATGTTTACTATGCAGGAGTAGTTTTAGAAAGCACAGAAGATGTAACTGTGAAATTATTAAGGAAGCAAAGGACCGTTTCGTATTCTCTAATGTTGAGAACATCATCATCATTGTTAATCGCAGTAATATAGTGAAAGAACTACCAGCTCCGGTGGTGTGTCATGGGTTTCATTCAGTTAATATTTTATTCCCACCATATCTTGTTTTAAAGTAAAATAACTTTTGTATTTGGACTAACAAACATTTACTACGTAATTCGAATACGATTTTTTCATTCATAAAACTAAGAAAATTGAATACATCTCCGGGTCCCGAGGTAAAGTTACCACTGTCCCAAGGTGAAACCATAGGCTGTACCTTAGGACAAGTGTCACAAAAATGTTTATTTGTGAGTAATTGTGTAAATATTGGAGCTAGCGTAAACTGCTGTTTGAAAATGTACCCTATCACAGGCATTCATCTTAGGTAATGTTGAACAAATTTCTTGAAAAAAAATCATAGTTTAAAAAATTAAAATTCAAAAAATGTCCGAAGGAACAATCCTTTTCCCTAGTAAATTTTAGTTCCGGCAGTGTAAAGTCACACCTTTATCGAGTGAACGTATCGACCTGTCGAAGATGCAAAAATTATCTCAGTAGTCTTTATGAAGTCACGCTAAGGCTTTCAGCACAGGCGAGTATAGTGACGACAATAAAACCGCCAGGACAGGAACGCCAAGAACACGCGTGTCTCGCGGATAGGGCTGTCGGCGCGTGAGGCGTCGTGCCGGCGCGTTACGAGTCTGCCGGTGTCGCCTGAGATGAAGCAGCAGAGCTGCGCCGCGCCCAGTCGCAGTGGCGTCAGTTGGCCTGGGGCGTCGGCTGTCGGCGCGGTCACGCGTGACGCGCGCAGCGACCGGCGGATCACGGCTGCGGCGCTCCGATATTGGCCGATAAATCACTGAGCGCCAGCCGGTGACGCCAGCCAGGGCCGCCAACTGCGCCACACTCCGCTGCAGTGTGTCTGTGTCTGTGTGGGAGGGTTACCACTTGCTGCCCACACTCTGCCCTACAGGGCTGTCTAATACGGAACCGTCTGGTGTCTCTAGCCTTCGGCAGACGCAGCGTGTATCGGAACATACACGACCAACGTGACGAGTCTACCGTGCGGCTGAACATTCTGAAACGGCGCGGATCGAGTGTAAGGGGCGTGGGCCTCAAGGCACTACACGAGATCGCAGAAAACTCTAGGGACACTTTGTCTAATTACACTGTTTATGAAATGGACAGAGCTACAAACCTGCCTCAGCTCTATTAAAACGCACGTTTCCGTTCTTGAGCACGTGCTAGTCATATTGTTCTGTCTGTGATATACATAAGTACCATCTTCAGTATCTATAATATGACAATCGGTGGTGGTAGGTCTTCAGTATCTACAATATCACAATTGGTGATGGTGGTGGTGTAGTCTTCAATCCTGAGACTGGTTTGATGCAGCTCTCCACCCTACTCTATAGAATTCGGCGGTGCATAATTAAGGTAGGTAATGATTACGAGGAACAGAATGGTAACTGTAGTTCAAAGTTTATCTGTGTTTGTAGTAATTATTCAGCAATCAGTCGTCATAAATATAAATTCTTTATTTGTTTGCAAATCCAGATTTCGACCACTGTGTGGTCATTATCAATGCTTAAAATCAATTAAAATACTTAAAATATCTCGACCTCCATGTCGAGGTATTTTACGTATTTTAATTGATATAAAACTTTCCGTTCCCTACATTTTACTTCTGCTGATTTTAGAATTTGAAAGAGTGTATTACAATCAATATTGCCCAAAGCTTTCTCCAAATATACGAAAGCTAGAAATGTAGGTTTGCCTTTCCTTAATTTATCTTCTAGGATAAGCCGTAAAGTAAGTATTGCCTCCCGTGTTCCTACATTTCTCCTGAATTCAAACTGGTCTTCCCCGAGGTCGGCTTCTACATGACAATTATTGAACTATATTAAACCTTTTCTACCCGATTGAACTTCAGGGGGAGGGCACGTACGCGATACTGCAGTACTTTGAAAAGTCTTTTCTAAAAATCTAATTGTTTAAGGTAATCAACCCAAATATGGTACCGACGAAATGTTATGTACAAATGTAACTAAATTTTAATGTTTATTGCCCTCCTGTGTACATATTAACAATTGATTTTTCAACGATTTAATTTCAAATCTTTCTTCTTTTCAAAAATCAGTACCGGTACAAAGCTAATAAAATTTTGTACACGATTTCATACAAAATTGTTATAGACATCTGTGGTACAGAATTTTCATATCTTCTTTTTGTCATATTTTACAGGTCTCCAAATTTCCCTGAAAAATAATATATCAGATTTAAGGACTGTATTCTGCCATTGATTTGTGACTATATTACGTGAATGATTCTTCCACATAAACTTCACTATACTACTGACTAGCCATATGCCAAATTTCATTAGTCTAGCGTCTTTGGGTTGTGATAAAAAGGTACATATAGTGCCGGGGAAATTGAATCAAAGATTCGACATTGTATTAGGTCGTATCTAACTGGTGAAAGCCTCTGGAACAGTTCTTTCCTAGCACACTTCCTTAGATTGTCCACAGAGTCCATCAACCTTCGCAAAAATGTAAATAACCAAGCATGAGCAGTGCCAATACGACGTAGTGGGGAACATGTCCAGTCATAACACTACGAAGCAAGTACACTGCTTCTCTTTTGTTTCGTCATAAGGTCAGTTCCGGAGTTTGATAATGTTCGCATTGCCAGTTTGGAGGACTCTCATAGAGAGGAGTTTCCAGACGAATAGGAGGAGAGCAAATCAATTTGGTTTGTTAGAGCATGGACTTCAAAAGGCAAAATAAATAAATAAATAAAATAAAATAAAATAAAAACAAGTTCATAAAATTCCATGCTACTGTGGTAAAGTCTACATCGGAACAACTAAGATAAGTGTAAACACACGTCGACAGGAGCACGAAAGTCTATGCCGACTTGGAAAAACTGAAAAATGGGCTGTGGCGGAACACTGATTACAATCGGGAAATCATATAGTAAAGTTCTGAGAAGGAAATTTTATCTTCTATGACGAATTATTATCCAAGCGATTGAAATATATAAACATAATGATAATTTAAATCGAAAGGAAGAGACTACGAAACTCAACGATATATGGACTGTGGCTCTGCAGAATCGATGACTATTTTTATCTTTGACATGATTCGATAGTATAGCTTTATATTTGACAAGGATCATCTCTGGTTATCACGTGGATCTTAGCCACGCCCCCTTTTAGATGGTATTTAAGAAGCTCTCAGAGCCCCAACCCGTCAGTCGGCAAGACTCAACAGACGGACAACTTCCGAAGAAGTCCGACGCAGCATCGGACGAAACGTTAGGAAGCAGCAAGATTCCAAAAAATGTTCAAATGATTGTAGAGCTTATGGGACTTAACTACGGAGTCATCAGTGCATAAACTTACAACTTATGAACTAGTTTATAATGAAGACGGCACAAACATCATGCCCGAGAGGGATTTCGAACCCCCGACCTCAGCGGCCGTGCAGACGGTGACTGTCACGCCGCACATCACTCGACCACTACGGCCGGCGCAAGATTCCAAGAACACGGCCTTACAAGCCAGAATATATAATACCTACAATGTTAACCGGTCGTGAAAGTCTTAACTCTGTCAAATTTTATTTAGTTGATTTCCGTTTATTTCATGTGTTTTATTGCCCTTAACGTATTACCTGATACCTCTGTGAGACATGAATCTGTGGTAAATTGAGAGTGGATTTGCAGTCGCAATGCACGTTGTATTGTCTTTATATTTTGGCTTCTCTTGTGACGCACAGAAACAACTGTTTGTCCCCACTTTTTAATAGTTCCTTACGATTTGTCAATGAGATCATTGGGTGAACTATGGAATTCTAGCAAACCACAGTTCGAAATTTGTTTTGTAAACAGGTGAGACTCTACAGCAGTTTTTAGCAACCCCCAGTGGGGTTGCAAAATCTTGTTCGGGAGGAGAAAGCAGGCCTACCAACAGCAAAAACAACCAGACTGCTCGTTTCCCAATACCAAAATTGCCTAAGAAAGGTGAAATTTATTTTATAGGAAACCTTCGTAATTCTTTGTTACCAATTCTGATTCGAATAGAACAGACTTTTTTTTTACAATAAATACGCCACGTTAACGAAGAATAAACGAAAGCCCTGAATACTGTTTCCAGGAACCAATCGATAGCTAATTGAACAATATGCAATAAATAATTTTGAGAAGTTCTAGAACCATCACTTTCTTTACAAATTGCCTGTACATTGTAACTTAACGAGCATAATTCGCTTCCGAATCTTTTCTGCAGCACGAAACGATCGTCATGCAACATAAATTTTTCTGTCGACATTAATGTAAAAACACGATACTCTGTTCCATTTCGGAAAACAGACTAAAAAATTCACTTTAGGTGTAGAACGCTGTATACATTTTTTTAACAGAATATTTTATCATTAGAAGAAAATATAAAGTTCGCAGTCTTGCAATTGGCATACATAGTTGTGCTGCAGTGCGGTGGATGGCGTGATGAGGGGGTGGGGAGTCGCGAACTCAAGGAGGTTTATAAGTACTACCCTAGAGCACCCGAGTTCATTGTAAGTATCTTTCCGTCTGCGAGTACGATTTCACCCCGTGAAGTCTAAAATAATAATAATAATAATAATAATTATTATTATTATTATTATTTGTAAATCTATGGGACCAAACTGTGTGGTCATCAGTCCGTAGCTAACAAACTACTTAAACTGAGGTAACTAACCTAAGGACAACACACACACACACACACACACACACACACACACACACACACGCCCCAGGGAGGACTCGAACCTCCGACGGCGAGCAACCACGCGCTCTGCAGTGAGGTGCATTAGACGGCTACTCCAAATGTTCAAATGTTTGTATAGCTTACGGGACTTAACCACGGACAAACTACTTATGAACTAGCTAATACTAAGGACGGCACAAATATCCATGCCCGAGGGGGATTCGAACCCCCGACCGTAGTGGCGGCTACTCCACAGCGGCCCGTGAATTCACTTTTCGTAACAGGTGACTACCAGTTCCTCATTTCCATGGCTTTTTCGACAGACTACAGAGTCCAGCAACTGTTAAAATTACCTCGATTTCTTCTTAGTGGAGGAAAAGTAGCATATACCTATACACAATGTCCACCAGATAATCAGATCTTTGTAAAGTTATGGGACCCAACTGCAGTGGTCATCGGTCCCTAAACTTACAAACTACTTAAACTAACTTGTCCTAAGGACAACACAAACAGAAATGTCCAGAGAGGACTCGAACCTCCGTCGTGGAACGGCCGCGCGAAGTGTAGCAAGGCGCCTCAGCACGTACGGTTATTCCGCCGTGGCGTCCAATAGATATGGCTACCTCTTAGTTTAAGTAGTAGGAAAATTCTGAATCAAACAGAATCAGGTAGTCGCTTTTACAAGAGTATGGAGTTACATCTAATATTCTTTGCTACCGCTTCATTTTAGGCAACGTCAACAGTTTAAAAGCTGCAGGTGAAAAAATTGTCTCGTAGTACAAGCAAACGCATGTTTAATCCAGGTCACAGTGATATATTAACATGGCTTCAAATGTACCTTTCATTTCATGCCTAACTTCGTAGAGCGAGTCTTTAGAGACCTCAGCTCTTTTCAACAAGGAACGAGAAGAAGGTTCGCAGCACACTTCAGCCAGTTATGACACGTGACGAAGAAGCAAAGAATGGATCCTAAAGCGATACCTGGGTCACTCATTCCACACGCGACCTTTTATTATGTGAACGTAGTGATGTTCAGAGTTGGACGCAGTGGTTATGGCTATGAATTTCAGAGCACAACCATTATATCATCAATTACACGAACAGGAAATTGCAGGGACTAATACGCCTGTTTGATACGCCGGTCCCGGGTAATTATTGCTGGTTCGCCGTGCAGTAATGGGAGCGAAACTGCTCGCGTATCGCGACCGCTATCTGATGGTCGTGAACTCGTGGACGAGGCCGTGTCATTACAGCGGAGCCGAATGTTCAATTATCCGATGGCGGCCTCGCGAGTCTATACAGCCGATAATACGATGACAGCCAAAAAATCCCCAACTTATTCTAATCCCTCTCTAAAACGGTGCAAAATTGCCTCTCTATATGGTTAATTGCAGTAGCAGTGATTATTGACATGGAATACGATATGTCAAAAAACAATGGCTTCGTGTATTAATGCACTGTGTTCCGAGTTTTTGAGTGCGCGCACATGCTTACAACGTTTTAGCAACGATGGCGTTGGTGTCGTCTTCAGAGTCTACGTAGATTTTTGGTAAAAGAGATTTCTGCCGACCTGATGCTATCCTTGAATTTTCCTATTAGTACGTACACTAATTTCACTTGCAGTACATCTTCCGGAAAACGAAAATCGAATTTCGTAAACCGCTTTCTACTGTCGTGTTTACTTGCTATAGCCTGAAGCGGATTTCCTAGCACAGTATGGCGGCCGAAAAACAGCTTATTCAATTCAAATGTCTAAACGTTTGTATAGCTTACGGCACTGAACTACGGGGTCATCAGTCCCTAAACTTACAAACTACCTATGAACTAAGACTAAGGACGGCACAAATAGCCATGCCCGACGGGGCATTCGAACCCCTGACCATAGTGGCCGTGCAGACCGAGACTGGAGAGCTTCAGTCCCCTCGGCCACCGCGGCCGGCACACCTGATTCAGTTCCTGATTTAAATCACCACAAACTGTTTTTTATTACTTCAATTCGTCGATTCATTGCATACTGTAACATCTATACTTCTCCAGAATGAAACTTTCACTCTGCAGCGGAGTGTGCGCTGATATGAAAATTTCTGGAAGATTAAAGTAGTGTGCCGGAACCGGTACTCGAACCTGGGGTTTGCCATTCACGGGTAAGCGCTCTACACTGAGCTATCCCGACACGACTCACGATCCGTCCTGACAACTTCAATTCTACTAGTTTATGTAATGTATCAATCTATTCGGCCTTCAGTAGGAACGAAAAAAGAGGCAAGAGAATTTATGGAGACGCTGGTGTCGATCGCAGTACAGTTAGTTGGTGTGCAAGCGGGTTACGTGATGAAAGCGCGCAGAGCAATATTGAGGATCGTCCTCGCAGCGGCAGGTCTCGTAATGCACACTCGCCAGACAATGCGCAGGTAGTTAACGAATTGGTGACTGCTGACAGACGCATCACGGTGAACGAAATGAAAATATCGTTCCTAAAGGATGTATCTACACACTGTAAAACTTTCAAACATGTAAAATAAAAACTCTATTAAAATAATAAAAATAGTGTGCATTTCTTTTGGAGTGACCCTCGTATATATACAGGGTGAATCACCTAACACTTGCACCGCAAATATTGCGAAAACGGAAAGTGCGATTAATGTGCGGTTTTCACAGAATGGATTGGTAGTCACGGGCTCGTATTTTTAGCCAATAAACAGATCGTAATATTACTTAGAAAGTGTATTTTTTATACAGACACACAATTTTTCAAATGGAACAATGGTTTTTTCTATCATGCACTGGAATTTTTGACACCAACTGTGTACAAAGAATTTTGAATGACATTTTTATCACATATAGTTAGGCAGCTAAAAACATTCAAAGTTTTGGGGGTGGAGGCTACGACTGCGTAGCTGACTGGCAGGTGATCATGAGACAGTGGGCCTTGCCGCAGAGGCTAGCCACTCGGACAGTCAGCTACGCTGTCGTAGCCTCCGCCCCCAAAGCTTTGAATGTTTGTAGCTGCCAAAGTATATGTGATAAAAATGTCATTCAAAATTCTTTGTACACAGATGGCACAAATTCAAATGTTTGTTAAGCTTAAGGGACTTAACTGCTGGGACATCAGTCCCTAAACTTACAAACTACTTATGAACTACCTTATACTAAAGACGACACAAATATCCATGCCCGAAAGGGGATTCGAACCCCCCAACCGTAGTGTACACAGCTGGTGTCAAAACTCCCAGTGCATGATAGAAACAACCAGTGTTCCATTTGAAAAATTGTATGTATGCATAAATTACACTTTCTATGTATTTTTACAATCTGTTTATTCGCTAACAATACGAGTTCTTGACTACCAATCCATTCTCTGAAAACCGCACATCGATCGCACTTACCGTTTCCGCAATATTTGAGGTGCAAGTGTTAGGATATTCCCCCTGTATATATATAAATTATGAAAAAATACAAAATTAACATATACGTATTAAATAAAGCAACGAAAACGAGTTCATGTTCTTAGCACCTATAAATTCTTAGGACACATAATACCTCCAAACATTATTCAAATTATAATAACGGAATTACGACGTTTACATGCTTTATAAACATACGGCATCGTGGTTGTTAACTGTCAAAATTCAGAATCAAAATTTATATACCAACCAAATTTGACAGTCTATATACAGGCGGCTGGATGTCATATGTTTTGTGTCCCAACTTCGTCGCCGCTTTTGTGTCCCAGCCTCGTCGTAGGTGTCGGTGGCCGAGTGGAATGAGACCGACACAGGAATATAGATAGCACGCTGGTGCAGGTACGGAGGGGAGCAGCCAGAAACTATAAACACTAGAGTAAATTAGAAAGAGATATATATTGCACAGAATGTAACAATACTTAACTTTTACATAGTACTGCAGAATGTTGATACATAGTTGTTAGAGGCCTGCCTAGTGCCTGTACGATAGCAAAGTCTTCACTCGTGCCTATCGGATTACGAAGGTCCTGACTGGTTGCTATCTCAGTCCCAAGTGCCCGATGTCTTTCCGTGGTGGCCACGAGCGGGGTTGCAGCAGAGGGCGCTCGTGGCTGTCCTGAGAACGCCGCGCCGTGTGTGCATGGCGGCGCGCGGCGAAAGTAGGTGACGCGCACTTTGTACTTGTGCGACACCACAATATGTATATCAGGCCATACATAACAGTAAGTGAATGTAAATGCTCTATATTTTTATACTATACTATAGCGTGTTTCAAAAAATGTTCAAATGTTTGTGGAACTTATGGGACTTAACTACGGGGTTATCAGTCCCTAAGCTTACAAACTACTTATGAACAAGCTAAGACTAAGGACGGCACAAATATCCATGCCCGAGGGGGGATTCGAACCCCCGACCGTAGTGACCGTGCAGACCGTGACTGGTGCGCCTCAGTCTCCTCGGCCACCGCGGCGGGCATAGCGTGTTTATTTCACCTAAATTCCACCCAATTAATACCGCAGGTCACTTGAAAATGGCAATGTAAGCTGAAATGGAACCGTTTTGGTTAAGTTTATTATTATGTCGCTTGCTGACCTTTATCACTCCGCTGGCCCTATGGAACATTATGAACACAGTTTATTAAAGCTAGGACGCTTTGTTGCGAAACTACGCCGGCAGCGCAGTCTTTAGACCGACTGCAGTGCAATAGATTAGCCTATAAATTAGGCGGTCGCAGGTTCAAATCCAACTAAATGTCGAAAATAATTTTTAAAATTTTTTAATTATATTTTTAATGTTTCCACTGTTAGGCACAGTAGTATTACCTACAGTAAGTAGACGTATCATAAATTTTATTTAATTTTATTCTGTAATCACTAAGATAAATGTGCGCGTTTCTGTGATAAAAGTACAAAAGTATTAACGCCGTGCGGGAATGGCCGTCATTTGTGTATGTGTGTGTGTGTGTGTGTGTGTGTGTGTGTGTGTGTGTGCGTGCGTGAGTGTTTACGTTTGTGTTGTCTTTACGTTAATTTAACTTACGTTAAGTAGTTTGGCTAGTGGCTGATGACCTAAGTAGTTTTGTCAGATAGAAATACAAACATGTGAATGAAATGACTGGTATTAACACGCACATAAATTTATTATGACTCTGAACACTCTACTACACATGGCACAGGTGTGAAGCTTGCTTAATGGCTTCGCACTGTCAATTGGTTAGTATTTGCATTTAAATGAGTGTTCCCTCTCTAGGCAAACCTCTTGTCCAGCACTATCTTGACCCACAAATAATTATTAAACTTGTGAACACCCCAACTGAACTGAAAGATGGAGGTTCCTTTGACATGTATATTTATTCTCAGAAAAGAAATTACAAAATATTTTCTATGAGACACAGCACGTAATTATCATGAAATACACTTACAGCTATCACGATATTCTTTCCTAATTTTTGTGTCACCAAACGCTATATGTCTGACTCACGAGATAGAAACGTAACTAAAAATTAATTCTGAATTGTGTTGGCTGTGAATTTTCACTCTCGTAATGGGTATAAGAGGACGAAACACGTCCACTGAATGGATGGTCGTGTTCCATTTTTCAGTTATTCATTAACCTAAAGTGTTTCTGCACCATTAATATTAGTATGTTAATTATTTTTACTCTGTTTATAAATGATCAATACCCCAGGTTTATATATGTTGCCAACCGTGTGATTTGTAGTTGTGTGTTCATGTGAATGTGGAAGGTTGTTTTCAATATTGACTGACTGCCGCGCATTGGCTTACAGTCGCCGCTTCGCTCTTTAGGGCTTCGTTTACTTTAATTAAGAACGCATGGCTTCGTTGTCTTCTGGGTGGCCAGAGACAAGCTTACTTGGTAGATGGCAAAATGGCCGTGTTCCTATCACAAATTTAAACGTAAAACTAATCTTGGACGAAAGAGGTGTTCAAATATTAAATTTTTTTAAGCTTAACGGACTTAACTGCGGGGTCATCAATCCTTAAACTTACAACTACTTATGAACTAACTATGAATGGTAGTGATTTTCCGTCTTTTGCAACTACAATAAAATGCGATTTTTTCACACCAGACGCGTTTCGTTTTATTGACTGTAAAACATCATCAGTGGTCTGAAATAGTAGAAATCTACAGTTTGGTTTTTGTTTAGATCGAAAACAGTTCTTAAATGGACCCTGAAAAGTAGGCCTAATGTTTGGTACTTACGGGAATTTTGTCTTCTTTTCGCTTCACATCATGGAATGCCGGTCTGTTTAGTGTAATCCCGCCGGTTCTTCATGTTGTTTCGTTTTCTCACTACTTTCACTGTCACTGTTTCACTGTTTATGGTTGTTTTTCACAGATCAGAAGTGTTTGTTTTTACTGATTCTGCTCAGTGTGTTATTGGAGTGTTGCCAACCTCACAAATGTAGTTCTTTCTCTGTTTTATAATAAATTATGTTTCGATGTATTTAGTTTTGATGTAAGCAGATTGGAATAGTGGCAGAATAATACATGTATATATTTAATGGGAACATTATTATTATTTCATTTAATTTCTTTAATTACTATTATACTTCGATCTAAACAAAAACCAAACTGTAGATTTCTACTATTTCAGACCACTGATGATGTTTTACAGTCAATAAAACGAAACGCGTCTGGTGTGAAAAAATCGCATTTTATTGTAGTTGCAAAAGACGGAAAATCACTACCATTCATAGTTATGAAAGCAACTACGGACATTATGGCCACACAAACGAAGAACTTATGAACTAGCTTATACTAATGACGGCACAAACATTCATGCATGATGGGGGGATTCGAACCCCCGACCGCCACGGCCGTGCAGGCCGTGACTGGCACGACGCAGACCGCTCGGCCACCGCTGCCGGCTACGGAACAGGTGAGCCGTTGAAGAGGTTATTGTCTTTCTCTGGTAGAGAGGGTTGGTAGACACTATGCTCTGAACGCGCTTTGTATAGGTTTTTAGCGCGCTCCACATCCGGTGTATGGTGGGGAAGGATTTGCCGTGGCCTTAGGGTTTCACACTTGATATGACCGTTGAAGTAAGCAATTCGTCGAATCATGCTGAGGGGATGGCAGGCTGTTATAAATGTTCAAATGTTTGCATAGCTTATGGGACTTAACTATGGGGTCATCAGTCCCTAAACTTACAAACAACTTATGAACTAGCTAATACTAAGGACGCCACAAATATCCAAGCCCGAGGGGGGATTCGAACCTCCGACCGTAGGGCGGTTAGAATTTAGCTTTCTGTGTGATCAGGCAGTCTTGGTTTATCAGTGATAGTTTTCTTAAGTATTTCTTTCGGTATGTGAGACGAAGGGTTTCTTAATTTACAGAACTCGATTGTTTCGGAGTTAATTCAGTATTTGCATCTTCCATTCTGGTAATGATTGTGTGTCTGGTTTTTTCTCAAATTAGAATACTCGTGTGTAGCTTACAGCCTTTGTGTAAACTTAGTATGTTTAAATATCCTAATATTCTTAACTAACGTTTTCGCGTCATGTCTGTATCTCTGAGTATGCTAAACATTTCTCACATTTTTCTGGTTTTATTCCATCTTTCCTGCCCTGTATGAGGGATTGCACCACATGCTTTCGTAACTGTCATTACTTTGGCCTTCAGCCATGCTTTTACTGATACTAGCTTTCTTCTATATGAATTCTCGCAAGTGCTTTACTTGTTTTTTCTAAATTAATTCCTTTTTGGAAATTCTTTTCACTGTGGTCACACACCATGTGATACTTAAGAATAGGATACTGCTCCTTCCCAAACATGAGTTCGTTTGGTGCATAGTGACTTTTAAATTTGTGCTTCAAGACACCCATCATCTTGTCAAGACGCCACCAACGCTTTGTTTTTCGCTGCTATGATATGTTCAATCATGAGTAATGTACCGCAAACATTACACGCATGTCTGTCTTTGAATGAATGAATGTGCATTTATCTATCCATTGTGAGTTTACAATTTCCCTCCCATGTTACCTTCATATTTATAAAGGGCAGAAACAATTTTATATGGGCAGAAACTTTATGATTTAATTCACTATTGTACAAAGTTTGCGCTTAATTTGATGTTCCCACATTTATTTGCTTGTTATTTTATTGAATAGATGATGTAAAGTATCATACCTCTGCTTATAAATTCATGCTGACCGTCCCATGATTAATCATGTATTCATTTATTTTTAACAGTAATTTTGCGTTTTAACAGTTGGCTGCTCCTTTGAGGAGTGAGCAGTTAGATAAATTTCCGTTTCGCAAATACTGTGGCCATTCACAAGGTTTTTTAGAGCAGCAGTGAGCGTTTTAACTTGCATTTGCAGATCTCAACTGCTCAAAATCTTACAAAAAAAAAAAAAAAAAAAAAAAAAAAAAAAAAAAAAAAAAAAAAAAAAAAAAAAAACGACACTGAAAATCGAATTGAATTTCATTGACTGCAGGGAAAAGTTAAAAAATTTACAACTTTGATTTGCATGATCCAAATTGAGGTTAATAACCCCACATTAAGGCGAGCTCCTTATTTATTGATCAATAATACTAGCTCTTCACTTGTTCCGTCAAATTATACTATATACTAGAGACACCCATGAGTTTGTCTCATAGCAGCCTAAGTGAAATCTGGCTTCACATGATCTGATCTACAGACATGGCAGCTCTTGGCAGTCGAACATCAAGAAGAAGAAGTAAGTTTTGCAACCTTCATCCACACTCTGGAGAGAAAGAGTGGGCAACTCTCACTAGCACATGTGGGGTAAGATGGCTCCCAATGACAGTTCTTACTATTTACAACAGTTTATGTTTTCCAGTTTACTGTTTTGAGGCGAACAATAGCAGATTCTTAAAAATTTGTGAACGGTAACGGGAACATCATTCTGTCCTCTCTGATGACATATCACGCCAAAGAGAGAAATGCTGTTGGCAATGTTTCGAGGATATGCACTTCCCCGACTCGACAGCGAGTTGAGGGAAACGCCAGGGTCCTTCACTGAAGGGTTGAGAATAAAAACAGCTATAACTCCCATTAAGATCGTATAATGACACGACCTGTTTCGGGCTTGTGCCCGTCTTCAGGTGCTTAAAACATTCAGAGGTGGAGCATGTTGGTGGAGTTCAATTTAATGTTGTATCCAAATCGCGACTGTCCATGTGATGAACTTTTCACACACTTTTGTGACCACTCTTTCTTTTAATAACCTTATTACTTTTGTTACTATTCTGATCGCCATTTTTGAGGTACAATTTACCAACATCGCTGCACAGAAATGTGAACTCACACCGTATACTTTGTTTGTATCCAAATATAAACACAGTGTACAGTGTGAGTTCACCTTTCTTTGCAGTGATGTTGGTAAATTAGCAACAGTCACGAAGTTAAAACACATCCATCATCGATAAAACACAATTTTACTTATCACTTGAAGTAAGGAAGGAAGAAGGGATCTTAGGGTTTAACGTCCCATCGACAGCGTGGTCATTAGAGTCGGAGCTGATGCTCGGATATTTGGATGAGGATGGGAGAAGGAAATCGGCCGTGTCCTTTGAAAGGAACCATCCCGGCATTTTCCTAGAGTGATTTTAGGGAAATCATATAAAACTTAAATCTGGATGGCCGGAGGTGGATTTGAACCACCGCCCTTCCGAATACGAGTCCAGTGTGCTACCACTGCGCCTACCTCGCTCGGTTTATCACTTGGAATAAAATTATCACCGTGCACCAAGCCAACATTAAT
The DNA here is from genome assembly GCA_026315105.1 of Locusta migratoria. Classification (NCBI taxonomy): domain Eukaryota; kingdom Metazoa; phylum Arthropoda; class Insecta; order Orthoptera; family Acrididae; genus Locusta; species Locusta migratoria. The sequence goes on along the minus strand of CM048750.1, from coordinate 381,373,511 downwards.
AATGCCAATAATAAAATAGTGACCTTACTCCCAACTATTACCAAGACTGAATGAACTGCACATTCAAGGGCTGTAGTACTCCTTATTCACGAAATTACGTTTAAATAGTGCCTGTCATGCAAAGGTCAGGCTGTCCCATCTTTGACTAACGTGATGTAAGTGTCATGTAATTTAGTGACGTCTTTCAAACGCTAGTAATTTCACTTTTGTTATTAAATGTCAAACTTAATGAAAATTAGGGCATTCTACAGGATGATACATATCATAAAAGCATTCGAAACATAAAAAATATAAGGTATCGTGAGCAGCGAACGAAGGTACATGTGCCACCGTATCTTGTTTTTATTTTTATTTTTTGTTGTTGTTTGTTTGTTTGTTTGTCATTAGAAACACCATCCTCGTAAACTTTGTTAAATACCTCGGGATTTGGTCATACTTTTGCATCAAAACACGCAAATCCGATTATTTTCTCCAACACAGGCTGCAAGTAATTATGGATCACAGTGTGTATTTCAGTTAAATCGATTCTTCTCTTTCTGATGAGACTAAGGCACTGCTACGAAGGGGAGAATTTAAATACCAGTATTTGCGTTTACAGTTCTAAATTACCGTTAATTGCATAACATTAAACAAAATGTAAAATTAGTATTATTACTGCACAATATTACACTGTGTTTCACGGCGGAAAAATTCTAAAATTAAAAATAATAATAATTAAAATAAATTCGGCGTCAAGTTTTATTTTAACTTGCGACCTCAATTTTGCAGGCGGTGATTACATTACCTTTTTTTCTTTTCTTTTGGGTCATATAACTTCCCTTATATCCCTGCGTTTCACCATCGAGTTTGCTCTTGTTTTCCCTTGCCTTGAAAACTTCATTTACTATAATGATGAAATAAAAACTTTTTCATAAGAATTGAAATGAAATGAATTCAACAAAATCTTCTTTGCCTACAATAACAGAACACAATGAAATTAAACTTTCAACTTTATGCGCAAAAGTAGATATACTTGAATAGCAATAAAGCGACATAAGTCACTTAACGAATTGAAGTCTTAAATCATTGAAAGAGTCATACCCAAAGACTGTAAAGTTGCACAACTCGCTGCAATATTCAAGAAAGCTAATATGAGTGACCCGCAAAATTACTGGCCCATATCATTGACGTCAGTTTGCAGGAGAATTTCGGAACATTGTCTTTTTTTTCGGACAATATGACCTCGAAGAGTACGACCTATTGATTCAAAATGAACATCAGAAAGTATCGTTCTTGTGAGACACAGCTAGCTCTTTATTCACATGAAGTGATTAGTGCTATCGACAGGAGACGTCAAATCCATTCCATATTACTAGATTTCCGAAAGACTTTTCGCACTGTACTTCTAATCAAATTGCGTGATTATGGAATATCACCTCATGCGATTGGATTCACGATTACCTTTCAGAAAGGACATAGTACATAGTAATTGATAGAAAGTAACAGAGTAAAACAGAAGTGAAATCTGGAGTTTCCCAAGGAAGTGTTACGGGGCGTTTACGGTTCTCTGTCTTGATAACCGATTTAGTAGACAATGTGAGAGGCTCTCTTAGACTGTTCGCGGATGACACTTTCGTGAAGCGGTTAGTACAGTTACCATAAGATCCAAAGCAACTGAAAAACCTTTAGATAAAGTATTTGCATGGTGAAAATAATCAAATAATGAAAAGTGTGAAGTCAATCATTGTTTTTACACAAGAAATCTGTCAAATATAAAGGCCATAAATTCAACTAAACACATTTATTACAATTACCAACAACTATAACTGAAGAGAACACACATAATATATGGTTCGGAAGGCGAACCAAAGGCTGAGTTTTATTCGTAGTACACTTAGAAGATGTGACTTTAGTACAAAAGAAAATACCTATCTGTCGACGGGACGTTAAACCCTAAGATTCCTTCCTTCCAAAATACCTATCTTGGAGTATTGCTGCGCGTTTTGGGATTCTCACCAGTTGGGACTTACATAAGACAAAGAAAACTTTTAGAGAAGGCCAGCTCATTTCGTATTAGTACGATACAAGGTAGAGAGTGTAACGGAAATAATGCAAGACTTGCGGTAGAAATCTTTTAAAGATAGGCGTTACTCGTTGCGGCAAGATCTATTTGCAAAATTTCTTTCATCCACTCTCTCTTGTGAATTCGAAGATAGTTATCATCCATCTACATAGGGAAGCACGATCATCATAATAAAGCAAAAGAAATGAGATCTAAAACGGGAAGATTCAAAAGTTCCAATTTTCGTAACGCTAATCGAGAATGGAACGGAAGAGAAATATTACATAATGTCAAATTAAATGTTCAAATGTTTGCAGAGCTTATGGGGATATAATGTCAGATACATATAATACTTTAGTAAAATTAATAAGATAAAACATATCCCTGTCACAGAGCCAAGTCCATTTCCTTTAATCATTGGACAGCTTCCGTTCGGAAGCGGTTGGTCAAAGACCATTCTCTCCTGGGAAGGTCCATTCCTTGGAGCTCCTTCGAGGGATCGTCTATCCAGAACGAATCCAGAGTTCTTGTCCTGTTCGATTTACGCGAGAAGCTACTCTTATGTAGCTGCACAGCTGTTTTAAGAGGTGGTTTACGTGATTTCAACTGGCTTACCTGTGGTGGAAGGTCTTACAGGATAGGTAACTCAGTAGTGGACAAGATCATATAATACTCTCTCATTAAGGCTTCCTTCCGTCTTAGATGTTGCGCAATATTGGGAGCCACTGAAGTGGTGTAGCCATCAGACTGCCAGTCTCATTGCTCTGTTTAATTGTACATCAATGTCTCTCGCATGAGCACTGTTGACCCAGACAGGAGAACAGTATTCAGCTGCAGAGTAAACTAGGAGCAAAGCTGTTGTACGCAAAACCTTAGCACTGGCTCCCCAAGATGATCCTGCTAAGTGCTGCAATATGTTAATCTTAGTTTTAATTTTGTCTGCTGTGTTTTGAAGGTGGTACTTAAAAATGAGAGATCTATTCTAGATGACTCCTAGGTATTTTGGATGTTCACTATGTTCAAGTTGAACACCATCAAACGAGATGTTAAGTTTATAGTCAGCCATCCTATTATTGAGATGGAAACAAGCTACTTCCGTTTTATTTCGGTTTGGCTTTAGTTTCCACATTGCGAAGTAATGTCTGAGGAAATTTAGGTAAGATGTTAAGGTAGTTTCCGTCACGTTGATGTCTCTGTGTTGTGACGCTTTGGCAATATCATCTGCATAAATGAATTTTCTAGATTGCGTAGCTGGAATATCAGCGGTGTAAACTTTAAAAAGAATGAGAGCAAGAATCGAACCCTGGGGAGGGTCATCTTGAAGCTGCCTAAACCCACTTTCCGTGCTGCAGAGATAGATCTAGATCAGACAACCACTTAGCATTGAGTTCAGAATTCGCAATAAAATAGGAGAAGGAATTTGATTGTAAAGGTTCACTAGGAGGCCCTTCTTCCAGACAGTGTCATAAGCTGCTGAGAGATCCAGAAAAGCAACGGAAGTGGTACACTTATTTTCGTAACCATTCTCAATGAAAGATGTCAGTAATAGGACCTGGTCACAGCAATTGCGGCCTTGTTTGAAACCTGCTTGTTCAACAGGAATACTGGCAGCGAGAATGGAAACACGATTGCAGATGAGTCTCTCGAGCAGCTGGTAACAAACACTGAGAAGTGCGATTGGGCGGTAACTATCTGCACGATCGGCTTCAAAAGAGCTACTGCTTTAGAACTCTTAAAAGCTTTTGGCAGAGACCTGTCTTTAAGAATGTTATTGAATACATTTAGAAGCCACAATCGGGTCTTGAGTCCAGTATGTTTAATAAATTCTGTGAAAATATCGTCTATACCGACAGCTTTCCCAGTCTTCATATGAGTGATAACCATATGCAGTTCGTCTAAGCAAAAAGGTTTTGATACTTCTAGAGGAGCCTGCTGGCATTTCCTAACTTCATTTAGTTTATAGAGAAATATTATGAAAGAGGCTTCTAAATGTGATTTGCAGAGTACAAATGTAGATGCAGATGCTCTTGATTAACTAAAGGGTTGTTTTACGAAACTTAATTGTTTCTTCTCTGAAAGTAAAACCATAAATAATCAAGAGATAACTAAAATTTGCTTCATGTACCCATCTGATATCTTCCATGTAAAAGACCACAGATGAAAGAAGTACAATCTCTTGTTACCTGGTATCCCGTGTGAAGCTAACACTGAACGCATCTAGCTGAGAGTCTCCACCTGTATTGATAAACACGTAACTTGAGTAATTACCTAGTACCCTCACGACTATGTATTTTTCGTCTTCGGGTAATATATATTATCAGGTACCTGCACTATTGTTAAAGAATCATTGTTACGTGTATGAAGAGAGTTATTTTCTCTCTGATCCATCTCTATTTGTGAATACATTCGCCATAGGTGTACCGGCGTATAATAGTGTCCCCTTGTTTGCAGCGATTGGAAAGGTTTGTATCGCCAATCCCCATTTAATTTTGTAATTTACGGCTTTATAATACTCAGACCTAGCATCTGAAGACAGTAGTTTACGAGATACATTTTGCCATACTGTATCCCACTCTACTCAAATGTGTTTTTTCACGATTGGATTCTTTCCTTCGTTTTCCTGCAGTTCATATGCAATGGCTTTTACAAGTGCTGAGACATTACTAAATTTTTGCTGATGTGTCAGCTTTCAAGTTATTGTAACCCATGGAGAGTTAGACCACTTTTTTCTTGAGGTTGATATTTATTTAATTTTCATTTTTTGCCATATCTGGCAGCATGGTCGCATTGATTGTCATATAAACTTTAGTAGAGCACATTATTGATACCCTCCCACTTCAAATAAAAATACATAATAAAATAAAAATCAGTAGTCCACCTGAACCATAGGTGTATAGGTGACTGGGAACAGGGTACTGGGAGAGACAGACTACAAAAAAAGTTGCTACATGTGATTGTTAGAGATTTTTTACTGGAATCCCTTCTGATAAATATAGTAAATATTTTAGTCAAAAACAATATTATTAGGTTATTATAAATTGTGAGTGATCACTGATGTTTACTGATTTGTGAGTTTCGTTCAAACCTTAGGCTGTTTATATAATACCACAGCTATTACACTTCTTACCAAATGATAAAAAACATTCATGTGACTATCGTGAAAAAGAAACACATTGAATCCAATCCTGTTTTTTATATTTCGGGTTTAAACAAACAAACTCTTTTCCCACAGATTTTTTTATTCAATTCAAACTAGTTTTCGGTTCATTAGAACTTCATCAGGAAACAACTAGTTTGATGTGAATAAGAAAGCAGTATAACAAAATGTTTCTTTTAACCAGAAATATTGATATGTTCTACCACGAATTGACGGAAGAATCCACACAAAGTATCTTTGTCGTTTTGTAAATTGTATTATATTGCATCGAACATCGCACATTCATCTTCACCCCAGTCATCAATGCTATGTTCATCATCATCTACAAAATCTTCAGTGCTGCAACTTTCTGCATTTGCAGTAGTTTCCTTTTGTCACTTCTTAGGACTCTTCCTCTCTTCCCTAGTACTTCTGTTTGGTGATACTTTTTCTTACCCTTTTTCTCATTCTTAGATTTCTTTACACGCTCGATACTTGCAGCAGCACAATTAAGTTCTTTAGATACAGTTGCTGCCATTCATCCAAACGTCGCTTAGGCCTCTGAGAAGTTAGTTCTAAAGCTGTAATCGTGGAAGTCTCAGATTTCGTAGGAGTGGCGCTTGACGTACCAGCGAAGGAACCCGGCTCTGCTGATGTGGTCGGGTTCCGTTGGTCTGTTGATGAGCTGTGAACAGTTCGGCTTGTCTGTGAAATCCTGCTCCTCCATTTGTTTCCACAGACGTAGGTTAGTTAAATGAAATTTCCTTGGTCAGCTACGAAAAATTTAAGTGTTGTCCATCATTCCAAACAACACTCTCAAATAAATCTCTCAAAAACTAAAGCACGATGCTCAAACTAAGTGCTTTTAAATGTTTTAATTCTTTTTTTCAGATTTTTTATTAATTGTTCTACTAGAGCTTATGGAATAGGTTCACAGATTTGTGACTGGCTGGAAGACTTCCTAAGTAATAGAACGCAGTACGTTGTTCTCGACGGCGAGTGCTCATCAGAGACGAGTGTATCGTCAGGCGTGCCCCAGGGGAGTGTGATAGGACCGCTATTATTTTCTATCTATATAAATGATCTGATGGACAGAGTAAGTTGTAATTTGCGGCTGTTTGCTGATGATGCTGTGGTGTATGGGAGGGCGTCGTCTGTAAATGACTGTAATAGCATACAGGTTGACTTAGACAAAATTTCTAGTTGGTGCGAAGAATGGCAGCTAGCTCTAAATGTAGAAAAATGTAAGGTGATGCGCATGAGTAGAAAAAACAATCCTATAATGTTCGAATACAGCATCAGTAGTGAGCTTCTTGATGCGGTCGCGTCGTTCAAATATCTAGGCGTAACATTGCAGAGCGATATGAAATGGAACGAGCATGTAAGGACAGTTGTGAGTAAGGCAGACAGCCGACTTCGGTTTATTGGAAGAATTTTGGGAAGATGTACTTCACCTGTAAAGGAGACCGCGTATAAAACGCTTGTACGACCACGCCTTGAGTATTGCTCAAGTATTTGGGACCCGCAGCAGATCGGTTTGAAGGAAGACATAGAGGCGGTTCAGAGGCGAGCAGCTAGATTTGTTACCGGTAGGTTCGACCAATGCGCGAGTGTCTCGGAAATGCTCCGGCAACTCAATTGGGGATCGCTGGAAGAAAGACGACGTTCTTTTCGTGAATTTCTGTTAAGTAAATTTAGAGGGCCGGAATTTGAAGCTGAGTGTAGTACGATCTTGCTGCCGCCTACTTACATTTCGCGTAAAGATCACAAAGACAAGATAAGAGAAATTAGGGCTCGTACGGAGGCATATAGGCATTCTTTTTTTCCTCGTTCAATTTGGGAGTGGAATAGGAAAGGAAATGCCTAGTAGTGGTACGGTGTACCCTCCGCCACGCACCTTACGGTGAATTGCGGAGTATGTATGTAGATGTAGATGTAGATTACTATTGTATCCATCGTGCGTTGCTTTTTTGTGATGGTATCTAGTTCCTTTTGGTAATTTTCTTTACTAAGTGTGTTGATTCGGTGGAACATGTATCTGATTGCTGATTGATTTTATGTTTGTGGGGGATTGGAAGTCTGGTGTATAATCGTTTCGATTGTTGTGGGTTTACTATAAATGTCAAAGACATGCTTGTTGTTTTCTTTTTTAGTGGTTATATCCAAGAAGTTTATTTGTTTGTGATGTTCTTTTTCCGTTGCGAATGATACCTTTGGTGTATACAATAGAAAAAGGACATAACAACCAAATAAACGTCTTGGATATAACCATTAAAAAGGAAAACAGCAAGCAAAAAGTTGCTATTAAATGGCCAAATGAACTTAAGGAATCTATCACTGTGTTCACTGATTGACCATATGGAAGACACAAATCGCAAGACGTAATCATAAACCCATAATCCCCCAGCCCCCTAGATACACACACACATACACACACACACACACACACAGAAACAGACAAAATGAACAAATAAAATTGCACATACACACACACTCATACACACACAAAGATGCCTTCAACACACTTTAAATAAGAACGGTTGAATTACAAATAAGCCGAGAACGTTGGCAACACTCACAAATTATGCTATTCTGTACACAGTTATGACAGTACACGGCAGTAGTAGTATGAAAATGCAAAGTTTTTCGCAAAATAGTGCAACATTTTGACTTGGTTTCCAGAAAGAGGGAGACATGGAGTAGCAAGAGCTGTACGTACATCATTTTATACCAAAAACGAACTGTTTTGAATCATAAACGAAATGTTTTTGTACATATGTAAACTCCTAACCAATATGTGTAAACAAAACATGTAAGTATTTAAGGACACCCACTGATGATAGCTTGTGAAAAAGGCGAAACGCCTATGAGTAAACGGAAAAAACCCCACACGTCATCCTCAATAACAGAAAACGTTTTCTTTAAAATACTACTGTGAAAATACATAGTATTCAGCTGCTGCTAAACTTGCCACTACAAGCAACGTATTTATTATATTAGTCATTTTCTCTAGAAGTAGTGAGTACTGACATTTTTGTCAAGACACGTTTCCCTGCTAATTCGTATTCCTGCGGAGGACACTGCCGGAAATAAGACTTAGTACAGCCACTTAGAGTTTTCCATTTCACCCAAGATTCATTGTTATTTCAGGAAACATTTGAAACGGGACACGCAGATGGCCCTTCGGCAGCTCTGTCACTATGCTGTCTGTTGGAGAAAGACGCTGTAAACATTGTCGGTACATCAGGTACTCCCAAGTGACATCTGCCGTCTTCAGATCAAAATCGACGTCGTCTTTACAGGTGTACCAATTTATCTATCCACCAGTGAAATACCATGGTAAAACTTATATGTAAGAAACGTCTACAGTGCAACGATTTTTTTTTTTTTTTTTTTTTTTTTGTATCAACAAGTTTCGGCCCTTATTTTGGACCCTCTTCAGGACTGCAAACGCTGAAATGTACCATAGTTACATTTAAAGGACCTTCAAGCAACATACATTAGTGCCAAGAAATAAAATAAAACGATGTCCTACGCATTGATGTCGTGCAGCTGGACAGGTGCTTGGGAGCCTTCCAGTGCGTCACTGCTGACTGGAGCAACGTCTACTGCTCTTAAATAGCTGATGCACCGCCGCTTTGCCAGATCCACCTATCTTTGGTAGCCAATAAAAAGACTACATACATAAATTTAGCCAAAAACTATAGGATTAATTGACAACTATGAACTTCATTTATGTATTACCATCGTTCTTTAACGCCATTTGAATTGCAACTTTCTTTTTTGACGTATCAATTTTAATCTTTCACAATGTTATGTTATAACATGTTTTTAAACAAAAGTTACCACTTAAGGCAGTATACACTAGATTTAAGGTGGCTATGTTTACCCTTAACTTATGTACAATATCTTAATTTTATCCTTTTAATATTAACTAACCGTTATGTTTTTCATTTATACATCACTATCATACCATGACGCCATTCGAATTGTAACTCGTTATATTTTTGACATGTCCTTCCTAATGTTTTACAATGTTATAATACAGTATGGTTTTTAAAACAAAAATGAAAACTTAAAGCATTGTACAGCAGATTAAGGATTTTTGAAGAAAATGGTTCTGTTTGCCTTAAACGTGGTTACAATAGCGTTCTAGCAAGTTAACTAGTAAAATCAACTGATATTTCAATAATACCACGAAAACAAAAGCTTTACACATATTCCAGTGAGAAAAGAACACAATAGTTTTGGAATGGAAAGTAAGCTATCTTGAATAGTTTTCTATGTACTTTAAATAAGTTTTATAGTTAACTTTTAATGCTAGAAAATCTCCATACGACACTGCAGAACCACTTATAGAATATCCCTGAAAATATCGATAAGAATCTGGTGCAATTTACGCCAGTATTTAAAAGTCTTAATCTTCATTTTACTTATCAGCAAAATGACTGTAATTATTTTATCTCAGATAATGTATAGTTAATTATAATCCTGTATTTTTAGGCTAAATTTATATGTGTACTATTTTTATTGGCTACCAAATTTGGGTGGAGCTGGCAAAGGGACGGAGCATTATTTGTTTAGGAGCAGTAAACCTTTCTCCAGCCAGCTGTAACGCACTGGAATGCTCCCAAGCACCTGCCCAGCTCCACGACATCAATGCGTAGGACATCGTTTTATTTTATTTCTCTTTATTAACTTAGGTTAAAGTTGGCACTAATATACAGGGTGTCCCAGCTATCTTGTCCACCCAAAATATCTCTGGAACAATAACAGCTATTGAAAAACGACTTTCACCGGTATCAATGTACTGCTGGGGCCCATGAATGCACATATTTGGAAAGATTCTAAAACGAAAGCAAATGTGTTATTTAAACACAAACTTATGTTTCTTTAAATGGACACCCGTCATTTTTTCTTCAGCAATCTACAGCAGGACAAATCACACAAACAATGGCGTTCATCGCATCGCAATATTCCAATTACATCCCGAGATTTTGCGACGAGAAGTTGACGCTTGAAAACCCCGAAATGCGCTGCTAGCGCACGTCCTGAGGCTCAGACGTGAACCCCATGCTGCCCATATTCGCGATGTGATTGACATGCGTAATCGCACTTCCGTACTTACCAAGAGGTCCGAAACTAATAATACGGTCTGTTGCCATCCTGCATTAAAGTCGTACATTCCAGCAGGTAATTATCCCATTGGCTAGGGGTGATGCGGTTCTGTAACAAATATGTGTACCGCAACGTTAGTCACAAAGTTAACTTCGTTTATCGTTAATCCGTTACTAAAAAGGTAATGCCGTTCAAAGTTAAATCTTTACTGTAGATCAAGCGCAAGTGACAGTGTATCATTCACTCATAATAGTAAAATTCATGTTGATGGTTTTAGTGAAACGAGCAAGTGGACTAAACGTTTTACCGTTGTTTAGGTAAAAATGTTTTGATTTGGGGAGTTCAGGGAAGACATAGAAGATGAATGTAAACATGTTTAAACAATTAGTTTTATTATCACATAATTATCAATGTTATGTTCATGTAATGCGTTACACTACACGTTCAACACAAGTCTAGGTAGAGCTAGGCCCTGGATGAACGAGTGCGCGAAAGACACAATGGGTCATTTAACGCATTCGATAAACCTTATTTTGAGTGTGCAGGATAAATAAGACAACCTGACTGGTGTATACCCATCGGTACTGGTTCATATTGTGTATGTAGACACATAAAACGTGTAAGAGAGAAACCATTATGTGCTTATGAGAGTTGATGGCAGCAGACCATATTGTTCGTTTCGGACCCCTTGGTAAGTATGGAAGTGCGATTTCGCATGTCAATTAAATTGCTATTACGGGCAGCATGAGTTTCACGCCTGAGCCTCAGGACGTGCGCTAGCAGCGTATTTCGTTTTTTTTTAAGCGTCAACTTCGCGTCTCAATATCTCGGGATGTAATTTGAATATTGCGATGCAATCAACGCCATTGTTTATGTGCTTTGTCATGCGATGGATTGCTGAAGAAAAAATATAGGGTGTCCATTTAAAAGAAAACACAAGTTTGTGTTAATAAACACATTTGCTTTCGTTTCAGAATGTTTCCAAATATGTAGATTCATGGGCCCCAGCAGTACATTGATACCGGTGAAAGTCGTTTTTCAATAGCTGTTATTGTTCCAGAGATTTTTTTGGTGGACAAGATAGCTGGGACACCCTGTATGTTTCTGGAATGTAACCACGATACTTTCAGAGTTGCAATCCCGAAAGTAACTAGTTGATACAAAAAAAAAAAAAAAAAAAAAAAAAAAAAAAAAAAAAAATAAGAATCTTTGAATTCTACTCCAAGGATATTGTTATAGGTAGAAGACGTCAGCTAAGAAACAATTTTGCGGTAGGACCGTTTGTTCAGGAAATATGACGTCATAATCAATGAAAACTTCCCTGTCTTGCGGTACGTCGTAGTGTGATTTTATTAGTCCACTATTTGAGAAGGAGTGCATTTAGCTATTTTCAACAAACTTTAAACATAAATTAAAACCTTTATCAAACTTTTACTTGCTGACAACCCCGGCAAAATGAAAGTTTAAATGTTTCTCGCTTACTTCTTTTTTGGCGTTCATGCAGTAAAATTACGGAATTTGGCATGACGACGCAATTTATTACTTGTACATTATTAATTGCATTCACGAGATACGTTACTGACAGTACGCACACATTTCACTGAACGTACTTCTAAATTTTATCATATTACGACACAGTTCACGAGATACGACGTCGTAAACAATTAGATGTGAGAAAAACTTCTACATCATGCGACCATGTTGCCCATTTACTCCTAAACCATTGGACCGATTTCAACCAAATTTGATACACGTTTTCCGTACCGTGCGGGAACAGTTACTGAGGGTTAAGTATCATATACGACACATTTTTCATGAGATATGACGTAATAAACAGTAGGAATCCCATAAAACTGCCATATAATGCGACGATATTTTATTCATACACTGTATGAGAATGAGGGTGCTTAGCGACTTGCAACAAACATTAAAGATAATTTCAAGCCTTTATTATAATTTTTCTCGCTGACGTCCATGGTAAAATGACGAAAGGAAAAAAGTTTCTTGATTATTACTTTTCCGCTGATCGTGGTCTAAAACTACGGCATTCGGTATGACGTCACAATTTATAATGTCTACACTACAAATTGTAAACACAGGAAATTGTACAGACAGTATACACATGTATAGCTAAATGTACTTTCGAAATTGTATCACAGTACTACACGTAGTTCATGATATATGCACACATAATCAGTAGCGTTCATGGAAAACCGCCCCGCATCAGCTTTTAATCTATTACATCTTTACGACTAATTGTATTCGTAACATAAAAATGAATATATACAATTCTACAACATATAACTTAATAAATATGAGATGTCAGTTGTAATTTGATTACTATCATTCTTTGTTTGGATAATGCACTTATAATTTTCTACATTATGCAAGACAGCCTTTCTTGTTAAAATATTCTCCCATAAATATATCATGCTTCTAGATGAAAATAGAGATTCAACGTGAGAGACGGGATAAGAGAAGTACCAACTCAAGGTAGGAATAAATAAATACATACCCGGACAACGCCGGGCTTTCAGCTAGCTTAAATATACACCACTGGCCATTAAAATTGCTACACCAAGAAGAAATGCAGATGATAAAATGGTATTAATTGAACAAATATGAACTAGCATATGTTTACATTTTCACGTAATTTGGGTTCATAGATCCTGAGAAATCCGTACCCAGAACAACCACCACTGGCCGTAATAACGGCTTTGATACGCCTGGGCATTGAGTCAGAGTTTGGATGGCGTGTACATGTACAGATGCCTATGCAGCTTCAACACGATACTCCAGTTCATCAAGAGTAGTGACTGGCGTATTGTGACGAGCCAGTTGCTCGACCATCATTGACAAAACGTTTTCAGTTGGTGAGAGATCTTGAGAATGTGCTGCCCAGGGCAGCAGACGAACATTTTCCGTATCAAGAAAGGCCTCTACAGAACCTGCAACATACGGTCGTGCATTGTCCTGCTGATAGGGATCGAATGATGGGTAGAGCCACGGGTCGTTACACATCTGAAATGTAACGGCCACTGTTCAAAGTGCCGTCGATGCGAACAAGAGGTGACCGAGACTACACCCCATACCATCACGGCGGGTGATACGCCAGTATGGTGATGACGAATACACGCTTTCAATGTGCGTTCATCGCCATGTCGCCAAACACGGAAGCGACTATCAAAAATGTTCAAATGTTTGTTAAGCTTAAGGGACTTAACTACGGGGTCGTCAGTCCCTAAACTAACAAACTACTTATGAACTACCTACAACTAAGGACGGCACAAATATCCATGCCCGAGGGGGAGGGGATTCGAACCCCCGACCGTAGTGGATGCGACTATCATGATGCTGTAAACAGAAGCTGCATTCATCCGAAAACCTGACGTTCTGCCATTCGTGTCCCCAGGTTTGTCGTTGTGTACACCATCGCAGGCGCTCCTGTCTGTGACGCATCGTCAAGGGTAACCGCAGGCATGGTCTCCGAGCTAATAGTTCATGCTGTTCCAAACGTCGTCGAACTGTTCGTGCAGATGGTTGTTGTCTTGCAAACGTCCCTATCTGTTGCCTCAGGGGTCGAGACGTGGCTGCACGACCCATTACAGCCATGCGGATAAAATGCCTGTCATCACGACTGCTAGTGATACGAGGCCGTTGGGATCCAGCTCAGCGTTCCGTATTGCCCTACTGACCCCACCGATTACATATTCTGCTAACAGTCATTGGATCGTGACCAACGCGAGCAGTAATGTCGCGATACGATAAACCGCAATCGCGATGTGCTACAATCCGACCGTTATCAAAGTCCGAAACGTGATGGTATGCAAATGTTCAAATGTTTGTTAAGCTTATGGGACTTAACTACGGGGTTATCAGTCCCCTAAACTTACAAACTGCTTATGAACTACTTACGAACTAGGACGGCACAAATATCCATGCCCGAGGGGGGATTCGAACCCCCGACCGTAATGGCCGTGCTGACCGTGACTGGAGCGCCTCAGTCACCTCGGCCACCGCGGCCGGCTGATGGTATGCATTTCTCCTCCTTACACGAGGCATCACAACAACGTTTCACCAGGCAACGCCGGTCAACTGCTGTTTGTGTATGAGAAATCGGCTGGAATCTTTCCACATGTCAGCACGATGCAGGTTTCACCACCGGTGCCAACCGTTGTGTGAATGATCTGAAAAGCTAATCAATTGTATTCCACAGCATCTTCTTCCTGTCGGTTAAATTTCGAATTTGTAGCACGTCATCTTCGTGGTGTAGCAATTTTAATATCCAGTAGTGTAAGAATGCTGTTTATCTCGAAAGTGAAACAAAATGGTTTCCAAAGGGATGCTGTATGTACTGGCCGAGAGGCGCTCATGTGCTATGTCTGAACAGCGCTGCACGAAAAGTAGTCTCGAGTTTTCCGAACTGGCACACACATTTAATATGCGAATCAGATGCAGGTCTGTGTGGTGTCCAAACCGACCTTCGGATCAAGGACACATTTAGTAAAGGTGTGACTGTGATTCGTATGTTGACTCTTAAGGCCGTATTACACAACCCATTACACGATGCACGGCGGGTATTTCTAAGCGCGAATCCGTGCATACGCAGTAGACTGCAATAATGCGCATGAAACGCGAAGAAAACAGAGCTCATCTAATCGTTCATTCATACCACACAAGAACCAGAGAAAAGATGTGATTTTCTGCAACGTCATTTATTTGAATTATTTCTTTGACCTAGTTAGTGCGAAGTTGTCATTTTTTTATTAAGTATTTCTTTCTCTCTTGTGTAGTTAGCACAGAATTGTGTCACTATTGCTTGAATTAGAGAATCAACAATTCTGTTTTATATTAAAGTTGAAAGGGTCAAATTACTTAGGTTATCGGTTGCTAGACTTACACATAAATGGCACAGTTCAGCGGGAGCAACTGTGCAATTCGTGACATGTAGCCTCAGACCGCGCGAAAGTTTTATATTATGACACTAGGTTGCAAATATCTGACTAAATTTACATTTATACAGGATTTCGCACATAGGACACATTGTTTTGGAGCTGTGACAGTAATCTTCAGATTACGACACAACGACGACGAAAACCAGACGTTGGGTTCGACTAAGGGCGGAAAGAAGGAAGCCAGGGGAATATACTCATACTTAATAAAAGAAATGATTCCCGGAAATCCGAAACAAATTTGGAACTTCGTAAGGAAGGACGTGACCTGTTTTGTAGAGCTGCTGTCTCTAAAGCTGTAGGCATATCATTGAGGAATAAACGATTGCTGAAATAACTTTTTTTTTTTCATGGGACTTAACTACGGAGTCGTCAGTCCCTAAACTTACAAACTACTTATGAACTACTTACTAACTAGGACGGCACAAATATCCATGCCCGAGGGGGGATTCGAATCCCCGACCGTAGTGGCCGTGCAGACCGTGATTGGAGCGCCTCAGTCCCCTGGGCCACGGCGGCCGGCTAACTTATTGTAATCAAGGGATCGTGTGGGTTATACAAACAACTTTCTTCCCTGTGCGCCTGAAATCGACGGCTTTCTATTTCATTTCTGAAGTATGGGGACTGATGACCTAGCTGTTTATTCCCCTCAAAACCAACAACAACATTTCTGAAGTATGAAACCAATGTAAAAACGCCTTTTCTTAAACATCTAGTATAAAGGTCTACTGGAAAACAGATGTATTTTTTTTTAATTACTGCATTTATGAAAATCTCATAACTTAAAAAACGGACCGGCCGCGGTGGCCGCGGAGACTGAGGCGCTTCAGTCACGGTCTGAACGGCCACTACGGTCGGGGGGTTCGAATCCCCCCTCGGGCATGGATATTTGTGCCCTCCTAGTTTGTAAGTAGTTCATAAGTAGTTTGTAAGTTTAGGGACTGATGACCCCGTAGTTAAGTCCCATAGACAATACAAACATTTGATTTTAAAAAAACGGGCAAAATCCACAACACGAAAGTCTGAAATCACAAATCAGTTCTAACCACGAATGTCATACACAATTAACAGGCAGAAAGCTTCCTGCAATACCCACTTCTGCGCATGCGCGCGGTTAGCACTGCCTAATGCGCATTGCGGGAATTCCCGGGAGCTTAGAAGTGGTCTCTATTCCGGCGCGTGGATAAAGTGTCTGCTAATAATCACGGTTACGCGGTAGTTTCACGTGTTCTGCCGCTAGGTGGCTGTCACGCTAGACCAATAACTTTCGCGGAGGATCGTGTAATACCGCCTTTACTGCCTTGTTTCCACTGCCGTTTACATGGCATGTGGGCTGCCCTAGCGGCTCCTTCCATTGTCGAAGGCGTGACGTGGCGTGACACTCTGTGACGTGTTGCCGCTTGTCAGAGGGGCCATGCATCAGGCGGGGCGGCGGTGACAGGAAAATATGGCGGCGGCGGGTATTGGCGGCGGCGGCTCCGCACAGCGCACAGTGGTGGGCAGGCACCGCCTGTCTGACCGATGGCGGCGCCCGTGATGGCGACGGTGGCTGCTGCGGGTGTGGTCGGCCGCTATCCAGTCACTCGTTGATCGTTCCTGGGCAGTAACAGCAGAAAGCAAACGGAAAGCTCAAGTTCTAAATTTAACCTATCAGAAATCATTCACGCTGGAGCACCGCATAAATGTACCATCATTTGATCAACGCACTAACTCCCAAATGCAGGACATAGTGATTGGTATTTCCGCTGTCATATTCCTTTTATCTAGACTTGCGCATAATGGTTCGCGGTCGGGAGCCGCGGCAGAGCCGCGAACTAGTTCGTTCTTTTAGTTCGTCCGCTCCCAGTGACGGCTGAGCGGCGTGGTCTGCACATGCAGGTGGAGAGAGAAGTTCCCCCACCTAGCTCCTTCACGCGCTTGCTGCTTGGGCCGCTAACGATATCACGCAAACCAAAAGAAACAGCTTGTGGATAATTTCTCGCGTTTATGTTTAGAGTTATCTCTATATCTTGGCGTTATGGAATTTATTAGTCACATATTGCAGAGTGCAGAACACTTCAAAGCAGAAATTTTGTAGCACTGAACTATGTAATCTAGCAGGCAAACGCTATCCTCGAAATGGCTCTCATAGGCAAACACGTGATTTTTAATTCTGTTCGCGACCTATCACGCATACATTAGTTCGCGACCTATCGCGCATATTTTAGTTTGTGAACTATCGTGCATATTTTAGTCCGCGACCTATCGCACATATTTTAGTTCGCGACTCACAGCTCTCCTTTTAGTTCGCAGCTCGGACGCGAATTAGGTCGCTCTTTTAAGTTCGTCCGCTCGTTTTGCCTTTTGCTACCGCTACTAAAGCTACAGCTGAGCTGCATATCAGCTGGAGATGATTGCAACTGGCAGGAGGGAATCACGCGATTCTGCGCGCTCTCGCGTCCTCTCACTGTTACCCGTCAGTCATCGGAAAAGAAGCGGATGAACTAAGAGGCGAGGGATCTGCAAACTAGTTCGCGTAGTTCGCCTGTGGGACCGCTCTTCCGAAATAGCTCGTTCGCGAACTACACAAGACTACTGTTATCCTCCGCCAAACCTCTTTATGCAGCGTATCTTCCTTGTCGATGCCGCGATGTTCCATTACTCCATTTATCTGGATTGAACAGAAGAATGGCTTGAGGTAGGGAAGTGCACTTTCACCATTACTGTTTATTGTAGTGATGGAAGATATACTGAGTACAGTAGCACAAGTAATTGGTGAAGGAAACATGAACGCTATGGTGTTCGCGGACGATCTGATGATTTGGGGGAATAAGGATGAGGAAGTGCAAGAGCAATTGGATGTATGGGAACAATAAGTACAAGAATATGGCATGAAATTTAGTACAGGCAAGAGATGATTATCACATCAAGAGTAAAAGAGAGAGGAAAAGCTGGAGTAACAATCCGTGGGGAACGATTGAGGAGAGTGAAGAGTTTCAAGTACCTAGGAAGCCTGATACAGGAAGATGGGAAAAACGACAGAGAAATAAACGAGCGAGGGAGGAAAGGAGAAGCATTTCGGAAGAGTGTCAGAAGCCTGATATGGAACAGGGATGTACCCCAAGGAAGTAAAAAAGTTATATACCGGTCATACTATGTCCTGATCCTGACATATGCATCTGAAACCTGGGTTATGCAATAAAGAAAGAAAAGCAAATTACAAGCTAGTGAAATGAAATTTTACAGTACTGGAGTGACAAAGACAGACAAGTTAAGAAATGACAGGATCAGAGAGTTAATGAAGGTGGAACCATTACAAGAGGAGATAGAGAAATCAAAGCTGAAATGGTAAGGACATGTTAAGCGAATGGAGGAGAGGAGGATACCCAGGAGGATGCACGAGATGAAACTGGAAGGAAAGAGACCAAGAGGAGACCGAGAGACAGATGGCTGAAAGGAGAGGAGGAAGGTGTAAAGAAGAAAGGAGGAGACTGGACCAAGGTGAAGACGGAGAGATGGTGGGAAGACAGAAGACGATGGTGAAGCTTATGTTCGAAGCAGACCCGGCCAGAGGCTGGAAACTGTCCAAGATGGTGATGATGATCTGGTCTGTCCAAGAACGTCGTGGTGTTCCGCAATTACGTCTGCTGGGTGGTTTCCATTAACAAACCTTCTTTGGTCACCGATGATCTGGTATTCTAATAACATGTCCGTACTATTTCAGCGATTTTCTCTTCAATTCTATCACTGTATTA
The DNA here is from genome assembly GCA_026315105.1 of Locusta migratoria. Classification (NCBI taxonomy): domain Eukaryota; kingdom Metazoa; phylum Arthropoda; class Insecta; order Orthoptera; family Acrididae; genus Locusta; species Locusta migratoria. The sequence continues at coordinate 381,354,530 of CM048750.1, read as the reverse complement.
TTTGCCTTCATTCTAGCTCGTACTTCATTATTAGTTTTTCTTTCGATTCTTCATGTTCTGGCACTCCTACGCAAATAGTCCATCTCCACAGCTATTAGTCGAGATACGCATTTAATATCCATAGCGCTGATTCAACCATTATCTTACCTACTCTTTTCTTATTGTTGTTGGAAATATTCTTATCCCACCAAAAGGAATTCATACACCCTAACTTCTTTCTCCTTTGGTGTATTCTGTATTTTACATTGGCGTGGCCCAATCCATTTTTATCAATATGTGCCCCGAGATATTTAAATTTCTCTACCTGTCTCACAACTGCTCGTCATTTATGTTTACTTCAAATTTAGCATCATTATTCACCACCAGATACTCTGTTCTTGTTAGACTAATTTGTAGCCCCCATTTGTTGTATTCGTGATATAATCGTCGTATCATGAACTCAAAGTCATAATGATCTTGTGATATAATGGCTTGATCTTAACCTTAATGAAAATATCTGTACATTGTTGACAGTGATTCCCATTCTTTTGAAACTGTTCTTCCAATTTCGGAGTGCCACTTTTACATATAAATTGAATAAGATGGGTTACATACCGCAACCTTGTCGCGAACCTTTAGTGACATTGATAGGTTCTGATTATCTCTGCACGTATATCTTTCATAGCTTCCCACAGCTTAGATCTAGGGACTGTATCGTATCCTTTTGCTAAATCTACAAAGGCAATGTGTAGCTCCTTCCCTACTGCTATAAATTTCTCCATTGGTTGTCGTAAAATAAATAGGTTATCTGTGCATGATCTGTTCTGCCTAAAGCCGTTCTGGTCTTCCCCAATATAGTGGCCAACATTTTGTCTAATTTTTCAAAGATTATCTTGACAAAAAATTGGATCATTGTAAAGTTGACACTACTGCCTCTATAGCAGTTGCGTCTTTTGTATTCCCTTTTTTGAAAATGGAAACCATATACGACGTTTTCCATTCCGAGGGAATTTCAATCATTTTACAGTTGTTCATCAGGCAGGCTATTCGCTTCTTCAGATATCGTCCTCCAGCCTTCAATAATTCAACAGGAATGTTTCCTCCACCAGGTGATCGGCCATTCTTCATTTTATTTAATGCACAATTCACTTCCTGTGTTGTATATATTTAGATCAGAGGCAGATCATCACTTTAAAGCAAAGTTTACCACTGTGCAGTCATCGCCTGCTTGCGCAGTGATTTAATTAACAACTCGCGTCCATGGCTTCGCGAGGATTGCGCCATTCTCGAACTTACCACTAGCTCTTTCCCGGTGTAATCGTGAGTCATCTGACCAAAGCTTGATTTTCAAATTCAGTCTATACGGTGACAAGTATTGACAGGCGCCGCAGGAGATTTCGTGATGTTGGTAACAGCACTCGACATGGTCGTCTGTTGCCGTTGTCTGTAAATGCCGAACTGTGCCCAACTGCCCTAATGGGTACGTTCGTCAAATGTTCAAATGTTTGTAGAGCCTATGGGACTTAACTACGGGGTCATCAGTCCCTAAACTTACAAACTACTTATGAACTAGCTTATAATAAAGACGACAAAAACATCCATGCTCGAGGGGGGATTCGAACCCCCGACTGCGAACTGCCGCGCGCTGCGCAACACGGCGCTCCAGTACGCACGGCTAATCCGCCGCGACTACGTTCGTCACATGTTACATATTGACTGATGCAGCTCTTTGTGTATTCTTTGTCTATTAACACTGACAACCCTCGGCTACTGACATCAGGTCATCGGTAACTCCCTTGTCTGTAGTTATAGGTAATGCCTATTTGGTATGAACCGCGTCATGTTCTTTGACGCATGAAATCTACAACTGATATAAATAAACGGTGCCATATAGAACAGCTCACAACCCAACTTTTAATGAAACAAAGTATTATATTTCTACATATTTTAGGATGAACAGCTTTCTATGAAGTAAGAGCAATGTAGTAAACACAGGCACGATGTAAACCATTAGTAAATAATTCAAGCTATAAACTTTGTTAGATTTAGGGTAGTTTGTAATCTGTATACTCACAAAAACTAAATAACAGGCGTGTTTTTTAAAGTAAGTACCGTTTTGAAAGTAAAAAAATACGTGCTAAGATTGAAACGTGTCCATAAAAAATTATTTTTGTAAGAAAATGTCTAATATTGTGCCTCCTGTTTTGTTTCGAGAACTTGTTTGCAAGAAAATGTATAATATCGCTTCTACTGTATGTATCGATATGTTTACTTAAGTCTGTAAAGTTTCATCTCTGGCAAAGATCATGTATTGCATAGCATTGTAGCTCGCACTGAGAGAGAGTAACACTTGTGGTTCAGCTCGCTTAGAGAGCGGTTGAGTTGTGTGTATGGCTCCGATGTAGAGCAGAGGCTGCTTTGCCAGCAAGTTAGAAGTTGTATTATGTATGTAATGTAATTCTGATTATTAATAATAAGTAACTTGACCTTTCTTTCCTGTTTCATTTACGTAGTTAGAAAATTAACCTACTTCCTTCATTTAATAATTAATTATTAGTGGATTTGAAGTGCAGTATTGATTTGAATAATATTGTTGAACAGATTTCGTTATTGGTGCCATAGTAAATGATAGTTAATTTAAATTTCAATAATCAGAAACTGATCTGCATAAAAATTCTCACAGTCAAGCATTAAGAAAGTGATTTGTGGTTTTTTAATATCTTTCTCGCAGTCAAACTTTTTGAGTATAGTCAGTGTCTGTTTCAAATGGTGACTTGCCACAGCTGTTCTTCCTTTGTTTAAAATATCCGTTGCGCACATAATCAGTTTAATGCACTGTTTCTTAATAGTATATACATCAATATCAGGGCCATAATTAAACCAAATTGCTGTGTTAATGAACAATTTTTTTGTCTGATTTAACGATAGGTTCAACATCCACAACACACGCACAGCTTTTAAGATGTCTACAGCTGCATTCATACTCCGCAAGCCTCCCTCCTATTCCAGTCACGTATTGTTCGCGGAAAGAAAGATTGTCGCAATGCCTCTGCGTGGGCTCTAATCTCTCTGATTTTATCCTCATGATCTCTTTGCTAGATATACGTACGAGAGAGTAATTTACTACTAGACTCCTCGATAATGGTATGTTCTCGAAACTTCGACAAAAGCCCGTACCGAGTGACAGAGTGTCTCTCCTGCAGTGTCTTCCACTGGAGTTTATCGATCATCTCCGTAACGCTTTCACGATTACCAAATGATCCTGTAACCAAACGCGCTGCTCTCCGTTGGATCTTCTCTACGTCCTCTATCAACCCCACCTGTTACGGATCCAGCGCCGGTGAGCAGTATTCAAGCAGTGGGCGAACAAGTGTACTGTGCGCACTATGCGCTACGCACTATGCGCACTGGGTACCTACATCTGTTGTCTACGCACTGACGCCATTACAGTCTGATTCTTCTTTGTTGACTTTTTGTACTGTCTAAGATGCCTCCGAAACTCGCCGACTGTGAAGTACGCGCTGTTTATAAGATTTCTTAGTGCTAACGGCCTAAAAGCGATCGATATTCATCGTGAGATCTGTGCTGTTTACGGAGAAAACATTATGAGTGATGGAATGGTGAGAAAGAGGGTCTGATCATGTAAAGATGGCCGCAAAAATATGCATGATGAACAACGGAGTCGTTAATGAAAGTTTGGTGCAGGAAGTGGACAATAAGGTGAGAGAAAACAGACGCTACACGATTTCCTCTTTGCGGGATGACTTTTCGAGTGACCGAGCAAGACGATGACGAAGTCAAAACAGTTGTGATGCAGTGGACAGCAAATCAGTCGGCAGAAGTCCATGAGGAGGGTATTCAAAACCTTCTACAACGTTATTACAAGTGCCTCAGTATTGACGGAAGTTAAGTAGATAAGTAGATTAAGGTACAGGTTTCATGTATAAATAAAATTATTGAGATATCTTAGCACGGTTTTCTTTCTTTATTTATTTATTTATTTTTTTTTTAATTTCAAAACGGTACTTACTTAAAAACACGGCTCGTACCTAGGAATAACAATTACGAACAACTTAAATTGCAAAAGACACATAGGAAGTATGGTACGGAAGCCGAAGCAAAGGATACGTTTCATTCTTAGAACACTTAGAAAGAGCAACATTTCTACTAAATAAACTGTCTTCACTGCCCTTGTGCGTCGTATTTTGCAGTATTGCTATGCGTTGTGGCATCCCCATCAGGAGGTGTTCAAGGACGATTTAGAGAAAGTTCACAGAACGCTAGCTCGTTTCAAATATCGCGATATAGGGGAGAGCCTGTCGTGAAAATGGTGCAGGAATTGGGGCGAAAATCATGAAACGAAATGCATTTTTTGTTGTGGCGAGATCTGTTTGTAAAATTTTCATCAAATTTCTCTTGTGAATGCGAACAGCTTTACTTACCACCCAGGTACATGGGAAGACATGATTATCGTAACATAATAAGAGAAGTCAGATCGAAAACGGAAAGATTTAAGTGTTCCCTTTTCCCGTGCGCTATTTGAGAACGGAATGTCGTTAAATATCATAAAAGCGGTTCCATGAACCCTCTGCCATGCAGTTCAGTATGACTAGCAGAGTTTTTATAGAGACACCAATGTTAATAGCATCGGAAATCAACACAACCGTTTGATGAGGGTCTAAGTTTCGAAAGTATTAACGGTACAAAAATATGTTTATAAGAAAAAATATGCGGATGATTTACTTATTTCCTATCGTATTATTGCGAGAACATCTGCGGCGTTCTGTAGCCAAAATCTAAAAGTTAATATGATGATAGTTTAAACAATCGGCGTTTTGTAATATTTATATATTTCGGAAATAGGTTTCCAGCCTATGCTTATTCATGATTAATGGTTCTCTAACGATACACTATTTTTTTCTTTTATCTTTGATCAGCAATGCTTATCGCCTCCGGTTCCCTCTGACTCGCAATGCAACGAATTTAATTTCGTTCGTCATTTATTACTTCCGAACAAGCGAGAAGACGGAACCGTGATAGTAGTTTTTACTCACTCTCTTATCTGTATCCGATGTGTCTAGACGTCTTTCATACCTGTATCCACTCATGTAAGTAAGAATAATGCAAGCTGTTGCTGAAAAAATATTATCTAAATTTAAAAGCTTTCCCTGTCATTGGTTTTCATTTAAATCAAACTCCTCCACGTCAAATATTTAATTTCTTAATGTTTTCAGCTCCTCGACGTCCGTAACAGTTTAATGTTCAGACGCCATTACAATCGCTTCGCATTGTCTGCAAAATTTCAATCATAAACAATCATCCTTGCTTGATTTTAGAACCTGCAGTCATTTCTTCTGTAATTTCACGAAGTCCGATCATTTTTTTTATGATTCTATCATTACCAGTAAATTGTTCCACCCACAATGAAAAGCTAAGTGAACAGTCTGAACATTGATCTCTTACGGGAAGTATCTCGAACGTTCACGTATTAAATAAGTAAAAGTTATCATTTCCAGCTTCTACAGTACGAAGCGCAGGATTCAGCTAGATGCTTTGCGTAAGTCTTATAACGTGCTGTTGCTTGTATGGTGCCCGAGTTTAATATGCAACCCGCGGTTTATTTGATTTAATGTTCATTTTGTGATGTACTTTAACATGTTCGCTGCCGTTCACGCTCTGGCGCGTGTAAACTAGTCAGGTGTCGCTCACGCTGTGACGCGTGCTGCGACCTAGCATCCTATTATGGCTTCTTGTAAACTGGCACCGTCTAATAAAGCTTTATACTCTGGTAGGCACTCAGGGAACAGTATAAGTGATATGCACACGTACGTGGTTCCAGATTTCCGCGTTTGCATTATCGGCTACGAGCCACACACGCTTCTCATGATGTCATGATAGATTTATTGGATTCTTATGTAAACAAGCAAGCAAGCTTTTGATTATTTTAATTTTATTTCGATTAGTTACCAGTTTATAAAAAAATACTTCTTAGTTTTGATACTATTCATACTTATATTGCTGATGATATAGAAATAAGCATATGCTTTATGAAATACCTTGTATGTACTGTTTATATTGTACATTTGTTGTTTGCAGAAAAATACAAATGCAAATAAAAAAAACCATATAAAAACTGAAAACTAAAACCAAAACATTCAGTGGCTCAAAACTATGAAAAGATACTGTCAAAATACAATCACGCGCCAGAGAAGTGGCACCTATCATCATAATGTTTCAAATGTTTGTATTGCTTATGGGACTTAACTACGGGGTCATCAGTCCCTAAACTTACAAACTACTTATGAACTAACTAAGACTAAGGACGGCACAAATATCCATGCCGGAGGGGGGATTCGAACCCCCGACCGTAGTGGCCGTGTAGACCGTGACTAGAGCGCCTCAGTCCCCTCGGCCACCGCGGCCGGCACACCTATCATCATCGCGGAATCTACTTTAACAATTATGAAATCATACGAAGCAAGGGAAACGTTATAGTTCTTATACAATTAATTAATACCAGTGATTAAGAACGACCCCGTCCTTTGCCTTTATATGCTGTAGTCGCTGATCGCATACTGTATTCCTACCTCGTAGCCCTATAATTATGGTTACATCGTTTAGTACGGCTTAAATTATACAGCGGCACTGCGCACTGCTAGACGGTAAACATTACTTGGCGTAACGACGGTGTTACATTGCAAATACTGGCGGGACAATGGCAGGGCAGTAACACGGCAGTACGCTGGCCCAGTAAAGTGTTTGACGCCAGAATTAAATGCAAACGCCGCCGCCACTCATTTACGTCAGCGGAATGGCGCATACGTCTCTGCGTTAAGCAGTGTTAAAGCGGCATCATATTACGCAGTAGCGTTCACCTCTAAAATATTCCATGTTGCCTGAAATTCTCTTCGGAGAACTAGTCCTTACCGTATAAACTTTAATGGACTTCTCTTGCATTGCAGTGAAACGCTAGTATTGCAGCTGTTTACAGTGTTATTTGATTCCTATTGCGTATCAGAATTCCCTTGTAACAACCACTACAATGCTGTTACGGATGACAGTATTCCACCTGAAATAGTCCTTTACCTTTCCGCATTGTCAAGTATCGCTGCTATTCCAACAGGAAAACAACAAACAATTTCGTTTCTTCTGAGAGGAAGTTAGAGTGAATTCATGACATTCTCCGTGCGTCACGTCACATTCGTTTTGTGAAAACAGCAAGATAATACAATGCATATGGCTAACACATACCTTTTACTACACACATACAACCTCTGAGAATAAAGTTCAGTGAATAAACCAGTAACGATAAAGTACACAGATTTCGGTCAAATATAAACTCTGACCATAACTTATTGGTCATGAATTGTAGGCTGGAACTGAAAAAACTGCAGAAAGGTAGGAAAATAAGGAGATGGGACATGGATAAACTGAAGGAACCTGAAGTTCTTGATAATTTCAGAGGAAGCTTTAGACAACAATTGACAGAAACGGGGGGAAATAAAACAGTAGAAGAGGAATGGGTAGCATTGAGAAATGAAACAGTGAAGGCAGCAGAGGACAAAATATGTAGGAAGGCATGACCTACAAAAAATCCTTGGATATCACAGGACATATTAAATTTAATCGATGAAAGGAGAAAATAGAAAAATGCAGTAAATGAAACAGGCAAAATGGAGTACAGACGACTAAGAAATGAGATTGATAGGAAGTGCAAAATGGCTAAGCAGTAAAAGCTAGAAGGTAAATGCAAGGATGAAGAAGAATATATAAATAGGGGAAAAATAGATACTGTCTACAGGAAAATAAAAGAGATATTGGAGATAAGAAAAACAGCTCTATGAATATCAAGAACACAGATGGAAAACCAGTTCTCAGCAACGAAGGGAAAACCGAAAGGTGGAAAGAGTATATGGAGAGGCTCTACGAAAGAAATGAAATTACAGGCAATATTGTAGGAAGGGGAGAAGAAGTAGATAAGGATGAAATAGGAGATACTATACTGAGAGATGAATTTGACAGAGCACTGAAAGACCTAAGTCGAAACGAGATCCCTGGAGTAGATGATATTCCCTTAGAGCTACTGAAGTCTCTGGGAGAACCAGCCATGACAAAACTGTGTCATCTGGTGCGTAAAATGTATGAGATAGGCAAAGTACCGCCTGACTTTAAGAAAAACGTTATAATCCCCATTCTAAAGAAAGCAGGCGCAGACAGGTGTGAAAACTACAGAACCATCAGTTCAATAAGTCATGGTTGCGAAATATTAACACGAATTATTTACAGAAGGATGGAAAAGCTGGTAGAAGCCGACCTAGGGGAAGATCAGTTTGGGTTCAGGAGAGATGTAGAACACCGAAGGCAATACTCACTTTCAGTCTTAACCTAGAAGATAGATTAAGAAAAGGCAAAACTACATATCTATCTTTTGTAGATTTAGAGAAGGCTTTTGACAATGTTGATTGGAATAAACTCTTTCAAGTTCTGAAGCAAGCAAGAGGAAAGTATAGGAAGCGTAAGGTTATTTACAACTTGTACAAAAACCAGACTGTGGTTGTGAGAGTTGAGGGGCATGGAACGGATGCAGTGGTTGGGAAGGGAGTAATACAGGGTTGTAGCCTTTCTCTAATGTTATTCGATTTCTACATTCAAGCTATAAAGGAAAGCAAGGAAATTGGAGAAGTAATTAAAGTTCAGGGTGAAGAATTAAAACATTGCGTTTTGTCGACGACATAGTAATTCTGTCAGAGACAGCAAAGGACCTGGAAGAGCAGATGAACGAAATGGACAGTTGCTGAAAGGTGCATATAAGATTAACATTAAGAGCAAAACAAGGGTAATGAATTGCAGGTGATGCTGAAGGAATTAGATTAGGTAATGAAACAATAAAGGAGGTAGATGAGTTTTGTTACTTGGGCAGTAAAATAACAAATGATGGTCGTAGTACAGATGATATAAAATACAGAATGGCAATAGGTAGAAAAGCGTTCTTGAAAAAAAAGGAAATTTGTTAACTTCGAATATTGACTTAAGCCTAAGGAAGCCCATTCTGAAGGCATTTGTGTGGAGTATTGCCTTACATGGGAGTGAAACATGGACGATAAACAGTGCGGACAGGAAGAGGATAGAGGCTTTTGAAATGTGGTGCTACAGAAGAATGCTGAAGATTAGGTGGATGCATCGCGTAACTAATGAGGAGGTACTGAACAGAACGGGGGAGAAATAGAATTTGTGGCATACCTTGACGAAAAGAACGGATCGATTGGTAGGACACATTCTTAGACATCAAGGAATTCTGAATTTAGCGTAAGAGGGAAGTGTGTGGGGTAAAAACCGCAGAGGAAGATCAAGAGATGGCTACAGTAAGCAGATTCAGATAGATGTGGGTTGCCGTTCTTATGTGCAGTTGAAGAGGCTTACTCAGGATAGGGTATTGTGGAGAGCTGCATCAAACCAGTCACCGGACTGAAGACCACAGCAACAACAAACTCAGATAAACTTTGAACTGCAGTTACCATTCTGTTCCTCGTAATCATCACCTACCATAATTATGGACCGCCGAATTCTGCGGTACATTTCCTGCAACATTGCACGAAGTCTTCCTTTGGGATACTGTTCAAAAGCCGCGTCACATATTGTTGGATTCCAGGAAATTCGTCAAATATATTTCAACGCGATCTTGAGTAGAGGGAATAGTCAGGGGGCACTACTAGACCAGGGCACAAGCATGCTACTACAAATTTTCAACTTCGTCACTAAATTTATTTCATTGCACTGCAACGTTCCGTCCATATAAGCAAACTAGGCAATTGCCTAGAGTGCTCGAATTTGGAGGACGACAAATTTCTCGTGCTCGACGGTGCGTTTTACTTTGCTGTTGCGCTGCGGTTCCAGGAGCCATGAAATTCCGGTCAATACACACAGGCAAGAGACAAGACGCAAGTAGATGTTACCTACATTTCTTTTGACTCTTTAGAATTATGCTAATAAGCGTTCCATGAACAGCCGGGGCACCCCACAGCCTCATGCATTCCGTCGCTACGCAGTCTCTGTAGTGTACAATTTTTTCAATCAAAATAAACTGATGTTAACGATGCTACAAATGCTCTGCTAAGAACAGAAACCTGTCTTGAAGATTGTAGAACATTTCCGCATCATTTTTATGAGATACTAGATTAAACCCGCGGCTCCGCTCGCATGTTGGTTGATTATGAAGATAAGCTATCTTTCAGTAGTGTGCCATGAGATCAAATCACACGTAAAAATGCACTCATTTCGAAGAATCGAATCACGAAATTCAACAATACTTATTATAATATCACAGATCGATCACTTGACGTAATGCGCGAAACATCAAATCGATTTTTTAAAGAGATGTATTAAAAAATTTCTTCTTTACTTCTTTATTTATTTATTCATACATTTCCTTATTCGTATGCTTATCCTTACAGAGAAAGAGCTGAAGACATTGCAGCAAGCATAGACCAAAAATACGGTCTGTGGCATCACGTTTCGCTAGATGTGACCTCCTTGCTATAGAGTCACAAACGTCATCGCTTGCCTTCAGTCCGATATTTTTAATAATTTGACGACTTTCAACCACCACATCTTCCACCCACTATCGGCATGAAATTGTTATGGTGTAAAACGGGAGACTTCGGACAACAATTACACACAGACCATTCGTTTGGGTCCTGTAGTTTGTGCTGCAGAGCGAAATATAACACACACACATACACGTAGAATTTTATATACACCGATAACATTCCATCCCAATATACTCCACCCTTTTATCATTATCAACCCTCAATCAACAATGCAACCAAAACCATTTTGAAAGAGTAATTATTGTTCCGCATTTCACGTTATATTCTTGAAATTACTAAATATCTATCAGATCGCTATAAAACCGTGCCTAAAACCTTCCTCAGGTATAAATTACAAACTGTACAAATATATTAGTCTCTGCGTCTTGTCGTTCGGACGTGATAAGCGTACACCGAACAGACATTCACATTTATAGATATAGTCTAGCAAACCGGGCAACCCTTCGCAGTCGCCAATGTGTATGGGATACATACCCTAATCTCTTCTTTTACTTCTCCCTATCTCTATCCCTTCCTCCCTCCTCTACTTCGCCATCGCTTCCTCCCACCTTCCTTTGCCATCTCCTCCTTCCCGTATTTTCACACCACTCGCTCTCACCCCATAACATAGCCATCTCCTCTCCCCTCCTATCATCCCCCTTTTTAAATCCATTTAATTCTCCCATTCTCTATCTCCTCCTCTCCCTCTCTCTTATCTTATTCATTATTATTGCAATCGTCACCAGGATTGGGAATAGAGGTAACATGGATGGGTAACACAATTGGAAACGGGTTATTAGAGAGAACTGCTCTATCTGTGAGTTTAGTAGTTTTAATATCCGTATTCTTAATGGTTTAATTGCACGAACATACATATCAACGGCGAATTGATGAAACAATCTGCGGCATTTCAATATGTGATTGTCCTCGTTTCGGTGAATCATCAAACGGTAGGCATGAAAATTCAAACAGTTGACCTTCTTGTTAGTTACTTTACCTGTAAGCGAATAATAAACTCTTGTTAGGAATCTAATTGAAACACAATTAACAACATTGCTACAAACCGGTAAAATTTTACATTCCGCGACACAGGCAACAGCTGTTGGATCGTGGGAATAAAGCCGACCAATCGTGGCAAAGCTTGAGACAGCCAATGAAATTTCACTTGGCGACAGTTGTTTCCTCTTCATACTAAACGATATTACTTTGTGAATCCGCATTATAATTTAGTTTCATACACATTAAACTTCATGAGGAAGATGATGTTTTTCATGTATAAGAGTGAAATGGACTTCCCTTATGGAAACAGTCTTACAAATGCTAATCAGTTATAACCACGAGAACAATCAATAGTGTTTCCATGAACAAGAAACGTAGTACTGGTAAGAAATCGGCAATTCTCATTGGATATTGTATACTATCACCCGATTGGTAAAATTCGACAACAGTGCGTAACGAGAGGTTTGTTTTTCACTAAAATTAGCAAATGAGGTTAAACCCTGCTACAAAGCCTTGTTCTCTCGTTTCAAATTACTTCAATAACAGGAAGTTAATTCTACAGTGGTCAATATATATAGCAGCTCACACGTTATTACACACTGACATTAATAAGCAAGCCACCAAAATGTTATATTAGAAAGGTGGCCAAGAAAACATTTATGGCGCAACGGAATTTAATCGTAAATAAATGCATCTGATCTTCTTGTCAGCACTTGTGAAGAACAATATTAAATAAAAGAGGGAAGGTGCTCTAAAACTACAATTTATAGGAAAATTACGGATTATGCTAAACATGTTGTTGTTATGGTCTTCAGTCCGGAGACTGGTTTGATGCAGCTCTCCACCCTACTCTAACCTGAGCAAGCCTTTTCATCTCCTCATAAGAACGGCAACCCACATCCACTTGACTCTGCTTACTATACGCGTCTCTTGGTCTCCCTCTGCGATTTTTACACCACACACTTCCCTCCAATGCTAAATTTACGATTCCTCGATGTCTAATAATGTGTCCTATCAAACGATCCCTTCTTTTAGTCAGGGTATACCAAAAATTCCTTTTCTCGCCAATTTTGTTCAGTACCTCTTCATTAGTTATGTGATCTACCCACCTAATCTTCAGCATTCTTCTGTAGCACCACATTTCAAAAGCCTCTATTCTCTTCCTGTCCGCACTGCTTATCGTCCATGTTTCACTCCCATACAAGGCAACACTCCACACAAATGCCTTCAGAAAAGACTTCCTTACCCTTAAATTAATATTTGATGTTAGCAAATTTCTCTTTTTCAAAAATGCTTTTCTTCCGATTGCCACTCTGCATTTTATATCCTCTGTACTGCGACCATCGCATGTTATTTTACTACCCAAGTAACAAAACTCATCTACCACCTTCACTGTCTCATTACCTAATCTAATTCCTTCAGCATCGCCCGATTTTCTAAGACTACATTCCATTATTTTTGTTTTGCTCTTGTTAATGTTCATTTTATACGCTCTCTTCAACACACTGTCCATTCCATTCAACTGCTCTTCCAGGTCGTTCGCTGTCTCTGACAGAATTACAATGTCTTCAGCAAAACGCAATGTTTTTATTTCTTCCCCCTGAACTTTAATCCCTATTCCAAATTTTTCCTTGCTTTCCTTCACCGCCTGCTCGATGTACAAATTGAATCAGAGAGTGTAGAAAACAAAGCCGTACCATAAGAATCCAAAATAGCATAAATTTATTCAATGAAGAAAATAGGAGACAGAGGTGATTCCTACAAATGTACAGTACTTTCTAGTAGCTTTCAAAAGCACTACAAAATAGGCTGGAAAGCGATTTCAATCACAAGTAGTAGAGTACCGACAAGGATTAAGAACGTTAAAAGAGTTAGGAATTGATAACATCTCAGTGGCAATCATAAAAAACACACAATATTGTACCAAAGGCTAAATAAAATTTTTGGTGAAACCTCCAAAGGTAGGAAGGTGGATTTTCTCCTCTGCTTTTCAATTGTATCTTAGAAAAAGTATCAGGATGTGGAGTTAGTAAACAAAAAAGGGCGAATTAAAAAATCATAATTGGGAGAAAAGTGTGTACTCTAACTTTTCACTATTTTGCTGTTGCAGGCGATCTTGCCATCTTACCAGTTACTTCAGAAAATGTTAGCATGCAATAATCCCTCTACAATGGATAAATTCAAGAACAGGCTTAAGGTTTTTTTTATTATTGAAAACATCAGAATTCATGATAGATGAATATGAGCTAGCAAAATACATGATATTAGAGTACAGAAAAAAAAGACCGCTGGATTTAAGAACTTAGGTAAACTAATACGATTCATAGCTTTAGGCATAGAGGATAACATATCAGGGACAAGGGAAATGGAGGTGGCAATTCAACTAACCAAAACCCTCCACTACAAGAAATCAGTTTCCGTAATTCAAACCTCCGGCACAGCAACACCATCGTTTAACCAGAACGTCTTTATGATGCAGAAAACCATTCACTAAATGCAGCCAAACAATTTAATGAAATAGAAAAGAAGGAAAGGGAAATAATTTAAAAAGAACGTGGGATCAAAATGCGACAATAAGAAATGGAAATTAAGAAGTGATAAATATGTTTATGGCGAAATGGAACGGATAGGGATACAATGAGAAAGATTCGAGTTGAATTCTGTGGATACCTAAAATGATTAGATAAAAGTAGAATGTAAAATAGAACTTTTAACTTTTTTTTTATAGAAACCCAAAAACTTCAATCACGTAAATCAAAGAAGTGAATGGAGGTCTTAGGGAATTGAAATTATTTGAGGAATAACGGGGAGAAACAGAAAATTTAAGAGGGAAAGTAAAAATTTTCAAAGTGCTTCAGGTGATAATGAAGAAAGGGACGGGTGAAACAAGGACAGGAGGAACAAGAGAAAATCGTAGGGTAAGAATGAAGACACAGTGGAAAGAAGCAAAGGGGGAAAGAAAGAAAGCATAAGATATTCGCTTTGTTTCATAGTAAACGAAACCAACAAACAATTAATAATCGTAACAATAACACACTGTAGGACTAAAAATGATGCACCCTGAAAGTAGTAAGGTAAAGAGGCCATAAATGTAAATTCAAGAAGATATCAACGGTGAGTGCAGAGCTGTAACTCTCCGATCTGACGAAGCAAAATTTAAGCTGGTTCTTTCTGAAATTTTGTGTGCGGGATGTCGTTATCTTAAAGTATTGATCACCTCAGTAAGTTTGCCAAATATATGATAGTGAGCTCGACTCTCGTGCGTGATTCCAAGTCTTTATTTGAAAAAAACTGCAAGCCAAGTTTTTACTCTATATGCATGTCAATGAACCATCTCTTCCATTTTTCATGACGCTCACTCCCTGTGTAAATATTACAAACTCCTGGAACGTTACGGGAAGAGTCCAAAAATAAATAAAACACCGCACAATATATTCAGACGCCGTAGACACCTATAATCACGAAATCTGACAGCCGATGATTGACTGGGGTATTAGTCCGTGCCAAAACCTAAAAATTCCACCCATTTATAGCTGTCGGCATGAAATTGGTATGGTGTACAACTGGAGACTTCGGACAACAATTAAACACAGACCATTCGTTTGCGTTCTGTAGTTTGCGCTGCAGAGCGAAATATAACACACACACATACACGTAGAATTTTACATACACCGATAACATTCCATCCCAATATATTCCACCCTTTTATCATTATCAACCCTCATGCAACAATGCAACCAAAACCTTTTCGAAAGAGTAATTATTGTTCCGCATTTCGCGTTATATTCTTGAAATTACTAAATATCTATCAGATCGCTATAAAACCGTGCCTAAAACCTTCCTCAGGTATAAACTACTAACTGTACAAATATTTAAGTCTCTGCATCTTGTCGTTTGGACGTGATAAGCGTACACCGAATAGATAATCACATTAATATATATATATATATATATATATATATATATATATATATATATATATATATATATATATATAGCTATCCCATCGCCATAAAACCGTACCTAAAGCCTTCCCCGGGTAGACATTAGTAACGGTACAAATTTGTAGCTCATTATGTCTTGTGATTCAGACGTGATAAACGTACACCGTACAGACATTCACAGTTATAGATGGAGACTAGCAAACCGGGCAACGCTTCGCAGTCGCTAATGTTTATGGCATATATACCCTAAACTCTTCTTCTACCGATGTCTATCCCTTCCTCCCTCCTCTACTTCTCCAAATTCAAGAAGATATCAACCGAGAGTGCAAAGCTGTAATCCCTCTGATCTGACGAAGCAAAATTTAAGCTTATTCTTTCTGCAATTTTGTGTGCGATATGTCGTTATCTTAAAGTATTGATCACCTTAGTAAGTTTACCAAATGTATGGTAGTGAGCTCGACTCTCGTGCGAGATTCCAAGTTGATATTAATAAAAAAACTGCAAGCCAAGTTTTTACACTATATGCATGTCAATGAACCGTCTGTTCCATTTTTCGTGAAGTTCACTCCCCGTGTAAATATTACAAACTCCTGGAGACCAAAAATAAATAAAACACAGCACCATATATTCAGACGCCGCAGACACCTATAATCACGAAATCTGACAGCCGATGATTGACTGGGGCTATTCGTCCGTGCCAAAAACCTAAAAATTTATTACTATCGCAGCGGCACCAAATTGCAACACATAAAATCGACTATTTATTCCCGACAGCAGAGCTTTCCATGTGGATCATACAGCGGGCGTCCATTACGTAATTAATGGTGGCAAGGATCGCGTGCGCTCCCGGAATCCGATATGTGGCATCGAGATTCAGGGCTCATTGCTGGCCGCGCGGCCGTTCGTTTGCATATAAATTGATGAAAACAACGCCGCCCAGCGACGGGGTCGGAAACGCCCTCTCGCTCCCTCTCTTGGCCCTTACGAGCCTGAGTGGCGGAATCTCGTTAAGGTCAGTCCTGTCGCCGCGGCAAGTAGGATTTTTAGAAGGCGAGGCACAGCTTTTTCCTGAATTTTTGCGCCTGAATTCAGGGGATATGTTGCAGTAGTCAATTGTTTGGCAGGCGAGGTGGACGGAATCATTTAACAGGAATCAGTACAGCAAGAATAGTTTCGTTGCAGTTATTTCCTTTAGTCGCAAGACAATTACCTACCTGTCCTTCGTTTTTAATGTAAGTAAAACTCGTAGAGCTGACGCGGTTAGGAGAAAACAGGTACATTCATTTCACACACCGTCTCGGAAAATGCCCTATAACGTCTCCTTTCTTTTTCTATTTAATTGGCCCACTTTAGGTTACGGTAGTAACACTAAAAGTGGGCCTTTGCGATCGTCTTTTGACAGCTCGAAATTTAAATGAAAATAACGGCTTAACTATTCATCTGACACGAAAATTGAATAACCGAATTTGTAGAGGAGAAAATTCTCTACAACTTTGCTCTCTTATGTTTTTTCTTATTTCGTAGCGTTTCAAAGATATTTGCAAAAGTAATGGCGATTTTGGGATGTCTGTCTGTCATTCAGTGTGTCTGTCCGTAACGTGTTCCCTGTTTTTAAGACGAACCGTTCAGCCGATCAGCACCAAATTTTACGGACATGATTGTAGGCCGCCAGAGACCAGAGCTTCCTTTTTTCAAATTTTTTGGACAAAAAATACGGTAGTAAAACAGAAAAGCCCTTTGTAGTATAATTGTAATTCCAAACGAACCGGTCATCTGACACGAAAATTGAGTAACCTAATTGGTAGAGGAGAAAATTCTCTACAATTTAGCTCCCTTATGTTTTTTTTTCGTATCTCGTATCGTTTGAGACATATTTGCAAAAATAGCGGAGATTTGACACCCCACCCTCCATTGAATTAACGAAAACCAGCAGTTCGGAGATGTCACGTGACATTCCCCGCGTATTTGATTATTTTCTTATTGTAAATTATACGTTGCCATTTCAAAGCAACTGCACACTGAGGAATTAACAAACACACATCGTTCTTCGTACGACAAATAATAATCTAATGTCTACAAATGCCATTTTAACATCAATTAACAACGGCCATCAATAGTATGAGATTGAAGAACTCCTGTTTTGGTTTATAGCCGTAGCGTAGTTGGCAAGGTGCTGAACTGTAACGCGAAAGGTCAATTGTTCGAAACCCGCCACTACCAATTTTTTTCCTAAAACGGTTTTAGACACACTTATTAATTAATTAATTATTATTTAGATTATTATTTTGGTCCAAAATGTTTGCAAAATCGTATAAAGCTACAAATCAAAAGTGGGCCGTAAAACACGTCAATGCGGTTTTTTTTAAAGCAAACATGTGCGTATATGAATGAGATTGCTCACTGAACCAATTGTGTTAAAGCTGTACATTGCTCATGGAAAAAAGGAGATCGTTACATAGAACCTAATATCGTCAGATAAAAGTGAAAAACACCACCGCAAATTAATTTCAATACACCCTGGTATTTCAGATTTACAATACAAATCAAACGTTATTTCTCACAAATTATAATTATACAACCTTACACATATATAATACAATCACAATCATTATATTTTACTTTCATCACAGTATCCTCCTTTGCATTTAATGACAGCCTCACAAATTCGAGGCATGCGATCAATCAGTTTTTGTAGGTATCATGAATCTATACAATTCCATACATCTTTAACAATATTCCAGAAACGTTCCCTGATGGATATATTAATTTCCCCGATACATCTGTCCACTTCATCCCACATCATTTCAATAAGATTACAGTCGGGGCCTTGGGACGACCATACCCCATCTGTCAGTACTTCATGTTTTTATTTTCATGCAATGTAGTTCCTACAGTATGCCGACGATGTTTTGGGTCATTATCCAGTTGTAAGATGGACCCTTTCCCTATTAAGCGCAATCCACTTGATACTGCGTGATTTGGAAGTATGCGGTGGTACTGCTTCTGATCCATTCATCCCTCTATTTTCACAATGTCGCCAACTCTATCTCCGGCAAAACATCCCCTAACCATAACGGAACGTCCGCCGTGTTTAACTGTAGGTAGCACACACGGCTGGGCTACCCTTTCCCCTACAAATCGGCGAACAAATGTTCTCCTTCTGGTTCCACAAATCTCCGATTTGTCGGTGAATAATACCTTTGTTCACTCTTCCGATGTCCAATTACGATGTTTTCGAGCCTATTCAAGTCTCTTCTGTTTATTTATGGGGCTTAGAAGGGGTTTTCTTGATGTGACACAGCCTTTCAAGCCGGCTTCAGTTAGTTTACTACTGTTGCAACAGATATTGTTGTCGCGTTCATTTCTACCAATTCTGATCGAATTTGGGGAGTTGTTTTGAATCTATTTCTTTTTTCTGGTAATTATGATATATTTATCATAGTTGTTATACGAGGTCGTCCTGGTCGTGGTATGTATTGCTACCTGTTGTTTTCTGGCGGCGAAGGTGTATTGCACACCCCCTATAGACACACTACACTGTTTCGCAATTTGGCGAATAGATAAACCTGCTTGGCTAAGTGCTACAATTGCAGCTCGTTTTTCTATGGGTACCTCCACTCGTGGAGCCATACTAACGATGTCTAAACTGTCACTAAGCAACTGACATGCAGGAACCAGATATGTATTGTAGCAGTGTTTGACGTTCACTGCGGACACCCCATCACTACAGGGAAGACAATACAGGTGCAGCAAATTTGGCATCCTTCGGCAAATAGGTAAACAAACGTATCAGATAACTACATAACGTTTATCTAGACAACATTGTTTGTTGGATACTACTGTGTATCGATTACCACAAATAAAAATAATGACGTGTGGACAACTGTTGTACTATTCCTTTGCTTCCACAACGGTACCCACGGTATTATATCTTATCTTCGGAGAACTAGATGCCAATTATTGGGTGTATTGAAATTCATGAGCCCTGGCGTATACATTAATGAATTAAATGTATTTAGTCTTGTTTTAGTTAAATACGATTTCATAAAATTATCTAGTATGCCACAATAGAATCATTAGCAGCAATCCATCTAGAAAATTCTTCCAGAGATATCTTATGTCACTTCCAACCACGAGCATTACTTGAATATAAGAACAAGAAATACTGTGGGGAACAATAATGATAGGACGCAAAAGCGGACTATCTTAAAGCAACTAAACGGATTACTTCTGACATCAATATTGAGGCAACTACTGTGACACTACAAATGAAGGAATCTGATTACAGGTACTTAAACATTTTGTTGTTATTTTCATGATAACGATATACAAGTTTTACAGGACAACCTTTTTTTTAATCCTCGGCTAGCATCAGATAGAGCAAGATAGATAATATAAATCTCGTATGTGTTTTCTAGTAAAACAATCAGTTGGTTCAAAGAAATCCACAGATACTAAGAAATTATTATTTTAGTGAACATTGGTATTTATATGCTTTTTCTACATATTACAATCTGCATTGTCATAATATTGTGATTACAATGTGAGAAACACCCGTATAAAATTATTACAACAATCTTATCAGTAAGTTTCCTTTGCGATATTATTTCCTGTAGGAAATTTAAGCAGTTCTTCCAAAGGACGCTACAACCCTCACACCCTAAGGAAAATGTAATAGTCCCCATTCCAAAGGAAGTAGGGGCAGACAGGTGTGAAAATTACAGAATCGTCAGTTCAATAAGTCAGAGTTACAAAATTTTAACACGAATTATTTACAGAAGGATGGGAAAGCTGGTAGAAGCTGACTTCGGGGAAGATCAGTTTGGATTCAGGAGAAATGTGGGAAGACGCTGAGGTAATAATAACTTTACGACTTATCTTAGAAGACAAACCTACATTTCTACATCTACATCTACATGGATTACTCTGCAAATTACATTTAAGTGCCTGGCAGAGGGTTCATCGAACCACCATTATACTATATCTCCCATTCCATTCTAGAATAGCGTGCGGGAAGAAAGAACACCTGAATCTCTCTGTTCGAGCTCTGATTTCTCGTATCTTATTCTGATGATCATTTCTACCTATGTAAGTGGGAGTCAACAATATATTTTCGCATTCGGAGGAGAATGTTGGCGATTGGAGTTTCGCAAGTAGCCCACGCCGCAGCGATCAGCGCCGTTGTTGTAATGATTCCCATCCCAGATCCTGTATCATTTCCGTAAAGCTGTCTCCCCGGTATCGTGACAATACTAAACGAGCTGCCCTTCTTTGAACTCTTTCTATGACCCCCGTCAAACCCACCTGATAAGGATCCCATACTATGCTGCAATACTCCAAAAATGGACGGACAATCGTAGTGTACGCAGTTTCTTTTGTTGTTCTGCTGCATGTTTTAAGGGTTCTGCCAATATAACGCAGTCTCTGGTTCGCGTTTCCCACGTTATTATCTATGTGTTCTTTCAAATTTAAGTCTGAAGTAATAGTAATTCCTAGGTATTTTATGGAGTTTACGGCCTTCACTTTTGATTGATTTATGTTGTAAACAAAGTTTAACGGATTTCTTTTCGTACTCATGTGGACGACTTCACACTTCTCATTATTTAGAGTCAATTGCCAATTTTTACACCATACTGATATCTTATTCAGATCGTTCTGCAGTTGGTTTTGATCTTCAGAGTTTGTAGGTTCGGATTAAGCTTTTGGCAATGTAGACTGGATTACACTCTTTCGAATTCTGAAGCAATCGTGAATAACATATAAGGAACGGAAGGTTATTTACAACTTGTACAAATACAGACAGCTGTTACCAGAGTTGAAGGGTATGAAAAAGATTCAGAGGTTGGAAAGCGAGTAAGAGAGTGTTGTAGTCCTTCCCAAATGTTGTTCAAGTTGTCCATTGAGAAGCTATAAATGAAAGCAAGGGGAAATTTGGGGAACGAATTAAAGTTCAGCGTGAAGAAATAGAACATTGCGCTTTGCCGATGACCTTACTGTTTATTGACGCCATACTAATTCTGGCAGAGACAGAAAATGACCTGGAAGAGCAATTAAACGGAATGGTCAGTGTCTTGAATGGAAGGCATAAGATGAACATTAACAAGAGCAAAACAAGGGTAATGGAGTGCAGTCTAAGAAAGTCAAGCGATGATGAAGGAATTAGATTAGGTGATAAAGCAGTAGCCGCGGAGGAGCGGCCGAGCACATTGAGGAACTATGCTACGATGCGCGAAGCCGTTCCCCGTCGGGGGTTCGAATCCCCTCGGGCATGGATGTTTGTATAAGCTAGTTCATAAGTAGTTTGGGGACTAATTACCACGCAGTTAAGTCCCATAAGCCTGAGAAACATTTGAATATTTTTTTTTTTTTTTTTGGCCGTAAAATAACATACGAAGGTCGCAGTATAGATGACATAAAATGGAGAATGGCAATGGGAATAAAATAATATTTGAAATTTGTTAACATCGAATATTAATTTAAGCGTAATGAAGTCTTTTCTGAAGGCATATGTGTGAAGTGTTGCATTGTACGGGAGTGAAACGTGGGCTATAAATAGTTCGGACAGAAAGAGGGTAGATGCTTTTGAAATGTGGAGCTACGGAAGAAAGCTGAAAATTAGGTGGATGGATCGCGTAAGTAGTGTGGAGGTATTGAACAGAATTGGGGAGAAAAAGAATTTGTGGCATACCTTGACTAAAAGAAGGGATCGATTGGCAGGACACATTCTTAGACATAAAGATATCGTGAATTTAGCTTTAGAGGGAAGTGTGTGGGGTAAAAATCGCCAACCGAGAAAAGAAGAGAGTAAGTAGATTCATATATATGTTGGTTTCTACTCTTATGAGGAGATAAAGGGGCTGGATAAGACTAGAGTATGTTGGAGAGCTGCATCAAACCTACCTACGGACTGAAGACCACTACAACAGTTGCCGGTATGTGGCGGCAACGATCTGATAATAGCAAGTTAAATGTTGCCGAAGAGAGGAGCAGTATGGTTTCCGTTGGCGTTGCGAGTACACTGCGAGTTGAAGAACAGAAACTTCTCACTGACTGGTTGAAGTGAGTATCTGAAATTTCAAGGACATTTGGAAATTGTGTTGTATAATGGGCGCGGAAAAGCACTCAAGAAGTCCGAGTGTTGTAACCGACTCGTAGTTTACTGGTAACAGAGTGTTGAGTCCTCAGGGGCTGTCGCCCTTGTTTACACACGTAAAGCAAGATGCGTCTTCTGCACTACCGCTTTAGAACACTTAACGCATAAAGGCAGTTACTTATTTATCAGGGAATTTAATTGCTCTTTTTCGACACTGCCTTACCCCGAGTCATTTCCAGTCAGACGATAAGTTTTATGGAGCATTTTGACGGTGACGCAATGGATAATCCATAGGCCGCGCGGCAGTAGCCGACCGGTCTGAAGCGCCACGTTACGCATCGCGCGGCCTCCCGCGTCGGGGATTCGAATCCTCCCTCGGGCATGGATGTGTGTCATGTGCTTAGGTTGGTTTAAGTAGTTTTTACGTCTAGGAACTGATACCCAAAGTATTTTGGTGGCATAGAATTACAAGAACATTTAATAAGCCATTTCTTCCTGCGATTGCAAATTTTTATAAGGAAAATTTCAGTCAGCTCTGTAAACAGCTAATAAGAAACAAAATCGATGGTTTAGGCTTGTAGATGTCTAATTCGTTGTTTGCCCATGGTAAAACAGCTTTAGAAGTATTATTTTGAAATGTGAATGGTAACATATACGAATCATTTGTGATGAGATGAATCAAATGAAGGATCCAAAATGTTCAAATGTTTGTATAGTCTATGGGACGTAACTACGGGGTCATCAGTCCCTAAACTTACAAACTACTTATGAACTACCTAAGACTAAGGACAGCACAAATATCCATGCCCAAAGGGGGGATTCGAACCCCCGACCGTAGTGGCCGTGCAGACCGTGACTAAAGCGCCTCAGTCCCCTCGGCCACTGCGGCCGGCATGAAGGATCCGATCATGGCATTTAATCTGAACAAACATTTAACCGATATTGACTGTTATCCACAATAAATTGAATGCTACAATCCAGTACACTGTGGATATGGAAAATGATAGAGCAATATCCTTGATGAACGTTTTAGTTATTCTAGAAACTGATGGAAGCATCAATACAAGAATAAAACAACACGAAAGTCTTTGTCGACCAGGGGAAATTGAAGAATCAGTTGTGACTGAACACGCAGTTCAATCAGGAAATCATGAAGTGAAATTTTCCGAATTCCATCTACAACGATAATCTATTATACACGGAAGTATGGAGAAGCAGTTCTAAAATGTAAGCTTGGGTAAAATTTTAACGTGTAGAAAACAGCAATGAACCTTAGTGATATATTGACTCTGTCTCCTCAGAACAGATATGTTTTATCCTTGACTAGTGACATTGATAGTTATGTATTACCTTTGACAAAGATTTTCTCTACTGATCACGTGAAGCCGCTCACTTAAGACAGTATTTATGCCCCTCTTAGACGTCCGACTCGTCAATCGGGAAGACTCTGCACCGCCAGGAGCACCTCTGAAGAAGTCCAGTAGAGCTCTGGGCGAAACGTCAGGAGCAGAAATGGTTTATCGACCACGGCCGTACAACACGGAAAAATCACCAACGATTGACATCGATTCTTCCCTCGGGCATAGGTGTTTGTGTTTTCCTTAGGTTAGTTTACCTTAGTTTAAGTAGTTTGTAAGCTAGGCACTAATAACCAAGCACTTGAATCCCATAGATTTACAAACATCCGAACATTTGAATTGATTACGACATCCGGTCGTGAAATCTTTCGGTGTATGAGTGGAAGAGAATACGCTAACTCAAAATAAGCATAAACGTATTGTAATACAGGGTCACACGGTGTAGTATAATGTTTCAGAATCGCCTGTAACGTGTTTGCAGTTTTAATACTTCATGATAAATAGCATCGAGTTTCTTCGAGTGGAAATGATTTTATGAATGGAGCATATAATGTCAAGATTAATTTCGTTCTTTTCCGATACACCGAGCGAGGTGGAGCAGTGGTAACGCACTGGACTCTCATTCGGAAGGACGGTGGTTCAAATCCACCTCCGGCCGTCCAGATTTAGGTTTTCCGTGATTTCCCTAAATCACTCGAGGCAAATGCCGGAATGGTTCCTTCCAAAAGGCACGGCCTATTTCCTTCTCCAACCTTACCCAAAACCCTGAGCGTTAGCTCCGTCTCTAATGACCAAGCTGTCGACGGGACGTTAAACCCTCAGCTTCCTCCTCCTCCTCCTCTTTGTGGACAGTGAGCAAGGAGTTCAGTATAACTGAAAAAACTCTGCAGACTACAATAAAAAGTAATAATTTCACAGAAAAAACTGAGCAAGTAGTTAAATATACCTGAGAAAACTCTAGCGACTAGTATAAAATAACTGATAATTTCACTAAAGAAAATTTTGGAACTACATCACAATTCAGTTTAACAACATTTGTATCCTTTGTGAAAAAGATGAAAATAAGAAGTGGAAACAAAAAGTTACACAAAAAGTAGAACAGCCCTTTTTACTTTCTGAATTATGAGCAACATTGAGTCGCTAATATTTATTTGTTATCGCGTATCTAGATTTTGGTCACTGTGTGAACAGTATCAATGCTTTAAAACCGTGTTTCAAAAAATACAAAATTTTTCTATTTGCATGTTCAAAATTACGTACACACTACAGTGTACGTAATCTTCAACATGAACACTGAACAATTTTTTATGTCTTAAAACACTATTTTAAGCATTGATAATTGTCACACGGTGACACGATGTAGATATGAGATAACAAATAAATATATGCGACTCATTACTGCTGATCATTCACATGTTATAACAGTCGCTGAGCACAGTAATCACATGTACAACCTTCCTTCTTTGTTATTGCTTTGGTAGTTTAGAGACCGATATATGACTAATTCCATTCAGTTTGTACATTTGCATCAGTTATGTTGTTTGAAAAAGTTTTGTGTTTTTAATTTGACTTGAAACTGTAGTAAAAGTTAATTAAACCTGTTGGATTGACGTAGATTTATGCTTAAACGAACCATTTCCAAAGCATATACATAACAAATCTCCCTCACATATGGTGGGTCATCTTACCTACCTTAGGAGGAGAGATGGCGAAATGCAATCTTTTTACATATTATTTAACATTACAATTTGAATGATGTATTTACAGATGCAAACTTTCTCTGGAAGCAGATACATGGGTGTGAAACAGCTGCAAGCATTAACATTCTTTTTACAGGATTTCGCAAAGTGCGCCCGCTCTCCTCGCTTTCTTTTATTGTATAATTTGTATGTACTAGTATGATAAATACGACTTCTTTATCACTTGGACCAAGACGACGTAACCAGGCACAAAAAGGTACATATGTAGCACCATAGACCAGATACAACATAGTATGTCCTCATCTCTACCGTTTTGTGATTTGAAACCAACATCTAATGTTTCTGCCCCGAATCACGTAACATTGAATTCTTCATTACGACCAAGAGTATATTATTCTCATTTATCGCAGAAAGCAAGCGTTGACTTTAGCTACAAAACGACTTCTGGTATACCTATTACATGTGTAGTGCTACAGTCAAAGTAGCCATAAACTCCTTTTCCCCTAATAATTTTGAGCACCTCCTCATTAATTAGTCATCCACCTATCTAATCTTCATCATTCGTCTGTAGCACCACATTTCACAAGCTATCACTTTTTGTCTCAATTCCTTATCGTCCACGTTTCAATTCCATACAATGTTACACTCCAGATAAATGCTATCAGAAATGATTTCCTATTATTTAAATGAATATGGGATGTCAACGAAATCAGCTTCTTCAGAAAAGCTTTTCTCCCCGTAGCCATTATATATTTTATATCTTCATTACAAGCGGTTATTAGAGTCGAAGGGCAAGAAAGGGGCGCATAGGTTGGGAAGGGAGTAAGAAAGGGTTCTAACCTTTCCCCAATGTTGTTCAATCCGTACATTGAGCAGGCAGTGAAGGAATGGAAGGAGAAATTTGGAGAGGGCATTAAAGTGCAGGGAGAAGAAATAAAAACATTGCGGTATGCCGATGACATAGTCATTCTGTCAGAGACAGCAATAGGTCTGGAAGATCAGTTGAATGGGATGGACAGTGTCATGACAGGAAGATATAAGATGAACATTAACAGGAGTAAAACGAAAGTAATGGAATGCAATGTCAGCAAATGCTGAAGGAATTGGATTAGGTAATGAGACAATAAAAGTAGTAGATGAATTTTGTTATTTGGGTAGCAAGATAACTTCTGATGGCCGAAATAAAGAAGATATAAAATGCAGAATGGCTATGGGAAGAAAAGCGTTTCTGAAGAAGCGAAACTTGATAACATACAATATTAATTTAAATGTTAGGAAGGCCTTTCTGAAAGCATTTGTCTGGAGTATTGCATTGTATGGGAGTGAAACGTGGAAGATAAGATCATAGAAGCTTTTGAAATGTGGTGCTACAGACGATTGATGAAAATTAGATGGGTAGATCACGTAACTAATGAGGGTAAAAATCGTAGAGGAAGACCTAGGGACGAATAAAGGAAGCAGATTCAAAAGGATGCAGGTTGCCGAACTTATTTTTAGATGAAGAGACTTGCAAACAAGAGGGTAGCATGGAGAGTTGCATCAAACCAGTCTGTGGACTGAAGACCACAACAACATCTTCATTACTTCTGCCATCAGAAGCAATATTGCTACCCAAATAATGGAACTCATCTACTACTTTTATTGTCTCACTATGTAATCCAATTACTTCAGCATGACCTGAGTTTTCTTAGACTATATTCCATTACCCTTGTTTTATTGTCGTTAATTTTCAGCTTGTAACCTTATTTAGTGACACCATTCCGTTCAATTTCTCTTCCATGTCTTTGGCTGTCTTTGATAGAACTGCAATAAGCAAACCGCAAAGTTTTAATTCCATCTCCAAATTTCTTCTTTATGTGAAACTAGCTGAAGACCCAGTGTTTCCCGGATATTTATCTCTTTATTCCTGCCATTTTTCAGGTATATATTCATTTGTCTGTAAAATCTCTTGGAAATACAATCAGTAGTAAAGAAGAAATAGATTGATGCGTAATGGGACGGTTTTCCATGAACACTATTGTTTATGTGCTCATATAGAATGGACTACGTGTCGTACTGTGATACAATTTAGAAGGTACACTCAACTATATGTGTGTATACTGTCTGAAAAATTTCCTGAGGCTACAATATGTAGTGTAGAAATTATATATTTTAACGTCATACGGAATTGCGGAGTTTTAGTACATGAACAGCGGAAAGTTAATGTTTATGTGCTCATATCTTATGAACTACGTGTCTTACTGTGATACCATTTAAAAGGCACATTCAACTGTATGTGTGTATCCTGTCTCTAAAATGTCCTGCGGCTACTATTTGTAGTGCACAAATTATAAATTGTAACGTCACACCGAATGCCGTAATTTTAGTCCGTGAACAGCGGTAAAGTGGTAAGCGAGAAACTTTTTTCCTTTCAATTTTTTGATGTGGTTGCCAGCGAGAAAAAGTTTAATAAAGGTTTGAAATTATGTTCAAAGTTTGTTGTAAGTCGCTAAGTACCCTCATTCTCATGTAGCGTATTTATAACGTCTCACCGCATTATGTGCCAGTTTTTTGCGATTACTACTGTATATGACGTCATATCTTCTGAACCATGTGTTGTATCTGATTCTTAACCTTGCAGCAATTGTTACCTCACGGTAAGGGATGTGTGTACCAAATCTGGTTGATATTGGTCCAGCGGTTTAGGAGAAACTGAGCAGCATTGTCGCTAAATGCAGCAGTTTTTCGCGCATCTCATTGTTTACGACGTCATATCTCGTGAACTATATATCGTACGTGATTCTTACACTTACGGCGACCGTCCACATGGATTGAAGCTCACTTGTACAAAATTTCATAAAGATTGGAACAAAACTGTAGATTTGTATGCAACACGTACATACCGACACTTTGCTTTATATATTAGACATTCCTCTAAACTGACCGTATCTGTGAACGTGTGAATAATAATGTTTACTTTAGTACGGGTGAGGGTCTGATAGCCATTTTAGTTTTGTGGGACTGTATGTGGCTGCGAAAATCGCGGGCTCTGTGAAACGGGACGAGAACGCCAGCTGAGCGAGAAACGCCCAACGGGACGTTTTGAATGTGTGTCCCTTGCTGCGTGGAACCGTCTAGAAGCGTCAGTAAGGCTTCCAGGAAAGTTGTTCAGTGTTACGGTTTCAGATGAAAGAGCGGACATGGTCACCGTCAAATTAGTTATGCTAGAGTTGGACGTGTCTCGCTTTCTTAGAATCATCAGCGATGGAAATGGTTGCTTTCCGTGGGCAACAATATTCTGGGCACTTGAGAACCGAAACACAACGTGTGATTCGCCTAAACGCGTGTATCCATGCGCGAGGTCCGCTGAGGATAATGTCAGCGCGACTTACTGGCTGCTGCGCAGACTGGAGATGCCAGAAAGTTGTGGGGATGTAAATTTTGGGAGAGTTCCCCATCTCGCGTTGGCAGAGGGTAAGGACAACGGCACGAGTCGTGGTAGCTTTAGGTTGTGTTGTAGCAGGGGTCGATCAGTGTGGAAGAATTAGGAATTTTCCTGATTGTGCCAGAGCATCGCCTGACGCATTTGTCGGGAGGATGCTAGCTATCATAAAATAGGGAGATTCAGGTGAGCCTGTCTTGCACCGGTAATCAGTGAAGTTTTTGATCTGATGAATCCGTGTTTGTCACGCCAAGCTACAGTTTTCTGTGTCTTTAACACACGCTGTAATTCATTCGTTGCATCCTCGCAGCGTAACTGCTTAAGTTTAGCAACTGGTCTAGTGGTGAACGGCAGAAGTGCGAGGCATTGACAACGAGGTCCAACGAGACTCGCGGCTGTAACCCTGTCTGGCCAACACCACCTAGAGACAAGGCCTCACAACAGCCCGTGCCAGGTCACACCGAGAGACCGCGATCGCTAGCTGAATGGCTGGTCGCTGGGCCCAGCCCACTGCGTCATAGCGGCCGGCCAATCAGCTAGCGATCGCGGTCTCTCGGTGTGACCTGGCACGGGCTGTTGTGAGGCCTTATCTCTAGGTGTCGTTCAGGCCCTTCACGCAGAATTGTGCGGTTCTGGTTTTACGCCACGGTGGAGTAGCCGAGCGGTGTAAGGCGCCTCGCTGTGGAGCGCGCGATTGCTCGCCGTCGGAGCTTCGAGTCCTTAGTTTATGTATTTTGTAAGCTACGGACTGATGACCATGCAGTTTGCTCTGATAGATTTACAAACTTTTTCTTTATCTGGTTTTACTCGCTTTATTTCTTTGTGGTTCGCTCTAGGAAGTTCAGGCCCGCATCACACAATCGTGGATGGACTGTGGTAACGTGCGCAAAATGTTTTAGTTCCATGTTTCTAGCATGGGTGACAACAGCAGTCGGCAAACTTTCAGTACACGTACAATGGCGGCAAGAACGACTTTTTGATAAGGTGTTGATATACTGGTTTTGAATTGTGGAGCTATCATATCTGACTGCCAGTTGATATCATCGAATACAACATTAGTAGTAAGATTCTTTATGCAGTCGCGTCGTTCAAATATCTAGGCGTAACATTCCAGAGCGATATGGAATGGAAAGAAAATGTAAAGACAGTTGCGAGTAAGGCGGACAGCCGACTTCGGTTTATTGGGAGAATTTTGGGAAGGAGACCGCATATAAAACGCTTGTACGAACACGTCTTGAGTATTGCTCAAGTGTTTGGGACTCGCTGCAGATCAGTTTAAAGGAAGACATGGAAGCGCTTCAGAGGCGAGCAACTAGGTTTGTTACTGGTAGGTTCGGCCTATGCGCGAGTGTCACGGAAATGCTCTGGGCACTCAACTGCGGATTGCTGGAGGAAAGACGTCGTTCTCTTCGTGAATTTTTTGTTGAGGAAGTTTAGAGGACCGTAATTTGAAGCTGCATGTAGTACGATCTTGCTGCCGCCTTCTTACATTTCACCCTATCAGTACACTCCTGTGCGCCTGGTGGTCGTGTTGATGTGGATGACATATTTTCTCATGATTTTATTTGTTCAGCGATCCCTGTAAATAGCGGAATTAAGGTGCTGAGAGTATTCCGTTAAGATAAACACAGACTGCAGCGGCAGCGTGTTTCAGCTAAAAATAGATCAGTAAGTACAGTTTTTCACAATAACATTGTTGTTTATCTATGTAGTTATCACATAAGATAGTTATCGTTAATTTATGGCTATTGTTTCTGTTGCAGATGAAGAGTTAATGCTTGACGAGGACACGCAGCCATTTCGGACAGCTTCACTGGCAGCAGCAGCAGCAATCCACAGAGTGTCTTCTTCTCGATTTAGCGGACGTGGTGACGTATACTACTCGCACCGCTGTAGCCGCCGCCAGAGCCTCAGATAAGCGCCTGCAGAATACCGATATTTGGCAACACTTGCAGTGTCATTGCATGTGGGTCTAAACGTGAATATAGGTCGAACCTCTGACAGTGACTTTGAAGTAGATATTCAAACAGGAATGTTCAACGTTTCGATACTAAAGTGCGATATCATTTGTGTCCCAGCCTCGGCGCCACTTTTGTGTCTCGTTTTCGTCGCAGGTGTCGGTGGCGGAGTAAAAAGAGACCGACACAGGAATAAAGGATGCACGCTTGTGCAGGTATGAAGGTGAGCAGCCAGTGGGACAGGAGAAACTAGAAACACTAGAGCAAATTAGAACGAGATATATACTGCACAGAATTTATACAATACTTAACTTTTACATAGCTCAGTACTGCAGAATGCTGATACATAGTTGAGCTAGAGGCCTGCCTAGTGCGTGTCCGATAGCCAAGTTTTCACTGGTGCCTATCTGATTCCGAAGTGTTAACTGGTTCCTATCTCAGTCCCAAGTGAACGATGTCGTTCAGTGGTGGCCACGAGCGGAGTTGCCGCAGAGGGCGCTCGTGGCTGTCGTCGTGAGAACGCCGCGCCGTGCGTGCATGGCGGCACGCGGCGAAAGTAGGTGGCGCGCACTTTGTACTTGTGCGACACCACACATACAGCGAAACGTGATGCCACAGACCATATCTTTGGTCTATGCGTGCTACAATGTCATCAGTTCTTTCTCTGTAAGGATAAGTATACGAATAAGGAAATATAAGAATAAATAAATAAAGCAGTAAAAATATCGATTTGACGTTTCGCGCATTACATCAAGTGATCGATCTGTGATATTATTACAATCAATACCATCGAATTTCGTGATTGGATCCTTCGAAACGAGTACATTTTTACGTGTGATATGATCTGCATTACTTACTTGCCTGATAAACCGACCGCGGTTGAGTAGTCGAGCGGTCTAAGGCACCTCGCTCTGCGAAGCGCACGGTTGCTCGCCGTCGGAGGTTCGAGTCCTCCCTGGGGCATGTGTGTGTGTGTGTGTGTGTGTGTGTGTGTGTCTGTGTTATTTTTTAGATTAGTTTACCTTAGTTAAAGTAGTTTGTGAGCTACGGACTGATGACCATGCGGTTTGGTCCGATAGATTTACAAACATTTGTACATTTTTTGATAAACGGTAAGTGCATAGACTTCTGCCAACTGATAGGACTATTTTTCACTTGAGTAAAAATGTTTGTTTCTAAAGGAGGTACTGTATTTCATTTCATCCTTAAAAACCAGTCTCATAGCACACTACTGAAAGATAGCTTATCTATTATAATCAACCAACACGCGAGCAGAGCCGCGGGTTTAAGCTAGTATGCAATAAATTACCCTATAAGTATGAATTCCGTTGATGCTGATTTACTGGATAGATCTATAGGTATGAATACAATTGTGGCTCAATGTAATGCATAGAGAAAGTAATTATTTGCGCAGTACTGTAAATAAACCATTTATACTTGTGTACATAGAAAATCATGGTATGAAAACAACTTTTATTAATTCTTTAACACTCTCGTATCATCAATGTTAGATACAGGATCATGATCTCTTTAATAACAACACTGCCAATTAGTTGATTAACATCACACTTTTGTCAGAAATACGTTTTAACCAGTAATAAGTTTATTACGAATACTTTTTCTTCTTCAGATGTAAGTATGTCACAGGTACAAAGTAAATAAATAAAATATACACAAACACACACACAGAGTTGATGTTCAAATGTTAATTATGTTCCAGTGGTGTTGTCTATGCTGGATTGTCCCCAAGCTATAGTGCTCGCCTGATCCCCGAGAATATACCGCTTGTCATCCTACGGCGACAAAGACACTTTCTTTTGTGTAATAGTGGAAAGAACATGTCGCTTGTCCGTAATTATATACTGCATAGTTGTTTTTACATTTGAATTGAAGACGCACTGCCTGTATTCATCAATAGTTAGTGTCTTTACAGAAGATTGCTTTACGCCTTTGACCTTGTAATGCGCAGTCCCTGTCTCAAGAGAATACATTTTTGCCTGTAGACCAATAAATTCAGCAATAGGTTTCCCATAATCGTCATTAACTAACGCAACTACTTGTGTGTTCAGCAGTGGAATACCGGATTTGTTGTTTGATGGGAAACCAGAGTTATCGCTCCTTGTATCAGCATCACTCCCGATATCTATCAGTATCTGTGAAGCACACTTTTACATGATATGCACAATGAAATTGAGTACTGCGGGCAGGGTAAAGCTGGGAATTTGTGTGGTTAGGTACAACTTGCAGGTGCGGTGATCACTGTGTCCCCTGTGCTGTAGTAGTCAGCCCAATTGCTTAGATAGCAGGAGACCCGGGTTCGATCCCGGCTGTGTACACATTTTCGTCTTTGCTAATACGCAGTTGATGTCATATATTCTGTGAATATGAAAGAATAAGAACTGCAGGAACAGAAGTGACGTCTGTTCTTTCGCAACAGTCGCCATATGTATATAACTTTTAATCTTGTCTATTGAGGGCAGACGATCTGCCAGTAAAACGAATTCATTGCTAAAATTCTCATACTGAAAAATTCCCTTTAGGAGACTGAACTCTTGACCTTTGGGAAAATATGTCTTTCATTATCGCAAGTTCATTTGCTGGTAAGTATGACAAACACATTTTAAGGGAAATCAACAAATTAATGTTGCACATACGCCCATTGTGTATTTCGTAAAAGATTTATATTTTTACATGTCTGAAGGGACAGTTGAAACGTTACATGGGTTTAATGTCTCTATCGTCCACTAGCACCGTTTGCTCGCAAATGTTTGCCAGCGCTTTCTCGCAAATGTTCGCAATGAAGGAATGACCATGGTAATTGCTCAGGTTGTGGAATAGGACGAGAACTGTAAACTGTGCTCTAAATCTCCCACTGCTGGCCGAATACACCTGTGAAATAACAGTAATCGCTGTGTTTAACACTGCCTTTCTCGAACAGTTTCTCTCAAATATGACAGTAGGAGATAATACCTTACGTTTACTTTCCAGTAGCAAGCGTTGCACAGTCTCCGTGATTGCATAAAGCTGTTGGGCAAACCATTCCATGCAATCGCTTCCTCTGTGCAATTTTAACTGCGAATACCTCGTATAACAACTGCATTGTGTTTAGTATGCTATACAGAATGGTAGACATAGCCCTAGTGACAGTCAACGAAATATGCATCTCCCTTGTCCTAGTATAAAAGCAGCAAGGAATCGCTCACTTATTAAAATGTTAAGATGTGAAGAAGTAATGCTACTCCGTGTGAAGCTTAACATGTGTATTATGCATCACAGCTTCGTTCATCCATTCCTTATCTAACTGGATGCTGTAGAAGGTAACAGACAAGTCTTCATTCTGTTTTCCAAACCTTTGAGCTCTTGCAGGGAAGGGAATGTTTGCAAAGTGCAATTCTTTTTCATATTCCAGATATTTATAAACACACTGCGCATGCTTCGTTACCTGAACCATTTATCACTTGACTCAACAGCTTATGGTAACAGCTTATTTATTTTTTATCAAAAACTTCTTTCCTGGTGGGCCTGCAGCATACATTAAGTCAGTAAATGATTTAAACTTGTATATCACGGAGTACTGTCCTTTTATTTTATTTATAGGTGTTATTTAATAATGACAATCGTTTCGGCTTTTCGCCATTCTGAACTTGATACAATAAGCACAAAGCAGAGCAAACAGAAAAAGCAATGAGAATTCTACAAGGGAATCGTAATGCGAATTCTGGAACAACTTGAAATTATATCCATGTGGATGCATTTACAGACACGATTCATCTGAAAACAAATTTAAAGCACTATTTAGAAAACTTTATTGGGTTCATAAAAGAAAAAGGATAACTTGTGACACTTCAAGCTGTAAAGAGCAAAGATATTAACATAAATTGTATCAATGAACACAAACATCAAATATTACGATCATTTATACAACCACATACTCAATATATATAAATCTGAAGCCTAAAATTATTACCATCTTTCTTCATAGCTTACTTCGTTGAAATTCTACCAAATCTTTCGACCGTATCTATGGTCCAAGATCAAATCTAAAAAATGTACACTCTTTGTAATCAGATAACGTCAATGGAACGTACCATACTACAAACTTAATAATAGAGCAAAACATTATAACTTGCTCAATACATCGCATAATATATATGAGTAAAGAAAAACTCCCTGGGATATTAAACTGTAAGAAGAAATCGTAAATATATAAACCAAATATTATACGTTAGACATATAGAAATATTTGTATATTCGTAATATATTTCTATATATTGCATTGAGAATGGCTAAAAGCTGATACAACCATCGTTATTAAATAACACCTGTAAATAAAATAAAAGTGCAACTCTCAATGAAATAAAATTTTAATATATTATTTTATATCACTATAGAAAATTTTGTCTTTAGTCCTGCATAAAATCCTTTATTCCGATTAACGTTAATGAGCAAGTGAACTGTTTCCTTCAGTGCCCAACCAGAATTCTCGTTTGAAAAATATCTGCTTTATTTAATAGTTTATCCATAACAGTAACTGAATGCTAATTAACATTATGTGCGTGCGAAGAGCATCAAACTGGCACTCTTTGTAATGAGGGAAATTTGTTTTTCTAAACCTGTCTATGGGGAAACAAAGCTTTACAATAATGCACAATTTATGTAGAATAAGTAAATAAATAAATTATAATAAAAAGGGGGAACATGCTTCAAAGAAGTGTTTATTCCCTTGAAAACATAACCTATTGTTATTTTAAATGTGTTTATTTCCGTCAACAGTTGCAAAATAATTGTTTAATTACATGTTTCGATCACTTGGATCATCTTCAGATCTTATAGTTGCGTCCGAAACTCGTCTGGCTTAGTAGCGGACGCAACTATAAGATCTGAAGATGATCGAAGTGATCGAAACATGTAATTAAACAATTATATTGCAACTGTTGACAGAAATCAACACCTTTAAAATAACAAAGTGCATTTGCGGACACTCTCCAGTCGATCATGTCGACTATAATGAATAAACTATTGTCTATCTGTCCTGTACATGTGAGTTTTTAACGCAGTTAGTGTCCAGTCGCTGTAGATGTTGGTCTCGTGGACGCTGTACTGGTTGATGGTGGTGAAGACGCTGCTGCCCGCAGAGTCTCTTAGCGCCAGCCTCATGGTCTGGGCTGTGGTGGTGAGGCGGAGATGTGAGGGGGCAGTTAGGTGGTTTTATCTCCTGTTTTTGGGTGTCACACATGCCCATATCACTTCTCCAGGCAAACTGTTAAATTCCTGATCCAGATAAACCAAACCTCTTCTCAAGGATCGTTCCCAGGACCTCACTGTTGCTGTTCAGTGATTTTAAAAATTCTCTATCACTCGTTTTAATACCAGAGGGTGTCATTCCGTGCATTACTTCCAGTATTGACACACGAGCGCAGTTGCCACATTTATTTGATATCCCACAACAAAGCTAACACTGGGCGCAATTCTTCCCCTCTGAGAGTGAATGATCGAGGGTGCAGATGACGCATAGGTGTAATCCGCAATGGGAGACAAACAGCCAGTGCACCGCCGCTACCAGCAGCCCGGCGCTACAGGAAATTGGCCAACAGATGACAGTAATGACGTGTCCGCGGTGATGGATTAACAGCCAGCGTGGAAACAAATTGCCACCCAGCATCAATCAGATCCGTGCAGCCAAACACGCTAGAAGCCAACCACTCTATATTCCGTCACTTTGCGTCCGAGAGATACCAGTCAATAGTAATTATAATAGGGAAAATATTTGAGTTTCTATGTTACTTGTACTTCACTCGTAGTTTTCTGTGTATACGCTAGGTGAAAATGCCGGAAATAATGATAAATTAATTTCTAAATGTCAGATTTTTATGTTTCCCAAGATTCCTAGATTACAACGTAACTGATGGTTGTACTGATGCGTCTTTTTGCATTATAAATAGGGTTACCGTATAGTCGGGTACATCATAGATGAAACTGAGCCGTTCCGGATCGTGTTTCTTCGATTCACCCTGTCCTTTATCAAATTACTGATGCAAGTACTAATCGATCCTTCTGTGCTCTGACCGCTCGCGGCGCTGTTAGATCCATCGTGTCACTTGTCTTACTCGTGTTATCCTTGCCGCTAGTGGCGCGATTTGAGCTTGGCGTCGGTGCAGTGCCGGGGAGGTCGGTTACCGGGTAAGTCACTGCGGGGAACATCTGAGTGTCAGTATCGTGCAGTGTTAATTTGATACGCTGCCTGGCGTCTGTGGACGAAGTAGTTTCGTAGGGGCATCCTGTCAGTCTGTTAGAGCCGTATAACAGATGATATGAACAACTGAAGAGGTCTGCACATGGAGAGGGAATTCTGTCAAGTTGCAGCATCAGCTCTGCGGGTCTGTTTACCTCATCTCCCAGGCTATGCGGTGGTGCTGCTAGCGGCCGTGCGGTCACACGTTGGTTCCTCGCCAAACACCGGAGTATTCAACAACTTGTAGTCCACAGTCAGTCCCTGCTGCACCTCGCGTCGTTCCAGCTGCTTTCCATCTGGGATCCATGAAATGCTTTCAGAGCGTTTGTTGATTCCATTCTCCTACACCATCGCGAGGGTGACTGTACGTATCTTGGAGTGAGGAAATTAAGTGACCTGTGCATTTTTGCTCCAGAAATTTGTATGTGTGTATGTATCAGGATCAGTGGTCGTTTCCCATGGACCGTCGTTACCTATGTCCACGTATATTGATGTTTACTTCTGTGTTGTGCCGCACTTGTAGTTCGGCTCAATTAAATTATTCTCTTCTTTGCTCTGTAAAGCAATTATTCAATTTTCTCTAACTTGGTTAACGCCACTGATGAATTTATCTGGTTTGTGCCCCTCTGCTAGCTCGCCTCCGTGAGTCATCGCCAACCCACGGTTGTAATTTGGCGCTCAGTTTCTTTTAGTGTAAGTCACTTCGTGTCAGAGCTGTAGTTCTCGTGGACGGTTGAACACCCTATCCTCTCTCTATCCTGTATGGAGTCAGCTCAACTGTTTTATATGTTGGAGTGTGTATTAACGAGTAACCAGTCCTGTGCTTAGATTAAATTTGTATTTTAATGAAAGTGTATTAGTGATTGTCTCTGGGCCTCACTTCATTCCTGTTTAAACATGTGTCTCTTGTTATGTTAAAAGTCTGGCTCGAGTGCTTGTGTTTGTGTCGTGTTTTTACGTAACCTTGCTTGAGCTCTTTTATTATTCCGAAAGTTCGGTCTCTCTTACTGTGATAGGTAATTTGTTTACTCGGCCTTCTGCCTTGTAATATCATTGAGCGGAACTGTTAGAATTTCCTGCTTTCATGGTTTTGCTTATTGTATAAGTAAGATAAACGGTTGTTCCGTGCCTTCAGAACTTTACTAAATTGTGTTAATCTTAAATAAATAAATATATATATATATATATATATATATATATATATATATATATATATATATATATATATATAAAAATCGGCTTTCAACCTGATTCATCTTGTTTCATTTAAATGTGGGACCTCACCTTTGCTTGCTACTCTATTATTCTTATTCTAAAAGGATGTATCGGGCTCTCAGCCCGTTATTAGCCCAGATTAAAAAAAATGGGTCTGGCGTTCTGCCTAACACTGTAGAGCTCTCTTTCACTGTGTTGTTTTCATCGTATGCTTGTTATTATAAGAGGTTACTTTGGCCTTCAGTCCGTTATCAAGATTTCTAAAAAAAAATTGAAATTGGCCTTCAACCTGATGTAGCTGGTTTCATTCAAATCTTGGATTTCACGTTATCTTACTATTCTATTATTCTTATTATAAAACGTTGCTTTAGACCCTTAGTCCGTTATTAGCCCATGTTAAAAAAAAATGGTCTGGCTTTCTGCCTGATAATTTGAAGGAGCTGCTTTTACACTTTAGAGCTCCCTTTTATTGTGTTGTTTTCACTGTATTTATAAAAGGTTACTTCGGGCCCTCAGCCCGTTATAATTTTTAACTTGGCCTTCAGCCTGAGGAAGCTTAGGGTTTAACGTCCCATCGACAGCGTGGTCATTAGAGACGGAGCTCACGCTCAGGGTAAATAATGTAGCGGAGTATGTACTGATATAAAACTTCCTGGCACGTTAAATCTGTGCGCCGGGCTTGGGACCTTTGTCTCTGGCAAACATCACGACCGGCCCTCATAGCTTTACTTCTGCCAGCACCTCGCCTCCTACTTCCCAAAATTCACAGATGATGTCCTCCCTCCCCCCGGTGGCAAACGTTTCTTTCGTGAGTACTTTCGTGGCGAGCACGGAGCCAGGGGGCCCCGAGCTAATGCAGTCTTTCTTTCTTCTTGCCTCCCAGGACTGCATTTCCTTTCACTTTACCTCCTGTCCTCTTTCCTTCCCCTCCCCACCGAGGGACTGATGACGTTAACAATCTGGTCCCCCTGTCCCAAACAAGCAACCAACAGAAGACGGGGACTGAGGTGTGGCACGGCAGCTCAGGAGGCAGAGCACTTTACTACGAAAGGGATGGGACACAGGCTCGAATACTGGTCCGTTACAATGCTTTAGTCAGCCAGGACGTATAATAAAAGGAGATGATTTGTTCTTATGAACATTTTTAAGAATTTAAAGATATAAGAGAAGCAATAAATTAAAATTTGTGAAGCGGCCGGAAATCCAACCCGGACCCCCATGGGTACTAAGCAGACATCTTACCATTAGACCACCGCATCACTAACAGTTAAGTCGCCTTGGAATAGTTTAAGTACGACTTCCCTCCATGTCACAAACTTTAATTCAGCATCTGTTTTCCATAGATAATTGCCACTACTACTGTTTCAGGCTTTCCCGACGTAATATATTATTGAAAGGTTCACGGGAGATATGTTGGATGGTAATATTTCAGCTAGCAAATCCCAATCCATGGAGTGGCGTCATCTGTGTTCCCCTGGAAAGAACAAACCAAGACCTTCACGAACAGCAGGCCGAAAGGTGATGGAGTCCTTCTTCTGGCATCAGAGTGGTATCATTTTCATTGACGTTTTGGGACTTGGTAGCACCATTAACAGGGACCGTTACTGTTTGTCCCTGTAAAAGCTGCGAGGTGCCACCAAGACCCTCAGATCACAGCTTCAGGGTCATCTCATCAGACTACATCATGACAATTCCAAATCCCATACAGCCCTTATGACACAGGAGAAAATCAGGAAAATGTGTTGGAAAATTGTTCTTCATCCTCCCTTCAGTCCGGGCTTGGATCCGTCTGATTATTTCCTTATTGGTCGTCTGAAGGCAAACCTGCGCGGTAAAACATTTGATAGTGAGAAATACCTTATTTTCCGTGTCAAGCGATGGTGTAAAAAGATAATCCCTAGATTTTTACCAAAGTGCATTTACATCATGAAAAAAAAAAAACTGGAAAAACCTTGGCCCAGATGCATCACAGCTAATGGAGGCTGCACTGAGTAGGCTGAATGTGTAGCTAAATGTTCGAATTATGGTGACTAAAAATGTCATTCTCGTCTTGCAATATATTTTTATAAAATTTTTTGAACGTCATTTGCATAGCGTAGCGTAGCGGAGTAACGCCTGGTATTAAGCTACCTAATACAGAGACAAAGGGCAAAAAGGAGGGTTAGAAGTAAGAACTGACACTGGACAAAGATTAACGGAGCGATATTATGATGTATAATGAATTCCCATGTATTGTTGGCAACCGCGAATCGTTGCCGGGGTCACTGGTATTTGCACTGTAAATACTAGGGTACTTCAAAAAATAAGTTATTTATGGTAATAAAAAAGGAATGATGTTCATGGGAAAAAATTTATAACTCAATAATTTCCGTCAAAGCCCTCCTAATAATGAAGGCATTTGTCGGAGCGTGGTGTATTTATATCCTCGTAATAGTATATTGACGCCTTAGTTGCCAACCATATAACATCAATTTTTAAATATTCTTTTTCAAGCGCTTACCACCAATGATCGATTGCAGATGTCGAAACTGATGATAACCGCTAGGAGGGAGGTTCGGGCTGAACGGAGTTGCTTTGTCACATTTACAGTGGACGTCCATTTCGTCATTCGCCATGCACTCGATCATGACGGTCCTAAAATTCTAGGACCCATCTTCTAATTACATAGGCATTCGCTCTATAAACCTCGCATATTTGTCGATCAGTGTCGCTTGGTTTAACGTTCTTAATATTCACAAGACGAATCACATTCACACGTGACGGGATTTTCGACTAATGACGGCATTACAAACACGCACTACGTACGTTACACAACAGATAGCGGGCACGAACAGGCGTAAATTCGTTCTGCTTGGACCAGAGACACTGCTGTGAATGAGAGAATCTGTGATCGTGTGCAGTGCTACGGAGAAAAATCGATACGTAACTTACTTTCCTAAATTACCCCCGTAAGAAGATTCTTCGTGTTAAAATATTCTTGTAAGGGGCCGGGGTATACGGGGTGCAGCCAAGACTGGAGGGCGTCATCCCCCTAGGGAAACTGGCCTCAGTATTCCAGGCCGAAACCACTGCCATCAGGGCGTGTGTGGAGGAGAATTTGCGTGGTTGCTAAAAAGACCGTAGCATCTATATCTATACAGACAGCCAGGCAGCCCTGAGATCACTGGCAGCTCCTGCAACAAGGTCTAAAATTGTTGCAGAATGTCACAGGGTTCTGGTGGCGCTAGAAGAAAGCAATAGAGTAAACCTATTGTGGGTCCCTGGCCACTCGGGGATCAGTGGCAACGAACATGCCGACAGATTAGCCAGGATTGGGGCAGAGACTCCGTTTATTGGACCGGAATCAAAAAAAAAAAAAAAAAAAAAAAATTGTTCAAATGTTTGTAGAGTCTATGGGACTTAACTGCGGGGTCATCAGTCCCTAAACTTACAAACTACTTATGAACTAGCTACAACTAAGGACGGCACAAATATCCATGCCCGAGGGGGGATTCGAACCCCCGACCGTAGTGGCCGTGCAGACCGTGACTGAAGCGCCTCAGTCCCCTCGGCCACCGCGGCCGGCTATTGGACTGGAACCTGTCC
Source organism: Locusta migratoria (assembly GCA_026315105.1). NCBI lineage: Eukaryota > Metazoa > Arthropoda > Insecta > Orthoptera > Acrididae > Locusta > Locusta migratoria. The sequence continues at coordinate 381,312,460 of CM048750.1, read as the reverse complement.
TGACAATCACCATGGCAATGATCAAATTGGAGCTACGAAACTGGCTCCGAAGACAGCTCGTAGAATATTGGACCAAAGTCTATCAACAAAAACATGGCAAGGTAATGATGCCAAAGCCATGTTTTTAAAAGAAGCTCTGCAATCCTGGGCCTGAACAGGAGAGAGATTAGACTCATGGTTGGATTGCTGACAGGCCATGGGAATTAAAAAAAAAACACCTATATACAATGGGAATAACAGAAGGAGACCCTAAATGTAGGATCTGTGATGACGGTGAAGAATCTGCATCACATCTAATCTTCAAATGCCTTGCATTGGAGAGTAAAAGGCACAGAACATTTAGGACAACCAGACGCGAAGAAATTGTTTCTAATAAAGAACTGGTAAAGGGACTCCTTGCACTGTTCAAGCGCATTGGTTGGCTTTACTAGATATACAGGGAGCGATACCGCACAATAAACTTAGTTTCGGTGCGGGCAGTGGCGGGTTGGACCAAGACTGTTTTGGCTTCCCTGAGAAAATCAAATCAAATGAAACATATTGGACGAAACTGCTATGGTAATTAGTCCCTAGACTTACAAAATAAGTAAAGTAAATTACACTAAGGATAAACACACACCTATGCCCGAGGGAGGACGCGAAGCATGCGTCGGAATTTCTCGTTAAACATTCAAGGTTGTGCTCTTAGTAGGCAACGGAAACCTCACGGTCCTTTTCGACGTCCGAGGTCCGATAACCCTCGAGCACGGAAAGCCTATTAATTGTGACGTGTAGGCTACTGTGACACACTTCATAGCCTACTGAAGTCCATCAAGAGCGAACGGCTTGGGCTTCTCACGGAAGAAGTCATCCTGCTCCACGATAACGCGTGTCCACATGTCCTCAGGGTCACACAAAGTGTACTGTCCGAGTTCCAGTGGGAGCAACTTGATCCGCCCTACAGCCCTCTGTCGCCCTCTGACTTCCATCTGTTTGGTCCGTTGAAAAACATCACAAAGGCAAGTGATTCAACTTCGACGACGAAGAACACAGCAGAGGAATGGCTCTTGTCACGGCCACAGGAATTTTGCGTACAGGGACACCTTCAGCTCGTTAAACGGTGAGATATGCTCGGGCCTCTGGTGATTACCTTTTAATAAAGACTTAAATAATACCGACAGTGTCGTTTCGTACCTTTTCATCGTCTCACCGCAGAATGTTCCACACCCGTTGTCCCGTTCCGTGGTAGGAAAAATATACAGAGAGAATTTTTGTCTTCTTGGGTATCAGGTGTGCGAGTGCAGTCTCAAGTTTCTCTCAGATCAGAAAGCAAAAAATATTCAAATGTTTGTAAATCTATCGGACCAAATTGCGTGGTCATCAGTCCGTAGCTTACAAACTACTTAAACCTAGGTAAACTAACCTACGGACAAACACACACACCCATGCCCCAGGGAGGACTCGATCCTCCACGGCGAGCAACCGCGCGCTCAGCTGCGAGGTGCTTTAGACCGCTCTGCTACTCCACTGTGGCAGAAAGCAAATAAAACCCATATGGAAATGTGTGCAATACGTCTTCATTGTAAGACTTCGACTTCCTGCAGATCGTTATGGAGTCGAGTAATCTATGGTAGTAGTTGAGTGAGGTGCGTGGGTATTGATCAGCAGTGTGGAGGAGGTGGCGGAGGCGCGGGAGAAGACGTATAGGGCGGGGTGGCAGCGCTAAGCCCACTTATCCCGCTACCTAGCCGGGTAATTAGCGACGGGAATTAAAGCGGCGGGTAAGTGTGTTACCCTGTGCAGGCGGCGGGCGCGGCCGCATGCATTAAACATGAGGGGCGGGCAGCGACGCCCGGTGTCATGGCGGCCCGGGGAAGGACGCCTTCTGCCGGCTGCTTAAGGTTATGGACACCTGCTGTGTCGCTACCTGTGAGCCGCTGCCGCCGTCCATGTTACTCCAAAGAAGTGCAGTGACGTGACGAAAGCCAGGGCTTGCCTTATGCACTGACACAGGTTGTCGTGGTCTTCAATCCAGGCCGGCCGCGGTGGCCGAGGGGACTGAGGCGCTCCAGTCATGCCCCTTGTCCGCCATGTTGTTCGCAGTAGCTCTCGAACCAGCTCTACATGGTCTCCGACATCATTTGGAAGGCATCTCCCTACGGTCAGCCCAATTCAAATGCTCCGCCTATGCAGATGACGTCGTCTTCTTGGCCCAATCAAGAGATGAAATAGAGTCGGCACTTTCATGGCTCCACCATTATGGCGAGGTGTCTGGAAGTCTCCTCAACCTACAGAAGACTAAATACATGGACATAGGCCGAGGATTACCTACAGCATCAGCAGTACCAATTACGAAGGTCCCTCAGATCAAGTGCTTAAGGATAACATTTCACGGGAATGTTAAAAAAACTGCAGCGACGACGTATCGACGGCTTCTACAACAAATGCGAGCACAAATACGACTCCACAAACTTCGAGGGTTAGACATGCTCCAACGCGCACGTTATGTCAACATGTACTTGGCATCAAAGCTGAATCACTTCACGCACGTACTACCATTGCCAGGCACGATCGCAGCCAGGTTTCAAGCAGCGTTTAGACACTTTGTGACTGCAGGCTACATTTTTAAAATACGTTACAACACTCTATCTCTGCCCCGACAAGAAGGTGGCATCGGTTTAACTAACGTCAAGAACAGAGCTCGAGCGCTACTCCTCCGTACGACGCGACGACTATGGCATTCTCCGCACAGAAACATCACAGGCACCCTTATTGATGAAGTCGCACCACGATCTCTGCAGCCGCCGGCTCCGGTTGGGCATTTATCGCCAGCGCTTGCTCACTTCAAGATCTACTTTGTAGAACACAGTTACATGCTGACTGACCTACCGACAACGCGAGAGGCCATGGCTAAGGACTACTACAACATTTTACAAAGAAGGAATCCACGTAACATGATAGAACGGCGACACCCGAACATCTGCTGGAAAAGAGTGTGGCGGGCGATTCATTCACCTTTCCTGCCAACAGAAGTACGGACATCGTGGTACGTCTTAGTGAACGAAAAATTCCCTAATCGTCAGCGGTTACATTCCATTCGCCTCCTCAGCGACCCCTTATGTCCACAGTGTGCAGACGTTGATACCGACGTGCATCGACTGAATTGTAGCACTGCGCGTGCGTGTTGGAAACTCACAAGGCAAATCCTGGCCCTCCTTCTACGTCGTCCTTTCACGTCGATCCTATCTACCGAAGTTTTCTACTCTGATGGCGTCTATTTTCCACCAGCGAAGACGAATGCAGTCAACTGGATTAAAGGCGTGGCGCTACATTACCTTTACCGAGATAGCGACAAAAACACACACGACTGTCCAACGTGGAGCACCCTACCAAACCACTTTTGCGAACTTTTTAGGGTCATTGTTCACGAACCCTCCACCCAGCTGGGGTGTCCCAGGTATGAGAAGAGAATAATGATGCAGCCCATAGAACCTGATTGATCCCAACGGTACAAAGGCTACAGCCTTGAATGCGAGAAGACGACTGGGATACTCATGTGCAGGATTGTCGACGGGTTACGTTCTTCAAACTGTTGGCCCCCTATAATAATCATTAAATGAAATAAAGCAATATATTACAACAGACTAAAAAAAAAAAAAATAAAAAATAAAATCACGGTCTGTACGGCCACTACGGTCGGGGGCTCGAATCCCCCCTCGGGCATGGATATTTGTGCCGTCCTTAGTATTATTTAGTTCATAAGTAGGTTGTAAGTTTAGGGACTGATGACCCCGTAGTTAAGTCCCCTAAGCTCTACAAACATTTGAACATTTTCTTCAATCCACAGACTGATTTGATGCAGCTCCCCACGCTACCCTGTCCTGTGCAAGTCTCTTCATCTGAGAATACTTTCGGCAACCTACATCCTTTTGAATCTGCTTACTACATTCATCCCTCGGTCTCCCTCGACGATTTTTACCCCACACAAGTTGACAATTCCTTGATGCCTCAGAATGTGTCCAACCAATCTATCCCTTCTCTTAGTCAGGATATGCCAGAAACTCCTTTTCTCCCCGATTCGGTTAAGTAAATCCTCATTAGTTACGTGATCTACCCATCTAATTTTCATCATTCGTCTGTAGCACCACATTTCAAAAGCTTCTATCATCTTTTTATCTGAATTCCTTGTCGTCCACGTTTCACTCCCATATAATGCTACACTCCAGACAAATGCTTTCAGAAAGGACTTCCTACCATTTAAATTAATATTGGATGTTAACAACTTTCGCTTCTTTAGAAACGCTTTTCTCCTCATACCCATTCTGCATTTTATATCTTCTTTACTTTGGCCATCAGAAGTTATCTTGCTACCCAAATAACAAAATTCATCTACTACTTTTATTGTCTCATTACCTAATGTAAGTCCTTCAGCGTGCTTTTTTGACATTCCATTCCATTACCTTTGTTTTACTCTAGTTAATGTTCATCTTATATCTTTATTTCAAGACACTGTCCATTCCATTCAATTGCTGTTCCAGATCCTTTGCAGTCTCTGACAAAATTACTATCCCCCCTGAACATTAATTCCCTCTCCAAATTTCTCCTTGAATTGCTCCACTGCTTGCTCAATATAGAGATTAAATAACACTGAGGAAAGGCTACAACCCTATTATTCTACCTTGCCAACCTCTACGGCCCTTCCTTGCCCTTCGACTCTAAAAACCGCTGTCTGGCTTTTGTATAGGTTGAATATAACTCTTATCTCCCTATATTTTACCCTTGCTACCTTCAGAATTTGGAGGAGTGTATTCCAGTCGACATTGTCAAAAGCTTTCCTCAAATCGATAAATGCTAAAAATAGGTTTCCCTTTCCTTAGCCTATCTTCTAAGATAAGTCGTAATGTGAGTATTGCCTCTCCTGTTCCTTCATTTCTCCTAAATACAAACTAATCTTCCCCGAGGTCGGATTCCACAAGTTACAGGAGTTGGTACTATATAGCGTTCCCGAGGTTTTTTTTTTTTTTTTTTTTTTTTTTTTTTTTTTTTTACTGTACTTTAAGCCTTGGAGTGGAAGGTTGGCAGCATCTCACAGACCAGAGGTATAATGTAGGAATGCATAGTCTCGCGGCGGCACTCCTTGGCCACTTTCACGTGTTATGACTGCCTGGTAGCTGCTGGTGCGGCCTTATAAACGCTAGCTGCCAGCCGTGACGTCACTGGTGTGCGTGCTATCTCTATATATGGTAATGTTTTGGCTCGGTGGTCGACGTGCCGGCTACAACTTCGCGATCGTTAGGTTCGACACCGCGATGTGCTGCATGCCTCCGTCTCTGTCAGAGTGTTATCATTGATTTTAATTGCTACTGCTTCCTTAATGACGCAATCCCAGAAACAGTTGATGCGACCCACGACCGTGGAATCATCAAATTTGATTCGGTGGCCGTTTCCTACTAAAGCTGACTTCTCTGGGTAGCGTAGACGATAACACCTCTCATGTTACCTTCCTGCGTTGTTGTATGATGCGTACAGTTTGTCCGACGTAAGACTGCCCACACTCACATGGTATCCTATAGACTCCGGGTGTTCTGAGACCTGCTGGATCTTTAACTGACCTCAGTAGTTGACAAATTTTTACCGGAGGTCTGAAAACCGTTTTGACTTTGTGTATTTTCAGAAAACAGCTTATATTGCTTGGCACAGACCCACATAATGGCAAGAAAGCAAGCCACCCACAGATATCATCATTAGCTGAACATGCGCTAGAAAACGGCCACCGAATCAAGTTCGATGATACCTCGGTTGTGGCTCGCACCAACGGTTTCTAGGATTGCGTAATTAAGGATGCAACAGAAATTAAAATCAGTGACGACACTCTCAATAGAGACGACGGCCTTCAGCTCAACGCGGCGTGGAACTCGGCGATCGCGAGGTTGAAGCGATCACGGCGGCCCCCGACCCAAAATATTTAAATGTTTGCAAATCTATCGTACTTCTACGTTATCAGCCCGTAGCTTACAAACTACTGAAACTAAGGTAAACTAACCTTGGGACAACACAAACAGCCATGCCCTAGGGGGGACTCGAACCAACACCACCTAGAGAGAAGGCCGCGGTGCTCTCGTGTGACGTCAGACAGAGTAGGTTGCGAGCGCATAGCTGACTGGGTAGCCGCTGGGGCACGGCCCGCTATGTCGAAGCAGCGAGCCAGTCAGCTATGCGCGCGCAACCTACTCTGCCTGACGTCACACGAGAGCACCGCGGCCTTCTCTCTAGGTGGTGGTGCTCGAACCCCCGACGGCGAACGGCCGCGCGCATCGCAACTCGGCGCTCCAGTACGCGCGGCTAATCATTCTCGGCCCCCCGAGCCAAAACATTACCATATATGCAGATGAAACGGACACCAGTGACATCACGGCACGCACATCGCGTATATAAGGCCGCATCCGCTGTCACCAGACAGTCATGCCACTTGACAATGCCCAAGGAGTGCTTTGGCGAAATTTCGTGTGATTCGAACGCGTGGCGCGGTTGCAAATCCGATAACATTCAGAGGTATGATGTTTGTACAAGTAAGAAGAAATGTACAATAAAAGAATAGTTTAAAATTTAAAACATGGAAATTGTGACAGTATTGGCGACATTTAAAAATTAAGTTAGGCGAGGTGGAAATGAATATAGGTAAACGTACAAGATACAGAAAGTACACTTACAATGATAGATACCTCAATGAGCAGTCAAACCACCAACCAAGAAAAAATAGAAGTGTATTGAAAACCTTGATGGACGGTCAACAAGTTCTGTGAGCGAGCTTATTTGCAGGAGGAATTAAAACAATTACGGTCGGCCTTAGAAGAGAATGGCTATGCCAACAAAGAGATTGACCGAGCACTCCACCAGAAGAGGCAAGAATCCGGAAGTACTGATCAACATCGGCAAAGTTTTCCTCCCTTTCGTCTTCAAAATTATACACCGAATCCCAAAGTTCTGGCCAAGCATGGGCAGGCCATTTCCTTGCAACACATGGGGTGTATAAAATTCCATGCAGTTGTGGTCAAGTATATATTGGTTCAACGGTAAGAAGTGTCAACACGCGTTTAACGGAGCACGAACTGTCGTCTGGGACACACCGAAAAATCGGCCGTAGAAGAACATGATTTTTTCAGCTTGGGAATCATGAAATAAAATTTAATGAGACGAGTTTGCTACTATGCACGCATTTATAGGGAAGCCATTGAGATTTAAAAACACCAAAACAATAGAAACGAAGATTGTTTAAAGTCGAAGAAAATATGGATGTCGAGTATACCCCAACAAAACGGCAATCGTTTACTCTTAATTGGGAACGACAAAAACATCCAGAGATTGCAACATAATCGTCTATATGTGATGACCGAAAGCGCCCTGTATGCTCTGTAAAAATGAGAGAGCCGCTTCAGTCACATTGGCCGTAGTCGGAAGACTTCAGACGATGTCACCCGCAGATGGTGACGAAACGTCAGGAAGAAAAAGTTTTATACATGGACCACGGTCTCTCAGTCCGGAAGTTTTACCTGAAGACAAATAGTGAAATGTAAACGAAGGCTTCCGCAGCCGTTGTCATTCTTTATAAAACTCTTCTGGGTGTTGTACCGCATCGTCAATATATCAAAGACTTCACCGAAGTTTCGGCCACTATTGCAAGCGACCCTCTTCTGGGTGTTACGTTTACTGCAGTAAAGTGAAAGTTCAAAAATGAGACTTAGTGATATAAAATGTACATAGACGAAGTTGAAACATTATAGCAGCGATAGTTAAAACACACTGGCGGCTCTTTTGTTTTACCGAATACGGCGGGCCTAACACTTATTCTCAACGATCACATTAAACACTGACAATTCACTGTCATTAAAACACTGAGGAGGTGAGGGGGAGATATCACAGGAAGAAATGGTGGGGAAAAAGGAGGTGCACCGGGGTGGGGGAGGGGCGGGGAGGGCTGCAGAGGGTAGAAATTGTGGGGGAATTCTTGTAAGGGACCGGAGGGGGGGAGGAAAGAGGGAGTACCTGTACTAGACGTGGAACAAATTTGATAGGCTGGGTAAATGCCAGGATGCAGGTGGAGGCAGCAGAAATTGGCCTGAGATAGGATTTCGAGTGTGTTTGGAGGTGAGGCAGTGGCTTGGGGTCCCAACAGACGGCGTTACAGGAGTCTAGTATGCGGTTGATATATGCAAGTGAAGATATTCTAGGAACAGGAGGAGGTGGGGAAAGGCGATCAGTTATTAAAGGATCCGTGTGGGGGATATGGTAATCAAGGTAGAGTGTGTGGCGCTCAAGGATCTATAGGGATTTGTAGAAGGAAGGGGCAGGAGAAATGCAGGTGATACTGAAACAATAGAGGATTCATCAGGGAGCGGTAGGTGTAAAGGGCGATGGAGGCCCAAGTGAGGCCAGAAAGTAATTGCCGCACTTCTAGTTCGGCTCATTTGAATTATACTCTCTTTTGCTTTGTGTACCTATTATTCAATTTTCATTAACTTGGTCAACTCCACTGGGGAATTTATCTGGTTTGTGCCCCTCTGGTAGCTCGCATCTGCACCGGCGGTAGTTGTGTGCCTTTACTTTTTAATTTTTTTTACCTTCTTCTTGCAGACCATGTCCCTCCGTGAGGCGTCGCCAGCCTACGGTTGTAATTTGGCGCTCAGTTCCTTTCAGCGTAAGTCCCTTCGTGTAAGAGCTGTGGTTCTCGTGGGCGGTTGGGCACCCTACCACCTCTTCTTCCTGTCTGGAGCCAGCTCATCTGTTTAACATGTTGGAGTGTGTATTAAGTTAACAAGTAGCTAGTCCTATTCTTAGATTAATTCTGTATTATACTGAAAGTGTATTAGTGATTGTCTCGGGGCCTTATTTCATTGCTGTTTAAACATGTGTCTTGTTATGTAAAAGTCTGGCCCGGGTGCTTGTGTTTGTGTCTTGGTTTTAGGTAACCTTGCTTGAGCTCTTTACTAATACCGGAAAGTCCGGTGTCTCTTACTGTGATACATAATTTGTTTACTTTGCCTTCTGTCTTGTAACATCATTGAGCCGGATTTTTTGAATTTCCTTCTTTCAGGGTGTTGCTTACTATTGTGTAAGTAAGAAACAATTGTTTTCTGTCTTCAGGCCTTTACTAAATTGTGTTAATATATATATTTAATCGGCCTTCAACCTGTTTCAGCTTGTTTCATTTAAATGTGGGAGCTCACCTTTGCTTACTACTCTATTATTCTACTTATTCTAAAAGGTTGCTTACGGCTCCCAGTCCGTTATTAGCCCATATTAAAAAAATGTTTTTGGTCTGGCTTTCTGCCTAATAATTTGAAAGAGCTGCTTTCACTAACACTGTAGAGCTCCCTTTTATTCTGTTGTTTTCATCGTATGCTTGTTATTATAATAGGTTACTTCGGGCCCTCAGTCCGTTATCAAGTTATCTGAAGAAACATTTGAAATTGTCCTTCAACCTGATTGAATTGGTTTCATTTAAAAGTTGGATCTCAGGTTTACTTACTATTCTGTAATTCCTATTGTAAAACGTTGCTTTAGACCTTTAGTCCGTTATTAGCACATGTTAAAAAAATTATCTGGCTTTCTGCCTGATAATTTGAAGGAGCTCTCTTTTATTGTGCTGTTTTTATTGTATTTATAAAAGGTTACTTCGGGCCCTCAGACCGTTATTTTTTTATCTCAAAATAATTTTTAACTTGGCCTTTAGCCTGAGGAAGCTTAGGGTTTAATGTCCCATCGACAGCGTGGACATCAGAGACGGAGCTCACACTCAGAATAAATAATGTAGCGGAGTAATGTGCTGATATAAAACTTCCTGGCACGTTAAATCTGTGCGCCGGGCTTGGGACCTTTGTCTCTGGCAAACATCACGGCCGGTCCTCATAGCTTTACTTCGGCCAGCACCTCGCCTCCATCTTCCCAAAATTCACACAAGATGTTCTACCTCCCACGGTGGCAAACGTTTCTTTCGTGAGTACTTTCGTGGCGAGCACGGAACCAGGGTGCCCCGAGCTAATGCCTCGTTCCTCCTAGGACTGAATTCCCTTTTCCTTCGCCTCCTATCCTCTTTCCTTCCCCTCCCCACCGAGGGACTGATGACGTTAACAACCTGGCCCTCCTGCCCCAAAGAAACATCCAACAGACTACGGGACTGAGGTGTAGCACGGCAGCTCAGGTGGCAGAGCACATGACAACGAATCATTAGTCTGTAGCACCACATTTCAAAAGCTTCTGTCATCTTTTTGTCTGAACTCCTTATCGTCCACTTTGCACTCCCATAATGCTACACTACATTTAAATTAATGTAGGATGTTAACAATTTTCGCTTCTTTAGAAACGCTTTTCTCCCCATAGCCATTCTGCATTTTATATCTTCATTACTTCGGCCAGTAGAAGTTATCTTGCTACCCAAATAACAAAATTCATCTACTACTTTTATTGTCTCATTACCTAATGTAATTCATTCAACATCGCCTGATTTTCTGACATTTCATTCCATTACCTTTGTTTTACTCTCGTTAATGTTCATCTTATATCTTTATTTCAAGACACTGGTCATTCCATTCAATTGCTGTTCCAGATCCTTTGCAGTCTCTGACAAAATTACTATCTCATCGGCAAACTGCAAACTTTTTATTTATTCTCTCTGAACTTTAATTCCCTCTCCAAATTTCTCCTTGAATTCCTTCACTGATTGCTCAATATAGAGATTAAATAACACTGAGGAAAGGCTACAATCCTGTCTTTCTCCCTTGCCAACCTCTAAGGCCCTTTCATGCCCTTCGACTCATAACGGCTATCAGGTTTTTGTATAGGTTGAATAGAACTCTTCGCTCCCTATATTTTACCCCTGCTACCTTCAGGAGTGTATTCCAGTCGACATTGTCAAATGCTTTCTCCAAATCGACAAATGCTAAAAAGGTAGGTTTCCCTTCCCTTAGCCTATCTTCTAAGATAAGTCGTAATGTGAGTATTGCCTCCAGTGTTCCTACATTTATCCTAAATACAAACTGAACTATATAGCGTTCCCAAGGTGTTTTTTTTTTCTCTTACTGTACTTAAAGCCTTGGAGGATCACAGACCGGAGGTATAGTGTAGGAATGCATAGTCTCGCGGCGACAAATGTGAATGAAAAGTTCTCGGGCTTGCAACTGCGTCAAGTGTTTGAGTCACACGAGCTTTTGGAGAAGCACTCTTTGGCCATTGTCACGTGTTATGACTGCCAGGTTGCTGCTTGTGCGGCTTTATATACGCTGGCTGCCATGACGTCACTGGTGTTCGTGCCATCTCCATATATGGTAATGTTTTGGCTGGGTGGTCGACATGTCGGCTTCAACTTCGCGATCGCCGGGTTCCAAACCGCGTTGCGCAGCATGCCTCCGTCTCTATTGAGAGTGTTATAACTGATTTGAATTTCTACTGCTTCCTTAATGACAGTCCCAAAAACGGTTTATGCGAGCCATGACTATGGTATCATCATCAAATTTGATTCGGTGGCCGTTTTCTAGCACATGTTCTGCTAAAGCTGACTCCTCCGGGTAGCGTAGACGATAACACCTCTCATGTTACCTTCCTGCATTGTTCTATGGTGCGTACAGTTTGTCCGACGTAAGACTGACTACACTCACATGGTATCCTGTAGACTCCATTTTGTGTCCCATCCTCGTCGCCAATTTTGTGTCTTGTTTCCGCCGATTGTCTATGGTGTCGGTGGTCGAGTAGAGAGAGACCGACACAGGGAAATAGGATGCACGCGTGTGCAGGTACGGCGGTGAACAGCAGTGGGACAACATAAACTAGAAACAGTAGGCTAAATTAGAACAAGATATATATTTCAAAGAGAGAGACTACAAATACTTACCTTTGACAGCAGCAGACTAGTAGAATGTTGATACATAATTTAGATAGAGGCCTGCCTACTGATGATTCCTAGTGCCTATCCGATAGCCAAGTCTTAACTGGTGCCTTTCTGATGCCCAAGTGTTCGATGCAGTTCAATGGTGGCCGCGATCGGATATGCAGCAGAGGGCGCTCGTGGCTGACGTCGTAAGAAAGCCGCGCCGTGCGCGCACTTTAGACTTGTGCGATATCACACTCCAGGTGTTATGAGGCCTGATGGATCTTTAACTGGCCACAGTAGTTGACAAATTTATACCGAATGTCTGAAAACCGATTTGACTATGTCTTTTCAGAAGGCAACTTATATTGCTTGACACAGAGCCTCATAATGGCAAGAAAACAAGCCACCTACAGCTGTAAGCTTTAGCTGAACATGCGCTAGAAAACGGCCACCGAATCAAGTTCGATGATACCTCGGTCGTAACTCGAACCAACTGTATATGGGATTGCGTAATTAAGGATGCAACAGAAATTAAAATCAGTGATGACACTCTCAATAGAGACGGCAGTTTGCAACTCAACGCGGCGTGGAACCCGGCGATCACAAAGCGGGCACGCCAGCCTCCGAGCCAAAATGTTCAAATGTTTGCAAATCTATCGGACTTAACTTCTAGGTCATCAGTCCGTAACTTACAAACTACTTAAACTAAGATGAACTAACCTAAGGACAACACAAACAGCCATGCCCTAGGGGGGACTCAAACCAACACCACCTGGAGAGAAGGCCGCGGAACTCTCGTGTGACGTCAGGCAGAGTAGGTTGCGAGCGCATAGCTGACTGGGTAGCCGCTGGGGCCCGGCCCACTATTCCGAAGCAGCGAGCCAGTCAGCTATGCGCGCGCAACCTACTCTGCCTGACGTCACACGAGAGCACCGCAGCCTTCTCTCTAGGTGGTGGTGCTCGAACCCCCGACGGCGAGCGGCCGCGCGCACCGCAAGCTGGCGCTCTAGTACGCGCGGCTAATCATACGCCCCCCCACCCCCGAGCCAAAACATTACCATATATGCAGATGAAACGGACACCAGTGACATCACGGCTGGCACCTCGCGTATATGAAGGTGCAATTCCGAACCCGACGGCAAGCGGCAGTCGTCGCTGAAATGTTCAAATGTTCGTTAAGCTTATGGGACTTAACTATGGGGTCATCAGTCCTTAAACTTTCAAACTACTTATGAACTACTTAAGAACTAGGACGGCACAAATATCCATGCCCGAGGGGGGATTCGAACCCCCGACCGTAGTGGCCGTGCTGACCGTGACTGGAGCGCCTCAGTCACCTCGGCCACCGCGGCCGGCACAGTCGTCGCTGAGCCGCGACAGGCGGCCCCACTGGTCCCCACTGTCTGCAATGCGAGCGATGCGGAACGCGGCGGCAGAGCCACGGGTTGCCGTATACCTGCTCCGGCGACCAGCGAAACATCCGGTCCCGGTGTCGCTGTCGCCGACCCGACCCCCTGCCGAAGACTGGTTTTATGACAGTACCCAAGGGAGTTCTTCACACTCTGACGAGCCGCGACGGAGTGGCCGAGCGCATTGAGGCGATATCCTGCGATACGCGAGACTGTTCCCCGTCGGGGGTTCGAATCCCCCCTCGGGCATGGCTGTTTGTGCCGTCATTATTATAAGCTAGTTCATAAGTAGTTTGTAATTTTAGGGACTGATGACCCTGTAGTTAAGTCCCGTAAGCTCTACAAACATTTGAACCTTTGAACTCTGACAAAAAGGAGTCCGTAAACACAGTATCAACATATTCTGTCATATTTGACGCAGTAAATAACCAGTACAGAAATGTTTCAGTAAAAGATATCTGGAAAGCTACAGCACAGTAGTTAAACAGGACTAGTAAGTGAACGAAACTTGTTATTTATCAACGAATGGATTAATATGCTTGTTGTTTGTAACTATGTACTTTCACTGTAGTGTTTTTAAAGAAAACGCCTTTTATTACTTGCAGTAGCAAAAGCCGTTTTCTTTAAAAATACTACAGTGAAAATATATAGTATTCAGCTGATGCTCAAATGGCCACCACAAGCAACGTTGTTTATAACCACTGAAGTACGTGGGGATAGGTCCTCAAGAAACTGAAAATTCAGATTTTGTTCGTTTTAATTTACTGAGACATAATTGCATTGAATGTAACTAAAAGTGCCTTGTCTCTTCTACAGATCAGATTGAAACTTGCATTTGTTGTTTGTAACAGGGAAGAAGAGTTGTCAAGTTCCAGGAATAAATGTATAATAGGGTGTAACTGTGCTTAATCAGTCGGGAATTTTTGTTGTAAATTCTGATAAACTATTTACCACTTTCGCTGCGGCTTACGCTTATAAGCGTCCGCGCTCACTGTAGGATACCGTCAGTCGCACCGAAAGTGTTAATTATGAGTACGGATGTATACCTGTAAGCCGCGGCCGAGCGCATTCAGGCGCTACACTACGATGCGCGAGGTCGTTCCCCATCGGGGGTTCGAATCCGCCTCGGGCATGAATGTTTGTGCCGTCTTTAGTATAAGCTAATTAATGAGTAGTTTGTTAAGTTTAGGGACTGATGATCACGTGGATAAGTCCCATAAGCCTACAAACATTTGGACATTTTATGCCTGTAAATTTTTAACGGGCATATCAAGGAGGACTGGGAGGAAGCTATACCCATTAATATCTTGTAAAACGTTTTGCTTCATTTTTGTAGCAACTTAGTGCAGTTTCCTCAATACTTAACTATTAAAGTTAAAACTCAACATAAACGGTGGTTTATGTTCAAAAGAATTAAGAAATTGTTAACTATCGGCAATTAAATAAATGTTGTTCTTAAAAATGATTATGTACGTAATAAAGCCTTTTGCGTAAAATACCGTCAGGACAGGTTTATTTGCTTCATGTTACACGAGAGGTGACAATCGATTAATGTTATGTACCAACACAGAAAAAAAAGGAATAAAACTAACGATGGTACAATATTAAAAGTGTGAAAGGAAAGCGATGAAAAGAGGCAAAAGTTACTAACGGCCTTTATGCGACGCAAATATGATGATATTGAATTACTTTCTGGACATATCAGTGCAGTTTCGGAGTTCATTTCCAATATATAAAGGAGAATCGAAAGAAAAATAATAGTCGCATTGTTTATGATTACGAAATGATGGGTCCACAGTGCAACACAAATCAGAAATCGAGAGATAAGGACACACCAACATTCACATCGCTGGTACAGTATTCCGTACCAGTTGTTGAGCAGATTGTAAAGAATGCACGAGTTTTTGCGTACTTCTCAGTGTAAAATATTATTTTTCTTCTTCAGTTATTGTATTTCTTAGGCACTCTGGTCTTATGTCATCCAAAATAGAACTCAGTACGAAGTTGAACTGTCTTTTATTTAAACGACAATAGCTTCTGAATAAATTCGTCACTAATTTTTTTTATTTTATTTATTTATTTATTTATTTATTTATCAGTGGCCTGTAACTTCCATCGGCAGCTGTACGTTTACATAAAGGCATTACCAGCTTTCGCGTTTTCTTAGTACGGAACAAGGCAACGTCATCGCCTCCCCCCTCCAACGACGGCGCAGCAACGGCGGCAGTCGGCAGACACCTCAGCTCACCCCGCCTCTCACCGGCGACCGCGCTGCTCGCCTGCCGCTGTGTTCCGCATCGGGTCGACAGCAGGCAGAGGCAGAGGCGGCGCTGTCGTCGTCGGCAGCCGCGGCTGGTTGCTGACGCCGTGTTCGGACTCGCACCTTAAGGCCGCACCCGCAGTCATGCCACTTGACAATGCCCAAGGAGTGCTTTGGCGAAAGCTAGTGTGATTCAAACACATGGCGCGGTTGCAAATCCAACAACTTTTCATTCAGAGGTATAATGTTTGTACAAGGAAGAAGAAATGTACAGTAAAAGAATAGTTTAAAACAAGGATATCGTGACAGTATTGGAGACATTTAAAAATTAAGTTAGGTGAGGTGGAGACGCAAATAGTTAAACGTACAAGATACAGAAAGGACACTTACAATGATAGATACCTCCATGAGCAGTCAAACTACCAACCAAGAAAAAAATGAAGTGTAATGAAAACCTTGATGGACAGTTAACAAGTTCTGCGAGCCAGCTTATTTGCAGGAGTAATTAAAACAATTACGGTCGGCCTTAGAAGAGAATGGCTATGCCAACAAAGAGATTGACCGAGCACTCCACCAGAAAAGGCAAGAATCCGGAAGTTCTGATCAACATCGGCAACCATTTGGAAACGTTTTCCTCCCTTTCGTCTCCAAAATTACGCATCGAATCCCAAAGTTCTGGCCAAGCATGGGCAGGCCACTTCCTTGCAACACCTGGGGTGTATAAAATTCCATGCAGTTGTGGTCAAGTATATATTGGTTCAACGGTAAGAAGTGTCAACACGCGTTTAACGGAGCACGAACTGTCGTCTGGGACACACCGAAAAATCGGCCGTAGAAGAACATGATTTTTTCAGCTTGGGAATCATGAAATAAAATTTAATGAGACGCGTTTGCTACTATGCACGCATTTATAGGGAGATTTAAAAACACCAAAACAATTTTAATAGAAACGAAGATGGTTTAAAGTTGGATGTCGAGTATATGCCAACAAAACGACAATCGATTACTTTTAATCGGGAATGACGAAAACATCCAGAGATAGCAACATAGTCGTTATGATGTGATGACCGAAAGCGCCCTCTATGCTCTCTAAAAATGGGAGAGTCCCTTCAGACACATTAGCAGTAGTCGGAAGATCTCAGACGATGTCGCCCGCAGATGGTGACGAAACGTCAGGAAGAAAAAGTTTTATACATGGGCCACGGTCTCTCAGCCCGAAAGTTTTACTTGAAGACAAATAGTGAAAGTTTAAAAAAGAGACATAGTGATATAAAATGTACATAGACGAACGAGAAACATTAGAGCACTGATAGTTAAAACACACTGGCGGCACACTGTTTTCCCCGAATACGGTGGGCCTAACACTTATTCTCAACGATCATATTAAACACTGGCAATTCACTGTCATTAAAACACTGAGGAGGTGAGGGGGAGGTATCACAGGAAGAAGTGGTGGGGGAAAAGGAGGTGCACCGGGGTGGGAGAGGGACGGAGAGGGCGGGACAAGACGAGCAACAAATTTAATAGGCTGGGTAAATGTCAGGATGCAGGAGGGGGCAGCAGAAATTGGCCTGGGATAAGGATTTCGAGTATGTTTGGAGGTGAGGCAGTGGCTTAGGGTCAGAACAGATAGGCATTACAGGAGTCTAGTATGCGGTTGATATATGCAGGTGGAGATATTCTAGGAACAGGAGGAGGTGGGGGAAGGGGATGAGTTGTTAAAGGATCCGTATGGGGGATGGGAATCAGATATGGTACGCAAAACAGTGTGTGTGGCGCTGAAGGACCTAGAGCGATTTGTAGAAGGAAGGGGCAGCAGAGATGCAGGCGATACTGAAATAATAGAGGATGCATCAGGGAGCGGTAGGTGTAAAGGGTGATGGAGGCCCAAGTGAGGCCAGAAAGTAATTTGAGGAGGTGGAATGCATTGTTGGCTTACTGTTGCATGGTTTTTAGGTGTATGGTTCAGCTAGAAAGCGACATAGGGTGAGACCGAGATACTTGAGGGTATGGGTGTGGCGGTCGTAGAGCATGAGGTAGAACTCATGGAAGGATGGTGTGGTACGTCCAAAGACAGTCGACTGGGAGGAGGAATTTGTTGCAATCAAGGTTCTGGTGGTATTTGTAGAAGGCATCATGAGGAGAAGTGGGAGAGGTGAGCCTGGAGGAGACGCTGGCGTCGTTGAAGGGTGGGGACGAGGACAAGGAAGGCGGTGTCATTAGTGCATTGGAGAAGGTGAACTGGGGGTGGGGGTTGGCTCTTGTTTACTGTATACAGGAGACATTCGAAAAATGAGGACAGAGACATGAGGTACCCTGGTAGAGGGGTGGAAGATATAGGAGCGGAAGCTGTGGAAAATATCGGATAGCGGCAGTATAACAAGGGGACGACAAGACGGACCTAATTGATGGGAAGGGCGTAGGCCTCAAGAAGAGACCGTGATGCAATACGAGGTCGTAGCATCTATCGATATTGAGAGAGACAAAGATAGCGCAGCTATGGGAGTAAAAATGGAGGGAGAGGAGACGAAGGAGGTAGTCATCACCAAAGAAGAAACGTCTCAAGCTACATTGAGAGGGGCGCAAGGTGTACTAGAATAGTCTTATTGAAGAAGCGCTGCGATTCGGCTTAACAGGGACACCAACTTAGTGCAGTACGGGATTCAGCACAGAGCGAAACGACAGGTTGTGCCGCAGAAGAGGCTTTGGTAGCGACTGGTTTTCGGTTGACCATGTCGAACTAAGACGCAAGGCAATGCGGATACACACATACACTCTCCCTCCCTCTCTCCCTCTCTCTCTCTCTCTCTCTCTCTCTCTCTCTCTCTCTCTGTCTCTCTCTCTCTCTCTCTCACACACACACACACACACACAAACAGTATATCGGCATACGGCGCCTGAGAGAGGGTGCTGGGGCGGCCATCGACAGTAAATAATGCTGGTTGCACACTCACAGATTTTGGACGGTCGGTAAAATATATCGGGCGTCCACATTCCAGCAGTGGCCCATTGGAGGGCATTGTAGCTTACACACTGGCCGGTCACTGACCGGCGCCGGCTTCTCGTCTTTGTCAAGGGAGTGAATTAAATTCAATGGCGAAGTTAAAAATTTTGCCAGAGCGGGACTCCAACCCGCATTCTTTGTGGTATTTTGTTTGTTTATTCCTGGGGTAGATGGCGTCTTTGTTCTATGATGTTCTTGGGATATTTTATTGAGGGCAGTTATCCCTCTGAGTGATCGGCTATCCAGACACGTTTGTCTGGCTACCGAAATCATCAACGTACCACGCACTACGAGCGTCCGTTATTCAACATTCTCGCAGCTTCATCTGATTCTTCAAGGAATCAAACTTGTTTCTATTTCCGCCCAGAAATAGTAATTTCCCTCATTGTGGCATACATACAATTAAATAAGTATACGTTTTCAGTGGATTAAGAGATAAATGATCATACACTGATTTCGTTAATGTAAACACGACCACTTTGGGGAACAAAACTTTGGACACGTTTAAAGATAGAAATGCGACTAGAGATGCAAGGAGAGAAATTTCCCGCCAACTGAACGACATATTTGTGGAAATGGAGAGCAAAGAAAAAAAATTATTTCCTAAATGAAACAGTAATTTGTGATATTATTAGTTCTATGCACCATATGTGTCATATAAATTGTGCAAAATCGTTCGAGATTAATTGATTTTTGTTTTGAATCAAATTCACTTGACACACAACAGCCGAGCGACTGCTCGTTTGACCGGTAAAATTCCAGCCTGTGTGCAGGTAGCGCTCCAACGGTAAAATACCGGCCGTCCGATTGCTGCTGCTTTCTAACAACAGTGACTGCAGCGCTTACGGTGTTAGACGCACAGCTTCTTTCGTTTCAGCTGTTTGGAGTTCAAAGCTATCTGCTAATTAATATTTTCACAAAAGTGCGATAAGGATTATTGGTTCATTTTCCCTACACCGTTTATTGACGGAAATCCTGCAGTTGTTCCTTAATCGACCAGATTTCATCAGTTACTTCGCTTCATAGTAATTCCGTCCTTTTGACAGGTAGCTTATGCTTCCAATCTTCAATATACCCAATCCAAAGCTCCTGTTTCCTGTTATCAGTAACAAAACGAACACGAGTACAGCTATTGGGCAATTTTAAAATAAAATATCTGGAATATTTGTAAACTTTAGAAATGCGGTACTGCTAAATGACGCTCAGTTTTATAACATACACATCCGGTAAGGTGATTCTGTTATTATAACTTTTTACTTGCTCCATCAAAAATTCCAATTAGGGTGTCTTACTTTCTTGTGATATTAATGATAACAAACTTCTATTTTACTTTCAGCCTCTTGCTTATTGCGCAGACACTCTATAGCTCCAGGACGCCGTTGATGTAGTGGCTGCAGGATCTATACTGGCACGCTCTCGGCCAGAAACGAGTTCTTATCTTAAAGCGTACACTGCTACAGTAGTGTCCGCTGTCGATTGTTCTTGTTAACTCTCGACCATGGTGATTCGATTCCCCTAAAGAGATCGAGCATGGACTGCTCCCGCATTGAGGATGTCAATCATTTCTAACAAATATATTGCAGAAATAAAAGATCACAATCACGATTCATTCTCATTTTCGATCATTTACCCGCCCCACGATCTACTACCACCTGTTGTTATTATCTTGGGTATGGGCTTACTTTTTCTTTGTAATTTTTTTTCGAATCAGCAATTATCGTTTAAGGGGAGACGGAAGGCAACTGGGCTCAAAAACTCGATTTCTATATTTTAGCGTATTTGAATCGCCTGGTATTTCCTGTGAAACCGGTTTTGTTTTATACAAATCCGACAATTTTTTCGTGAGATGATGGTTTTTCTGACGCCCTGGGCAATCTGGCCACGCCTTCCGTTTTGCGCCATGCGGAGAAAATGCATACAGCATTATTTTACTCCTTGTATATTATTTCATGCTTCTATTGTTTTTAACGCTTAGTTTTTCTTACCCTGTATCTACTATCGATACTTTTTGTTCCGACCGTGTTTGTTATTGTTTTTGAACGTTATTGTTTGAACTTGGTGAAGTTTGTTGTGAGAGAAGTACGTCTTGATTTGTATTTTCGTTGGTCCCGCGTATTTTATAAAAATTAAAATCATATGTTTGTATAGCTTATGGGACTTAACTACGGAGTCATCAGTTCATAAACTTACAAATTACTTATGAACTAGCTAACAGTAAGGACGGTAGAAATATCCATGCCCGTGGGGGGATTCGAACCCCCGACCACAGTGGTCGTGCAGACCGTGATTGACGCGCCGCAGGCCCCTCGGCCACCGCGGCTGGCATAAAAATTATACTGGTACAAGTGGTGGCATGGAAGTAGCAGAAGTCTCAGGATTTTCAATAGTTCAATGGCAAACAGAGGTGTCAGATACACACAGTATTTAGGGGATGGTGACGGCAAGGCTTATGACCGGGTATGTGCAGAAAATCCCTATGTTCCTAATGACACAATTTCTAAATTAGAGTGCATTGGGCATGTCCAG
The DNA here is from genome assembly GCA_026315105.1 of Locusta migratoria. NCBI lineage: Eukaryota > Metazoa > Arthropoda > Insecta > Orthoptera > Acrididae > Locusta > Locusta migratoria. The sequence goes on along the minus strand of CM048750.1, from coordinate 381,291,419 downwards.
AAGAGAATGGGGTTCAGGTTAAGAAGATTATTAAAAGAAAAGTCAAAAATAGTATTGGAAGTGGGAAAGAAGATAGGTGGCAAAGGTCGCCTCACAAATGTTGAGATAGATTACAGAATTATTATGGCTTGACTATAAGAAGAAATGTAGAGAATTTAGAAAACATGGAAAAAGCTGTATGGGCTACCTATTTCCATAAGCTATCTACAAATGAAAATCCTGTGCACTCTCTTTGCCCAAATAGTCCTGACACTTGGTGCAAGTACAGGAGAAGTGACACATATGACCACAACCATCTTTACCTGCAGCAGTAATGACTGAAATTAAACCTATATTTACATGCCTTTGTAAAGTTACCTCGTTGAAGAAGTGTCTTCATGGGAAAACCGAAAAATTTAAATGAATGTGTAAATTCTGTCATTTGGACCCGGTTACCAAAAACTGTATTTGTTCAGATCACAACCCTCATATTTGGCGTTTATGATGATATTTTATGCTTCTACGATGGTGTAACTAGAAAATTGTATGTTTGGGAATTATTTGGCGTACAATCTAGTGGAAATGTATAAAGAGAAAATCCGCAAAGCCGATATTGCTAATTTAAAATGCACAAAAGAAGCTAGACAGAAAAGAAGAGGGACCAAGAGAAGAAACGAAGATCAGTATGATTCAGATGATGCTCAATATGGTGCAGGTAAGTGGTAAGGTAGTGGTAAGTAATTCTCATCAATAAGTGTACTAGAATTGCAATATTAAACTTTAAATTGATTTTTCTCAAAACTACATATTTTACTTTCAGGTACCATTATTTGTTAAACTAATGGGATTAGAAAGATGAAATTTGGTCATTTTATACTGAAGATGGTAATAAATCATTGCAAGTAAATTGAGAACCACAAAACAATCATCAACTGTTTTATAATAATTAATGTACTAAAAAGTTAAATTGAACTGGTGAAAGAATAAAAAAAATTCTTCAAAACCATTAGTTATAAGTTCGTTTTACTTGTAAATTGAGACATATATGTTATATATATGCAGTAAAAATTTCGCTGTTTTATCATTATAGTTCCTTTGAAAAGTGTACCTATTTAAAGGGTAAAATAGCACTGGCAGAATAGGGATAAAAATTGCCTTCCGTCTCCCCTTAATATCAGTAATTTCGTTTATTATTAGTTTCTGATTTTCTCACATTTTTAGCTATTTGCTTTAAAGGTAGTTAAAACTTACAAATTTTCACTTTATTTCCACAGGTGACTCTAAAACACGAAAGGGTGAAGTGCCAGTTTACCATCTAATTGGTAAGTAATAGCGATCTCAAGCAATCTCAAGTAATTGTACTAGGTTAAGTGCCTCGTAGTATATTTTCTAAGAAAGGGTTATTTATTCAATTAAATTAACCATTTACTGTTTTTTTGCCTCTCTCCTCATTCAACTCATGGCTGCTTCTTCCCACTCGCAATCAACTCCATCGCCCTGTCATCTGCGCTTCACTCCTCTCTATCCATCTACAATTGCCTCCTCTGTCCATCTGTGCCGTTTCCTTTGTTCACTAAGTTCTTTTCTTTCTGTCCATCTCCTCCTTTCCCTTCTCTCCTCCACCTCCTGTTCACTTGTTACATCTTCTCCTGACACCTCTCTATATGTGTCCTCCTCCTACCTCTCCGTTCTTCTTTCCCGTATAAACCACATTTCCGTTCTCTGGCTATTTCGTCCCTCCCCTCGCCTTGACAATATTCTCGTAACCCATTTCTCTTCCCATTTCCCCTTCCAGTGTCCGTCTTTCTGTCCATTTTTTCAACCCTTTGTTCGTCCATTTCCACCTTTCCACTCTCTGACAACTTTGAACACGATTGTGCAGGGATGCCAACGTCATTTCGCTCCAAAATTACATTGTTGAAATTATGAATGTTTCGGAACTTTCTGAACGGACCTTGTACACTTGATTCCGCCCAAGTTAGTTCCGCCACGGTTCGCCGCCTGTCGTGTTTTGTGTGTGCCCAGCCTACGACATATGTAGCGTGGTGTTGACAGCCAACCCCCTCGACGTTTCAACTATGTTTTATCTTGCTCTCGCTACTTGCTACGACACTAACCATATCATTCCTAGAACAGCTGAGAGTTGTGCAGTTTCCGAAGTGCTTGGTGCCGAACTTCCGACTCAACACAGTCTGTCCTCTGTGAAACTCCGCGCGCCTCTTCATTCTACAAACGGTTGCGCGCCTGACTGACAGTCGTCCCTTGTCAGATGACCGGGGGGGGGGGGGAGGGGGGTTAGGGATTATACCAATACTAGGTACGACGTTATATGTTCCAGTTTACTAATACCACCATGAATTACTTTAATGAGAGTCAGAAGATTAGAAACTATTTTCAGTTTTTGACGCGGATAATATTCAATCTGGAAATTGCAAACGACAAAGAATCTGGGAGAGGAGGAGGGCGGGATTACGGGGGGGGGGGGGGGGGAGGCGCCGTTGGTCAGATGTGACGCAGGGGAAAAGAGAGTCAGGAATGTTACGACATAACTCGGTCGCCAGTAAGACCGGTTAATATTTGTTCAATCTTGAAGGAAAAGGCTTCTTTCAATTCTTCCAATTCCTCCACAGATGTATTGAAGAGTCTTGGAGCTTAACGTCCCGTCAACAGCGTGGTCATTGGAGACGGAGCTTACGCTCGGAATGTTTGAGTAAGGCTACGGAAGGAAATCGGCCGTGCCCTTTGAAAGGAACCACCTCGGCATTTGCCTGGAGAGATTTAGGGAAATCACGGAAAACCTAAATCGGGATGGCCGGAGGGGGATTTGTACCACCATCCATCCGAATTCAAGTCCAGTGTGTTAGCACTGCGCCACCTCGCTCGGTGCCCATATCAATGGCATTGTCTATGGATGTATCAGAGAAAAGTAGGCCAAAAGTCGTTGCAGCTGACGTCACGCTCCGCTTACCAACTATTCCGTCACACAGCTGTGTTATACGGCACCAGGCCAGTGTCTGCTGTTCACTTGGGCAGTGTACAAGTGTGTCTGAAAACACACTGTTATGAACACTCCCAGCGATGAAAGTCAACAGCCGACGATCCAAGCATATGTCTATGTTGAGACTACGATATCGACAACTGAAAGTGACAAGGGCACAATACCAACATTTCTGGACGGTAGCGCAGTGGAAGAATGTTGCACGGTCTGACTAACAGCGATACATTCATCACAGCCTCTTAACAGGCGTACTGCATGACGGAGTAAAGCTGGTGACAGCTCAGTGACAGTTGGAAAATTAACGTAGGAATCTGTGGGTGCACTGGAACTCGTTGAAGGCATTATCATGTATCGTACACTGATTGCAAACCACGTAGACCCCTGTTTCTCAGCGCCAGCGGCGTTTTTCAGTATTACATTGCGCCATATTGCAAGGCCGGGTGTAATGGCCGCGGTGGAGTAGCCGAGCGGTCTAAAGCGTCTCGCTGCGGAGCGCGCGGTTGCTCGCCGTGGAGGTTCGAGTACTCCCTGTGGCATGGGTGTGTGTGTGTTTGTCCGTAGGTTAGTTTACCTAGGTTTAAGTAGTTTGTAAGCTACGGACTGATGACCACGCAGTTTGGTCCGATAAATTTACAAACATTTGAACATTTGTTTGAATTTGGTGTGTAATGGTGTGCTTGGAGAATCTGAGCGCCCTATTAGATTTGTCATGCCCCGAAACTCGCAGATCTGAGCCCTACCTAATGTGTCATCAGAGCTCGTCGCTCCTGCCTCGGGTTTTTGAGGAATCAGGTGGCTAGTATGTGCAGAAGTGTGCCAAATCTCTACAGGTACCTGCCAAGACCTAATTGCTTACCCAGCGTACTTACAGGGGCCAAAGCTTGTTGCTAACGTATGTACGATAGCAAACGTTAATATAATGATAAAAGAAATTTTCAAATGTTTGTAAAGCTTATGGGACTTAATTGCGGGATCATCAGTCCCGTAACTTACAAACTACTTATGAACTACCTTATACTAAAGACAGCCCCAACATCTATGCCCGAGGGGGTTGGATTCGAACCCCCGACGTGGAATGAATGGCTTCGCGCTTCGTAGTATAGCACCTCAATGCGCTCGGTCACTCCGCCGCGGCAATGGTAAAAGACTAGTGTCTGCGAAACTTTTTTTTCATTAACAATCACAGAGTGACCCACGACTTTGAAACTCTCTAAGGTGGGTCGTATACTATCTGTGTTAGTATCATTGGTAACGGTTGCTTGTTTTTTAGCCGTCGTAGGAACTGGAAGTATTAGCTTCGTGTGTTATGCGCCGTTGCCCGGCCCTAGCCACGTGGAGGCGAACCAGTTTTTCTCAACCGTACCTAGCTTGCTCTGTGAGTTAAAGTTTCTACCAAATAAGGTTTATATTGTTTTGTTTGAGATAAACATTTGAAATAAATATTAAATTGAAAATAATAAATGTATGATTGCAGAGCTGTGTTACAATAACATTACTCCTAAATTCTACAGATATAAAATTTGGTAAATATACAATTAATGAAAAATAGTTTTTAAAAATGAATTACATTTAAGTTATAACAAGAGATAGCATAGATCAGTAGTAGGATAAAGATGTAATCAAGTCTTATTTGTTTACGGTGCATCACATCAGTATAAAAATAATGTGAAAAGAGAATCAACGTCTTTGAGTTGACCTGTGATCACGTACAATATCATAGTTACAGTAGTCATTAACAAAGAATGATTATATAGAAAACGGATTGATTTAAATTGTACAAACATATTTTTCAAGACAATTGCAGTGAAATCCTGTTATTTGAAGTAGGTATTAGCAATACAGAGTTGGTCTCAGTAGAATATTAATATGTCTGCGAAAGTCGGAAGTCCGTAGAGTCGCACAATTGGTATAGGTAATGGTATTGTTTGGAAAAAGAAATATTGGTGACAGTGGACTGTGGGAGCCGGTTGAGTCAGCTGCCAGACAGACTGGGTAGCGGTTAAACTGAACAGCCGGTCGGGGTCTGTCCAAATCGGCGGACATCTGGGAAAGGTCCATGCTTTGTACTCAAACCTAATGACGGCTGTTAACCGTGCTTTTCTTAAGGGGTGCAAGGGAGGAGGTCTGTTTGCTCCACACTCCAGTAATCTGTATATATAAAAATGAATTGCTGTTCGTTAGTCTCGCTAAAACTCGGGAACGGCCGAACCGATTTGGCTAATTTAAGTCTTGAAATATTCGTGTAAGTCCAGGGAAGCTTTAAACGGTGATAAAATATGGAAAAGTTGTCCGGAAAAAGAGGAAAATCGGGAAAAACTGAAACAGAGTTTTACAGTGAGTTATGAATACCGTTCGTCCAATTGTGATAAAATTTTGTACATTTCATGTTGAAAGCAAGAAGAAGGTCCGCGTCAAATAAAAATTTGGAAAAGTTGCACGGAAAGTAGAAATTTAGGAAAAACCGAAAGCGATTTTTTTTCTATGAATAAAAATCAATTTCCACATGGTTATAAGAGCATCACCTGAGTACGGCTTGACAGGACAAGGTTTGTATGAAATAAAGTTTTTGGAAAATCTACCTGTAAATTGGAAAATTGGAGAAAAACTGAAAGTGCGTTTTTCAACGTCTTTTTGATTAGATTGAGCACTATAACTGACTATTCGCACGACGGAGATGGTTAATGTTATTTTGATTTGTTCATTATGATCTTAGAAAAGTTTATAGTAAAAAGAAACAAAAAAGGCAAGAAAGGGGGACAGTTAAAAGGGAAAGTCGCAAAATTCCAACCAAGTTCCTTTTTCAGTGTGTTTCTAAATGTACTCACCACTATAAGCTGAGAACCGTTCATCCGATTGACGTTCAACGAAAGATGAACGTTTTCATGACCTAAAGATTTGGGGAAAGTTACCCGGAAAATTTGAAATTTTGCGAGAAACTCAAAGAGCTATTTTCAGTGGAATATCAATATCATTCGTCTGATTCAGATAAAAGTTTGCATATTTGACGTTCAAAGCAAGAATACTGTTCTTATGAAATAAAAATTTGGAAACGTTTCAGAAAAAAATAGAAAGCTAATTTTCTATGAAATATTAATACCATTCATCCGATTGCAAAAATATTTTGCACATTTGACGTTTAAAGCGAGAGGATGGTGAAGTAAAAGTTTGGAATAGTTGGTCAGAAAATAGCAAAATTTGGGTAAAACTGAAAGAGATGTTTTCTTTGGAATATCCATATAGTTCGCCGATAATTAGACTATCTGATACTGCCTTTGCAATGCTACTGGGTCTAAAATACATATGATTTATATTAATATGGTTTACATTAAGAGGTAAGTGGTACGAAGTGGACTGGGTCATCTAGTTCAGAATAAAATAAAAAATCTGCAAAAATTGTTTATCGTCAACATTTAAGCCATCTAAAATGTTGCAATAATTACGCACATCTCATAATTCTGAAAATAATTTCATTATCTTAAAAATTACAAATGTTTGTGACTTCCATATCAAAATATAGAAGAATCAAGCTGAGAGTAACTTTTGAATGCGTCAAGCAGGTTCAATGAGATGAGATGAGAGCTTTTTTGTCTGTAGCAATCATCTTGAAAGCGTCACATTTGTATAGATTTATTTATTAACTGATTTCAACCGATATAATGTTGGAAATATAAACAGAACTTCATATTCTCTACAGTAACACTGATAATGCAAACAGCATGATTATTCTCCCCTATTTTAATTCACTGTGACGATTTATCATGTAATTTCCCAGTGCAATACTTTATTGAACGGGCAACCACAGTCGAATTGATTCATTTTCTTGTTAACACACCGCTGCGACTGTTAAAAATTCTTTATTAAGAACTCACGACCGGTTTCGCAAATTAAATTTGCATCACCAGTGCTTATTTCTTTCAGATCTTAACCATAATGTTACTTTGACTCTAAACTAGCTCATCCCCATCATTGTCATCGATTTGTAATCAAGTTGCCTATAAATTCCCTTTTGTCCAAAAAGTGGGGCGGCGTCAAGCATGTATTAAAAACCGAATAAAATCCCATACCTAAAACAGTAGTTTTTCATCAGCCAATGGCCTATATCTGATATAAAATATTAAACTAAGACAGCTATTCAGCATGAAAGCTGCGTCAGGAGGTGAAAGAAGATTAAAAACTGTTAGCGTACTGGCACTTTACCTCCAGAGGAGACGGCTGGGGGAGAATGGGATGTTGTTTAACTTAGTTAAAGTAGTTTGTAATCTACGGACTGATGACCACGCAGTCTGATGCGATCGATTTACAAACATTTCAATTTTTTTTGACACTCCTGAACTACCTGCAGTTACTGAGTGGGGTTGTACTGTTAATGAGAAAGGAAAATACGAGCCAGTAATGTGTGATATTTCTTGTGGTTCTGAAGAACTTTTGTCAGTCGTCAAATGTTCATGTGGTCCATCATAATGTCCTCTGTCGTGCAAATGTGCACTAAATAACTTCCTTGCACAGACGTGTGTTCCTGTTCTGCTGATCCACAATTCTGTAATGTGAGCGAAGAAGAAGATGACTATGAACTATCAAATGGAATAGACTTCTTTGATGATTCTGATGTTAATGATGATGGCGTTGAACTTCAGTTATGTTGTGAAATATGAAGAATAAAGTAAGAAGCAGTACTCGGATTGTGGAAGGGCCATGGAGACTAATTTTTGGATTAACTCCAGAAGAAGAGTATCTTTTATTTTTCAGCAAGTGAATGTAATAATAAAACACAATACTGGTCTAAGTATTCCGCGACAGTTAAAATATATTTCTAAAATAATAATGAACCTCTACAGAAGTAATACTGATTGTTTCCCTTGAATGCAATTTTATATACTGTTTCTTTCCTTAAGTTATACACAAAAAATATTTTAAAATAAAAACTGTTTTCTTATTTCATGCTCCTTTTATATTTTAATTTACCTATCCGGTATAAACAATCAACATTAAATGATTATTTTGTCAAATGTAACACTTATTTCTTTGGAAGAATCCTTTTCTTGAAATTTTAACTAAAACGGCTACATTGACGTAAAAGTTGCTAATTACATAATGTGTAGTATACAGTTAGGCCTTTCTTTTAAAAACAAAGAAAATTAAAATCGAATGATTAGGAGCGAAGTTACAAGGGACTATGCGCGCGATGACTACCCATCCTTCCCCATCCCCTCCCCCCACCCAGTCGCAGGTCTGAGACGTCCACCATCACTTTTCTCAATCCCTACCTTATAAGGTACAATACTGTACCATTAAATTGGATACGGGACACCACAAGAAAATCCACTATTAACTAACGTGGTGCGGTCTATTTGACCGCGCGCTTTCGGCAACAGTTGCGATTAAGCCATTTCCCTAAACATTATTGCGCCCATCTGCTCGTTAGCTTCGAGTTTAGTTGTGAGTGGACCGGCAAAGCTAATGATGTTATGCCAGAGCTTCTATAACGTGACGTCCTTTCAAAAATAGCTCGCGGTTATTTTGACCGCAGTACGTTGTTTGTGTATTTTTTTCTGCAATTACTTTCTTCACATATTCCAGATGCTTTCCATTTCAAAGCTTTTGAAATATGGAGGAATCGAGTACGGGTAAAGGATCTGCAAGTAGCAGAAAATGTGAGAACACTTCAGACCGAAACTGTGAAGAAAAGGTGATAAATGCGTAAGTTCTTCAGAAGATTGGTTCAGATGAAGCTCCTGTCGACAGAGGTATCCTTATGAAAAATCTCGCCCATAGTCTTGTGCTGAAACATATGCCAAAGCGAGCTCAGAACCCACGACTTCCAGAGGAATGACATGTCAGGTCTGCAAGGACTGTTGTGAAAACTTGTGATCTGGAGGGCTCTGATTTTTGACGAGGTATTTATTCGAGTTAAAAACGTCACATTTTTTGTTTCATTAGTTCTTAAAGAAAATATACAATATCTACCAAAGCTTCATTGTCATTATTGAAACATATAAATTATTAGTGTTAGAAATGTGCTGTAAAGATATCTGAATGCTAGTTTCACAATAATTCTTCATGTCATTGTATGGTATTTTCATGTTTATTTAATTATTATTAAAGACTCTTTCATATGCAAACAGAGAATTTCAAATGTGTTCAAATTGTTAATACGTAAAAAGTGAAATGTCAGATTGACCGCACCACGGTGTTAGTCTCCCATGTTTGCCACTACGTTAGTTAAAGGCTAACATATTTTTTATGTATCAGTTGACAGTATATTAAATTTTTTCCTTTAAAATCAATTTTCTCAAAATGACATTTTTCAATATAAATGCCCCTTTTCTTCAGAATCTTATGAATTATTTACCACATAATGTAGATTGTACAATGATGTTGTAGCTGTACTTTAGTAGTATTTACTATAATAGTTAAATTTAAGAAATTATAATTGTAAAAACGTACAGCTATAAATTTATGTTAGGGAGAAAACAAAAGTTTTTTTCAGCTGTAGTTTAAACTGATTATAGAGCAGTATACTCACAAAACATGCGAGAACATGTGATGAAAACACCACATTTATATACTCAATAATGCCTGAGAAAATAGGGTATTTATACAGCCAACTTTGCCGAGATAGAGGGGCACGACTCCCCTCTATGTTCAAATGTTTGTAAATCTATCGGTCCAAACTACGTGGTCATCAGTCCGTAGCTTACAAACTACTTAAACCTAGGTAAACTAATCTAAGGACAACACACATACACAAACACACTAATCTAAGGACAACACACATACACACACACACACACACACACACACACACCTCTATGTTCTGACTGATGAGTGTATACGGACGGCACTACGGTCTATACTCCGTTCACTGAAACGAGAGACTACTGTAAACAGACTGAGGCGCGTGACCAGGGGTGGAAAAAACAGGGGCGCCTGCTGCATCCGTTTCAGGTCGTTGTGTGCATTTTTATATAGCAGTGATAATAGGTGTCGACTGTCAACTTTATCTTAGAGGACCAGTTTCTGAATTGTAACGGAAGTATTAGTGTTTACAATAACATTCAGCATTCACAGTCAATGTGTCTCTTTTCCTCTCTCATTGGTATCACGTAAGAGTAACCTCATATCAACCTCCAATTTGAGTTCACCTAATAAGCATTCAAAGAAGAAAATAAAGTTCTTTAGAGAAACACGTGGTTCCTAGTGTGTATAAAAGGCAGTTGTTGTGTCCAGAACAGTCAAATTATTGATATTGTTATGAAAACAGTCACGCACTCTTTGTAACTTCAAAAAAAAAAAAAAAAAAAAAAAAAAAGTACGACATAGCTTTCAGACTGTCTTGATGATTTTGACTGGAATACGATACGAAGGAAAGTGCTTCTTGTCGTAAGCGAAGATGTAGATTTGGGAAATTTTCGGAGAAAATGATATTTTATAATGTATTAAAATAAATGAAATTTAAATGTTTGTTCCTAATAGCACACACAACGAACTTACACCTGAAACGGATGCAGCGAAATTGAGCGACCGACCCTGGTTTGTTCACTCCTGGTCACGCGCCTTAGTGTGTTTACAGTACCTCTCTCGTTCCGCTGAAAGGAGTATAGTTTCGCAGGCAGTGTCACTGTGCGCAGGTAGACCGCGGTGCGGCTGCGGTGGCCGTCGGTCGAGTGGTGGCTGCGACAGCGCGCTCCGTCCCTGGCAGCCGCCGCCCCCGCCGCCCCCGCCGCCCCCGCCTCCCGCTGGGGGCGGCGCCGCGACGGCGACGGACGGCGGCGGCGGCGGTGGCGGCACTGCGGACACGGCTTTGCCATTATTGGAGGAGGGCGCGGTCATCCGCCGACTTGCTGGCCTGCAGGCGCTGCCGCAGACCCTCGCCTCTTGTCACCACCGGCTGCGGCCGAGCGAGGCCGACACGGTGCCGCCACAGCCGACGCCGGGGCCACCTGCTCGCCTGCGCGCTCTGCGCTTCAATGGCGCGAGGAAGGAAGTTCACTGCGCCCATTGTCAATACTGATATTCACTGAAACAGTCATTACTCGTTTCTGTCGTATTAATAGTCCTATCTGCCGCCTACGGCACTGTGTGGAGACATGGCCTATTATATAAACTCATCCGAATAATACCGTGCTTGAGAACTGCCCGACTTATAGAGAGCGTGCTTGCTGACAGAACATTCCAGTTGACAATGGGGGACCAAATAAGTGCCCAAAGAACCCTGAACAACGGATTACCACAGGGCCCCGCCCTAGAACCATTGCTATTCAGCATTTACATCGCTGACATGCCCCAAACAACCTCCAGAAGTAAGTTCACTGCGCCCATTGTCAGTACTGATATTCACTGAAACAGTCATTACTCGTTTGTGTCGTCTTTATAGTCATGGCCTATTATACAAACTCATCCGAATAATACCGTGCTAGAGAACTGCCCGACTTAAAGATAGCATGGCCTATTATACAAACTCATCCGAATAATACCGTGCTAGAGAACTGCCCGACTTATAGATAGCATTGCTTGCCGACAGAACATTCCAGGTGACAATGGGGGACCAAATAAGTACCCAGAGAACCCTGAACAACGGATTACCACAGGGCCCCGCCATAGCCCCAGTGCTATTCAGCATGTACATCGCTGACATGCCCCAAAAAACCTCTAGAAGTAAGTTCAATGCGCCCATTGTCAATACTGATATTCACTGAAACAGTCATTACTCGTTTCTGTCGTATTTATAGTCCTATCTGCCGCCTACGACACTGTGTGGAAACATGGCCTATTATACAATCTCATCCGAATAATACCGTGATTGAGAACTGCCCGAATTATAGATAGCATGCTTGCCGACAGAACAATCCAGGTGACAATGTGGGACCAAATAAGTGCCCAAAGAACCCAAAAAAAAGGATTACCACAGGGCTCCGTCCTAGCCCCATTGCTATTCAGCATGTACATCGCTGACATGCCCCAAACAACGTCCAGAAAATTTGTATATGCAGACGACTGGGTCTTAGCGGCTCAACATAAGAGCTTTGAGACAATGGAGGTGATCTTGTCGTCAGACGTGGCGACCTTGAGCGCATATTTCCGGAGATGGAGGCTGCGGCCAAATCCTACAAATACCGAAGCGACGCGACGTGCTTCCATATCTGTAATAAATCTGCAAGCAGACGACGTCTACTTTGAGGGAACTCGGCTCCGGCACAACGAGTATCCAAAGTACCTCGGAGTCACATTAGACAGAACCCTCACCTATAAGCGACATCTGGAGAACACTGCAGCCAAACTAACGGTCAGGAATAATATTTTTCATAAGTTATGCGGCACCACTTGGGGGTCCTCGGCCGACACGCTTCGTACGACAGGACTTGGGTTGGTCTACTCAACACCCTAATATTGCGCTCCGGTATGGATAAATAGTGGTCACACAAGGAAGGTTGATGTGCAGTTGAATGGCACTATGCGAATTGTCAGCATAACCATTAGATCAACCCCAACTTCCCGGCTGCCCGTCCTGAGCCACATTCCACCTGATGATCTGCGCCGCAGCAGTGCTCTCCTCCGGGAATACAGGAAGATAAGTGACAATCCTCGGCTCCCTACACACTATGATACGCCTGACCGAGAAACAAATAGACTGCGATCCAGACACACAACAATGAAAACAGCCAAGGAATTACACAATACGGACTTTAACCAAATAGAGTCCTGGAAGGAAGGATGGCGGCAGGCATGCCCTGAGCAGTGTGAAGCCCTCCCCTGCATCACCGAGAGACCGCCTGGATACGAGCTGCCCCGTAAAGCCTGGTCATCCGTGAATAGAATTCGCACGAAGCATGGAAGATGCGCAGACTCTCTCTACAGATGGGGTAAAATTCCATCTCCCAACTGCGACTGCGGCGCCGATAGGCAAACCATACGCCACATAATAGAAGACTGCGAGATGGGAGCGTATGATGGGAACGTCTCCGATTTCCTGACTGCAAAAGACGCCGCAATAGACTACATACGCAACCTTGATGTTTGTATCTGACGGTGTTAATTTATTCTATGTGTGCTGTATGCATCTTATATATCTTATGTCTCTTTTGTATTCTTGAATGTTTTACACGTTTTTGTATGTATAGTTGTATAAGACCTGGTAAATGACGTGCACTGCCATACGATAAATAAATAAATGTGTCGTCAATGTACAGCTGAGTACAGCTTAAACGACCTTTGCCTACCAGGCACTTAAGGCAATTTATATTTGCACATGCCTGTACTCTAGACAGTAAAAAAATAATGTATAACTTTCCGCCGCGACTCGGCCTGGATACAACATCGCTGATAAACAAAGAAAAAAATCGATGTTCAGACATCAAAGCTCATCCATAAAAACAGCGATTTAAAAAAATCATCGCTCTGAAAAACGATGTTTTCATACGTTCCAGAAATATTAGGCGAAACAATCTCCAATTATTTTAATTTTTCAAATGACTGGAAGTAAGTTCTGTTGTCAGAGTCATTTCAAAACACAAACGACACCTGTTTCTACGCAGAACCTTACCAAAATGTAGGGGAAAGGGTTGTATCTTTGGACATTTTTTACATTTTAATTTTTTTATACTATAATTTCTTTTACAAGAAATTGGAAAATTTACCCCATCACAGGCACCAATTTTAGATAATGTTGAACGAACAGCAGTTTAGGCTAGCTCCAATATTTGCACAATTACTTACCAATAAAGACTTTAGTGACACTTGTCACAAGGTACAACCTATCTTTTTCACCTTGGGACATTGGTGGTTTTACCTTGGGGCACGGTGATGCACTTTAATTTCTTAGTTTTATGAATGACAAGTCGTATTTGAATTAGGTAGTACATGTTTATTTGTTATTCCTAATACAAAAGTTATTGTACCTCAAAACAAGAGACGCTGGGAATAAAATATTAATTGAATGAAACCCACAAGACACAACTGGATCTGGTAGTTCTTTCACTCTATTACTGCTATTAACAGTGCTGATTTTCTCAACATTAGGGAATACAAAATGGGTCCATTACTTCCTTAAGAAATTCGCAGTTACATCTTGTTCTGTGTTTTCTAAAACTACTCCAGCATATATAAGAAAGTTCTTCCTCTTACTCTGTGGTGAAGACATTTTGTGTGGCACTGCTGACTTCATATTTGAATTGAATTTGACCAGAATGTTGTTTTGGATGTTCCTAGCGAGACTATTTTTCGACATTCCATATACCTCAGCCGCTTCTCGTATAGATAGTTTCTGTGTAATAACCTCATTGGCAGCTGCCTCCATGCATTCCGCATCTGGTGATTGTCTTTTCCTTTTCATCTTACTTCTACCCATCTAAAAGATAAACAAACGTAAGTAAAACTGGAGACGAAATGCCGGCCGCGGTGGCCGAGGTGACTGAGGCGCTCCAGTCACGGTCAGCACGGCCACTACGGTCGGGGGTTCGAATCTCCCCTCGGGCATGGATATTTGTGCCGTCCTAGTTTGTAAGTAGTTTATAAGTAGTTTGTAAGTTTAGGGACTGATGACCCCGTAGTTAAGTCCCATAAGCTTAACAAACATTTGAACATTTGGAGACGAAATGTTTGGTTGTAAATCAAATGTTCAAATGTTTGTATAGTCTATGGGACTTAACTTCGGGGTCATCAGTCCCTAAACTTACAAACTACTTATGAACTAACTAAGACTAAGGACGGGACAAATATCCATGCCCGAGGGGGGATTCAAACCCCCGACCGTAGTGGCCCTGCAGACCGTGACTGGAGCGCCTCATTCCCCTCGGCCACCGCGGCCGGCCTTTGGTTGTACCTTGGGACATATCCCAAGGTGCAACCAGAGAAGTGTCCCAAGGTAAAACCAATTACACAATAACAGAACACAGTATCCTGACCTATGTACACATTTTTATCTTTACAACTTATAACATCAATAGCGTAATTAAACAATGCCCTACAACACTGTATTTAAGAAATATCAATAATGATGCTTAGCTTTTATTTATATCTTTTGGGGATTGTGGCTAAATTTTACTTTCAAACACTAAAACTTGTAAAACTCTTGCTCAGATCTCAAACATCATCAAAATACAACATAGCCTCCTATTCCCTCTGAAAATAGGCCTGACAAATTTACTTTGTAGTTCTAGAGTGCACTGCCTTTATTAATAAGTGTCCCAAGGTACAACCCTTTCCCCTATCTACACATGACGTTAGCAGCAGGAAAGTACCAAACGCGTTGCTTGTGATTTGGTATTAAAAGGTGAAGTGGCTGCTTCTACTTTTTTTATTTTATTTTACTAGGCTAGGAATACACAGTGAAATGGTGCTCTACAACTAACGTAATGCCATCTGAGCTATGCCGTAAAATCACAATCTTGGACGTGGCACTCGACATTCAGAATCACATATATTATTTTACCCGTCGACTACAGCATATAATTCAACTGAGACTGTTCGAAGTAAATGATATTATTGTGAATTTCATATTTCGATTACCTGCTACTTGAGAACGATGAAAATAGCGCCGACAGCAGTAGCAGAGCAGTACACATGTAAATAAATAATAATAATAATAATAATTAAATATAATAAAAAATAGTTCACATGTTTGTAGAGCTGATGGGACTTAACTACAGGGTCATCAGTCCCTGAACTTACAAACTACTTATGAACTAACTAATACTAAGGACGGCACAAATAGCCATGCCCGAGAGGGGGATTCGAACCCCCGACCGTAGTAGCTGCGCAAACCGTGACTGGTGCGCCGCAGACCGCTCGGCCAACATGGCCAGACTTCACATGCGCCTGAAGAAGCAAGGGGAGTTTACAGTCCATTGTTGAACGATGTCGATAGTTTTGGATTTCTGTCGTCGATGCATAGGTGTTATCGCTGTTCAAAACATCAGCAGTGTTTATGGACGAAACCGATATTTTCAAAATATAGATGTATCGTTTTGGCCCTTTGACCCGGCCATTGTCACAATTTAGTTCTGATGGCACACATTATCAATAGTGCCTTAGGCCGCGCCTTGAGTATCTGTATGGTAATCGTTTCTTTAATTTTTTAATTGTCATCAAAATTAAAGAGTATGTCGTAGTGTCTATGGAAGACAAACTAAAAGTAGTTAAGAGACCCGACGAAAGTGAATCACCATTATAAGTGGCCCAAGAATATGATGTTATGTCTCCGGAATGCAGCGGATTCAAGAGGTGGACCGTGATGAACAAGAATGTGGACACGGCTATGTAACTAAAAGAATTCATTAGTCCAGATAGTATTTATTGACAGGAAGAAATAAATAAATTTGCTGTTGGTATAAATTGTTTCTAATACAGTTCTGCAATGTATCACTTAGAGTCCTGGCAATATAATGCTGTTCTGGATTCTGCTAAGAGAGACTGCTGGCTTTAGTATATAGAACACTTCTATTGAAATCTGGATCGGAAATACAGAACTGTCTGAACTGTCTGGTGTTGCTGTGGTGCGCCGCCATATGTAGGCGAATCACTATCTTCCTATTGGCCGGCGCATGAAGCAAGCAAAGAGATACCGAGAATGAGGGAACCCCCAAGCAGCCGAAAAACTACAGAGCGACGTATCGCTCTGCTTGAACTGGCGCAGCGACTTGCGTAGACTTTCAGTGTTGTGGCGAAGCAAAGATGTACAGAGACTGCAGGCGCCCCCAGCGGCCGAAGAACTACAGAGTGACTTATCTGCTTGAAGTGGCGCGGCAACTTACAGAGACCGCCGGATTTTTGGCGAAGCAAAGAGGTACCGAGACTGCGGATGCCTCCAGCGGCCAAAGAACTACAGAGCAACTCATCTCTCTAATTGGACTGGCGCGGCAACTTGCGTTGACCGCCGGCGTTGTGGCGAAGCAAAGAGGTACCGAGACTGCGGGCGCCTCCAGCGGCTGAAGAACTACAAAGCGACTCATTTCTCTGCTTGAACTGGCATGGCAACTTGCATAGACTGCCGTCGTTGTGGCTAATAGTGACGCCACAACATGTGGTCTCGGACATCTAGACTAACTGTACGTGACTAGAAGAGAAACCGAGGGGAAATAAAAAAAAGTGGTGTTCCAAAAGAGAGAGATCCAAAACCACGTAAGAAAAGATAACCAAGAAAGAATGGTTCGCCCATAACAGGGATAAATTTTGCCACTATCTGGGCTGATTAGGAAGCGAAAGGCCTGAAATTCCGTAAGGAGTTTAATAAATTTGATCCTGATTTTACAGCAAGCATTGCCTAGCTGGACCGTTGGAAGAAGAGTTATGGAATTTGACAATTTAGTATTTGCAATAGAAAACTCTCAGCTAATAATGAATCAGGAACATCTTCAGAAAGAAGTTCCATGATTTAATTGTTTGTGACTCTGACTAGAGAAAGTGAGAGGAGACTGAAAAATGCTAATGGAGAAATTAGCAAGGAACACAAGTGCAGTATGTTGCCTTTGCTGAAATGAATCCATGAGTGTGTAAATGCGTCTGATGAGAACCTTAATGAGTGGCGTGCCCTTGATGACCAGTCTGAGGTTATGACGAAGACATAGTCGTCATTATTAACAACGGTGAAAAGGAAACAGAAGAGGAAGGAAACAAAACTGATAAACGTGGTGCCAAAGTAATACACAATAAGGATTCATATCCGATCAAACATCATTTAAATACATGAAGAAACAAGTAAAAACCTCCAGCGGTTATGTGTTACTTCTATAGATATGCGTGATGTGGTGTCTACAAGCAAATTACAAACTTTTTAAAACCAAATTGATTACATATCAACATCTTTTTATGCTCTTTAATTGAACTGTACAGTGAAAGTAATTACAGTATCAGCTTTATCAATAACAAAACATCAGCAACCATTTACGATATTGTGTTTTCTACTTTCCCCTGTTAAACCGAAATACCCCCAGCCTATTAGGGAGAGTGTACTGCAATTGCTTTATCCACTTTTTACAGGTACACTGCCAGAAATGAAGTTAATATTCACAAAAGACGAAGTCGATTTTGATTCCATGGCGGCAGATGCTACGTGGATGATAGTAGCTGTAGGGATAGTGGTTTTAACGTCACATGGTAATAGACTGCGTAAAGGCATAGCGGCTACATCTGCAACTTTATATAGAAAATGTTTACAGAAACGACACTCAATGTGATATTAACCTGTGTAGCAAACAGCCCCCAACAACCAATACGGTTCGTACAGCCAATTGATCGAGTTTCAAAGGTGTAAAACTGTGTCTTCCGAGTGGTTGGGTGGTCCTTTCGGAGAATTACCACACTCGTTGTCACTGCATTAGTTGTGCAACGATGCCATTTGCAATTGTCAAATTTACATTCTCACATCTGTGGACTAGGTTTTAGGCGTCGAAACAGCCCAGACTTCGCCATGATCCTCGTATTCTAAGGACAGAAGTGGTAGCTCGCACAGCTATCGCAGCTGACCCTACGAACATGAACTTTTTCAAACCTGATCTAGTACCTGGAATGAGGTCACGCAACCCTATAGCCCCCCGCCTCCACAATCTTCCACGCCACATAGGATCCCATTGTCAACGGCCTTGCCACGCTGACACCACCAAGACACAGGGCCTCACAACAGGCCGTGCTACGTCACACTGACCAGACCGAGGAAGCCATCTTACTGGCTGGCCACCACGAGGCAGTGGGCTTGCCACAGCGGCCAGCCATTCTGCTGGCGGCCCCGGCCTGGTCAGTATGACGTAGCACGGCCTGTTGTAAGGCCTTGTCTCTAGGTGGTGTCGGCTGGATACACAGGTTCTCACCAGAAGTTAAGCTCCGTCGGGCGTGGTCAGCCCTTGGATGGGGAACCAACCGGGTACATCATGCGCTCTTAACAATTTTCCCTTTGACTTACGGTACAGGGAGGGGGGGGGGTTACAATGTCCTTGATCACTAGTGCTTGCACCAATGTCCTGGATTAAATTCCAAACCTCTTCGCAGTGTCCCATGGAATGAGAGCTTGGAAGATGGTGATCCGTCCGACGCATGGGGACGTTAACGCTTTCAGTGCCACATTATGAAATCAGCTTTGTTAAAAATGAAATTCATTATTTTCTGTATTAATGCTTTGTAGAAAACATCAAAATCCGTGTTTTAAAATTTTTTGTCGAACTATTGATTTTTTATGTCATGTATTTCCTGCACAACACAGATGTTTGTATGAGGTATTTTATTACTTGGACGTTATTTTGTTGGTAGTTCACACTGCTAGATCAATAATCGTAGCATAATTTTCGACACAGCACCAAAGACAAGACAATACACTCCCAGCCATATACAGACGGCAACGCAACACAACCTCCAATATGGTCAGATCAATGCCTCAGTAGTGGCTACAGTCCGTACCAAGCGGCAAAATGTCGTACTAGAAGCATGATGTTCATCAACAGCAATGTAACATTAAGGATCGATGGACAAAATACGGTAAAAATCAACTTTTAATATATTGTTGTCCAGGAACAACACGGAATGAAAGGGTTAAGCTCGCGGTCCCCTTGGTGATTTTCGGGAGGAGTAGGCTCCCTTCTGCCAACACAACACTACACCACACAACTGGGGGCGCGAAGGAAATGGAAACCCTTTCCAATTAGGAGGCTGAACCTGCCCTTTGGGGTCTCCCAGCTATTCATGCCGTCCGACTTTACTTTCTACAGCATCTCTGGGCACGCCTAGTCTCTGACCGTCAGTCACTGAGAATGGCGGAACGTAGTCTTCAGCAGAGAAAGCAGATTCTGCCTACACGTAAGTGGTGGTCGTTTGCGCGTACGACGAAGATTTGGCAGTGGCTGTTTTGTAGAGTCAATTCGTCGAAGTCACACTGGGTCAATCCTACGATTTATGGTCAGGGATGCGGAAAACTTAACATGCTCTATAGAGGAGAAAAAACATCCCTATCCAGTACGATTCCATTCGTCAACCCACAACTCTAGCAGAACGACAAGCCGCGGCGGAGTGGCCGAGCGCATTGAGGCGCTATGTTACGATGCGCTACGCCGTTCCCCGTCGAGGGTTCGAATCCCCCCTGGGCATGGATGTTTGTGACGTCTTTAGTATAGGGCAATTCATGAGTAGTTTGTAAGTTTAGAGACTGATGACCCCTTAAGCTTAACAAACATTTGAACTTTTTGAACAGAATGACGAGAAGAAGTCGAACCTTTGTGGGACAATGTAATAAAAGACAGAATTCGCCATCTGTATGGTCCAATGGAAGCCTCAATAACCGCTTGCACTGCCGGCCGTTGAGACTACACCATATAGTAACGTGGGAGTGGCAACATGTGTTGACAGCTGTTATCTCAGTAGCACTCGAGCAACTGATCTGTGAGTGTAGTCATTTCATGCGTGCCATATGCACTGCTAAAACAATGAAACATGAGTGAATTGGAAAAAGTCTAAGAGATTTGGGTAGTTGTTAATTCTGGCATGTACATTTACAATCATGTTCGTCAGAGGCTTATTATTATTTTCTTTCTCTAGACCAGTGTTTTTCAGCCTGTGGGTAATGACGTCTTTTTTTTTTTTTTTTTTTTTTTTTTTTTTTTTTTGGGATTTGGGAGGGGGGGACGTGCTAGAGGAGGAAGTTTTAATAATGACTTTAAAAATGCTGGAGATTGCTTGAATAGTCAAAAAATGTTATCAGTAGATTATTTATTTTCAGCTCAGAACATGTTTCGAGCGTAGCCCATCATCTGGTGATCGATATTATACAAATTGAGATTTGATGTATTCAAATTTGTCATATAAAATACTGTTGTTATGTAATGAAATATTTTTTGTCAATACATAACAACAGTATTTCATATGATAAATTTGAATACATCAAATCTACATTTATATAATATCGATCACCAGATGAAGGGCTACGCCCAAAACATATTGTGAACTGAAAATAAATAATCTACTGATAACATCTTTTGATTATTCAAGCAATCTCCACCATTTTTAAAATCATTATTAAAATTTTACAATGAAGATTGCATACCTCTAACAAGACTTTCAGTCTAAAATAAAAGGAAGAAGTATTTGTACCATTATAGAAACAGAGCAATGCAAACTTAAGTAAACTGCTGGAATTTTCGCAAGTCATTCGTAATGCATGCAAGCGAACAGCCAGAATGCGTACGTACATGTCACCTGTTTGAGTCGTATCTAGACGTATCAGTAGTTCCATATTACCCCAACTGCACACGCCTACACCATTATAGAGCCACCACCAGCTTGAACATTCCCCTGCTAACATGCAGCGTCAATGATTTTACGAGATTCTCTCTATACCTATACACGTCAATCCAGTCGATACAATTGGAAAGGATCTTCGTCAGACCAGGCATCAGCTGTCCAATGTTGGTGTTGACAAGCCCACGGAAGACGCAGAGTTTTTGTGTAGTGCACTCATTAAAGGTGCACGAGTGACCGTTCGCTTCGGAAATCCAATATATACGTTATTTGGTAGAATGATTCGGACGCTGCCACTTTCTGATGGCCTAGAAATGAAATCAGCAGCAATTTACGGAAAGGGTTACATTTCTGTCACTAAGAAGAATTCTCTTCAGGTGTCGTTGCTGCCGTAATCAGGCGATCGTTTTCCGGTCACAGCGATGTCGGAGATTTGGTTTTTTTTTACTGGATGGCACATATTCACAGTGCACTCGTAAAATGACTCATCGCTACCTCGAAGTTGGTGAATTACCTCAATCGTGCACCGAATATACAAAAAATATAAAATACTAGCTTCAACCCGCGGCTCCGCTCGCGTATTGGTTGATTATGATAGATAATACGCAAAACATCAAATCGATTTTTTTAAAGAGATGTATTAAAAGAAATTTCTGTTTACTGCTTTATTTATTTATCCTTCTATTTCCTTATTCGTATGCTTTTCCTTACAGAGAAAAAGCTGAAGACATTGTAGCACGCATAGACCAAAGATATGGCCTGTGGCATCACGTTTCGCTGTATGTAACGTCCTTGCTATAGAGTCGCTAACGTCATCGCTGGCCTTCAGTCAGGATTTTTTTTAATAATTTGACGTCTTTCAAAACCATATCTTCCACCCCTTATAGCTATCGGCATGGAACTGCTATGGTGTACAACGGGAGACTTCAGACAATTACAGACAGACCATTCGTTTGCGTTCTGTAGTTTTCGCCGCAGAGCGAAATATTAACACACACACACGCAGAATTTTATATGTACCGATAACATCCACCCCAATATTCTCTACCCTTATATCATTATTAACACTCAAGCAACAATGCAATCAATAAAACCAAAGAGTAGTTATTGATCCGCATTTCGCGTTATATTCTTCAAATTACTAAATATCTATCAGGTCGCTATAAAACCGTGCCTAAAACCTTCCTCAGGTATAAATTAGTAACTGTACAAATATTTAAGTCGCTGCGTCTTGTCCTTCAGAGGTGATAAGCGTACACAAAAAAGACACACACACACACACACACACACACACACACACACACACACACACACACATATATATATATATATAATTATCCGATCGCCATAAAACCGTGCTTGAGGCCTTCCCTGGGTAGACATTAGTAATTATACAAATTTTTAGCTCTTTATGTCTTGCGGTTCAGACCTGATAAACGTACACCGAACATTCTCATTTATAAATATAGATTTGTTAACCTATTTGACCCAACTGCTATGTTCATCCGTCCCTAGAATTACAAACTACATAAACTAAGGACAACACCCATGATCGTGCTCGAGGGACGACTCGAACCTCCGGCAGAAGTGGCCGAATACAACACCACTCCAAAACCCAAATAACTCGTGATAACCTGCCAGTGTAACAACAGTAGTGCATCTTACGCCAGCGCCAGACGCCTGATGTCCTATACAAGCTTTGCAAATAGCAGCCCCGTCCTCTGAATGTTTACATTGAGTTCTCATACGCAGGTGTATTTGGCTGTTGAATGTATCTGGAAAATGTGCCAAATGGTCTCGTGATTCCGATTTATGGATTTCATATCTTGCACAGGTGTTATTTTCCATAGATAGGATCTGGTCAGAGTTCCCGTGTGGGAGCAAACTGGAGATGTTGTTCTGCATATAGACCACGCATACGTACATGTCACCTGTTTGAGTCGTATCTAGACGTATCAGTAGTTCCATATTACCCCAACTGCGCACGCCTACACCATTATAGAGCCACCACCAGCTTGAACATACCCCTCCGAACATACGGCGTCAATGATTTTACGAGGTTCTCTCTATACCCATACACGTCAATCCAGTCGATACAATTGGAAAGAATTCTCGGCAGACCAGGCAACATCTTTCCAGGCATCAGCTGTCCAATGTCGATGTTGACATGCCCACGGAAACCGCAAAGCTTTGCGTTGTGCACTCATCAAGGGTCCACGAGTGAGCGTTCGCTTCCAAAATCCAATATCCACGTTGTTTCGTCGAATGGTTCGGGCAGTGTCACTTGCTCATGGCCTAGATTAAAAATTAGCAGCAGTTTACGAAAGGGTTACATTTCTGTCACTATGAAGGATACTTTTCAGGTATCTTTGCTGCCGTAATCGGACGATCTTCCTCGATCAGAGCGATGTCGGAGATTTGGTTTTTTATAGAATCGCACATATTGACAGTGCACTCGTAAAATGGCTCATCGCTACCTCGAAGCTGGTACGTTACCTCAATCGTGCGCAGAATATACAAAAAATATACCAGCTTAAACCCACGGCACCGCTCGCGTGTTGGTTGATTATGATAGATAATACGCAAAACATCAAATCGAATTTTTAAAGTGATGTATTAAAAGAAATTTCTGTTTACTGCTTTATTTATTTATCCTTCTATTTCCTTATTCGTATGCATATCCTTACAGAGAAAGAGCTGAAGATATTGTAGCGCGCATAGACCAAAAATATCACCTGTGGCATCACGTTTCACTGTATGTAACGTCCTTGCTATAGAGTCGCTAACATCATCGCTGGCATTCAGTCAGAATTTTTCTTATAATTTGACGACTTTAACCACCATATCTTCCATCCCTTATAGCTATCGGCATGTAACTGCTATGGTGTACAACTGCTATGGTGTTCAGACAACAATTACTCACAGATCATTCGTTTGCGTTCTGTAGTTTTCGCCGCAGAGCGAAATATTAACACACACACACACGTAGAATTTTATATGTACCGATAACGTTCCATCCCAATATTCTCTACTCTTTTATCATTACTTACACTCAAGCAACAATGCAATCAATAAAAACATTTTCAAAGAGTAGTTATTGTTCCGCATTTCGCGTTATGTTCTTCAAATTACTAAATATCTTTCAGGTCGTTATAAAACCGTGCCTAAAACCTTCCTCAGGTATAAATTAGTAACTGTACAAATATTTAAGTCTCTTCGTCTTGTCGTTCGGACGTGACAAGCGTACACCAAAAAGACATTCACACACACACACACACACACACACACACACACACATTTTATATATATATATATATATATATATATATATATATATATATATATATATATATATATATATATATATATATATCCGATCGCCATAAAACCGTGCCTGAGGCCTTCCCCGATAGACATTAGTAACTGTACAAATTTTTAGCTCTTTATGTCTTGCGGTTCAGACCTGACAAACGTACACCGAACATTCTCATTTATAAATATAGATTTGTTAACCTATTGGGCCAAACTGCGATGTTCATCCGTCCCTAGAATTACAAACTACATAAACTAAGGACAACACCCATGACCGTGCTCGAGGGACGACTCGAACCTCCGGCAGAAGTGGCCGAATACAACATCACGCTAAAACCCAAATAACTCGTGACAACATGCCATTCCAACAGCAGTAGTCCATCTTATGCTAGCGCCAGACGCCTTATGTGCTATACAAGCCTTGCACAAGGGAGCCCCGTCCTCCGAATGTTTAGATTGAGTTCGCATCCGCATGCAGGTGTATTTGGCTCCTGAATGTATCTGGAAAATGTGCCAAATATTCTCGAGATTCCGTTTATGGTCATCTTGCACAAGTGTTATTTTCCCAAGATAGGATTCTCTTCAGTTGTCGTTGCAGCCGTAATTGGGCGATCTTTCTCCTGTCTCCGCGATGTCGGAGATTTTATTTTCTTTATTTTTCTTTTTTTTTTTTCTTTTTTTACGGTGCAGTCGTTAA
The DNA here is from genome assembly GCA_026315105.1 of Locusta migratoria. Taxonomy (NCBI): domain Eukaryota; kingdom Metazoa; phylum Arthropoda; class Insecta; order Orthoptera; family Acrididae; genus Locusta; species Locusta migratoria. The sequence goes on along the minus strand of CM048750.1, from coordinate 381,266,220 downwards.
ATGACTCTTCGCTAGCTTGAAGTTGGCGTGTTCCATCAATCGTGAGCAGAATATAAAAAAAGACAAATAATTGTTAACCAATTGGACGAAACTGCTATGCCCATCAGACCCTATAATTACTTACTACATAAAGTAAGGACAACACCCATGACCGTGCTCGAGGGAGGACTCGAACCTCCGGCAGAAGTGGCCAAGTACAACACCACTCTAAAACCCATATAAATCGTGATAACCTGCCATTCTAACAGAAGTAGTCCATCTCACGCCAGTGCCAGGCTCGTGATGTGATATACCACCGTTGCAAATAGCAACCCCGACCTCTGAATGTTTACATTGAGTTCCCATACGCAAGCAGATGTATTTGACTCGTGAATGTATCTGGGAAATGTGTCAAATGTTCTCGCGATACCGATTTATGGATTTCATACCTTGCACAGTTGTTATTTTCCCAAAATAGGATCTGGTCGGAGTTCCCGTGTGTGAGAGCAAACCGGAGAAGTTGTTCTGCATATAGACCACGCATACGTACATGTCACCTGTTAGAGTCGTATCTAGACGTATCAGTAGTTCCATATTACCCCAACTGCACACGCCTACACTATTATAGACCCAACACCAGCTTGAACATCTCCCTGCTAACATCCAGCGTCACTGATTTTACGAGGTTCTCTCTATAACCATACACGTTAATCCAGTCGACACAATTGGAAAGGATCCTCGGCAGATTGGGCAACATCTTTCCAGGCATCAGCTGTGCAATGTTGGTGCTTACATGCCCACGGAAGCCGCAAAGCTTTGCCTTGTGCACTCATCAAGGGTCCACGAGTGAGCGTTCGCTTCCAAAATCCAATATCCACGTTGTTTCGTAGAATGGTTCGGGCGGTGTCACTTGCTCATGGCCTGGAATTGAAATTGGCAGCAGTTTACGGTAGGGTTACATTTCTGTCACTATGAAGGATTCTCTTCAGGTATCATTGCTTCCGTAATCGGACGATCTCTCTCCGGTCACAGCGATGTCGGAGATTTGGTTGTTTATAGGATCGCACATATTCACGGTGCACTCGTAAAATGACTCATCGCTACCTCAAAGCTGGTGTGTTCCCTCAATTGTGCGCCGTATATAAAAAAATGTAAAATATTTGTTAATCTTTTGGACCAAAGTGCTATGTTCATCTGTCCCTAAACTTACCAACTACTTAAACTAAGGACAACAGCCATGCCCATGCCCGAGGGAGGACTCGAACCTGCGGCAGAAGTGGCCGAATACAACACCACGCTAAAACCCAAATAACTCATGATAACATGCCATTCCAACAGCAGTAGTCCATCTTACGCCAGCGCCAGATGCCTGATGTGCTATACAAGGATTCCAAATGGCAGCACCGTTCTCTGAATGTTTACATTGAGTTCTCATACGCATGCAGGTGTATTTGGCTCTTGAATGCATCTGGAAAATGTGCCAAATGTTCTCGCGATACCGATTTATGGGTTTCATATCTAGCACAGGTGTTTTTTTCCTGAGATAGGATCTGGTCGGAGTTTCCGTGTGGGAGCAAACCGGAGAAGTTGTTCTGCGTAAAGACCACGCTGGTCTAACCAGAGGCTCAACAGCACACGGTAGAGGAGGTTGTGGTGGGAGTAGGGCGTGGAGGCGGAAACAGCAAAACAAAAGACTGCCGAACATAAAGGTGGCCGCGCCTGCCTGCAGAGAGCGCAGCCCGTCGCCGGCGAGAGGTCGGCGCGCGGTGAGTGGCGGAGGGTGGTTCCGCCGGCGACACGGTTTTCGCATTACTCCGACAGCGCCCGGCGTCTCCTCGCCTCGTCGCCACACCTGGCGCCGCGCCCGCCCGGCGCTTTGCTGTTTGCGCTGATGATTTAATGTGATTCCGGGCGTCAAAGGCCAGGGGGTGACTCCTCCGCTCCTCCCCCCCCCCCCCAGCCCTTTCGCGCTTCTTCCGCCACGCGAGACGCCCCGCCCACCGCCCCCTTTTAATATTGTTGATTACTCGGCATTCCCGGGCGCCTCGACTTCTGCCCTCCGCCACCAGACGCCGCCCTCTCAGGACTCCTGGCAGCCCGCTCCAGAAATGTAATATTAATGCCCGCGGCGGCGCTTGCCGATGGCTGTTTATTGGGCGAGCTTCCTCCTCCCTCCTCCACACCCTACCCCAGCCGGCGTCCTTGTCGCGTTGTAGTGGGTATAAAGTAACGCAAACAATTCTCATAATAAAATTGTTTGGGGGAACTTGGCGCCATTCTCCCCCTCCCCCTCCCCCTTCCCCCTGCAGCTTGTGTGCTTTTCCGGACCGGTGGAACTCCGCACGTCTGCCGGCGTAGCTTCTGCCTGTACTGTGGCGGTTTCCGCTACTGTGCTTTCGCGTCTTCGCCGGCGCGCGGCGGAGCGCGACGGATTCGCTGAAATTGGACAGCTTTTTCTGCGGCTGCCGCGTGCCTGCGGAACGCCGCGGGCCGTAATCTCACAAAGTGCAAAGTAACTGCCGCACGAAAAACGCTTACACCCAGCCCGACTAAGGGAGCGTCGCATCCGAGACAGCTTCACGATTTTACTCCACAGCAGCGAGACATGGACTTCATAAGCAGTTACGACATGTAGTTCAGGCTGTTCGTTTAGTTATATAAGCAGGGTGAATCACCTAAGGCTTGCACCGCAAATATTGCGGAAACGAAAAGTGCGACTGATGTGCGTTTTTCACAGAAAGGATTGGTAGTCAGGGGCTCGTGTTTTTAGTCAACAGACAGCTTGTAATATTACTTAGAAAGTGTACTTTTTATGCAAACATAGTTTTTTTAATGAAACAATGGTTGTTTCTATCAGGCACTGGAAATTTCGACACCAGCTGTGTACAAAGAATTTTGAATGATATTTTTATCATGTTTACTTTGGCAGCTACAACCGTTCAAAGTTTCGGGGTTGGAGGCTGCGGCAGCGTATCTCACTGGTCGAATGGCTAGCTCCTTGGGCATGGCCCACTGTCTCGTGACCACCAGCCAATCAGCTACGCTGCCGTAGCCTCCACCTCCAAAACTTTGAACGGTTGTAGCTGCCAAACTAAACGTGATAAAAACGTCATTCAAAATTCTTTTTACACCGCTGGAGTGAAAAATACGAGTGCATGATAGAAACAACCATTGTCCTATTTAAAAACGCATGTTTTCATAAAAAATACACTTTGTAAGTAATATTACAATCTGTTTGTTGGCTACAAGTAGGAGCCCTGACTACCAATGCAGTATGTGAAAACCGAACATCAATCGCACTTTCCGTTTCCGTAATATTAGCGGTGCACATGTTAAGTGATTCACCCTGTATATAAAGTGGTCCATCAGAAGTTTCTGATTACATTATCTCGAAAACTATACACCCCCTAAAAATGGTAGGTAACACATGTTTGTAAGCTCAAAGAGGGACATCAAATGAAACTACACGTTACCCATAGGGGGGGGGGGGGGCAACATTCAAATGTTAAAAGAACACCCCCATTTCATTGCAGATTCGGATTCTCCGTAAAAATGTAATCAATTGTTGTCTGAAACATTTTTAAAACCATTGACAGATGGCACTGAAATCGAGAAAAAAATATGAAGTAAAATTGGGGAAGAACACTGATATATTTAGAATTATCTGATAAAGACGCATCAAATCGATAAAAAATGAGCACCAATTCTTTCGTTGCGCCAAATTAAGCTATCATGTACAAAATCTAATATATCTTACCTCCAGGTACAAGATATAGAAGTTTTAGAATGATGTTCCCATGGGGTGCGTCATTAGTGTGCGTCCCCTTGCCTCTCACAGTTTGGGGTGCGTATTTAATAAAATTAGCCATGAAGAAATTGTTCAAAATTATTCCCATTTCCTTCAATGCACAAATTCAACCGTCTGCGAAATTTCGATGTTTGGCCACGATAGCCTCACAATCGGGTGAGTATTGCAATTGTGAAGAGTTTCCTCTTGTGGGATAATGTATGGTTTGTGTACACAATCTGGACTTAAGCTACAACTAACGGCAAGACAATGAGGCATTGTTCATGGAAGAATAATAACGGTGAAGGAATGGTCGCATTACTGCACCCTTAGTTGTCTCTGAAATATAAAAACTCTATTATAGTTATGTGGCATATTATGCCTATAGAGAGCGATAAAAATTTATATAAATCACACTTCAGCCAAGATCGCTAGTTTATTTGTTGTTATTTTACCGGCTCCGATGAACTATGTCATCATCTTCAGAAACTATTTTTAATAACAATTTTCTCCTATTTTCACTGCAAAAAGTTATAAAAATTGGTAAAATCTCTAAAGTACTTGTTTGTATACAAATAGGATAAAAGTTAACAAAGCATGTACAAAAACATTGGGAGACACTTGTTAAAATGAAATATGAGAAAAAGAATATTGTCAAACGATTAAAATTTGCATCACCAATGTGGATCGTCATCTGTATTGCACATTTAAAAATCGTGTGTGTTCTTGCCAAAAGTAACAAAAATTCTGATTAAATGAAAATTCCCATTGATCATGAAGTGTTATTGGTTTACACTGTTACGTATCCAACAATTACAAGAAAAGAAAAAAAAATGGCCTCAGCTGAGATAAAACTCACGCACATGTCTTTCTATTTTCCAGAAGCGAGAATGCTACCGTTTGCGCTATAACAATAGCGGGATTGCTGATCATATTCACTGTACTGGTTCGTAATGTGACTCCTGCATTGGAAGTATTTTATTAAGTGAGACGATAGAATGCCACAGTTATTTTTTTCTTACGCAAAATGCAGCATATAAACATTATGGTAAATATCAGGTAGACGTGAGAAACACAAACGGTTTCAGTGGGCTCAGTGTGTCATAGTAATTTAAATATGGACCAGGCTTGAATTGTATACCATAAAGCAGCATCTTAAGTTCTTTAGTTTATAGAAAACTAGCGAAAAACCCGGCGTTGCCCGAATACCCGGATACTTATTTAATTATTCCTGCCTTGAGTACATCTCCTATCCCTTCTCTGTATGTCCATTTAATTTTTTCTAAAAGCTTGTTATATTTATCGGAGAATATGTAAGAAATAAGGCTATCTTGCATAATGTACAAAATTATACATGCAATATATATATATATATATATATATATATATATATATATATATATATATATATATATATATATATATATATATATATATATATATATATATAAAAGATAGCAATCAAAATACAAATGACATACAAAATACGCACGATCTCAATTTATTGAGTTGCATGTTGTACAATTGTATAATTTTGTTAGATTTATATTCATTTGTTTAAGCGCTGTATGTCTGTAAAATCTGTTGCGAATACAATTAGTAGTAAAGAAATAATGGATTAAAACTTGGTGCGTGATAGGACGGATTTCCATCAAAGTTACTGTTTATGTGATCATATCTCATTAACTGTATGTCGTACTGTGATACAATTTCGAAGGTGCATTCATCTACGTGTGTGTATGCTGTCTGTAAAATTTCCTGCGGCTGCAATTTGTATTGTAGAAATTATAAATTGTAGCGCCACACTTAATTTCGTAGTTTTAGTCCATGATCAGCGGAAAAGTAGTAAGGGCGAAACATTTTTCCTTTCATTATTTTTGCTATGGTTGCCAGCGAAGAAAGGTTTATAAACGAACTTTTGTAATACACAACCTTCGTATAGAGGAATAAATCTTAAATCAGTACATTTCTGCCGTATACGAATGGCAAAGTTTGCTGCCAAATACCAAGTGACGTGAAACTGACCAATGGTGAGACGCGATTCTTGAGAATCTACACATAAAAGCTTGTCGCTACTTTCTACATCCAAGGCTCTAGTCCCATTCACTGATTTTCTAATAGCTATCAGTCCAAAGTAATTTTGAACAGACCACAGACTGTTAATTTTTAATACCATACCAATATCTCACAGTTACAATACAGCAAATTATTAAGTTTTCAGGAGTGGGAATCAAAACAGTGTAGTAATGGTCAATAATATCGTTCATCGATGTCGTTCTTTTTTTTAAGGAAGAAGGAAATTTCAATATTTACGTTCCGTCGACAGCGCGCTCTTTAGAGGCGGAACATAGGCTCGGCTTTTTGGGCAAGGATAAGGAAGAAAATCGGCGATACCCTTTCAAATCAAACATCCCTTATCTGCCTGGAGTGATTTAGGGAGATCATGGAAAACCTAAATCAGGATGACCGGAGGTGGAGTTGAACCACCGTCCTCCCCAATGGGAGACCAGTCCGTTACCACTTCGCCACCTTGCTCGATTACCTTCCTATAGAAGTAATCTCCTAATGTGTAGTTTCTTTTGATCATTTACCACGAGCGAAAGAGGAAATAAAATATGGATGGACAAGAGTTGGACAGAGACAGGGGAGAGGAGATTGGAAACAGGCGCAAGAGAGGAGATGAAGAGAGACAGAAAACGATAGGACGAGAGGTAGGAGGAATTGGGAGATGGCAAATACTGGAGATGGGAAGTAAAGAGAGTGCCGAAAACGCCTGCTTCACATAACATAAATTATACTTCAGATGAACCGTATTCGAAAAACTGTCTGACCATTTGTGTTCATGCGGAAAACGGACAAAAACTTTTGTCAATCTACTAGCTTTTCAACAAATATTGATTTTATGAGAAAACGTAAATTTTCTAACTTTTCTTTTAATGCTCACAGCCACAGGAACACAGAGCACGGTGTGTATTGATTTTACTGCTCTATTGTCTCGGTGCCTGTTTGTACAACAGAATTCTCTTATTTCCTTTCCTGGTAATTTCGCAGCAGACTGATCGGCAGCGAGCGTGACAGCGTTTAATTATTATACACAGTATTTACATATGGAAGAAGTTTCCGTTTTCGACAGATCAACTATGCAGCTATACAATGACAAGAAATAACTGATGAAATAACAGTGCACATGTACAGACCGCCGTACTATAAAAACTGCCAGCAGTGCATTTGCAGAGCTATCATTTGCACCCCGGTGGTTCATGCGGAACGTTTCTAATGTCAGTTGGAGCTAGAAATATAGAGTATTCAATTCAGGAAATAGTTCGCTATTCAATATTGCGAGATCCACAGTGTCAAGACGGCGCCAATAATGCCACATTTCAGAGAGTTACCTCTAACCAGACTATAGAGTATAGTGCTTCTAATATCCAAGAAAGCAAGTGCAGAAAAATGTAAAAATTACGTAACTATCAGTTTAATAAGTCAAGTTAGCAAAATACTAACACGAATTCTTTACAGACGAATGGAAAAGCTGATGGAATCCAGCCTTGATGATCATGAGTTTGGATTTAGGAGAAATGTAGGAACACGCGAGGCAATATTCACATTAAGACTTATATTAGAAAAAAGGTTATGGAAAGGGAAATTTACGTTTTTAACATTTGTAGATCTGCAGAAGGCTTATGACAATGTTGACTGGAATACACTTTTTCAGACTCTGAAAGTAGCAGGGCTAGAATATAGCGAGTGAAGAGCTATCTTAACCTTGTACAAAAACCAAACAGCAATTATTAGAGTTGAAGTGCAGGAAAGGGTCGCAGTGATTGCGAAGGTAGTAAGACAAGGTTGTAGACTTTCGCCATTGTTGTTCAATTTGTACATTGCGCAAGCTTGAAGGAATGCAACAAGAAATTTGGAGAGGGAATTAAAGTTCAGGGAGAAGAAATAAAAACTTTGCGGTTTGCCGTTGTCATAGTAATTTTGTCAGAGACAGCAAAGTACCAGGAAGAGCAGTTAAACGGAATTGAGAGTTTATTCAAAGGAAGGTATAACCTGAACATTAACAAGAGCAAAAAGAGGTTAATGGAATCTAGTGTCAGGAAATCAGGCGAAGCTGAAGGAATTACATGTAAACGATGTCTTCCGCGGCCGGTGTCACTGTCAATAAAATTCTTAGGGGTTTTGGTCGCATTGACAATCCATAAAATCCAACGTTTCGGCCACTGTTGCGAGTGGCCTTCGTCAAGGTGTTTGTCAGCCAAGGTCACTTGCAACAGTCGCCGAAACATAGAATTTTATAGATTGACAATTCGGCCAATAACCCCGAAGAATTTTGTCGACAATTTAGGAATTACATTAGGTAATGAATAACTAGTAGATTAGTTTTGTTATTTGGGTGGCAAGATAACTTCTGATGGCCGAAGTAAAGAAGATATAAAATGCAAAATGGCTATTGGGAAGAAATGCGTTTCTGAAGAAGCGAAATTTGTTAACATCCATATTAGTTTAAATGTTAGGAAGCCCTTTCTGAAAGAATTTGTCTGGAGTGTAGCATTGTATGGGACCGAAACGTGGGCGATAAGGAGTTCAGACAAAACAAAAAATGTTAGACGCTTTCGAAATGTGGTGCTGAAGATGGGTAGATCACGTAAACTAATGAGAATTGGGGAGAAAATGAGCTCCTGGCATATATTGACGAATAGCAGGAATAAGCTGGTGGGACACATTCTGATACAACAAGGAATCATCATCTTGGTATTAGAAGGAAGTGTGTGAGGTAAAAATCGTAGAGGGAGACCGAGGGATGAATACAGTAGGCAGATTCAAAACGATGTAGGTTGCCGTACGTGTTCTCAGATGAAGAGGATTGCTCAGGACAGGGTAGCGTGGAGAGCTGCATCAAACCAGTCTGCGGACTGAAGACCCAACAATAGTAGCCTCTCACCAAGGACAACGCAGTCGCCAGCTGCTAGTACGTAATGTCCGAAACGAAAGGCGTTTGCGTAGTCGTCATGCTGAATGACAAGCGTTAGTAGGCCATGTCAGCAGAAGACCTACTCCAGTGCCTTTGCTAACAGTACGACATCGGCTGCAGCACGTCTCCTACGCACGGTTGGACACCAGGCCATTAGAAATGTGTGGCTTCATTAGATAAATCTCAATTACATGTGTCCAAATAACGATGAAATGCATTATGAATGAAATACACAAAATAACTGTGAGATATTCTCCAAATTTATTGGTTTACGAACCGGTTTTAGGCTGTTACGCCATCATCAGGTAAACATTACTTTCAAAGATCTTAACTTGCTAGATATATAACTTTCAAAGGAGTCTAGTGTTTTGCTTTACAACTAAACTGTGGGAAATATTTCAATTGAAGTTGTGAGGTAAATTCCTGACATTGATAAAATACGTGACAATATAATAGCTTATGACGTTATCCTAAGAAATATAAAGTGAAACAATAGAAATTGACTGAAAAATATTGATCTAAACGTACCTTATTTTAATCAGGTAAAAATGTCTGGAACATGTAAACATGTTACAAAATTGAATGAAACTTCTGTAAATATATGTTAAATATTTTTAACTGGTTAAATTAAAGTATGTTTACTAGTAAAATAAGACATTAATTTTATATCACACAAGCAGCCAAAACAGTTTTCATTACACAAGAATTTTATAACTAGTAAAATAAGGCATTACAATTTATATTTGGTAAGTAGCCAAACATCCAACAGCTTACCAGATATAAATTGTAATGCTTTATTTTACTAGTTATAAAATTATTGTGTAATCACAACTGTTTTGGCTACTTGCGTGATATAGACTTTTTACTAGAAACCATATTTTAATTTAACCAGTTAATATTTTTTAACATATATTTACAGATGTTTCATTTAACTTTGTAATATGCTTCAATGTTCCAGACATTGGACCTGTTTAAGATAATTTTTTGGTCAAGTTTAACTTAACCAGTTAAAATTTTAACATATATTCACAACGCTTCCGTGTTTCTAGACGTCAGACCTGTTTAAGATACGTTTTGATCAATGTTTTTCAGACAATTTCTATTGTTTCACTTTATATTTCTTAGGATAACATCATAATCTATTATATTGTCACGTATTTTATCAATGTCAGGAATTTACACCACAACTTGGATTGTAATATTTCCCGCAGGTTAGTTATAAACCAAATCACTAGTCTCCTTTGAAAGTTATATATCTAGCAAGTTAAGATCTCTGAAACTTAAACTTGCAAGGTTTACCTGATGATTGCGTAACAGCCGAAAACCGGTTCGTAAAACAATAAATTTGCTAAATATCTTACAGTTATCTTGTTTATTTCATTCATAATGTATCAAATATTCTTTCAAGAACTGACGGAACAATCATTGAAAACGAAGGAATCTTTAGGGATGCCAATGGTCGATGACACTGGGTCGCAATCGCTCGCGACTGGTTTGAACAACATTGTGGACAAGTGTAGCGAAATATTTGGCCACCCGTATCTCCCGAAATCAGTACCATCCAATATCTATGGGTCATAAGAGGTCATTTCTGGCACAAAACACAGCATCAGCAACACTTTTACTATTATGAACGGCTATGGAGCCCGTATTCCTGCAGGGGACTTCCAACGACGAGGTCATGCCAGAACCATCCTGATGCCGGATGAAGATGTTGGCAGGCGGTTAAATGGTAAAGGTTTCGACTCCATGGTTGTGAGTCCAGCCGCTTTCATTTGTCAGCGTCGTTACTCGATCTTGTGGTCTGGTTTAGGGAGTCATACTTGCATGATGAATGCGTCACACGTCCACTATGTAAATATCAGGAAGTGGTCCTACACGCTATAAACGCTGCCCACCACCATGGTCGGGAGCAGCTACAGAGTGAATCTGGAGCAGGACAGACCGATGACTCCCTGAGGACACCCTGATGTCAACGGCTTCTCGTGCATCAGGTCGGATAGCATATGATTGCCCCGATTGACGGGCAGATGACATACAAATTCTTGCGCATTTCTTTTAGCTCAGCCGGCCGCGGTGGCCGAGGAGACTGAGGCTCTTCAGTCACGGTCTGCACGGTCCCTACGGTCGGGGGTTCTAATCCCCCCTCGGGCACGGATATTTGTGCCGTCCTAGTTCGTAAGTAGTTTGTAAGTTTATGGACTAATGACCCCGTAGTTAAGTCCCATAAGCTTTACAGACATTTGAATTTTCTTTTAACTTACTTATCACTTCCTCTGAGCGATTAATTGTTACTGTAACTCCGAAAGTCATACATTGGCATCTCTTCATTCTTGTTCCTACAGTAACATGTATATTGATTAATATAACATATATAGTCAAGATCGCATGAAATATATTATTTTTGTATATGTTGACCGCTTTACATCAGCCGGCCGCGGTGGCCGAGGGGACTTATGCGCTCCAGTCACGGTCTGCACGGCCACTACGGTCGGGGGTTCGAATCCCCCCTCGGGCATGGATATTTGTGCCGTCCTTAGTATTAGTTAGTTCATAAGTAGTTTGTAAGTTTAGGGACTGATGACCCCGTAGTTAAGTCCCATAAGCTATACAAACATTTGAACATTTTTGCTTTACATCATATAAGATCATCTTCAGATCATAATCTTCCGCAGTGCAATGGCAGAGCGGTCTAAGGCGCCTTGCTCCGGAGCACGTAGTTGCTCGCTGTCAAGGTTTGAGTCTCCCCGGGAGCATGGGTGTGTGTGTTGTCCTTTAGGTTGGTTTACCTTAGATAAAGCAGTTTGTAAGCCTACATTCTAATAAGCAAAGGAGTTAAGTCCCACAGATTTACAAAATTTGAACATTTGATCAGAGAAGATGAACGAAGATGTGAAAATATAAAGTGATATACAATTACGAAGCTTTAATGATATGAAATGCAAGAATAAAATTATAGCTGCTAAAGTCTCGGTGTTCTGGAAATGGCCTGGAGCCGGTCCATCTCTCTCGTGGCTCAACACTGCTGACAGCGACGTGGTTGCTTGGAGTTTTATAGCGGAAGCTCCAGCCATCATCTTTATTGTCCCACCATTGGAAACTAACATGCGTCAGTTTGGGTTATAAAGGTTGAAAAATATGATTACAAAATGGTACATTTATCTAAAACTCGAAAATAGGAACCACTTATACATATTATAAGAAGTACTGTAAAACGAATAACATAAATAACCGTTTTATTGGCAGAATCCTTAAAAGATGCAACAGAACCTCTAAAGAGACTGCATACACTACGCTTGTCCATCCTTTTTTGGAGAATTGCTGCCCAGTGTGGGATCCTTATCAGGTGGGTTTGACGAAGGACATAGATAGAGTCCAAAGAAGGGCATCCCGTTTTGTGTTGTCACGATAAAGGGGAGACAGCGTTACGAAAATGATACAGGATCTGGAATGGGAATCATTACAACAACGGCGCTTATCGCTGCGGCGTGGGCTAGTTACGAAACTCCAATTACCAACATTCTCCTCCGAATGCGAAAATATATTGTTGAATCCTACTTACATAGGCAGAAAATATCATCAGAATAAAATAAGAGAAATCAGAGCTGAAACGGAGAGATTCAGGTGTTCTTTCTTCCCGCGCGCAATTCGACAATGGAATGGGAGATTAATAGTATAAAGGTGATTCGATGAACCCTCTGCCAGGCACTCAAATATCATTTGCAGAGTATCCCATTAGATGTTGAAGAAAGTTTATATTTAAATTAAATGCGTGATAATTGCAGGACCCAGCTCAGGCCCAACATGCCCGCAATACAAACGCAATAAACCGTTGCAGAATCTAATTTAAAGGGACTAGAATTAGCGATAAGTAATTTTGTTAGAAATTGGCATTGGAGACTTAGACAGCAAGCGTACAGCAAGAACACACTTTGGCGACATTAGGTCACACGGAAAGTAAACAGCCGTGCGAGATGGCAGAGTCAGCAAATAGATCAGTGTTGAAAGAGCATGTGGAAAGTCGCCAAGCAAAAGCACACCCATTGCAATACTTGCTTCAGACTGGAGCAAGGGTGCTTGGGACACTTTCAAACGAACCACTGAGCACGAGGGAGAATCGACCGCGTTGCAGATGACATTAAGCATAACGCGGGTCTGGAGGCAGTATTAATAGTGGATGTGAAATGACATAACTGTACTGTACCAGTCTGGTCTTGTCCGAGTACGGCCAAGCGAGGATATGTGCAGCTTTGACGCCGAGACGAACAACACCAGCAGTCGGTAACAGTGGGTTACCGATATCAGCACGACTAGGCCGAGCGGTCCACATCTGGTCCAGATGACACCATCGAAGATCCGACAGCAAGTCTAACCAGTGTAGGCCTCCACTGAGGTCGCCTGCAGTTCGTCCACACGAGATGGGAATGACGATATTATTTGTCCTCCCATATGTTTTTGTACGTGTTACATTTATAACCTACTAGCTGAAGACCAGGCGTTGCCCGGGTATTTATTTATTTATTCATTCCTATCATTTTTTCAGGTATATATTCATTTGTATAAGGGCTGTATGTCTGTAAAATCTCTTGGGAATACGATTAGTAGTAAACAAGTAATAGATTAAAACTCAGTGAGTGATGGGGCGGTTTTCCATCAACTCTACTATTTATGTGCTCATATCTCATAAATTGTAACGTCATATCGAAAGCTGTAGTTTTAGTCGATGAACAGTGGAACGTTACTGTTTATGTGCTCATATCTCATGAACTACGTGTCGTAACGTGATACAGTTTAGAAGGTACATTAAAAAATGTGTGTGTATACCGTCTGTAATATTTTCTACGGCTACAATTTGTAGTGTAGAAATTATAAATTGTAACATACGGAATGCCGTAGTTTTAGTCAATGAACAGCGGAACGTTAGTGTTTATGTGCTCATATCTCAAGAACTACGTGTCGTACTGTGATACAATTTAACAGGTAAATTCAAGTATATGTGTGTATACTGACTGTAAAATTTTCTGCGGCTAAAATTTGTAGTGTTCAAATTATAAATTGTAACGTCATACCGAGAGCCGTCGTTTTACTCCATAAACAGCGGAAAAGTAGTAAGTGCGAAACATTTTTCCTTTCATCATTCTACTATGGTTGCCAGCGAGAAAAAGTTTAATAAAGGTTTTAAATTATGTTTACAGTTTGTTGCAAGTCGCTAAGTACTGCCATTCTCTTACAGTGTATTTCGAAATTCTCGCCGCATTATATGGTATTTTTGTGAGATTTTTATTGGTTATGATGTAATACCTTTTGAACCATGTGTCGTATATGATTCTTAACCATACAGCAATTGTTACCTCACGGTAAGGAACGTGTATACCAAATTTGGTTGAAAGCGGTCCAATGGTTTAGGAGAAAATTAGCAGCATTGTCACAAAATGCTGCAGGTTTTCGCGCATCTCATTGTTTATGACGTCATATCTCGTGAACTATATATCGTATGTGATGCTTACAGTTACGGCGATCGTTCTCATGGACTGAAGCTTACGTGTACAAAATTTCATAAAGATTGGAACAAAACTGTATATTTGTATGCAACACGTACAAAAATACGAACACTTTTCTTTATATATTAGCATTGGTAGCTTTTACCCGTCATCCTAATTTTGGTTGGTGATTATAATTATAGTACCAACGTATTGCTTTTAATATTTGTACAGTTCAGGTACATTTCTATACGTGTCATTTGTGGCATTTGATGCCCTTTTTCAATTATGTATATTTGTTTGTTCTTCGTTGTCTTAACGTTCGAATACTGCATAGTTTCTGTGAGTAGTTTATTACTACTTATCTGTCACGCTGAATATGCACCTTGCACTTGGTGATAATGTGCATGTTACAGTTTTTCCTTGCTTGTAACCTTTCCCTGTCTTCGTGTTGTGTTATTTTAGTGAGATGTCTTATGCGACTTTATAAAATATTTTTGTTTCTATACATTTTTTATTTTATGAGATATTAGTTCCGTATTTGATAAGTGACCACAAACAAGTATGTTGCATGTCTCCCTCCTTCGAGTATCTGATTCATGTGTGTACTTTGAGCTTGTCTAACTTATTTAGATTTAATGTGATTCTGACAAGAAACATGGTAACGTCTTAATCACCAAACACGACTATCTTTAGTCGTACACTGTAATTCCCTATGTGAACTTAGGGATTCTAAATGTCAGTAGTTCAGATTAAAAAAAAATGCATGCTAAATTTGACTAAGATTGTACATATTTTTATGTGTTACTGAATAGTGGCCGTATATTTTATTTTCAGTGCGTTACCATACAGTACTTTATGTTTTTATATATTTTTAATGTTTTTACAATAGTTACTTGAATAAGTTTGTTTAATACACAGGGGCCTGAAGATGGCATACTGGAATGCCGAAACTGGTAGATAAGGAATAAATGTTTCTATTAAACTTACGGCTGTTGATATCCAAATTTCTACATACTACTGAACAGCCGCGTTCCCGGTTCCACTAGTAATTATGGATTCAATATATTCAGGAAAAATTCACCGTTCTCGTCCCAGCACAGACAACTGTGTGTTTGTGTATAATTTAAGTATTCGGTGGCAAAGACGGCAAAGCCAAGTGCTATGTTTGAGTTGAGTTTGACATTGGCCATGGACCACAGGACGATGGCATCTGCCTCAAATAAACATATAAGAAAATGTTACTTCTATGAAACCTATTCTTCCGTCAGACTTGTGTACAGACAAAATCTGTAACGTAAAAGTAGTGCTGGGATTTAAAACTACGTCACCCTTGCTATTTTCTACCAGGACATAGTTTTTGCCTAAAGACAGTGAGTTTGTAGATATGGAGTGTCTACTGAAGTTACAACGCTTATACTCTGTTGATGATACTGCAAATGTCATAAAATGTAAGAGGGGGAAAACAGTGCTTTTGTTGCCCTCAGAGACGAAAAGAGGGAATTCATTAGAAGTGAAACAAATAAGAAACCGAAACGTTGACACCCAAAAGCCGTCCGCAGTGGCCGAGCGGTCTGCGGCGCACCAGTCACAGTCTGCACGGCCGCTAAGATCAGGTCTTCGAATCCTCCCTCGGGCATGGGTGTTTGTGTTGTCCTCAGCCTAAGTTAGTTAAAATTAGTCAAGTAATTAGTGTGTAAGCCTAGCGAATGATAACCACGAGGTTTGGTCGCATAATAGCTGACTATCATTTGAACATTTGACACCCAAAAACACAATATAAATTGGCTGAAAAATAGATAAATTGCACTAAGAAAAGACAAACATCTGAGAATTTGTATGACAAGAGATTCGTCTAAGAAACTGAAGCTGAACTAAGTTCTCTAATCCACTTATGTAGGGTTAACAATTAACTCCTACGAGAAAAACCAATATCTCAAGAAAGCTTGAGGACTCCAAGTTCTTTCTATCGCTGATGGAGACAGAATCCAAGACAAATGTGCCAGAGTGCTGTTAAAATGGAAGACGACATCGGTGGTCTCAGTGATAAGTTGACTTCGAAACAGAATGCTAATAATGACAACTAATTGTAATTTTTTGTATGTGTAAGTTCCATTAACTTTAATGTTAGTGGGTTTATACAGTAGGCCCAGTTGTGATATACGGTTAGCTATGTCCTTTCTGCAGTTACAGTTTTGGAAATTCTTTTATTACTTCAGTAATTTTTAGCTTGCGAATTATAATTTGCTCGTTACGTAAGTTTTGGTTCAAATTAAGTGAACTCTTCAAGTTTTCCAAGTCGTGAAATGCGTGTAGTTTAGCTATTGTAACAATAAGCCTAATGCATTGTTCAATTATTCAAAATGAGACCAAACGATTTCGAAGTCGTTTAGTCTATGATGCACAATAAAAGCTCACTAGCAAGAATTAAGCATAACTAGACCAACGAACATTTTATTTACTTTTTAGTGTTGTTTACATTTTAATTATATAGAAGTTCCACTGCGAAGTGAAACAATAATAACTCACCCTCCGTAATAATAATAATAAAAGGGGAACATTGAATAATGAATACATTTTGAAGGGAACGAAAACTTTGGGCTCATTTCTCTCACTCATGACATTTGGTATATATATATATATATATATATAGGGAGTATCATCTAACACTTGCACCGCAAATATTGCAGAAACGGAAAGTGCGACTGATGTGCGGTTTTCACAGAATGGATTGGTAGTCAAGGACTCGTATTGTTAGCCAATAAACAGATTGTGAAAGTACCTAGAAAGCGTCTTTTTTATGCAAACATACAATTTTTCAAATGGAACTGTGGTTGATCCTATCATTCACTGGAACTTTTGACACCAGCTGTGTGCAAAGAATTTTGAGTGACATTTTATCATTTTTAGGCTGTCAGCTTCACCCGCTGTGGGCGGCTGAGGCTGAGGCTACGACAGCGGTGCTGACTGGCTGGTGGTCATGAGACAGTGGGCCGTGCCCCAGGGGATAGCCACTCGGCCAGTTAGCTACGCTATCGCAGCCTGCGCCCCCGAAACTTTGAACGGTTGAAGCTGACAGACTAAAAATGATAAAAAGTCACTCAACATTCTTTGCACACAGCTGGTGTCGAAAATTCCAGTGTATGATAAAAACAACCATTATTCCATTTAAAAAACTCTATGTTTGACAGGGCGGATTTCCGTCAAAGTTACTGTTTATGTGATCATATCTCATGAAGTACGTGTCGTACGGTGATACAATTTCGAAGGTACATTTAGCTGTATGTGTGTATACTGAGTGTAAAATTTCCTGTGGCTACACTTTGTGGTGTACAAATTGTAACTTGTAACGCCACACTGAATGCCGTAGTTATAATCCATGAACAGCGGAAAAGTAGTAAGGGTGGAACTTTTTTCCTTTCATAATTTTGCTATGGTTGTCAGCGAGAGAAAGTTTTGTAAAGGTTTGAAATTATGTTTAATTGCGAATGATGTGCGGTTTTCACAGAATGGATTGGTAGTCAGGGCTCGTATTTTTAGTCAACAAACAGATTGTAATATTACTGAGAAAGTGTATTTTTATGCAAACATACAGTTTTTAAATGGAACAGTGGTTGTTTCTATCATGCACTGGAATTTTAGACTCCAGCTGTGTACAAAGAATTTTGAACGACATTTTTATCACGTTTAGTTTGGCAGCTACAACTGTTCAAAGTTTCTGTGGCGGAGGCTACGGCAGCGTTGCTGACTGGCTGGTGGTCATGAAACAGTGGGCCGTGCCCCAGGGGCTAGCCACTCGATCAGTCAGCTACGCTATCGCAGCATCCACCCCGAACCTTTGAACGGTTGTTGCTGCCAAACTAAACGTGGAAGAAATTCTTTGTACACAGCTGGTGTCAAAAATTCCAGTGCGTGATAGAAACAACCATTGTACCATTAAAAAACTGTATGTATCATAAAAAATACACTTTCTAAGTAATATTACAATCTGTTTGTTGGCTAAAAATACGAGCCCGCGACTACCAATCCATTCTGTGAAAACCGAAAATCAATCGCACTTCACGTTTCCGCAATATATGCGGTGCAAATGTTAGGTGATTCACTATATAGAGCGGTAAAAATTGACACACACATGCTTGGAATGACATGAGATTTTCCACATCTACCGTTATCGGGCCTTTTTTCTTCGAGGAACTGCGTGATTCTCGTTTTGTAACTGCTACCGTGACGGGTGAGAGGTAAGCCTATATGTTATAGAATCGCATCATCACCAGCCTGGCTGATAAACACCTGCTGGAACGTACGATTTTTATCCAGGATGGCGCTCCACCCCATATTGCCAGATGCGTGAAAGGTCTCTTGCGCGCGTCGTTTGGTGATGATCGTGTGCTCAGCCGCCAATTTCGTCATGCTTGGCCTCCCAGACCTCAGGCCGTACGATTATTGGTTTCGCGGTTACCTGAAGTCGCAAGTGTAAAGTGATCGACCGACATCTCTAGGGATGCTGAAAGACAACATCAGACACGAATGCCTCATCGTAACTCCGGACATGCTTTACAGTGCGGTTCATAACATTATTCCTCGACTATAGCTATTGTTGAGGAATGATGGTGAACATATTGAAAATTTCCTGTAAAGTATATTACCTCTGCTTTGTCTTACATTGTTATGGTAATTATTGCTTTTCTGATCAGATGAAGCGCCATCTGTCGGACATTTTTCGAACTTTTTTTCCCTTGTTGTAATAAAACCCCGAAGAAAGGCATCAAGCTTGGATAAAATTTCAGAATCACAGAACAGACGAAAATGCATATAACCTCAAGAACACCAGGAAAAAATTCTCTCTAATTATCAGAAAAACAAAGCGGCTATATCAAAAAGATGTTGTGAGTACCATTGAAGAAAAGTACCACAAAACCAATTCCAGGGATTATTTCAAAGCCTTTGATAAACAATTGCGTAAATTCAACCCTCGCACTGTACTGCTGAGAAATAAAGATGGAAGAATAGCTCATAATAACAAGGAAAATGCAGAAATCATAGCAGAATCATTCAACAAGCTCTTGAACTGTGACGAATCTGAAAAGCTTTTAACAATAGACACAAGCACCCCTGTAACAGCCGAAACAGAAAATATAAGCCCACCTACAGTACAAGAAATAGAAACTGCACTTAAAGAAATGAGAAACTACAAAGCATGTGGTGCAAATCAAGTGTTTGCGGAAATGAGGAATTATGCTGGCACATCAACTCGGACGTCTCTACATACTATTTTACAGAAAATTTGGACAACAGAAAAATTCCCAGAAGAATGGACCACAGCTATCATTACCCCACTTTGTAAGAAAGGAGACAAAAGTGATCCAGATAACTATAGAGGAATCTCGCTCTTAGATTGCAACTACAAGATTTTTTTTCAAGATTTTACCCAACAGGATCGGAGAACAACTGGATAAGGAACTGGGGGAATACCAAGAAGGCTTCAGACCTTGGAGGAGCTCTACTAAGCAAATAATTACTCTAAAATTAATCATGGCTTATTACCGCAAAAGAAACAAGCCTCTCTCAATTACATTTATAGATTTTAAGAAAGCCTATGATTCTATCCATAGACCATCATTGTAAAAAATTTTGAGACATTTCAGACTCCACTTAAAATTAATCTGACTTATAGAACTTACCTTGACAAATACAAATTCAAAAATTAAGTTCAGAGGGGAACTTTCTGGATCATTCATGATAAAAACTGGTCTAAGGCAGGGAGGCGACCTGTCACCCCTTCGTTTAAATTGTGCCCTTGAATGCATAATGACGGAATGGTATAAGGCCAATCCAAAGAATATTAAAGTTGGAACACAAAAAGATAACATAAAATTGAATTGTTTTGGATTTTCTGACGACCTCGCTCTTCTTACAAACAACATTGAAGAAACCAAACAGCAAATATGATCATTACAGGAAATAGCCCAGTGTAAAGGCCTTAAAATATCTTTTGAGAAAACTGAAATAATAGTAACAGAACCCCTACTAGCAAACAAAATTTGAATTGGAGTACACAACATAAAAATGGTTGAATAGTTAAAATACTTGGGAGAAATAATAACCCATAACATGATGGCCGAGTAGAATAAATAAACTTATTAAAATGCGCCATGTTACCAAGAACACATATAATAAAAATGCCTCTCAATAGCCACAACACTGAAACACTACAAAACCGTCACACAGCCACAAATAACATATGCTAGCGAAACTATATTTAAAACAACCAACACTGTAGCAATAGTCAGACTACTGAAAATAGGAAGGAGGATAGTCAGAACTTGCATAAATAAGACATACGAAAAAGACGCGATTTATAGAATAGCTTTAGATGAAACTGTTTATAAATAAGTAGAACCAGTGACAAGTACAATGAAAAACAAACGGATCTCTTTCCTACGACATTTGATGAGAACACCAGAAAAAAGAATCAGCAGGAAGATAATTGAAAAGTTATGGAACAGCAAGAGCAACATAAGATGGATCACAGAAATCATGGAAGACATGATGAAACTACAGATAACGATGGAAGATTTTAAAGACAAGACAGACACACTCAAGATACTTCAGGACATACACGTCACATTACCAATAAAAATCAACAAACAGAGACTGGGAAGGGTTATTTCGGTTGAGGAGAGAAGGGCACGATCTGAAAGAATGAAAAAGTATTAGGCACAAAAATAGAAAAAAATAAAAAAAATAAAAAAGACAGAAGAACATAATTCATAATATTTATGTTTGCCATAAAAGTAATAAATGAAAAAAAGGAATAAATAAATAACCTCTGTATTATTAAATTGTTATGTTTAATTATTTTTGAACTAAATTGTATTAATGCATAACAACAAATTGTAATAACCACTGTATTATTAAATTGTCATATTTAATTATTTTTAACTAAATTGTGTTACGCATGACAATAAATTGTGATACTCTTTGTAATATTGACTAAAGTGGTCCAATGAAGGCCATAAAATAAGTAAATAAAAATAAAGCCCCATGTCATTCCAAGCATGTGTGTCCATTTTTTACCTCTCTATCTACATTATTCCCTCGTCCTTTATTAAGTTTTGAAATTTATAGTGACTTTTTGATCACCCGGTATATATATAGGGTCGCGAAAATATTGTCAGAAAACTATGGGTCCCACATTGGCAGTGGTATAATCTGCACCAATAAACTGTACAATAATTCGCAAGATGTACAGCAAACCTACCTGCTGCTGCAAATTGCCTGTGTATAGACGGTGCGACGCGCCGTTAACGGATCGGAGCCGTCTGGCCCGCTACCCTTTGGCAGCCTCCCGCCTCCCGCCTTGCAGCCTGCAGATAAATGTTGCCGCGCGCTGCCATTATCGGCAGGTGTCCGCCATTGTTGGCGGCGGGCAAACAGGGTCGCCACTCTGTCGATTAGTCGCGCAAACAGATAGGCGCTCATTGTGCGCGCGCGCGCTCTGCTCTGACCAGCCACGCTTTCACCTCTTTTTTTTTTTTATCGCGTTGTCACACCTGCCGTGGCTGCCGCCTCTGCAGCCAGACGTGGTAGTCGTCCTCCCAGGCCACAGCTCCGCTGTTCGTTTGCCAGCCGAAATTAAAGGGGTTACTTTGCCATTCGCCGCTGCTTGTACAACGCTAACAAAAGAAGAGACTTTACTCTCATTTACAGAATGAGAATTTCTTGACGGCTGTTTGGCTGTGGTCTTGGTCAGGGTGCGGAATTTCAGTTCTAAAGTAACAAAATGATAATAATAAAATAAAAAAAATTATGAAATGTTTTAATGTTTGTTAAGCGTACGTGACTTAACTGCGTGGTCATCAGTCCCTAAACTTACAAATTACTCATGAACTAACTTATACTAAAGAGACAAACATCCATGCCCGACGGGGAACGGCCTCGCTCATCGGAGCATAGTGCCTCATATCACTCGGCCCCTCCGCCGCGGCCCACAAGCAAGTCCAACAACTTTGGTCGCCACCACCCCTTTAGCTGCATATCGAACAATTAACCTTCCTTCCCCCTGCCACTCTTCGGACAATATCTTTACACATAATACCGTATCAAACTGTTTAACAAAAATGATTGTTAAGCTTAAGGGACTTAACTTACAAACTACTTATGAACTACCTTATACTAAAGACGACACACACATCATGCCCGGGGGGGGAATCGAACCCCCGACCGTAGCGGCCGTGCAGACTGTGATTGGCGCGCCGCAGATCGCTCGGCCACTGCGGCCGGCTACTGTTTAACTGAAAAATACATAGCAGTACCAAAGAATAGCGGTCAAGCACTTTATTTTTGTGTAGCGTGGTCTTTCTGCGGAGAAGTACCACTTGTCGGTGGCACCTTTGGGACAAACGCAGAGAAAGGAGGTCCATTAATAGTTGTTACGAGCACATACAGTGTATCTGTCTTCAGACAAGTCCAGTACGCTGCTTTTATTATTTAGTATTTGGTACTTGCTCTGCTAAAACGTTTTTCGCGCCATTTCCGGTTGACTTCTCGCGGATTAATCAGCTGACGATAGTCCAATATGGAAACCGCTACAGCTTTCAATACTTTAAGAATCTGCCGCATATAAAGACACACATGACTTTGAGTCTGAACCCATTCAAAGTCAGGCAGCTCTAAGGATTCGCGTATTTGGCAGCTTGGAAGCGTCATAAAAACATATCCGAGTACAATCTGCTAGTCTGGTCGCTTGCTGTCATTTTTTTTTTGGGAACGGCATCGTGTATCGGAGCCACAATGCACTCGGCCGCTCCGCCGCGGCCCACCAACAGCGATAAAAGATTCACACTAATGGCGTATTTATCAGCGTATCGTCGTACATTATAAAGGACGTCAGGGAAGTCGACCACATATCCAGCAACAACAGACTCGAGGGCTACTAGATCTTCTTCGAATGTGACGAGGCTCTTATACACCAGACTTTTTGTGTGACCCCAAAGGAAGAAATCCACGCCGGAAATATCTTGGTAAAAGTTGTCTTGATTGCACAAAAACAATGTTTCTTTTATTCATACATGTTCAAATGTTTGTTAAGCATATGGGACTTACCTGTGGGGTCTTCAGTCCCTAATCTTACAAAGTGTTGTAAAGATAAACAACATAGCATTTAGTCTATCTATCTGAACACCTACTAGTTCCAATAACAGCTGAGACATGGGCAAAGACGTAGTTCGTCCAGTCCTGGGCTGCTGATTGCTCGTCACAATGCGCGGGATGTGTGATAAGAATATCGATGTGGCTCCTGAGTCTGCTTTTCTGGGCAGTCTACATATCAGGAGCGTGAGACGGCGTTTAACATTCCCCGACATATAGGCTGCCTTGTGTGACAGACGAATCTTCAATATCGGCTTGCATTACAGGAAATACTGGTGTGAATAGGCATAGGAGGAGAGGAATACCGATAGAGGCGAGATAGAAAGAGGGGGACGGGGTGAATGGACATGTGGAGAAAGGGACGAATTTCAGCAGAGAGAGAGGTGGAAGAGGATGCAGAAGAGGAGTTGTATTCAGGAAGGAGGTCCAAAAATGTTCAAATGTTCAAATGTTTGTAAAGCTTATGGGACTTAACTACGGGGTCATCAGTCCCTAGAAGGAGGTCCAAGGAGATGTTGGCCGATATTATTACAGTAAGATTTCAAACCTCCAATATAACATTTTCTATCTAATTAAACCTATGATTAATATGTTATTACCGTAGTACAAATGTTTGATTAGCAGAAACGTAATATCATAAATGGACAATGGAACGGATATCACAATTAACTTCTTTCCATGAAATACCTGTGAGTCATTATGCAGACACGCGAATGAGTAAAAAATTGGATGTGTACTTACGCACTGATACAATTTGATACAATAACAAGGTAACAAGTTTCAGTGTCTTCCTATGGGAACGTCGTTCTTTATTGGCTTTTAGCCTGCCTTCGTTCAACTATGTGTGACGTTACCGATGTGTAAATGGAATATGCCAAAGAAGTACTGTTAGCATCAATAGGCTACTTTGAGTATGGAGTTGAAGGCTAGAAACTAGCTGCCACGTTATGTAAAACAAGTCTCACATAATTATGAAGAACTTTCTTTAGTTTTATTTCACCTGATGATAAATATTTCACACAAAATCGCGGAAACAGACATCAGCTTTATTAGATGGCCTTCCACAAAGAAGTTTTTTTTTTTTTTTTTTTTTTTTTTTTTTTTTTTTTTTTTTTTTTTTTTTTTTTTTGCACCTACGAATATATATATGATATCCAAATGTGTGTTTTTGCAGCAATCAGTCGTTACTTGTAAGAAACTGCTTTATTTTTCAGACCTAGATTTCGGCAAGTGACTTGCCATTATCAGTGCTAAAATAACAACATGCAACCGTCTGTATCAATAAATTACATGAAAAATTATAACAATGAAAAATTAGAAAAGAGTTAACAAGTTGTACTTTACATACCATACATGTTTTATATTAGTATGTTATGCATGTGCATTCTATAACCCTTGATGATGGTACTTAATACATATTTTTCCATAGCTATATTCAATACTATTGCCTGTGAGGTGGATTACAACTTGTGAAATGGAGCTGTTTGCAACAATGAACAATATGCAACAATGTAAAGATTTAAAATAACGGGTTGTTTGTTGATGTCTGTTTCTTGTAAACATCGTAAAGTAGTTAATACATGGCCCAAGTATATACAGTAAATCTGTTTATTATATACGGAATTTCTATATATATAATTATGGTAATCATACAGAGATATGTCAATGACTGCTACATATTGGGTCGAATTTTTGCTTATTGTTACACAAACATTTCTCAAACATTTCCCAAAAGGTGGTAATTTTTATAGTAACTTGTTCATTAAGTAGTTTACGTCCACGAATCTCCGGAGGCAAAACCTCTAAAGCTCTTCGTGCAGATTGAGAAATCTTCCCTTCTCATCCCTATGCAGTAACTTCACATTATTTGTGATGCATGGTATCTGGTCTTTTCTCTCAAGTGCAATGTGTTCGACAAACCTAGTTTCCAGCTTCCTTCTTGTATGCCCCACAATACATGCCCCGCAGTCTGGGCAGTCAGTCTTGTAAACACCTGAAGCGTGGATTGGATTAACTTTGTCTACACTGTGCTCGAGAATGTTGCCTAAGTTGTTTGTGGTTGCAAAAGCTATTTTTACATTATACTTTTTGAAAACAGATCCGATTCTAGTGCTCATGTTACCTTAATAGGGTAATTTAACGAACCAAGTGTTCTCTTTCAACACAACAATGTTGTTACAATGGCCACTTTGTTTTCGTATTTGTTGGCGATACTTCTGTATTGGTTGTTCACAAGCATTGCTGATATTGTTAGCCATGGCGATATGTTTTATTATAGCCATTTCCTGGTAATATTAATCTTTTGAAAGGGGAACTTTGAACGAATGACTGATTGCAAAGTGAAAGAAAGACATCATGTGTTGAAATGGATGGTTTGATGTAAAATCTAGAATCCCGTCTATGGTTTATTTATTTATTTATTTATTTATTTTTAATTGCGAAAAAATCCCGAACGGGTGCCTGCCGTTGTCGTTACGGATTGACAGATCTAAGAAACGGATGGAATTGTTTGTTTCAACTTCACATGTGAATTTCGTTTTCGTGTAAGTTATTGATAATTGACACTTAAGTGTTGATGTCGTCCTCTTTGCCTTTTAGTAATGGTAGTGTCATCAAAATAGTGTATAATTTTGTCCTCCCATTTTGGTTTTTCTTCGAATAATATATTTTCCAAGTGATTGAGAATTATATCGGCAAGAAACCCGGATATTGGCTCCCTTTATTTACTGCATCTTTTTATAGGTAAAAGTCTACATTGAACTTAATTGTATTTCAGAATTATCATGGGTAAACTGATCAATTCATCCTGTTGGAGAGTTTATTCTGTTTCAGAAGGTTGCGTTGAATAATCTGCATTGTGTCTTTGATGGGTATGTCTTTATTTATAAAGCAGGGTGTCCGTAAGTTTGTTTGTGTGTACGTGTTACATACAAATCAACAGTTTTGTTCCAATCTTTATGAAATTTTGTACACGTAAGCTTCAATCTAAGAGGACTGTCGCCGTAAGTGTAAGAATCACGCACGATACGTGGTTCAGGAGATATGATGTCATAAACAATGAGGTGAGCGAAAAACTGCTGCACTTAACGACAATGCTGCTCATTTTCTCTTAAACCACTGGACTGATTTCAACCAAATTTGGTACACACATTCCTTGCCGTGAAGTAATAATTGCTGCAGGGTTAAAAATCACACACGACATATGATTCAGAAGATATGATGTCATACACAACAGGAATGGTAGTTGTACCTTCTAAATTGTATCATATTCCGAGACGTAGTTCATGAGATATGAGCACATAAACAGTAACGTTCATGGAAAACCCTACTTTCCCGCACCAAGTTTTAATCTATTACTTCTTTACTACTAATTTTATCCCCAAGAGATTTTTACAGACATACAGCCCTTATACAAATGAACATATACCTGAAAATGACAGGAATAAATAAATACCCGGGCAACGTCGGGCGACAGCTAGTTTGTGTATAAATTTGCAATGTCCAGTCAGCGAAATTTCATCCCATACGTAATTGGTACATTTGTGATTTTTTTTTTTTTTTTTTTTTTTTTTTTTTTTTTTTTTTTTTTTTTTTTTTTTTTTTTGGGAGCTCGAAACTGTTCTGAGTGGAGAACTGGTGACAGAACTAGTAATGGGTTTTGAGGAATTTTAAGCATTGCATAGCTACCACAGGTCTTATCGGATTTCCTTCCTTATGTACCTAAGTGCGGGTGCATGGGGATTCATGACTTTTAATATTTGCACCTCCCTTGGTATATAATCTCATTGCTGCTTTTTAGAAATTCGAGCACTTTCTTCTGTACTTCATGTATTACGTCTTTCTCTACTTTTTCATGCTTATTATCGGCAAGAAATTTTTTTAAAGTTTTGTCTATGTAAATCTGTTTATGGAGGCCTAACAGCGTTCCCCCTTATCTGCTTTGGTTATAATGGCATTCGTTTCAGAAAGCCTTGCTTTGATGTACTCAACTACTCTCTTGTCATCAACAGAGTAACAATAAGCAATAATTTTTTTAACAGCCATAAACAATCAAAATGTTATTTTAAAACTTTACATTGTTGCATATTGTTTATTGTCACATACTGTTCCATTTCACAAGTTATAACCCACTTTACTGGCAATAGTATTGCATCTACCTGTCGAAAAAAAATGGAAAATCTACAAGGATTATACAACACACATGCATAACATACTAATATAAAAAATATATGGTATATAAAGTACATTTTGTTGACTATTTTCTAATATGTCAGTGTTATATTCCATGAACCACAGGCATTGCAGAAGTGGGGTGGCTTGCGTGCCTCAACGACGCAGATAGCCGTACCGTAGGTGCAACCACAGCCAGACAAACCTGTGGTTCCTGAAGAAGGGCAGCAGCCTTTTCAGTAGTTACAGGGGCAACAGTCTGGATGATTGAGCTGGCCTTGTAACATCAGCTAATGTGGCTTTGCCACACAGCTACTGCTAACGGCTGAAATCAAGAGGAAACTACAGCCGTTACCTTTCCCGAGGACATGCAGCTCTACTGTATGGAAATATGATGATGGCATCCTCTCGGGTAAAATATTCCGGAGGTAAAATAGTCCCCCATTCGGATCTCCGGGCGGGGACTACTCAGGAGGATGCTGTCGTCAGGAAAGACAATACTGGCATTCTACGGATCGGAGCGTGGAATCTTAGATCCCTTAATCGGGTAGGAAAACTAGAAAATTTAAAAAGGGAAATGGATAGGTTGAAGTTAGATATAGTGGGGATTTCTGGTCAGGTGAGTACAGGATTATAAATACAAAATCAGTTGGAGGTATCACAGGAGTAGGACTGATAATAAATAAGAAAATAGGAATGCGGGTAAACTACTATGAGCAGCACAGTGATCGCATTATCATTGTCAAGATAGATACGAAGCCAACACCGACAACGGTAGTACAGGTTTATATGCCAACTAGCTCTGCCGATGATGAGGAGATCGAAGAAATATATGAGGAGCTAAAGGAAATTATTCAGACATTTAAAGGAGAGGAAAACTTAATTGTGATGGGAGACTGGAATTCGGTAGTAGGAAAAGGAAGAGAAGGAAAAATAGTAGGTGAATATGGACTGGGCAGGAGGAATGAAAGAGGAAGTCGCCTGGTTGAATTTTGCACGGAACATGATTTAATCGTAACAAACACGTGGTTTAAGAATCACAAAAGAAGGTTGTATACATGGAAGAGACCAGGAGACACAGGAAGGTATCAGATAGATTTTATAATGGTAAAACATAGATTCCGGAACCAGGTTATAGACTGCAAGACATACCCAGGGGCAGATATAGACTCTGACCATAACCTGTTAGTCATGAACTGTAGGCTGAAGCTGAAAAAAACTGCAGTAAGGTAGGAAAATAAGGAGATGGGACATAGATAAAATGAAGGAAAGTGACGTTCTGGAGAATTTCAGAGGGAGATTTAGGAACAATTGACAGAAACAGCGGGAAATAATACAATAGAGGATGAATGGGTAGCATTGAGAGATGAAATATTGAAGGCAGCAGAGGACAAAATAGGTAGAAAGGTAAGACCTACAAAAAATCCTTGGATATCACAGGAAGTACTAAATTTAATTGATGAAAGGAGAAAATATAAAAATGCAGTAAATGAAACAGGCAAAATGGAGTACAGAAGACTATTGTTTTTGTGGTCTTCAGTCCGGAGACTGGTTTGATGCAGCTCTCCACAATTCCCTATCCTGAGCAAGCCTCTTCATCTCCAAATAAGAGCGACAACCTACATCTATCTGAATCTGCTTACTGTATCCATCTCTTGGTCTTCCTCTGCGATTTTCTCCCCATACATTTCCCTCCAACGCTAAATTCCCAATTCCTTGATGCCTAAGAATGTGTCCTACCAATCTATCTCTTCTTTTAGTCAAGGTATGCCAGAAATTTCTTTTCTCCCCAATTCTGTTCAGTACCTCCTCATTAGTTACGCGATCCACCCACCTAATCTTCAGCATTCTTCTGTAGCACCATATTTCAAAAGAGGACTAAAAAATGAGATTGACATGAAGTGAAAAATGGCTAAGCAGGAGTGGCTAGAAGCCAAATGCAAATCTGTAGAAGAATGTATAACAAGGGGAAAAATAAATACCGCCTACAGGAAGATGAGAGAGACACTTGGGAACAAGAAGAGCAGATCTACGAATATCAAGAACTCAGATGGGAAACCAGTTCTCAGCAAAGAAGGGAAAGCTGAAAGGTGGAAAGTGTACATAGAGCAGCTCTACAAAGGAAATGAACTGAGAGACGATGTTGTAGGAAGGGAAGAGGAAGTAGATCAAGATGAAATAGGAGATACTATACTGAGAGATGAATTTGACAGATCCTTGAAAGACCTAGGTCGGAACAAGGCCACAGGAGTAGATGACATACCCTCAGAGCTACTAAAGTCTCTGGGAGAGCCAGCCATGTCAAGACTATTTGAACTAGTGTGTAGGATGTATGAGACAGGCACAATACCCTCAGACTTTAAGAAAAATGTAATAATCCCCAATCCAAAGAAATCAGGCGCAGACAGGTGTGAAAATTACAGAACCATCAGTTTGATAAGTCATGGTTGCAAAATTTTAACACGAATTATCTACAGGAGAATGGAAAAGCTGGTAGAAGCTGACCTCGGGGAAGATCAGTTTGGATTCAGAAGGAACATAGGAACCCGGGAGGCAATATTCACTGTACGTATTATCTTAGAAGATAGATTGAGGAAAGGCAAACCTAGATTTTTAGCTTTTGTAGATTTGAAGAAAGCATTTGACAATGTTGACTGGACTACACAGTTTCAAATTCTGAAGTCAGCAGGGGTAAAATACAGGGAAAGGAGAGTTATTTACAACTTGTACAAAAGCCAGACCGCAGTTATTAGACTAGAAGGGCATGAAAGGGAAGCATCAGTTGGCAAGGGAGTAAGACAGGGTTGTAGCCTTTCTCCGATGTTATTCAATTTGTACATCGAACAGGCGGTGAAGGAAAGCAAGGAAAAATTTGGAATAGGGATTAAAGTACAGGGGGAAGAAATAAAAACATTGCGTTTTTCTGATGACATTGTAATTCTGTCAGAGACAGCAAACAACGTGGAAGGGCAGTTGAATGGAATGGACAGCGTGTTGAAGAGAGCATATAAAATGAACATTAACAAGAGCAAAACAAAAATAATGGAATGCGGTCTTAGAAAATCAGGCGATGCTGAAGGAATTAGATTAGGTAACAAAACAATGAAGGTGGTAGATGAGTTTTGTTACTTGGGTAGTAAAATAACATGCGATGGTCGCAGTACAGAGGATATAAAATGCAGAATGGCAATGGGAAGAAAAGCATATTTGAAAAAGAGAAATTTGCTAATATCGAATATTAATTTAAGGGTAAGGAAGTCTTTTCTGAAGGCATTTGTGTGGAGAGTTGCCTTGTACGGGAGTGAAACATGAACGATAAGCGGTGCGTACAGGAAGAGAATAGAGGCTTTGAAATGTGGTGCTACAGAAGAATGCTGAAGATTAGGTGGGTAGATCGCATAACTAATGAAGAGGTACTGAACAGAATTGGCGAGAAAAGGAATTTTTGGCATACCCTGATCAAAAGAAGGGATCGCTTAGTAGGACGCATTCTTAAACAACCGGGAATCGTAAATTTAGCATTGGAGGGAAGTGTGTGGGGTAAAAAACGCAGAGGGAGACCAAGAGACGCGTATAGTAAGCAGATTCAAGTGGATGTGGGTTTCCGTTCTTATGAGGAGATGAAAAGGCTTGCTCAGGATAGGGTTGGGTGGAGAGCTGCATCAAACCAGTCTCCGGACTGAACATCATAACAACAACAATATTCCATGTAATGTATTTATACAGAAGGTGATTTATTGTTATTGATAATGGCAAGTTACTTGCCGAAATCTAGATCTGCAAAATAAAGCAATTTCTTAGTAATGACGACTGATTGCTGTAAATCGCCCATTTGAACATTAGTTTTATCAGCAGTTGCTACTGGTGATTAATAAGATTGTCCTTCAATTTTTGCGAGCCGCCAGGCATCTTCTACACATCATTTCTAGACTTCGACGTAACTACCATTCACAATCGTCGTATATTGAAGTGAAGGCAACAGCGCGTTTCTCTGGTACGCGAAATGAGAGATAGTCTGCAGGTGAGAGCGATGAAAATCAATGTCGCGGAAGAGCTGGTTTTTCCAACACGCCTACACCTTTCCGACGGTCCATCCGTTTCTTTTAGTGTACCCCTCCATCACCGAAATTACACGTCTCGAAATTCCAGACGAGAAAAATGCCGCGCGATAATGGAATGTACGGATAGCGGAAGAAAATCGCGGTGCTGACAACGAGTTTCTTAGACGTGCGGAGCGCCGCGTCTACAAGAAACAGAAACACACTCGTCACGGAGTGCGCCGAGTCGGCCACGCCCCCTGCGAATCGCAGCAGCGCCGGAAGGCGGGCAGGCAGGCAGGGTCTTACAAATGCGGGCGCCGCCGGGCACAATGCGGGTTATTAGTCGTCACGACGCCGACGCGACGCCGACGCCAGCGCCGCCCGGTGGCCCGCCAGCAGCCGACGCTACTGGCGCCAGTCCGGTGGCGGCGCAATGCCGCTGAAAGCCCCGCGCGCGGCAAAAAGGCCGCCTAATGTCGCGACGACAAATACGGCCGCGTCATAGCGGGGCTAGCGTACCGCCGTCAAAGGAGAGAGAAATGCGACGCTTTTGTGACGAGCCGCGCGGGAAGGGGTGCAGCGTCCGGTCAGTAAATCAACTGCGCGGTGAGCTATGTTCGCGATGAAGACACGAGCGGGCGAGGTCATCCGCCGACGTCTCTGCTGATGGCGTCCTCTGCTTGCAACGCGGCACAGAGTCCGGTTTATTGCGTCCCTTGTTGGGATACTCTCTTTTTATTAAATCAGTGTTTACTTATACCAATATTCAGTTAGTCCGTGTACTCCTTTCTCTAACCAGTGGAAAATGGTGGTACCTGAAGCTGGGTGTTGCTCCCAAGTTTTAATGTGAGTTTACGTTTTTATATGAGGTATTTACAGGGGAGAAAATTCTTTATCTCACATTCTGGCTTCTTGATGTTCGTCACGATATAAACATCCCTAGAATCAGAGTCAGAAAATTCAATTCTTTGCAAACTCAGTTTACAATCCTGTGAAAAGTTACATCAATAACCGTTTTGTAATGAGCTACATTCGTAGTCGAAATTTATTAGTAATTTAAAAGACTGAAAATAATATAGTATAAATTGTAACTTATAAGCACACTTATTCTTATCTCTTTTCTGCTGAAATGCGAGCCCAATGGTGTTGGGGTAAAGCGCTCGACTGGAAATCGAAGGTTCGCGGTTTCGAAACCCGGTCGGACCTCGTATATTTTCAGTCTGCACTTTAACCCATCCACCTCTCAACGATGTGAGGAGTCACCAGAGACGACACGTGGTTCGGATTCCATGTTAATCTGTAGGTCCCCTATCCCCGTATGGATAACTGGAGTAGGCTAGGGACACGCAAGTCGCTGATGTGGCGTCCAATTTATAGACTAGCACCAGGCCAATGAGCCACACGAAATTATTATTATTATGTACTGAAAATTTGCCCTGTTTTTCTTCAACACAAATTGATCAGTCATACACTGATTAAAGTCTGCGATCTACATCACAAAATCTATTTCAGTGGAAAGCATTGCCTAAAGCAATAGTCTAGAGCATAGAGCTGCTTTCAAATTTTAAAGCCCCTTTCTGACTCGACTGATTTCATGGAAATTACGAAAATTATCTTCAATAGTTTACAGCACTTGGTGAATGTCTACTTTTTTTTTTTTTTTTTTTTTTTTTTTTTTTTTTTTTTTTTTTTGTAAACTCTGCTAGGCTAACAGCACCAGATAATTATCTAATATCTTGTAGTAGGTAATGTGTGAATAAAATAACTATTACGACTATTTATATGAAGTACGACAATAAAGTAATGAGACTCATTTTTTTTGCAATATGTGGAAACCCTGCAGGCGTGCATAGGCACAAAATCATTGACCTTGGTCTATAATCTGCTTCTAGTGCAAGTTGCACACCGATGCAACTGCCCAGTCGTGAGTTGTGCTGTGATAAGTTAACACATGTTTGTGTCTCTCGACACTGAAATGGAACCATATAATACTGTGCAACGGTATGCCATTTCTTTTTGCGTTAAATTGGGTGAAAATGCGACAACTTACGGCAAGCTTCAGAAGGCTTTTCAAGAGGAGGTTATGTCAACAGCACAAGTTTTTCTTTGGAATAAAATGTGTAGTGAAGGCAGAACGAATGTCAAATTCAAAAGTGAACTGCATGCTTGTATGCTTCTTTGATTCCAACGGAATTGATCATAAAGAGTGGATGCCTCCCAGACAAACAGTTAACCAATATTACTACAAAGAAATTTTAGAAAGACTTAATGAAAGAGTTCTTCATGTCCGTGCAACATTGCTGATTATTGGATTCTGCATCACAATAAAGCGCCATCCCATACTGCTCTATCAGTACAGCAATCTTTTACCTCAAAACAAATTTCAGTACTAGCACAGCCACCTCATTCACCGGATATCGCTCCGTCCGACTTCTTTCTATTTCCAACAGTCAAAATGGCGGTCAAGGGACACCACTTTCAAACAACACAAGATGTCCAAAAAGCTTTGTCGAAGGTCTTGAGGATATGACAGACGATAGTTCCAAAATGTTACCATCAATGGCAGAAGCGAAAAAAAATGTGTGATCAATCAGAAGGGAACTACTCTGAAAAGACAACACTAAACTTGAATAAAAGGGGAAGGAATATTTCTTTTTTTCTTTCACATCAGTCTCATCATGTTATTGTCGAACTTTGTGTGTCAGAATTAGGTATCAGAATGACATACCCAAGAATAGAGAGTGCTGGGAGAAGCATGAAGAAAAATGTCCTTTGTAGAGCTTGAAAGACCACCGTTAAATGTAAAATTAATTCTAGCTCAAAGGAGCCACTAAAGAGCTTACTTTAAACATATGATTCTGGCCGTAAAAAAACCAGCTATAGGTTTCGCGTAAACTACTGACTACTTCCTCCAACAGAATTTAGGACTGACTCAAACTTTACTTTAGCAGCAGGAATAAAAAGAGACGGTGGTCAACACACATCGTAGATCACGAGAATTACACAAATCATTAATATACGAGCTATCCCGAACGATACCATTTATTGAAGATGACTGTGAGAACATTTATGGCGCAACGGAATTAAAAATGTGATAATATGCATCTGAATTTGTTCTCAGAACTGGTGGAAAACAACATTAAATAAAAGGGAAAGGTATTCATTAATCAATATTCAAGTAGAATGAAATTTCAATGACAATAATTTCTTTATTCAGTTGAAACATGAGCAAATGGGGGAACCAGTTTTGCTAAACAATAAAAATGCATCTAATTGAACTACTAACTTAAAGTAATCTGAACTGAACATCGTCGGGGGAGGGATTTACAATCAACAAGCATTCAGCCACTCACACGCGCGAAGCAAACCGAAACTCACCCAACTCAGCGTGCTGATTCGAAGCAGAAGCAGGCGCCGCTATCGTAGGCGAAGTACAGTGAACCAGTATGTACCACACAACATAAGAAAAATAAACTTCGTAGGTGGATCTGGTCTGTCTTTCTTTACTTGAGATGGTGCACGATAATAGTGAGATTAATCTCCATTTAAATCAAACCGAGAGCATGCATAATTACTGAGACACACGGCACGTGTCTGCTACATTACATATTCGCTCCACTGAAAGCAAACTGCTTAAAGATCGTATTCATTTCAACAAATATCAAGGGAATCATAGATTACAAAGCAAGAATTCACAATAGTAAGGCACTGATATGTGAGCAGCGGCGAGAACTCAAGTGACTAGCTACAAACCCTTGAAGTCGGAGTTCGGAGCCAAGTTGTTCCGAAAACCAGTAAAAATACAAAACTTCAATTTCTGAAAAATAAAGAAAAATAGCTAGGGTATGCAATCCTCAGAAATGCGTAGGATATCATAAAGAAGCTAAAGAAATATAGTTAGACGCGATTCGAAACGTTTTACAGGCATGGACGAAGTCCAGTCTTCAAGAATAAGAAAAGTGGAATAAATTGAATGTCGTAGTAAATCAACTAAGAAATACGGCATGCAGCCCATAGAAATACGTAGTATTTCATAAGCAAGCTAATAAAGGGGGTCGTACAAAGCTAGAAAACAATTTACTGGAGGGAGTCTGATAGCAAAGTACAAGTTTTGAAATGAAACAACAATTTAAAAATAGTCGGAGAGGAGACCGCGAGGTACTAATAGAAATCAGAAAGATAGATGCATAATTTATTGCCTGAAGGGCATTGGAACAGACACAGGGGTAGCTGAAGGCTTTGTTCTAAGAACAACCCACTTGGAGTACGTATCAATCGCGGAAGGAGAAAAATGGAAGAGAATATTTCACATGTACCACACAGAATAAAATATACCCCCACATTAGTTGCATTCCACATAGCTAGAAAGAAATTAAACCGAGTTCGTACACGGCTATCTTGTCTCACAAAGGTTACCGATTCTCAGCCGTTATCAAACCGAATTACTTACATATTCACTGCGCTTACCTATGCAAAATCACCGAAATTAAATTGAAGACACTTCCGTACATGATCCAAGAAACCTAATTTCTGAGGCCTAACTTAGACAAACCAGACAACGAACCACTACAATCTCAAAGGAGGAAAGAAAATCAGAACGCTTTACCAGGTAGAAGCGCAGCTACAGCGTGTCCAAGTCGGTCATCCAGTCCCCACCACCACCGAAAATCTACCGGAATTCGCTAAAAACCCAGGAAAGACGAGGTGGTTGGGAGAGATTAAACTTGCGCATCCTACCGAGGTTCGCTACAGGGCATTGCCAACCACAAGGGTGGAGGAACCTCTTTGGTAACATCAAAAGTAGGGGTTGGTAACGACTACCTATCGATGCGAAAGCAGAGAAACAATAGTAGCGAGCAGCCAGCAGCCGACGACGAAAATTCTCTTACATACGCTATGATTCTCATGCTAGAAGATTCCCATACATGCTCATACAGAATAAAGCAAGTACACATTCTCACAGGGACACTGGCTGCACGGAGAAACCGTTGATCTTGCCACATTCATAGACAAAATGATGAATTATTAGCATAATAAAATCCCAGCAATATTACAGAAACATGAAATCATATGCTATTTCTCATGCCTCCGAACGAAAGGTATTCTCTTTTAGCAAAAAAGCCCTTCTAGTGAACTGAGATAAATAACAAAGTTAAAAACCAAGGGAAGACGGCAGACAGCCGTCTTTCAAGTGGTGCCACCTAAATGAGCGCTGGTAACTGCTTCTGGTCATGGAGTTTGCAGGCAGCCCGCTACCCCTTTCATCATCTACATCTACATCGATACTCTGCAAATCACATTTAAGTGCCTGGCAGAGGGTTCATTAACCACCTTCATAACTTTTCTCTACCGTTCCATTCTCTAATAGCGCGCGGGAAGAAAGAACACCTAAATCGTTCCGTTTTCGATCTGATTTCTCTTATTTTATTGGGATGGTCATGTCTCCCTAAGTAGGTGGGTGCTAGCAAAATATTTTCACATTCAGAACTAAAAGTCGGTGATTGAAACTTCGCAAACAGATCACGCGGTCACTGGTACGCATGTTACGAGGTGTCTCTTCCACAGGTATAATGGACCGAGCTGGGTACGGGGGAGTTGCAGGGGCTGTTCAAACCCCTGAGCTGGTCACGAGGGCGGCAGCGACTTTCGGCTTGTTACGGGGCAATAGGGCGTCACATGACCAAACGTGCTCCATGGTATAGGTACATAATGGTATAGGTTGGGCTTCCTAAGGGTAAAATATATAATAAAAGGGAACATACATAGTTGTCTTCCCACACTTTACCCAACCATTCATCCTCCTGCGTAGTCACTACGTAACCCACTCTCTGATAAGCTCCCCTTGTCAGCTTTGTTTATTTATTTCCTCCCTTGCCTGTATATAAAAGTAAACATGTGTCTGCCCAGGGCAATGGAATTATTATAAAATGAAGACTACATTACTAGCGGCGTGCACCGCTACCATACAATGATTTCTTTTTTCAGGAGGGCATGTGAACAGACATAAACATTGTAAATTATGAAATATATTCTGACTTAAGAGGCATTACAATATAATTCGGGGGTGGGGGGTGGGGGATTGATCCACTTATTACCCCTCCCCCTCCGTTACCTAAGGCCCTGTACATGCCATAATTCATAGAGATTGCTCAAATGATGTTGCAGTTTGAAGTAAAGTACTCTCCTACATGCACAATACGAATCTGACAGTTGTTTTGTGTCCCTCTTTTGAAGGTCAAGTGTACAAAATTTCACCAGATTGGTGACAAATTCTGCTGAAACTAAATTTCCTTCATGTACGGTACAGAATCTTATGTATACAGTGACCTTATTCTGCTTTCGCAAAGCATATGCATAAAATTTCAACAAGATTGGAATAAAAATGTAAAGGTCCGTTTGAAACTAGTATCCGCTATGAACTGGGCGAATTTTATCAAAGTTGGATGAACAGTGTGGCAATGCATAAAATCGGAATCTAATCCAAAGTGGAGATAACCCTATACAATCACCAGTTTCGATTATTCGAATTTTCAGCTGTTCCTTTTGGGTTTCTCTATGTTCTAAACTACCCCTGTATTTAAGTAAAAGAAAGATAACCGGAAAGAGATATATGTTATATCTACTGGGTAAAGACAAGTCTTAGTAAGACTAACGCAGTTGATACATGTCTATTCAGACAAAGACACTAAGAAGCATGTAGTTATCTCAAAACTAAAACACTGCCAGGGTACGGATCTCACATTGATGTACAATACTCAAGCATCTGTCGATTGAGTGTTTTGTAAATTATGTTCTTTGTGACGTACTATTTATCATGAAAATTTTTTCAATGAATCGCAGATTGGAATCTGCTTATAAATGGATAGTTTAATGTCAGCTTTCCATATAAAATCACTCCTTAAGCCTACTGGCAGATGTTTTATGGTAGTAAATATTACCAGTAACTGATCTGCTGTTGCGTAATTATATGATAAATGGTCTTTCTGTCGACATAAACACCGAACATTACACTTCCTTGTGATGAGTCTGAGTTGCCATTCCCTGCACCTTGCGTCAACACACTGCCGATCTTCCGGCATTTCGTTACCCTTCTCCAGTGTTGTGACTTCTCGATACACAATAGGCATATAGCCTGACGGATCTTCCGATGTTATCGGCGGGGTCCTTTTTACACATTTTGATTCCCTTCAGAACCCAGGCAGTTTTCAAAAGAGTTGATTTCCGAAATGCAGAAATGTTATAAAACTCGAACACAGAACTTGTTCATGCCTTAAAGTCAGAGACGCCGTTAGAGATAATGTAAATTGGTAGTATTTTGTACAGTTACCTGATAGAGCTGCCAACTTGTTTTGGGGTTGAATATCATAGGAGAACCGTGGAAACACACTATTAGAACATGTTCCATCAACGAAGCACTTCTCAAGGACACGAAAAGTGAACACATTACACGTTTCTGCGAATGAGTGTCAAAACGGAAACTTAGTATAAGTGCATGCTATAGTGAGACTGCAGAAATGAATGTCAATTATCATAATTAAAATATGCAAAATGTAATAAATATGGTTGGAAGAACGTATGTCACCTTCTTGTATATGAACACGAATGAGTAAAACTATAATTATTCCAAATTTATCCCATGTGAATAAAAAATTAATAACGTCGTTTTTAAAAATTTAAATGTATGCACTTGTATGTGGGGGAGGGTAAATGGAGGGGGTTGGCGGGTGGGTGTGGATGTTGTTGCCTAATTGGCCAGTTTTCAATTTAAATTCCCAATTTCCTTTCTTTCAATATGCTTTCATCTGTTTACTGGATTTCTTTTTTTTATGTCGTTAGACCACTTTCAAGCAGTCATTTTAGCTACCTTGGCTGATAACCCTTCCATTTTCAATATTGTTTCTTTCTAAATCATTTACTCAGCTTATTGTTGAAAATATTATTGACTGATGTAATGATTTGCATTCGATGGTTTACTGAAGGCCTGATTGGCCAGCTTGTAAACTAGTACATTTCCCGGAACTCCCAGTTTTCTTGGGTCCAGACTAAGATCACTAAGCGTAAGGTTGATGTAAGGGCGCGGACAGACTCTAGGACCGTCATTACCAAAAATGGTGAGGGTAGCACTGGTTGATAGCTTGTAAGCTGCTCAGGCAGTCACTACAGATGATCAAGGACTCACCGGAGCAGGAACGGATATGTTTGGGAAAAGGACACAGTAATTCGGATGCTAGGGAGAGTTAAAACGTGTTGGGGTCGTTGGCTTTGGATACTGAATAGAAGCATCCAAGAATCGGCTAGCAGTCTGTTCACAGGACTTGGCCAGCCGTGGTGGCCGTGGGGACTGAGGCGCTCCAAACCGTTCTGCACGGCCACTACGGTCGGGGTTCGAATCCCCCCTCGGGCATGGATATTTGTGGCGTCCTTAGTCTTAGCTAGTTCATAAGTAGTTTGTAAGCTTAGGGACTGATGACCCCGTAGTTAAGTCCCATAGGTTCTACAAACATTTGAACATTTCACAGGACTTGCTCCGAAAGCTCCTGTCACAAGATGACACCCACGTTTGCGTATTGGGTCCAGAATATGCAATGCTGAGGACAACGCTATAATTGAGGTGGTACTGTACCAGCGCATTAAACAGCTGCAAAAGTTGTGGAGCGATCTGCATCTCAGATGCTGTAGCTTTGGCGGGGAAGAGCAATTAGCTGCTGCCAGCTGGAGAAAAAAGGTCCTAATAAGTGATTACTCTCTAGAACATTTGCTAGTTCGTCATGAAGGTAAAGCTAGAGAAGTGTGTGAGCCATATCTTGTCAGCTGGAAAGTTGAAGCGGTGGGTCATAGTTCATTACTGCGTTCTTTTCTCGCCAGCTGCAGTCGTCATTCAACAACAGTAACATTATTTGTGCAAAGATAAATACAAACGTCGTCAGGATAAAACGAGGGCGACAATGAACACTCCACATCTGGTGTTAGGCCAATAATGACCACTAAATATAAAGTCTTCCTAGAAACCATTCACCTGAAAATGTGGCCAACTATGGGACGCACCCACTTGGAAAAAAGCTGACTACGAAGCTGACTACGAAGAAGCAGGCCACTCGTGTAGTGCAGACAGGGTGTGATATCTCCATGTTGTGTCATAAGCCTTCCATGAATCAGATGCTGTACGGATGGAGGAATCCAAGCAGAACAGATGATCAGTGATCGAGCTTCCATGATCAGCCTGACAGGGTGACCACAAGGAACAGAGACCCAAGGATCCAGCTATGCGTTTGAGCAACGTGTTTAAGGCTATTGGGGCGGAAGCTATCCACTTGTAGTGGATTCATACTAGGCTTCAGTTCTGGAACAATGACGTTTCGTGCCATAGTGATAGAAATTCGATCTTGTCCCAGACGCGGTTAAATATGGCGAGGACGTGATGCTGGGCATCCATGGAGAGGTGTTTTAGCATTTCATAGTGAATGCAGTCTGGTCCTGGTGCTGTAATAGAGCTACGAGCGTGGTTAATGAGCAATTGTAACTCACTAAATGGAGCATTATACGATTCTACGTAACGTGCATTAAATGAAATCTGCTTCTGTTCAACCTGCTCTTTAAGGATGTGAAAGGCCCGTTGATAAAACGCAGATACAGTGCTCCAATATGTTTCTCAGGAAAGTGGTCAGCAATTTTGTCTGAGTGGCGAAACCCTTTGTGACTCGGCGTCTGGTATCCATAAACGAATTCTGCGATGGAGATGTATGTGGTCCACTGCTAGAGACGAACCTTTCCCATCACTGTTGCTTCCGTCTTTTAGTAAGTTGCCAGGCTCGGGCACAGGGCAGGTGTTCCGTAGCTTCCGTAACTGGTAATGAAAAGCACGTCTGCTAATTGCGTTAGCTATCTGTGGCAAACAAAAAGGCACTTTTTTCATTACGGGGGGGGGGGGGGGTGAATTCTGAAAACCAAGACTTGGCTGCAGGTAGATAGGTCATGGCTAGAGTTCGGCCCACCAGATTTATGTTACTATGTGTGTAAGATCGAACAGTGGCAGCAGATGTGTAAACGTCCCAGTTGTTCCTGTTAACAGCCCATCTGAAGACGTGTCCAAAGAACTGATGCTGGAGTAGTGACAGAAAGTGGTCAGTACCACAGAAGTCGTCACGCACTCCCCACTTAATAGATGGTAGAAGGACAGGATTGCATACCGAAAGGTCACTGACCAAGTATGTGCCACGCGACATTAGACACGAATTCACGGATAGTGAGGCCGCTCCTGATAGAGGTTCGGGCTCTCCCTTGGGCATGAGTTTGTTTGTTTGTTGGGTTAAGTAGTAGCTAAGTTTCGGGACCGATGACCCTGTCAATTTGGTTCCTTACTCAAACATTTAACTTTGGTCACCGTTGCACCATAAAAAGGTTGGTGGGCTTTGTAGTCAACCAATAGCAAAATACGGAGGGGCGGGAGAGCTGTGAAATCAGTGCAGCCAAAACGTTTGGACTTCTTCACCATGTGGAGGAAGATCAGTATCTTTATTTTGACAGCTACAGAGGAGCCAGACCAAACACCCTGTAATAGTCTGTAGCAGTCTATGATATCCCCAACAGGCACAATTTTGGAAACTATGATTCCTGAAGGGTAAGGCAGAAAGCAGGTAAACGTAAGCTGTCGTTTCTCACTGTGGAAGCTGACTCTTGGTGTACTGGAAAGCCATGAATAGATTGGAAACGCAGTTTAAGTAATTGCCACCAGCAGAGTACCAGCGATACCCCTTCCCGTCGCTTCTTAAGCTTCACTGAGGTATAGGAATGTCCGTTGCATCCTTTGGAATAGTTAATTGCAAACGCTTGCGACGCACTTGTCTTTAGAAAAATATATAAATCTTGAGTAAACCAGAGATGGTACTGATTTGTATTTCCAGCATTGTGTATAACACCATACACTAACAGTGTGAGGTACACCGATTAAAATTAACCATACCAAAGCCACAGTTAACCACTCCGCAACCATAAGCACTTTGAGGGAGTCCTTAACGTTAACAAATGATCTAAAGATGGGCAATTGTAACGAAATCCATATACAGGATGTCCCATTTCAATCAGGCTAATATCTGTGGAATGGCGAATTCCGCAAAAAAAAAAAAAAAAAAAAAAAAAAAAAAAAAAAAAAAAAAAAAAAAAAAAAATAAATAAATAAATAAATAAATAAATAAATAAATAAATAAAAATAAAGATATATATAAAATTAAAATAAAATAAATAAATAAAATATTACAAAAATAAACTCTAGTAATAGTTATAAGTTTTGAATGGAGTTCATGGAAGGGTTATCTCGAAACGATCTTGTACCCTCTTTTAGAGGTGAAATCAAGGCCAAATTAATTTTCTTAAATGGTAAACCCTTTGTTTTAATCCATATTCGTATATTATGTGAAAAAATTCGCGGTTTTTGATTCGTCGCCATGCAGCACCTCATTGTAAGTTTCATAAGTTCCCAGTATCTCGAGAGCGAAGCGAGATCTGTGTTTCAGTACACACAGTTCAGAAACCATACAAGATTTTGATTGGAGCCGCGGTGGAGTGGCAGAGCGCTCTAATGCGCCTTATTGCGGAGCTCGCCGCCGGAAGTTTGATTCCTTCCTAGGCCATAGGTGTATTTGCCTTAGAATAAGGTATTTGAATTAGCTTGCAAGCCTAGGGACTGATAGCGACAGCAGTTAAGTCCCTCAGATTTACAAACATTCTAACAATTGAATTTTCATTGCAAAATTTCAAGTTCAAGAAAATTTCGTCATTGGACGGAGTTCAGAAACCAAACTAGTTTTCCTTTAAAAAAAAATCTGTCTCGCTTCGTTCCCCAGGTACTGGTAACCTGGGAAACTCGCGTCAAACCATCGTTGTTTCGAAAAAAAAAAAAAAAAAACCTGAAAATGCGTGTTTTTTCACGCTGAATTCGAATATGGAATAAAAGACAATGGTTACTATTCGAAAACTATTTACGTGATCTTGCTTTGACGTTTATAACTGGGTTTAGGTCATTTCGAGATGGCCATTCCATGACCGGTCCTCTCCTTCAAACCTTACAACTTTTACTAGAGATATTCACTGAATGTATGACATTAACCGCGAATGAGCAGACTTGGAAATGTGTACCCAGCCCGGATTCGAACCCGCGGTTCCTGCTCCCTAGGCAGTTTCGCT
Source organism: Locusta migratoria (assembly GCA_026315105.1). Classification (NCBI taxonomy): domain Eukaryota; kingdom Metazoa; phylum Arthropoda; class Insecta; order Orthoptera; family Acrididae; genus Locusta; species Locusta migratoria. The sequence continues at coordinate 381,222,459 of CM048750.1, read as the reverse complement.
GACCCTTACACCCATTGGGGACACAACGCTCAGCACACCTGGAATGGATTACTCAGGCGTGCCTTCCGTAAGAAACAAATTCTCAACTTTATTCTGCCTACTATTACTCAAAGTCGTAGTTATGTCAACTGATTCCCGTAAGGGTAAGGGCCTAGGAGATTGAGAAATAGTGGGCAAGGTAAAGTGGAGAACTTGTATCTGACGGAAGGCGTGACAGACTAATCATTGCAGGGGTGGTGATCAGGCTGTGTCACCAGTGGTGTGGAGTTCAACGCAACTGCCTAGAAAGCAGGAGACTTGGGTTCGAATGTCCGATGGGTAAACATTTTCAGCTTCGCCCATTCGCGATTAATGTAATACATTTCGTGAAAATGAATAGATGACTGACTGTCCAGTCACTCGTTGATTATTCCGGGGCAGTAATAGAAGAAAACAAACGGAAAGCTGAAGTTCTAAATTTAACCTTTAAGAAATCTTTCACGCAGGAAGACCGCACAAATGTAACTTCATTCGATCAACGTACTAATTCCGAAATGGAGGACATAGGTATTTCCCGTGTAGAGAAGCAGCTGAAGAGCTAAATACGAAAAAGTCTGCTGGTCCGGATGGAATACCAGTTCGGTTTTACAAAGAGTATTCTGCGGCATTAGCCCCCTACATAGTTAGCATTTATCACGAATATTTAATTAAGCCCAAAGTTCCTAGTGATTGAAAAAAAGCGCAGGTGACTCCCGTTTATAAGGAAAGAGAACTGGCCCACATAATTACAGGCCAATATCGTTGACATCAGTTTCATGTAGAAATTTGGAGCATATTCTCAGTTCGAATATAGTAAATTTCCTTGAAACGGAAAAGCTTCTTTCTATGAATCAGCACGGGTTCAGGAAACATCGTTTATGTGAAACTCACCTTACCCTTTTCTCACATGATATCTAGCGAGCCATGGATGAAGGGCAACCGGCGGATTGTGTTTATCTCGACCTCAAAAAGGTGTTCGACGCGGTGCCACACTGCAGACTGCTAACGAAGATACCAGCTTATGGAATAGGTTCAAAGATTTGTGACTGGCTGGAAGACTTCCTACGTAATAGAACGCAGTACGTTGTTCTCGACGGCGAGTGTTCATCAGAGACAAGTGTATCGTCAGGCATGCCCCAGTGGAGTGTGATAGGGCCGCTATTATTTTCAATCTATATAAATGATCTGATGGACAGAGTAAGTTGTAATTTGCGGCTGTTTGATGATGATGCTATGGTGTATGAGAGGGTGTCGTCTTTAACTGACTGTAATAGCATACAGGATGACTTAGACACAATTTCTAGTTGGTGCGATGAATGGCAGCTAGCTCTCAATGTAGAAAAATGTAAGGTGATGGGCATGAGTAGGAAAAACAATCCCATAATGTTCGAATACAGCATTAGTAGTGAGCTTCTTGATGCTGTCGCGTCGTTCAAATATCTAGGCGAAACATTGCAGAGCGATATGAAATGGAACGAACATGTAAGGACAGTTGTGAGTAAGGCGGACAGCCCACTTCGGTTTAAAGGAAGACATAGAAGCAGTTTAGAGGCGAGCAGCTAGGTTTGTTACTGGTATGTTCGACCAATGCGCGAGTGTCACGGAAGCGCTTCGGCATCTCAATTGGGGATCGTTGGAGGAAAGAGGACGTTCTTTTCGTGAAATTCTGTCGAGAAAATTTAGAGGGCCGGAATTTGATGTTGAGTGTAGTATGATCTTCTTGCCTCTTACATTTCACGTAGTTATCACAAAGACAAGATAAGAGAAATTAGGGCTCGTAGGGAATGGGGTGGAAATCATTAAAAGAAAGACGTTATTCATTGCGGCGTGATCTGTTTGCGGTGTTTCAATCACCGACTTTTACTTCTGAATGTGAAGATATTTTGCTAGCACCCACCTACTTAGTGAGACATGACCATCCCAATAAAATAAGAGAAATCAGATCGAAAACGGAACGATTTGGGCGTTCTTTCTTCCCGCGCGCTATTAGGCAATGGAACGGTAGAGAAAAGTTATGAAAGTGGTTAATGAATCCTCTGCCAGGCACTTCAATGTGATTTGCAGAGTATCTATGTAGATGTAGATGTAGACATGTCAGAAAGAACAAACGCCATATGTACTTAACTTTTACTTGATATTTGTTTATGAGAATTGTGCCGCTCCAGAGATGACGGCCTGCATGGATTAAATTGAGACATTCTGTACAGGACTACTTCCAAGGCTCTCCATGCAGCGGAATAATGTCTTTGACATATTCGAGACGAAAATCCGTCTAAGGGATTGTTTATTTGTTTTAAATTGATATTTATATCAGGTTATCAGGATTGTTCCAGTATGTCCACTGCCGAGGTGCTGCATGGAGAGCCTTGGCAGTAGTGTCAATTATCTTTGGAACACAGAAGCTGAATTAAAGTTTTTGACGTGGAGGGAAATCGTACTTAGACTACTCCAAGGCGCCTTAATTGTGAGTGGTGTGGTGCTCTAGTGGCAGCCGGCCGCCGTGGCTCAGCGCACCCGGTCAGGCGGCTGAACGCCCTCTGTAATAAAAAAGCTGAGACAAGAACACTTCGAACATCATCCGCAACAAACAGAACTACGCAAAAAAAAAGAAAAAAAAAAAAGAAAAACGGTAAGACGCCTGCCTAGTAAGCATGGAGGTCCGGGTTCGATTCCCGGCCGCATCACAAATTTTAATTAAATGCTCCACATTTATCAATAATGTCTTTCACATATTCGAGACGAAAATTCGTCTCAAGGATTGTTTATTTGTATTAAATCAATAAACAAACGATACATCACACGAGCGAAAAATTTTTATATTCCCTTCTTTAAAACTAAGGGTCATTATTCCACTTTCAACGCCAGGCGTCAACTGGAATAATGACACGTTTCAAAACATTAAAAAAATTAAAAAGGGATATAAAAAATTTTTGTACTTGTGATGATGTATCGTTTGTATATTGGTGATGACATTGGGTTAGTTTGACTTGATAATGGGCTCAGGTAAGCCCGAAACTGGACGTCTATAAAAAGAACCAGCTGTGTGCAACTTTGGCTGTGTTTGAAATTATTAACGAAAATAGTAAGTAGCTGTCCCGAAACTATGCAACATGTTGGAATTTCATGAATTTGAATAGTTTTCACTGTAATGTTTTTAATTTGCCGCTGCTCACAATTGTCACTGCAAGCAACGTATTGAATAGTTTTCTATTTACGTGTGGTTTTCTGTCTCCCTCAGAGGGTACCGGCACAACCAGCTCGGGAGTGAGGTTCTGTCGCAGTGTTAGGCGCTAGAGACAGGCGGAAATTCGGTGGTGTCGCCAAACAGTGCGAGAGGGGCACAACAGCAGCAGCAGCGGCGGCGGCGACGGGCAGGGCGGATACAGCGTCGGCTGCGGCGCCTGTTTGAGGAGCGGAGGGCCTCTCCAATTACCGTCTGGCTTGGCCTGGCCGTGACGCCGCGGTGACACAGGCCGCCGCCGAGGGCCCTACAGCCGCCGCTGCCGAAACAATCAGCCGGCCCTTTGTTCTGCCGGGACGATCCGCGCCGCTCCATTGTTCAGGCGGATCACAGCCGGTGCACGCGGGCGGGCCACACTGCACACTGCTCCTCTTACGTACACGTTTGTCGTGTAAGAGAGGAAGAGGTTTGTGTTCAGTGTACTGTGAGCGTCAGCGGGGTACGTTTTACAGTAACCTGACAGAATGGAGCCATCGGGCACTGTTACATTCGACCAGGCAGTCCTACTAATGATAATACGTGTGGTACTTGAGTGGTACATACAGGATGTCCAGAAAAGGGCTCCCTCAATTCAAAATTAAATATCTCGAAAACAAAGATCGATAGAGGAATGCACTAAACGGTATGTTTATTGCGAAAGCTGTAAGAAGTTTACACAACAATTTGAAATAATAGTTACAAAAGATGCTGTACGCTGTACAGCTCATATCAGCATACGTAAGTGAAATAATCGTATGAAAACACTCTTTGCAATCACATCACAATGGTTTCAAAATGTTCACCATTGGCACTACAGAGGTGACGCAAACGAACAATGAAATTCGCCATCACATTTCGTAGTGCCTCAACCGAAATGGATTCACATGCCACAGAAATCGGCGACTCAAGCTCGTCCAGCGTGGCGGAATGCTTCGGGTAGGCCGTCGTTCATTGTGCCCAAAAAAAAAAAAAAAAAAAAAAAAAAAAAAAAAAAGTCACAGGAAGTCAAATCCGGCGAATATGGAGTCCAATCCATGCGTGCACCAGTAAATTTGGGATATTCCAAAGCAATGACTCGATTCCCTAAGTATTCCTCAAGAAAGCGAAACACTTGTTCAGTCTGATCTGGTCGTGCTCCATCTTGGATAACCCTTTCAGTACCTGGTCGATCCTCTAACGCTTGCTGTGTGGCGACGAATTGTACCAAAATTGCAACGTAATGTGCACCAGTGACCGTTTCTCGAATGAAAAAAGGGCCAATAATGCCTCTACTGCATACTGCAGCCCACAGAGTCACTTTAGGACAATACAGGGGTTTCGCTTCACACCAATATGGCTTTTCCCAACCCTAAAATCGCCAGTTCTGCTTATTCACGTATCCATTCAGGCGACAGTGTGCTTCATCTGTAAACCAGATGCACCGAACATCAAATACTTCACTATCAATCATTGTGAGCATCTGATTAGCAAAGGCAACCCTTTGTTGTACAGCTCGTACGGTTATGGCCTGGTGCGTTTGTATTTTGAATGTAATCATGTGTAGGGTCTTTCTCGGTATTTTCTGCGTGATGGAACGCTTCAAACCAGTCTCAGATGCCATTCTACGGACGGATGACATTGGATTTTGCTGAATAATTCCATAAACTGTGGCGATATTTTCAGGCGTAACTGCGGTCTGCTTGCGGCCAACATGCCCCACTAGATGATCAGTTACGCTGCTTGTTCGTTGAAATTTTGCGAAGGGCGTACGAATGGTTTACCTTTTGGAACATTAAATCGTGCTTGAAAACTTCGCCTTGTCACCGTAGTAATCTCTTCTAACCTGTGGTACTCTAGCACCAGAAAAACGCGTTGTTCAATGAAGTACATGGTTTTCATCTCTTCCTTCAATACGCTAACCTCCTTTCATGTTTCAATAGTGGAACTGGTCGCTCTTGTCTTCGGATCACTATTTGTACTAGGCATTACGTATGACGATTACAGCGCTATCTGTTAGCAGCTTTTGTAACTATTACTTCAAACTGCTGTATAAACTTTTTACATCTTTCACAATAAACATACCGTTTACTGCATTCCTCTACCGATCTTTGTTTTCGAGATATTTAATTTTGAAATCAGGGAGTCGTTTTCTGGACACCCTGGACACCATGCAACAGTCATAATCCTAAGTGTTCTAACTTAGCAGTATACAGGGTTGTCAACAATTCCCCTTACAAACTTCTAGGCCTTGTAGAGGGTAGTGAGTACATAACATTTGGAATCCATGTCCGGTAACGTTTCGTTTCCGTTCTGCGACAGTTTCAATTCAGATGTGTAACTCGTCAACGTCTGTTTGGGGACAAAGGAACGTCTCAGAGTTCCCTGTCCTGGTATGCAACAGCGTAGGCACGATGACGTGCACTACGTCAAACGATCGCCGGATGTAACCCCTTATGGACTATTTCTTGTGGGGTCGGATTTCTGAGACACCTGTAGAGGCAGATCTTCTAGCACGAGTTCTGGCCGTTGCCCAAGACACTGAAGAGACACCAGGTGGGATGGAGAGAGTGTACCAGAACATGCTTCGGAGGTACAACGTGTGTAACGACGTTGGTAGCCGCCACATAGAGCCGCTGTTTTAATGGATCAGTGGGTTGCAGCTGCTGCCGTAGATGCTTGGTTCTTGTTGTTGTCGACTAATGTAAACCATAACGTGTAATTTCTAATGAAAATGGGTGATTAATAACGGAACGATTCAATATTCTTTTGAAATTGATTGTAACAGTTGTACTGGCTCGTGTCCAGTTGCATTCCTCAAGTAGGATTGGATGAGATAATCATGTGAATTGAAACCGTCGTGGAACGGAAACAATACGTTTCCGGACGTGGGTTCCTATTCAAGAAGTTTGTAACGAGAATTTCTGATCCCCTGTATACAGATAGGGGGAGGAAGAAAGACAGGTTGGTTGCCTTTCTCCAATCCACACTGCGCAAGCTGCGAAGGAAACGAAGGAGAAATTTGAAAGGGAATTAAAGTACAGGGTGAAGACATAAATACATTGCACTCTGTTGATGACGTTTTAATACTGTGAGAGACATTAAAGTACCTGGAAGATCAATTGCATAGGATGGACAGTATGTTGAAAGGAGCTCCAGAGAGATCAATTATGTCACCAATTTCGTCTATGATTATATTTGTACTACACTAACAACAGCCCACCTCGCCATCTTGCCAAGTAAGCTTGTCTATGGCCACCCAGCAGGCGGCAGTGCAGGCGACATACGAAGCCATGCTTTCTTCACTAAAGTCAACGAGGTCTAAAGCGCGAGGCGGCGAATGTTAAGCCACTACGCGGCAGTCAGTCAATATTAAAAGCAAACTTCCACATTCATACGAACACACGGGTGGAAACATATATAAACATGGGGTATGGGAATAAAATAATTGACACACAAATAGATGATATTAATGACGGAGAAATGAGAGTTATGAATAACTCGAAATGGAACACGACCACACATTCAGTGGACGTACTACAAACTAATGAAGAGGTACTGGACAGAAGTGGGAAAACAATGAAATATTTGGCATACCGTGACAAAAAGAAGCAAACGATTTGTAGGAAACATTCTTAGACATCAATGAATCGTAAATTTAGCATTGGATGGAAGTGTGTGTGTGTGGGGGGGGGGGGGGCGGATTGCAGAGGGAGACAAAGACAGGGATATAGTAAGCAGATTCAGATGGATGTAGGTTGCCGTTAACCTGAGATGAAGACACTTCTCAGGAAAGAGTAGGGTGGAGAGCTGCATCAAACCAGTCACCGGACTGAGGACAAGATGAGATACAATTGCACCCCCTATCCACTGCCCCAATATCTATGCACAAGGCATTACGTGATGTATTCATCTTGCGGAGAGGGGGAATGTCTTCTAGGAAGTGGAGTTCAGAAACAAGAAGTTCTTTCATATCAGTATGAAAGACGTTTGATAGTTTATAATTAACTGGAACAGATGCTGAATTGGAAACGAAGAAAAATCTTTTCATGGCTATGGCCTTTTTGAGTCCCTGACCCCACGTCAATGTTATCTGCGACTACCTGTATAGACCATCGCACACACCACATAATAATAACAAGGAGAGTAGATATACGAAACTTTTTTACAAAATAAGACTTTTCCTCATCTAAGAAGTGCGTAACGTATTATAGACCATTTGATATATTAATAACATATTTACTATAGTCGACATAATAGACTTCGGAGAGTCAGAAACTGTGCCCTTTTATTGAAAACAGCCTGTCAAAAGAAGCAAGTACTTATTTTCAATTATAGGTTTCGATCCATTTGGATTATTTGATAAAAACTCCCAAGAGGAAGTCACAGTCAGGATCGCAATTAATTTAGAAGTCCTTTACTTTACTGAATACTGGTTTGATTTCCCAACTCATCAACTTCAGATCAGTGTATAATACTTACAAAGCACCTACATTTGTAGTCAACCACTTGCACGTAATGCATGAAATATAAATGTTGCTATGCAAACAGTACACTACGTCATACGGTTTAAGCTTTCTCGGCAGGCGTCATCTTCATTTAAAATATCTTGGTTCATAGGCCGTGGTCGATTCGTCAAACTTTCCCCCAACGCTACATTTTAGGCTGCAGAATACATCCTAAGAGGTAATGTGGCGAAATGCGAGCAGTATTTAGAGGAGCGCCGTTTATACAGGCGATGTAGAGGTCACCACAGGCCATCACTTGAGTCGTCACTGAGACTGTCTCTGGATTACCAACATTATTGACAGAGAAAAAATCGATTGTTATTTCTCTGGTGCAACGTTGAATTCCAAGTAAATAGCTTCCTCTTTCCTGTTAATATTATTGCAGTGCTTGTAGACCTTTATTGCGTCTCAATAGGTGAGCGCATAGTAGTGAGAAGTTTCAGGGATGATAGTAATCTCATTAAATTTAATTTCTCGGTTGCTCTCTTGGTAAACTGGTAAACATCTTCCGCTACGGCCGATTCCTGCGTGTGGCCCAGGCGGAAATTCCTCTTACGTTCGCCCAGATGAGTGTAGACACTTCTTGCAGTTACGGTGTGTACTAAAACACAACTGCAGTTAATTTTATACATACCCGGTGTGTCGAAATTCTCATAAATCTGTATTGTTACGTACAATATATTTAATAATAAACATAATGATAATAATAATAACGACAGCAATAATGTTCATTAGGCTAATGATGTGGTCACATATTTCATTTGTTCATTTGTTCATGACTGTATAGTTATTGTGTAGTTAAGTGTATAGTTATTGTGAATCTTCACCTGATTGAGTCTTGATGGATATTTTATAGAGTGACTGAAAAATTTTCGTTCTTCGTAAATGATTTGGTCATGATACTCCGAAGTTTTCCGTCATGGGCCTTACCATTAAGCGATCTGGTCTCACATCCTGTATATTACCGTAACTTATATATTGTGTTTCGTTGTGTATTCATTCATTTGGTTCCTCAATCACCACGGCAATGTTATATAGACGACACCGCCGTTGTTGTAATGATTCGCATCCCGATCCTGTATCATTTCCGAAACGTTGTGTCCCCTGTATCGTGACAATACAAAAGGAGCCGCCCTTCTTTGGACTCTTTCGATGTCCTCAGTCAAACCCATCTGATAAGAATCCCACACTGGGCAGCAATACTCCAAAAAAGGACGGACAAGCGTAGTGTATGCAGTTTCTTTAGTAGTTCTGTTGCATTTTTTAAGGGTTCTGCCAATAAAACGCAGTCTCTGGTTCGCCTTTCCCAAATTTAATAGAAAAGGTACTTTTAAGGGGTCACGTGAACAGCTGACTTGAACAAACACAACTATCAATACGCTAGCAGTGTGTGGCGTGTCATACAAACAAATCGAGCCGTGGGCCCCTGGCAGGTCGGCAGTCCCGCGACGCAACGCCCGCTCTGCAGGGGTCCGCCGCGCCGCCGCTTTTAATCCATTAGAAGCGCCACCGCGACCTGGCTGCAGACTGCACATATATGTCGCCATTAGGAATCGCCGTTAAACATTTATTATGATTGGTCGTCAGCCGAGAAGAAGCCGGTCCCCACAGCTAAAGCGCTTTATGGACCCTAAAGCAGCGCGGCGCGATCGCTGTTGCCAATTTTCCTAAAACTGTTTACGGCCTCCCACTAACCACTCCCTCCGTCTCTCTCTCTCGTCCTCTGGCTCTTCCTCTCTCCCTCTTCCTCTTTCTCACCCCCGTGCCGCAGCCAGCCTGCCCCGTAAGCGCCGCCCCTCTTTCGCTGTGTCGGCGTTTCGCACGCATTCTCTCTCTCTCAGACACACACACACTTCTACAGGCCCTCCATAGTCGCCCTCTGGCGCTCGTAAGGTGACGATGCGCCATAATTTTCGTCCCGGGGGCGACGTCGCGCATCGCTGTGAGGGCGCCGCGCGAGAGAGCTGACGTCACGACTGGAGGCGCGCGCCCCCGCGGCGTAAGAAAACGGTAATTAATGGTTACGCTGCAGTGTCGCTGTAATTACGCCCTCACTCGCGACGCTGGCGCCAGAATTCTTGCACGGCGAGCGCCGAAACTAAGGGTGGGGTCGGGGGGTGACGTCGCTGAAAGCGAAGCAATCTGCAAAGCAGCAGCTCAAGGCAGGAGCGGCGAGGATATTTGCTGCAGACGACTCCATGCTGAAGCGACTAGGAGTAAATGGGGGTGGTGAGTGGAATGAGTAGAGGGAGGTGACTGAATTATGACTTAAACTGTCTACATCAGGAGTAATACTGGCTGATTTCAGAATTGAAACATTATATTGCAGTAGGAATCTATACATACAAGTACTTCATTAAAGGAACTTTAAAACAGTGACAACTTTTGATGATAAAATAACTAAAATTCTGAAGTTAAAATAACTCATATAAAGGTCGTTGTTATACATTAGTTGTATTTTTAATTCAAGTCCTGGAAGCCTGCACAACCGGTTTTTGCTGCAAATGAAAGTTACATTTTCAGATATTTTGAATTTAAAAATAAAAAATAACACTCGCAAAATTTTGACAATTTATTTCTAAGGTAAGCGGTTTCGATCTAAGATTAGATCATCTTCCGTCGCCGCACGCTCACCTCTTGAAGATCTACAGCGAGAGGTCTGAAGATGATGTAATATTAGATCGGTTACCTTAGAAATAAATTGTCAAAATTTTGCGAACTAGACTGTAATTTTATATTTAAATAATTGTAAGTTCTCGGTTCTTTCCAAATAAGGAAACTATGTTTTCCAAACTGATTTTTTGAATTGTTTTTATATATGACTTTTATTTTTAAAAAAAATTCAAACTTGTAAGTATGATGTGATATAGTTATTAAAAAAATTTACATATCGATCTCGTTCCCATGATGGAAGATCATCAGTGCAGTTTTCGAGTCATGATGTTCTATCATGGGAACGAAATCGATATTTATTATTATTATTAATTTTCATTAATTGCAATATTGTGGTTGACTGGCACAATATCCATTATGGAGTCAACTTACAATATGACTTTTATGTTGGCTAACAGGGGCTTAGTTTTCTCCCTAAGCTCATCACAGAGAAAATGGCTTAACCGTCCTGTTCGTGTCTTGTAAATAAATTTATTAAAAGCTGGCCTTGTCTGTAGTTTGGCTCTTTTGTCATTTAGATCAAAGTGATCGGTGGCCAGTTTGATGATGATGTAATAGACTTCACCTCAATGTACGATAGCCACAAGAAATTGCGACTTCCTTTCTCTGGGTGAACGACCTATGTTTCAGTTATTTTAATTATAGAATTTTACTCATTATAACATGAAAAGTTGTAACTGCTTGGCAGTTCTTTTAATCATGTACAAATATTTTAGCTGTGGTTGCCTTTCGTATACAATTCTCTATACTTCTTACAACAAAGAACAGTGATTAGTCCTGTAACATCAACGTAGATGAACTGTGAACTACAGTCACCTTACTGTCCGTCACTGTCACATCCCTTACCATTCACCGCTGCGTTGTGTGATACAAGTTCTGGAAATTTTGCACAATATCTTCCTTTGGGATGGTGTTCAAAACACTCGGTCACGTTTCGCTGGATGTCAGCAATAAGGCAAAACTTATTTCTTTCAAAGCGATGTTTCTGGTGGTGAACCTGTTGTTGTTGCAGTTCTACTGTCTGCTAACTTCCTAAAGAACCATCCTGTTTCGAAAGTGTTGCAGCCGCTGCTTTTTATATACGTCGTGTCTGCGTTGGTGCCGCCAGCACCTTACGTGTAGCCAACCTATCACAGATAGCAAACGAGATCAGTATTCGAACGCAAAGACACGAGGCGAATTTTGAGGTGTGACAATCAGAGTGCGACGTCAAAGAGATATTAAATTATTAAAATTTTTGAAACTAAATTAGAGGCATTGAATTATACAGGGTGCGTCATAAATGTGGAAAAATATTTCATGCAAATTGTTACACACTGAGGAACAATCATTAATTCGTTTTCTGCATGTCCCTATGTCAATAAATGACAATGCAATTGAATGGTAAAATCTGGAAATATGAAGTGGACTTTTGGGTGTTACTGTGCACTGATATTAGCCAAGGGGACAGATTGGCAGCAGGGGAAAAGGGGACAAGTTTCTTTCACTATGCCATCTAGCCACGATATATAATACCGGCCAGTGGAAACGATATGAGATAGATGTGAGTACTGTCATTGCTTACAGTGTCACATGACCGTTGCTTGATGCAGCATGCTTCGCCTTCTCGTGAGTGGCTAGACTACCCACAACACTTGGTTGTTGTGTCCTGTTAGCGATCTGTCCACTTGGCCAATGTTGGCACACAGAAAGACCCATAATCCGCTTCATATTTCCAGATCTTTGCCATTCATTTGCATTGTCATTTACTGATGTAGGATCGTGTGGAAAACGAATTTATGTTTGTAGCTCAGTGTGTGACATTTTGTACGATATATTTTTCCTCATTTATGACTCACCCTGTATATGTATAGTGAAAAGCAGCGGTCCAACATCATTTCCGTGACATCTCTTTAAGGGGTTAGGTAGACAAAATTTGTCAAAACTGATTTTAAAAAATTGCGTCCATATAATGCTGTAGCATGTTACAAATACTGTCATCGATTTTTACATATTAATTCGAACTACAAATGATAAAAAAAACTGTCTTGTTTCAATCACTGTGCAGCGCCAAGCCCAATTTTTGAAGACGACACTCTCCTTGTTTGCGATGTTCTATTACTTACTGCTGTCATAAAAGCATAGGAAGAGTGTATGGAAGGCTGCGGTCCTGTTTAGGTCGAATTATCTTTGCCTTCCGCTAGGTATCTTGGAAAGCTGCTATTGTCTGTGGTGCAGTCTCATTTGGAAGAGATGCCCCAAAACAATATTTAGCTCATCTGCTGTTGTTAAAAGTGCCACTTGTGATGCATGTCTGGTGTTGAACTATGGTAACACTGGAAAAATAAGGAACATTGAGAGATGGCAGCCCAACTCTCATCTTTATTGACTGTGTTTATCGTTTGTGTAGTGATGTAAAGTGACCAGTACATGGATTTTTCTACTGCTGTCGGGAATGCAGTGGAGGGAAGATTTTTGCTGAGGTGAGAAACAGAGCTTAATTTTGTCTCGACGGGGGAGAGTGGAATTCCGGTGGAGAGGGGGCCTTTACAGCACTCTCTATCTGCGACCAACGGCGTGTCGTAGGGGCCGCGCCGTAGGGGTGCCGATAGCAAGGTTCCTCGGTGCCCTGGCCGAGCAGCAGGTTGTAAATGTGTTAGCCTGGTGTCCTAAACAGAGTAGGAGGAGGGGTATTGTCTGTGCTTTTAGAACCACTCCTTCCGATTTTAGAAAAAGGTAGCCGGCCCATCCGCAGAGAGAAGCGTCCAGAATCTTGTCAGCTAAAAACGAAGACGACACTAAAAGTAGCTGATTTTTTTTTTTTTTTTTTTTTTTTTTTTTTTTTTTTTTTTTTTTTTGCGTGACGGTTTGGACCGTTCGTGAAAAATCACGCCAAAACTGTGTGTGAAAGAGGTAGCCGACTCTGATTGGTGGTGTTCAAAGTGCCGGCATTTGGAATCGGCGGTCATTTAGTGAAATTTTACTGGCCGGAGTTTGAGAACTCGATGCTGATTGGTTTTTCGGTAAATGCGGGTTGTCGGGATGTCTTGCGTGACAGACGCGGTATTGGGGACTTCGTGCTTCGCTCCGCTGGAGTACGGACGCACCTGATCGCGCCCTGGACGGACGGACTCGGAGATTTTGCTTATTGAACCGATATTTGGACGGGTGAAGTTGTATGAGTTTCAGCGTACACTCTGAGATTTGTACTTGAGCTGAAAATCCTTGTTTTGGATATGGATAAGATCAGCCAGCCAATTCCAGTGCACGGAGGTACTACTTACGATATACTTAACTTCTGGAGTCACCTAGGCCTTCAGTACTTGTGCGTACTTGTCTACGCTAACTGAAGTGGCCCTGACTTGGCAGAACTGCTTGAGATCGTAGGCACTTTGTACTGCCGAGCACAAAGAGGCTGATAGGAGGGAGTACAGCTTCCGAGTAGCGGAGCGTGTTTCAATTTCGTAGTCGCGGAAGTTTTCAGCTTACAGCCGCCCTGCGCCCACGCCACTGCAGCGCAGCGTCTTCACACGCAAGTCGTCAGTTTGGTAATGTATGACAAAGCGGTCGCCAGCTACAAATAGTCGTTGCATCAGGTTCTGCATAATAGTGAGGTTGTGTAGTTAGGAAAATCAACCCTGTACCGATATTCCGGTTCAATTATTCCGTTACGAATATTGTATCAATTCATGATAGGGGTTTTTGACTTGTCAGTCGGTGTTAAATTCAAGTTTCAAAATGATCAGTGTAACGTCATAATCATATAGATTATTCTTTCATTTTGATGATAATTGTAGACTAGGATGTTCAATCTAGTTTGTGTTTTGCATTGGATTTTCAATGAGATTTTATTTTTGCTTAACGGTAATAATAAACATACTGTTATAAAGGGAAGTATGTTTTTCTAGCATTAATAGTTAGCAGATCTTAGTTAGCTTATCACATTTCTGGTGGGGAGAAGTTATTTATTTACACTTTTATGCCGCTTGCAGGAAGTGGAAGAGAGACTGTCAATTAGTATTGAATCAGGGCCATATTCTATCAGTAAAATAATTTTAATATCATGATTTATTATCACAGTTATTAATTCTGGGTCAGCCGCTCTTGTCTCCCATTCCAATTTAATTCACATCTCGCCTTATATATTTAGCGATCTCTGCCAGTTTCCATCCCCCCTTTTTTTTCTCAAAACGTGACACACCCGTTACACTTTACAACCTTACTGGACTAGGATTTGTTGCTGGTTGCTTCACCGAGAAGCTATTGAAGAAGATACATAATGCACGTTTTGCAAGATCTGAAATGTCTGTAAAGGATATAGCCAAAATGGCACGCCAGAAGCATCAGTTACAAAGCAAACGTCCAAGAAGCGCCAGATGAGCAAATGTATGGTTATGGTCAACATTAAGGTTCTATTTTATGGTGTAAATCTTTATAAAATCCTTTATGTGCATTTCCAGTATCTTCAATTTTTCGGTGTATAGGGAACATTTTTCCTGAACCACTGCAGAATGATAAGTGAAATTTTCTGCAGACTTTGTTCATAGTATAACACAACTCCTGTCGTTAAAATTTTTAAGTGTATTCCTGTCAAAATTATTTTCATTTTTGTGAAATGGAAATTGCTTTGTTTCATACACATAATTTTTAAAAATAAATTGTAAGAGCTCTAAAAGTGATATTAAAAAACTTTTCCACGTGTTTGATTATCTGATTACTAAGAATTACCTACCACAATATGAAAGTTGTAAGTAGTTTTTGAGAAAAGTTCGTTTTGTGGCATCATGTTTTTCGAAAATTTCCAACAATTCCATGATAAAATTTATTGAGAAAAAAAAACTGAAAAAAATCCAGAATGTTGCCCATAACATAATTACCTCAAGTGCCTAATTTGGTTCTATTATATTTCAAATACTGAAAACTGTGTTCAATTATGGAATCACATCCATTTTTTCCAACGTCCCTCCCTCAAGGTCTGAGATTTCTCTCTGTTGAGAATGTCACTACCTGCTTAAATTTTCTTTGCAGGTATTGTAGGTAGCACTCAGTACCAACTGTGTCACTGACTCATCGGTGCGCAATTTAACGAAACTCATAAACTGAGTGTACATCGGGAGATTAAGGCTGAAGAAATTTCTCTTGCACTTGGCAGTAAAGGGACCACTCACTGAAAGGCAGAGGCGTCGAGTCGCAGAGAGGTACACACGAAACAGGCGACAAACATTCGGTATGCGATGCCTTGATGCGTTAACGAGCAGAAGTACACACACACATACACACACACACACCCACACACACACACACACACCACTTCACAGACCACATTCACACATACCATCACAGTCATACTAAAGGGTCACCACTGCGACTTCGAAATACAATTGTTATTAGGTTACCCTGACAAATTTGTGGAAGAAGAAATGGAGGTGGAACCAAGGAATAGATTTTTCCAGACAACTTAAAATCACTGAAATGGAAATTTATTTTAATTTAAGAAAACATACATATCAAGTATGGTGGCTTAAGCGGATAATTATTGTAGAATTGATGGAACGGTTAAAGAAAGCAAATGGTCAATTAAAATAGAGAAACCGAAGAGCAGAAGGACTTAGCAGCACATCTGAACAAATTAGTTTAGAAAGTCTAATGTTATTAAGGTACAGATTGTGATACGGCAAGCAGACCACCTTTAACAAGAATAAAATACAAACAGTCCCTGAACATATACAAACAATTTTTCTTTAGGAGACTATGCACTTAAAATGATGCATAAACAACACAAGGTAAGCCCTTAAACCCAAAAATAACAATTGAATAACAAGAAGTCTCAAAGGCCTTTACATTAACTAAAATACAACAGTTATGAGATCAGATGGTAATTCAACGAGCTGTATAATTGTTCAAGCAAGCTTAGGACAGAATGGCCCCACTTAAAGTCATCACTACTAAACCAGCTCTAACCACATTTTAAATTTAGAATTACATTCTGAACAATACCAAAAACAAAGGGTTGGAAAAGGGCGATAAAATTAAGACTTAAAAGAAAATCACAATCTATCTGATCAAGTGGGCCTGATAAAAATATTCAACAGGCACAAACTCTTCAGGCAGGTAAATATTTAGATATTACTGTAAAAACATAACGGTCAGTAAAGGAGAAGAAACTCCGAAAACCTTGATGGCTTAGCGGCGCATTTGAAAGAATGAAATCAAATTTACAATAATTTTGAAGGTACCAATTACACAAGGAATACCAGATTGTGTAACAGAAATAAAAAGATTTCACTAATTTACCTTACTTGAAAACTATTGCAATCTTACCACAGTATTCAAATGTAAGCAGGTATATTACGATATACCATCTGATCAGGGCTGGTGGTTGGTTATGCCCTGGGAACATAAACAAGATAGCACACTGACGAGGAACAAAAAAGTTCTAGTTCTGGCCAGTCGATCGTTACGGGTAACAAATATTACACAGCGTATGCAAACAGAGCTTTACAACATGAACAAACCCATTCAAAAGGCAATTCTAAAGGGCGGAATTGGCCAAAAGGGAATAGCAATGATACCAAAAAGGAAACCTGTTAATTACAACCGTTCGAATAGAGGTTATTCGCACGGAGGGAATACTGCTGAACCAAAAATACGACCACACCTGGGGACAGCAAAGAGAATGACGCCACCATAAAAAACCACTCGTTAAACAAACATAAATTTCAATAACAAATTATGCAAACTGACAACTTAGATAAATAAGAAAAAGTCTGAACAACAGATACATGGTTTCCAGATAAAGACTCCCTGATTTCAAAATTAAATATCTCGAAAACAAAAATCGATAGAGGAATGCAGTAAAGGGTATGTTCTTTGTGAAAGCTGTAAGAAGTTTGAATTAATAGTTAAAAATGCTGCAGTACGTAAGTGAAATAATAGTATGAAAATACTCTTTGCAAACAATCACATCTCAATGTTTTCAAAATGTTCACCATTGGCACTACAGAGGTGACGCAAACGAAGAATGAAATTCGCCATCACATTTCGTAGTGTCTCAACCGAAATGGATTCATATGCCACAGAGATCACCGATACAAGTTCGTCCAGCGTGGAGGGATGCTTCGCGTAGATGTCTTTCACTGTGCCCCACAAAAAAAGAAAAAAAAAGTCACAGGGAGTCAAATCCGGCGAATATGGAGGCCAATCTAAGCCTGCACTAGTACATTTGGGATATTCCAAAGCAATGACTCGATTCCCGAAGTATTCCTCAAGAAAGCGAAACACTTGTTCGGTCCGATGTGGTAGGGCTCTATCTTACACAAACCATTCAGTACCTGGTCGATCCTGTAACGGTTGCTCTGTGGCGACAAGTTGTTCCAAAATTGCAACGTAAGGTGCACCAGTGACAGTTTCTCGAATGAAAAAAGGGCCAATACTGCCTCTGCTGCATACTACTGACTACACAGTCACTTTACGAGAATAAAGGTGTTTCGCTTCACTGCAATATGGCTTTTCGGAACCCCAAAATCGCCAGTTCTGCTTATTCACGTATCCATTCAGGTGGAAGTATGCTTCATCTGTAAACCAGATGCAGCCAAAATCAAATCCTTCACTATCAATCATTGTGAGCATCTGATTAGCAAAGGCAACCCTTTGTTGTACAGCTCGTACGGGTATGGCCTGGTGCGTTTGAATTTTGAATGGAAACATGTGTAGGCTCTTTCTCAGTATTTTCTCCGTGCTGGAACGCTTCAAACCAGTCTCAGAAGCAATTCTACGGACGGATGACATTGGATTTCGCTGAATAATTCCAGAAACTGTGGCGATATTTTCAGGCCTAACTGCGGTGTGCTTGCGCCCGGCATGCCCCATTATATCATCAGTTACGCTGCCTTTTCGTTGAAATTTTGCTAAGATCGTATGAATGGTTTTCTCATCAGGTTCTTTTGGAACATTAAATCGTGCTTGAAAACTTCGCCTTGTTGCCGTAGGACTTTCTTCTAACCTGTGGTACTCCAGCACCAGAAAAACATGGTTTTAATCTCTTCCTTCGGTACGCTAACCTCCTTTGAAGTTTAAATAGTGGAACTGATCGCTCTGGGCTTCGGATCGCTATTTATACTAGGCAATACGTATGGCAATTAGAGCGCCATCTGCTATCAGATTTTGTAGCTATTATTTCACACTGCTGTATAAACTTCTTACAGCTATCATAATAAACATACCGTTTACTGCATTCCTGTATCGATCTTTGTTTTCGAGATATTTAATTTTGAAATCAGGGAGTTCTTTTCTGTACACCCTGTATATGACCACATCTGGGGCAACATTCAGAACGCGAAAGGGCATGACGCCTCCGTAAAAAGCACTTGTTAAGCGCACATAAGTTTCAAAACGAGAAACACACTGCAACGGGCACCACTAATACGACAACGGCGCTTGAACAGACGGCTGAACTTAACTCTCCAAATTCCGGGACACGTCCAGCCACGTTCCTTACATCAAATCGCCAAAGAGCCAGATAGGCCAAGTGGTACAACGAGTGAAGGCGCAGACTCAGGAAGGAGAAGGAAGTAGAGCCGCTCCGGACTGTCAACACGCCATAACAAGTTTCCAGCTAAGCGCCGGCCCAAACGTACGGGAAAGGGTTGTACCTTGGGACATATTTTACATTTTAATTTTTATAATGTGATTTATTTTTACAAGAAATTTGAAAATTTACCCCATTACACGCATCAATTTTAGGCAATGTTGAATAAACAGCAGTTTACGCTAGCTCCAATATTTACACAATTACTCACCAATATAGACTTTTGTGACACTTGTCCCAATGTACAACGTATGGTTTCACCTTGGGACAGAGGTGGTTTTACCTTGGGACACGGTGATGTATTCCAGTTTCTTAGTTTTATGAATGAAAAAATCGTATTGGAATTAGGTATTAAATGTTTGTTAGTCCAAATACAAAAGTTATTTCACCTTAAAATAAGAGATGGTGGGAATAAAATATGAAATGAATGAAACCCACAACACACCAATGGAGCTGGTATTTCTTTCACTGTATTACTGCGATTAATAATGATGATGTTATAAACATTACAGAATATAAAATAGTACTACGCTTCCTTAAGAATATCACTTTTACATCTTCTTCTGTGCTTTCTCAAACTACTCCTGAATAGTGAACATGAGATCTGCCACTAACGTCAAATTTTACCAAGACGCAACTACCTTAAGAAAAAGAAAGTGTTACTTTTCTAGATGGAAAGAAGGATGAGAAATCCTCTTCTTCAGATGACGAATCAAATATGCTACCTCCAGAGCTATTGCCAATCTCGGGAATTTCTTCATCAAAAGATGTGGAAGATGAAAAGTTCTTTGTACGTTTAGTGGCTTCTTTCTTTGGGAAAGACTTCTTTGTCTTGTTTTATTTTTATTTTTACTCTTCTATTATTTGTTTTTCTGGTGTATCAGTGACAATCATTCACCTTCTAGGTGTCCCAAGGTGCAACCAGAGAAGTGTCCCAAGGTAAAACCAAATTCACAATAACAGAAAACATTATCCTAAACTATGTAGACATCTATATCCTTATAACTTATGGTATCAATAGCTTACTTAAACAATTTCCTACATCACTGTATTTAAGAAACATCAATAATGATGCTTCGCTTTCGTTTATTACTTGTAAGGGTAATGGCTAAATTTTACTTTCAAACACGAAAACTTGTAACACTTCTCCTCAGATCTCAAACATCATACAAATACAACGTGGTCTCCTATTCCTTCTGAAAATAGACCTGACAACTTTATAGTTCTTAAAGTTTCCACTAGAGTACTCTGCCTTTATTAAAAAGTGTCCCAAGGAAAACCGTCCCAAGGCTCAACCCTTTCCCCTACTCTCTGCCCTCCTGACGTCAACTCGCAGAGTCTTGCGCGGTCCCAGATACACGGTAACCGTGACTCGCGCCAGTCGCGAGATGAATGACAATCGAAACCCGGCACGCCGCACCAGTCGCGGTGAATTAAGAAGGAATGTCGAACGTGAGCGACGGGTAACTGGCGCCAGTACAAGTAAATCGAGCCGACATAGATCAACCACTGCTAATATAACTACTTCCGTTATTTTTTAAAGCGATCATCGTTGTCGAATGTGGATGCGTGATCGTCTGAGAGAAGTAAAAGTAGTAAGTAGAAATAGTAGTAGTACCCTAATCGTCGGAGAACAAAGTGTTGGCTGGCTGAGTGAGCAGTTTGATGTGGAGTGGAGGAGGATGGGAGAGAATATGAAATATTCCTCCATTAAAATTTAATTGGTATTGGTAAATAATTGCAATGATTATAATAATTATAATAATACATCGAGAAGACAAAATATATGACAAACATCATGGAAGCTCTTGGATGGATGGCAATAGACAGAGAGAAAATTCAGAAGATGGAAAAATTCAAATACCTAGGAGAATGGATAGACACTGGACCGACAGAAAAGAATGCAATCGAAGCACGAATAAACAAAATTAATTTAGCATATAAACTGATAATGAACATCTATAATAAGAAGAATATTTCTATCAATGCAAAACTGAAACATTATCAGACAGTGATCCGCCCTGAAGCTTCATATGCAGCAGAAACACTCAACCTAATAACAACTGGAGTGATCAAGAGGCTAGAACTGGTAGAACGGAAGATTGTCAGGAGAATATTAGGACCTCGAAGAAGACGATCAGTTTGAAAATGAATCCAACCAGGAACTCTAATCCAAAATAGAAAAAAAAATATCCAATATCATTAAGAAGGTGCGAGTTCTTTGGACACATTTGCAGAATGGACCAGGCGAGGTTAACACAGCAAATTACACAATTCTTGTTGTACAAGGAAAGCAAAATACGGTGAATCCAAGAAGTACAAAGGGATCTGGAAGAAATGAGAATACGGGATCAAGAAATACACAACAAGGTGATTTTTAAATAAAAATTTCAGATATTTGGAGGATTTGAGGACAGAACTAGACCGAGAACGAAATCATCGTGGACAGAAGAGCGAAGAAAGATGCAAAGTATGAGAATGAAAGGATACTGGAAGAGGAGGAAGAACGGAAGAAAGGAAGCTGATATGAATTAATTTAGATGGCCGAAATGAAACAAGAAGAAGAAGAATATTTAAAAATGATAAAAGGTAGCGCCTGAGAAAATAATGTTCCGCGAAAGTAAAGTTTAGAGCGAAAGCAAATGAAGTTTGAAATTGATCTTAAATTTTGATACGGAAACTAGGGTGCTAAAATTACGGCGGGAGATTTTTTTTAAATTAATGGCCGGGTTGCATATCATTGTTATAAAACAAAATTGTGCCTGTTAAAATAATTCTGCAACTTAATGAATGTGTTAAATGGTACGGAAATATTTAATTTTAACAACCTGCCTAAAATCCTGTCTGATTAAATAGAAGACCGGCGCACGACGTATACATTGCACAGAAATTAACTGTCGGAACACACTCGTAAAACACCAATTTATCTGAAGTGCACGGCTAGCTAAAAATGAAAATAGTTAAATTTTGATAAACTGGCGTTTTTTTTAGGGACGTTTGGTGCGTAACAAAAGATTCTAAGATTATCATGTAGTATTCTGCATCGTTCCAACACTTAATTTCGCACACTGCAAGAAAATTGTGGCCAATGGTAATCTGTAAAAATATTCCACACTACTATTAATATATTGTACCATTAGGAATAATGAGGTGGCTGTTTAAATAAAAAAAAGAGGAAATGCAAATTTTCTTTAAATGAAATTAGCGGTTTATATTTTCAAGATTAAAACGTTACCACCTTACAGTGTTCTGTTCACCGACTCAGTGATTGTGGTCTTCACGTCAAATTTACACAGAATCAAAGTTCACGACAGTTACTGTACCTTGAATATCGAATCTTCTTAAAACACAGCATCTACATAACCTGCTTACAGGAATCCCTAGAATTCATTCAGAATACATGCAGCTAGAGAAAGGGTCTCTATTTTATGTGTGAATCAAAATTATGGCAAGAATCAGAGCAAACACCAGTTATCTGAAAAGCTGTTTAATTTCATCACTTTTACCCTACAATGGATTACAACAATATGTACATCGGTGCCCAAACCGACATATTGGGGCTTGGAAAGCTGTTACAAGACTACCTTTCTCGATCTTTGTGTGGCCTCCTTTTATAGTCTGGCCTTCAATACCATACATTGTTACAACTATTAAAGACATGAAAAACAATTAGCTTAGCCATGTTATGAAAAGGTAATAGCAACATTACATTCAAAATTAAGGTAATTATCAATTTACAGCGATTCATAATAATCCTGCTTTCACACATTGGGTTGCAGATCTGAAATAAGCTTAACTATAAAGTACAACAATACATTGTTTGTTTATACTAATATCTTGAAAAATAGTGAAGGGAAAATGTTCCTACCATGTACAGAATAAAGAAATAAAGTATCAGTTGTTTTGCTGTATTCAAGAACACGGGAATATTTCATATAGGCTTAGTTAATCAACAATGCTGCCCATGCTGGAAAGTTTATATTCAAAACATTTATTGTATTTGTGTTTTCATGGCCAGTTCCTACTCAAATATACAATACAAATTCACATTCAAGAAAATTAACAGATTTAAATGATGAAAAACATTTTCAAAACACTATTCAGTTTTGACCAAACTGTTCATGATGGTAGTACTTAATATGGAAATTATCAACCTTAATTCAACTATCATATTGGTCAAATAAACATATACACTGTAATATACAGGGTCTGTAAGTGTACCTAACTCTCCTCGTAACAAAACTTTAGAATCTAAGTCAAACTTTTAGTACAGTTATACTGTCATAAAATACATCTTTACTAGTATGTGAAAAAGTATCTGCATCAGCAGAATAGTTATGATATTACTAACCTTATATTTTAAATAAGTTTCATTGTTCAGTTTGATATGTAATTTTTTTCTTTTACAAGTTTAGCACTGCTTAAAATCTACTTCTACATGGTTAGGGTCATTGTGTAAGTCACACACACACGATATTTAGGAGATATTTATCCCACTAAAGATTATAAAAATTGTCTCTTATAAGTTTTAAAATGACACTGAAATTCATTTCAGGTTATAGTCTCTTTGTTTGTAGAGTTTCAATTGTGTGACATATCTTAAACCAAAAAGTTTTCCTGATTTAAGATACACCGACCTATAGGCGTTGGGGTGAGGTATTTTCAAAATCTTGAATGGTCCAATATATATATCGAATAATTTTTTGATTTCACTTTTGATAAGTTTGTCAACATGAGATCCCCAATGCTGAATTGCGTAGGTTTAATTTTACTGTCATGTTTCATTTTTCTCTTCCCATAGTGTATTTCCATATTCTTTCTAACAATATTCTCCCTTTCCGCAGCACTGATACTCTTGCATGATGAAAACTCTATTAACTCTCTGAGTAAAAAAGCAGGTATTTTTATTATACATAATTTCAAATGGTGAAATGCCAGTAGTGGTGTGTTGTAGACAATTTAGAATCTCTTCAAAACTGTTTACATAGTTGATCCACTTCGTGTCATCTTTGTTACAATAGGTTCGACATAGTCTGCCTATCTCCCACATATAACGCTCTGTTGGTTTGCAGGAAGGTGAGTACACAGAAATAAGTAAAAGTTTGATGTTGTATTGATTTGTGAACTCTTTCCATACATTTGAAGTGAATTGGCTGCCATTATCTAACAATATGGCTTTGGGTGTTCCTATATTGTGAAAGTAATCTTGTGTGATTTTGGTAATAATCCTCTTACTAGTTGCCTTTTTTAAAGGATAGTTTCACAAATTTGGCAAATAGATCCACCATAACAAAACCCCCAGGTGATGTTGGTAGTTGTTCAAACAAGTCAATTCCAACTAAATCCATTGGGTTTTTGGTACAACACTTTGCAATTGTCCAACGCTGGCTTTATTACTAACCTTTACCCTTTGACATTTGTCACAGGTGGTAACAAAATTCCTGACCTTCTTGGCAATATTATGGAAATAAACATGTTCTTTGATTTTCTGAATACATTTAAGTGACCCACAGTGCCCAAAGCTTTTGTGTGTATGTTTGATTAGTGTTGCTGAGGCCAACATACCTTCCAGTTATTGCTATCAGGACTATGTCTATAAAATAGTATCCTTTTGCACACTTGATAACTGTACCTTCTCATGGCCATTCTTACGTATGTACCTCTTAACCAACTTCCAATTCTCATCCTGGTTTTGGTTTCTCCTTAGTTAGTTACATATCCTTTCAATTTCTTTTTCCTCCTTCACCCCCTTCATATACATTATTCTTAAATTTTTTTCTTCTTCTGTTTCTACACTGCCATCACTACTCCCCACTTCTATCGGCCATATCCAACTTATATACATACTTAAGGAAAGGTTCTATAGCGTCATCAGGTACATAGACCAGCCTCCATTGTAACCTTTTAGTTAAACGTCTTTTCAAGGCATAGAGGTTTGTCTAAATGCACTAGTTTTCTTAATTGTTCCTCACAAAATTCTTTCATAGTCTTATTGCCTTCTCTATAACATGGACCATTCAAGAATTCAGATTTGGTCCTAGATTGTTTCGTTTCGGACCAGAATTTTGTCAGAAATTTTCTTTCAAAGTCTTCAAACGTCATATCATAATGCACATTTAGATTAGCCCATGATAGAGCCTCTCCATCCAAGAATTTCTTAATGAATCTAATTTTCAGTGGATCAGACATAAATTGCGTCGTATTATCTTTTCATTGGAAAATAAAGTCCACAGGGTGAACTAGCTGTAACATTATCTACAAACATTGCAAAATTTTCGTCTGCTTTGTTAATCTGTTTTTCTACAACAGAAACTCTAGACTGAACTTCGTCTTGTACCAATTTAGTCACACCCTTAAATGAAATAATATCACTTTCTATAACATCTACTGCTGCCACGACAGTTTCTGTTTTCGTCTTTACCTCATCGAGTTCGGCCTTAAAGTTTTTTATTTCAAGTTTCAGCTCATCAAATTTTGCAGTTACTACCTCAGTATTGTTTTTTATTTCATTTTTTGCCTCCTCCGATTTTTAATAGATCTTGTAACAAGTTAAGTACAACATTGTTACTGCTATCTTCAAAGCCAAGGAATGGAGAGCAAAGGTTATCATCTTCTCCATTTCGTGTCTCTGAATCAACATTTGTAGTATCGTCATGATATTCTAGATTTACATTAGTATCAGATATTCCATCTGACCAAGGCCTCATTTTAGAATTAGCTAAATTCTCGGGCTTTTTATCAGCCATCACAGATACAAACAAATAATATAGTCCTCAAAAACAAACAAACAAACAAAAATCCTGAGAAAAAGTTCTTCACACGAACTAGCCACTTGATTGAGAAAATTTAAAACAGCAGTACCTTTTTCGAAGACTGGCGTTGCGTCATTTTGCAGGCGTCTCCGACTGCAGACAGCTGATGTTTGTATGTACACAGCAGACCAGCAGACGTACGTTGACCCAGATTCTAGAAGTTCAGCGGTGTGTGTATCTCGACGAACAGCATCTTTGACACACTGTTGACTTCTCTCGTGGCCATGTTATTTGTTTGTCTTCCTATCAATGTATGTATCTTCTCTTTATCTAGAAATCATGTTTCTTATATTACACACACTCTGAAATCACAAACTGGCATTTAATAGTTGAGGTTCTAATAAAATAATTTGTTTAATTTGTTATTTAGGTGATGAAGTAGTAAACATTTAGCTCCTTAGCTTGCCTATTACATCTCTAGATGCTGAATATACACTTACGATTATTTCTTACATGCATTTTGTGCACGAAAAGAATTTATGTTTCTGATAAATTAAACAAAGAGCCATGCGCCATTGCGTCCGAAACCTACCAATGCTAGACCAAGAAGAGGAAAATGGAGACTGCTGCTCTTTCTTATATAGTAAAAAATATGATAAGCGTAAATGTTCAGATAATAATGTGCTTGTTAATATTATACTTTCTTTGCATAAGATAGCTCTATTATCGATACATAATAATTTGCATGAATTAAACACAGAATAATCGTATCACATACAAGAGATTAATTATGAAGAATAAATATTGAATAAAGTCCAGGCGGCCCATGAAACGTTATAAATAGCACTGTATTTGCGTATGTTTTGTCAGAAAGAAAGGAGGACTAATGAGTTTGGATTGGCTTGAAACTGTTATTAATAATAATTTATTACTTACCTTACTGATGCTCGAAAACAGGTATGTTTTGTTTTGTGATATGTTTGTCATACTTTTCATACTAAAGTAGTGTTGCATTAATCGGTCAATGCATTTACAAGATATTCATTTACTATTAACATTATGAAGGTGACATTTGGATGAAAGAAAGGCTTATTCAGTTGTAATCGAATTAGGTGTTTCACACTTTAAATATGTATTTTCTCTGTCCCCTTTGCTATGGTTAGCGATGCAACTTATTGACTTGCAAGCTTCCTCTACCCTACTCGTACAGCAGTTATTAGAAGCTACAACTAAAGTCATGATTATTTCCTATCAGTCCCTGCACCATCTAATATCTTACGTCCAACAATAACTAAGAATTGTGAACAGTAAAATGCAGTCTGATTTGTCATGATCACTCATTTATTAAAAAAAAAAAAAAAAAAAAAAAAAAAAAAAAAAAAAAAAAAAAAAAAAAATAATAAAAGAAAGAAACTTCACACGCATATAAAACCAATTTCACAAAAAATTGATCACCAAACTGTGTGTCACAAATTATTAAAATTTACAGCCTAATTGCGTCTGCTCATATAACACCGCCACTGTCCAACTCAACAACTTTACTCGAATGCCGACTCCCAACCACTGGACTACTGGTGCCACACACCAGAAATATTACAAGTCCTAGTCCGCCTCCCTAGTCCACTGGAAAGCGTGGTAGATTGTCACGCAAGGGGCCTGGGCTCGATTCCCTAATGGGTTGGAGATTTTCGCCACTCGGGGACTGGGTGTTGTGTTGGCCTGATCATCATCATTCCATTATCATCGTCACGCGAGTCTTCCATGTGGCGTCAATTAAAGACTTGCGCCACGCAGGTCGAACACGATTCCAGATGAGGTCTAACGGCCAAAAATGTCACACGAAATCATCATCATTCCAAGGCGTAACTCTGCATACCAAAGACATTACCCTCTATACCAGGATATCTTACAAACTTCTGTGCCATTTACACTCGAATTTAGACAGACCATTGCGCAATTTATTTGATGTTAATGTTTGAGCAGAACGGATAAGATCAATTTAATGCAAGAAGTAAGTCATCATTGTACCATGATACACAAACAACGATTACTCGACAGTGACCCTCACACAAAGCTTCCTTAATTTCACAGAATGTTTCTTACTTACGCTCATGTTCTAAAGCCAGTTACCAACCTTTTCATATTCAGCGTATAAACGTTCAAATGTTTTTAAACAATCCAAAGGAACCAATCTACGTTGGTCATCTGTCACTAGTCGTACAAACTACTTAAACTAAGTTAAACTTACCTAAGGACAACTCACACACCCATGCCCGAGGGAGGATTGGAACCTCCGACGCGGGAGGCAGCCCGATCCGTAACATCTACATCTACGTGGGATACTCTGCAAATCACATTTAAGTGCCTGGCAGAGGGTTCATCGAACCACCATTATGCTATTTATCTCCCATTCCATTCTCGAATAGCGCGAGGGAAGAAATAACACCTGAATCTCTCCGTTCTTGCTCTGATTTCTCGTATTTTATTTTGATGATCATTTCTACCTATGTAAGTGGGAGTCAACAATATATTTTCGCATTCGGAGGATAATGTTGGCGATTGGAGTTTCGCAAGTAGCCCACGTCGCAGCAATAAGCAACATTGTTGTAATGATTCCCATCCCAGATTCTGTATCATTTCCGTAACGCTGTCTCCCCTGTATCGTGACAATATGAAACGAGATGCCCTTCTTTGGACTCTTTCGATGTCCTCCGTCAAACCCACCTGATAAGGATCCCACACTGGGCTGCAATACTCCAAAAATGGACGGACAAGCGTAGTAACGTGGCGATCCAGACCGCTAGGCTACTCCCGTGCGGCTACAGTGTATAATACCGATCTTTCTTCCCACAAATTACAATGCCACATTGGATGCTCGATGATGTGTGCAGTGGACGTCAGAACATCGATTTAAGAGAAGCTTGGTGATCAATTTATAACGATACTAACAAATTGAAGTACGTTCCTGACTTTTAATTTCTTCTTCTTGACTAGTTATGACGAGTGAAAGACGGAAGGAACAGAAATCTGGGTGCGCATATAGGAACAAAGAGAGTAGATGAAGGAGGACAAGGAAGAAAGGAGGAAGTAATTTATGAGTTACGAATGGGAAAATTACTAATTTTGCGGTAACTCGTGAAAGTGTTACATTTTTATGATACCGTTGAAAAGAAAACAAATTTCGCGTTATTCTTCAAACGACCTTTCCACGATAAAATTTCGACTCTTAGATTCATAATATTTTTATACAGGAAAATTAGAAATTTTTCGACAGAGCTGTGAAATTGCCGATTTTGCCTGATGTCACTGAAAACCACAAATTGCGCGGCCTTTTTAAGCCATATTTTTGGCGTTATCTTTGCCACGCAACTTTCCCGTCCCTACCAATTATGGATTAATTAATTATATTTTAATTTACACTCAGGGGCGGCATTTTATAATTCGTTTCGCTCGGCCAGACGCATGATTTTAATTACGTTTGTCACAAACATTTGTTTGGCCAAAAAATATTTTTTGAGTCGTGTACTGGAAACACGCAGAGTTACTGACGAAACGAAAACCCCTTTCCAGTCACAATGGTTTCACTGTCATTTCCAGAGTATTAAATTGTGGTTACTATGAGTAGGGTCCACTGTACGGGTAAGACGGCTACAGACAAAATAATTTGTCCTATCTTAAGAAGGAACCCATGAACAAGATACAACGAAACACAGCAATGGAAAAGAAAGACCTGTGTTTATCAGATGTTCAAAGTGACCACCATTGATCTCTTGGCTGATCGAAGAAGGACTGATGGAATTGCTGTCGTCCCATCAGAAACGTTCTGCTGCAGTTCTTGAGGGCCCATGCGATTCATTTGAGGGCTTTGCAATAAACGCACGATGGCAGGTCATGTGACCTCGATGCCCAGCTAGTTCCACCACCAGGCTGACCTATGCTGACAGCGCTTCAGGTGTGATTATGCTTTACAGTTTGAATAACTATGCAGCAACTTGCTACATACAGTTCCAAGTAACTGTAGGTATTTTACTTGTCCGTTGACGCTGCCACAAATGGTTTCAAAATAGGAGCCACCTGTCCGGGCTACCTTCATTTGTCCTATCCTATATACAGGGTGTTCCAGAAAAAGGTCTCGAGTAGTTTGAGATGTGTTACAACTTATACAAACAACAAAACATTAAAAAAGAAAAAGAAATAAGGCGAATAAACATGTCCGGAAACGCATCCTGTGGTAAGTAAGTGCATATAGGTGTTTCACATGACGTCCAGTTATGGCAATTCATCGCTCTGACCTTCGGGACAGTAAATTCAAATGTTCAAATGTTTGTAAATCTATCGGACCAAACATCGTGGTCATCAGTCCGTAGCTTACAAACTACTTAAACCTAGGTAAACTAACCTAAGGACAACACACACACACCCATGCCCCAGGGAGGACTCGAACCTCCACGACGAGCAACCGCGTGCTCCGCAGCGAGACGCTTTAGACCGCTCGGCTACTCCACCGCGGCTGGGACAGTAAATGACGAATTCCTTGTACATCTACATCTACGAACAAACTCCGAAATCAACCCAAACTTGAGTGGCGGAGGATATGTAGTTGCTTTCCTTTTCCATTCTCATATAGGACGAAGGTAAAATGAATGCTTGTATGCAACTGTACGGACAATAATCTTTCTGATCTTATCTTTGGGGCCTTTACGCAAAATCTGAGTCGGCTGCAGTCCGCTTCATAATCTGACCCCCACAATTTCTTCAACAGGATTTCTCGGAAAGAACGTCGCCTTCCCTCCAGCGACTCCCATTTGAGTTCCGAAAGCATTTTAGTAGTACTAGCGCATTGATTGGAACTACCAGTAACAAACCAAGTGGTGCGCCTCTGAACTGCCTCCATGTCTTCCTTTAAACCGATCTGGCGGGGATCCCAAACACTTGAGCAATACCAAAAACTGGGTAACACATGCGCTTCACATGCGTTCTCCGTTATAGACGAATCACATCTTCCCAAATTTCACCCAATAATACGAAGTCATCCATCCGCTTTCGCCACGACGGTCTTGAAATGCTCGTTCCATTTCATATCTCTGAGCAGCGTTAATTTTTTTTTTCATTTAGCGCTAGCTGCCATTCCTCACACCGCCTAGAAATCTTTTCCAAGTCATCCTAGATCCTATGAGGATCACCCAATGACGACACCTTCCCTTACACAACAGCATCGTCTGAAGACAGCCGCAGACTGAAACTCACCCTGTCTTTCAGATAATTTATCTAGGTACAAAATAATAGCGGTTCCCTCACACTACCCTGTGGCACTCTTGACGATACCCTAGTCTCTGATGAACTCTCGCTATGGAGGACAACGTACAGTGTTGTTATTAGAGATTGGTATGGTGTCTGTTCTTTCGAAGATGTCAGAAGACGCCATTTGGTTCAATTTCTTCTCAGCAGATGCGGTCATACGTCCGACCTAGTTCGAATACACAATGGCGAGTACAAGAGGGCATGGACGATGGGAGTGCTACAGCAGTAGTCGAGTGGTTAAGGCGACCGCTGGCTCGAAGCCGGACACCCGGGTTCGATTCCCGGCCCGGCCGACATTTTCACTTATCGTCATTGTATAATTTCAAAGCTCTACCTTCCTAATCCTTCTTTCTTCCTTTCCATAATCAATTATTTGCAAAGTACTGGGTTCTATTAGATACGTAGTTTTCCCGCCACTCACATATTTGCGTACCTATTCCACATGCTCGTTGTGGTAACACTTGCTGGCGCATATGCAGACTCTACAGGTAGAGTCTCCATATCATTCACTGGTGTTGCGTAGACCTTTAAAGTGTCCCCACAACTACAGGTCTAAGTGAGTGATGATCTGAGAGCGAGCAGGCCAGTCTGTGCGGCCATGCGGCCACCCCGACCGTTCCACCGCTCTCGGAATTTCAGCGTCAGATGGCACACAGTGTGTCTAGAAGAGTGCTGGTGCGGAATCATGCAAGAACCGTATCTGTAATCGTTGCTGA
Source organism: Locusta migratoria (assembly GCA_026315105.1). Classification (NCBI taxonomy): domain Eukaryota; kingdom Metazoa; phylum Arthropoda; class Insecta; order Orthoptera; family Acrididae; genus Locusta; species Locusta migratoria. The sequence goes on along the minus strand of CM048750.1, from coordinate 381,190,729 downwards.
CATGTGAAATCGTCTAGGAGGTTAGGCAATAAATTAATGAAATAGTCTAGATAATGCTCCCCATTTAACCTTTGTGGTGGCACGGTGCGTTCCATCCCCTGTGATATTGTTACTATGCGAGTCAGCTGGAAGAAGAATCGTTTCTTAGCACAGTGTAATTTCTCTAAGTAAAAATATTTACATTTATCTTCCAAGTTCAGAGTTTAGCTCATAGGAGCAAATTATATATAAAAAAAATATATGTCACAAATAAATACATCCAATGGGCAGATCTAATGGTACTTGGGGTCGGTAGCGATACGTTCGAAATGCACGAAAATGATCTAAAACGAACTTCATTTATGAAACATTAAAGGAAAACAATCTTCTTTAATAATTTTTACGTATCAAAAGAAATATAGTATTGGATCACATTAATCACTTATAATTAATGGGCATCTATAGCTGTTATTTGCGGTTCCAGTTGATGCTGCTGCCTTGTCGATACCAAAACCATTGGTTAAAGAACACGTGGAAACAAAAGTAAAGAAGGAATAGCAGTCCCCAAGGCATTTATTGCAAACGCAACCACTCAGCTGAAGTAACAGCTGCCACATCTACAGCTACACAGATACTCTGCAAATCACATTTAAGTGCCTCGCAGAGGGTTCATTAACCACTTTCAAAACCTTTCTCTATCGTTCCATTCTCTAATAGCGCGCGGGAAGAAAGAACATCTAAATCGTTCACTATTCGATCTGATTTCTCTTATTTTATTGGGGTGGTCTTGTCTCCCTATATAGGTGGGTGCTAGCAAAATATTTTCACATTCAGAAGTAAATATCGGTGATTACAATTTCGCAGATAGAACTCGCCACAACGAATAACGTCGTTCTTTTAATGTTTTCCACCTCAAATCGTGCAACAATTCCGTGACCCTTTCCCCCCCTGTAACGTGATAAAAAGAGCTGCCTTTCTCTGAACCTTCTCGATATCTTCCGTCAGTCCCACCTGGTGAGGGTCCTACACTGGACAACAGTACTCCAAGGAGAGGACGCACAAGTGTGATGTAGGAAGTCTCTCGTTGGTGGGACTGTTGAATCTTCGAAGCGTTCTGCCAATGAAACGTAACCTTTGGTTCGCCTTCCCCACAATATTTTCTATGTGTTCTCTCCAGTCTAAGTTTTTCGTAACTGGAACTCCTAGAAATTTGGTACAATTTACTACCTTGAGGTTTGGCTGTTTTATCATATAATTGAAGTTCAGCGGATTCCTTTTAGTGCTCATGTGTGTTACTTTACACTTTTCATTATTTAGTGTTAATTGCCAATTTACGCACCATGTAGATATTTTGTCTAAATCACTTTGCAGTTGCTTTTGATCCTCTGTTGACTTCACTAGCCGATAAACGACAGCATCATCCGCGAACCGTCTAAGGGCGCTATTCAGATAGCCTCCTAAATCGTTTATAAAAACAAGGAAGAGTAGGGGTTCTATAACGCTTCCCTTGGGAACGCCAGACTTTTTTTTTTTTTACTCGATGACTTACCGTCAATTACTACTAACTGTGTGCTTTCTGATTGGAAATCGTGAATCCAATCGCACAATTGGGGCGATATTCCATAAGCACGCAATTTCACTAGAAGCCGCTTGCGAGGTACAGTGTCAAAAGCCTTCCGGAATGCCAGAAGTATGGAATCGATTTCAGATCACTTGTCGATGGCATTTATCACTTCACTTGAATAAATGGCAAGATGTGTTTCGCAAGAGCGATACTTTCTGAATCCCTTTTGACTGTTGGTTAGTTAATAAGTAGTTCTCTTCGACGTATTTCATAATGTTTGAACAAATCTAAAATTCTACTGCAAATCGACGTCAATGAGATTGGCCTGTAATTTTGGGCATCACTCCTATTGCATTTCTTGAATATTCGAGTGACCTGGGCAACTTTCCACTCTTTGGGTACGGATCTTTCGCTGAGTGGTCGGTTGTATATGATAGTTAAGTATGTAGCTATTGCATCAGCATACTTTAAGAGGAATCTAGTTGGTGTACAAACTGACCCGGAAGATTTGTTTTTGTTTAGTGACTTAAGTTGTTTTACTACTCCAGGAACATCTACTTCTAAGTTTCGCATGCTGGCAGCTGTTCTTGTATTGCAAACTGGGGTGTTCACTTCGTCTTCTTTGGTGAACGAATTTCGGAAAGCTGTGTTTAGTAATTCTGCATTAGCAGTACTGTCATCGTAGTATTACCATTGCTATCGCTTAGTGAAGGTATTGTTTGTGTTTTGCCGCTAGTGTACTTCACATATGACCAGAATTTCTTTGGATTTTCTGCAAGATTACGAGACAGAATTTCATTGTGGTAACTACTATAAGATTCTCGCATTGAACTCCGCGCTAGGTTGCGAGTTTCAGTAAAAGATTGCCAGTCTTGCAGATTCTGTGTTTTTTTTTTTAAATTTTGCATGCGTTTTTCTTTGTTTCTGCAAAAGTGATCTGACCTGTTTTGTGTACCACGGGGGTCAGCCCCCTCTTTTATTAATTTATTTGGTATAAATCTCTCGATTGCTACTGATATTATGTCTTAGAAAGTAAGCCACAACTGATCTACACACGCATTTTTAGTTTTGAAAGACTGGAGACTGTCACTCAGGAAAGCGTGAAGCGAATTTTTATCTGCTTTATTGAATAGATATATTTTTCGTTTATTTTTGGTGCATTTGGGAATTTCGACATTCAGTCTCGCTACTACAACTCGATGTTCGCTAATCCCTGTATCTGTTTAGATGCTCTTTACTAGCTCAGGATTATTTCTTGCTAGGAGATCAAGGGTATTTTCGCAACCACCTACTATTCTAGTGGGTTCATGAACTAACTGTTCGAAGTAGTTTCCAGAAAAAGCATTCAGAACTAGTTCGGGCAATGTTTTATATTTGCCGCCGGTTTTGAATACGTAATTATGCCAACATATCGAGGGTAAATTAAAGTTCCCCCGGTATGCACACATAGTGCACATTGGACTTCTTCCCCTCCCTAGCAGGGGAATCTCTAAAGGGCCCCATCATCGGCCTAACGCTGTAGCTCCCAACAACAAACCCACCCTCTATGAGTGCCCGGTATCTTGCAACTAGAGGGGTGACCACAAGACAAGCGACACCATCTGCATCAGGAACATCCTTTGCGCCTCGAATATGGGGAGGCCTCCACTTCGGTCCCCCGGAAAGTCTTACGCCGCCTGACACGTGCTGAGGAGACCTCCCAATCCAGCTAATAAATCAAATTATCTACACTGGTCTCTCACCTAAACGAGATCTAATACATAAAGCATAGTGTCCGTATGTTTGTACGTGTTGCATACAAATCTACAGTTTTGATCCAATCTTTTTTCAAATTTTGTACATGTAAGCTTCAATCTATGAGGACGGTCGCCGTAAGTGTAAGAATCACCTACGATATACAGTTCACGAGATATGACGTCATAAACAATGAGATGCGCGAAAAACTGCTGCATTTTGCGACAATGCTGCTCATTTTTTCCTAAACCATTGGACCGATTTCAGCCGAATTAAGTACACACATTCCTTACCGTGAGGTAACAATTGCTGTATGGTTATGAATCCCATACGGCTCATGGTTCAAAAGATATTACTTCATAACCAATAGAAATCGCAATAAATGCCATATAATGCGGCGAGACTTTCGAAATACACTGTATATATATATATATATATATATATATATATATATATATATATATATATATATTAGCATTCACGTCGAGGTAATGAATATAAGGAATATAGAATTATTCGTAAATCAGTCTGTTCTGTAGCTCTGACGTGCTGATGTGGACGTCATGCACAATTGTGTAATCGTTTTAAGTATTGCAATACGGCAGGCACACATCCCGTGATACCCAATTTACAGAGGAGAGATTAAAGTTTGCTTCCCTACTCAGAGCTTTGTCAAGTTTGTTTACTTTGTCCTTTGTGTAGATCGGTTCCTTGTGGAAGTTATATAGCGATAATTATACGAGGAGCGTCCAGAAAGTAAGTTCCGTTTCAATTTATCTCCGCTGCAGTGCTGCGACTGCAGTTCTGCACATGCGCTGTGGACGATGTGTATGAAGGAGAAGAACGTGCGCCATTTGGCCAGTTACGTACGCTTTGTTGGCCTTGTCTGAAATGTCGGCGTTGATTGAAAATCCCGCCGCCTGTGAAATCAGGTCGGTGATTCGGTTTCTGAATACGAGGAAAGAGAAACCAAATGAAATTTATCGGCAAATTTGCGATGTTTACGGACCAAATGTGATGAGTGATTCGATGGTGAGAAGATGGGTCCGACAGTTCAATGGCGGGCGTAGTGATGTGCACGATGAAGAACGAAGTGGGCGTCCACCTTTGGTTACAGAAGAACTGGTTCACGCGATTGATGACAAGATCTAGGAAAACCGTAGGTTTACAATTAGTGCTCTCGCTATGGACTTCCGCCAAATTTCACGAAAACTGATGCATGAAGACACAGGTGACAGATTTCTATGAAGAAGGTATACAAAACCTGGTGCCACGCTATGACAAATGCCTGCAAAATTTCGGCAGTTATGTGGAAAAGTAGTCTAATATTTGTAAAATTTTGTGCAAAAATATTTCTTCTGTATCTGTGTTCAATTTCATTTTATTACCCAACGGAACTTACTTTCTGGACGAGCCTCAGTTTTAGCCCACCTTAGGTTACGGTAGTAACATTAAAGCCGGCCTTTGCAATCGCCTTTTGACAAATCTAAACGAAAATGGCGGCGTAAATGTTCTTCTAATCCGAAAACTGAACAAACGAATTTGGATAGGAGAAGTTTCTCTACAAGTTTACTCGAGCATGTTTTTTTTCCATATCTCGCGGTGATTCAGAGACATTTGGAAAAATCACGGCGATTTAACACAATCATTTGATTTTACGTAAGCCGGTATAGGACGAGACAAACTTGAAAAAGCGGACAATATAGCCCAGCAAAATATGGTAATATTTATCGTAATATTTGGATATTAAAATAAACGTTTAAAGAGGTAAAACGTAAAGGGAAAGCGTATGTTTGTCAAAGTTAAACTCTGAAACACCAAATAATTTTTGCTACGTATTAAAATGCGGGCAGAGGGAATATTACCTGTTCAGTGGTCAGATATTATCACAATAAAAGAGACTGTAATGGTATCGTCCATAAATATTTTAAGACCAGAAATGGTATCCGATCTGATTTCTTCGCACGACGGAGAGGGGTTGTTTTTATTTTGTTTTGTTTTGTTCATTATGTTCTTTGAAAAGTTATAAGTAAAAAAGAAAAATAAATTTAAAAAAAATAAAAATAAAAAGGGAGTTAAAAAGGAAAGTCGCAAAATTCGAACCAAGTTCCTTTTTCAATGTGTTTCTAAATGAACGTTCTTATGAACTAAAAATTTGGGAAAGTTACCTGGAAAAATTGAAAAGTCGCTAAAAACTGAAAGAGCTTTTTTCAATCGGAAAAATATCATTCGTCTGACTGTGATAAAATTTTGTATATTAACGTTCAAAGCAAGAGTAACATTCTTATGAAATAAAAATTTGAAAAGTTTTTCGGAAAATTGGAAAATTCAGGAAAAATAAAAAGTTTATATATATATATATATATATATATATATATATATATATATATATATATATATATATATATATATATATATAGGAAATATCAATACCATTCATCTGATTGCGATAAAATTTGGTCATTCGACGTTCAAAGTGAGAGAAAGGTTTGACTGAAGTAAAAGTTTGTAATAGTTGGCCAGAAAATAGCAAATTGTGGAAAACTGAAAGAGCTCTTTTCTTTGGGATAACAATAACATTCGTACGATTGCGATAAAAAATTGCACATTTGACATCCATTGATACTTAATATGACGATGCCTTTATAAAGTTACTGGATCTAAAATACATTTGATGTAAATTAATATGGTTTATATTGAGTGGTAAGTGATACGAAGTTCACCAGGTCTTCTAGTATCAAATAAAATAATTTTGCAGGTTACGTCCTGCATTGGCGTTATTTATAACGTAACGTTGGCTAAATGGTGATGAGTTAGATAGAGATAAACAGTCCGGCAAAGAATACAATGAAGGCAGGTAAATTTATCTGAAAGTAACAGAAAACAGAAATGGAAATATGATGAATTAAAATTTTCAGACTATGATTGGAAAGCAATCAGGCGAAATATTAGCTGCCTAAATCTAACCTCAAATGTGAAGGCTACCAGGTATAATAACGCTGTTAACAGAAAATTACCAACTAGTTACATACTTTTTGGTATCCATCTGGCATACTCACCAAAGCGCCCAGCTTGTAATATAATGGAAGCGAAGAACACACATTCATCTGCAAGAAAGTAATGAACATCTGGAAGTTGTTAGGCAGTAATTAGTGAGTATAAATATATTACACCAGCAGATTTTCTAAACACAGACGATGTTCCATACCCAATAACAAAGTGGATTGCTGTGAAATGGATAAAAGGACATACAGCATAGCAGATTCTAACAAACGGAAATAGAAGCAAAGAAGATTTTTGGCTTTACGTAACTAGACGCATCATCATAAAATAATGAAAACCAAAAAATATAAAGACAAGTACAGGAAATCTCTTAAGAAGACGTGATCATAAAAAAGTAAATTATTAAGAAGAATGTTAATGAAAAAAGAAATCATGAGAAGTTAGCAAGTTCTGTCAAAATTGTTTATAAAATATAAGTTGACGGATGAAAAGTACTATACCCCCAACTATCCAAACAGCAAAATACAGCGTGTACAAGTCTAAATGTTAAAATGTACACCACAAGCAAAAAGCCTAATATGTGTTAAGTAAATATGGTGTGCATATGTAATTAATGTTATTGATAAATAAGGAAGTTAAAAAGAAAGAATGCTGAAAAATCTAGTAAGCAAGAGACATGGGATCCCTTCTTGTAATTATTATTTTTGAAATGTTACAAGGTCCTCTATCTACGAATAATAAATTTATTTTATATTAGTGTAAATAATTTTGTACCAACAGAAGATTACAGTTTATAATTGACCGACGATCTTCCATATATTTTTTTATAAAATTATAATTTATTTGATGTCACTAGATTAGCATTTTGTTAAAACTTGAACCCCACTGTTCCGAGGCATGAGGAATAGCATTTTTATTTCAAACTTTAAAATATTACTTTATGAAATGTTAGTTAATATTGCTAGGATTTTGTTACCTTATTGACTTATTATTGTCCCTGTGAGAATGTGAACTTCTTTTACTTTTAAGTGGATGTGTGATAATCTAATGGCTGTCTGAATGTGGGTAGTGGTAGCTCGCTGTGGATGGTAGTCTCTGGCTCAATGTCGATAGTTAGTCGTTAGCAACCCCTGCTGCTGATGCGACCAAAGAGGTTTCTACGCCCTATGGTTACAATCTAGTCTACAAGCCCTCTTCAGAACGAGTCTCACATCCCCACCACCACTGTGTCTTGGGTTTCCCAGTTTCCGGTGACTGTTTCGTGCCTCATGGCCGCTAGGTCCTCACTTTGTGCTCGGACTGCGGTGAGGTAAGGTTGGTTCTGCTCTTGTGTCTGCGGAGATGATAGCGATTAATTTAGTCTCTTGAACTTAAATACATTTTTTCCGATCGTGCGCGGAAATGTGTCCTAGTTTTTCAATCCAGTGATTTCCAACAGATAAATTGAGTATATGTGTTACTAGTTGCAGTTTGATAACGGCCTGGTATATTCAAACCTTTTGTGAACTCTGCGTAAATTCTTTTTAGCTTTGTGGGGCCTGATTTCTAACAGACAATATGTTCATTTTTGTACAGTGCATGTGAAATCTTTCTTACCGTTTCCTTCCGTGAGTGATATGTGTTCCACGTGGTTGGTTCTTAGAACAAAGCTTTCGGTTTCCACTATTGTTTGTTCCATGCCCATCAGACAAATAACTATGTGTGTATCCTTCTGATTTCCACTAACATTTCGCGATCTTCTCTCCCCACCTATTTTCTTAATTTTGCTGTATGCTGTATGCACTCAGTCTTTGTCAGTAATTCTCTCCGAACCTTCTACAACCTCCTTCAATACCTTGCTTATGAAATTCTATGTATTTCTAAGGGTTGCATGCCGTAGTTAATTTTCTTTTTTTCGGAAATTGAATTTATAAATTCTTATGGTTTTCGGAACCACGTGGGTCCGAACTCCGACTTCAGGGGCTTGCAGCTGCATTTGAATTCACCCCACTTCTCATAAAACCAGTGCCTAGATAGTTTACCCTCAGATTGCAACTTTAGAGTACGCCGCGATTTTGTGTAATGAATCCGATTTTGAACCCATTCATCTTCAGTGGAGTACGATCATGTAAAGCAGTCGTGTGTCGCCGTTAGCGTGTTTGCTCGCGGTCTAATCTAGATGCAACATAACTTTGCTATACTCACGCACCATCTCACATCACGCACGACAGACCATAACCATCTTCGCAGTTTTATTATATATTGTGTTGTGTGGTACCTCCGGGTTTGCTGAATTTCTCCTACGATAGCGGAGCCTACTTCTTCCTCGTTTCAGCACGCAGATCTTGGTGACTTTCGCTGTTTCACTGCGTGTGTGTGAGCGAGTGAGTGTTGTTTGTAAATCCTCCACTCCCCCCCCCCCCAGTAGCGTTGTGTGTAATTTATGCTAAATTCAATGCTGTGCATCTTCAGTATTAGATTATGTAAAAGACATGCATTTTATTGTTTTAACGATTGGTTCCCCATTCATTAGTTCAGTATAATTTTGACTTGCCTATAAATTGTAGTTTTAGAGCACCTTCTCCCTTTTTATTTAGTATTGTTTTTCACCAATGCTGAGAACAAGCCCAGATGCAATTTTTTATGTTTAAGTTCCGATGCGCCATAAATGTTTTTCTTAGCCACCTTTACGAAATTACTTCAATTGTGGTGGCATGTTTATTAATGCCTGTGTGTAATTTCGTGTGAGCTGCTACGTATATTGGCCACTGTATCGTTAACTTCTTGTTATTAGAGTAATTTGAAGCAAGTCAGTTCTCAATTTGGGTCAGGAAACAAGGTTTCACAATAGGGAGTAGCCGGTAGTTCACATGGAACTTTTGCTAATTTTACTGCTAAAATTAAGCCTTTTTTATAACAGTAAACTCTTATTAGGTACCTCCTACCAGAATTAAGCTTTTATTGCGTACAATTGCCTATTTTTATATTTCACACCGAGGGATGTTGTTTGTGACGTTACTTGGCGGTGAACTAGATGAACGCCTTTATTGTTGAATAAAATGTGTACTCTTATGAGGCAGATTCTAAATTGAGAAAGAACGTTAACACACACACAAATGCACTTAATGGTGTACGGACAATAAAAATCTTTTGTTAGAATGACAACTAAATCATCCTGGTGTTTGTGTTGCGGTCAATATTATCATTTTGTGTATTTGGACCATATTTTGTTGAAGAAACTGTGTCAGAGGACAACAGTTTTGATATGCTTGAGAATTACTTGAAGTGTGCTGAATTCAAGAAATTCACTTTCTTCACGATAGTGCTCTCCACATTACGTCACTGCCGTCTACGGTATTCAAACTAAGCTTTAAAAAAAGTGATTGCTTGAAGGGCAGTTATTAACATGTATATGCTTGACATAATTCACGCGAGGGGCGAGATATATTATTAGTTAAGAATATAGACTTTAAGATAGCTTTTTGTATACTTTATTTTAGACGACCGATTTTGACAATCTATTTTCTTATCTTCAGATCTGCAAATCTAAATTTTTACAAAATAGCATTTCACATGACGTAGTGTTAATGTATAAGTCAAAAAGTCACGTACATATTTTAGACGTACTGCTTTAAGTACATGTAAACTAGATGTGACAAATTTATATTTATTTGACATAGGTGGTCGCTTAAAAGAAACAGATATTACATTATTTCTCTCTCGTCTTTACATTGGTTGTAAATTTTTTAATGGACGAGCTACGGGAAATAATTTCCAATTTGACACGCACTGTTTATATGTACTTTACGTGGTACATCTGAAATACGTACGTGACTTTTTAACTTAGACAGAAAAATCATGTCACACGAGGTGCTATTTTGTAAAAAAATGTAGAGTTGCAGATCTGAAGATAACAACCAAGATTGTCGAAACATGTAAAATAAAATAAAATAAAATAAAGAAAAAGCAATCTTGGCATATAATTATATTCTTAACAGATATTAACATGCCTCAGTGTTTGCCATATATCACGCCCATGGATTTATTTCTATGCGGTCTCGTCAAGGAAAGTGGTATTCTCAATCCTATCATATCATTTCTGAAGTAAAAGATTTAATATAAGAAGCAATTCATGATTAGAACAGTGACATTACACTATCTCATAGATTTTGCAACAGTAATACAAAAATTAAAAAAAAAAAAACAACTAATTCACAGGTCTGTTAATGAACACGAAAAGAGTCTTCATGTAATAGATATTTGTAAGCATTGTTTGTAATTCTAACGACACATAAATTAAATCGTTTGCTTACATTAGTGCCCAGTGTTCATTCATTCTTGTACCGCCAAGTTTGTCATATAGTGACATTGTGAATTTTTCATCATTAAAGGCGCAGCTTTATGGTTACATTTACATTTTTCTCTATAATCTTATTTCGGCTATATTCTTATCTTCCCAGTTTACACATGTCACTGATAAACTACATAACTTTTATAATTAAGTAGGCTTCCGCGGCGAGAGTCAGATGACATAAAAGTTTTTTGGGTGTTGTACCGCGTCATGATGTAAGAAGGCTATTACTTAAATAACCGACGTTTCAGCTAACGTTACAGTGGCTTTCATCTGGGTATGTAATAGCCTTCTTACATCATGACGCGGTACAACACCCAGAAAACTATTATGTCATCATACATAACTTCTCTCCCTGACTGCGAATTCTACCACGTTAAAAATGTATATTTAAGAAATAACTTGGAATAACTTGAGGTAAGAAAGCAATATTACATAGATAAAAAGTTGCAGTAAGAAAGTCAGGTATTTGATATGTAAATTACGATCAACTTGTAACACCTGAAGGTGGCAACAAGGCCGAAATAAGCCTTGGCTTGGCTTATGGCTATATATATATATATATATATATATATATATATATATATATAACTATGAGCAGAGTCTTTGGGAATGTAAAATTCATAATGCCATTCGACAAGCTTTGTGTCTGTCTCAAAGAGCATGCCAATTGAACAAGTAGAGTAATACTCATGTGATTTTCATAGGTATATTGGCCTTGTCTTTCGGAATATATGTACTTCATTTCACCAAAATCGATCAGGAAAAGGAGAAATACCGCCATTTAGTATCTCATCTATGCTTTTAGTAGTTTGCTACAGTACAATATGAGCACCACTAGCTGCTCTTACTAATTCTGTGATGCCCCAAAGTACCTGTACATGGTACACTTAGATTCTTAGTCAGTGACAGTGGCACTTTTGTAACGTTACGTCAGTGAAAAACCCTAAGCTTCAACTCTGTCTTTAAGAAAACAAGCAAACATTAAATTATTTGGATTAGAATAAGGGAATTTACTTATTTCGCCCTCTGTATTAAAACTTGTGGAAATTAATTTGATGCTTTACCAACGATTTTTGTTTATATATTACTTCGTATTTTAAGAAGGAATTTACTTTCAATTGATTTTCTACGGGTTCCATTTCCACCGATTGAGGTGTTGACTCCTAAAACACATCATCACGTCTAGGCGCTTCTATAACTAATTTTTGTATCCCGACTTCGTCGCCGCTTTTGTGTCCCAGCCTCGTCGTAGGTGTCGGTGGCCGAGTGGAATGAGCCCGACCCAGGAACAAAAATAGCACGCTGGTGAAGGTACGGAGGGGAGCAGCCAGAAACTATAAACACTAGAGTAAATTAGAAAGAGATATATATTGCACAGAATGTAACAATACTTAACTTTTACATAGTACTGCAGAATGTTGATACATAGTTGTTAGAGGCCTGCCTAGTGCCTGTACAATAGCAAAGTCTTCACTGGTGCCTATCTGATTACGAAGGTCCTAAGTCGTTGCTATCTCAGTCCGAAGTCAAGTGCGAAGTCACTATATCTTTCCGTGGTGGCCACGAGCGGGGTTCCAGCAGAGGGCGCTCGTGGCTGTCGTCGGAAGAACGCCGCGCCGTGCATGCATGGCGGCGCGCGGCGAAAGTAGGTGGCGCGCACTTTGTACTTGTGCGACACCACACCCCTCCCCCCCAAACCGCGGCGCCGTCGTGGCGTAGGGCTGAGGGCCACGGCGACGGCACTGGGAGGAGGGCCTGGGCGGGGGCGTTACTGGTGGGACGGGCGTCGTAGCTGAGGCCGGGATCGAGACGCCGTCCGCGCCCCGGCATCCGCCTTGAGATCCTCCAGGGAACCCGCCGAAACCTGGGGAAGGGCGCCCGCCCCCGCCCAGAGGGAGCAGGTCATCTTCTTCTGAGGTGCGTGGCCCAAGCTGGGGCGGCACGCACGGTCCCGGAGTCCCCCTCGGTGACGCTGTCATCTGCGGCGGCGACAGCGGCGGCGTCGCGTCGATCTCCATCGGGACGATCTCGTAGTCCGGGGACGAACGATGTGGTTGTGCTCCCTGGCGGTGAACTGGGTCTGGAATCAAGAAACCGGAGACAGGATCGCGCGGCCTGTGCAGGCGCAATTGGTTTGCGTGGCGCCGCAGCTCCGACCCTGTGGAAGAACGTACAACAAACATATTGCGCCCGAGCACGCGCTGAATGGTGCCCGGTAACCATTTCTTCTTGTTGCCAGCAAACACCCTGTACAGCACCGGCGTAGAAACCTGAAAACGCGTAGCGCCATACGAACCGACTCGGTGCGTGGGAGGCTGCAGCAGGTGAAGGAGAGTGCGGTGACGGCGGCCGTGTAGCAGCTCGGCAGGAGACGGGCCGTCACGTGGCATGCACCGATACGTAGACAGGAAAATTTGAAGAGCTTGCTGCCTGGAGTGCTGACCTTTCATCTTTTCCATGTGTGACTTGAATGTTCGAACGAAACGTTCTGCTTCACCATTGGACTGAGGGTGAAAAGGTGCAGTGGTAATATGCTGAATGCCATTCACACGACAAAACTGTTGAAATTCCGCACTAACAAACTGAGGTCCATTGTCACTGACGATAGTTTCAGGCAAGCCTTCGATGCAAAACACTGATGTTAAGGCACTGATTGTACTAGACGCCGTCGTTGAGTTCATGGCAATCACAAAAGGAAACTTGCTGAAAGCGTCTACAACTATTAACCAGCGCGTATTCCAGAAAGGTCCGGCAAAGTCAATGTGTAAACGTTGCCATGGTCCCTTGGAGCGTGGCCAGTCTGAGAAACGTTGCGGAGGAGCCGCCTGATGCTCCGCACAAACTGTACACTGTGATGTCATGCTCTCTATCTGAGCGTCCATACCAACCCAGGTACAATGACGTCTGGCCAGTTGCTTTGTCCTAACCATACCCCAATGTCCTTGATGCAGGAGGCGTAACACTTCTCGTTGCAGGGAACGAGGAACAATCACTCTTGCTTGGTCGTTGTCGGTATGCAACAACAGTACACCCTGACTTAAAGATAATCCATGACGTTGTGCAAAATAACGTCGAACCAGAGGCCGATCAATGTCTTTGGCTTTGGCAGGCCACCCTGAGCGAACAAAACGTGCTACCACACTTAGGTCTGCATCCGCAGCTGTTTCCTGTGCAACCCGACGAGAGTTCAAAGGAAAGTCTGCGACAGCGGAAGCATCTCTGGAGTCTATCTGACAACATGCCATTTCCGAAGAATCAAACGAAACATCCTGGCCAACCGGAAGTCGGGAAAGTGTGTCCGCGTTGGCATGTTTAGTGGTAGGTCGGTACAAAATCTCATACTGATAATTAGACAATATCAAGGACCATCTCTGAAGCTTTTGTGCCGTACGTGGCGGAATCGGCTTTGTGGGTGAGAACAACGACGTGAGAGGCTTGTGGTCTGTCAACAAATAGAATTTTCTGCCATAGAGATAATGATGAAACTTTGTGACGCCGTAAATGATTGCTAAGGCCTCCTTTTCTATCTGACTGTAATTCTGATGCGTCGGCGTCAGTAGCTTGGATGCAAAGGCAATAGGACGATCGTGACATCCAATACGATGCGACAGAACAACACCCAGACCGTACGACGAGGCGTCAACTGCTAACACTACAGGCTTCTGTGGGTCAAAGGGAATCAAACATGCATCACTGAGTAGTGCAGACTTTAATTTGTCAAAGGCAACCTGACAATCTTTAGACCATACAAAAGGAACATTCTTCCTACGTAAGTGATGCAGTGGAGCTGCAATCTGAGAGGCATTGGGAATAAATCTGAAATAATAGTTCAGCTTCCCCATTACTGCTTGCAATTCGTGCACATTCTTAGGAGGAGGCAAGTCTTTGATTGCTCTAAGATGTGACTGTAACGGATGGATTCCTTGGGCATTAATCACATGGCCTAGGTACTCTATTTCAGTTTGAAAAAACGAACACTTTGCTTTATTACAGCGTAGACCTGCTGCAGTCAACACTTTGAAAAGACACTCCAGGTTTGCTAAATGTTCTTCAACTGTACGTCCGGATCCCACAATATCATCTAAATAGTTCGAACAACACGGTACAGAAACTGTCAGCTGTTCCAAAAAACGCTGAAAAATAGCGGGGGCGGAAGAACTGCCAAAGGGTAGGCGTTGAAATTGAAAAAGGCCCATGTGAGTATTAATGACGAAAAACTTTTTTGACTCGTCATCAAGTGGAATCTGTAAGTATGCCTCTGCTAAATCAATCTTAGAAAAGAAGCGAGACTGTCCTAATTTGTCCATCAGTTCCTCAGGTCTGGGCAGAGGGTAAGTGTCTACAATTGTTTGACTGTTCACTGTTGATTTGAAGTCCGCACAGAGACGAAGTTTTCCTGACGGCTTGGGTATAATGACTATAGGCGAGGCCCACTGACTCGCAGAAACAGGAGAAATCACCCCACTATCTTGCCAACGTTTAAGTTCTTCGGCAACTGAATCACGCAATGCGATAGGCACTGGTCTAGCTTTACGAAATTTTGGAACTGCAGATTCTTTTAAAGTTACATGTGCCACGAAGTCTTTTGCACAACCTAGTTCCGGCGAAAACAAGTCACTATATTTGTCACACAATGCATTGATTTTATCTTGAGGCACTATTGACGAAATTTGAAGCACATCTCTTTGAATTGATAAACCAAACTAGTCAAAAGCATCTAGTCCAAAAATGTTCTGTGTCGATTTGGCCTGAAGAACTACAAAAGCAACTGTTTTTGTTACACCTTGAAAAGAGGCGGGCAGGCTACAAGTTCCTAGCACGGGAATATTTTGACCTGTATAAGCTGTTAACACTTGCTGTGACGGCGACAATTTTGGCGAACCCAGAAGTTCATAAGTATCTTTATTAATTAAGGTAACAGCGGAACCAGTGTCGAGCTGAAATTGCACAGTCTTATTGTCTATGAAGAGAGTCACAAAAAGTTTGTGCTTCTGGCGCTCGACAGGTGCGCGAATGTGGACAACGTCTGCTACGGTTTGTTTGATGCGTCTGCGCGGGCCGCGTAGTGAAGGAAGCGGCGCAGACTCGGCACGCAGCGGATTAACCACACTGTCACTAGATGACACTACCGCCGGATCGGCGTCCGCGCAATGCGAAGCTACTCCAGATGTACTAACTACTGCACTACACTTTTGAGTAGCTACTTGATGTCTACTGTCACTAGCTACACAGTACTGGGCACTATTACAAGGAGCAGTTGCAGAAGGCACTATTTTCACTACAGGAATGCACTGTTCATAGTCATTTTGCTTGTCCCGAACCCGTTTCCGTTGCACTGTTTTACGCGCTCGTTGGCGCTTGCTACGTGGTGCACTATATAGTTTTGCCATAGGCGCAGAACTACTTTCTTGAAATTGAGATCCAAGGAAAGCACTGTTCAATTCCACAGCCCGTATAACATTTACAGAATGAACTGTTCTCGCACTTTGCGAAGCACTGTTTCTAACGTTACTGTTCTTTGAGTTTTTAATTTGCATACACACCGACTGTACATGTCCTGATTTGCCACATTGATAACAGGTTGCGTTGCGACTAGGGCAATGAGCACGCTTGTGGCGAGACACACACTGGGGGCAAGATTTACGTACATTTTTCTGAAATGAGCGTTGGCGCCCGTTATTCAAATTACTGTGTCTAACACTACGGGGCGACCTTTGCGTCGCACTTTTACACTGGCTACTGTTCACTGTCTGTTCAGCACGGCCGGTAGAATTTAAAGAATCACTAGTGCTATACTGAGAATTACGGCTAGGAAAGCGTCCGTTGCGGCGCACTGAATTAACACTGTGGCTTTGCATTTCTACATCTGCTAAGTCAAAAGTATCATGCGCTTCTATAAGCTGCAGTACACTGTCTAATGAAGGGTCAGACTGTTTCAGAATTGCTGCTCTAATTCTGGGGTCCTGAATATTCTGCGTAATCGCATCCCTCAACATAACGTCACTCTACGAAAGTCCACAAGAGCAAGTAAATTTACATTGGCGGGTTAAGCCCTTCAATTCCGTAATCCACTCTTGGTGTGACTGCTGCGGTAATTTTTTAAGTCTGAAAAATCGGTATCGTGCAGCGGCTACAAGAACTTTTCTCTCATAATGAGCATTCAGTGCATCTACAATTTGTTCAAAGTCTACATCACGAGGAGATGCGTGCGGGAAAAGTTTTTGCAGTAACACGAAAGTTTTGGCGCCCACCACAGACAATAAAAGATGCTTAACAGTCTGACCTGTAATTTGATGAGCCGCGACGAGTTCTTGAAACTGCGCCAGATAATCACTCCATTCTTCCTCACGTTCGTTGTATTGGCGAAACGTAGGAAGTGTTGCGGCGGCAGGTGTGGGCTGCTGAAGCGGCGGCTGTTGTTGTTGGTTAGCTGCCTGCGCTGTGAGCTGGGACACCGCCTGGAGGAGTTGGGTGATTTGCGCCGTCTGTAACTGAATAATTTCCATTAAGTTTGGGTTCGGGGTAGTGGCCATGCTGACCGATTAGGCGCCGCGTATACAAGTAAATTATAACAAAACACAAATGCAATATGAAAGGAGGGCTCGCTCTGCAACAAAAAAAGTCCACAAAACACGTAACTGAAAATGTTCCCCCAAAAATCTTATAATAAGGGTGGGTGGGCGGGAGCAATTTCTGCGTGCTCCGACTGCTGCTGTCTGGCTGCTGTAAGCGGGCTGGTCCAAGGTTCTATCACTCCTCGTCGCCACTTTTGTATCCCGACTTCGTCGCCGCTTTTGTGTCCCAGCCTCGTCGTAGGTGTCGGTGGCCGAGTGGAATGAGCCCGACCCAGGAACAAAAATAGCACGCTGGTGCAGGTACGGAGGGGAGCAGCCAGAAACTATAAACACTCGAGTAGATTAGAAAGAGATATATATTGCACAGAATGTAACAATACTTAACTTTTACATAGTACTGCAGAATGTTGATACATAGTTGTTAGAGGCCTGCCTAGTGCCTGTACAATAGCAAAGTCTTCACTGGTGCCTATCTGATTACGAAGGTCCTAAGTCGTTGCTATCTCAGTCCGAAGTCAAGTGCGAAGTCACTATATCTTTCCGTGGTGGCCACGAGCGGGGTTCCAGCAGAGGGCGCTCGTGGCTGTCGTCGGAAGAACGCCGCGCCGTGCATGCATGGCGGCGCGCGGCGAAAGTAGGTGGCGCGCACTTTGTACTTGTGCGACACCACACTAATGCTGCAAAGCACGGGTGGAAAGCTAGTTACGAATTATTAACCTAGTATCACAGGTTTAATGAAGCAGCTTACAAACTGTAATTAAACTTCGCTATCGGCTCCCGAAATAGAGTAAATATTTAAAGCAATTTAAATTTAAATTTCTTGCTTATTAAACAGGTTAAACAATGTATTATTCCTGCCATTAACGTAATTCACCGTTACATGCACTTTTTGTTTCTATTGAGTGGACTGATTATGTCAATGTACTGCTAGTTAATAAAAGTTTTCTCGGTAATTAACAATCTCTTCTTTCCCGCTCTCAAATACCCATATTCTTTATCATCACGAAGTATTTCCTTCTGCGGTATTATTATAACGGGAACCAAAGGAAGATTCCTAGCGCAGTTTGCTTGATTTGGACATGAGTTTTAGGAAAACCTACTTTGTATAGTGAATTCTGAACCACGTTGGAACTAGGCATTTTTCATATCGTTGAGGTGAAAGAATATAGGAGAGACCTGATTAATATCCTAAGACTGAGGGATTGAACCCTCGAAATTCGGCCTCATAGTCACACCGGAGTTTATATGTCAGTGAGCTCGGTAACATTTAGAAGTAGTGTGAAGCACCGATTGAAGAAATAAACAATCACACTGCGAATTACTTTGTGTTCGACTGCTGACCATATTGTTTCGTAGCAACCGTTCAAATTAGTTTCTTTTTTGATAGATTTCAAGCACTCTTACAAGTTTATTCACTGTATTTCATAAAATCTAAGCCACATTACTTCACTTAACTATCAACAGGAAAGAAGTCTGTCGTATTTGATAGTACGTATAAATCTTTCCATCTCAATTCGTCCCTAATTGAGAACCGATTTCCTTTCTTAAGAGCTGTAATTAAACCAGAAAGCGGTCGTTATTACGAGTTATGTACCCAAAGTAAGTTCTGCTTGGTTATATAAAACAAACGTGTACAAATGCAGAAAAATATTTATTGTATAAAAATCTACATCTGTTGAACTACTTTTCTACATAGCTTTAGAAATTTTTGTATACAATTGTCATATCGTGGCACAAGTTTCTGTATGCTATCTTCACTGAAAGTTGCCACCTGTGTATTCAATCGTGGGGCAACATGTTCTTTCAGCTCGTCATCATCGTTGAGGTGTTGACCACCAAGGACAGATTTTAGGTGTGAGAAGAGATGAGTCACTAGGAGCGAGGGCTGGGCTGTACGGAGCATGATGAAACACCTCCAAGTTAAATTCCCGTAAGAGTTGTTTGGTCACATTCGCTGAGTTATGTCGGGCACTATAGTGAAAAAAAAAACACCTTTTTAGAGTAATTCTCGGCGCTTGTTCTGTATTGCGTGGCGCAATTTTGTAATCGTCTAACAGTTACCACATGCACTGATTGTGGTAAGAAATCAATCAGCAAAATGCCTTTTCTGTCAAAAAAAGAAAAAAAGAAGATATGCTTAGGCTTATCCTTCGTTGGGGGTGAATTGTGCCTACATTCCATTGGTTGCCGATTTGTTTCTAGGGTGCCGTACAATAATCAAGTCTTTTTTTTTTTTTTCTCCCGTGACTATCCGAGAAAGAAAATCATCGCCTTCTTCATTGTAGCGTGTTATAAACTGAAGTAAACTGCCCATCTGTTGTTTTTTGTGTTTTTCTGTAAGAATATTTGGGTAGCCAACGTGAGAAATGTTTTCAAAATAACAGTTTTTCATTAACAATTTCATCAGTTTGTGATCGTGACATTGGCGGAACTTCTGCAACAATAGCACATAAGTGTAAACTTACGGTTGTGGTAAATCTTCAGTTGGTTGAACCAGTTCATCAGCAACCACAGACGGGTGTCCACTTCGTTCTTCATAGTGCACTTTATCACGTCCTTCAGTGAACGGTCTGACCCATCTTCTAACCATTGAATCACTCATAGTAGATTTGATGATGAATTTACTTGGGTTTAACTTTCTTTGTATTTAGAAAACGAATCACAGATCTGATTTCACACGCGCGGCGGTATTTTTAGTTACGGCTGACAGTATAAAGAAGCACTACAAAGCACACGTCTGGAGCAGCGATGTGTACATGTCTTCTCCTTGAGTCAGAGAAACTTCCGCGTATGCTCGGGACTGCGATCGTAGCGCTGCCGCTTATAGAAACAAAAATGGAACTTACTTTATGGACGACCCTAATATTTTCAAAAAAGTTCACATGTTTGTTAAGCCTTTGGGACTTAACTACGGGTCATCAGTCCCTAAACTTACAAACTACTAATGAACTACTTACGAACTAGGACGGCACAAATATCCATGCCCGAGGGGGGATTCGAGCCCCCGACCGTAGTGGCCGTGCAGACCGTGACTGGAGCGCCTCAGTCCCCTCGGCCACCGCGGCCGGCAATATTTTCGAGGTATACTTACATATAGCCGTGTGAAATTTTTCAGGCCATTAACCAGATAGCACGGAATTACTTTTTTTTTTCCTTTCTCTGAAGTTAATCACCTTCGTGACTGCAAAAGTGAATCTTTTTTCACAATCACTCTATTAGTTTTGTAATACTGCCCCCCTTCTTTTTTTCTTTTTTTTCGTAGAATGACGTGGAAATGAATGTTTTATAATTTTAATTTCATTAATCATTATTATGAAAACAATATTTAAGTTGAAAATGTACATTAAAAAATCTCAAAAATTGAAGAAAGATCAAGAAATATAAACCCAACTACGAGGAAGTCTTCATTATCTTTTGTATGAACCTCAACTTTGCAGCTGTATCCGACCACTTTTCAATCGACGATACCAGCTGAAATTGATCTGCAATGGAAGCAGGCGATTCAAACAAATGAAATGACCCTGTACACGAATTGTTACAGTCAAGAGTATAAAAGTAAGCTGTCGTTCTCGTCCTTCTGAAAGGACGTCAGCGCTATCTGGGTGAAAGTACAGGGATATGCTTCACCTTACATTCATGTGACACCACAAGTTGTGGTTGACGGCCTATATATTTCATTTGTGAATACTGACAAGGTATACAATAAAATGCTGTGGTTATAATTGAAGATGTCAGCTTTAGATAAGCATGAATTTGGCAGTATGTATACGGTGACAGTTACTTCCTATATGAAACTAAACGTAAATTAATTACAAACTACCATGTGCACACAAACATGAAGTGTCACTACCGATATTGTACATGCCTGTCAGCCGGGGCGATGAGGTAGCGCAGACCAGTAGCGAAATCCTGCATGATCCACTGAAGTTTCAGAACGCCGATGCTGTCATTGACCTCCTAAATGGGTGTCTTTATGTCAGCAACGGTATTGGGCTTATTGACTAACAGTCTTTCTTTGATATACCCCACCCCCTACGCAAAAAAAGGATGAGTATAGCAACAAATCGAGGCCCGTGACAGTGTCCTCTGGGTATCCAAGAATCAGAGTGTGGTCCCCAAACTGCTCTTCCAGGACCTCAGATACTCACCTGCTTCGATGAACTCCGTCTCGCATAAACCACATATTGTCGGTATCATGGTCACTTTGAGCAATGGTGATGAAATCATCTTACAACACCTTCACGTACCGTCCAGTATCACCGAGCCATCAAGGAAATTCACACAGATTATTCCGAGATTGGACGTTGTGCGCCACAAGGTCGCCAGTTGAGCGTGAAGAGACTAACTTAATGCGGATTGTCCGTCCCACAAATACGCCAATGTTGATTCTTTAGCGAATCCACCCAAATGAAAGTGTCTCCTCGAAATGTATTCGCATAAACGAACTTTTTACTTCTTACATTGTATCAGCTGGAAATGTTCTTCCAAATGGTGGGAATGAAAATTTTAGCTGGACAGGGACTCGAACCCCGATTGGACCCCCTTTACGCGCGATCGCTATCCGAACATGTTTCCAGGACCGACCAGACCACCGTATGCGACAGTCAACTGGTTAGGGGTGGCATACGGAGGTTTCAGTCGATCCTGGGAGCGGATTCACGATGGTTAAGGAGAGTTCGAACTCCCTATCCCGACAATGTTAAATTTAGCGACTTGGCTTCCCTGTATTTCATGAACCACTGCAGCCACTGACACGAGACTTTTACATGACATTAAACCGCATATTCTGAATCTACTGAACTACAATAATTGCATATCAGTCACTGCTATCGGAAATACAATTTCTTAAATAGTAAAAAGCTTGTGGTTTTCTTCTACGTAATCCTAAATAACTTTAATTATACATAACGTTATGTCGTTCTTTTAATTCAATTCACTCAGGATGAGTATGTTATTACTCTCTGAAAACATTAATACTCAAAGAAGTTTCTGATTCAACGAAGAAAGCAACAGAATATGCAACTATTCGGAAACGGCTTTTAAAGTTTCAAAACCCGAAATTTAATATACGCCTTTAGTTTTTATTTTTAGTCACTCAAAAGCATCCTGCCCCTTAAAGTATATCACCCTGTTGATCTTTTTCCAAGTACATCTTCTTTTCTGTTTTTTTGTACTTCTTTCTGTGCTGCATACTATGCTTTATCAATGCGAATCTTCTTCATCCGTTCACGTTCTTTGATGCACTTTGCTCCAGGCTTAATTCCCTTAGCTCTAGCCCTCTCACCCTACGATGGCGTCATCTTTAAAAGCAATAAAAGCATCCCTGATCCCCCACTTAAGTGTCTTTAATCCAACAAAAACATTTTTGGTAAGCGAATCCATTTCAGACTCGATTACCAAAAATGTTTTTTTTAAAGATTCACTGAGATTTCTAGTCTGGCAATGCAAACACTTCCTCAGTAAATCAGGATTTTTCGGGTCTCTTTAAACAAGTTTTAAGATCAATAAAATTCTTCTGGGTATTATACAGCGTCGTCATTTTGTAAACTTTGCCGACGTTTCGGCCACTATTGCAGGTGGCCTTCATCAGGGTCTGTGTCAGACATAGACCATGATGAAGGCCACCTGCAATAGTGGCCGAAACTTCGGCAAAGTTTACAAAATGACGACGCGGTATAATACCCAGAAGAATTTTATTGATAGTGACAACTGCCGCGGAAGCTTACGTTTGCAGGTTTTAAGATATCCATGACTACTGATGGGATGGAATGTTTACTGCTGCATGAACGTTTTGAGTGCTGGGCATTGCAGTTAATTTCACCATTAATTAGGTCCAGCAGAGCAAACGTTGTGTACTGCTTTCCCTTTGTTCAAAACTCTTCTACCAAGCAACCCTCGTTTCGTAGAAAAACTTCGTTTTGGCGTCAAACTTTACTTTCTGAGAGATTTAGAAATCTAATTGTCAATTTTCCTCGGAAAAGCGTTAGCAATTCGACGTACAATGCGTGTTTCTACTATGAAACGATACGACACTGTTTTTGACAGCTAATGTAATCTTTATAACACAGCAATACACAGTCGTCTACACAGTCGTTTATTAGATCTTGAAGGAATGCACGTAAAAATTTCAATATTTTTAACCGGCGTAGATTATAATAAAATAAAATAAAATAAGATACTTCGCATGTCGGTTTATAAGTCAAATTTTTATAATTTTATTGTAGGATGAAACTCCAGTAACGTGAATTTTTTTTTCCTTTCTATCTTCCCTTAACGTAAAGATTCGCGAAAAGCGTGAAAACCAAGTCCCTCTACGGCATAAATTTTCATCTACCATCATTTGGTAGAATATAAACATCTCACTGATTGGAGCTGTAAGAAATTTGGTGTTGTGAATGCATTTCTATAAAATTATATCCACCACTGCTGATCGTCCCTGTATATACCAGGTGATCAAAAAGTCAGTATATATTTGAAACTTAGTAAATCACGGAAAATGTAGATAGTGAGGTAAAAATTGACACATATGTTTGGAATGACATGGGGTTTTATTAGAACTAAAAAAAAAGTTCAAGAAATGTCTGACAGATGGCGCTTCATCTGATCAGAAAAGCAATAATTAGCATAACAAATTAAGACAAAGCAAATACGATGTTCTTTACAGGAAATGCTCAATATGTTCACAATCATTCCTCAACAATAGCTGTAGTCGAGGAATAATCTTGTGAACAGCATTTTAAAGCATTTCGGGAGTTATCGTGAGGCATTGGCGTAGGATGTTGTCTTTCGGCATCCCTAGAGATGTCGGTCGATCACGATACACTTGCGACTTCAGGTAACCCCAAAGCGAATAATCGCACCGACTGAGGTCTGGGGACCTGGGAGGCCAAGCATAACGAAAGTTGCGACTGAGCACACGATCAACAACAAACGACGCACGCAAAACATTTTTCACGCGTCTAGCAATGTGAGGTGGAGCGTCATGCTGCATGGGAATCGTACGTTCCAGCAGGTGTTTATAGGCCAGGATGGGGATGATGCGATTCTGTAACATATCGGCGACCCTCTCACCCGTAACGGTAACAGTCATGCTGCCTAGCACCATCTGTCGGACATTTTTGAACTTTTTGTTTTGTATCAATAAAACCCCATGCCCTTCCAAGCATGTGTGTCAATTTTTACCTCTCTGTCTACATTATTCCGTGATTTATTAAGTATTCAAATTTATACTGACTTTTTGATCACCCGATAGAATTCAAATGGAAGTGGGCTTCTTAACTGAACAAAATAATATTCACATGCGCGTGTGCATATTATTTCACTCCATGCTTAGCGGCTTCCCGTGCACTTTGAACTTCCTAATGCCAACCGTTCAAACGTTATGACGATTATATTTCGTATAGTTCAATAATTGTCACTCTGTATGAAATTATGCTTAATGATAACTCTCCACTGATCGGGAATCAGCAGATTGCTGGAACAAAAATTTGTAACAATGACTTTAATTGTGGAAATTCCTAACACAGAAGCTCATACTCCAAGCTTAGTTTCTGGTAGCCACTTCTACAAGGATCCCTCTAATTACACGGAAGAATTTAGCCGGCCGCGGTGGCCGAGGAGACTGAGGCGCTCCAGTCACGGTCTGCACGGCCACTACGGTCGGGGGTTCGAATCACCCTTCGGGCATGGATATTTGTGCCGTCCTTGGCATTAGTTAGTTCATAAGTAGTTTGTACGTTTAGGGACTGATGACCCCATAGTTAAGTCCCATAAGCTATACAAACATTTGAACATTTTGAAGAATTTAGGAGATGATTAGCTTAGTTAAGAGTAAATGAAAAAGCTTACGTTCGAAGACCTTACAGTCCAAACTCGGTATGTAAATTAAGTAAACTCGCCATGAAAATCGACGCAAATTGTTTCACCCTTGCACCAAGATGAAGGTACCAGTGTGGTAAAAATCGTTTTCTACTAGGAAAAGAAGGCTTAACTGTCTCCATCCTAGTACGAAATAGGTTGTCGACATTTCAAGACTTTTTGTGTGATTGAAGAACAAGACAATCGCACAAGGAGAGATGAGGAATACACGGCGGGTGAAATACTGCCTGCCACTTCATATTGTAACAGATTCTCTTCGTATTTAAATGCAGTGTTAAAATCAGAAAAAAACGCCAAATACAATGAAGTTCGGTGAACAAACTGAGAACGGTCAATCGGGCAACGTAGGTGAATCAAACCGCTGCAGCTGCGTAGCAGCAGGTATTGACAACCACCCTCAAATCCTCCCCCTCCCCCCCGCCCCCACTGTTCAGTTAGCATGGCGTGTGTTCCGTTGGACGAAATGCCGGTTTAGCCCGTTGGTTGTGAACTGAGAACAGAACAGTTAACGAGCAAAGGATCAGCTTAAAGATATGTTTTTATAGGGATCAAGCAGTGTCCACCAAGTGCCTGTACGAGTGGTTCGCCCATTTTCGAGAAGGCCGTCAGTGACAAAAACACAGAGAGAGTGTGGACATTAATGACGGACGATCGTCGATTAACTGTGCACACAGTAGCGTTTGAACTGCAGATTGACCATGATTGCGTGCGACAAATCCTTAAACGAAGCTACTGAAAAGGAAAACGTGTTGTCTCTTGTGCCACATCACTTGCCTGACGGCCAGGAACAGGCACGTTAAAGGCTTCACAGGATTGTGTCCAAAAGAATGATGCGACACCCAATTTCTTCAACCGTATTGTCACTGAGGATGAAACCTCGTGACTCTGTTATGACTCTGAGAGGAAACGGCAATGCATGGAATGGCGTCCTTCACCTCGTCGGAAAAAAGTCAAAGCCAAAAACATCACCCATCAAAATAATGTTCATCAGCTTTTTCGATGTTCAAGCCATTATGCAAGAGGAACTTCCACCTGAGGGAACGACGCTGAGCGGTGCCAAGACGTTCAAATTTTGACCCTTTTCATGTAACGTCAACGCAGGGTACAATCCCCGTGCGCAGAACTAGCTTACTTTTTATTTTGTTCATTATTTATTTTTATAAATTTATTCTATTTTATTATTATTGTTTGTACAATACAACACTTACCAGACGGTTTCTGGCAAAAAAGGAGGTTGTGCAACTTGATCTCTGTCCTCCTTCCTATTCCCTTGACTTAACTCACTTTGAAAGGAAAGAGATTTTAAGATATTCCTGACATACAGCGAAACGTGACGAGACTTTTAAACACCATCCCAAACGACGACTTCGTTCAAGGTTTCCAGGATACGTATCACAGAACTCAGGGGTGCATTAGTTATGGGAGATGACGATTTCGGAGGACAGTACCTCTAATTCATAGTTTATCTACGTTAATGTTACAGGACTATGAACGTTACTGTCAGAATATATAATAATGGTTATGACTGGTATCAACAGGGGAATTTTAATTTAAGATCAGTGGTACGTAATATATTTGGAAAAAAACTGCTTTGATAAAAACGAATTACTTTTATTGTAATTTTCCGTGTTGTAAATCAACCAAAGACTGCTGCAGCAGTATCGTTAGGGACCTCAGGGCTATTTACAGTTGGCACTTTACAGATACCCATTAGAGTCTGAGCACGTGCGAGCACACCCATATTTGTGAAACGTGATTGGATGATGCCTAATCAAAAAGTGGACGCACACGATGTGTCGAGACAGCGCATTGGGGTCATCCGGACTGCAGTCTGTTCATGCAGAGCGTTGATGAGTTCTCGACCAGGGCAACGTTAGAGGATGTGTGTTGTTGGAGTCAGCAGATTGGGTCTACATTACAGGACAACATGTCAGTCTATGCAGAACATTGAAACGACTTCTCTCTGTAACTACAATTGTAAGTTATTGCGGACAGCAAAGGAACTTTGAAGATTGCACTCAAGATGATTGTACTTCTAGAACACCAAGTCGAGTATTCATTTATTTGTAAGAAATTTCTAAATCTCTCATGTGTTACTGATGTTGTAGTAAAGAAACTGCAGACCGATGACTAGTGTAGTTTGGTCCCTTGGAAAAAAAAAAAAACAAAAAAAAAAAAAAAAAAAAAAAAACTAGTCCGTTCTACTTTGGAGTGTTGTCAGAAATTGTATGATTATCACCAGTTGCTACTGACGGTGGGTATAGTATAAATTTATAGAAGAGCAGCTCTTTTTCAATATCGCGATAAATGGAAGAGAGAATTACGGAAATGATGCGCGTGTTGTCGGGATAATCATTAAGAGGAAGACGTTATTCTTCGCGGCGATATTTATTTGCGTAATATCTTTCACCAACGTTCTCCTCCGAAAGCACCTACCTGCGTAGCAAGACATGATAATAATAAGATCAGATACATCATATCGACAGCTGGAAGATTTACGTGCCCCTTCGTCCACTGCGCTATTAGAGAATGGAACGGTAGGGAAATATTATGAAAGCGGTTCCATAAAGCGTCTGCCAGGCACTTAAAAGTGATTTAGAGAGGAAGTACACTGAAGAGCGAAGGAAACTAGTAAGGCATCCGTATGCGAACACAAAGGTGCACAAACACTTAGAGGATGAGACTGATGTCGGCAACGACTGTACAACACATTGGCACAGGAATAAGTTTCGTTACTGCTGCTATCACGATGAAAGTGGGTTTGAACTTATGTTACGCACGAAAGATGGGATACACCATCACCGACATAGCGATGAGATGGGGATTTTTTTTTTTTTTTTTTCGTACCATCATTTCACGAGTGCACCGAGTTTAAACGTCAAATCGACGCTAACGCTGAGGCCGGAAAAGGATTCTCCAAGAACGGGACCAACGACGACGGAAGAGAATAGTTCAACGTTACGGAATTGCAAGTTGCTGCGGATTCCGAAGCACGGCCATCATGAAAGCCTGTGACCCATTCAACTGAAAGTAATCGATATGGACATTCGAAATCGAAGGCCCACTCATGTACTCTTGCTGACTGCGCAACATAGAACTTTACGTGTCGATTGTGGCCGTGAAAATCGACAATGATTTGTTGATAACTAGAATCGTAGTCTTAATTAAATCCACAATGGATGCGTGGTTGTATTACAAAATATGAAATAGCAGGGGTTTATAAGATACAGTGCAATAGTTGCAATGTCAACTACATTGGTCAGACCGGTAGATCGTTTAGAGTTAGGTACAGGGTCTCCAGAAAAGGACTCCCTGATTTCAAATATAATATCTCGAAAACAAAGATCGGTAGAGGAATGCAGTAAACGGTAAACGGTGGAGTACTACTTCGGGAATCGAGTCATTGCTTTGGAATATCCCAAATTTACTGGTGTAGGCACGGATTGGCCTCCATATTCGCCGGATTTGACTCCCTGTGACAATTTTTTTTTTTTTTTTTTTTTTTTTTTTTTTTTTTTTTTTTTTTTTTTTTTTTTTGTGGGGCAGAGTGAAAGACATGGTCTACCAGAAGCATCCCATCACGAGCTTGACTCGGCGAACTCTGTGGCATGTGAATCCATTTCGCTTGGGACACTACGAAATGTGATGGCGAATTTCATTCTTCGTTTGTGCCACCTCTGTAGCGCCAATGGTGAACATTTTGAAAACAATGTGATGTGATTGTTTGCAAAGAGTGTTTTCATACGATTATTTCACTTATGTATGCTGATATGAGCTGTACAGCGTACAGCGCCGTCTGTTAGTTGCTTTTGTAACTATTATTTCAAACTGCTGTATAAACTTCTTACAGTTTTCACAATAAACATACCGTTTACTGGATTTTTCTATCGATCTTTGTTTTGCAGATATTTAATTTTGAAATCAGGGAGCCCTTTTCTGGACATCCTGTACAAGGAACATATGGACGCCTTCCGACAAAGCAGGGGTTTATACGATACAGTGTAATAGTTGCAACTACGTTGGTCAGACCGGTAGATCGTTTAGAGTTAGGTACAAAGAACATAGGGACGCTTTCCGACTTAATAATTTTGACAATTCCGCTGTAGTTACGCACATCCGCGAAACTGGCCACCCTTTAAAGCCGTTTCAAGAAGACCTTAAGATTTTGCATAGACAGGATAAATGAAGAAAGTTAGAACAGTACATAACGCTAAAAGCGACGCTTCATGAAATGAACAAGTTCAAGGTAATACCTACAGCATTTTTAAAAACTTTGTGGACCTTTTATAACAAAAGTCGTTTATTTTAAATTTCAACCTCTGTCGTACTGTGAAAATGATTTCGTGACACCTAAATGTACCCACTACCTTGTGGATGATTTTTTGGAATTTGGAGGTCTTAGTTTTCATGTACATACGTGCGCCCCAGTCGTGTTGTTGACTCCGTGCATTTCGGTAGTGTTATGCGCCGCCATTGCTGGGGTCTGATTTGAATTCTGACGAAGCACAGTATGCTGAGGACCTTTCTGCGTAGACACGGAAAGTAACCACGTTTTCTTTTATTACGTTTATTTTTTATTTTTATGGTTTCATGTTTTAAGATTCATGTACGATTATCTGATGTTGAGGGCTTGACACTTGAAACGCGTCATATTTTAATGTTTTTACACAATATGTGTGGTTGAGTCTACTTGTTTGACAAAATAACTAGAATCGTGTTGGCAAGTCTGACGTGTCTCGTTTCATGTTGTATTGAGCGGATGGACACGTAGGGCTACGGAGACAATATTGTGAATCCATGGTACCCGAATGTCAGCAAGGGACTGTTGTATCCCTTAAGGCTGGCGGATGCTCTTGAATGGTGAAGAGCTCATGCAGTTGGAGTCGTATGGGACCCCTGATACGTCTAGATACGAATCTGACAGGTACGTATGCATCCTGCCTGGCTGGCAAGATCTCCATTGTGTGCCGCGGTGGAGTAGCCGAGCGGTCTAAAGCACATCGCTGTGGAGTGCGCGGTTGCTCGCCGTGGAGGTTCGAGTCCTCCCTGGGGCATGGGTGTGTGTGTTTGTCCGTAGGTTAGTTTACCTAGGTTTAAGTAGTTTGTAAGCTACGGACTGATGACCACGCAGTTTGGTCCGATAGCTAAAAAAAAAAATAATAATAAAAAATCCCCAGTGTGCATTCCGAAAGACTTCTACAATTACGAGAGGCGTTTGAAAATTCTGTGCATAGTCAGAGAGAAGACACCACCAGCGCGTATCGAGGTCATGTTTAGTTAGTAGCATCATTCCTATTATTCAGATGAGATCATCAAATCAGAACAGATTACCTGACATAGTCGCAAGATCGCACATTAATAATTTATTAAATGACGACAGGTTTCGGTGCTCTGTTTCACTATCATCTGGTTTCATATACGTTATAAGCTGGTCATCTGGTTAAAAAAAATTGGGTATAAAATAACAAGTTCAACATTGCACTTGGTCAGTATATAAAAAGACAAAGTATTTTGTAAGCTGTCATGTTTTAACTTGTGTCCTTTTAGTGACTAAGTGCAATGTTGCACTTGTTATTTTATACCAATTTTTTTTAACAAGATAACCAGCTTATAACATATATGAGACCAGATGATGGTGACACAGTGCACCGAAACCGGTCGTCATTTAACAAATTATTAATGAGCGATCTTGGCTTTTTATTTTGAAAACTATAAATCAGAACAGCATTGGATGAAGTGTATAAGTATAATAGGTGACTATGACGAAAAATAAAAATGGTTTTCCCCAAATCGTTAGTAGTTTTCGTTTTTGCAAGGATTTTTCAAATTTCTCTCGTCAAGCAGGACAGTGCCACACCCCACCCAGCCACAAATGCTACATAGAGCCTCCACGAACACTGTTCTAAGTTTAAACACTTGCGCTGCCTACTGAACTCCCGTGACATGAACATTACGACTAAATCTCGGATGCCTTGCAACGTGCTGTTTAGAAGATCTCTACATCTACATGGGATACTCTGGATATCACATTTAAGTGCCTGGTAGAGGGTTCATCAAACCACCGTTATACTATTTATCTCCCATTCCAACCTCGAATAGAGCGCGGGAAAAAAGAACGCCTGTATCTCTCCGTTCGAGCTCTGATTACTCGTATTTTATGCTGATGATCATTTCTACCTATGTAAGTGAGAATCAGCAATATATTTTCGCAATCGGAGGAGAATGTAGGCGATTGGAATTTCGTAAGTAGCCCACGCCGCAGCGATAAGAGTAGTTGTTGTAATGACTCCCATCCCAGATCCTGTATCATTTCCTGTCTACCCTGTATCGTGAGAATACGAAACAAGCTGCAGTTTCTTTTGTAGTTCTGTTGCATCTTTTAAGGGTTTTTCCTATAAAACTCAGTCTCCAGTTCGCCTTTCCCACGACATTATCTACGTGTTCTTTCCAGTTTAAGTCTGAAGTAATAGTAATTCCTGGGTATTTAGTGGAGTTTACGGCCTTCACTTTTGATTGATTTATCTTGTAAACAAAATTTAACGGATTTCTTTTCGTAGATTTGTGGACGACTTCACACTTCTCATTACTTACATTCAATTGTCAATTTTTACACCATAGTGATATCTTATTCATATCGTTCTGCAGTTGGTTTTGATCTTCAGATGATTTTACTAGACAGTAAATGACGGCGTTATCTGCAAACAACTTAAGAGAGCTACCTAGATTTTCCACTAAATCGTATGTAAATAAGGAACAGCATGGGACCAATAACACTATCCTGTGGAACGCCCGTTATCAGCTCTGTTTTAGTTGATGCCTTACCATCGATTACTACTTACTGTGTCCTCTCTGACAGGAAATCCCCTATCGAGTCGCAAATTTGGGGCGATATACCATAACAGCGCAATTTGATTAAAAGCCGTTTGTGAGGTACGGTGTCAAAATCCTTCTGGAAATAAAGAAATACGGACTCGTCGACAGCACTCATCACTTCGTGTGAATAAAGAGCTAGTTGTGTTTCGCATGCACGATTATTTTCTAAATCCGTGTTGACCTTGGGTCAATAGATAATTCATAATATTTCAATACAGGATACGTTCCGAAACCCTGCTGCAAATTGACATCAATGAAATAGGCCTGTAGTTTAGTGGGTTACTCCTACTGCCTTCCTTGAAGATAGCTGTGACGTGTGTAACTTTCCAATCTTTTGGTATAGATCCTTCTATGAGAGAGCAGTTGTATATGGCTGTTAAGTAAGGAGCAATCGCTTCAGCATAATCAGATGGAAATCTAATGGGTATACAGTCCGGCCCAGAAGACTTGTTCTTGTTAAGTGATTTTTATTGCTGCACTACTCCGATGATATCTACTTCTACGTTACTCATTACAGTCTCTGTTCGTAATTCGAAATCTGCAATATTGGTTTCGTGTTCTTTTTAATCACATTTAAGTGCCTGGCTAAATGTGAATATATCTCCAGCCCCTCTTAATCTTACGGATTTCTTAAATGTTCAAATGTTTGTAGATCTATCGGACCAAACAGCGCTGTTATCAGTCCGTAGCTTACAAACTACTTTAACGTAGGTAAACTAACCTAAGGACAAACACACACACCCATGCCCCAGGGAGGACTCGAACCTCCATGGCGAGCAACCGCGCTCCGCAGCGATGTGCTTTAGACCGCTCGGCTACTCCACCGCGGCTACGGGTTTCTGTACAGCACTGTGCGATGCATGGGTCAGTTCCCCCCAGTAATACTTCAGACATTATTCGAGTCGATGTGACGTCTTGTTGCCCAACTTCTGGGTTCTGTTGGGGGGCGAACACTGCATTTGGTAGGTGTGCCAGTTTTTTTTTTTTTTTTTTTTTTCCTGCTGTTGAGTGAAGATCAGACTGCGAAATAGCAGCGCCCTCGAACATAATCGCTTTACACAATGCACCGCAGCGTGCTGTGTGGAAGTTTCCTGAAAACTGCGGCGGCAACCAGGTGTCGCATATTGAATGAAGACTGATTTGTAGCGCTACCGTGGCGTCTCCCAGCTACCTGGAAGCGCGCTGGCCTGGCCGTCGCCCGCAGTCGCTGCTGCGTCCCGTCGCGCCGCGTCGCCGCTCAGAGTCAGCAATTTGTCACACACGTGGCCGTGTAGCCGTCCGCGTGATTGATCGATGCGTGCGGCTTTTAGCGCAGGCTTTTTGCACGCACTCACTTCGCGCCAGCCAGCCAGGCAAACTACAGGCGCGGAGGTGGCGGCAGCGGGTGTTGCTGCAGCGTGTAGCTGTTTAGCTGTTAGCGCGGCTACCGGTGGCGGCGTGGGCGAGAAACAGGCTGTCAGCGGGCGTGTGACGTAACAGACCACGAACTGACGCGAACGCTGGAGAGCCGCGATTAAAAATAGACTACTGAGTTACCTGCAGCCCGCCAGTTGTACCAGGTGCATTCAAGTTATAATAATGATGTAAAGAAACTGTTAAATATCTGTCACTTCTCTGTATAATCTCCCTGCAGCTGTAAAAACTTGAACGCATATTTAGGGCAAAATAACAACACTATTGTTAATATTTACACTCCCGGACATTAAAAGTGCTACACCACGAAGATGACGTGCTACAGACGCAAAATTTAACCGACGGGAAGGAGATGCTGTGATATGCAAATGATTAGCTTTTCAGAGGATTCACACAAGGTTCGCGCCGGCGGCGACACCTACAACGTGCTGACATGAGGGAAGTTTCCAACCGATTTCTCATACACAAACAGCAGTTGACCGGCGTTGTCTCGTGAAACGTTGTTTGACGCCTCGTGTAAGGAAGAGAAGTGCGTACCATCACCTTTCCGACTTTGATAAAGGTCTGATTGTAGCCTATCGCGATGCGGTTTATCGTATCGCGACATTGCTGCTCGCGTTGGTCGCGATCCAATGACTGTTAGCAGAATATGGAATCGGTGGGTTCAGGAGGGCAATACGGAAAGCCGTGCTGGATCCCAAAGGCCTCGTATCACTAGCAGTCGAAATGGCAGGCATCTTATCCGCATGGCTGTAACGGATCTTGCAACTACGTTTTGATCCCTGAGGCAATAGAGGGGGACGTTTGCAAGACAACAACCATCTACACGAACAGTTAGACGACGATTGCAGCAGCATGGACCATAGCTGCGTTTACCTTTGACGTTGCATCTCAGACAGGAGCACCTGCGACGGTTAACGCAACGAACCGTTTCTCTACCCTCCATTCGATCCTTGCCAAACCCTACATTTTAGCAGGATAATGCACGACCGCGTGTTGCAGGTCCTGTACGGGACTTTCTGGATATGGAAAATGTTGGACTGCTGCCCTGGCCAGCACATACTCTAGATCTCTCACCAATTGAAAACATCTGATCAACGATGGACGAGCAACTGGCTCGTCACAATACGCCAGGCGCTACTCTTGATGATCTGTGTTGAAGATGTATGGGCATCTGTACCTGTGTATGCCATCCAACCTTTGTTTGACTCAATGCCCAGCCGTATCAAGGCCGTTACGGCCAGAGGTGTTTTTCTGGGTACTGATTTCTCAGGATTTATGCATCCAAATTGCGTGAAAATGTAATCACATGTCAGTTTTAATATAATATATCTGTCCAATGAATACCCGTTTGTCATCTGGATTGCTTCTTGGTGTGGCAATTTTAATGGCCACCTCTGCCTGAGGTACGAGGCAGTTTTGTTCACATTCGCGTTCTTTGCTCGGGTGCTATTCCAACGTAGGAGAGCCCCGGCAATTGGAACGCATTTCACGGAAGAACACTGAGTCAGAATTGAAGTACGTGTGAAGGTGAAATAAAGTACCAGCGGCGGTATAAATATTATTTATTCAATTACACGACCGGTTTTAGTGTTGTATAGGTCTCCGTTGTGCAACTGTCAGTACTAGCACATTTGTAAAGGGCAGTCAGGTAACACCGGTAGTCGCAAATTTCTTAATCCATTCATGTGAGAAATCCAACCGGTCACGTAATTGAATAAATAATATTTATACAACCGCAGGTACTTTCTTCCACCTTCAAATTTACCAGCTGTAGTCCCAATCTATTGATTGTAGAAAGGAAGTACATGTTTTAATGGAAAGGTGACTTAAGACAGCATTATCCGTTAGGCAGTGTTCGCTGAGCGATTAAAAGCCTCTCCCTAATACGGTGGAAGACCCAGGTTCGAATCCCGTGAACAGTACAAATTTTAAATGAACGCCTCTTCTTATATACATTGTCTTGTTTAGGAATCTGATTTGACCATTGGAAAATTCGATTATGCACCTGCTGCACGGCGATTAGTTTTCCAGTAGGATAACGACATCAGCTTCTCATCCAGTGTCACCGTCCATGAAGAAAGAAGTCCCATTCATGACGTCATCACGCGTCAACACTGCCTGACATCATGTCACGCGTGCAGCATTATGGTCATCCGTCAGGATTCGCAGAACCCACCTGGGGGACCCTTCTCGCCTTTTCAGGTCCTCGCGCAGAACTGTGTGCACACATCCCTTGGAAACGCCAACTTTGGAGGCGATTTGTTTCTCAGTCCTTCGGCGATCCTCCGAAACGATTCTCTACACTCTCCCGGTCACGTCATCTCAAAGGCTGGTACCAGGCCGAGATCATCTCGGTATCCAAATCAAATATTTGTTGCGCCAAAATACTATGATCATCAGTCCCTACATTTAGAACTACTTAAACTAACTTACACACACACACACACACACACACACACACACACACACACACACACACAAGCTCGTCGGGACTCGAAACTCCGGCGCCAACAGCAGCGCAGCTCGTAGCATGACGCCTTAAACCACGCGGCCAATCCACGTGGCTACTCAGTTTGTTGTCACATGACGTTCTCTCCATTCTCTCAACTGACGCGTATTGGACGCACATTGGACACATCCGTGACACCATCTCCACAGGTCCATTCAACTGGCCATGCATTTCAATTGGTGTCGTACTAAGCAAATGGAGAAAATCAGTGATTACACGCTGTTGTTGTATTGAAAACGTCGCCATTTTGAGTACCTCTCCGCTGACCGTCGAGTACTGTCTGCCATCTCTATATCACATTCGCAATGAGTGTGGTCATATTTCAAATCAAACTGTATGATTCTATTGGTAGCCAGTCCATAAGAGGAAAAAAAGTTCATGCACCTTGTATATTCGTTTTGTGATTTGTACCCTGACTTAGCAATGCTGTTACCCCCTCTACTACCCCTCTCCCCCCTCCACCCTGTACCGCAATCGACCGCGGTGTCGCAGTGGTATCACACCGGACTCGAATTCGGAAGCAGGACAGTTCAGGTCTGCTTTACGTTTTCAGTGATTTCCTTAAAATGTTAAATTGCAGTTCTTATGGTGGCACATTCTTCGTAGCAAGTTTGATGTTGGTAGCGCCGCGATTTATGACAGTTGGAAGCAGCCAGGCAGGTGTGACGTTCACACATCCAATAGGAAGGCTTCTTTACGTTTTACGCTTCCTAACAATTCGGTGTTTCTGATATACATGTTTTTGCTACTAACTTATTTCAAAATCGTCTGTTATTCGTAGAAAATACCACTATAGTTGAGATAATTTTTCCCCCCAGAACTATACTAGAGAATCGTGTCTCATTCAAATGCAGTTCGTTAAATTATGTTTTTATAAAAAAAAAAATATTCCAAAAGCATGACATAGTCGAAGAGAGAGCATTGTGCTTTTGACAACATTCAGTCTGACCAAGTCTCGTATCGACTTGGCGGAAAAAAGTAACGCTGAAAAGGCAAGGTCCAATTAGATTCGATGATGGCACTTACCACATGAAGGACACTACAAATATAATTGTTCCAACGACGTTAAACAAAATGTAGCATAGTGATACAGCTGCCAGATATCATCTTGTTGAGGTCTTCAGTCCGGAGACTGCTTTGTTGCATCCTGCACTGTTTTGTGAAAGCCTCTTCTACTGAGGACAAGAATGGCAACGCACTCCTTTTCTATTTACTTACTGTATTCGTCCCTCGGTTTCCCTGTACGATTTTTAACCCATACATTCCTCCTATGTTCACGAATCCTTGATGTCTCTGACAGAATCCCACCAACCTATCCCTTTTCTTAGGATATGCCAGAAACTTCTTTTCTCCCCAATTATATTGAACACCTCCTCATTAGTTACGTGATCTATCCATCTAATCTTCTCCACATTTTGACTCCCATACAATGTTTCATTCAAGACAAATGCTTCCAGAACAGACATCCTAACATTTAAATTAATATTCTATGTCAACAAATTTCGCTTCTTCAGAAACGCTTTTCTTACCATAGCAATTCCGCATTTTATTTTTTCTCTACTTCGGCCATCAGAAGTTATTTTGCTACCCAAATAACAAAACTCATCTACTACTTTTATTGCCTTGTATCTAATCCAATTCATCCAGCATCACCTGATTTTCTGATACTACATTCGATTATTTTTGTTTTACTCGTGGTAATGCTCATGTTATATCTTCCCTTCAAGACCCTGTCCATTCCATTTAATTGTTCTTCCAGGTCCTTCACATCTTGCTCAGTATACAGATTGAAGAACATTGGGGAAAGGCTACAATCCTTACTCACTTCCCAACCACTGCGGCCGTTTCATACCCTTCGACTCTAAAAGCTGCTGTCTAGTTTTTGTGCAAGTTGACTATAACTCTTCGCTTCGTATATTTTGCGCCTGATGCCTTCATAATTTGAATGAGTGTATTCCATTCAATATTGTAAACATCTTCCTCAAGGTCTACAATTGCTAAAAACGTACTTTGCCTTTCCGTAACTTATCTTCTAAGATAAGTTGTAATGTATTACCTCCCGTGTTCGTACATTTCTCCTAAATCTATACTGATCTTCCCCCAGGTCGGATACTACCAGTTTTTCTATTCGTCTGTATATAAATCGTGTTAGTAGTTTGCATCCATGAGTTATTAAACTGATAGTTCTGTAATTTTCATATTTACCTGCGCTTGCTTCCTTCGGGTTGGAATTACGATATTCTTCTTGAAGTCTCAGGGTATTTGCCCTGTCTCATACATCTTGCATATCAGGTGGAACAATTTCTTCAAGAATGGCTCTCCTAACGATATCAGCAATTCAGATGGAATATCATCTACTCCAAGGGGGACTGGTTTCGACTCAAATCTTTCAGGGCTCCGTCATTCTTGCAGTATCGTATGTGCTATCTCGTCTTCCTCTACTTCGTCTTCAATTTCTAGTATACTGCCTTTAATTTTATTTCCTTTGTATTTTCTCTCTATATATTCCTCCCACTTTTTAGGTTTTTGCTTACTACTGGTTTTCCATCCGAGTTCTTGATATTGATACGGCTGGTATTTTTGTCTGCAAATGTCTCTCTTGTTTTCCTGTAGGCGGCAACAATCTTTCCACTTGTTATACAATCTTCTGTGGTCTTGCATATGTCTTCTAGCATATGTCCTCAGCAGTTACTGTAAACCTCATTCTTCAGTCGTCTGTACTCTCTTTTGCCTACTTCACTTGCTGCATTTTTATATTACGTTCCTTTATCAATTACGTTCAATCCTCTGTTCAATCCATGGATTTCTATGAGTCCTTGTCCTTCTGCCTACATGATCCCCTGCAGCCATCACTACTCTATCATAGTTACCCATTCTTCTTCTACTGTATTACTTCCTCCTGTCTCATCCATTCCTTTCCAAATCTCCCACTGAGACACTCGACCATCTCCGGTTCCTTCAATTTATCCAGGTTCAATCCCTTTAGTTTTCTACGTTTATGCATTCTCTGAAGTTTTCAAAAATGTTCAAATGTTTGTTAAGCTTATGGGACTTAACTACGGGGTCATCAGTCCCTAAACTTACAAACTACTTACGAACTAGGACGGCACAAATATCCATGCCCGAGGGGGGATTCGAATCCCCAACCGTAGTGGCCGTGCTGACCGTGACTGGAGCGCCTCAGTCACCTCGGCCACCGCGGCCGGCTCTGAAGTTTTAATGTACTGTCCATAACCAGTAAGTTATGGCAAGAGTCTATATCTTAATGTACCCTCTGATAATGTTTATAGCCGTAACGCACAGTGATGTCAACGTGTGAAGCAAACGTTATAGACACACTCGTGTTTCTTACAGCCAACTGAGCGATTCTGAAAAAAGTGTCAAATTGTGGCCTCCCGTGTGGCGGCTTGTCGTTTCAACTTTCATTCACTGCTGGTGGTTTTGGGTGGAAAGCTGACCAGCGACCGGCACGTACAATATGTCGTACGACGCATTCTTTTGGTATTATTGCAACAGGAAGGCGAAGTGCTGTTCCAACAGGATCATGCTCACCCTCAGTTTCTGCTATTCTTTTGTAGTTCGCGAACGAACTAGTTCGAAAGAGCACTCCCACAGGCGAACTAAGCGAACTAGTTCGCAGATCCCTCGTCTCTTAGTTCGTCCGCTCCTTTTCCGAAGACTGACGGGGAACAGCGAGAGGACGCGAGAGCGCGCAGAATCGCATGATTCCCTTCTGCCAGTTACCTTCATTTCGAGCTGATATGCAGCTCAGCTGTAGTTTCTATTTTAGAAATAAAGTACTACGAGTACTCTGTATGCAAAGTAGTTGAATACCATTGTATTACCCATTCCTATAAATAACTGGATTTTTGCTTAAGTATTTGATGTCAAATTGCCTAAAAATACGGGTAATAGCACACGCTTGTGCAACACTAATCATTATATAAAAAAGCTGTCATAAAAAATAGCTCTTTTAGTAGCGGCAGCAAAAGCCAAACAGAGCGGACGAACCAGAAGGAACGGACGAACTAGGAGCAGCGGATGAAGTAGGAACAAAGGACACACTAGGAGCAGCGGACGAACTAGGAGCAGCGAATTAGGAGCAGCGGACGATTATGCCAAACGTATCTCGCTTCATAGTTCGTTGGATTCTTTTCCGAAGACCGACGGGCAAAATGCGAGAGGGCGCGTAGCAGAGTTAAAAATCACGTATTTGCCTTTTGCTGATGAGTCATTTCGAGGTGACCGTCTGCTTGCTAGATTACATAGTTAAGTGTTACAAAATTTCTGTTTTTATGTGTTCTGCACTCTGCAATATCTGACTAGTAAATTCCATAATGCCAAGATACAGAGGTAACTCTAAACTTAAACGCGAGAAATTATACACAAACTGTTTCTTTTGGTTTGCGTGATATCGTTAGCGTCTCAAGCAGCAAGCGCATGAAGCAGCTACGTGGGGGAACTTCCCCCTCCACCTGCACGCGCAGACCACGCCGCTCAGCCGTCATTGGGAGCGAACGAGCTAAAAGAGCTTCCGATCGCGAACTATTATACGCAAGTCTAGTTTCTGCGTAAAACTCAACGTAAAGGCGTTCATGAAACATCCCATGATGGGAAAACAGCTGACATTTGCGACACGACAATTGACTACTCGTGAAAAACTACATGAACATGGCGAGGTGGCTTGAAATACATATCCACAGACAGTATTTGCCAACTATATGAGTGAACTGATGCCTGAATTAGTGCCTGAATTTCCATTCGAGGAGGTTGTACTACGTAAGCCTCCTAATACGCGTATTTCAGCATGGATAATCACCTTGAACCTCAGTACCGCTTGAACTATTGATCTCTGAATGTAATTATTTCATATCTGCCATATTCACTGCATGAACAAGTTATTTTTTCTGTCGGTATATTTGCTACAACGTATCGTAAGGTCTTGCCGCTAAGTCCCTAGATTTACAAACTACTTAAACTAACTTCACTGAAGACAAT
The DNA here is from genome assembly GCA_026315105.1 of Locusta migratoria. Lineage (NCBI taxonomy): Eukaryota > Metazoa > Arthropoda > Insecta > Orthoptera > Acrididae > Locusta > Locusta migratoria. Next base: position 381,149,867 of record CM048750.1, on the reverse strand, counting down.
ACACACTGTCCTGTCTGTGGGAAGACTCGAATCTCCGACGGAGACACCCGCCCAGTCCGTAGCAAGACGCCTTCGACCACACGGCCGTTCAGCGCGGCTGTTTGTTATTTGTAGTTCACGTAACAAACAGTAATGTTTTAATCATTTCTTTGTCAGTGGTGAAGTTCACATTCGTACGAACATCTCAGACGGGCAAGTAGTTATACCTCACTCATCACTCGTACATGTTCGTCAATGAAACATATGGTATATGGCAATGTGTGAATATGATAATAACTCATCGAAGTCTATTGTCACCGAAGTCATAAGTCATCGAAGTATGTTGTAAGTTAACGGGCGTATATCGATATCGATATCTATTTTATTACTTTAAAGATGTATTTAAAATTCATTCGTTGCATGGTAAGTCTCATCTCTGACACTGGGTGGTAAGCAACATCTTTGATCACATTATGTTGAAGAACATCCCTGAAATATGCTAGCGTGGAATAAAGTGCCCCTCCATTTACGTAATGTGCAGTAAAGGAAGCAATGAGTTATGAGACGCGCCTACTGCGACAAATGTCGTGGATGACACAACAGACGTACTCTCTGGTGGACGTTACTGTTGTTGTTGTTGTTGGATTTGAGGGGACTAAACAGCTAGGTCATCAGTCCCCTCGTTACTGTTCCGTTGTTGACATGTCATCAAAAGTTTCCGGCTCCCATTAGAAATCCACTTCCTTCCTAATGTGGATACAAGGGGTTCTTTAAAGGTCTCTTCCTTACGCCACATTGTTCGAAACGGATGGTTCTCCAATAAGAGAGCGACGGGGCATTCGGAAGGACATTGGTTCAAATCTACACCCGGCCATCCACAATTAGATTTTCAGTGCTTTCCCTCAGCAGCTCCAGGAAAATTGCGGGACAGTTCCTTTGAAAGGACACAGCCGATTTCATTCCCAGTACTTACGAATACAACATGAGCGTTAGCTCCGTCTGAAAATACCACTCTGTCGTTGGAACGTTAAACAATAATCTTCCTTCCACGATAGTTTCGAAATTGATTACAATGAATAGTCACAGGCCAGAAAGCTCACAATGTGACACAGTTAACCAGGGTGTGCCATAGGGGTCTCTTCTGGGGACAATGTTGCTCCTCATTTATATAAATAATTTACTTCCAGTATAAGAGATAATTATTGTTTCTTTTAACGACACCAGCTTGGTAGTGAAGTATGTTTTTGGCAATATTGACGCTGTATTAAAAATGCAGTTAAGGAAATAAGTTCATTGCTTGTAGAAAAGGAACTGATGCTAAATCACAGTAAGACTTACGTTTTGCATTTTCATTTCAACAAAAACTAACATTTTATTTACGCAGACACAAGTGAGACTGAACAGTTCAAATATCTAGGCATTCAGATAGATAGTAGGTTGTCGTGGAGAGCCATGGTTAGGGCCTTGTTCTAAAACGAAACGCCTGATTGTTTATTATTCGAACAGTATCTGAAATACGTGATAGTTCAATACGAAAAGTAGCCCACTTTGCTTATTTGCATCCGCTTATGACGTATGGTGTTACTTATAGGGGTAGTTAACACCTCTTTTTGCGCAGAAACGGGCGGTTTAGAGCAATAGGTGGAGCAAGCTTGCGTACCTCTTGTCGATCCCTGTTTACTCGCCTATGAATTGTAACATTGGCGTCTAAATAAAAATTTTCTTGAATGTCGCAGATTTCACTCATTAAACACTAGACTGGAATGGTATCTGCATTTGGATCACACCCTCTTGTTCCTTGTGCACTGTTCTCCATATTTAAAAAGTGTCACACGAATTCAAAATGCTTAGTAGTAATTGACACAGTTTCAAGGCTCACTTTTTGTATTCTGTCGAGGAATTCATGGAAAAATTAAAAATTTCTGTGCACCACTGTTCCTTCTACGTACTTATGCGTAGACCGTCGTGTGTGTAGGATTGCTGTGTGTTGCGCTCTATTTACTGCTACTGATTTTGTTATAATATGACCATTCGCCCCCCCCCGGAAAGTGATGAATATAAGTAAATAAATAAAATAATATAGTCAAAAGTTGAGAACGTGGGAGATATGACCACGGAGCACCTTCTTTACAGTACAATACTGTGACGAAATAACTACGACATTGCGCATCTTCCATGATGCTCCACTTTGTGCATCTTGTGTACGGACTGTCCGTTGTTTCTATTTTACTTTTTCTTTTGTTCATTGTTCAGTACACCTGATTCCTGTTGTTGTCGTTGATCTGCATTTATTTTTTGATGGGCTACACATTGGGTCATCATACCAATCAATCTGATGGGTAGGGATGAAGGAAGGTTTGTAATTGTAGTTTTCCTTGTTAGTTTCACTGATGCTTAGCTCTCGTATTTTCTCATATTTACTGACTGTTCCATTGGTTCTTGAAAGAATATTTGAGACATTATTAATGAAATACACAAGATAACCTGAGATATTCTGAAGATTTATTGGTTTACGAACCGGTTTTCAGCTGTTACGCCATCATCAGGTAAACATTACAAATTTAAATTTCAAAGATCTTAACTTGCTAGATATATAACTTTCAAAGGAGATTAGTGTTTTGGTTTATAACTAACCTGCGGAAAATATTACAATTCGCGTCGTGGTGTAAATTCCTGACATTGATAAAATACGTGACAATATAATAGATTATGACGTTGAAACAATAGAAATTGGCTGAAAAATATCGATCAAAACGTATCTTACCTTAAACAGCTCTAATGTCTAGAAACATGAAAGCTTTCTGAATATATGGTAAAATTTTAACTGCTAAAATTAAACTTGAACAAAAAATTATCTTAAACAAGTACAATGTCTGGAACATGGTAGCATGTGACAAAGTTCAATGAAACATCTGTATTTATATGTTAAAATATTTTTAACTGGTTGAAATGAAATGCCGCATGACTGCGAATATGGTTGAGATATGTTGATGATGTGTTGTGTTTGTGGACAGGAACTACTAGACAGCTTCAGACATTCCTTAAGAAGCTAAATTCAGCACAAAAAAGTATTAACTTCACAAACGAGTTTGGTGGTAGCAGTATAAATTATTTAGACCTAACAACAGACGTCAGCAATCGTTGCCACATCTTTAAGATTTACAGGAAACTTTCCACCACAGACACTGTAATACCTCATCAGTCACAACATCCAGTTACTCACAAACCTGCAGCATTTCATTCTATGATCCGTCGCTTATAATCTAACCCCATGAGTAAAGAAAACTTCCAAATTGAATTAAATACCATCAGACAAACAGCATCAAATAATGGCTAACCCTCTACCTTGGTAGATTCTATACTGCATATAAAACAGAAACATACCCCTTCCCTTCTTTACCCTGTTATTAACACCCCAACATATCAAGACCGTAGCAAATGGTGCACAATACCAGATTTAGAAAAGGTTTCTATGAATGTAGCCAAGAAACTCCAATCCAGAAATTTCAAAACATCATTTTATACACAAAACCATTGGTCACTTTCTAACCAATGGTACAGATAACCCTCCAGCTTTGAAAAAGAGTGGAGTATACAAGATTACTTACAACTGTGGAAAATTCTACATTGGTCAGTGAGGCAGAGAAATTTGTACTAGACTAAAGGAACACCACAGAAGTTGGAAACTTAGGCAAGGAAATTCTACATTTGCGGTCCAACTGCTAAAAGAAGGCCACAGTTATAATGTATCACATGAAGTCCTACATAATGTACAACAAGGAAGGAAAATGAACTTCTTTGAAGTAATGGAAATTAACAGACATATGTACGCTTCCCCAAACCTGGTACTGAACGATCAGACACAATTTCCATACTCACCACTTCTGTCTGCAGAACTTAATCATAACCCTCTGCAGACAATGTAAACTACCATCTGCTACCCACTTGTCTCATACCTCTACTACTGTTTCATAGCCATTTTATAAAAAGCCTTGTGTAATCAGAACTGTTTGGCTGCTTAGGCTACCAGATACAAATTGTAATGCCTTATTTTACTAGTTGTAAAATTCTTATTTAATCACAACTGTTTTGGCTGATTACGTGATATAAACTTCAATGTCTTATTTTATTAGTAACCATAGTTTAATTTAACCAGTTAACAATTTTTTGACGTATATTTACAGATGTTTCATTCAAATTTGTCACATGCTTCCATGTTCCAGACATTGGACCTGTTTAAGATAATTTTTTGGTTAAGTTCAATTTCAACAGTTAAAATTTTAATATATATTCACAACGCTTTCATGTTTCTAGACATTAGACCTGTTTAAGATAAGATACGTTTTGATCAAAATTTTTCAGCCAGTTTCTATTGTTTCGCTTTATATTTCTTAGGATAACGTCATAATCTATTATATTGTCACGTATTTTATCAATGTCAGGAATTTACACCATGACGTGAATTGTGATATTTCCCGCAGGTTAGTTATAAACGAAAACACTAGTCTCCTATGAAAGTTATATATCTAGCAAGTTAAGATCTTAAACTTAAATTGGCAATGTTTACCTGATGATTGCGTAACAGCCGAAAACCGGTTTGCAGAATATCTCACAGTTGTGTATTTCATTCATCTCTTATTTTTGTTTATCCATTATCAGAATGAGTCCTTCTTGTGTCCATCTGCATCAGATGGGAACTCTGTCGGTGACAAATAACAGCAGATTTTTAAGTTAAATGTGACGCATAATTCCACGCTGGTGCATCAAAGCCTCAGTAATCTGGCGTTTGGTTTTATTGCGAGAAACAGAGCGCAGGATTTTTAATTAACCTGTTATTACGTCTCCTGATGAAACCATCTATTTATATTATTTTATACGTATTTTACATCTGTGAGTTGGACTGTATTAAATACACGTATGAATAAAAACGCTGCAGTCACAATTTTGTTCCGCTTTATAAAATTACAGATTGCATTTCGACTTTCTGGGTCCATCATCAGGTGCTAATCTGCTTGCGAGCGAGATGAAATGTGCTGTTCTGCTGTCATAAGGTTAAATGTTAAGTTTCATATTTCGAATATTAACTGTGGGAAACGCAATGACAAACATAACTAGATTACAAAGAAAAACTTACCATCCACGTGAGTAAGAATCTTTATAATCAGCAATATCATCAGTAGCCTCACATTATTCGCTCATTACTTCCTTCACTGAGCACTTTCGTTCAAACATATACTTCAAAGATATACTTTAACATGATGTGATGAAAATTAGTGCTAGAGATCAATGTTATCTAAAATACCATACGCAAAGATTACATTTAAATTAAACATTTGCAGTCAATAAATTGAAGTCCGTCGCGAAATCTTTCTGTTCAATAAACGTGAACTAAAGCATTCTGGTTTCATGAAAGTTTATTTCTAATTGTTGTACCAGCATTAGGAACCAGATGTTGGTGCTATTAAGGACTACAACAGTCTGTTGTGCTATATTGTTGATAAAATGATTTCCAATCCATGCTGTACAACAGCAATCAGTTAGAATAAATATTCCTTCAAACCGTCTTGATCGAAAAAATTTTATTAGTTAATGACGCGTTTCGCCCTTTAGCAGGGCATCTTCCGATTATCTGCGTGACAGAATTTACACAAAATTACAAGGCGGAATTACAAACGGTTATAATGGTACATGGGCTTATTTTGTGTTAAGAAGACAGTATAAATGGTAAAAAAAGCTTACAATGCGCTCTCCGTGATGTGACACCGTGAGTTGTCATTGCGGTGTTTCTATTTTCTTGGAATGTTTTTTTGGATTTCCTTGTGGCCCTATAAATGTCCGGGTAACAACGAATTAAAGTTGGAACATACTCGGTAAAGGTCTGAGAAACATAAAACCGATTTTTAAGATTACCTTAATCGAAGCGGTGATCTCTGATGACACAAGATAAGCCCATGTTTACAATTGCGCTCACGGGCGGTGGGCGGGCGTGGTGTGCTGCTCCGCCGACTTGTACAGTCTTGTGGTACACAGCTTCACTCGGTAACACCTGACGATGAAGTTAAACGTATCCCCATTGCATTCATGGGATATTTTTCTTATGATCTGGCTAAACTCTTTCGTGGCACAAATGTACAAGCCGTATTTAGTAGCCCTTTGAGCATACAGCAAAATCTCCCACACAACGAACAAACCAATAAGGACAGATACCTTTCCTCAGGAGTCTACAAACTACAATGTCCCAATGTCCCGAATGCCCAGCTGAATATATAGGACAGACAGGCTGGACATTTAAAGTACGTTTTACTGAGCACCTTCTTACAAAAAAAGGCCAACTCAATAAACATTCCCCTTTTGCGAAACACACTAAAGCATCCGATCAACAACAACCTACCATTGACAACGTGCAAATCTTACATATAGCGCAGAAGGGGCGTAAGCTAAATTTACTGGAAGAGTTTGAGATAGCGAAGCGCGCTTACTTTGGATACCCACACCTCTTAAACGATCAGTTGGCATGCAAAGATCAAACATTCCTAGATATTATGATGTCTCTGTTCAAATAAAATTCCTGTCATTTACAAATACCAACATAAATTATAAACTTCTGTCCTGCTTAATAACCTCCCTTTCGTTAAATTTGTATTCAGATAGCTAGATTTCACCCGTCCCGACTTATACATCGGCTTCCTATGTCACTCCCCACCCACATTCCTTTAGTCTGTACAAGTCGTCGGAGCAGCACACCACGCCCGCCCACCGCCCGTGAGCGCAATTGTAAACATGGGCTTATCTTGTGTCATCAGAGACTACCGCTTCGATTAAGGTAATCTTAAAAATCGGTTTTATGTTTCTCACATCTTTACCGAGTATGTTCCAACTGTAATTCGTTGTTACCCGAACATGTATAGGGCCACAAGGAAATCCAAAAAACATTCCAGGAAAATAGAAACACCGCAATAACAATTACGGTGTCACACCACGGAGAGCGCATTGTAAGCTTTGTTTACCATTTATTTACCATTTGTTTCTTAACACAAAATAAGCCCATGTACCATTATAACCGTCTGTAATTCCGCCTTGTAATTTTGTGTAAATTCTGTCACGCAGATAATCTGAAGATGCCCTGCTAAAGGGCGAAACGCGTCATTAACTAATAAAAAAATTGCAATCAAGACGGTTTGAAGGAATATTGTTGATAATGTATTTGGTTTCCAGCATATGGTTCAAGATAAACAATTTTTCAAATTGGTGGAGTCTGAATGTATTTATGTGTTCTTGAAAAATAGTTTTTGAATTCTTCTCACATAGCTGCTTGGTTAGCTGGGCTACCTCCTCGTGTATTCCACAGCAGTAGAAATTTCTGGCTGTCCGTTTTAAGGGTGTCGACTGGTAAGTGTTCTAACTTACAAACAGAAAAGAAACAATTGGTTTTTATGTATTTTCTGTAAGATGTGACCGAGGTATGTGATGCTAGCAAATATTTTCTCTCCTTTCACAGTTTAGAAATTTTCTTTCTTATTTTACGTGGTTTGTGTGTTTACATTAATTATTATTTAAATTTTGTAGCAATTATTTATTGTACACAATTTATCCTAACTCTATTGTCGTCTAAGTAAATCAAACGTGAACTTTGTAGCATGGACATAAAAGCGGTATGTTCCTATGATAGCGGGAGGAATTGTCTATCGTTGTTTTTGTGTATGTGCGTTTGCTATGCATTCTGACTTCATGTTGATTGGTAAATCAAGGATCCCGGAAATATATTTATTGATTGCCATCGTGTTGACCTGTGAATTATACGTTTCTTGTGGAAGGAATTGATAATACAAGAAGATTATAAATATCTTTCTTTGAGTCATAATACAACATGAATGCACCTTAATGATACGTCCAGCAGTATACTACTCTACATTCGAGTCTATTGTATTCTTTAAAGAAGTTATTTTACAGATGACTAAGAAATATATCTTCCTGCAATTCTGATGTACTACTATACGTAGCAATGCCGTATTTCTCTTGGTGTTCGCTCACATTTAATGTGAATAAATGTTAGCTGGGACACGTACGTTGCTTCTGCTTTATCTAAAATAGTCCCATTTCATATTTCAAGGGACTGATAAACTTTCTCGTTTAGTCCCTTTCAAAATCAAACCATCCCAACAAGGGACTGATAAACTTTCTCGTTTAGTCCCTTTCAATATCAAACCATCCCAACAATCCTTTTCAAAATGGGAGACGTTTCCTGCCGGATAACATAATGGTTAGTTTGACTTCAAAACTGTTTTTACCGGTTTTCCTGACGGAGCATAACAACCTTATGTTGGCTGGTTATGTTTGGCGCTCACGTACTTCAGCTGGGGTTAAAGTATCGCCTATCCATTAAAATTGCTACATCACGAAGATGACGGGCTACAGACGCGAAATTTAATCGACAGGAAGAAGATGCTGTGATATGCAAATGATTACCTTTTCCGCGCATTCATACAAGGTTGGCGTCGGTGGCGACACCTACAACGTGATGACATGAAGAAAGTTTCCAACCGATTTCTCAAACACAAACAGCAGTTGACCGGCGTTGCCTGGTGAAACGTTGTTGTGATGCCTCGTGTAAGGAGGAGAAGCACTTACCATAACGTTTTCGACTTTGGAATTGTCGGATTGTAGCCTATCGCGATTGTGGTTTATCGTATCGAGATATTGCTTCTCTCGTTGGTGACGATCCAATGACTGTTAGTAGAATATGGAATCGGTGGGTTCAGGAGGGCAATACGGAACGCCGTGCAGGATGCCAACGGCCTCGTATCACTAGCAGTCGAGATGACAGGCATCTTATCCGCATGGCTGTAACGGATCGTGCAGCCACGTCACGATCCCTGAGTCATCGGATGGGGACGTTTGCAAGACAAAAACCATCTGCACGAACGGTGCGACGTCGTTTGCAGCAGTATGGATTATCAGTTCGGAGACCATGACCGCGGTTACCATTGACTCTGCCTTACAGACAAGAATGCCTGCGATGGTGTACGCAAAGACGAACCAGGGTGCACGAATAGCAAAACGTCATTTTTTCGGATGATTCCTGGTTCTTTTTACAGCATCATGATGGTTGCATCCGTGTTTGGTGACATCGCGGGGAACGAACATTGGAAGCGTGTATTCGTCATCGCCATGCTGGCGTATCACCCGGCGTGACGGTTTGGGGTGCCATTGGTTACACCTCTCGGTCACCTCGTGTTCGCATCGACGGCACTTCGAACATTACATTTCAGATGGGTTATGACCCGTGGCTCTACCCTTCATTCGATCCTTGCGAAACCCGACATTTCAGAACGATGTTGCACGACCGCATGTTGCAGGATCTGTACGGGTTTTTCTGGATACGGAAAATGTTCGACTGCTGTCCTGGATGGCACATTCTTCGGATGTCTCACCAATTGAAAACGCCTGGACAATGGTGGCCGAGCAACTGGCTCGTCACAGTACGCCAGTCACTACTCTTGAAGAACTGGTATTGAAGCTGCATGGGCATTTCTACCTGTACACACCATCCAAGCTCTGTTTCTCAATGCCCAGACGTATCAAGGTCGTTATTACGGGCAGAGGTGGTTGTTCTGGGTACTGATTTCTCAGAATCTATGCACCAAAATTGCGTCAAAATGTAATCGAATGTCAGTTCTAGTATAATATATTTGTCCAATGAATAGCAGTTTATCATCTGAATTTCTTCTTTGTGTAGCAAATTTAATGGCCAGTAGGGTAATATGAGAGATGCAATTCCAGTGGGCTTCTGACCACCCCTTTCCCCAAAGTCGCTGAGGACATCTTCATTTTTGATCAAACTAGTCTTGGTTCCATTACGCGTTGGTTGGTCCTTGCGGTACGTAGTCGAAGCATTCGTTATCCAGACACTCGGAAAGCGGTGGTGGGGAGCTTCCTTCAGCAGTTAGATAGCCTGAAGAAGAATGTATGTCTCTTCGCGGACTGCGGAGGATACAGTCTCGTAGAACTGTGTCAGAACGCCACCTTTCATTTCAGCAGGACAATGCACGATCGCATGTTGTAGGTCCTGCACGGGCCTTTCTGGATGCGGAAAATATTCGACTGCTGCCCTGGGCAGCACATTCTCTGGATCTCTCGCCAACTGAAAACGCCTGGTCAATGGTGGCCGAGCAACTGTCTCGTCACAATACGCCAGTCACTACTCTTGAAGAACTGTGGTATAGAGATGAAGCTGAATGGGTATTTGTACCTGTACAGGCCATCCAAGCTCTGTTTGACTCAATGCACAGGAGTATCAAAGCCGTTATTACGGCGAGATGTGATTGTTCTGTGTACCGATTTCTGAAACTGTCAAACGGAAAGCGACAATTAAAGGATCCCATGGGTTGACAGTCCAGCTGTTGCTGCCTTATCGCCCGGAACGGTATCATAATTTAAGCGCGAGATTTTTCGTTGCCAATTAATTTCTCTACTTTCGTTAGTGCTTCTGTTTATAAAAGATTTCTTCTCACCTAGTTGGCAGATACGTTTGTGCTACTTTTTTAAGAGTTTATTCTCGCGTACTTTGATAAATACCGTCGTGTATACTTTTTGTCTGTGACCTTTGGATTTCAAAACAACTCAGAGACCTTTCGCTACAGCTTGTTATCATTCAATCTAGCGCCAGCTGTTGTCGCTGCCTCATCGCCCGAAACGTTAAGTATCGTAATTTAATAGCATGAAATTTCGTTGCCAGCTAATTTCTTAATTTTCGTTAGTGCTTCTATTTTCAAGTGGTTTCTTCTCACCTACTTGGCATATTCGTTTGTGCTACTGTTTTAAGATCTTATTCCCGCATATTTTGGTAAATACCGTGTGTGTAGTTATCGTCTGCTGCAAGCAACGTCATTTAAGTGTCTTATTGTCACATCCTTATTTCGTGTTCTTCTTTAAGAAACCTTTTATTTCAGCGTGGTGGATAACAGTGTATTCCATAGATTTTCTTGTTTTATTTTGAAAACTGCCGGACTCAGTTTCGTTGTTTTGACAGTGTAGTTCCACTAACCACTGTTCAATAAGCTACCAGAAGCCTTCGTTAAAGTACTAGGCTACTTAAAAGTTGATTATTTAGTTTTCTACTTTCTACAGTTAATTGTATCGGTAGGATGCATAGGATGTGTGCCAGTTGTGTGCGGACGCAGGAGGAGTTGGCCGCAGTTCGCGAACAGCTGAGCGTGCTTTTGGCGACGGTCAGCCGTCTTCAGGCTGCTGTCTCGGGTTGCAGCGGTGGTGGGGAGTCTGGTGCGTAGAGTGGGACACATCTGGTGTCTCATGATTTGCCCTCTGTCCCTGCTATCGAGGCAGCTTCAGGTGTACGGGACGTGGTCGTTCCGTCTTCTCCGCAAGGGGTGTGGCGGTTTGGACGGCGTTCACGTCGTTCGAGACGGAAGGCCTATATAGAGGCTGGCCGTCCGTCCATGCCCGTTCGTCTTGAGTGGATGTCTTAGTTATTGGGATTTCCAATGTTAGGAGCGTGGTGGAGCCCCTAAGGCAGATAGCGTCGAGATCCTTTAAGAAGTCCAACGTGCACTCGGTGTGTCTGCCGGGGGACATTATCAGAGATGTGGAGGCGGCATTGCCGGCGGCTATCGAGGGTGCGGGGTTCCGTCGACTGCAAGTCGTGGCTCACGTCGGTACCAATGACGCTTGTGCTTGGGTTCTGTGGACATCCTCAGTTCTTACGGGCTGCTGGCGATATTGGTGAAGGCTTTCGCACGCAGGGTGCAAGGAGAGCTGTCGATTTGTAGCAATGTTCCCAGGGTTGAAGCCGAGGGGAGGGTCTGAACGAGACAGTGACAGTGACTCTGTGACAGTCATGGCTGCAGCTTTCTGGATCTGCGTTATCGGGTGGGGAATTGTAGGACGCACCTAAATAGATCAGGCGTGCATTACACTAAGGAAGCGGCTACTCGGGTAGCAGAGTACTTTTTAGGCTAGGCGCTAACTCTGATGAGCAGTCGCCTGTCAACATTCAGACAGCGAATTCAGGCCGCGTTCGGTTAAAAAATTCGACTGTCAAAATATTAGCCCCAAACTTTCAATGTATTAAAAACAAAGTTCCCGATTTCGCACTGCATGGAAATCATAGTACTCAGATAGTTTCAGGAACCGAAAGCTAGCTAAATCACGATGTGGCAAGTTCATAAATATTTAGCGAGGCGTGGAATGTATATCGGAAATATAGATCGGACACAACTGGAGGAGGACTATTCATCGCTGTGGACAAGGATATTGTTTCTACTGAGAGCGAGGTTGAAAGTAACTGTGAAGTTATCTGGGCACGCATAACAGGTCTAAAAGAAGTAAAGTTAATACTTGGGTCGTTTTACTGCCCCCCCCCCCAGTGCTGCAGTAGCAGTTTTAGAGCCAGTCATAGAACGTCTACACCAGGTAGTGTGTAGGTTTCCGGGCCATGTAATATTAGTCGGGGGAGACTTCAACCTTAAGAGTGTAGATTGGGACCTCGCTAGTTACATTTCAGGCGATGCAGAGAAGCAGTGTTGCGAGCTACACAATGGAAATTTTTTAGACCTTATTACTACGAACAAGCCTTACCTTATTAACGTTGTCTGGGTAGAGACAGGAATTAGTGATCATGATATTGTCATAGCGTCGATGGTGACCAAAGTACATAAAACAAACAGCTAGGAGCGTATTTTTGTTGGGAAAGGCTGATAAGCAATTGTTAGGATCGCACTTAAAATATGAATGGGCATTGTTTAGTTCCGGTACTATGGATGCAGCGGAATGGTGGACTAAATTTAAATGCATTGTACATAAAGGGTTAGAGAAATAAGTGTGTGTGAAGTCGATTAAGGATGGAAAAGATCCACCTTGGTATAATAATAATGTTAGAAATCTACTGAGAAACCAAATACTGTAGCACTCTCGGTTCCAAAAAGAAGACGCAAATGATACAAGCAAAAGTTAGTAGATATTCGTGCGTCTATAACAATATCGATGCGCGAAGCATACAATAATTACCACAGCCATGCCTTAGCAAAAGATGTTTCCGAGAACCCGGAAAAATTCTGGTCCTATGTAAAATCGATAAGCGGGTCAAAACCCACTATCAGGTGACTCGTTGATCATTCCGGGGCAGTGATAGAAGAAAGCAAACGGAAAGCTAAAGTTCTAGATTTAACATTTAAAAATCTTTCACGCAGGAAGACCACACAAATGTACCATCATTTGATCACTTACTAATTCCGAAATGGTGGACGTAGTAATAGTCATTTCCGGTGTAGAGAAGCAGCTGAGAGAGCTAAATACGAAAAAGTCTGCTGGTCCGGATGGAATACCAGTTCGGTTTTACAAAATCTATTCTGCGGCATTGGCTACTTACGTAGCTTGCATTTATCGCGAATCTTTAATTCAGCGCAAAGTTCCTTGTGATTGGAAAAAAGCGCAGGTGACTCCCATTTATAAGAAAGGAAAGAGAAATGACCCACATAATTACAGGCCAATTTCGTTGACATCAGTTTCCTGTAGAATTTTGGAGCATAGTCTGTGGTCGAGTATAGTAAATTTCCTTGAGACGGTAAAGCTTCTTTCTACGAACCAGCAAGGGTTCAGGAAACATCGGTTATGTGAAACTCAGCTTACCCTTTTCTCACACGACATCTTGCGAGGTATTGCTGAAGGACAACAGGCGGATTGTGTTTTTCTCGAGTTTAAAAAGGCGTTCGATGCGGTGCCACACTGCGGACTGCTGACGAAGATACGAACTTATGGAATAGGTTCACAGATTCGTGATTGGCTGAAAAACTTCCTAAGTGATAGAACGCAGTACGTTGTTCTCGACGGCGAGTGTTCATCAGCGACGAGTGTATCGTCAGGCGTGCCCTAGGGGAGTGTAATAGGAACGCTATTATTTTATATCTATATAAATGATCTGATGGACAGACTAACTTGTAATTTGCGGCTGTTTACTGACGATGCTGTGATGTATGGGAGGATGTCGTCTTTAACTGACTGTAATAGCATACAGGATGACTTAGACAAAATTTCTAGTTGGTGCGAAGAATGGCAGCTAGCTCTCAATGTAGAAAAATGTAAGGTGATGCGCGTGAGTAGGAAAATCAATCCCATAATATTTATAATACAGCATTAGTAGTGAGCTTCTTGATGCAATCGCATCGTTCAACTATCAAGGCGTGACTTTGCAGAGCGATATGGAATGGAAGTAACATTTAAGGACAGTTGTGAGTAAGGCGGACAGCCGACTTCGGTTTATTGGGAGAAATATGGGAAGATGTACTTTATCTGTAAAGGAGACTGCGTATAAAACACTTGTACGACCACGTCTTGAGTATTTATCAAGAATTTGGGACCCGCAGCAGACATGGAAGCAGTTCAGAGGCGAGCAGCTACGTTTGTTACTGGTAGGTTCCACCAATGCGCGAGTGTCACGGTAATGCTCCGGCAACTCAACTGGGCATCGCTGGAGGAAAGACGATCTTTTCGTGAATTTCTGTTGAGGAAATTTAGAGGCCAGGAATTTAAAACTGAGTGTGGTATGATCGCGCTGCCACCTTCTTACATTTCGCATAGTGATCACAATGACAAGATAAAAGAAATTAGGGCTCTTACGGAGGCATATAGGCATTCCTTTTTCCTCGTTCTATTTGGGAGTGGACTAGGAAGGGAAATTCCTAGTAGTGCTACAGTGTACCCTCCGCAACGCACCTTACGGTGGATTGTGGGGTATGTACGTAGGTGTAGAGGTAGCCATGCGGATAAGATGCCTGTCATCTCGACTGCTAGTGATACGAGGCCGTTGGGATCCAGCAAGGCGTTCCGTATTGCCCTCCTGTACCCACCGATTCCATATTCTGCCAACCTTAATTGTATCGCGACTAACGCGAGCAGCAATGTCGCGATACGATAAACCGCAATCGCGATAGGCTACAATCCGACCTTTATCAAAGTCGGAAAGGTGATGGTACGCACTTCTCCTCCTTACACGAGGCATCACAACAACGTTTCACCAGGCAACGCCGGTCAACTGCTGTTTGTGTATGAGAAATCGGTTGGAAACTTTTCTTATGTCATCACGTCGTACGTGTCGCCGCCGGCGCGAACCTTGTGTGGATGCTCTGAAAAGCTAATCATTTGTATATCACAGCATATTCTTTCTGTCGATTAAATTTTAAACTAAACGATGTAGACAGAGAATCGTTGTCGGCCATTGATACGGGCGGCGTGCGGCATTCGCTCGCTCCATACGTTCAATATTTGCACTGAGATGTGGCTATGTCTTTGAACAATTTCTTCTTTTGCAGGTTGAGCAATGCATGTGTGTAAGTAAATCCTATACAATGACTTAACAAAAGTCATGGAAGTGTGGCTCACGGCTGGCGCAAGTATGATGTCTAAACATCACACATCCATTATGCCCAGATGTAGCGATACGCCGGCCGCGGTGGCCGAGGGGACTGCGGCGCTTCAGTCACGGTCTGCACGGCCACTACGGTCGGGAGTTCGAATCCCCCTTCTTGCATGGATATTTGTGCCGTCCTTATTTGTAGCTAGTTCATAAGTAGTTTGTAAGTTTAGGGACTGATGACCCCGTAGTTAAGTCCCATAAGCTCTACAAACATTTGAACATCTTTTTGTAGCGATACAGTAGACGGTTTGATTTTCAAAAAGGTGGCCGTGCAAGTGCCGCCTGTAACGACGTCACGAAATCGCCGGTGCTCTACGGATGGACATTCGATTTCGACAGTGGCACAGGAAATCGACTTGACTTTTGCAACCGTGTCTGGAGTTCAATGAGGATGTAAATTCCAGAACGGACAAACGATTGGGCACAGCCACCCTCAATGACGACCGACGGTCACTTCTGAGACGGACTGTCAGTAGTGACAGAAGAGGATCAGTGCTACAAATCACGGCTCAGTCCAACGCTGAATATGTTGGACGCGTCTCCCAGTAGACAGTCTGTAGGATAATGGTATTTAAAAGTCGGCGGTATAATGAGTTGCTCCGGGACCATCTCCACCCATTGGTGGCCCCCTACACCCTGAGAGTTCTGCGATGTTTGAAGAAGATAGCCCTCGCCTCAGGGCTCCAACTCCGCCCGGGAATGGTTCTAGAATCCTTCAGAGAAGGTTCAAAGGCTGAGGTGACCAGTAGCCGACTACATTTGTACCACTTCTATCACTCCTGTGATGTCACGTAACACATCTTCTGTGCCATTTTGGTAAAGAACAGTCTTGGTCTTATTCAAAATTGTCTCTTTTAGGCATCATCATACGTTCTAGAGACAGGAATTATAAATATAAAAAATCGTCCTTATGTAAGAAAGACTTGTAATACGAGAGGTACAAGATGATTGCACTACAGGTCACGTTCACGTATGAGAAGAGGGGGCGCAAGTTGAACTAATAAAATAAGTCTGTCGCTTAACGAACAAAATCGTTGTTACTGAACTAGCAAGGCGTCGTACTTATTCGAATAGCCCATGGGTAGCCAGCAGTCTTCAATTTACTGCAGTCATCTCAATAGAGATTAAACGATCAGTGAGAAACAATACTAAATCAAACATCCACTGTACGAAACGCATTAATAAAACTGATAATATTTCTGTCGCAGCGTTATACAATGTGTTTAAATTTAAAAGGAATGCTCATTGTTTCCTTTTCTACGGTATTGCAGACCAGAAAACGCAAATGTTTCCTTCAACCATTAGATAAATTAATACCTTATAGCCTACAGAACTACTTGTCCTTATCAGTTATCTGCATGTAATACAATTAGACGTTGTCATTTTGAAAGTGCAGCCTTTACTCCATTACTTGGTCGATCAATCCACTCATTGGGCGTAATATGTAAACTGCGAATGTATGTTTCATCGACATATATGAGAAGCCAACCTTTTCAGGGTACTATTTTCTTTCATTTAAATAAAGGGACTGATAACCGTTGCAGTTTAGTCCCTTCCAAAAACAAACAATTTGAATAATCGACAAGTTTACTGCGTATTTAAAAAAATTGCAAAGTACCTTTGTGTAACCTCTCTTATTGTACCACCCAGTAAATACTAAGCGTTATAATTGTATGAAAATTTGAAATTAAAAGAAACTAATTTACCTGAAGCCTAACTGTTGAAATAGGTACCGCTATGAAGAATACCTCCTTTGAAAGACGTATTTTCCCTTTCTACAGGAGAAAGTTACTTTGTTGTGGGTCTCTGTTTGTTTGGCACATGGAAACTGTTTATCAATCTCCGCACAACTTTTTCATGAAAAATCATCTAAATCTATGAGCTGTTTCTGTTTATTCCGCTTATTCCTTCAGAACTACCGGCAACTACTTGCTCTCTCTCTCTTTCTTTATTATTATTATTTTTATTTTTTATTTTTTCTGAAGTGAAACACCAGTAGTAGCCTACACTCTTTCAAGGACACTTTTAATGCGTCTTTTATTCCCTCTTTTGCCTGTTCTGACATCACTCTCTCGTGCTTGGCTATGCAGAACTCATGCTGCACCTATAGCGCTTGGAGACTGTGCTGCTAAGCCGCTTATAGTGGTGCGCTCACTCGACGTGCTCCGGCCGGCGGACGGAAGTGGACTGACGCGGCCTCGTCTTCCGAACGAAGAAATGAACTCACCTGGAGCTTGATACAAGTACTCGTTTCTTTGATTCTTCAAGCGTATCCCGCTTGGACTCTACTCGTATAAGCCAGAGAAGGCAACGGACGATGTTTAGTGCCTATCCCACGACATCTGCTGAGTCAGTCTATATGCATTACTGATCACTTGTCCTTAATACATTTATTTGCGGCCCTACTATGTTTCAATCAATCCCAAAAGACTTATAACTGAAGGAGAATTAAATTTATGTGGATGCACTTCTGAAATGCAATGGTGAAAGTTGGAGATGTTTGTAAAGTTCTGTCATGAGTAAAGTGACTACATTTTATTTTCGGTCGTTCCCAGACACCTCATTCGAAACACTGGTGGTGGGCATAATATGATAATGTGCGAACCACCCATACAGGGTACCTGTTGGCGAGTGATCAAGCACTGGTAGCCAGCGACACGCCGCGTGTCGCTCCATTAATTAGCGGCATCACAATGGCGGCCCACATGCCAGTGCGGGTGACCGACAGTGGCCCACAGTGTCCTGTCTGTAGCCCACGGGTAGCCTACGGTGGTTCATGGGTAGCCCACAGTGGCCCGTGTGTAGCCCACAGTCGACCACTGTAGCCCGCATCAGCCTGGGGCTAGTCTGCAGTAGTCCACTGGTAGCATACAGTAGTCTATGGGTAGCCTGCAGCAGCCTGCAAGTAGCATGCAGTAGTCCGCAGGTAGTCTGCAGCAGCCCGCAGTAGGCTGTGGGTACCTGAGGCAGCCCACTGGTAGCTCACAGTAGCTCACAGTAGCTCACAGTAGCTCACAGCTCGCAGTAGCCTGCGGGTAGCATGCAGCAGCTTGTGGTTAGCCCACAGCAGCCGGCCACAGTAGTCGAATGGTCTGCGATGCGCCAGTCACAGACTGCACATCCTCTACGTTGGGGGTTTGAATCCCCCCTTGGTCATGAATGTTAGTGTCGTCTTTAGTATAAGGTAGTTCATAAGCAGTTTGTACGTTTAGGGACTAATGACCTCACAGTTAAGTCCCTTAAGCTTAAAAAATATTTGAACATGTGCAGCCAGTGGGTTGAATGCAGTAGTTCGTGGGTAGCCCTTAGTAGTAGACCACAGGTAGCTCGCATTCGCCTGTGGCTAGCCTGCAGCAGCCCACAGTAGCCCGCGGGTAGACTGAAGCAGACTGTGGGTAGCGTGCAGTAGCCTGTGGGTTGCCTGTAGCAGGCAACAGCCCACAGTATCCTGCAGGTAGCCTGCAACAGTCTGCAGTAGCCCATGGGTAGCCCATAATAGCCTGTGGGTAGCCCGCAATAGCCTGCAGGAGCCAGTGGATAGAATTCAGCAGTAGCCTAGGAGTAGCCCGCAGTAGCCCATGAGTAGCCCGCAGTAGCCCACGAGTAGCCCGCAGTAGCCCACGAGTAGCCCGCAGTAGCCCAGAAATAGCTCGCAGTAGCCCACGAGTAGCCCGCAGTAGCCCACGAGTAGCCCGCAGTAGCCCGCAGTAGCCCACGAGTAGCCCGCAGTAGCCCACGAGTAGCCCGCAGTAGCCCATACGTATCCCACAGTAGCCCGCAGGTAGCCTGCAGCAGCCCGCCGGTAGCTTGCAATATCCCGCAGCATCCCACGCATATCCCACAGTAGCCCGCAGGTAGCCCGCAGCAGCCCGCCGGTAGCTTGCAATATCCCGCAGTATCCCACGCGTATCCCACAGTAGCCCGCAGGTAGCCTGCAGCAGCCCGCTGGTAGCTTGCAATATCCCGCAGTATTCCACGCGTATCCCACAGTAGCCCACAGGTAGCCTGCAGCAGCCCGCTGGTAGCTTGCAATATCCCGCAGTATTCCATGCGTATCCCACAGTAGCCTGCAGGTAGCCCGCAGCAGCTCGCCGGTAGCTTGCAATATCCCGCAGTATCCCACGCGTATCCCACAGTAGCCCGCAGGTAGCCCGCAGCAGCTCGCCGGTAGCTTGCAATATCCCGCAGTATCCCACGCGTATCCCACAGTAGCCCGCAGGTAGCCTGCAGCAGCCCGCCAGTAGCTTGCAATATCCCGCAGTATCCCACGCGTATCCCACAGTAGCCCGCAGGTAGCCTGCAGCAGCCTGCTGGTAGCTTGCAATATCCCGCAGTAGCCCACGCGTATCCCACAGTAGCCCGCAGGTATCCTGCAGCAGCCCGCTGGTAGCTCGCAATATCCCGCAGTAACCCACGCTTAGACCGCAGTAGCTCGCGGGTAGCCCGCGGTTAGCCCGCAGTGTCCCGCTGTAGCCCGCGCGTAGCCTCGCGCTACACCTCCACTCGCCGCTGATTACCGCCTGCCCGGCCCGGCCAGGCCGCCTCACGCGAGACACGAGACCTCGCCTCTGCGGAGCTTCTTAATTAAATTACCGGCGGGTAACGACCTCCGCTGCTGACGCCTCTTGAGAGGCGCGGATGCAGGTCGCGCCACTCTGCCCGCACGGCTGTTTACAGCGGCAGCAGGAGCTTGCAGGGCCTGTACGTCGATACCGCCGCCTCCAGGGTACAGTTCTGCAACGTCTGACCGTATCTTTCCATCTTTGTCTGCAACTTTAACATATACATAAATACATATTTGGAAATATTTTTGTTCCACTTATGGGTTGTTCTTGTTATTGGGACTTTAGGGCGCTCAACATCGTGGTCATCAGCGCCCATTCACTTATGGGAAACAGCACTCTTATTTAAATTTATATATAAAGAACAGATTAGAATGCAAAAATTTGTATTATTTATTTACGACTAGTTTCGGTCTTATTTAATCCATCTTCAGGAAATAATCTCCACAACATCAATGGAGCTTATTTCCTGAAGATTGTTCAAGTAAGACCGAAACTAGTCGAAAAAATAAAAAAAATGCACTCAACTATATATATATATAGTTTTAGATCTGTCCATCTTAGCGCTATGAAGAGTATATATATATATTAATGAAAATTAACATATTCGTTTCAGGCTGAGTGCCTTGAAAAGTTGACACATTACATTGTAATACATGAAGTTTATTAAAAGGTGAGGATTTTCCGCCGTATGCAAGATACCTGATTTTAATTATTTATCAGACGATATAACTATTTCAGTTTAGTTTAGGTCTAGATATAGGAGTATCATTTTTTACCTACCCTTACATTGTGATATGTAAAACTCATTAACTTAATGAGTATCACGTTTTTTTACATACCTTTACATAGCCTAATGTAAAGGTATATATAGAAAATGTGGTACTCCTATATCTAGGCCTAATTTCACTAAACTGAAATAGTTATATCGTCTGATAAACTAAGAATAAATTTCTAACGAATTAACTTACAAAATCATTTTAGATGTACCTTAAAAGACTATTGTATAGTAACTATAATTTTTCAAACAAAATAAACCACCCCACTGATGATATCACAAAATGTGCTGAAACATGTTTGGGAAAAATAAATAAAATGAGGGGTCTTGCATACGGCGTAGTGATAGTTCAAAGTGACGGCCACCAGATTCGAGGAATTATTGTACCTCTGGAGGCAGTCTGTTGCCATCAGCAACGATTCTACGTTATTTTTGTTTTTAGTTATTTTTTACCCTGATGACATTAGGACCAACAGAGTCTCTCTTACAATAGACCAGGTTTTTACACAGTACTTTCGCATGTGAGTTATCTATAACATTGGTTTTAAAGATGATTAATAAGGTATTAATAAAGTGTAAAGAAGATATAAATACAAGGTATTGACAAAGCTGTAATAAGATTATTACTTGCGGTACTAGTCAGACAGCTTCTGCTGCAGCCGATGTAATACTGGAAAAAATTACATTGATATAGGTAGATACAAAATGTACTTTTGAATTTGAAGAAATTGATTATGCCGTGGCGAATTCTGATACAAGGAAGTCAATCTGAGGATATCTGGGAGGAGATATAGATATGACGTTGTAAAAAGAGCTTACGGAAACAGAGAATGGAGTTTTTGTTACTTTACTAGATGTGCCAGTAACGGTCGTTTGAGGCTACCAGTGTTATTCGGTGCTCTGATAAAGTGATGGAGATGGTTGCAGTCTGGTTCCTTTTACTGAAAAGGCTATGTGATGGAGAGGGACAGAAAGGGTTTTGCTCTGACAGGAACGTGTATTTCTGCTATATTGTTCAGGCAAGAGGACGAGAAAAGAGATGAGGGACAGTATACGTTGATGGGAGAGTAGAGGAAACAGAGCCAGGACAACTGCGTTTAAGATGGTGAAATATGGTCAAAGACAGGGATATTTCAGATATATCTAACGCAGACGTTCATGACTAATTCTAGACGTCGTGGCTTTCCGAAGGAAGTCCTTTTTAAATACCATCGCTGTAATCAATAGTTGGGATAATAAGTGTTTGTACAAGTTTCTGTTTAAAGTAGAGAGGAAGAGCTTCTTGTATTTCTGTAGATGCTGATGTCTTCTTACACACTGCAGCTGTCTCATAAATCTCCTTATTGGACACACTTTTCTGGCCACTCGTTTCAGTGGACCTCGAGATGAGTTTCCACGCTTCGTGAGCAATGTGCACCTGTTTGTCCGCTACTTCATTGATTTCAACACGTCGGTTCATCTTTTCACTTCCATGTCAATATCCGGTAGCACCTGAACAACACGTACCATTCTCGCTAGACTGGGAGATCCTGTCCTAAGGCCACCGAGATTGTCGTCTCTCACAACTTCTGATTTTTCCCTCGAGGCTTAGGCCTTTGGTGTATGAAATCCCCGCAGAAACGGTTGATAACCTGGTTTCTATGTCTTGGTATGAGACACCATGGGTCATTAAGACAATGCGACAGAACTTCATTTACCATGCCATTCATTCAGAGTGGCCCATACTTTGAACAACTGCGACTATGTTGTCGTTATATAAAAATTCCTCGGATTTCTTCCGCGTCAAATACGGGAAATAGCTCGACCTTTCAACTACACAATTCATTTGGTTTTATAAGCGGATGCCTCCATTTCACGTCAGTCAATTTTACCCGTGACAACTACTACGAAAGATATAGTAGAAAGCTTAGGCTCTGACCCATATTTGACGTGCCAAGTACACCTTTTTATGCAAGAACTCCGTCGCGAAAGACTTAAAAAGTGTTCAAATGTTTGTTAAGCTTATGGGACTTAAATGCTGGGTGATCAGTCCCTAAAGTTTTAAACTACTTATAAACTACCTTATACTAAAGACACCACATACATCCATGCCCGTGAGGTTTCGAACCTCCGTCGGGCAACGACCTAGCACATCGGGGCATATCGCCTCATTGCGCTGGACCACTCCGCCGAGGCGCGAAAGGCTTCAAATCCATGTGTTGTTGTTATCATACGTTTCCAGTAAGTATGTATTTCCGACCATTGCTTCTCCATCTCAATAAAATTGTTTGTGGGTACACTATATCCTGTTTCATTTTCACCCCACGTTTTTCAAACACCCTACCTAAGCACCGACGTGTAGACGACAATCAGCGTAACATTCGTGTTTTTCTGAAGTAACAAGTTATTACCAAATCAATCAAGCATAATTTGGTATTATTCTTTTCTAGGCTGCCGAAGCACAATTAAAGGCAGTTAAAATCATAGAACAAAAACTATGTCTGAAGCGGTTTGTCTCTCGAAGAGTTTGGCTGGCGTCATATCGCTACTGTTGTAACGCCGAAGACAGGCTACCTCAAACACTCTACAGTCGCAACACGTCCCAACATTATTATCAGGCATTCATTCAACTGCAAATAGCATTAAGGTTCCACTTTTGCTATCGGATGAAATTGTGCTACAAACCGTTACGAACTTATTTTATCCACGAGGGTGCAGTGTTATTTTACGTGATGATTGCGTCCCTGTTCACGGCTGATTCGCGTGATAATCATACCTTTTCTTTACTGTACAGTTGTGAACGAAAATTTCTGCTGGTGACTTACAGGTCTCAATCAAGTAGCCATCTTCCTATCACACAGAATGTCCCACGCCAGTATATTCGATCCGTGTAGAAGAACCATTCATTAAAAAGGTAAAGCAGTGTACATTCCGAAGATTGGTTTTACGACCACAGTGCTTTATTGGGCATGGTCCTGTTTGCAGGTAGTATGCTGTTGCCTTCCTCCGACCTTCAAACTGACTCACCCAGCCAATCATAAGGGTACCTACTGTATAATGGCTTCCGAACCACGATGCTACTCGATATTTTTCACATCAGCATGACTGCCAGTGAAATAAGAGTAAGGTGACAGATAAAAATCCTAGAAACTGGTGGGTATCGAAGCCGTGAGCTTTGGATTTGTAGTCTAGCACGCTACCACTGTGCTACCGAGCCACTTAAATCACGGAAAGTCTCTTTATTACTTCCTAGCAGTACTTCAGTTGTGGCAGTAGCACCCGTACGCCGTACCACATATGTGATACGAAGTCCAAAACATTCCCGAAACGTCACCGTATCGGAACCTTGTCTCTTTCTTTTCCCCTCATCTGGTGCTCCCACAACTCTACAAGCTGCGAGTATTGCTTTCATGAGTGGAACTGTGCCAGGTTCAACTTTTGGCATTGTTAAGAGATGAGCGACGTACTCGATGAGAGATAATCAATCATTAGAAGGGAGCTATTAAGCGTAATTTTATTTTATTATTATTATTATTATTTACTTCCGCGGTTACGATCAGACAGATGACTCCTAGTACACTTCTCTGTAAAAAAAATACTGCATATGGTCCGAGAAACAAAACAGGTCATGTTCTCACATCAGTGTAACTTAGTAGTATATATATAGATAGTGACACATATTGTTTGACTGGGCAATGTTTGTGTGTATGGGAGGATTCCTCGAAAATTGAGTAAATCACAATTCCGTGATCGTAAGAACTACAGTTCATGGAAAATGAATGGAGGGGAGGTAACTTATCAATACAGGCCTGCACTCGCACACGGTTTTACCTTTGACGTTCCACCGCCAGCACTGGCACTGGAACATACAGAAAGTGTTAAACAGCCGGTGACTATCAGACGAGCAAGATGTTCTGAAAGCGCGTGACCTGAAAGCTGTATCGCACTATACAGGGGAAATCCTAATGATACGCTAGTGAAGGAACAAGGAGTAGATTGTATTACTTACGAACTCTTCCAACCATTCCCAAACACTGGGGACTTATTACACAGGCTCAAACCTTCCTTTTCAGTCTGCAGATCAGTACCGTGTCAAACTTTCTTTCCGAAATGGAGAAATATGCAGTGTGCTTCTTTACCTTTCATCCATGACTTGCAAGATGTCGTGTGAGGAAAAGACCAGTTGAGTTTCACACGAGCGATGCTTCTTAAAGCAGATACTGTGGATCAAAACAAGGAAAAATGCCTCGCAAAGATATGCTCGAAAATGCTTACTTTAAGATCAATGAGCCTTTCTTCCTCTTCAGTACTCTTACACTGTCAGGAACTCTGAGGCATGCAATTTAAGTGCAAGTAGCGTCAATGAACTTAAATAAGACATATCACATTTATGCCGTGCCTCATGCGTAGCACAGTCACTTATAGCGCTGAAATTAGTTCTGGCCATGGTGCCGTTCGGTATTGCTGGGCGTTCAGGTATTTTCTGACCATATGTAATTGTCGTCATAAGTTTCAGATAACATTTACTAGATTATTTTCATGAAAGTGCGCAAGTCACTGAGCTCCATCAGATCTCGCTTGGTAAAACGTTTTTTCATGTTCTGGCGCTAATATTACAACGACTACAGATTCGCGAAGTACATTGTCTACTCGTGACAGATGACTGTATTCTGTATTGCACATTTTATATAATAATTGTAATTTGCTGTGTATTCCAGTTCAGGCGAGGAAGACAGCTGGTAGATTAATGGGAGTCAATTGATATTTAATATACAAATGATCCTTGATCCTGTTTCCAGGATATGAACGGAAGAAACTGATCCTAACGATGAAAATTTTCCCTGCTATGAGCGACGTCGTGACCACAAAACACGTAATTACTCATTGAACAAATAGAAAATCAAATTTTAACTCATGCGTAGTACATGATTAAAAGTTTGAAATTACTAATTAAAAAATGTTCAAATGTTTGTTACGCTTATGGGACTTAACTACGGGGTCATCAGTCCCCAAACTTGCAAACTACCTATCATCTTCCTTTTACTAAAGACGGCACAAATATCCATGCCCGAGGGGGGATTCTAACCCCCGACCGTAGTGGCCGTGCAGACCGTGACTGGAGCGCCTCAGTCTCCTCGGCCACCGCGGCCGGCGAAATTACTAATTAAAAGTAAGAATATTCATGTTGACAAAATGTCATAAGAAATCAAAAGAAATCACCTCCAAGATATATTTGTTAGCATACAATGGGCCCCTTTCAGCTGCATAATTTATGTCATCTGGCCAGTCAATAATAAAAAAAAAATTAAAAAATGTGAGGAGTAAGGTGTTAGGTACACTTAAATTTATGAAAACGTAATTGAATTAGTAAGATTATGTATAAAAAGAAATTTGTTAAAGTCAAGAAACTTTATATTTGTGGTAAGGAAATCAATATAATAAAGCAGTCACTACGCTAATTGTACAATACATTCAGGGAAGTCTTGTGAAAGCGAGACTGTGAGTGTTCAGATTACTATAAAACTGTGCCAAAATTTTGATCTGAGGATGTTTTACAGGATTGCATTGGGCATGAATACTCAGTGTAACTACTACAAATTATTCTATGAGAAATTTTTGGGACAGATTCTCTGATTGTTTTATTCGTAATTAAGATCATAGGATGTAGAGTAATAAGTGTATATTGTTTGCTAATTTTACATGAGAAATATATTTTACTATTCAAATAACAATATCTTATATTTCAGCTTCGTAATAAAAATACATTGCTTATCATGAATGAATATAAATGTTTACATAAGTTGAAAATTGACTATAGAAAGAGCCAAAGAAAGTATCATACTATTTGATGGTTCAACAAAAAAACTTAAAATTTTAATACCAAAATATATAATTTCCATCCACAATTCAGGGAAAAGTCGGTTATGGGAAGATATTTGATGGTTAAACAAAAAAATTAATAAATAAATAAATAAAGGAAAAAGCCTCTAAATTTTGAAACTAAAATATATAATTTTCGTCCGCTATTTCAGGAAAACTCGTTTATGGGAAGATTCTTATTGACTATTATGGGTACATTTAAATTTTCATGAACAGATTTCTTTCATTGATCATCTGTACATATTCTGTATTATGTATCATGTTACTTATGAAACAGATAAACGGAAAAATTAAGGAAGGTAATATCATAAAGTTGCAATAGTTTAAAGCAATATTCTTTATTCGTTTTTAATTTATCGGAAAAAAACTGTGGTATGTATAACAATTATAATAACAAAAATAATTGTCATTTACTTGTAATATTCATTAGATTGGTAGTAACATACCACCATAAATATATACAGCTTTCTCACAATTAAAGTGATCTTATTTCTCCTCAGGTTATCTTCAGGTTCATTTCGATAATCTAAAGTGAAATGGCGAGGTATTTGTAATGGTAGACCAATTTTCATCTATGTACTATTCTCAAAGTTAATTCTCTTTTTTGGACATTCATAAATATTTGACTCAAAGCAAACATCATTGCACTTCTTGGATTTCAGTATAGTCTGTCAGGTAGTAGTCCTAATTGCTTTATAAATACAAAATTACAAGTTTTTTTGCTCTATATGTTTAGGCCATCTATTGGTACGGTTACAACTGTATATTATTTTCTGTATACGTGTACAAATATTCTCAGACA
This sequence comes from Locusta migratoria, assembly GCA_026315105.1. Taxonomy (NCBI): domain Eukaryota; kingdom Metazoa; phylum Arthropoda; class Insecta; order Orthoptera; family Acrididae; genus Locusta; species Locusta migratoria. Next base: position 381,122,460 of record CM048750.1, on the reverse strand, counting down.
TTGCTGACAGGAGAGTGCAGCTATTAGTGGAAGAAAATTTGGATGAAGATCAATGTGGGTTTAGGCCTCTTAGAGGTTGTCGGGGCCAGATCTTGACCTTATGGCAGATAATGAGGAACTGCTATGAGTCGAACAAGTTTTATACAGGATGGTCCATTGATAGAATCGGGCCAAATATCTCACGAAATAAGCATCAAACGAAAAAACTACAAATAACAAACTTTTTCTAGCCTGAAGGGCGAAAACAGATGGCGCTATGGTTGGCCCGCTAGATGGCGCTGCCATAGGTCAAACGGATGTCAACTGCATTTTTTTTAAAATAAGTACCCCATTTTATTACATATTCGTCTAGTACGTAATTAATATGAATGTTTTATTTCGAACATTTTCGGCGGTTTGTGACAGATGACTCTGTAATAGTCACAAATGAATAAGTGCGTTGTATCACGTAACATTTCGCCAGTGCAGACGGTATTTGCTTTGGGATATATTACTCGTGTTAAAATGGACCGTTTACCATTTGCAGAAAAGGTAAATATGGTATTTATGCATGGTTATTGTGATCAAAATGCCCAATGTGGCTGTTCTATGTATGATGATAGTTATCCTGGAAGATATTATTCCAGTGTCCGGACAGTTCGTCGGACAGTTACATTATTTAAAGAGACAGGAAGTGTTCACCCATAAGTAAATCGTCAACCACGACCTGCAACAAATGATGATGCTCAAGTAAGTGTTTTAGCTGCAATTACGGCTAATCTGGTCTGTTTTCTCCCTTCAAGTTAGAAAAGTTTTGTTCTTTGTAGTTTTTTCCATTGATGCTTATTTCGTGAGATATTTGACCCAGTCACTATCAATAGTGAAACACGTTCAGTGAATGTGTGGTCTTGGTCCATTTTGTGTTATTCATTACTATTATGTGTTTCTCCGTCATTAATATTGTCTATTTATATGTAAATTATTTCATTCTTTTATTAATCATCAATGCCCTATGTTTATATGTGTTTCCATCCATGTGATTAAACTTCTGTGCTCGTATGAATGTGGAATGAGTCTAGCCCCCAGGGACTTCTTGGTTCTTTCGTGAGTACGTGCATGGCGAGCACGGGGACCGAGCTAATGCAGTCTTCCTTCCTTCTTTACTTCCCGGACTGCATTTCCTTTCCTCCTCCCCTCCTTTTCTATCCTCACTCCTTCCCCTTTCCACCAGAGGACTGATAACCTCAGTCGTTTGTCCCGCTATCCCAAACAAACAACCCAAGCTAACCCAAGGTGGTTGTTAATATTGACTGACTGCTGCGCAATGGCTTACAGTCGTCGCCTTGCGCTTTAGGCCTCGTTTACTTTAGTTAAGAACGCATGGCTTCGTATGTCGTCCGCAGTGTCGCTTGCTGGGTGGCCAGAGACAAGTTTAGTTTGCAAGATGGAGAGTTTGCCTCTTCTTAGTGTAGCACCAACATAATCATGGACGAAAGAGGTGACAAAAGAGACCTCTCTGGACTCTAGTAGAGTATTATCTTCTTCAGATAGCAAGTGTTGGTAGACAGTAGGCTCTGAACGCGCTCTGAATCGCTTTTAGCGCGCTCTATAGCTGGTGCGTGGAGCGGAAGGCTTTTTGCGTGACTCTCACCACGTTCGCCGAAGTGAGTATATCGTCAAATCATGCTGAAGGGATGGCATGCTGTCAGAACTTTACTTTATTCGTGACCAGGCAGTCTTTGTTTATCAGTGATAGTTTTTCTTGAGTAATTCTTTCGCTATGTGAGGCGAAGTGTTTCTTGATTTATAGAACTGAGGTAATTCAGTTAAAATTTAGGATTTGCATTTTCATTCTGGTGATGATTTTGTATCCGGTTTTCTCAAGTAAGAATACGTGTGTGGCTTTCAGCCTTTGTGTAAACTTAGTATGTTGAACTTCCTTGCTTCCAACTAACGTTTTTGCGTCATGTCGGGATCGCGAGTATGCTAAATATTTCTCAGATTTTCTGGATTGATTCCATCTTTCCTGTCTTGGTATGACCGATTGCACAACGTGCTTTCGTAACGGTAATTACTTTGGCCTTCAGCCATGCTTTTACTGATACTAGCTTTCTATAATATCAAATCTAACGTGTGCTTATTCTAAAATAATTTCTTTTTGTAAATTCTGTGTAATTCGCGTGGCCGCAACACCACGTGCTACTTAAGGATAGAATACCACTGTCTCCCCACACATGAGTTCGTTTTGCGCATAGTTTAATTTTATTGGTGCTTGAAGACACCCACCATCTCGTCAAAACGCCACTCACGCTTCGTTTCACTGCTGCTATCAAGTGTTGCTGCATGAGTAATGTGTCGCAAGATTATGCATGTGTCTGTGAGTGATGTATGTGCTCTCCTCCCATGTTACTACCACATTTATAAAGGGCAGAAACAATTTTATTCTGGCAGGAACTCTATGATTTAATTCACTTTTGTACAAGGTGTGTGCTTTATTGTGCTTAATTTTGTCTCCCCAAATTTATTTGCTTGTCTATTTTATGGATCAGATAATGATTTTAAAAAAAAAAAAACACCTCTGTTTTACAATTTAATGCTCCCTGTCCCATGTTTAATTAGCTATTCCCTTTTTAACATTAATTTTGTGTTTGTTAAAACGTTAGCTGCTCCATTAAAGAGTAAGCAGTTACATAAATTGCCATTGCGAAAGTACCCACACGAAAGGTAATTTAGTGCAGCATGGAACGTTTGAACTTGCATTTACAGATCTCAACTGCCCGAGATCTTATATAGAGAATTTAAGAAGCTACTTTCAATGGACCATGCTGTATATCTAGTAAAGGCTTATGACCTTGCTCCTAGGAGGAAGCTATTGTCCGTTCTACAAGATTATGAAACACGAGTGAATCTTCTGCAGTCAATAAAAGGTCTTTTAGTAGATTGTTAGGCAGCAGTTAGAGTCGTCAGTAAACTGAGTTAATGGTTCAGGGTACGTTCAGAGGTAAGACAAGGCTGTAACCCGACGCCATTGTCGTTCACACTATTTATAGATCACATGATGAAAACAATAGACTGACAGGGTGAGATTAAGTAGGTGAAATCAAAATTAACAAATGTTCAAATGTTTGTATAGTCTATGGGACTTAACTACGGGGTCATCAGTCCCTAAACTTATGAACTACTTACGAACTAGGACGGCACAAATATCCATGCCCGAGGGGGTATTCGAACCCCCGACCGTAGTGGCCGTGCAGACCGTGACTGTAGCGCCTTAGTCCCCTCGGCCAAAATTAACAGTTTCGTATATACAGATGAATTAATTGTGACAGCAGGTTCGATTGAAAGATTACAATCTAAGTTCAGACGTATAAGATTTATGATATGAATATGAGCCTCTCCAAATCTAAAGGACTGACTTTGGGGAAGAGATTTAAACAGATTGATTGCCAAATATGAGGAACAAAGTTAGGACAGATGGAGTTTCAAGTACTTACGATGTACTTACTTAGAGGATCGCACCATAGTGAAAGGACTTGTTCCAGGCATTGCAAAGGTAATGCAGTGAGTGCTCAGCTAATATGTACTCTCTTGTGCAAGAATCAAGTCAGTACCTGGACTAAGTTATCAGTGGGTCACTCTATCTTTCGACCAACTTTGTTTTACGGGAGCGCAAGCTCGGTGGATAAATGTCGCCTTATTAAAGAAGTTGAAGTTACATACACTCCTGGAAAATGAAAAAAGAACATCATGAATTCGTTGAACCAGCAGAGGGAAATTTTATTGACACATTATTGAGGTTGTATACAACACACGATCACACAGGCAGAGTAGTACGCAATGTTGGCGTTAGTGCTGTGTATAGCTTCCTTTTGTAGCAATGCAAGCTGTCATTCTTTCATGGAAACGATCGCTGAGGTTCCAAATGTGGTAATGTGGCATGGCCTGCCATACAAGATCCATCTGGTGCCTCAGTTGGCCTAGACTTCGTGCCGCTCATGCATACCGCCCAACATGACGTTTCATGCGGCCCCAAACATGTTCAATGGGGGAGAGATCTCGGGATCGTGCTGGCCAGGGTAGTTGATGTACACCTGGAAGAAAATGTTGGGTCGTTCGGGATTCATGTGGATCTGCATTGTCCTGTTGAAATCGCATATCACCTTTTTGGTGCATGACGGGTTAAATAATGGTTTAATTGTACCGTGCACTTTTCAGTGCCCTGTAGACGATCACTAGAGGAGAATGGCGAGTGTAGAATATCTCTTCCTTCACAATGATGCAGGATCATGTGTGACATTAGAGTGTCCTCCGCTCACACCCGAACATCCTACAACCTGCCTCCAATGGTGTCATGTTTGGCGCTCATGAAGGGACGAATGGAGACATGTCGTCTTCAGTGATGAGAGTCGTCGCTGCCTCGGTGAAAATGAAGGTCGCACGCTTGTGTGGTGTCGTGCAGGGGAGTGCGAAATTCAGGAGTGTACGCGACAGAGGCTAACAGAGCCAATACCTGGCATCATGGTGTGGGGAGCCATATCCTACACTGGCCGTTCTCCTCTGGACTTCGTTGTGGGAAACTTGAACAGTAACGGTACAGTGAGACCATCATTTAACTCGGCTTGCCACCGTTCATGCCCCAAAAAGGCGATGTGCTTCCGCAACAGGACAATGCATGCATGTCCACACATATCCCTTACGACCCAACGTGCTCTTCTAGGTATTCGTCAGCTACCCTGCCCATCATTATCCCCAGATGTGTCCCCCATTGAACATGTCTGTGGCCGGGTGAAGCTTCATCTTGCTGTAGTCTACACGACCTGCAAGAGATTGGGTCCAGCAGAGGCATCACATGGAAATTACATGGCAGGTCATACCGTAAGACTTCATTCGGCAACTCTACAATCGTTTTCTTGAGGTCGTTGCACCCTGCATTGCTGCAAAAGAAGGGTATACAAGATACTAGCGTCTACATTGTGCAAGCTCTGGTGACTGTACTGACGTGTGTATGGCTCTGACTGCGTCATCGTGTGTCGTAAACATCCACAAGAATATGTCAATAAAATTTCGCTCTGCTGGGTTGACGAATTCACGGTGTTCTTTTTTCATTTTCCAGGAGTGTATATGAAAGTAGCAAGGATGGTTGCAGATACTAATAGATGGGAACAATGGCAGGAGGTTGTTCTTAATGAGGAAATCAAATAAAAATTGGGGCCGGCCGCGGTGGCCGAGGTGACTGAGGCGCTCCAATTACGGTCAGCACGGCCACTACGGTCGGGGGTTCGAATCCCCCCTCGGGCATGGATATTTGCGCCGTTCTAGTTCGTAAGTAGTTCATAAGTAGTTTGTAAGTTTAGGGACTGATGACCCCGTAGTTAAGTCCCATAAGCTTAACAAACATTTGAACATTTTTTTTTTAAATTGGGAATGAACACCGTAGATGGAGCAGTTAGAGTGAACAGGTGGAGATGGTGGTAATATGTCACACGCATGGTTTCCTAAGAGACACATGAGTGCAGCAGCAGAGTACAAGAGGAGTCGAGTTAGACCAAGGAGAAAGTACTTACATTCGGTGAAGAATGAATTTGAAGTGACATGCTTAACGTCAGGCGAGGCATCAATGCCAGCATCGAATAGGGCATCATGGAGGTATTTTATTGGGAGGATCATACTCCAGACAACGCTGGAAGGCACGTCCCTGATTATGTTAATGATGAAGATGATGTATCAGTTTTCGACGAGGAAACATTTAGTTTAGAATAAACATGCAAATGCTGTACAGATATATAAAAGGGAAAGAATGGTAATTGTACGGTGATGGGAGATGTGTACTGATGACAAGAGTAGCTGTTTGCTAAGTCCACTATTTTAACATTCCTTTGAGCTAGCTGCATAGATAATTGAGGGGGGGGGCGTCAGGGGCTCCAGATCCAAAACCATGAGCTATGTCCGTGTAGCCGTTTTCTTCTTTTCTTAATTTTAGGCGTGCAGAACTCAACCAGTTCCAATTCTAAACGTTGAAACTGCTACAGGTATTTTGGTTACTGAACTTCTCGTACTGAACAACTCAAGGACAACTCAAGGATTGAACTCCCCCCAGAAAAGGACTGATTTCTTTCCAAACGCACCACCAGAACAATAATTATCTACTCCCCTATACTGAGTAGTGCACAATAAAAAAATAAATAAAAAACAATAAAAAAAATTGAAGGTCTATTTTCGAAGCTTCTAGTATGTCACAGTAGTATGTAATCATCGTGTATAATGGTAGCCAAATTTACTACAGTGATATAATGTGCAGTCCATGTAATGATGGAAATCGACATCAATAACTTAGTCTTCCTTGTTACCTAACCACATGGAGAAAGCCGCAGCTTATATGGGACTTAACGTGTTGGATGGAGCTAATTATCAAAGTTACTGCAGTTGGAGGAATTATATAGCATCTCCGGCAGAGGCACGAATTGTTGCATTAAACTGTGAAGTTGTTCGCAACATGCGCCTGTGCTTGGTTAAGCCAAGCTCCCTCTAATTTCTGTGCAGTAATTTGAATAATTAAAAGCTCTTGTTTTCTTTCATTTCGGAATTAGTGAATGAATCCCAGTTGACTTCCAATGTTCAAAATCTCTTTCATATTCCACACTCAAACACGACAGTTCTCATACAAAGTAAAATAATAATTCAGTTTCCAGTATTTAATAAAAGAAGCTTTTTGATATGATGTGGTCACAGATACTGTGACTCCGACTTTCAAAGGTAACAACTAAAATTAATTATTTCTCCAAGTAGTTACTGTGTGCAAATAACAAAATGTCAAAATAACTTCAAAGATAGGTGTATATAATTCCTGTTTATCACTAAACCTACTAATAATCTTCATTAGTAATTCGGAACGTACCTTCTACAGTTATACATTTAGCGAGCCACCACACTGCACGCAAAGCTTTTAGTGCAGTCTTATGTACCTTTATTCACTGTGAAAAACGAGGTTTGAAAGTGTGTGCTAACTGTTGACATTTCGTGGGAGCACGTACAACGATAGGCTTTTAAAAGTAGTGTAATCCATTTATTCTATACGTTCCATTTCACACAGTCACCTATGAGAGTGAAAAATGCTGAACAAGAAGCGAGTTTTCGTCATTCCAGATGGAATTTCTATTCACAGGGACATAGGTGACGTAGAGGGCGGCATTTCCCCTCCATCACCCCCAGAGTCATATGCACGACACCACACTGCATCGTAGATTATTAAAATCAATGTTATGTTATAGGTAACTATGTAAAGAGTATTGTATGTGTAAAACCTGGTGAGATGTATGAGAGAGCCTGATGGCCCTAATCTGATCAGCCTAAATAAATAAATGAAAAGTTCCAATTGATAGACCGCCTGACGATATATTAGATATTGATATAAATAGACTTTTTCATAGGTCTGACGTCGGGCCCGGTGGTCTTGGGATGCCGGGCGCTGTGGCTCAGCGGGCCCGGCCAGAGGGCTGAACGTTCTTTGTAATAAAAAAAGCTGAGCCACATGATCATCGAACGACAAAGAACGAAAAATGAAAACGACCGCAAATCTACCTGAATATATATATTAAAAAAAGGTAAAGTGCTCGACTGGAAATCGAAGATTTGCGAGTTCGAAACCCAGTCGGATCTCGGATTTTTCAGTCTGCACTTTATCCCAGCCTTCACCTCTCAACGAAGTGAGGAGTCCACGTTTAGGTTCCCTTTTCCCCGGTTGGATAACTGGGGTAGGCTAGGAACACGCAAGTCGCCAAAGTGGTGTCCAATTGAAAGACTTGCACCAGGCCAATGAGCCACACGACATTATTATTATTATAGGTCTGACGCAGAATTTTTGGAACGCGTCCATGATAATATATTTCTTGCCTTTTTTTTACATTCATAATGTGTGTTGAAAATTAGTGGTTGAACCTTGTATTGGTTCATATGTGTTAAATCTTTGCTGTCTGAATTGAAACTGTAGGAGCCCTTTCTGTGTGTAGTGTACGTTTGTATTTGTATCCTGATTGTAGTTCCTACACCATATATTTATTTAATCAGTGACGGTTCTGAATATTCGCAAGTCTTAACCGTAGATGATTTTCTCAATCATGTCTGTTGTATTACCTTTAGCATATTTTATTAGCCGGCCTCGGTGGCCGAGGGGACTGAGGCGCTCCAGTCACGGTCTGCACGGCCACTACCGTCGGGGGTTCGAATCCCCCCTCGGGTATGGATATTTGTGCCGTCCTTAGTATAAGGTAGTTGATAAGTAGCTTGTAAATTTAGGGACTGTATTACTTTCTAGAACTGCTTTACAATTAAGATACGTTAGCGGTGTGGAAGTGACGATGTTACTCGACTCCTGAAACAAGTGCAATACACTTCTCCTAAAATACCAAAGTCGCATCATCAGATGGACAAATTTACCATAAAATCCGACGATCTGTCTACGATATGCTTTTCTGTTTCCATTGTAGTCTGGCTCCCTGATTCAGGCTAATTTTAGAAGACACATTAATTAGCCACAATATTATGATCATCTTTCTACTTCTGATGTAAGCAGGTACTTCGAGGAATGACTGCTAGACACAGCCACAGTGCGTGTTGTATCGCTGGCGGGCTGTCTGAAGAAGACGTGAGATGTCTGTGTTTCGACGTGGTGAGAGTAGGTTTTTCATCTGGGTGAGGGTAGGGGGTGGGTACAGTGGGTGCGGTCGGGAACGGCTCTAGTTAGGCAAACCGCCTCGTCAGATTTTATGCTGTGTGACAGCTAATCATGCTGTCGACGGACTCAACTGCCGAGACAGGTCTCTCGGGTAAGGTCAGCTATGATCGGGATGGGTGCGTCTTTCACGTCTTCTCCTCCGCCACAGGGGTATCAGGTCGGAAATTCCGGCCTTTTCCCGTGGTGGCAAATTTGAGGGGCGGCGTTTTGGGTCACATCACTAAGCTGCCAAAATTTCCAAGTTCGGTCCGCTGCGAGGAATCTCGTAGGCAGTATCCCTCCGGCGGAGTGGAGTATTTGCCCCTAAATCCTGGCCGAAAACGGAACATTTGCCCAACAACAGTAGGAAATGCCTTGTATAATAACTGACAGACTGCTGGGCTTATGACTAAACATTCACGACCCTGACACGCATCTAGCAGCTCCCAGCCTCGATTGAAGAGCTGTTTTCTGTGACAGACGGTTGATTGCGTTGTCAGTTTAAAATCTCAATTTTTTTGTGACTATACTAAATGATGGTCACAATTTGGAACACGTTTGCGTGTTACAGAAAGGTAAGAACTCTCTAATACACATGTATTAATTCAAATACCAGATACCATAATTTAACAACAACATTTCGAAGTCCAGTTAAACAAGATTTTTGAGTATCTACAATTTTCATAAGTGGTTTTAAAGGTGTTTCGAAATCACTGACGTGATCACTGAGAGCCCGTGTCAGAAATAATAAATTGCGCAAACGTGATCCTTTTTGTCGATAAAGGTTCACATTCCAAAATACCTTCTTATTTCTCCAATACTTTCATGTGTGGTTATGTTGAGCTTGCTACTAGACTTTTAGTCCTTATAAGTGATATAACAAAGAAAGCATTATTTTTAGTAACTTTAAATCTGTAGACAAAATTACTTTCTCATTTTTATTTTATTTTATTAGGTAAAGTGAAAGAAAGAATTTTCATTGTAATCACACAGCGATCAAGAATTTTATAAAAGAACTTAGTACAGCGCAAAAAAAAAAAAAAAATCTGTAGAGAACATTGCAACAGAGCTGTCTTGAACAGGCTAATTCTTAGCAGCAATCCTTACATCAGCTGCTCTAGATAAAGGCCAGTAAAGCAAAGCCTTATTCTACCGAGACCTTCCAACTTCTTCTTCCAGACACATCTGATGGCTACCCTCATGATGTACAAGAAGACAGTGATGAACACCAGAAACCTGCAATGGAAGGGACAGGTCTTAGTTTTGAAAAATAAGACTAAAATTACTAACACAAATGTAAATTTAATATTTTTCTATGTACGTTTACGCACACAAACTAATAACATTTTATTTGAAAGTATGTATAAATCCATTAACATTTCATTCTGCATTGAAAGAGTGTTTTCACAGATTTATATGATACACTTACTTATTAAATGAATACATAGATTTCGTATGTTTAAAATCAAATAAACCGTTTGACTATAACAATAAATATATCCTTGTATATTCTTTTCTAAAATGGTAATAATACAAGTTATTTCTCACACTTCTGAAATTGGCATTGGTATTACACAACATTTTTATTAATATTTTATTTGAGCTTTGCAATCACTGGAAATGGAAATTTCGTAGATTAGCCTTATACAGACTAATGAAGGAAACTTTTGGTAGATCAGTTGATGAGAAAATGAAGAGAATGGAAATGAAATTCGCTGAAATAAGAAGGTACCCAATGCTCAGACGGGTTCACTAAATCGTTTGTTCAGGTATTTGAAATCTGAACTACAGAAAAAAGTGGATTATATTGAAGCATGAAGAGAAGACGTATAGTTACAGAGATTACTTAAAGAAAATAAAAAAATAATAAATAAATAAATAAATAAAAACTTGATATTGTGTCAAAACCATTATTTACGGATTGATCCCCTACATAACGAGACATTTAATAGAAAAATTCCTGTTACCGCGCCTCCAACAAAATCTAACAGCAAATTATGGGTGTCTCAACAGTCAAGGTTGTAATTTTCAAGCTAAAATACCTGCAATTAGATAAAGTAGCGTGGTGCTAACTATAGACAAACTAAAACTGCATGCCGAGTCATCCCAGGTGCTTCTATAAGGTTGCCGATGAAGTAGTTTATGGGCATTTACACTTCAAATTAGGTTAAAAGTGAGTCGGAGTGTTTAAAACTATCATAAATTTTTTGACCAGGAGTTCGGTACAAATTCCACTATGTGTCAGTGTGTCAAAAGTCTCCAGACCGGAAAGTCCATTTACTACCTGGCGTGGGAACCGACGTCTTTACTGAAGTTCTGCCGTAGACTCCACTGTTGGCGCTCGGCCGTAGCTCCTCCCCTCCCCTATCGCTACACCTCTATGCGTGGAAGCGCCTTCCTACATGACGCCAACTATAGAGGGCAGGCTGCGTATCTGGTACGGATTGGCAGCAGGTCGCGCACCCCGACACTTGCGCATCGCCCTGGGCAGGTTGGTGAGCCCTGATTCATGTCATTTGATAGAGGTAGCGCCGGTTTCTTACCTAATTGTCGCGAGCTGGTGTTTTTCATGTTTGCGTTCATCTTCGGTGGACTCCAGTAACAAGTTCAAATGTTTGTAAATCTATCGGACCAAACTGCGTGGTCATCAGTCCGTAGCTTACAAACTACTTAAACCTAGGTAAACTAACCTAAGGATAAACACACACACCCATGCCCCAGGGAGGACTCGAACCTCCACGGCGAGCAACCGCGCGCTCCGCAGCGTGACGCTTTACACCGCTCGGCTACTCCACCGCGGCAGTAACAAGTAATGATTGCGACACTATCCTCTTATTCTGAGATGTAAAATTTTATGAATATCGGAACAAAAGAATATATCGTAGAGAAAGTACACTCCATGATGAACCACACGAAATTTCAAATCGTCAGGGAACTTCTTTTTGTTTAGAACATCAAGCGTGCAACATTTCGCTACAATCTGAACAAAACTGTAGGTTTGTATGCCACAGAAACACACGAACAAAATATACGGGCTCACTACTTTGTTCGAGTGGACGCGCTGGGAGTACCCCATTCCGGAAATTTGTGGTGCTGCTGCACAGCGCAGAGACGTGCTGAGTTGCAACTCTGGGTTTGTGTTAATCTCTCTCTCTCTCTCTCTCTCTCTCTCTCTCTCTGGCACCGTTCCGCCACGACTCAGAGCCCTATAGTTTTGCAATGTTTCTCAAGGAGGATGGTTGTGGGGCACTCCGTTCCCCACGCGCCTGCTTGTGTTGTAGTAGTTCCTTTCTGACAATTTTGAAAGTGAGTTCTATTTTCGCTTTGAATAAGCTAGCAAAACGATATTTTGATGACACCATCTTTCATTACAAGGTTCCAAACCTATGAAAGTAATTAATTTTTTGTATATATTTCGCATTGTAATACTTATTAATCAACTATTAGTGTTCCTTATGTAATTGTTTCTAGGACGAATTACTTTATAAGGCCGGAGGATATACCTTCAAAAACGGTACGAAGCAGAGAAACTACAAGGAAATCTTGTGGAGTTAGCTGAAAGTGATAGAGATCAGTTTGATAAATAAGTTCATTTTAGCAACAAACAGTAACATGAAAATGGGAGTGAGGAAGAAAGAATTTTGGAAATTTAATTTCGAGAGGGAATGACAATCTATCAAAATGGAGTAAGAAACTGGCTACTTAACAGAAGAAAAATTAGCTAAAAGTTATAAAAGTTTCACCCGGTCTCTCAATCCATTCACACAATATTTCTAACGAAACTTATGTATGTTTCAAGTCTTTTGGAACTCATATGATAGATATAAAAAAAGTATAACAACGTTGAAGAGAGAGATGTGAAATTAATGCAGTAATCGAAGTTTTATTTTTGATATATATAATGAAAGGTCAACATGAAAATTTCCAAGAACAAACGGTAGGGTTATGTAAAACGAGTTTGTTTGGGCGCCCGAGCGCCGAAATTTTTCGTTTTTGAAGAAAACGTTTTGTGTTTGCTGCACTTGATTTTATTTCTCCCAGACGCATTTCGCCTTTTGTTTTAAAGGCATCTTGAATGGCATCTACAAGTACAATTTTTTGTAAGAAGTATTGTTTCCAGATTATAAACAGTTCACGTATTTCTTACATATATTTTCGTTGTCTTTTCTAAGTGCCAGAATGAGCTATAAAAGATTTCTATTTGTAATGCATTGTATGACTTGTTAATACTTTTGCATTCGATATGAAAGGAGAAAAAGAATTTAATTTTTCTTTCGTTTGGACATTTGTGTTGTGAATTCCTTCATTAAGGTACCGAATGGAAATTTTGAGACTAAACAAAATAGAGATTTACCTGATTCCTAAGAAAATTATAACTTGCAAAAGTTGCGTGCTGAATACACCACGCGCTTCCTCGTACTAAAATAATGAGTGTCCACTCCAAGGTTAAATGTAAAGAAGAAAAGAAAAATGTTTCAATTTTCGTTTTAAATGATTTGCAGTTTCTCTTGCGAGTGGAATGTTCTGGATCCAATCGAAAAATTATTCTAGTCAGAGTTGGGTATCGGGTACAAACTCGGGTGGGTACAGACCTGACTCAGTCAGCCATATACTCAACTGAAATCATTCCGTACCTGGCCATAACCGCCCGTTGCAGACCTCTGGCGAGATATTGATAATCGGCAACAGCAATTCGGAAGCTGCGCTTGGCTCATGTTGGAGTAGTACTGTGGTGACTGACTTCACAAACTACCGAAACAGAGGTTAAACGACGTAGAAATACGAAGAGCTTGGGCGGTCATCCCTCACATGTCGCACATAGTAGGCTGGGTAAAACAGGGCAGGAGGTGGACAATTGTGAAACTATAGTCCGCGTCACGTACGAAGGCGCCCCAGTTTCAGCCGTTGTGCGCATCCCCCTCCATTACCGCACTGGAACCCAATAATCTTCGTTCTCTAGGCCTGTGACTAGCCGTGAGTTACACGGTTTTTTCAGCTGGCGTTCGGCCGTAGCTCCTCCCCTCCACACTTCTCTTATCGCTCCGCTTCTATGCGCGGAAGTGCCATCTTACACGACGCCGACTATAAAATTAAGCCATAGTGCTGGGCAGAATACAAGTGTGCCTGAAGTCACAGTACGGCCTCCTCATCTGACTACTTATGCTTGTGCCAATGTTAACACTAAGTCAACGAGAATGACTAAATTGGGCACGTAACCTTCGTCACTGACGTTGGGGCAGTGCCATATCATTGCATGAACTGATGAATCGCAATATATTCTTCAATACGCAACTTGGATGATGAGAATCCATCACATCGTCTTCCAGGATAAAAGATTGTTCACACCTGTGCTTATGGCACATCAGTTATGCTCTGCGAACGGCCATGTGGGCGCGACGGTCAAGAAGTGCCGTTCAGTAATTGCAGGCCACGTGTACCCTTTCAAGACAATCAAGTTTCCTTATGGCAGTGTCATCATAGAGCAAGATAATGTGCGATCTCAGATCAGATATGAGTAGTGGTTCAAGGATCTGAATGGTGAGGTGCAATTAATTTTCTGTAGGCCCAACTAGCGATATTTGAACCCAGTCCAAACATCTGGGATCTGCAATTACATCTACATAAATAGTCAACTGAGGCGCTCCAGTCACGGTATGCACGGACACTGCGGTCGGGGGTTCGAATCCCCCCTGGGGCATGGATATTTGTGCCGTCCTTAGTCTTAGCTAGTTCATAAGTAGTTTGTAAACTTATGGACTGATGACCCCGTAGTTAAGTCCCATAAGTTCTACAAAAATTTGAACATTTGAAATAGTCTACACGTGGCATTGAAGTGGATGGCAGTGTGTTCATCAAACCGCAATTATGATGTTTCTCTACAGTTCCATTCTCTAATAGCAAACGGAAAAAGGAACATCTACATCTTTCTCATTTCTCTCACTTTATATTCATGATCATATCTTCCTGTGTAGGTGGGTGCTAACAAAATTTGTTTGCATTTGGAAAAGAAATTTGGTGAAAGAAATTTAGAAAATAGATCTCGTCGCAACGCCTTTCTCTTAATGATTCACACACCAACCTACAACCATTCCCTTAATATTCTCTCCCCTATATTGCAATACTGCAATACAAAACGAGTTGCTCGCCTCTGTACTTTCTGTAAATTGTCTGTCAATCCCACTTGGCGAGGATCCCACAATGCGTTACAATACTCCAAAATTGGACACACAAGTGTGTTTCAGACAGTTTCTTCAGTAGAGCTGTTGCATCTTTTAAGTGTTTTGCCAACGTAGTCTTTGTTTAGGATTCCCTACAATATTTTCTATTTGTTCTTTCCGATTTGTTTGTAATTCTTACTCCTGGGTATTTAGTTGAATTTACGTCCTGTAATTTTTACTGATTTATTGTGTAAATGAAGTTTAAAGGACTTCGTTTAGTGGTACCATGGATGACTTGACACTTCTCATTGTTAAGGGCCAATTAACATTTCTTTCACCATGCAGACATCTTATCTAAATATTTTGCAGTTGCTTTTGGTCTTCTGGTGACTTTACTAATCAATCAGTGACAACATCATCCCCGAACAGTCAATCTGAGCTACTCAGATTGTCTCCTAAATCGTTTATAAAAAGTAGAAAAAATAAGGGCCCTATAATACTTCCCCAGGGAATGCCAGCTAGAATGTGGTGTTAGAGCTCGTCATTCCTCTCCACAGAATTTGCGGTTAGTTGTATGTCCAGATGTAGTACCAACTCCTTCCAAAGACATACCAATGGCTCCCTGCTACCACATCTAGGTCTTATCCCTGCCAAAGGTGGAAAATGTTGTGGCGTCGCTGTACGCCAAAACGGCGGTGGTCGGCACAAGTCGCTGCACAAGTAGAAGACGAGCGATAGCTCCACAGTACTTCGGCCGCCGAGGGCAACAGTAGTCTCGTTACCTCTCTGCCTGCTTCGCGCACCGGATAGTCGGAAGACAGGGACTCACCAAGATATGCCGGAGCATCACAGCCACGGACGTCGGTACAAGTCAGTGCAGCAGTCACTACGAAGCAGATCTAGGAATGCTACAATTCCAGGAGAACCGTCTACAGCTAGCCAGCAGTCTACGTTAGTATAATCTGGAACACTACTATTGACTTATGTAGAAGATATCATTGGTGAACAGTTTTGTAGCTAGGAAGTAATTACATTAGAAGCACAACACCAAAGTAGAGTATTCTTTTACCTAATATATAAAGCAGAGTGTCCGTGTGTTTGTGTGAACATGTTGCATACAAATTTGGAGTTTTTTTTTTAATTTTATGAAATTTTATACACGTAAGCTTCAATCCACGAGGACGGTCGCCATAAGTGTAAGAATCACATACGATATGTAGTTCACAAGATATGACGTCATAAGCAATGAGATGCACGAAAAACTGCTGCATTTAGCGACAATACTGCTCATTTTCTCCTAAACCACTGGACAGAAAATGTTCTGTAAATGTTTGTATAGCTTATGGGACTTAACTACTGGGTCATCAGTCCCTAAACTTACAAACTACTTACGAACTAACTAAGGCTAAGGACGGCACAAATATCCATGTCCGAGGGGGGGGATTCGAACCCCCGACCGTAGTGGCCGTGCAGACCGTGACTGGAGCGCCTCAGTCCCCTCGGCCACCGCGGCCGGCTAAACCACTGGACAGATTTCATCCAAATATTGGTACACACATTCCTTACCGTGAGGTAACAACTGCTGCAGGGTTAAGAATCACATACGACAGATGGTTAAGAGGATATGACGTCATAAGAAATAGCAATCGCAAAAAAGCCACAGAATGCGGTGATACTTTATAAATATGAGAAAGACTGTACTTAGCGACTTGCAACAAACTTTAAACATAATTTCAAACCTTTATTAAACCATATCTCGCTGACAACCATAGCAAAAAGTGATGAAAGGAAAAAAGTTTCTCGCTTACTACTTTTCCACTGTTTATGGAGTAAAACTATGGCATTTGGTACGACGTTACAATTTATAATTTGTACACTACAAATTGTAGCCACAGGAAATTTTACAGACAGGATACACACATATAGTAGAATGTACACTCTAAAATATATCACAATACGACATGTAGTTAATGACATATGAGCACATGAACAGCAACATTCCGCTGTTCATGGACTAAACAACGGCATTCAGTATGATGTTATAATTTATAATTTCTACACTACAAATTGCAGTCGCAAAAAATTTTACAGACAGTACATACACATACAGTTGAATCAACCTTCGAAATTGTATCACAGTATAACACGTAGTTCATGAGATATGAGGACATAAACAGTAACGTTTATGGAAAATCGCTCCATCATGCACTAAGTTTTAATCTATTACGTCTTTACTACTAATTGTTTTCTCGAGAGATTTTAAAGAGATACAGCCCTTATGTAAACTAATCTATACCTGACAAAATGTCAGGAAGAAATAAATAATTACCCGGGCAACGCCGGATTTCCTGCTAGTCTGTGATAAAAGTAGATGTGAACTAAGCACTTCCTTTAGTTACAGACCTTTTCCACATCCTTGCTAGTCAACTCCTTCTATTGCTACATCCCGAATATATCAAAGAAATTAGGTAGGTGATCATAATGTTTTGGCAGTGTAAAACTGTGGCTGTGAAAACCAGTCTTCGTTAAATTGCTTGTCTACGTACTGTTGACTGCAATGCGTCTTTCCAACTAGATATGGGTGACCAGTTTTTTTCTACGACTAAGCATTTCCCCTTTTTTCCCTCTTTATCTCTTATGTTTTCACGTATGGTAATGATCCATTAACTATTCTGGATCATTACTGAGAATGATATAATTCTTTAGAAAAAATGCGTATTGCTCAATTTAGTATTCAATAAAACAAATAGTTGCTTATGCACATCTCATCATGATCAATCAGTGTAATATGAACACAAACTAAATGAAACTAAATACTTTCTTTCACTTTCTAAGTTGCGTGAACGTATGTATTTATACGCTTTCTTCTAATATTCTGAACTTGCATTACACTTCCATCAACATTCCTACCAACTGTGATTTGAAACGGACTGCTAGCCATAATTCCCGTAGGGGTTTACATTGTCTTTTCAACGGTGATCCACCGTCAGTTAGCGAGGGGACTACATTTAGCCAACACATTAGCAATATTAGCGTAGCGTTTCAGCGGGCTGATGCGCGAGAATCTTCAGGCTTTGTGGCGCAGCGCGGTGCCAATACCGACAAGCCGGCGCGTCGTAATGGCCTCTACGGCGAAGCCCCGCTAATGGCGGAAGCGACCTCAAAGGGAATTCCCAACAGCGGCCATCAGCCGACGAGCCGACCAGCCGCCCAGCCGCCCACCTGAGCGCCGCGCCGGCTAACGGAAACGCCCGAAGGGCGGCGGCAGCGCACGAGGTGTTAGCGCGAGTCGTGTGCTCGGCAATAGAGATGGTCAATCTGCTCCTGAACTGATTCAAAGAGCCAGATCCTTCTAAGAAGTGAGTGATGGATGAATCCTAAAAAAGAGTGGTATTTCATCCGATCCGAAAAGTCCCTCTGGTGACAGCAATGAGCTGCATAAGCACCACTTGCCATATTCTTCAGAAGTTTCCTAAGCTACAAAATAAATGTGGCAAAGACCATGTGCAAGTATAAAACTGCAAAAAATGAGTGCGTAAACACGTGTAGCGCCTCTGTGCTGCGAGTCGAGAATCGGTGAGTCGAGAGCCGGCAAGTCATCCTAGCACCGCGGTTCAGTGAGTGCGCAGCTCCCGAATCCCTCTAGCTCACTGCTCCGCACGACTCCGGCGATCGAGGCGATCCGACCTCCAACTGAGTTGGTGAGTTACCTGGTTCACCAGTTCACCTCCGGCATGGTGCCGGACAAAGTGACTCCGCACATCTCTCTGTTCTCTCAACACCTGTGTTCTGATAAAGCTTGCAGCTCACATTCAGAAACGATCATCTGAAGCAACAGAAACCATCATATAGGCTAATGTCCTATTTTGAATAGTACTGGAGATGAAATGTATTTATTTAATGTTACATGTTTTTTCTTAATAATTGGAAATATGTAGTCTGTAGCAAAAATGCATTACTGTACAAAATTAAACTATATAAAATTTCCGAGGAAAAGATCCTACTCCATTTTTCTCGAAGACTTGTAGTTTGCACAAGACTTTCTCTTTCTCCCTTCATGCAATGTGCATTCTCTGTTGCTTAGATTTTGTAAGACCATACCACGCAGTTTCCTGACTTGATAGACGAGTGTCCTGTAACAAATGGTTCGTCTTTTATGCATCTACACTATTTTGGCCCATTGAAAACAATGACTATATAATCAAATAACAAAGAAAATAACAATATGCATTAATGTTATCTATCTCTGAAACCAGTTTCGTGAATGTGTCGATTTGAAATTTTTGCTGCTTGCGTCAAATCTTTGACAGTAACAACAAACTTGTTTCCCAAGAGAGAGAAAAAACACGACGACGTCAAACAAGATGTGTCTAAAATTTCGTTTCTGAGTAAAATATCTTGCAATAATGTTTCATTACGAGTTTAATGTGTTTGATACAGCGGGATGTGTGTGTTTGCAATTGAAGATAAAATATATTGGGAAGCACTTAAAAAAAAAAAAAAAATTGACATGCTCTGTATAGAGAATATATAAAAACCCCTGTACTACGTCGACTTTAAGAGTATCACCACAGTTATTTACCTAATAATTTCTTTAGGTAAGACTCTCTTCGAAATTAATCAGTTGTTGGTTTGTATCAAATCAAATGTTTGTTAAGCTTATGGGACTTAACTACGGGGTTATCAGTCCCTAAACTTACAAACTACTTATCAACTACCTTATACTAAAGACGGCACAAATATCCATGCCCGAGGAGGGATTCGAACCCCCGACCGTAGTGGCCGTGCAGACCGTGGACTGGAGCGCCTCAGTCTCCTCGGCCACCGCGGCCGGCGATGGTTTGTACTCACAAAAGAAAAACTCATTGACAACATAGTCAAAAGTGTCTGTACTCGTCGTCGTATTTTCTAAGAATTTGGCTGGATATCTTCAGTCTGTTTTTTTTTTTTTTTTTTTTTTTTTTTTTTTTTTTTTTTTTTTTTTTTTTTTTTTTCGCTTCGTATTTGAAGTTATGAATGAAATAGTCCATGAACATTTCTCACTTTGTCAATTTAATGGACATTACCCTTTTGACGCCTTATTTCCTAAATTAAATAAAACTTTGTTGCTTACTATGGAGTTATCATTATTTTACTGTTTTAGTGCCAGACTTTAGAAACAGGTGATGGGTTCTAGCGGCCATCTTGTCGAGAATCTGTCGCGCTCACGTAAGACACCGGCCGTGTCGCCGAATGTCGCTGCTCGTAGCTGCCGTGTCGCGTCGCTGAATATCGCGCGTTGTCGCTTGCTTTTGTTGCTCACGTAGCACATGGCATTACTGCGCATGGCTATTTTGCTGCGGCAGTTGACACGTCCTGCATTGACCTCTCGCGCTATCACGTATCATTCAACTCGCTCAAACTCGCAAACTACTCACTGTATAAATATGGAACTAGTATCATTTTATTCTGCAAAAATTCTATTTTTTGAATGAAAGTATACAAATATAAAAGTAATATTGTTTTTCTTTTTCCAATTATTTCACTTTCGAAAATATTTAAATTCTGCTATAACACTTTTAAATTTTAACGTAGGTGTAACTAACCAATTTTAATTCTCGAAACTACTAAGGACTTACAATAAAATTATTACTCTTATTTCCTCTTTGACAATATGGTCAAATCAGATAAAGGTATAGTGTCAATAACAGCAATGTTACATCGTTTTACGTTTTTTATCAGTTGGTGAGTCGGCGACCCATGAAAAACAACTAGTTCATCCCAGTGAATGACTATTTCTGATCCAATCTCTGAAAAAATCGGTTTTGCCCATCTCTACTCGGCAAGTGGCAGTACAAAAACTATCGCAGACCGTTTTCTGATGTAGCGAAACACGAAGGGTTGGACATGTTTTATGTAGGGGCCTAGCAATGCTTCATTTGGTAGTTACTATGTTCCTTTGAAATAGTGTTATTTTAATTATGGAGAAATTTGTCAAATACTGTTGTCGGCACTTAAGTGGCGAGAAGATACTGTTGCACTTACGTTGTTGGAAAGGTTGCCTAGAGCAGTGGTTCTTCATTTGTGGTCCACGGACCACAAGTGTTCTACAAAAGCTAAAGTACGGTTTGCAGAAGATACAAGATTTTGAAATTTTGAACTTACGGCGGGCCTTTTTTTTTTTTTTTTTTTTTTTTTAATGACAGGGTGGGTGTGTCAGTGCATAGCTGACAAAGTTCCTAAAACACCTCCCCTCGTTAATGCCTTCTCTCGGCGATGTTACCAACGCACTTCGTGCCATTGCACTGGTTTGTAAACAGGGCAGCACTTCACGCGAGGTGCCGTGTCGATATGCAACTTTAGTGCACATCTAAAATCACTCTTTTACTAACCTTGTGTCTTCTGTCGTAGTTGATGTCCCATTGCGCAGGTGAAGCACATAGGTCGCGCATCTGTTGTACCTGAAGTGATGCTTAAAGAGGTGTTGAAATGTGGCTAGGAAGTACTGCACTACGAATAACTTTAGCTATTGTAGGATGCCAGTGCTTGTTTTTATTGAAGAAATGCCAGTTTATATCCAAGCACAAATATACAGACTGAGTAATATTATATAAACGATACATAACGTATAAATTGCCCCTGGCCCGCAATGAACTAACATGAATGTGCAAGGTATCGCGGTCGGCGCTCGACTGACTGCCGCCGCCTCTCGCGGCGCGCCACAAGCCACGGGATAAAAGCTCATCTACTGTCTCTTTAAAAAAATGTTCAAATGTTTGTAGAGTCTATGGGACTTAACTACGGGGTCATCAGTCCCTAAACTTACAAACAACCTATGAACTAGCTAATGCTAAGGACGGCACAAATTTCCATGCCGGAGGGGTGATTCGAACCCCCGACCGTAGTGGCCGTGCAGACCGTGACTGGAGCGCCTTAGTCCCCTCGGCCACCGCGGCCGGCACTGTCTCTCTCTCACACCCTTTCTACTATTGCGTTACACAGTTCTCCAACCAAGACAACTAATATATTAATATGCGAAATAAACGGCTCCATGTCAGACCCCTCACAAACTGTTATCCATTGTAAGTGCTTAATTCCTTGGGGACAGTCAATCATACTGTGTGTCCATAATAACTTGACAACTACACTGTTTATAACAGAAGTTAATAACATTGGTACCATCTGAAATACATTCGTTTATCTCCTAGTGTGGTGAACTTTTACTAAATTCTAAAATGATATAAACTGTAACATCCACTTGAATCTCTCCTCTTGTGCAGTATTGTTGCGAAAAAGCATAATCATGCAGTAACGTTCCTGAAATCACCTTTCGCCATTTTGCGACTCTCTCCATGACTTTGCAGGTGTACAAGGACCTCCTTCTTTAAAACAAATACAGAAATCTCCTGATAATAAGCGATTATAAGTACAACCTGTAGATTCAACAAATGTGAAAATAAGATGTCTAAAATCACATAGCTCTAACGTGATGCTAATTTTTTATTATAAGTGTTATTTTATAATAATAATGGCAATACATATTATTTTTAAGTTTAACTAATACGTTTTCTGCTCGTAACAGAAAAATCAGAATGGTTTCTTGTCTAAAACAGGTTGCATACCAGTCCTCTAGAGTGATGACAAGTTGGAGCATATGATGTTACCATGAACTACATTTAGAAGACTAGAATAACAGCTTTATTTCTTTATTTGTATCGGAAAACGTTGATTATCTTTAAAAGAACATGGACATTGTTTGACAATTTTCTCAACGAAGGTATGATTTGGTTTTTGACACTTTGTTTTTTAGAGTCTGGTATCCAGATGTTGGCCTAGAGTTTCAGTAAAGGTAAAAATTATGATGGATATTATTATCCTTTGGAAAGACAAATGTCAACTGTAAGAGTTTGTTCGTCGCTCTTGGTCTTTTGGCGTTTTTCACAAACTAACGTTGAAATTTCACTTGATTCGTCATCATATTTGGACTTTTTAAAAAAATAGATATATTCTCTTCCCTATGCTTATTGAATAGAGATGGCATGTGTGCGTTATTCAGCAGTGGATAACAGTCTGCTTCTTGTTTCTTAAATCATAATTATCTCCTCTTTGTACCTATCATTGTCGATAATTTGCTCGGTATTGTAACTCTTGTCGAAGGAAGTGTGGTAGCTGGAGGAATGCGGACAATTTTTTTGTTGCTGAAGGTTCCCGATTTGGAGGAGTCAGATTGCCAAAGCTGAAGTACAGTCTGCGTTGGTCTGTGTTTTTCAATTTCACTGTCTCGTCTTTATTTTCCTCTCACTGTTACTTTCCCTATCAATTGATATTTTTTTATTGACACTGCTTCTATTCCATAATGACTACCTGATCTTTCTTTCTGTCCTACTCAGACCGCTTTCTCTCTCTTCTACCGCCATTCTGCTAATCTCTTTCAGTATAAAAAAGCGTGAATAAGTTCGCATGCCAAACTTTTATGGTGGGGATGGGCGAATAAAGACAGGCAGCTGGCTCTCCTATTTTCTGTCAGTGTAGTTTCAATAGGGACATACATGCCTCTTTCATACTCCGGCAGGAGCTATTTTCTGCTGGTTCCCTTCTTTTCTTTGAAAGAACGCGGTTTGCTGTTTTCATAAAACAAAAGCGGTGTATTAGTAAAGATGTGCGTCAGTGATGAGATCCGTACGTAGAAAGGGCATAAAGTCTTTGCCCGCGATTCTGCTGCATACATTCCGACATGTGAATAAGTTCAAATGCAGCACATGCATAAAAATTACGGATAACTGCATGCTGTATAGTGTAAGCCAAATGGTGTTTGCTGCTTCCCTCTTCCTTAAGAAAGATTTTCCAAACGAAAGTAATGGAAAAATATTTTAAAAATCTCCAATACATCCCAAGGAAAATTATGATCTTGAAGATGACGACAACGAAGAAATAAAGAGTATAACCAGAATCCCTTTATGCAAACACAGAATTTCCCGCATGTTTTCGAAGTTCGTACCAGTAAAATTGAAGTTTTATAAACAAATTCCAGTTCATTAGAGTTTACGTGATTTTGTTTGTAATGTAATTGAAAGTTGAAAATTTGAAGTTCTAGCCAGTAGGTGATTGGGGATGGATTTTGGAATTAGCAGTTGCACGGTTTTGTCTCAGAGAGGTTAGTCGTGTACTGTTCCCAGGTGAGTCAGAAGTACGGGAGGGAGCGGAGCTCGTGCAGAACAATCCTCAGCACAATTTTCCTCCAAAAGTGAGTTTTCCAGCGTAATACTGAAAGTCCTGCCATTGCAATTGAATTTTTATACACAATTTCAGTTTTTGTGAGCAATTACCGTCCTCCAGACTGCAAAGTATTAGGCGAGAAATTAAAGTGGTGTGTACCTCTGTCTCAGTAATATGTATTTGCTACCCGTCCACCAATTCCCCACAGGCTGACTGATTTTCCCGCCAGATTTCCTGAGGATGTGAGGAGGAGGGAGAAAAGACGGGATGGGGCAGGTAAGGCGAGTAGAAGGGGAATGGTAGAGAGAATTCCATCCTGGTGTTTGAGGAAGGTACGAAGTCATTTTGATAAATAGCTATTTTGATGCGTACTTGTCAGATGGATCAAACGACAGAAGAGGCGTAAGGGGGGAGGGGATGGTGCGAGTAGGCGTCATTCAGTGCACCTGTCAGTGATTCTTCACAGGTCCAGACAGCTTTGCTGGACCAGTTATACAGATTATTGAGGGTTGTGCCCAGGGGAGGAGTGGGGCATGTTGAGCTGACCAACAGAAAGTGTCGAAGGATGAACACAAGCCAACAACTCCTATATCATAAATATTAAACGAACAAATTCATAAAAATAATAAATTGACATTATCTATTACTATATAGCTTTATAGTGTTAAGAAACTTGAGTCGAAAGCCCACTATGTTCAACTGCTGAAAACCCGTTACACTAAACTCCTTAAATATTGTAGCTGGCCGCGGTGGCCGAGGAGACTGAGGCGCTCCAGTCACGGTCTGTACGGCCGCTACGGTCGGGGGTTCGAATCCCCCTCGGGCATGGATATTTGTGCCGTCTTTAGTATAAGGTAGTTGATATGTAGTTTCTAAGTTTAGGGACTGATGACCCCGTAGTTAAGACCCATAAGCTTGACAAACATTTGAACATTTGAATTTGAAATATTGTATGTAGAAAAAAATAGTGAAGATTCTTCGTGACAGTACAATACGAGCTGCCTTCCTTTGTACTGATTTGATAACCTCCATCAGTCCTGCCTGATTAACATACCAAACAGCGCGACAATACTCTAAAAGAGGACGAACAAGCGTACTGTAAACGTTGTCATGGCTTCCTCCTCCCCACGCCATTGTTTACGTTACGTTGTTGTTGCTTAAGAGAATAAAAGAATTCGGGTGAAGGCGCTTTAATTGTAACCCAGAGAATGCTAACCTCCTTACAGAAGGGTGATGTGTAGTTGTTTAAAGATTGAAAGTAAATTTTTTTTTTTTTTTTATTTATTTATTTATTTATTTTTTTTTTTCTTCACAAAATACTTTCTCCATCAATGGACTGTCAATTGTACCTGCACAGCTATGAGTTAACTGTCATGGTTTTGGGCGCGTAAGTATTTACACAGCAAATTTTATTTTTATTATTCAGAAATATATGCATGCCTTTACATATAAAATATCGTATATATTGCGTAAAATTAGTATTTTTATTTTTAATTCGTTCCGAAAGGACGGCCTGTTGCGCACAGATAAAGGGTGCGATTGGGTAAAATCAATGTTACAGCATTTGAAAGACCTATTAATGATGTAATGAACTGTCAAGAATATCTCTTTTAATTTCAGGTTTTGACTGTACAGTCTGAGCAACGAATTGTTCATGTAACCGACATGCATTCGCAGTGCCGACTTGCGCAGTAGCATTAAACTAGCAACATCTTTTTAACTAGGATTGACGGACTTGCCAGTGAACGAAGCACCTACCGCAAAACCATACCACAGACCCACATCAGCTTACCATTGACACTATGACCATTGTCGCTCTACTCTAGAGAGTATTTTTATATAAACTTGCAGGCCATGTATCAGGTTTCTGATGAAACAAAACCATATACGAGAAGAAATAACTGTTACTCTCTTTTTTCCTACTCACACGACATAAATTCATGCCATATATGAACAAATTGTCCTAGTACCGATTGTTGATAAACTAAAATTGGGAAAAAATAAATAGCTCAAGAACTATACAGGGTGAGTCATAAAGACAAGTAGCCTACATGCTTTTAGGAGTGATACTATTGGTGATTCTGAATAATAACCTTGTAATAAACTTATGCCATTTTCGTAACCGTTAGCGAGTACACTAATGAAAACAACTACGAAAGGGAAAGGTGCAGGTATCATTAAACTAAGATATTGCTTTGTTATGATATCTTTAATTGTGTAAGTTTTCTCATAGATGTTCAAACAGTCCATCGTCAACTTCATTTTGCTCCTCTTGTAGACACTTGTTATGTTGCCTATCGGAGCTTAGCTTCTACATTCTTTTACTTGAACAGAAGCATGTAAAATACAGACGAAAAGTGTCCACCCTGCGCTTGTACATTTCGCTCGTCAGCCTCACCCACAAACAGGAATCCATTGGAGTAAGATCGGCTGACCTCGGTGGCCAAACAATGACTCCACGGTGAACTATCAAAGACCAGGATAAGTACTGTGTCAGAGACCGTGCGGAATGTGTAGCATCTCTGTCATGCTGAAAGAACATACGAACTTCAGTTACTAAAGGGATATTCACGAAATCTGGTAACACATTTTGAAGAAAATCAAGACACCATTAACAAGGTTACCTAAAACAAATGGACAGATGAGTTGGTCATGAATAAAACTGCACCTCACGTTGCCTGAGAATAACATATGCTGTGAGGAAACGTACAAATTAAACCCTAACTTAACACTGTCTTAATTTACTGTCACTTGCACTTTTCCCATTCTTGGTTACTTTCATTGGCTTGGCTGGAAATGGTTAGGAAAAGGGCACCAGAATACTGGAAGTTTTTTTTTCTAAATCACCAGTTGTGTCACCTCACTAAGCATCTTCATAAGATTTTAATGGTATTACACGATATTCTTATGAAGTGTGAGACTTTTTTCAACAAATTATTAATGAAGTGAAGCAGAAGAAAAGGATTTAACTTACAATGCCTCGTATTTGTTAGTTTTAAAGAATACATTTCTCTGCACCTTGACTTGTAATATCCTTCCGGTATCTGGCATGTGCAAAACACATTGTATATATCTTTTGCCCGTTTCTGGTATTGGATGAAGTGATTTTGTCCTCTACTCGTTCTCCATGTTGCTCCTCATATGTATATGAAATGTACTTGCAGAGACCCGATGTACTATACACAACACTGTACATCTAATTAAATGAGATTATTCACAAGAAAATTCGTCTTCACGTCACCTTACATGACGCAATTACCGTTGGTAAACATTTAACATTTATTGATGGTTTACAAAGAAGAAACGATAAAGTAAGGATGCTAATTTTCTTTTGTTAAGGCCAGATACAGGGTGTTACAAAGAGGTATGGCCAAACTTTCAGTACACATTCGTCACACACAAAGAAAGAAAATATGTTATGTGGACATCTGTCCGGAAACGCTTAATTTCCATGTTAGAGCTCATTTTATTACTGCTCTTCAACTCACATTAATCATGGAATGGAAACACACAGCAACAGCGTGACTTCAAACACTTTGTTACAGTAAATGTTCAAAATGTCCTCCGTTAGCGAGGTTATATGCATCCACCCTCCGTCGCAAGGAATCCCTGATGCGCTGATGCATCCCTGGAGAATGGCGTATTGTATCACAGCCGCCCACAATACGAGCACGAAGAGTCTCTACATTTGGTACTGGGGTTGCGTAGAGAAGAGCTTTCAAATGCCCCCATAAATGAAAGTCAAGCGGTCTAAAGCGTCTCGTTGCGGAGCGCGCGGTTGCTCGCCGTGGAGGTTGGAGTCCTCCCTGGGGCATGGGTGTGTGTGTTATCTTTAGGTTAGTTTACCTAGGTTTAAGTAGTTTGTAAGCTACGGACGGATGACCACGCAGTTTGGTCCGATAGATTTACAAACATTTGAACATTTGAAATGAAAGTCAAGAAGATTGAGGTCATAAGAGCGTGGAGGCCATGGGATTGGTCCGCCTCTACCAATCCATCTGTCACCGAATATGTGGCGAACACGTCGACTGAAATGTACAGGAGCTCCATCGTGCATGAACCACATGTGTCGTACATGTAAAGGCACATGTTCTAGCAGCACAGGTAGAGTATCCCGTATGAAATCATAACGTGCTCCAGTGAGCGTAGGTGGAACAACATGAAGCCCAATCAAGACATCACCAACAATCCCTGCACAAACGTTCACAGAAAATCTGTGTTGATGACGTGATTGCACAATTGCGTGCGGATTCTCGTCAGCCTACACACGTTCATTGTGAAAATTTACAATTTCATCACGTTGGAATGAAGCCTCATCCCTCACATGTCTGCACAAGCACGGAAGTCAACATTACCTTCCTTCAATTGGGCCGATTGGCGGTGAATCGAGGAAGTACAGTTCATACTAACGTAACAATTGGGTATCTTGACAATTGTCTGCACGAATAATTTCAATTTACATTTAAAGAGAAATACTAAAATGAGCTCTAACATGTAAATTAAGCGTTTCCGGACACATGTCCACATAACATATTTTCTTTCTTTGTGTGTGAGATTTCCTGAAAGTTTGCCCATACCTTTTTGTAACACCCTGTAAAAAGGATAAAAAGGAACTTTTACTGATTGCCCTTTACACATAGCAGTTATTGTGATACATACAGTTACCGTTATGTAAGAAGGCGCTTCCGCTCATAGAGGCAGAGCGATAGGGAAAGCGAGAAGGGTAGGAGCTACGGCTGAGCGCCAACAGTGGAGCCTACGGGAGAAACACTGCGTAAATCGCGGACAGCCACGCGTCTACACAATGAACATTATTGGCTGTGATTGCGGTAATGGAGGGGGATGCGCAGAACGCCTGAAAACTGGGCCGCCTTCGTACGTGACACAGACTATAGTAACATATGATCTACTTCTTCAGTTGAGTGCATCGAATACGATACAGTCGGATTTTTTGCGAAGAACGACACCCAATATGCTGGAACATAATTTGCACGGGTGTCCGTATGTGTGAACGTGTTGCATAAAAATCAACAGTTTTGTTCCAATCTTTATGAAATTTTGTACACATAAGATTCAATCCATGAGGACGGTCGCCGTGAGTGTAAGAATCACATACGACATATAGTTCACGATATATGACGTCGTAAACAATAAGATGCGCGAAAAACTGCTACATGTTGCGACAATGCTGCTCATTTTCTCCTAAACAATTGGACCGATTTCAACCAAATTTGGTACACACATTCCTTACCGTGAGGTAACAATTTCTGTATGGTTGAGAATCACATACGGCATATGGTTCAAAAGATATTACGTCATAACCAATAGAAATCGCAAAAAATGTCATATAATGCGGCGAGACTTTCGAAATTTATGAGAATAACAGTACTTAGCGATTTGCAACAAACTTTAAACATAGTTTCAAACCTTTATTAAACTTTTTCTCCCTGGCGACCATAGTAAAATGATGAAAACAAAAAAGTTTCTTGCTTACTACTTTTCCCCTGTTTATGGAGTAAAACTATGGCATTCGATATGACGTAACAATTTATAATTTGTACACTACAAATTGTAACCGCAGGAAACTTTACAGATAGTATACACACACGACACGTAGTTCATGAGTTATGAGCGCATAAACAGTAACGTTCCGCTATTCATTGAGCAAAACTACGGCATTCGGTATGACGTTACAATTTATAATTTCTACACTACAAACTGTAGCTGCAGGAAGTTTTTAGAGACATTATAGACGCACAGAGTAGAGTGTACCTTCTAAATTGTGTCACAGTACGACGCATACTTCATGAGATATGAGCACATAAACAGTAACGTTCATGGGAAACCGCCCCAACACGCACCAAGTTTTAATCTATTACTTCTTTACTACTAATGTTTTCCCGAGAGATTTAAAGACATACAGCCCTTATACAAATGAACATATACCTGAGAAATGGCAGGAATAAATAAGTAAATACCCGTGCAACACCGGGCTTTCAGCTAGTAAATAATACAAGTCTCCAAGGAAACCTCAGCCCGTGGCCCATAGTCGCAAATTGGTCAGTCGGTTTTTCTGTGTGTGTGTGTGTGTGTGTGTGTGTGTGTGTGTGTGTGCAAGAGAGAGAGAGAGAGAGAGAGAGAGAGAGAGAGAGAGAGAGGGAGAGAGAGAGTGAAGAATCGTGTGCGTTTGAGTTTGTAGGGCATATACCTGGAAGAGATTGCTGTATTGATCCAGATTCAATGAACATTGTTCTTCTGAAACACAGTTAATTCTTTACTCTCATGAAGTAATGTGTGTTACCGATAAGGGAACTCAAATCGATTCCATGTATCTAGATTTCCGGAAATCTTTTAACACTGTACCCCACAAACAGCTACTAATCAAACTGCATTCTTATGGAATACCGCCACAGTTTTTCGATTTCCGTTCATAAGGGACACTACGACCTAACTGACAGAAAGTCATCGATTAAAACAGAAGTGATATCTGGCATTTTCCAGGGAAGTGTAATAGGGCCTCCAATGTTCCGTATAGTTATGAACTATTTAGTAGCTCTCTTAGCCTGTTCGCGATTGATACTGTCATTTATTGGTTAGTAGAATCATTAGAAGATGAAAGGAAACGGCAAAATGATATAGATGTTGCACAAATTGTTAGCTGGCTCTAAATAATAAATAATCCATACCAGCTCTAAAAAAGTCCGTTCACTTCATTTACACGATAAATCACTCAAATCTACAGGTGGGAATACATAGAAAATATCATTGGGAGTCGAAGCAAAGGCTACGTTGCATTGGCCGAAAACTTAGAAGATGCAACAGTTCTAAAGAAAATGCCTACACTACACTTGTCCATCCTATTTTGGAGTATTGCTGCACATTGTGGGATCCCCACCATGTGAGACTGACGGAGGATACAGAGAAGCACAGAAAGGCAGCTGGTTGATTATTATCGAGATTGGGGTTTGAGTGTAACGGAAATGATGAACAAATTGGGTTGGAAGTCAGTAAAACGAGGTCGTTATTCGTTGCGGAGAAATTTATGTACGAAATTTCTTTCGCCAAATTTCTCTTCCTCATGCGAACATATTTTTTTGGCATCAACCTCCCTAGGCAGAGATAATCATCATGATAAACATTTGAACTTTTTTTTTTAACAGAGTCTGTGGCGAGTCAAGGATGTTCACCACTGCAAGTGGAAGGGAACATCATATCTCAAGTACTAACGCCGACCAAATACGACATAGTCTCGCAAAGAAAACAGGTAAGTAAAATGATCAGTAACTTTTCATAAATTGGAAATTGGGGTATTAGAATGTGTAACAAAGGTTAAACGTTGATACGACGATATATTTTCTAGCTTGACAAGTAAAGATAATGGTTTGTATTTAATGACACACGTAAACTCATGGACTCATTAAGCCCAGGAATTCAACTAAACTGAATCCATAAAAAAGAACTTTTAATTCATATCGTCAACAATTTGACAGCAGACACCAGCTGTTGTGCTGCTGTCATCGAATAACTCGTAGAGTCAGATCTATATGACAGATAATTAACACACATGTTTATCTACTCATGTGTCGGCGTGATAGAGCGAATCATTTCCTGCTTCCGTTTCCAATTTCCGACCAAACTCTTGTGAGTGACGTATTGTTTGATGCAGTGTTATCAGGTCAAAACCAATTACGAGCACAACAGCTTCGACGGATCTGCTACCAGTGCTCTCCTTGTAAACGAGTTCCGTGGAGAATGATCTAGAAGTCGCGCAGACCGCAAGGTCGCCTCTAGTTGGTCATGTATTATTCATCAAGCTCATTACCCCGACAGTTTACGTAAACTTCACGTAACGGCTGAACTGAGTTATAAAACCTCTCTGAAAACAGAACTCGAAAAGTATAAAAAACTGTGATCGCCTGTCGAATATTTGAAACTGTTATCTGCTTCGGTGAAGAGCGTTGAGTATCTCAGAACGTTCTTTAAATCAATTTACTTCTTGAGCAGTAATGCTCTTATACGCATCAGTTCGATGGAAAACTGGAAAGACTACATAGAGGGGTGGTCACAGAAAATAATAATAACAACAATAATAATAATAATTATTATTATTATTATAGTGGGGAATCTGAGGAGTTGATAACAAATAATCTCTTTTGAAATGATTATAATATCACTACATATTATAGGTCACAGTTAAAGTCTACACAAGTAAATGTTATTACAACATGGATTTTACACGTCATTAACAGTGGATAATTGACATATAATTCTAAGGATTGAAATTTACATCTCACATTCCGAATATATGAAAATTTTATTTGTCAAAAACTCTTGTTATATAATTTTATTTAACTTCTTAATGAGTGAGAGCCTCGAGATGCTAACATTTCTACGGAATTCTAGTGAAGTAAGCTATCGGGCAATGTTTTTAAAAATTCTTAATAATGGATCGTTCTTCCGACAGCGAATATGTGTTAAATTGTTAATTTAATATTTTCGTATAGTTAAGTTTTATTACTAGTAGGTAATGCTTACATATGATTTGTTATTACATTAGTTATGATTTATGGTGCTTAGATGCTTTTGACACGTAGCAACAATCGAAATTTCTGCACTTTTCAAAACAGTACGTCCTATTTTAACGATATACGTTCTAACTCTCTTTTAAATATTACTGAAACAATAGAACAATTTCTTTAAAATTCGATATATGAACAAAGTTCGCATTAAAATCTTACTGTGTGTGTAATGTCTTCTCTGTTCATATGACAAAATGCTATACGAAGACTGGTGGACACTCACCGAGGGAACCTAATCTGCAATTTACCATTATAACATCTACGCTCGTTTCTACAGAAAAAGCACAGGGATGGAGCTCTGTTAGGACCCATGATCAGAGATCAGACATTTACGAAGTTGGTGGAATAATAGTTGGAAGATGGTCGTCAAAGGAAGTGTTAGAACCACTTAGGATTCATGTGAGGTGGTCGTTCCAAATTAAGTGTTTACACTCGAATAGAAAGAGGATGTGCGTATTAGGAAAGTGAAATACCTTCAACTTAGATTCTTATTTGCTTTCCATTTTATATCAAAAACGATTTTCATACATAGTTGTTGCAATTCATTACATTTTTGGGTCTTTAAAGAGAATTATTTCACTAAAGTTTATTATTCAATGTCTAGTTTTCCTATTAGTCACGTAAATATTCATAGTTCCTCAGGTAAAGATTATTTTTACTTAAAAGTCAGTCTAGATCGCATTTTTAATGGCAACCGATTTCGGCGATTTAAATGACCATAGCCGAACTATGTTACTATAAAATACATTGCGATCTACACTGACTTTTAAGTGAATCCAATCATTCAGATCACTGTTACTCCAGTGTTTACAAAAATGAAGCTTAATTTCGAAAACGGTAAAATTTACGATTCGCTAAAGTCACATGCTCTTCAATATTCGACCACTCACATAGTTTTTTATTCTATAAACTGCTCCTTATCTAGAAATTATAATTACTAAAATGTACTGCATTCTGGAATTTTTGGGTTTAAAATACTCTCCACTTATCTCATTAATCTCATTACAACAATTATAACAGTCAGACGTAACTAAATAAAACGTACAGACTTGTTAACTTAGTTTTGCAGAAAATTATTGACTGTTACTGGAAATCGAATTGTGTAAAACAACTTACACATTAAGTACGGTAAACATGTTTGCATTATAATATTATTTGTATTATTTATGTTCGTTGTCTTTATTTTAAAATAAAATGTATTATAATCACTTCTTTTACTACTTTCAAACTTGTGTGTTATATCTGTTGGTCTGTTATTATATACGCAGCCCACGAATTGATAGTTCGTTCACCTTTTTGTGTTGGAGGCTGTGAGGGAACGACTGGAACCAATGTTGCAGTCAGTGGTGTGAACCATGCTGAATACAGTATGTATCTTAGAGCACGTCTGAGTTAGCGATCCTTTATTACTCCTTCAATTTGAAATTTCGTGTAGTTTCTCGGATAAGTTTATGCTATAATTTTATCAATACTTCTGTTGAAAACACCTGTGATTGGTACCTAAATCTAGATAAAGTGTATTTCATTTTCCACCCACCTTCTTGGGCTGCTAATTTGAACTTACAGTAAATAAAATCAGCGTTCACAGGTACCTACGAAACTGGACACCTCGAGAGAGAAAGCGTTACCAAAGATAGTAAGCGAAAGCTTTCCTATTATGGCAAAAATCAAGAAACTCCGGTTAAAACTACTAAACTTGAAAAATAATTATGGTACATAAAGAACGTACCAGTACTTAGCTTTCAGAAATCGCTAAAGCTGTAATAAATAAACCTCTGAATCAGAAATATGTACATGTAAAATTATGTACAGTGATATGCAGCTAAGTAAGTAATATATCAGACATTATGCCAGCACCCTAAGACTATTAAATAGGCCTTGTAGTGATGATGCTGTAGGCATGCATGAGGCAGTACATCACTACAGTAAATGTCAACTTTAATATTTCAGTTTCAGAATGGTATTTAAAATCAGTGTCTCTTTACTATACGTTGTGAATAAAAGTCAGCAACAATGAAGACTCCGTTTTTAATTTTTATTGATAGTGTGTGGAATATATGTAATCGAAAATGTTTTGGTGTTAATATGAGTTTGCTAAGTGATATGTTCATGGTCTAGGGCATACTCACAATAGTTATCAACACTAAACAGAGTTTATTTCGTTTCCAATTACTATTTTGCATATTCAAAACTTAACACCCCACCTTCTTGATAATAGAACTTATGGAAGATACTTGAGCGTAGCAAGATTTAATATTAGGTAGCAATACTTTTTTACTAGCTGAACAGTTATCTTTACTTGAATTTTACACATGCCACCAATACTTATTAAAAGAAACTCTGTAATATAGTTGGTATTGATGTACATACAACTACTTGTACAGAAACGAAAATACTAACAAATATAATATGAATGCCATTGCTTTCCTCTTAGAAAAATTTATTACTCGATACTGTAAGGAAAAATACACACTGTAAAACTACTTTCTCCAGATAATGAACAAACATAGAACAATGTGCCATTTTACCAATGTAAATGGTTTCTCATTTATGATGAGTAGATGAAAGGCATAGAGTATTGTTTCCACTTTGAAAGCTTTTCATAATATAATAAGACAGTAGTTGTGGTATTTGTGCACATTAGTTACACATATGATGCATTTTGACTCAGAAAATATTACGAGGAAGATGGTGAAATGGTAACACCCAGGACTCACATTCCGGAGGAAGGAGATTAAAATCCATCTCCAGCTATCCAGATTTAGGTTTTTCATGTTTTCCTGTAAAGCGCACCAAGCAAATGGTAAGATGTTTGTTTCAACGGGTAGAGACTGATGACTGCTACAGTTTGGTCTCATAGCATTACTAACATTTGGATATATTTCATAGGGCACAGACGATTTTCTTCCTCTCCCTTAACCTAGAGCAATCCCAGCTTGTGCTGCATCGCTAATGACCACACTGTTGACGGGGTGTTCAACACTAGTGTAGCTTCTTTTCTAATAGAATATTGTATGCTCTGTGTTTGCATGAATAGCAGTGTTTGTCCGTCTTTGCAACTACAATAAAAATGCGACTTTTTCTCACCAGACGCGTTTCGCTTTAATGACTGTAAAACTTCTTCATTGGTCTGAAATAATAGAAATCTACAGTTTGTTTTGTTTTTAGATCGAAAACAGTTCTTAAACGGACCATGAAAAGTAGGCCTAATGTTTGTTACTTACGGAGATTTTGTCTTCTTTTCGCTTCACATCATGGAATGCCGGTCTGTTTCATGCAATACCGCCGGTTCTTCATGCTGTGTGGTTTTTTTCACTACACTTTTGCACTGCTCATAGTTGTTTTCCACAGATCAGAAGTGTTTGTTTTTGTTTTCACTGATTCTGCACAGTGTGTTATTGGAGTGCTGCCCAGCACCATAGTTCAAGATATGGAAATCATACAGAGTAGTAGAGACAGACACCTACTCCCCTTCTAAGAAAACCTCCACATACACAAATACTATCACACAACAAAAAACTACTAAATGACCAAATAAATATTGGAAACCAAACATTGTATAAAATAATAGAAAAAATCACATTCCCCGTCATGCCACTAACTACCTCAGTCTACTTCCACATACCACTATCAACATTCCACAGCTAAGGTCAAATAAAATCACATACTCACCTCTTCGCTAAACATGAGACTTTCCGAACATGTCACACATTTTGATATAAAACTCCCAAACTTTCTCGCTCCCTGCTAACAGCCACTCAACCTCGTTCCCCTCACTGTTACCCTACATCACATTACAGATTCAACAAAAATCACAATTCCTCCCCCCCCCCCAACACACACACACACACACACACACACACACACACACACACACATACACATACACACTACTTGCATTACCACCACCCAGTAGTTTAATGTTACTGTTAGTTATTCTCAATGAATATACAGTACCTTAATTATTTAATAAAAGCCAACTGACAAATTGCTCCCCTCTACCAAGCACCACCAGACCTCATGTCCATCACTTGTGTCTTCCATCTCACTTCACATCACACCTTACCACATCCAACCACCATTCAGTCATCTTTCCATACTACTCACCCCCCACCAATAATAACAACAATTATAATTATATAATAGTAATAAAAAATTAAATAAAAATAAATAATATATATATATATATATATATATATATATATATATATATATATATATATATATATATATTACTTTGCCACTATTCCAATCCGCTTACATAAAAACTAAATACACCAAAACATAATTTATTACGAAACATAGAAAAAGAACTTCATTTGTGAGGTTGGCAACACTCCAATAACACACTGTGCAGAATCAAACCGGCGGTATTGCATGAAGCAGACCGGCATTCCATAATGTTAAGTGGAAAGAAGACAAAATTTCCGTAAGTAACAAACATTAGGCCTACTTTTCATGGTCCGTTTAATAACCGTTTTCTATCTAAAAACAAAACAAACTGTAGATTTCTATAATTACAGACCACTGAAGATGTTTTACAGTCATTAAAACGAAACGCGTCTAGTGAGAGAAAGTCGCATTTTTATTGTAGTTGCAAAGACGGACAAACACTGCTATTCATGTGTATGCTCTGTGTATGTTGACAGCTAACAGCAAATGGTTAGCCAGAGGTCAACTGGAAGGGACCTTGTGCTTGGGGCGACAACTAAATAGCAACAGCCTTGTAGCTACTCCGTGAGTTTTATGTAAACATTTCTATGACTACTTAGAAGAGTAGCTACATGTTTCGAATTTGTAAATGATCTGGAAGTGGCAGTTGAGCTTGGCAAAACCAGTCATATTTGAACACATACTTTCCTTAAGTTAGGGTAACAAAGTATTCTGATAGACCAGCAATACCATATTTCCTCCACCAAGGAGTGTGATAAAGAACGGCTACTATAAAAAATGCAATTCACAAAAAGTTCCCAATGTATAGAGACCATACAATATGAGAATTGATTTCTGCACCAATAATGAATTAATTATTGGACAGTTACTCGACTTAAAAGCGAGTCAAGATATGTTTTAAAATTCAGATGCAAAAAGGTAAAGCAGGTAACAATCCGAACATTTGGTATCAGCAGCACAATGCTTTACTAATCATGGTCGTGTTTGGAGGTGATACACCAGTGCCTTCATGCGACCTTCCAACGGATTTTCCGAGCCATTTATAGGGGGAACTTACAGTTTAACGTGAATTCCGAACAACAGAATTCAGGTTTAAAAAATAAGAAATACAATCAATGACCCACTCAATATGTCGGTCGGATTGTAGAATGTTTTGAAACTAGATTCAAAGAACACATTAATACGTTTCGATACACCACCCCCAACGAATATTTCGTTGCTACATATGTTCAGAACACAGGGCATTGATGTGGTAACATAGAGGGCTGTCTAATAATACTTCCGAAAATAAAAGCTACAAAGAACTTGCAACTTTCATATACAATAGAAGTCGTGGACAGA
This sequence comes from Locusta migratoria, assembly GCA_026315105.1. Classification (NCBI taxonomy): domain Eukaryota; kingdom Metazoa; phylum Arthropoda; class Insecta; order Orthoptera; family Acrididae; genus Locusta; species Locusta migratoria. The sequence goes on along the minus strand of CM048750.1, from coordinate 381,084,325 downwards.
AGACATTAATTGAAAAAGTTGATTCAATAGCAGTGAACTTATTATAGAACTTCATAAATATTCACTATGTTGTACCACTTTGTACTTTCTTAGTAAATTTAAGAATATGATACCAAAAGCACCATAGAGGAAAACGATGTGTCATCGCATTAACGCTGTCATTTTGTTACTTTTATTTCTAATTTTAAATTTATTTATTTCTAGCATATATATTTTCATAACGTAATCTTAAGAATAAAACAGGGTAACATGTCCGCAAAGTTAGCTAATAATTTGTGATTTCTGAGGTAACTCACTAGATCTCTACTTTTAAATCTTTGGGTTAAGCGTACGTTGGATCATGTCCAGTTAGCGTATTTAAGTGAAATGTATATGTATAACGAACTTCACTGCTCGTCCACAAGGATAAATGTTAGGGGGGGGGGGGGTCGAAAGTTATCTGAAGTTTCTTCCTCTTAATTCCACACTGTGCAGCGAGTTCATTACACCTCTCTCAATATATCTACAGAATCTCCTGATTTTGCAACCCTCCCTATCCATCGCACCCCCTACCCCTACCAGACCCCATGCACTTTTCTACTCGAGGACTGTGTAAATCAGAAATAAGAACGTATGGACATCTGTGGTGTAATATATTACACTATAAAGAGTATACTGCATCTAAGTAATTGCAATTGTTTCTTGAGAGGGTATAGGAAAATGTGTGACGGTACTCCTATAAACACAGGGCGAGGTGAAAGTGGAGTTATAAAGTTGATTGAACTGCATCTCAAAAGACCACTACGATGGCTCATCTTCCTTTTGCATACAAATGAGCTTCCTCTTAAACATGTTTTTGAAGAAATAGATGGGAGAATCGAATTTGGAAAGAAATTAGCAAGGACCTTACTGAGCTTCAAATAGTAAATTTTGCCACAATAAAATGCAATAATCAACAAATCAGAGCAGAAGTTCTTTACCATTTGAGTTCAGATAAAAAATTCCTTTATGAAATGTGCCACGGCATTCATTACAGGGAAGTTTCAGACTAGTTGGCTAAGAAATCACCTGGGAAAATGCATCATGCTAAATGGCTTACAAAGGTCAATAGCATTCTCAGATTGTATGTTTTTCTGAGTGACCCATCCGAAAACATTAAAGACCTTGTGACAATCATTCCGAGAGTGTATGAACCTGCCCGGTTTTGGATTAAATCACATCCCAATGCATGTGATGGAACAAGAAACTTCTGATATATTACCAATCTTTTAAGAGATGGTGAGATAAAGAAGCACAAGGAAATATGAGAAAAGTATTGAAAAACAATTGTTACTTTGCTTACGCTGAAAAATCCTTCTTTCTATGTTGACAGTTACAAGGGAGTAGTGTAGAGAAAAGGCAGTTTAGAAAATCACTCAGGCATGAGTCACCTTCGAGGAAATGAGAGACTTTCAGTTGCAACTGACCCTTAATTTAGAAGCAGAAGATTATGTGGATATGGTTAATTGGCAAAGTGAGTCTATTACGTCTTCTCCACTTCTGGGAAATGTGACAAATGAGGAACTGCTTCAAGCTCTTGATAAACCACTCCCAGTGGATCCTATATCATGCCACACTCAGGGTGTTGAACGTGCTGTGAATTTGGTGACACAAGCCGCTCAATCCAGAATGGGTTATGTTAAAAGGCATAAATTTATTTTGAATGTTCAAGAATCAAGGAATGTACCTTCCAACATTTGACTGGAAAGGTCAGTGGTGTTAATTCATTAAGTGTTGCAAAACGTGTGTTTTCTGTATTTTCTGAATACTAATACAATTTCATTGTAACTGATAAAATTTCAAACTTTGTAGTTTCATTTAATTAAGTATTGTAAATAATTTTTCCTGGTTAATAATAACGTAATATGTCATCTTAAGACAGTATCTTTAGTGTTTAGTAGCTGATTTAACCTAGATTGTTTTGAATAAAACATTAAGTTGTTAACAATGTGACACTATGGATGGCAATAATATATCTTTTGTGTCATCTCTTCGTATGTAAGACAAAATTTTCTCGAGATTGGTAAGCTACTTTTCATTATGTGCTTCTGTTTACGAAAGACAAGTAAAAGGAAATGGTACTTTTGTGTAAAATTTCAGTCTTAAGAGGGGGGGGGGGGGCGTTACGCTGTGCGAGGGGTAGTGGTCGCAGACATGGCATAGCCACATCCTAAGGGATGTTTCCAGAATGAAACTTTCACTCTGCAGCGGATTGTGCGCTGAGTATAATTATGATTACCTATGAATGTTAGTAATTACAATGTACTGGCCAAATTGGTTTTACCTGATACTATTGAATTTTGAAAACAAGGAGAACATAGAGTTACGACACATTTAGTACAAAATGTCAGAAGCTTCCCTGAACAGTATGGAAATTGGTATCTTCATTGTTTTCTCTTTTTCGTTTCTCCTCCCATCCAACGGCACAGCATACAGAACTGTCTTCCTAGAGGTGTGCAATGATACAGGTCTGCCAATAATAATACTTATGCTTTCTGCAAGATTTTCAGATATGATGTGACAATGTATCTTGGAATATCATTTATACTTTTGGTCTTGTTTTGGCTTTTGTGACCAGTTTTTATACAGTTTTGCATACGTTTTACTTTCTTCCACGATGCTATTTAGCAACTTGGAGGTAAGAAATTCCTAAAGAATTGACGTGGCGTACAACCGTGTAGAACATTCAAAATATTTTCACTGTTAGTTTGTGACAGTCTACATTTGTTACCGAAAGTGTAATTAGGATTTGTCTTTGACCATACTGCCGCTGGTTTACTCATTTTCATTTTAGAAGAACAATTCGGCGACTTTGACTGAACTTCAGTTTCCCTGGCACTAGATAAAGATGTCGTAGAATAACTTGGGACATCGTCTTCTTCTATCAGGTTGATTTCTACTGTGCCAAGAATATCCTGCACCATATGGCACATTGTTTCATCGTCATTGAAACTCTCCGCATCCCCGAATTCATCATCAGCTGGTGGTAGTTCAACCATAGCAGCCTCTGTCTCCTCAGAAAATAAGTATTCTACAGTATCCTGTGGCAATTAGACAGTTTTCTCCCGAGACATATTAAAATTTCTGTAAAAAAAGGAAAATGGGCGTAGGTATTTTAACAGTCCACCGTCCTATTTTTTGGACAACGTTTTCAACTCCTATTTTTTAGTAGACAGCCACTGGTTTTAATCTGGTATTTTGTACAGGTGGCATAAATACTTCATCAACTTTCAAATAAAATGCAATTTGATTTCAATAAGAATAAAAAACGTCTAGACCGCTAAAATTATAAGTACGTATTACGCCATTTCGGCATCTACTAGGCAGATTGACGCTGAACTTTCTTGTGCAAGTTCCGAGGTTTTTAGATCTGATGATGGCAAAGCCTGAAACGACGTAATCTATAAACATAATTTTAACGATCTAGACGGTTTTTATTGAAGAAAATGAAGATCGAAGACTCCTACAAATACTTCGTTTCCTACAAGAAAAAAAATGAAGTTACTATTCTTGCAAGACTTCTAGTACAACAAAAAGCAAATCATGCGCGCTGCAGAAAATTCACTAATTCTGACACTGAGGCGTAGAAACACAGACTTAGGAACTAGGTCTCCAAATGGACTGTAATTCTAACTGAAAGTGTGGACTTACTAATTAATGCAGACAAAAATTATACTGAGTTCATTGTTGCTTAATTCAACAATCGAAAGAATTGTCCTATAAACAGGACGCTGGGGTCTAATGTGTTAACTTCGGCTCGCACTTTTAATTGAAAGTCTAAGGTGTTGTCACTGGTTCAGTTGTTCAGTGTTAGTGTTCTTCTCGTCAGTTCAATAACTTCAGTGCTCCCTCAATAAGAAGATGGAATAAGGTGGGAAACAGGTAGCAGAGCTACAGTAGGGCAGCAGCAGGTGCGACGCAGGGCAGAGGTGGGGCTAGCCACCGGAACTAGTTCGCTACGAGCTGAGTGGGACGCTGCTTGATCAAAGGGAGCTCGATCTGATTGCGGTAACCTTGTCAGACGCAGAAATAGCAACAGTCTTAGCTAAGATTCGGTCTGATGTTGAGACAAATGCTGGTGGGATTACTCTTCCGAGTAAGAGAGAGAGAGACACGAGAGCTGGATGATGTTGAAGTGATCAGTAATCTCATGGAATCAAGAAACCAGAGAACCCACGATCTATGGTAAAACGTCTCAACTTATGAATAAACTTATTCCTCGAATATCTTAACAGCCAGATGAGATCATAAAATTCACTACAGAAATAGAAAACGATGGTTCTGTTCCTTTTCTGGACGTACTAGTGTACAAAACAGCAACAGGCACACTAGGCCAGAGAGTGAACATGAAGACAACCCATACCAACCGGTATTTGCACAAGCAGTCTTATCACCATGCGGCCCAGATTAACTCAGTTCTATGCACGCTAGCAGGTCGCAACGGATCAGTGATGACAATAATTTTTAAGAAAAGTTCACCAAGTTGCGATCGATATTTTGTAACAATGGATGCAGCGACAGAAGCGTTAAGATAGCAACAAAATCGAAACGATCTAACGAAAACGACACAGTAGTCCAAGAGCTACCCGTGGTAGTTTTACCATACATTAAGGGGATTAGTGAGCGCTTTGAGAAAGTCTTACGACGATCTGGCCTCGATCCTGTTTCTCCAGCAATAACAGAATAACAGAGATATCCTCACATCAACTAAGGGTCCCATGGTAAAGCTAAATACTGCTGGTGTGTGTAAAAGAAACTGCGGATGTGGGAATGTATACATCGGAGATACTGGAAGGCCTATTAATGAATCATGAAAGGTACAAACGTTTAGAGCAGCACAAAAAATCAGCGGTTGCAGAACGAGAGGAATAGTATGACCACAATATTAACTTCAAGGATGCAAAAGTGCTCTCTAAAGAGCCGTTTAAAACCAAAAGAAGATTCGTGAAGCAACTGAAATTAGTAAGCACCCTTACAGTATGAACAGAGGAGACGGAAACAAACTCTCACCGTCTCGGCTACTGTTTATGGCGGCACGGCGACGGTCATCGGCTAACGGTACAGTTGGCCTTTTTGCTGCAGATGGGCGCTCCTGACAGCGTGGCAACAACCTCACTGCTTAGAAGGACTAGGCCCATCAGGAAACCTTGGCTGTCACCGTTGCTGGCCAATTAATGCAAACACCAACAAGCGTACACATTCCTGTTTCCACCAGTCAGAACCACCGATGTAAACTCCAATAAGCGCATCTTCCCCCTGTATTTCTACCTATCAGAAACACCAATGCCGGCCGCGGTGGCCGAGGGGACTGAGGCACTCCAGTCACGGTCTGCACGGCCACTACGGTCGGGGGTTCGAATCTCCCCCTCGGGCATGGATATTTGTGCCGTCCTTAGTCTTAGCTGGTTTACAGATGAAGCACACTATCGCCTGAATGGATACGTGAATAAGCAGAACTGGCGATTTTGGGGTTCCGAAAAGCCATATTGGTGTGAACCGATACCCATGTATTCTCCTAAAGTTACTGTGTGGGCTGCAGTATGCAGCAGAGGCGTTATTGGCCCTTTTTTCATTCGAGAAACGGTCACTGGTGCACGTTACATTGCAATTTTGGAACAATTTGTGGACACGCAGCAAGCGTTACAGGATCGACCAGGTACTGAACGGTTTATGCAAGATGGAGTCCGACCACATTGCCGGGCGCCGTGGCTCAGCGCGCCCGGTCAGGGGGCTAAACGCTCTCTGTAATAAAAAAAGCTGAGCCAAATATGGGACGAACAAGCTGAACGAGCGACCGCTCCGACGTTTTTTTTGTGGAGCACAGTAAAAGACATGGTCTACACGAAGCATCCCGCCACGCTGGACGAGCTTGAATCGGCGATCTCTGTGGCATGTGAATACATTTCGGTTGAGATACTACGAAATGTGATGGCGCCACCTCTGTAGTGCCTATTTTGAACATTTTAAAAACATTGTGATGTGATTGTTTGCAAAGAGTGTTTTTATACGATTATTTCACTTACGTATGCTGATATGAGCTGTACATCGTACAGCGCCATCTGTTAGCAGCTTTTGTAATTATTATTTCAAACTGCTGTATAAACTTCTTACAGCTTTCACAATAAACATACCGTTTACTGCATTCCTCTAACGGTTTTTGTTTTCGAGATATTTAATTTTGAAATTAGGGAGTCCTTTTCTGGACACCCTGTATTAATCAGAGTGTAGGCATTGCGCACATTTTTGATTGCCTACGTAGCAATTTATACGTTATCATTACGTCGAAATAAACAGCGACCAGGACAGATCATACCAAAGTGCAAGCAGTAGACGGTACGAGGACGAAAGAAGTTTCCAGGAAACTCGCGGAGGGAATCTGCACGCGTTTACAGAAATATGGAGACAGCATTGTATGGGAGCGTTTTATGTTGACTGTCGGAAATGAAAATAAAGCTTTGGGACTTGCAGAGTGTAATGGCTGCCGTAAATCATTATCAAAAATGTTCAAATGTTTGTAGAGCTTATGGGACTTTATTGCGGGGTCGTCAGTCCCTAAACTTACAAAGTACTTATAGACCAATCTATAGGAAAGACGACACCAACATCCATGCCCGAGGGAGGGTTTGAACTTCCGACGCGCGAGGTCGCGCGATCCGCAACGTGGCGCTCCAGACCGCTCGGCTACTACCGCGCGGCAAATTAATATCGTTCCGTGATGGCTGCACCAGTACACTGTTACGGTACCTGAACAGCTCCAGAAATTTACCAGCAACAAGGAACTGAAGGGAATTAAGGAATAATGTTGTTCGTCGTGTTAGAGCCATCACTTAGTTTAATATGAAGCGAAACGCTGAGTAAGGAAATACTGAGCAAAGTATGAACCTACCTACAAACATGCTGGAGCCGGCTAACGGGAAGCCGATGACTTTCAACATGTTTAATATTTCCTGCGCGAGCCGATTCGGCTACCGTTTTTCTTCTGCAGCACAAAATCGGCTTTTCAAGATACAAGCAAGACTGTCCGACGCGGCAGAGCGGCCGAGCGCGTTAAGGAGCTATGCTACGATACGCGAGGCCGTTCCCCGTCGGGGGTTCGAATCCCCCTCCCTCGGGCATGGATGTTTGTGTCTTCTTTAGTATAAGCTAGTTCATAAGTACTTTGTAAGTTTAGGGACTGATGACCTCGCAGTTAAGTCTCTTAAGCTTAACAAACATTTGAATAAGACTGTCCAGCGATACAAAAAACGTGACTGCAACCTTGAATATCACATCTCGAATAGCGGTCACCCCTTCGAGGTTTCAGTTCCCCCCCTCCCCCCCTCCCCAGCCAAACATAAAATAAAACAACAGCAATGGCCCACACGCATATATCGATGAGCGTAAGCTGAACCTTCCAACATTCTACCAGTTAATCGTTTCTGATTACCTCGATTGCAACTGCACGTAACAGATGTTCGAACATGCGTTGAGTGCATACACTTGCTATCTCGGCACTGATGCTGCTCATTAATTCGCAATTACTCGTGAAATGAGACAGCTCTATTTCACTCGCGGTAATGTATGGTCTAAAATGCAAAGGTCTGTAAATGACGTACACACACTTCACTAGAAGAGTTATTTTAAAACGACATTTACGAGTTATGAAAAGTTAAATGCTTTGTTATAAAAGTTAAGCTGCTGTATTATCACATGTCCAAACATCGGAGTTTTTAAGCACATAGTTCTTTCAGAATCGATTGAGAAGCATTATGAAACTAAAAAATCACGCGGAATGAATAGTAGGCATATTTTCATATGCAAAGTAAAGCTTGTAAGGACAAACTAAGCTCATAAACAGATGTAGGATGGCCATACGTAACGTGAACAGTTTTTACAGCGTGAAACTCAGAACAGTGGATTTCCCTGTTAAAGTAGCGGCTGGCGGGCGCTTGCCACGGCTAGCAGCAGAGCCTCTAACTATTTAATAATGTGACAGATAGCTTATTACCAAATAGATATATTTCATTTCTCTTTCTTTGAAAAGAAGCATAGTCTGACCTATTCCTGAAATTTAAATAAATAAAAAATAAAAAAAAGAACCATCTGAAATCACCTGGCGATTTTCGGCTTATCAGCATATTGCCTGCCATTATCATTATCCCTGAATACATTGTTCATGACTTGTGCAAATTCAGCTTATTTGACAAATATCAGTCTGTCTTTCACAAACATCACAGCACAAACACTGCAGTAATCAAAGAAGCTGCTGATCTAAAATTAATCATGAAGAACCGAGTGGCTACTATATTGACACTACTAAATTTCAGCAAAGCTTTTGATACTGTTTGAACTATTCCTATAAAATGTGACATCTAAAGACCTGAAATAGTGCACTGAAGTGTTTTGGAACCTACTTAATAATAGACAGTAAAGTGCTTTTGTGTGAGCGAAACCTCATGCCGGAACAGTTTTAAGTCAACTTCTGGGCTCCTTGATGTCAATGATATTTGATCAACTTTTCTGTCAACATCATTTCTATGCAGACGACCTCTAGCTCTACCTAAATACCAGATATTCAAATGTTTGTATAGCTTATGGGACTTAACTACGGGGTCATCAGTCCCTAAACTTACAAACTGCTTATGAACTAGCTAATCGTAAGGACGGCATAAATATCCATGCCCGAGGGGGAATTCGAACCCCCGACCGTAGTGGCCGTGCAGACCGTGACTGTAGCGTCTCAGCCCCGTCGGCGACCGCGGCCGGCTAGCTAAATACCAGACCTGAAGATATAAATACTATGATTGCCGAGATGAATGTGGATCTGTCTTTAATAGTAATATGTGCGAAAAGAAAATGTGCGAAATGGAAAGGCACGCAAGTAAACTTAGTCGCCCAACCGGCATTTTGAGACCAGTTACCTACCATTCAGCCTGACTGTATCCCTATACCATTTCAAAAAATGATCTAAGAATCTGCGTGTCATTATCGATGAACATTTAAATTAGGCATAGAATACCATCTGCATACGCAGGAAATTCCGCTTGTCTCTATGTCCTGAAAAAAATTTGTAACATCTTTTCACAAGATGTAAAATGCAAACTTGTGCAGTCACTCGTTGTTTCAAACCTTCGCTATTGTGATTCAGCATGGGCCAAGTATCGCAAACACAGGACTCTTAAGGAGTGAATGCGTCTGTAGGTATATATGCAACATTTGTTGATATGACCGTATTGGTGGTTCATACACCTAGTTATGGGACTACCACACGTTATGTCATTCCCATCGACTACTCAGTGAGCACGCACTGCAGTATCTCAACTCAGAATTTAAACATCTTTCGTGCCATCATATTATTATCACAAGATCCCAATTATGTAGTACCCTAGCTGTGCCCACTCATAAAATGGAAACATTTGTAAATTCCTTCGCTGTCAGTGCGTCTGGAACAAGCTAACCTTCTGTCTTCGTACAAATGAGACTTCTGCTACGTTTAATAGAAAGCTGAAACACTTGCTGTCTTTCTCTTAAAACTCTCACCAAATCTCATGTATGCAGGTAACTTTGTTCCTGTCTGATAGTAAAACAAAAGCTCTTCTATCTGTTATTTCTCCTCCTCGTCTTTCTTTCTCCAAAAATCACGCCACCTGCTCTTCCGCTATACCTCGTTATTCGTGTATTGATACACTCACTTTTCTCTCCCTTTTCCACCCCTTCCGGCTAGCAGCCATAATTAAAATCATTTTCTACTGCAATACCTGACATTGTTGTTATTTATCAAATATCAATATGAAGTATATTTGCGTTTCTTGATACTTGTACTGTTTGAAATTTTTTTTCTAGATTTAGTATACCTTCTGTAACGTTGGAAACCTAACATATGAAGAAATTAAAATGTTCAAATGTTTGCAAATCTAAGAGACTTTACTACGTTGGTCATCATTCCCTAGGCTTACAAACTACTTACACCAACTTAAAATAACTTATGCTAAAGATAACGCAAACTCCCTTGTCAGAGGGAGGACTCGAAGCTCCCACGACAAGAAATCTTGCCCTCCACAGGGAGGTGCCTAAGAACGCCCTGCCACTCCATCGCGGCTAGTATGTTGAATGCCTGCGTAGGTGTAAGAGGAGGGCCAGGTCAAATAAATGAGTAAATAAATAAATATCTGTATTAGTAACTGTTGAGTAAGAGCCATATTAAAGTCGATGGCTATTTTGAATGTTTTGCCTTTTTCATAGGCTACAACGTGAGCGTTGTTAATTACTCTTCTCTTGTCACTCCCGGTGACCTAGACCAGTGTTTTCAACCTGTGGATCACGACTCCCTTGGAAGTCGCAAAGTCTTTCTCGGGGAATCGCGGTCACATAAGGATGCAATAACAGCATGTTCGATTGCAAACCTACGTTTCGTGACGATCACATATTGTGGCAGAAGTACCACACGGAAGTGACAGGGTTTCGTGAAAGTAAAATATAAATGTTTGTAAATCTAAGGGATGTAACTCCTGCGGTTATCAGTCCCTAAGCTTACAAACTACTTTAAAAAACTAACGTATGCAAAGGACAACATACACATCCATGCCCGAGGGAGGACTCGAGCTTCCGACTGGGAGCTACTGCGCTTCGCAGCAAGGCGCCTTATAGCGCTCGGCCACTCCACCATAGCTTCGTGAATGTCTCTTAATTAACAAGTCATTCGTAGGTAGAAAACCAGCTTTGTTGTGACCCGTTTCGTGTGGCCCTTAATCATATGTCAAAAGTGTCACAGGTACAAGATGAACCTATGGAACTTTTGATATCTGGTATTGGGCGGACCGAAACGCGTAACAACGAAGACACTTTTCAGCCTCAGGAAAACTTGTAATTAAGCGACTTAACAGTGTTTGTGCAGCACAGCCACAGTTATTTACAATGGTCGAAATCTCCTTGTATGACTTTCTCACATGTTTAAATATTGTCATGTCATAGTCACTGGCAAGATATTATTTTAATCAATACAAATCAATGCCTATTTTAAAACTGGAGCATTGTAGTTTGCTGCTGGTTTTGAAGAAATCCAGAGTTTTTAATCATCCTTGAAATGTTTCATACTCTCACATTACAACACGTCGCCACAAATTACACAGGTGGAACACCAGCTTTGTTGTGACACGTTTCGGGTGGCCCCTAATCATATGTGAAACGTGCCACAGATACAAGATGAACCTATGGCACTTTTGATTTCTGGTTTTGGGCGGACCGAAATGCGTAACAACGAAGCCACTTTTCAGCATCATCACAACTGGTAATTAACCGACTTAACAACCTTTGTGCAGTACTGCTACAGTTATTTACAATGGTCGCAATCTTCTTGTATGACTTTCTCACATATTCAAATATTGTCATGTCATAATCTCTGACATTATATTATTTTAATCATTATGTATCAATACTTGTTTTACTACTATATCATGGTAGTTTCCTGCTTGTTAAGGGGTTTTAATGTCCTTTCGAAGAAATCCAGTTTCTATGAGCATGCTTGAAATGTTAAGAGATGATGCATCAGCTTTGATGGTTTCATACTCGCAGATGACGTCGCCACAAAGTACACACTGAGTTTTATTATTCTTGATAGCAATACATATACTTTTAGTCGTATTTGTTTCAATTTTGATTCTTCTTGCTGTAATTTTCACCAGACGTCAATGGCTGTGCAGGTATTCGATATCATCATCATCATTAGGGACTGATTATGCCTTTCTACCTCGACTCCTATTACCCTCCGCTGCTGCGCTCATGAGTCTCTTAGGTACCCTTGCTTCTCCCATGCGTGTAACATTACCCTACCATCTCAGTCTGTTCGCTCTAACTGCATCATCTATGGTGTTCATTCCCAGTTTTTCTTTGATTTCCTCATTATGGACACCATCCTGCCGTTGTTCCCATCTATTCTTTGCCACTTTCATATCTGTAACTTCTACCTTATGAATAAGGTAAGCTGTATCCACCCAGCTCTCACTCCCATACAACAAAGTTGGTCGAAAGATAGAGTGGTGCACTGCTAACGTGGTACTTACTTCCTTCTTGCAGAAGAGAGTAGATCTTAGCTGAGCACTCACTGCATTAGCTTTGCTGCACCTCGATTCCAGTTCACTCACTATTTTGCCATCCTGTGAAAAATTCCATCCCAGATACTGTCTGTCTGTGCTTTGTTCCTCCTATATGGCACTCAATCTGTTTAAATCTCTTTACCGCCGGCCGCGGTGGCCGAGGGGACTGAGGCGCTCCAGTCACGGTCTGCACGGCCACTACGGTCGGGGGTTCGAATCCCCTCTCGGGCATGGATATTTGTTAGTCCATAAGTAGTTTGTTAGCTTAGGGACTGATGACCCCATAGTTAAGTCCCATAAGTTCTACAAACATTTGAACATATTTTTTAAATCTCTTTACCACAGACATTACTTTCGTTTTGGAGATGCTAATCTTCATATCATAATACTTACACCTCTGAATGGGTTCGCCAGACATTATTATTTGGAAAGGCGCTCGCGTGATAAAAGGGTTGAAAAACATTGACCTAGATGAACAGGCACACATCGCAGAGCAGTCTGTCTCGCTGGAGCAGAGTCCTGGTGGAGGTAAACGAGTCTCTATTACGGCTGCTGCTGCTGTTGTGATGAGCACGTAGGCAGTGATTCGCCCCCAGGGGTCGCGCTGCTCGTCAGGCGCTGAGCCCCGGGCGACGGGCGTCAGGCGTCGCAGTCGCCGCTGGCGCCAGCAGCCACGCCACGTGCAACGCGCGGCCCGCAGGGGCAATCAGCGCCGATTGGCGGAGCCTCCCGCGGGGGCCAATCACGTCGCGCCGCGCCGGGTCGACGCGACGGCAGGTGGCGTCCCCGAGGCCGGGTCTGCACGCGGCCCGACACTGTGCACACGGCGCGACACTGTGCACGTGGCACCAATCTGCGCACGGCTTAGCTCTGCGCACGGCACGACTCTTACACGCCCCAGCTGAGCACACAGCTAGAGTCTGCACATGTTACCTAACCTACACACACACAGGGCGACTTGGTACAACGAGATCGCCCTCCAATGTGCGATCACCTATTCAGATCACAAATAAAGAAGATATAAAATGCCGAATAGCTATGGGAAGAAAAGCGTTTCTAAAGAAGCGAATAATTTAAATGTTAGTAAGTCCTTTCTGAAATCATTTGTATGGAGTGTAGCATTGTATGGACGTGAGACGTGGACGATAAGGAGTTCAGATGTAAAGATGAAAGAAGCTTTTGAAATGTGGTGCTGTAGACGAATGATAAAAATTAGATGCGTAGATTGCCTAACCAATGAGGAGGTGCTGAACCGAATCGGGGAGAAAAGGACTTTCTGGCATATTCTGAATAAAAGAAGAGATAGATTGGTTTGAGTCATCAAGGAATTGTCAACATAGCATTAGAAGGAAGTGTGTGGGGTAAAAATCGTAGCAGGAGACCGAGGGTCAAATATAGCAAGCAGATTCAAAAGGATGTAGGTTGCCAAACTTATTATCAGATGAAGAGACTTGCACAGGACAAAGTAGCATGGAGAGCTGCATCAAACCAGTCTGTGGACTGAAGACCACAACAACAACAACAACAACATGTCATTTTCACATGATCTTATTATGACAAGTCCAGGTTGGAATTAACATTAGAGTGGTATTGTTAATTTGGAGTGTTTACATCTCACTGCAAAGACGTGACGACGAGCTGCGATAGGCACATACAGAAGACACACACATACAACACTTTCATTTATCGCCCATGGCCTTCTTCAGAAAATAGAACACTCACGCAATTACAGAGGCACCCAACACAGTGACATAACCGTCAGCACCGGCTGCCGCACTTATAATCACGCTCTGCGGTGTTTAAATAGGGAAAGGGCGGAGGGAGTGGTAGGAAAATTGTGTCACCGTGATTGGAATGGGTACAATATGGCCTAGATGGGAGTAACGAGATGCAGTTTAGGAATGTAGACATGCGGCTGAGGGGAGGAAAAAAAGATAATAAAATGAAATAAATATCAGAATGAAACATTCACTCTGCAGCGGAGTGTGCGCTGATATGAAACTTCCTAGCAGATTAAAATTGTGTGCCGGAACTGGGACTCGAACCTTGGACCTTTGCCTTGCCCACGAAAGGCGTTCGTTCCATATACCGGCGCACTCTCGGGGAAGATCGCCCGAATTTTGAAAAAACACCAGGTTGGAACTGATTTTTGTCCGCCGAATAAAATTCGTGCACTGTTGGGGAGCGCCAAAGATGATCTCGGTTTGAGGAAGGCCGGCGTGTACCAGATTCCGTGTTAGTGTGGAAAGTCATATATTGGACAGACGATGCGTACCGTCGACGATCGTTGCGTTGAACACCAGAGGCACACACGATTGATGTATCCGAGCAAGTCGGCGGTCGCTAAACATTGTTTGTCGGAAATCATGCGATGGACTATGAAGGCACTAGGATTCTGGTACAGACGTCGAGATACTGGGACTGCGTCGTTATAGACGCCATTGAAATTCGCACAAGTGACGACCTCATAAACCGTGACTGTGGCTATAATCTTAGCAAATCTTGGGAACCAGCGATTGGATTAATTAGGAGTAAATCTAGCAAACGCAACGAAGTGACGACCACGGCGGACAGAGCCCTCACACCGACATCATCTCAGACGCTGGCGCAATCGGTTCCACTGCGCGGCCGCGGCGCGGGGCGCGGACCGCGGAGGGGTCGCTCCGCGGGCCGAGGGTATTTAAATGGCCCGCTACCGAGCTAGAACCCAGTTCCCTTCGAGCAGCCGTAGCGTGCGGATCTCCGTGCCGGCGCGTTTCCAGGAGCTAAGTCCGTCAGTTCACCTGATGATGGCGCCGAAATATTGTGCCCGTTGGACACTATAGACCGGCATACACCCGTGGGTATTTTGATTAGAAAGGACACAGTTCGTTGTAATTGACGGTAAGTCATCAAATAAAACACAAGTGATATCTGGCGTTTCACAGGGAAGCGTTTTAGGTCCCTTACTCTTCATTGTCTTTGTAAACGATTTAGGAGACAATCTGAATAGCTCCCTTAGACTGTTTGCGGATGATGCTGTCGTTTATCGGTGAGTGAAGTCAGCAGAGGATCAAAAGCAACTGCAAAGCGATTTAGGCAAAATTTCTACATGGTTCGAAAATTGGCAATTGACACTAAATAAAGAAAAGTGTGAAATAGTACGCATGACCACTAAAAGAAATCCGCTGAACTTCAATTACGCGATAAATTAGTCAAACCTTAAGGTCGTAAATTCTATCAAATACCTAGGAGATGCAATTACGAACAACTTAGACTGGAGAGAACACATAGAAAATATTGTCGGGAAGGCGAACCAAATATTACGTTTCATGGGCAGAACGCTTCGAAGATGCACCAGCTCCACCAAAGAGACTGCCTACATCACACTTGTGTGTCCTCTCCTGGAATACTGATGCCCCTTGTGGGACCCTCACCAGGTGGGACTGACGGAAGACATTTAGAAGTGTCAGAGAAGGGGAGCTCGTTTTGTTTTATCGCATTACGGGGGGGGGGGGGCGTCACGGAAATGTTGCACGAATTGGGGTGGAAGTCATTAAAAGAAAGACGTTATTCATTGCGGCGCGATCTATTAGCGAAATTCCACTCACCGCCTGTTACTTCTGAATGTGGAAATATTTTGCTAGCACCCACCTACTTAGGGAGACATGACCACCCCAATAAAATAAGAGAAATCAGATCGAAAACGGAACGGTTTACGTGTTCTTTCTTCCCGTGCGCTAGTAGAGAATTGAACGGTGGAGAAAAGTTATGAATGTGGTTAATTAATCCTCTACCAGGCACATAAATGTGATTTGCAGAGTATCTATGTAGATGTAGTACATGTAATACTCCGCAGCTGACTTCTGCCACCTGAAGTTGACGTCAAAGGTTTATTTTCCTGGTAGTGAAAATCCGAAACACCCCTCATCGTTATTGAAATGCGTTAACGGTCAATAAATAGGGCGCAGAATGCATCGCCCCTGTACCTTCGTTCTTAGGACAGAATCGAAATTCAAGAAAATGGCTTTTCTGAATACCCGCAGTAAACGCGCCACTGTGCAGAGATTGGCGGCAGTGCCGGCAACCTGCAGAAAACGCAGCTCACGTCGGCGGCGCACCGGCCGGCCTGTAGGGCTGTAATTAGCGCCTCGGCGTCTTGCGGCCACCGGCTCAATGGAGGCTGGATGAGGCTGCAGGGCGGCGGCTAATCAGGGCCCTTTGTCCCTGGGCGCTGGCGGCCCTGGCTGGCGGCTGGCACCGTGGCTCCTGATGGCCGGATTGTGAGGCCGCGCCGACCACTGGACACCAAGCGCTGCCTCTGCGCTGGTCGCCATTCACTGCGCCGGCATGTGGCCTCGACTGCTCGCCTCTGCACCCGTGTCCAGAATTAAGGAGCTCAACGGAAAACACCCCAAGTTCAATGAACAAAACATCTGAGGAGAGGGAACAAAAATTGACACTATCGTACGAAGAACTATGTGTTTTTGTTAATTCTGCAGTGCGCCATTCCTTTGAAATGACAACGTGTAAGTATCAATAAGAAAATCATCAAATACGTAACGCAAGATGCCAGAGACAGTTCTGGGCGAGGAATGTCACGTGACATCTTCGACCGGCTGGTTTCGTTAATTCAATGGAGTGTGTCAAATCTCCGTTATTTTTGCAAATATGTCACAAACGATACGAGACATGAAAAAAAAAAAAAAAAAAACATTAGGGAGCTAAGTCGTAGAGAATTTTCTCCTCTACCAATTAGGTTATTCAATTGCTGTGTCAGATGAACGGTTAGTTTGCAATTACAATTATATTACAAACGGCTTTTTTTGTTTTACTGCCAGATTTTTTGTCCGAAAAATTTGAAATAGGGAGGTTCTGGTGTCTGTAAAATTTGGTGCTGATCGGTTGAACGGTTCGTCTTAAAAACAGGGAACACGTTACGGACAGACATCCCAAAATCGCCTTTATTTTTGCAAATATCTTTGAAACGCTACGAGATATGAAAAAAGCACAAAAGAGCAAAGTTGTAGAAAATTTTCTCCTCTACAAATTCGGTTATTCAATTTTTGTGACAGATGAATAGTTAAGCCGTTATCTTCACTTAAACGTCGAGCTGTCAAAAGACGATCGCAAAGGCCCACTTTTAGTGTTACTGCCGCAACCTAAAGTGGGCCAATTGACATTCTAGCTTGTGATATTTCTGGCCTATTTCTGGCCACTTTATATTTCTGGCCCCTGGCAGTTTCTTTGCTAGCATCGTACGTGACTAGAAGGAAGAAAGAGAGAAGTCCAGCATATGTTGAAATGTGGGGTGGGGAGCAGTAGGATATGGCACAGTAGGTGCTGGTTCCCATGGGAAAGCCCACCTATGTTACTGGTACTCTCCTCGCATTGACTGCTGCATTTCATGTCACGTAATGTCTTTTGAAATTAGTTTTGTTTATTATATACTAAATATTAATTATTCACAGCTGAAAATTTGTATTAAATATCTCTCAAGGACAGGTAAGATTTTGACAGTTTAAAAAGTTTAAGGTGCCTTCTCTTATTGTAACAAGATAAGAACGATTTTGCAGAAGGCGCGCGACCGCCATGTTTTGGCGGTATAAGAGCGTCAGGTGTCCTCTCGCAACGCGCCGCAGTTTCAGTGTCGAGCTGACCAATATACGCTCCGGACCGCGCCGCTCATGAGTAAAGTTTTGTGTAATTGTGATAATAGACGAGGTCTCAACATGAACTACGAGCAGCATAGGCCGTGTCTTATTAACAATAGTTGTTCATATTTGTGGTGTCGCACAAATCTGAAGTGCGCGCCACGTACTTTCGCCGCGCGCCGCCATGCAACCACGGCACGGCGTTCTTACGACGTCAGCCACGAGCGCCCTCTGCTGCAACTCCACTCGTGGCCACTACTGAACTGGATCGGTTACTTGGGATTCGGACAGGCACTAGGACTCATCAATAGGCAGGCCTCTACCTAGTTAACCTATGTCTCAGCAGTACACTTAGTTGGCAGTAATAAACTTTGTAAAAGATAAGTATTATCATATTTCTACGAAATATACAACTTGTTCTAATCTAGCTTAGTGTTTCCAGTTTCTGCTGTCCCACTGGTTGGTCACCTCAGACTCTGTACCTGCACACGTGTGCATCCTATTTCCCTGTGTCCGTCTCTTTCTACTCGGCCACCGACGCCCAGGACGACCGGCGGAAACGAGACACACAAGTGGCGTCGAGGATGGGACACAAAAGTGGCGACGAGGATGGGATACAAAAATATTTTGTGAATGGCATTCCTAACAATTAAAATTCTTGCGAGTTCCTCCTTGTGCCTCCATCCTACCGAACTTATTTTAGCCTCACTTGTATGCTGAAGAAGAACCAACGACCTGTGTGCTGTCTTCTGCGCTGGGGACACAACTATAGAAGACAACAGGTTAGTCAGAACTCTATGCTTTCCATAAAGACTTGGACAGCAACTACGGCACCTCGTGCGTACTGTAGGGCGGTACAAACGCACACTGCTACGCAACAGCATCCGCAAGGATGTGGAGGTTTTAGGGGATTTGTGAGAGGAAGCACTACTAACTTCTCCGTCCGCAAATAAAAGCCTAGGAAGCTTGTAAGCTGGGGGATTGTATTAACGTCAATTTTAGTCATAGCTCATGATTTGCTCACTTTTATATAAAAAAAAACCAAGTAGGAAAGTTAACTAGCACAGTAGTTGTCACAACACAGACGAGAAGGGTTGCTGACGGAACTACAAGATTCTGAAAATAGTCCCTAAGGACTGTAATTAATCTAAAGAAAGACATTCGTAACTGTTGGCTGGTAATCAGATAGTAAATTGTTTCAAAGTTGAAAAAGGTGTGACACAAATGTAGGGGGGTCTCTTTCGTATTACAATTAAGCTTGCATCCAAGAAGCTATATGTCATATTCACATAACTATTGATTTAAATTTTTCCCTTCGTCTATAAACTATTCGTGTTAATATTTTGCAACTATGACTTATTAAACTGATAGTTGAGTGATTTTCACATTTGTCAGCACTTCCTTTCTTTGGAATTACAATATTCTTCTTGATGTCGGAGGGTATTCCTTGTCTCATATATACCAGGTGGAACAATTTTTTCATGAGTCGTTCTCCTAACGATATCAGCAGTTCTGACGGAATATCATCTACTCCAGGGGCCTTGTTTCGACTTTAAATCCTTCAGCGCTCTGTCAAAAATTCTTCTCGCATATAGGACATAGAAAGCAGTATATATATCAATTTAGTTGAAAGAACAGGTCCTTGTATCAGCGTGAGAAAAATAAATCAAACGTTTAAAATCACTTTCAAAATTTCGAATCACAACTTTCTAGATTAAAATTTCAAATGGCTAATTTCAAATGGCTCTCGAAACTTGATAACTTGCAAAAAACTGTTCAAGTCACCACTGTTATTTCCTTGTATGTGAAAAAACGTATAACATTCTGCAATTCTCATGTTCCACTTCCGATAATAGACTTTCATTAAAAATAATTCACATTTATTGGATCGAATTACATAACAAGCGTTACCATTTGCTAGTGATCCAATCAAACATTAACATGAGACTGAACGAACTTGACACAATTACTTTTTTTTTTTTAATATATTGTTTCTTAGAGGAAGATCCATGTGTTGCAATAAAGAAGGCACAGAGACGTCCGCTGCCCTGTGACATCATATGATGGCCATTCCTGTGAAGCCAGTCGGTGTTGTCCATTACAGCACATCGATCAATCATGAAATAGACAGAACAAACACAGAACACTTTAAGTATCACATCATAAACGAAAGACATCTTAACACTACAAATCGTTTTCATTAATACTTATGTCATTCATTTATAATTCCGTCTCTTGCAAAACAAAGCTGACTGGGAGAGTAGAATCTCGAAAAACCATCTCACTACACACATCAGCATGTGTGCTTCGAGATACTACGTGATCAACTCATTGGGCCACACATTCTACCAGCAAAATTTAATAAACGCAGGTACCTTGGGTTTCTACGGTGTTATCTTCGAACATTGCTTCAGGATTTCCCCCTTCAACATGTGGTACATGCATGATGGAACACTGGCACATTTTGCTGCTGCTGTGAAACGTCATCGAACGGGCAGATATGACAGAATGTGGATAGGTCGAGGCGGAGCTGTACCTTGGCCTCCAAGATCACCTGATCTAAATCCTTTGGCTTTTTGTGTCTGGGGTCACCAAAGCGATGTGTACAGCACACCCGTTAACACAGTTCAAGATCTGGAGCGGAGAGTTGTACACGCTTGTCAAGAATTCCGAAATGATCCAGGGGTTTTCGCAAGAATTCGAAGTTCATAGTAGAGACAAGCACAGTATTGCATCCAGATGCGAGGCAAACACTTCGAACACGTCCTGTAACAGATGACCAATCCGTGAAATGTGAAGTAAATGCGATGTACATTTCAATAGTCTGCATCTACACAAATAATCTGCAAGTCTCGTTGTAGTTCATGGCTGAGTGGTTCATCAAAACGCTTTTATGAGGTTTCTCTACAGTTCCATTCTCTAGTAAGTCACGGAAAAAAGGAATTAGTAAGTCTTTCCGTTTTCGACCTAATTTCCTTATTTTATTTTGATGATCACGTCTTCCTATGAACGTGGATGCTCACAAACTATGTTCATATTCGGAAGAGAAAGTTGGTGAAGGAAGTTTGGGAAATAGATCGGTCGCAGCGAATGACGCCTTTGTTTCAACGATTTCCGCCCCAACTCGTGCATCATTTCAGTGACTCTCTCACCCCCTATAATGCGATAATACAATTCGAGGTGCCCGTCTCTGAATTTTCTATAAATCGTCCGTCAGCCCCACTTGGCGGGGATCCAAGAATGCGCAACAATGTTCCAAAACAGGACGCACAAGTGTGGTGTATTCAGTTTCTTTAGTGGAACTGTTGCATCTTCTGGAAGTTTTGTACCAACGAAACCTAACCTTTGGTTCGCTTTTTCTAGAGTACTTTTGTATGTTCTTTCCAATTTCATTTGCTTGTAATTGTTACTCCTGGCTATTCAATCGAATTAACGGCCTGTAGTATTGACTGAATTGTGGTGTAAACGAAGTAAAATCTAAATTTCAAATTAATGTGTACTAATATACAGGATGAACTGCAAGTCTAAAATAGGCTAGGGAAATAATTCAAAACTTTTTTTTTTCAAAACTGCGTCTAAATTTTACAAGTGTTCTTCCACTGTAACATACGCCTTGACAACGAGACCAAGCCTGTCCACCTTGCAGGACAGAGTTGTCTAGGAAGGGTATTGACTGCTGATTCTAAAATCACGCCACCGTTCTGGCATCCGTGTTGAATCTACTAATGTTTCCATTCTACCGTGAAGCCAATAGCAGACGCCCACGTTTGATCACGTGTGTTACTGCTGAAGGACTCAGAGGTGCGAGAATCAGTTCCTTGGCTCTCTTCCGTTTGAGTTCTCGTACAGAACAGACGCACTCGAGAGGTCCAGCCACGGTGCGGGGTGAAAGGCCGCATGCCATCCGCACCCGCCTAGAAGCTATTTGGTATCAGCCACCAACAATGTGAACCATAACCTTTCTAAGCCGCTAACTTAGAGTGACACTCATTCATTGCATCGGACCCCAGGGCGAGTCCCGCCATGTATTCCGTACTTTAGAATAAACCAAATATTAACTTAAGGCCTATCTTTTATTTGGCAATCAGCCACCCTTTCTTAGGGCACTCACAAGTCTCCACCGCTTCGCCTTCCAACCTCACAATGCGTCCAACAAATCTTATTTGTACAGCAGTGAGATGGGTTTTGCAATTTTAGTATCATCCGTGGGATAAAGATTAAGTGCTGTACACTAACTAGGACGATGTTAACAATTACGTCACTGGCTGCTTGGAATAATACATTCGTAATTATCTCACAAACAGCTTGTTTACTGACTCATTTTTGCTTCTGTTACCGTTTACTTTAACAGTATTAATTTTGCGCCATCCTTCTTCATTCACCTTGTACATCTCGTGTCGTGTTTAAATTTGTGTGTCCGACAATCTTGCGAGTATAGTTTGTAACGAGTATTACGCGATGGTATAGTCAACAAGGTGTGTAAAGTTTGGCAGCCCAGTGATCGCGGTTAGACATAAGAGCCCTTTCCCATACAGCGGTCCACGTGGCCTGAGCCCAGGCAGACATTCGAGACAGCGGGTCACGTGACGGCGTCTGGTTGCTGCGTCCTCCTTCTCTGTCATCAGCGAGCACGCGACACCGCTGCGTCCGATACAGAGGCATCGCCAGCCGGCCGTGTCACCCCTCCCCACCAGTCGCAGTTACCATTATGTCACTCTGGAAGGATGTCGTCACTGCACGGTTGCTCGCCGTCGGAGGTTCTAGTGTTCCCTGCGGCATGAGTGTGTATGTGTATGTGTTGTCCTTAGGTTACTTAGTGTACGTTTGTAAGCCAAGGGACTAATAACCAAACAACTTAAGTGCTATACATTTACAAACATGTGAACATTTTCAGCACATGTACGAGAAAATTACGAGCGTGATTTCGAGGTAACGTTGACGTCACTCTGGAAAGATGGCGTCTGTCAGTTTTGAATCTGCAACTTCCTGGCTGATTAAAACTGTGTGCCGGAACCGGGATTCTAACCTGCGACCTTTCCCTTTCGCGGGCAATCGCTCTACCAACTGGGCTATCCCGGTAGTCTTCAAGGTACGTCATCACAACTTTACTTCTGTCAGTTGTGGAGGTACTGGCTTGCATGCCAGCAGCCATTGCTTTATTTTATTTCAAAATTTCATTTACTTATAATGAAATAGACGGGGGACAGTACGAAGAGGCTGTGCCAGATAGTAGGCAGATGGTACTGTAAGTTCGATCCCTTCGGTAAACTCCGCCCGTTTCTCTAAGAGTGATCTGATTGGCTGTTGCTATATCTTTATGCGCCACAACCTCCCAGCTATTTTAATAATTAATCATTATCATCATCATCATTATTGAAGACTGATTATGCCTTTCAGCGTTCAGTCTGGAGCATACTACCTCTAATAAAATTCCTCCATGATCCCCTATTCTGTGCTAACCTTGATGCCTCGTCTGAGGCCGAATCTGCACCGAATATAAGTATTTTCTTCTTGGTCTACCTCGAATCCTCTTACCCTCCGCTGCCGAGCTCATGAGTCTCTTAGGTAACCTTGCTCCTCCCATGCGTGTAACATGACCCCAGCATCTTAGATTTTTCGCTCTAACTGCTTCATCTATGGTATTCATTCCCAGTTTTTCTTTGATTTCCTCATTATGGACACCCTCCTGCCATTGTTCCCATCTATTACTACCTGCAATCATTCTTGATAATTTCATATCTGTAACCTCTACCTCCACCCAACATTCGCTTCCATACAACAAAGTTGGTCGAAAGATTGAGCGGTGCACTGCTAAATTAGTCTTGGTACATACTTCCTTCTTGCAGAAGAGAGTAAAAATGTTCAAATGTTTGTAAGGTCTATGGGACTTAACTACGGGGTCATCAGTCCCTAAACTTACAAACTACTTATGAACTACCTATTCCTAAGGACGGCACAAATATCCATGCCCGAGGGGGGATTCGAACCCCCGACCGTAGTGGCCGTGCAGACCGTGACTGGAGCGCCTCAGTCCCCTCGGCCACCGCGGCCGGCCAGAAGAGAGTAGATCTTAGCTGAGCACTCACTGTATTAGCTTTGCTGCACCTCGATTCCAGTTCTTCCACTATGAGAAAATACATCCCATGTACTTTAAACTGTCTACCTGTTCTAACGTTGTTCCCCGTATTTCCCACTCAATCTGTTTAAATCTCTTTCCCACAGACATTACTTTCGTTTTGGAGATGCTCTGATCGAGCTCTGAAATTTTAGTTTGCAACCTTTCACTCGAATCGGCCATTACAACTAAGTCATCCGCGTATGAGAGATTGCTTATTTTGTTTTCACCTATTTTAATCCCGCCCTGCCAGTCTACTGTTTTCAACATATGAGCCATGAAAGTATGAACAACAGTTACAGCCTTGTCTTACCCCTGAAACTACCCTGAACCATGATCTTAATTTTCCATCTACTCTAACTGCTGCCCGAGAGTCTATGTAAAGCGCTTTAATTTCCTGCAGAAGTTGGCCTCCTGTACCACAATCTTGTAGAAGTGACAGTGTCTACCTCCTCGGAACATGGTCATAAGCCTTTTCTATATCTATGAAACATAGATACAATTCCCTGTTCCACTCACAGCACTTTTCCACTACCTGCCTTAAGCTAAAGGTTTGGTCCTGACAGCCTCTGAGAGGCCTGAACCCATACTGATTTTCATCTAACTTGTCCTCAATTAATACTCGCACTCTCATTTCAATAATACCTGAGAATATTTTGCCTACAACACTAATTAAAGAGATACCTCGATAGTTGTTACAATCTTTTCTGTTTCCATGTTTGAAAATTAACGTGATTACCGGTTTCGTCCAGTCAGACGGAATTTGTCCCGATTCCCACACCTTCCAACGCCTTCTCAGTTATCCTGTGTAACCATTTGAGACCTGATATTCCACTTAATTTGATCCACCCCAACCGCTTTATTGCAGTGTAACCTACTGACCATTTTCTTCACTTCCTCAAATGAGATCCTGATTCCATCGTCGTTCCTATCCCATTCTACCTGAAAATCTGACACATCATTGAACGTTTCACCTACATTGAGCAATTCTTCAAAATATTCCCTCCATCTGCTCAAGGCATCCACAGGATTCACTGGCAACTTTCCTGACCTGTCCAAATCACTTGTTAATTCCTTCTTCCCTCCCATTCGAAGATTGCTAATTACGCTCCAAAATGGTTTTCCCGTGGATTGACCCAGATTTTCTAGCTTATTTCCACAGTCTTCCCATGATTTCTGCTTGGAGTCTGTAATTATCCGTTTGGCTCTGTTTCTTTCTTCAACATAACTACTTTCTCTGTCTGCCTGATTTCAGCACATGTACGAGGAAAAAAGAGCGTGATTTCCAGGGAACCGTGACGTCACTCTGAAAGGATGGCGTCTGTCAGTTTTGAATCTGCAACTTCCTTGCAGATTAAAACTGTGTGCGGGAACCGGGATTGCAACCTGGGACCTTTGCCTTTCGCGGGCAGTCTACCGACTGGGCTATCGCGGGGCGCTTCAAGGTTCATCATCTCAAACTTTTGCCTGTACCTCGCCTCCTACTTTCCAAACACAATTTCAATCTGCCAGGAAGTTTCATATCAGCGCACACCCCGCTGCAGAGTAAATGTTTCATTTATTTATATATTTATGTACCGTTTTATTTAACCTGATAAGATTAGGGCTTTCAGTCCCTCTCTTACACATACCCAGGCGTTCTACATAGTTCACATTTATAATTTAGTTATTCAAAATCTAGGTTCTTTTCAGAGTGTTCTGATGCCATAGCCTCATACAACCGCTGGATCAGGGAACGTTCCATACCCAAAGACTGGAAACATACACAAATCACTCCAGTATGCAAGAAAGGCAATAGAACTGATCCGCAGAATTAACGTCGTTTTGCAGCAAGATTTTAGAACCTATACTTCCGTGCCGGCCGCGGTGGCCGCGGGGACTGAGGCGCTTCAGTCACGGTCTGCACGGCCACTACGGTCTGGGGTTCGAATCCCCCCTCGGACATGGATATTTGTGCCGTCCTTAGTTGTTGGTAGTTCATAAGTAGTTTGTAAGTTTAGGGACTGATGACCCCGTAGTTAAGTCCCTTAAGCTTAACAAAAATTTGAACATTTTGAATATACTTCCGTCAAATATTATGAACTACATCAAAGAAAACGAAGAGCAGCATCTTTACGCACATGATGTGATGAGTGCTATCGACAAGGAATGTCAAACAGATCACGTATTTCTAGATAACCGGAAGGCTTTTGACATCGTACCTCACAAAAGTGTTCTAATCGAATTACGTTCTTATACAATAACGCACAGTTGTGTGATTGGATTCTTATTTTCCAGTCAGAAAGAAAACAGAACAGCCGCGGCAGAGTATCCGAGCGCATGCTCAGTTGCGGGAGGCCGTTTCCCGTCAGGGGTTCGAATCGTCCCTGGGGCATGGATGTTTCTGTTGTCTTTAGTATAAGGTAGTTCATAATTAGTTCGTTAGTTTAGGGACTGATTACTCCGCAGTTTACTCCCATAAGCTTGACGATCTTTTGAAGATCTTTAACACAGAACTTCGTAATTGACGGTAAGTCATCGAGGAGAACTGAAGTGACATCTGGCGTTCCCCTGGGAACTGTTGTAGGGCCCCTACTGTTCCTTACTTTTGCAAACGATTTACGAGACAATCTGAGTAGCTCTCTCAGACTTCACGAATGACGCTGTCATTTAACGTTTATGGAAGTCATCAGAAGATCAAAAAGAATTGCACAATGACTTAGATAATCTATCTGCCTGGTGTAAAAATATGCAATTGACCCTTAATAATGAAAAGTGTGACATCATCCCTGTTAACAGTAAAATAAATCCGTTAAACTTCAGTTACACGATACATCAGTCAAACCAACAGGCCGTCAGTTCTACTAAATACCTAGGAATGACAATTATGAACAACTTATATTGGAAAGAACACATAGAAAATCTGGTTGGGAAGGCGATCCAAAGACTACTTCTCATTGGCGGAACACTTAGAAGATGCTACTGTTCTACTAAAGAAACTGCCTAAACTACACTTATGCATCTATTTTGAAGTATCACTGTGCATTATGGGAGCCACAGTAGTTGTGGCTATCTGAAGATTTGAGAAAGTTCAGAAAAGGGCAGCTCGGTCTGTATCATCGGGATGTATGGGAGAGTGTGTCAGAAATTATATCTTGGGATGGAAATCATGAAAAGAATGGCATTATTTATTGTGGCAAGATTTATTTTGTGAAATTTCTTTCACTAAGCCTCTCTTCCGAATGCGAAAATATCAAATGTTCAAATGTTTGTTAAGCTTATGAGACTTAAATACGGGGTCATCAGTCCCTAAACTTACAAACTACTGATCAACTACCTTATACTAAAGACGGCACAAATATCCATGCCCGAGGGGGGATTCGAACCCCCGACCGTAGTGGCCGTGCAGACCGTGACTGGAGCGCCTCAGACTCCTCGGCCACCGCGGCCGGCTGCGAAAATATATATCAGCACCTACCTACATAGGGAGACATGTCCATGTAGATGTAGATGTAGAAAAATATAAAATTTTCAAATATTACAAGCAACAAAATGAAAATAAACAGTTTTCAATCGTATTTGTTAAATAACAAACAAACACTTCAGTAAAACAAAATGGTAGGGTATTAATTATGGGTCCCAGCAGCAATGTGAGTGGAGGAAGAGGTTGAAGAAATGACGGAGTAAAGAGCATTGGTTTTACTATTCGACAGAGAGGAAGTTGACCGTATACGCGAGTCTTAGGGAAAATTTTACGAGGATGTAGAAGACTAAATTTGGCGAATAGAGCAGGACAGTTTGTTCCAGAAGCGAACAGCAGTGATAACGAAAGAGTTGCAATTTTTTACGTTTACGAAGGGGTACAGATAGGGCACTATATAATTGGGATCTTGTGTTAATGTTATAATGACACGAGAGATGATTAAATTCTGACCGAGGAACTGTGATGGTTCCTCACTGATCAGTCGATGGAGAAGGCACAGCGTGTGTTCGTCCAGAGGTTTGGCAGTATCCACACTAACAAGGTGTATGAAGCACCATTATGGTCATATCGACGAATGCTGCATATGTCGCGTACACACGCATTCATGATTAATTCTAACCATCTTGGATTTTCGTACTTGTACTACGTTAAATCGTATCACAATAGTGAAAGTTTGGAGAACAAGTGATTGCACCAATTTGTATTTTAGATCTTGTGGAAAGGTGTTACAAAATTTTTTGAGTTCATAGAAACAGGCCGATATTTTTTTGCATGCGGTGACGGTATCATCCGCCCAATTTAAATGTTCCTCGACATTTACACCCAAATGCTATTTGGATACCGTCGGATTGAGAGGTAACTGTTAGCGTAATTCGGAGCTGAGATAACTTGTGACCGTTTTGTGATTTATTTCCATGCCATTGCATTGTTGCAACGGACTGTGATACACACTCAAGTAAAGTATCTCGAGTCAGGTACAAAAAGTGAAAGTCATTTTGACGTTTTCGTGTTCAGTTACTGAAAAACTGTGTCTTGAATATAAGTTCAATTTTACCATGAACGAATTGAGTGACCTTGTTATCCATGGGTATGTATATTTTCTTCCAAATTGTTACAATAATTCAGAATCTGTTAATATACCGTCTTAAAAGGATGCAGGCAATGTTTTGAAAAGTCTTTCTAGAAGGACATCAGGGTAATATGCTGTCATTTTATATTCACAGATCCCGATGTACGTTGTTGGAACTTTTGGACATGTTAGAAACAAACGATGATGAAATACCAAACAGTGATGTGGATAACACATTACATCCGACCCAACTAAACTGATGAGGAACACATGAAGATTCGGGTGCCAAAGGAAATCCAAGTGTAGATAAATGACCAGTCAGTCAACTCAACGCTAATGCACTTTCTGATCTGAACATTTCTGCATATCGTAATGTTAACAGAGGACCCTCCAACATTACAATCACAAAAAACAGCAACAAATAGACCGTCAAGACTGTGAAAGAAGAACGTTCAAAAGTCTAATAAATGTAATGAAAAATTGAGGATGTAAATAATCCATCACCTGAGTGTACTCCAATGTGAACTGCCAACATGGAGAATGGGAGAACACAGCTGGAATATTCCCAACAGTTTTATGGTAATGAACTGCTTCAAATTATGGTCACCTATACAAATAAGTATGTTGCCAAAGCAAGTGGTTACGTATTAGTTTTACACTTTACAATGCGAACTACTGACCTGTTGATTGTTTCAAATGACGCATGACCGGTACAACTACGCTCAATTACAATGTAATACGGTTCCTAAATTGAACTGGTACACATACGGCAGATTAAACAAATGCAAATTTGGTAGCTCATTTTTGTACAGAAAAAGAATGGCAATGAATAATAACAATATAAAACTGTTGTCTTTTTGAAACAATGCACCAGCGCGTTGACAAAAGAACGGTATATTGTTGTTCAAATGTTTGTAAAGTCAATGGGACTTAACTACGGGGTCATCAGTCCCTAAACTTACAAACTACTTATGAACTAGCTAATCCTAAGGACGGCACAAATATCCATGCCCGAGGGGGGATTTGAACCCCCGACCGTAGTGGCCGTGCAGACCGTGACTAGAGCGCCTCAGTCTCCTCGGCCACCGCGGCCGGCAACGGTATATTCGCTTTTACTAAATTGAACTGGTACACGTACGGCAGATTAAACAAGTGCAAAGTTTCTTAACTCATATTTGTACAGAAAAAGAATGGCAATGTATAATAACAATATAAAACTCTTGTCTTTTTGAAACAATGCACCAGCGCGTTTACAAAACAACGGTATATTCGCTTCTACTAAATTGAACTGGTACACGTACGGCAGATTAAACAAATGCTAAGTTTGATAACTCATTTTTGTACATAAAAAGAATGGCAATGAATAATAACAATATAAAACTCTTGTCTTTTTGAAACAATGCACCAGCGCGTTTACAAAACAACGGTATATTCGCTTTTACTAAAGTCTGTAGCTAACGGATGAACTGATATAAAAACTGTACTGTTACTGTAGAATAACTGAACAGTACGCGAAATACATTTCCTACGAATACATTCTTTTACTTAAATCCTCACAGATTTTAAAAAAAAAAAAAAAAAAAAAAAAAAAAAAAAAAAAAAAAAAAAAAAAAAATCGTTTTTCGATCTAATGAGTTGAGCGTGTAGCCGATAAAAATACTTTTGCTGTTAATACATTATTCTACAGTAAAAGGTTAGAAATTTAAATAAGATGGAATTTTTGTGTACGATCTAATAACTAAGAAACAGAAGAGGTCCGTTCTGCTAGGATCGACGTTCTGAAACCATATTTTTTATGCTGGTGCAGGTTGATCATTCACCCTGGTGGGACATTTATGGTTAACCGACAGAAAACATTAGTAAATTTGCATAAATCTTTACAGCCTTAAATAGGGAAGACATGCGGAATGTTACTTAACTGCTTGTTTAAGACTGCTCGAAAAACAATTTCTTATTTATGCTTCAAACTCTCGATCTTTGATATAGAACTGGACACAAGTTTTGTGTCATAGCGTAGACAATAACGCGTCTACTTCTAATGTCACTGATCATAGTTCGCGTCTGATAATGTATTTACGTTCCTCCATTTCCAAGTATTTATCGCAGTAACTTTAATCATTGTTTATATTAACTTAATTGCTTTAAATGTCTTTAGTTATTTATTATGACAAGATAATTGAAGAAATTAAATCTAAGTTATGACATCAGATTAATTAAAATTACACATAGAAGGTTTGCAAATACATGTAATATATAAAAATTAATGTAACCTTTGTTCATATTTTATTCACGGCGATACCGTACATAGGATTGCCATACAAATATGTCATCTCATTACTTGCACTCGCGCAAAGGTTATAAGCATAGTAAAATTAACTTCGTGTGATGCACGGAGGAGGGTGCTTCGCAATTAGTTAATTTGTTTCTTATGCCTTGACGCTGAAATGGCTGATATGAATGAAATTTGGAACAGAGGTAGGTTTTAGCCTGATTAATACATAGGCTACCTTTCATGAGACACTAGTCTGTGGATTAATACGTTTTGTTTCTCTTCACTCTAGAACAGCTGGACGGAACTGAATGAAATTCGGAATGGGGGTAGCTTATATCCTGCATTAATACATGGGGTAACTTTCGTAATGCACAGTACGGTGTGTGGCGAAGGGTATCTTACAATGTGTTAATACGTCTGTTTCTCTTCACGCTGAAACAGATGAACGTATTTGAATGAAATCTGGAATCCAGATAGCTTATACCCTTTAGGCAGCCACCGTGCGGTGCATGGCAGAGGGTACCTTACAGTGCGTTCACATGTTTGTTACTCTTCACGCTGAAACTGCTGGACGGTATTGAATGAAATGGAGAATGAAGTTAATTTATACCCCAAATTAATACATGGGCTACATTTCATAAGCCTCCTAGGTGCATGGTGTAGGGTACGTTACAACAAACGTCCAAATTGTTTGACTGGTCACCATGAAAAGTCACGCACATAAATGTATGTTTACATAAAAGAGATTTTTACCATCTGCAAGCCAGTGAATTGAGCATGGTGGAGGGTACTTTGCGAGTTTGACACCGTTTGACCAGTCATCATGAAACTTGGCACATTCATGTATGTTTTCATATATAGGAGGGAGAGGAGTAGGTGGAGGAGCAGCCGGACAGGGGGAGAAGCAGGTAAACAGAGAGAAGAGAAAGGAGGAGATCGACTAATGGAAGATTGAATGCCTCATATATATTTGTAGAAAGATATGAAAAGCCAAAATCACTGATCATGAATTTTTATTTACGACGAGCGGTTTCGCTGAACTATATCAGCATCATCTGGTCCAATAAAATCATTTTACAAGGCCATAATCTGTTAAAAAAGGAATGACGAAAATTTAAAACATACATGTCATTATAATAAAACGAGAAGATACATCAATTAAATTCATAAGAGCAAGATCGGCTATACTTAGAGATGAGTCAGTCAGTTGCTACATAACATAATTTACAGTGCATAGGTGCACTATGTCATTATAATAAAACATAATTATCACTGTGAGTGACAATAGCAAACTTATACATGATACAAGTCAAAGATGAAAGAATATCACGCTAGATGGCAGCACATACCAATGTAATATTAAATCCACAATGAGGTTAGAAACGTGTTGTACAGATTATAAAAAAATAATTAGAAGTCATTTGAAAAAAGAGACTAATATCTACGTTGATGGCGTAATTTATAATACTGGTTTGTGCATACCACAAAAATATCTGTATAAACTGACAGTCAGCTACAAAAAACATAGTTACAATTTAGCGGTCATACAATATTGGTTTGTGCATACTATAAGAATATCTGTATAAAACGACAGTCGATTAAAAAGTATACAACAGTAGCTACAATGTAGCGGTGATACAATCTTGGTTTATGCATATCACAAAAAATATTTGTATAAAACGACAGTCAAGTGTAAGAGAATGTACAACAGTAATTACAGTGTAGCAGTCATACATTATAGGTTGTGCATAAAACAAAAATATCTGTATAAAACAACCATCAATGTAGTGGTCAACAATGCTAGTTTGTGCATACCATAAAAAGATCTACATAAAACAACAGTTAATTATAGAAGTATAGAAAAGTAGTTACAATGTACCGGTCATACAATATTGGTTTGTGCATATCACAAAATATCTTATAAACCGCAAGTCAATTATAAAAGATTATACAACAGTGTCTACAATGTATCAGTCATACAATATTGCATTGTACATAAAACACAAACATCTGTATAAAAAGACAGTCAATTATAAAAGAATACATGATAGTAGTCACAATACAGCAGTTACGAAATATAGATATGGCTGCAACACCATAATAGGTCAACCAACACAGCACAAGGTTTAGGTTAAGGATCAGACCAAATGCTTTTAAAGGGGGTACAGCTGAAGGTTTAGGTAGGAGACTGCTCCAGGTATAGGTTTTAAATATGATGTTTAAGGTTTAGGTTAGAGATGTGACTTAATTTCTAGGTTTTGGATATGAAACTGAACGTTCGGGTGAGGATGTGATATACTATGAAGCATGTGATATGGTATTCAAGGTTGACCATGATATGAAAATATTACACAAAACAGTAAACGGGAGAAAACTAGACTTACTACAAAATATACATATTTATAGTAGCAACAAAAAAGCCCCAGTTAAAATACTCACTTACCAGCATGATGATCTACTGTAAAGAATATGTACTCCTAACAATTTGGCCTTGTTCTGTTGCCTAATATACATTTCAGCAATAGTTATATCCTACCAGCAAATCAACTTGTCCTTACTATAATGAATCGCAGTCTTTTTTAGAGTGTATAGTTAATATTGAAAAATTATATGTAGCATTTCATTCACTTTTTCTATGTCTTACCTTAGATCTTTAACCTAGACACATGTATAACAATCACATAGACTGTGTACTACATTGCCACCCTAAAACCTAGACACTGTTTTAACAATCACCTATTGGTATTCCACATTGCCACCCAAAATCTTCTAAGTTCTGTCTAATAACTGAACATTATACCACACTTCATCATCAACCTTGAATACCATATCACATACTTCACAGTATATCACATCCTCAACCCGGAGCATTTCCGTGACACTCACGCATTGGTCGAGCCTACCAGTAGCAAACCTAGCTTCTCGCCTCTGAACTGCTTCCATGTCTTCCTTTAAACTGATCTGCTGCGGGTCCCAGACACTTGAGCAACACTCAAGACGTGGTCGTACAAGCGTCTTACACGAGGTCTCCTTTACAGATGAAGTACATCTTCTGAAAATTCTCCCAATAAACCGACGTCGGCTGTCCGCCTTACAACTGTCCTTACATTATCGTTCCATTTCATATCGTTGTGCATTGTTACGCCTAGATATTTGAATGACGCGACTGCATCAAGAAGCTCACTACTAATGCTGCTAATGCTGTATTCGACCTATATGGAATTGTTTTTCCTACTCATGCGCATCACCTTACATTTTTCTACATTGAGAGCTAGCTGCTGATCTTCGCACCAACTAAAATTTTTGTCTAAGTCAACCTGTATGCTATTAGAGTCAATTAAAGACGACACCCTCCCATACACCACAGCATCATCAGCAAACAGCCGCAAATTACTACTTACTCTGTCTATCAGATCATTTATATAGATAGAAAATAATAGCGGTCCTATCACACTCCCTTGGGGCACGGCTGACGACACACTCGTTTCTGATGAACACCGCCGTCGAGAACAACGTACTGCGTTCTGTTACTTAGGAAGTCATTTTCAGCAGGGTTTTGGAAGATATCCTGTATTCAAATATTATGAATTATCTCGAACAGAACGATCTATTGACCCAAGGTCAACACTGATTTATAAAATGTCGTTCATGCGAAATACAACTAGCTCTTTATTCACTCGAGGTAATGGGTGGTATCGACAAGGGTTCCAGAAGGCTTTTGACACCGTACCTCACAAACAGCTTTTAATCCAATTGCGTGGCTATGGTATATCGCCCCAAATTTGCGATTGGATAGGGGTTTTCCTCTCAGAGAGGATACAGTTCGTAGTAATCGAAGGTAAGGCATCGACTAAAACAGAGGTGATATCGGGCGATCCACAGGGTAGTGTTATTTGTCCTCTGCTGTTCCTTATTTACATAAGCGATTTAGGAAAAGTCTACGTAGCTATCTTAGGTTGTTTGCAGAAGACGCAAACTATCAAAATCAACTACAGAACGATATGAATAAGATATCAGTATGGTGTAAAAATTGGCAATTGACTCTAAATAATAAGAAGTCGTCCACATGAGTACGAAAAGAAATCCGTTTAACTTTGTTTGCAAGATAAATCAATCAGAAAAGGAGGCCGTAAACTCCACAAAATACCTAGGAATTACTATTACTTCAGACTTAAATTGGAAAGAACTCGTAGATAATATCGTGGGAAAGGCGAACCAGAGACTGCGTTTTATTGGCAGAACCCTTAAAACATGCAGCAGAACTACAAAAGAAACTGAATACACTACGCTTGTCAGTCCATTTTTGGAGAATTGCTGCCAAGTGTGGGATCACGTGGGATTGACGGAGGACATCGAAAGATTCCAAAGAAGGGCAGCTCGTTTCGTATTGTCACGATACAGGGGAGTCAGCGTTACGGAAATGATACAGTATCTGGGATGGGAATCATTACAACAACGGAGCTTATCGCTGCGGCGTGGGCTACTTGCGAACTCCAATCGCCAACGTTCTCCTCCGAAAGCGAAAATATATTGTTGACTCCTACTTACATATGTAGAAATGATCATCAGAATAAAATACGAGAAATCAGAGCTCGAACAGAGAGATATTCAGGTGTTCTTTCTTCCCGCGCGCTATTCGAGAATGGAATGGGAGATAAGTAGTATAATGGTGGTTCTATGAATCTAATGCCAGGCACTTAAATGTGATTTGCAGAGTATCCCATGTAGATGTAGACGTCTTTGAGCCAGTCACAAATATGTGAACCTATTCCATAAGCTCGTATCTTCGTTAGCAGTCTGCAGGGTATTGTTAAATTACAATAAACGTATTTATTATCGAGTGTAAAATGAAAATGTATTTTTATAATGATTAATTAAACAAATTAACATTTTGAAATTTCAAACGTCATGTGCACCATTACTTCTTGTGCATCAACGCGCCGCTTCCAGCTAGTGTACAATAAAAAGAACAAACAATTGTTATCTAATGACAACAGGTTTATACAATGTTTTCAGTAATGTGAAGAAAGGATTGGGCGTAAAAGAAAATCAGATGTAATCTAATTAAACCTCTTACTTCGTCCACCAGTTTACACACTCTCCTTACACCCCTCGCTGCTGCTGCTATTTCTATAGCTCTTTCTATATTTAATATCCACCATACATCGATTACAATCAGTGAATAAAAGAACTACTTCGTGGCATTCGCTTCAGTACTATTACAAATATTCGACAGGCCATAGATCTCTCCATTCGCACCATCAATAGATAGGTTCTGCTAACGGTATACTACGCCTTCACATTGCTAACAACGGGTTCTAAACAATGTTGGTGACTACTTTGAAGGATAGAAACGGGTACAAACATGTAAGGTAAAAATTTGTGCAGAACAGGAATTCGAATCGGAAATCCCAATCCACCACAAATTTTCATATTTGCCATAGCATTTATTTAGATGTCCTGAAACAGTCAAAATGCTTAAATATTTCGAATTCGTAAAATTACGGTCGTTAATCTTAACAAATGCTGTCTGTTCTTTCGGACATGTCCGAAAAGAACAGACACCCTACAATTGTTTCATATAGGCACCGAAATATTGATCAAAACTGTGTAATCAATTTTCATTTTAATGTAAATTATGCAAAGAACACTACAATTGATAATTAATTTAGTAGAAATGAAGCTTTTGTTACGACATAAATTATCTATCACTTTGAAACCATATTGACTGCTAATCGACCGTGACTGCATTTACATAATTAACAGTTTTCATAGTCATCTGTTACAAATTTCTCTTAAGCTACGAGAGTTGGAACTTAAACAAAGGCTACTATTTATTCACAACCGATTAAATAAATCAGTGCTGAAAATCATTATCATATTAAAATGTAACATTGTGTCAAAATTTCTAAGTAATTAGTAGACAACTTGTAGATATTAACGGTTTTAAAAATCAACATTAACATATGTTACACTAGATGGAGTTACAGTAGGTCAGTTTGACGAAAGATTGTGACAAATTTTAAAGGAATCAATCAAGAACTTACGGAGATTAATGGCGTTGAACAAACGAAAATTTACTTTTTTTATTTATATAGAATGAAATGGGGACTGATGACCTAGCTGTTTATTCCCCTCAAAAAGCAACAACAACATAGAAGGAGACGAAGGTAGAACATAATTACACAATATAGTCGTGTAACAAAAGTGTCACCGCATCAGAAAGTTGCGGCATAATTGACTGATAAGAGCGTGACAACCTGAAACATTTCTGCGACACAAATAGCTGTGACACTGGACACGACAAATGCCAGCCAGGGTTTTGAAGCGAGACGAAATGTGACAAGACGAGCAGAAATAAAAGTCACAGATCGTGACGTAAGTGCGATACCCGAGTTGCTACTAGGGCGACAGAAGATGAAAAATTACGACGCGAGACAGGAATTGCAATGTGACAAGCAACATTGCAGCAACGTGCATGTGCATCTATCAGTTTCAGATGCAGTCATAAACTGTTCCTAACGAAACGTTAACGTAGCTTCTCATGATTTAAAACTCAGAAAATCGAGAATATACAATACAGTTCGTCTGTGGTTTCTTATGAAGCCTATTACAAACAACACAAATTCTACAGAATAAGATCCGCTTCCAGTTTTTTAATCAACTTTTGTCAACTGCACTTGAGAAGCTTTACGTTAGTTAGGTAAATTGCTGCATGTTTACGACGTTAAAAATACTACCCTCAATAGTTCTTTTCTTATAATATCATGTAGTGTCCTACGTTATTGAACATCGTGCAGATAAAACTGATGGTTACAAGTTAATAGAGCAGTGTGTCTCGGTAGCAGAATGGTGGAGTGTGAGACTGACCCACGGAATACACATTATGCTATAGGTTGCCCTAGAACTGGCTGGGTACGGTAGTTCAATGGTGGGAGGAATGCATCTGCAGACCACCTTCAAATATGACCATGCCCCTTTACAGTCTATTGTTTAATCCACTTCCAGAGGTTTACTGTGAGATTTTGTTGATATACAGGAAGATATTCTACAATCACACAAAGATTTTTTCCCATTTCAGTTTTATTAAGTTTCAGTTTGTAGTACAATGAGTAAATTAGTTTTGTAAATATTTTGTAGCTACGAAGCCCATTGGATACCCTGGCTTCAATACTTTTACAATGTAACTTTACATCGATGAATGAAGTGGGTTGCATGAATTTTCATATTGTGGTTTCGCACAAGTACAAAGTGCGCGCCACCTACTTTCGCCGCGCGCCGCCATGCACGCACGGCACGGCGTTCTCACGACGACAGCCACGAGCGCCCTCTGCTGCAACTCCGCTCGTGGCTCCCACTGAACGAAATCGTTCACTTGGAACTGAGATAGGAACCAGTCAACACTTCGGAATCAGATAGGCACCAGTGAAGACTTGGCAGGCCTCTAGCTCAACTATGTATCTGCAGTACTGATCTGTATAAAAGTTAAGTATTGTATAAATTCTGTGCAATATATATCTCGTTCTAATTTACTCTAGTGTTTCTAGTTTCTGGCTGCTCCCCTCCGTACCTGCACCAGCGTGCTATCTTTATCCCTGTGTCGGTCTCATTCCACTCGGCCACCGACACCTACGACGGAACGAGACCCAAAAGCGGCGACGAGGCTGGGCACAAAACATATAAATACCATACAAAGATGGACAGAAAGATTACCCATCCAGAATAATTTACAGAACAAGAATAGACCAGTGCACATGCCAAAATTCAGATGTCCCAGTGTTCCCAAGTTTAGCGTTTTTTTGGAGCTTCAACTAAATGTTTATATCGTCAGTTAGAAGTAATATTGTATTTATGGTACATTATGAGACCGAATTCGTTGCAGTTCAATCACTGTAGCGTTTGTTTTGAAAGTTATTAATTGAGCACTTACAAACCTTTGAAATAAAGGAATTTCATCTCACCAATTTTTGTGTTGATTTCATGCCACATTTATAAAACTAGGAAAGTATTTATGTAACTGTTTCATTTCGTAAGATTGAGAAGTATTGGTTTTGAGAGTGAGCTAAGTCGCAGTCAATGGCGATTCAGTGGCTGATGAACTTCGAGTAGTACAAGAGTTGGAACTCAAATAGTGGCAATTGTTTACTCACAATCGATGCAAAAGCGTTACATGTATGCATCTGCTACTGTCCTTCAAAGTAGTAAACAGCGTTGGGTGCAACCCGTTGCCAGCAACGTGGAAGGTGTAGTATACCGTTAGCAGAGCCTGTTCTGTTGATGGTGCGAATGGAGCGGTCTGCTGCCTATCTAATCTCTGAAACAGTTCTCAAGGAAATGCCACGAAGTAATTCCTTCATATTCGGAATCAAATAAAGTCACAAGGACTTCTTTGCGAAAGAAGCGGCAACACTTTCTACGCAACCAACTCATCATTTTGCACGACAATTTGTTGGCGCATACACTGCAAGCTGTGGCTGCTCTGTTCGGTCGATGGGACTGCAAAGTACCATACAATCCACCATACTCCGCAGACCTAAGTCTTTGTGACTTTGATTTGATCCCGAAGATGACGGAACCACTTCATGGAATTCGCTTCAGAACTGTTACAGAGATTCGACAGGTAGTTGACCGCTCCATTCGCACCATCAAAAGAACACTCTCTGCAAACGGTATGCTACGTCTTCTACACAGCAGGCAACGGGTTCTACACAACGCTGGTAATTAGCAAGGACAGTAACATATAATGCTTTTGTATTGTTTCAAAAAATCAAATGTCTGTACAGTTTATGGGACTTAACTACGGGGTTATTAGTCCCTAAACTTACAAACTACTTATTAACTATCTAACACTAAGGACGGCACAAATATCCATGACCGAGGGGGGATTCGAACCCCCGACCGTAGTGGCCGTGCAGACCGTGACTTGAGCGCCTCAGTCCCCTCGGCCATCGTGACCGGCTTGTATTGTTTGTGAAGAAACAAACAGCGAGGGTCATCATCGCCTGATGAATCCGAGTGCCTTTCCAATGTACTAACATTTATCATTTACATGTTCATTTTGAAATGGCAGCAAATGATAAATGGAACACGAGGAAGTTTCACCTCTCACATATAAGTACCTAACGTTTGATGAGATTTTCCCTTCCATCTCCTGGGGTAATTTCGGTGTTATGAGTCATCAGGATGAAGACGGACTGAGCTGGGCTGAAGGTACACCACGGCGAGTGGGGATATAATAGTTCTTACCTAACATCCATTTACTTTTAACTTACTTTATTGAAAACTCGCGTGAGACAGGGAGAAGTTGTTTTATTTTATAAACAAAACCGATGTTCCCTTTTCATACTTCGGTGTTATTCCTTGCGTGATTCGTTGCTATTCTTGCCAAAACTTGTTTGGGCCTTGGACCAAATTAATTTCTCTTTCTTCGGAAAAAATGTTCAAATGTTTGTTAAGCTTATGGTACTGAACTACGGGGTCATCAGTCACTAAACTTACAAACTACTTATGAACTACTTACTAACTAGGACGGCACAAATATCCATGCCCGAGGGGGGATTCGAACCCCCGACCGTAGTGGCCGTGCAGACGGTGACTGGAGCTCTTTCTTCGGAAACGCTTGCATTATTACTAAATTTGTAGTCCTTTGTTTTTGCCAGATTTTGTGTTACGTTTTTTCCAATGTTTGGTGTTAAATTTAGGCATGATCCGTTTATTTTATTTTATTTTTGGTATAAGACAAGGTGTTGTTCTGTTTTTATACTCAATTTAGTATTTTGTCCCATGTAAAATTTATTTATAGTTAAATTCTGTGTTTTCAGAATATTATATCGAAGTTAGTTGTCGTTTTAGCCTACTTCCCATTTCTATTACCAAATTAGATTTTATTTTCACTAAACTTTATGTTGATTTTGCGATATTGGAGTTTACTTTATACCAACTTGGGTACTATTTTCGTCGACACATCCAACTTTATTACATGTGAAGTTATGTACAGTTATAAGATGTTGTTAGAACCTCCGTCTTGAGGATGTCATAGCTAAAACTCTAATTACATCCTATAAAAGATTTTAGTTAGGGAAGTTAAAGAATTATCGCCCTCCGATTAATAACATTACTAGCATTAGTACGCGGTGTTGCCCGGGTACTTCTTTACATCAATCTACTGTGAAAATCTCTTCAATCTCTCTTTATCTTCCCATAACTTGTCTCTCTATTCATCCTCTCCTCCTCGCCTCTCGACCCATTCCCTCCTCCACTCTCTCCCCCTCTTTTTGTCTGTTTAATCCTTTCTCAGTGCATCTCTGCTTTACCTATTCTCTTTTTTCAGTATTTTCTTATGCCTCTGTCTACAGTACGTTTACCACATTCTGCCCAACTTCGATCACCTTCTCCTCCTCCTCCTCCTTTCACTCTATAAATCCCGCTGCATCTGTGCATCTGGTGCTGTCCTACTGCTATTGTAAGTGATGGTATACGTAATTCACAGAAACGTCTCCTACATCATGTATTTTTTTGCAATTTGCCATTGGTTCATCTTCTCTTCCCCCTGTCTCTTTTCACCCGCTAGACCTTTTCTCTTTTTAAACTGTTTCTATCAACTGTCCATCATTTCGTCCCACTACTTTCTAAGTCTCCTCGTCTGCCCTCTCTCTCTGTTCATCTCCTTCTGCTCATTTCTCTCTCATCTCAACACATCTACTCCCCCTCTCGCGGTCCTTCTCCTCAGTGTCTCTCAATCCCTCCTCCCTATATAGACGAAAAATCAGATATATCTGACTGCAAAAACCTACACCAACCGCTGTACGGTGTCTTGCGGAATATAAAACTCTTCTCCACGGAAGCATACATGCATGTGCCAACTTTCACGGTGAGGGGTCAAACTCAGGCTATGGCTGCTGCCATTCACCGTAGGATATATTACGTACACAGTGGTCATAAAGCAAATTGTGCCAGTTGGGAAAAACTGTAGACTGGTGTACAAATAAATTACCTTGCGCCATGCACCATATGGAATTTTATGTGGACAGTGGCTGACCTTTTATTTTGAAGGGAAAGAGCGCAAAATTTCATCAAAATCGGAATAAAATCGTATGGTTCTATGAAATACAAAGAAACAATGGGACATTCTTATTTATCTTCGCAGCATTTTATTGGAAATAATACACAGTACAACTTCCTTATAATGAGATAAACGAAAACTTTAAAAACCATGATGATGTCTTATTTGCAATAAATAGCATGTCGAGGAAGGTTCTAGAAAGGTCTGCCAATGATATTTTCATGAACATTAAAAATGGTTTAAAGCCAACTTATTGACATTAAACTTAGAAAAAACTCGCTATGTGCACTTCAGAACATGTAAGTGGTTTCCATCCAGCATATGCATAAAGTAAGAAGAAGACCTGATAGAAGAGTTTGACAGTATTAAATTCCTGGGATTACAGCTTGATAATAAATTCAGTTGGGAGGAGCACACCACAGAATTGCAGAAACGACTTTGAATTTTCAGTACGAGTGTTATCGGACGTAGGAAACATAAAAATAAAAAAGCTTGCATATTTTGCTTACTTGTCATATGGTATATTTTAGGGTAACTCTTCAGTCTAGGAAAACTATTCAAAATCCAAAAGCGCGTACCACTATTTATTTGTGGATTAAATTCACGGACATCCTGTAGAAATTTCTTCAAAGATCTCGGTATACTAACTACTGCCTCTCACTATATTCATTCCTTAATGAAATTCGTCATAAATCATATATTCTTTTCCCAACAAACAGCTAAGTTTTACGTACAATACCAACAACAAAATCTAGGAAAGGACTTAAAAGCACTTACTTCAGTTAAAAAACGAGTCTACTAATCAGGAACACATCTTCAATAATTTACCAGCAACCATAAAACATTTAGCTACAAATAAAAGTCAGTTTAAGAAGAGCCTTAAAGACTACTTACTGAAAGACGTTTTAAATAGAACCAGATGATGTAACTATCTGTACTCATACTATTAGTATTATCATATTATCAGCTTGTAAAAAATATTGATATGTTCCTCATCCACAAAGATCTCCTCAACATGGAACTATGGAACGAACAAGTAGTCTAATCTATGTAAATTTGGAAAACACAAGAAATGTGATATAAAATAGAGCACTATGGCAACGTTTTAAGTCGAATGTAATAATAATTTCTTGTGACTCAGTGGCCATTCTTTCAACTGAAAAACATCACTTCGGCGACTTACGTGTCCCTAGCCTATCCCAGTTATCCAGCAGGTTTAGGAAGTCCTATATTCAAGCGTGGGATGCAAACCATTTGTTGTCTCTGGCAATTCCTCACATAGTTGCTACGTGAAGGGCAGGTTAAAATCATTGTGAAAACTCCTTCATCACAGCGAGTTTTAAACCCAGTGTTCCAAACGAGCACTTTGCCGGCAAATCCATAGGGCAATGTGAAGATCGGACCCAGTTGTTGGACTCTTACGATTTGCTGTTGTGGTCTTCAGTCCGCAGACTGGTTTGATGCATCTCTCCACGCTACCCTGTCCACTGCAAGCCTCTTCATCTGAGAATACGAACGGCAACCTATATCCTTCTGAAACTTTATACTGTAATCGCCCCTCGGTCTCCCTCTACGATTTTTCCCCCACACGATTCGTTGATGTCTCAGAATGTGTTCCGCCAACCTATCCCTTCTCTTAGTCAGGATATGCCAGAAACTCCTTTTCTCCACAATTCTGTTGAGCATCTCTTTATTAGTTACCTGATCAACCCATCTAATCTTCATCATTCGTCTATAGCACCACATTTCGAAAGCTTCTATCATCTTTATCTCTGTACTTCTTATCTTCCACGTTTCACGCCCATACATTGCTACACTCCAGATTTCAACAAATTTCACTTCTTCAGAAACGCTTTTCTTCCTATGGCCATTCTGACTTTTATATATCTTATTTACTTCGGCCATCAATAGTGTTGTGCCGTAAAGTCAGCGCCACACGTCAGACTTAAGAGAACGATCGTGGAGAAGGCAGTGATCGACCGAAAGCCAATTGCAAGCAGGCGCCGCGCATCCTGGAGGAAGCA
Source organism: Locusta migratoria (assembly GCA_026315105.1). Lineage (NCBI taxonomy): Eukaryota > Metazoa > Arthropoda > Insecta > Orthoptera > Acrididae > Locusta > Locusta migratoria. The sequence continues at coordinate 381,040,598 of CM048750.1, read as the reverse complement.
AACGAAGATGCGCGCCCGCTACAAGCGGCTGTATCTAGGCCGACATACGTCTGAACGGCCCGTCAGTTACTAGAGCTACGAAGTCAGAAATAGGACAGTACTAAGTCAAATCGCGGCTACGAACTTAGCAGTAAGTAAGCCACAGCGCAGCTAGCATCATACGGAAGTCGCCGCGAGAAGAGAGAAGAAACAGACATATGTTCTAAAGTTGAGTATTATTATTTTCAGGCAATAAAACTTGTATTATTAATGTGAATAGTTGTTACAGTTGACATCGATTCCTGCACCAGTGTAATTCATGACAACTAGACCGGGCCGGCCGCGGTGGCCGAGGGGACTGAGGCGCTCCAGTCACGGTATGCACGGCCACTACCGTCGGGGTTTCGAATGCCCCCTCGGTCATGGATATTTGTGCCGTCCTTAGTGTTAGTTAGTTCATAAGTAGTTTGTAAGTTTAGAGACTGATGACCACGTAGGTAAGTCCCACAAGCTGTACAAGATTTGAACATTTAGACCGGGACGAGTACACAACAAAAGATGACGAGGTCACAACAAACAGCAATCTTCTTACGCAAAACTCATCTACTACATTTTTCGTCCCATTACATAATCAAATTCCTTCAGCATCGCCTGATTTTCTGACACCATTACACCCGTTTTACTCTTGTTAATATTCGTCTTATATCTTTCCTTCAAGACACTGTCTCTTGCATTTAATACATAGAGATTGTATGAGAAAGATTGGTATTTCTCTATATTTGTAAATCTGGAGTATTTCTTTTAATTTCGCTTAGAAAACACCATACTTGCATCATTTTCCTCGTCATCCTTTTCCTGTCCTTACCTTCACTGTGTAGCGGTCAACGCGTCAGCGACCTACCGATCCCGACGCTCCCCGGTCGAACAGCGAGTGGCGGCGAAACCTTCCACCCGCCAGCACAAAAGACGCTCTTTCATTTCCGAGTGGACGGCTGCATTCGTGGCCACTGAACCGTGCCGGCAGATTCAGCAGTGGCCCCGCTGCGCGTCGCGGCGGTGGGAGCACGTGCTCGCGTATCCTACCCCCTGTTGTTACGATATATTTCACCATACTTTCCCAAGAGAGAAAAGATGCATGGTTATCCATTCACAGCTAAAAATTATCTACACATATGTTGTATTGTAAAGGTTATGTAATGCATTTGTGGGGTGGATTCGCTGTTGGAGTTGAGTATCCAAAATACTCTTTGAGAAGCATCCCGTTGCCTTTTTTTCCGTTCTGCTTCGATACAGTCTCCAGAGGAATGGTGTAGCCTCGCGATGCAGAGGCAGCTGTTTCAGGCTTCAACGGGTGGTGACCGTCAGGTGGCGGTCATGCGGCCGTCACGGATTTGCAGCCCGATCCTGGTGGTCGCAATGTCGAGAGCGACATTCCAGCTGAGGCCGACGACGATGGCTGGTGACACAGTATGGACAGCCAGCTGCACTGCACGGATGACGTGCTGATTGGTAGTAACATCTGCCCTAATGGATTCTGCTGTTTTTCTGCAGTTACCAGGATACCAGGTTGCTGCTTCCTTAGGTTATTATAACGCGCCAAGCTGCATTCCAGATTCGTTACATGGACGGTGTTCCTGGTCACATAAATTACGTGTGGTGTCGTCGAAACTAAACGCGACTGACCGGGATGGTCAACACTTCTCTTATAATACTCTCCTTGTTACGAGGCAATTTTTTTTTTTTTTTTTTTTTTGTGTGTTTTGTTGCAGACGTAGTTCGCACACACAACGCAACGAGCACGTGCGTCGTCTACCGGCTAGGGAGAGAGTGGCCATGCTTGAGACCGCTCCTGATTGGCTGAGAGCCAAGTCGCCATGTATTTACCAGATTGTGGTAGATTTACATGTGAATGGATAGCTACAGTGTGCGCTTTTGTACTGTGGTGTGTCGTAAAACCTTCACAGCGATTTCACTGTACAGTTATCTACAGGTTGTATTACGGTAGGGACTCCTCCACTATTGCCCGCCTTTTGTTGGTTCTATATACGTATATTGACTTGTTGTTCGTTGACTATAACCTTAGAACCGTAAAGGCGACTTTTGGAAACCAACGAATTATTCCTGCCTGTGTAAAGTAAATATTTTCTCTGCCCCCCCCCCCCCCCCCCTCAAAGCAAGAAAGGCACTGATCAAATTCAATAATGGAACTACTCCGTCAGAAATTCCCGCGTAGTGTAGTGGTTGCGTACTGAATTCATAATGTGAAGGTCGCGAGTTTGAATACGGTAAGCGGTGAAATTTTTTAAACAGCATTTTCTAGCCTCTTTTTACTTCATGGTTATGGTACCCCCCATTGGCTGTGTATTATTGCCTAATCACAATCCATTAAATGGTTACTGGATGTAACGAGAGAAAGTCAGGGGGGACTATTGACTCATTGTAGATATTCAGTTACCTATTATGAATCTGTTTCTGCTGTTTCACTAGAGATAGTATTGTTATTTATCCGATTTTCTTTGATACAGTGTCCGCAAAAGTAACTACAGAATGATGTTTTTGGTGTTTCCTAGTTTAAGAAAATGTTATAAGATCGACAGCACATTTAAAAAGCACTATATCGTGAGGAAAAGCAATAATACTGTACTAATTTCATCGATGAATATGCAGACAGAAAATTATGTAATATATTATTTTCTTTGAGATACATAACATGAAATACCCCTTATTCTTATTAATCCGCTGCCAGCTTTCGAAATTGCTAGAATATCGTAAAATATAATATTAACAACCGACAGTCATAGAAACTGTTTCACGAGACTTATTTTCTTACATATTTATGAGGCCTGTATTAACGTAGATGAATGACATTTCTTTAACTACGTGCTGATTACTAAGCCAAACGATGTGATTTGGTGTCATGGGTGAAACTGATGTCTTATTTCTATCGTCAAGTGGCTGAGCTTCTGCCAGGGTCTCTATGTACAAGCCCGCCCCGCGGGCAGTCTGGTAAAACCATGGCGTCCAACGGCCGGATGGCCACTCCCTCCGTATTGTAGACTCTCTACCACCGGTATGCCTCGGGAACAACTGTGCTCAGTTTCAGCTCTGTAGCTGACCTGCACTGTTCTGTGCTTTCAAAATGTTTCAGGCTATCAACTCGACCACCGCATGTGAGGTTCCTCAATGATACGGTTTTTGTCACCAAGGAACCTTTCTGCTGCAAAAATTGATCGACAGATTTGCGAAGTGTACGGTGATACTGTTATGAGTAAAGGCAAGGTGCGTAAGTGGGTACGAGAATTCAATGATGACTGTGACAACGTCCATGTTGATCATTGCTCCGGTCGCCCATCTTCGATTACAGACGATGTGGAGGTTTCAGCTGAAGCGAGGATTGGTGAGAACTGGAGCTTCACAATAACAGGTCTCTCAAACGACTTTCCTGACGTGTCGAGATCAGTGCTTTACAAAAGGGCAGTGAACTCTTGGTTTTCGGAATAGGTGGCAAGATTGTATGAGGAGGGTATTTTAAAGCCGGCCGCGGTGGCAGAGGGGACTGAGGCGCTCCAGTCACGGTCTGCACGGCCACTACGGTCGGGGGTTCGAATCCCCCCTCGGGCATGGATATTTGTGCGGTCCTAGTTCGTAAGTAGTTCATAAGTAGTTTGTAAGTTTAGGGACTGATGACCCCGTAGTTAAGATCGATAGACAACACAAACATTTGAACATTTTTTTGGTATTTTAAAATTGGTTGAGACGCATGTTCAGTGTTTTAACAAACTTGGCGACTGTCTCGGAAAATAAAGTAAAGTATGCATTTTCTAAAACTAAATTTACTTTTTTGAAATAATCTTTCGTTTTGTACTTCTGTTCAAACGAAACTTACTTAAAAACGCGCCTAGTAATTCTTTACAAAAGTTTCGGAGACAAAAATTAACGACATCATGAAGATCGCACTGTTTTATGGCCCACTTCAGGTTTTCCTGTAGATTTACGTTTTTTTTTTTTTTTTTTTTTTTTTTTTTGTGAACAGTTTGGACAAAAATATAAAAAATATAAGTAATAAAATGTGATGGACGGTACGATTACAACTCCACTATTGTGATAATATATATGCACTCTACACCTAATAATCTCTCTGACCGTAGCTGGACAAACACCCAAAATTATTTGATATTTGAGTTTAGCTTTAATATATACTCTTTTTTTAACTTTCACCTCTTTAAACTATTATTTTCATATCTCACCAATATTTCCATTATCTTTTTTCGTTAAAATACTACCTTGTGAATTTGCTTTGGTAGTTTATCCTCTTTATCAAGTTCATTTTCATTGCCTGTATTGATAGTAATGTCAACAAATTGTTATATCTTGGGACCACAGCGTTAGAAATGTCGTAGATTGACATTGATTGCATTAGTTGTTCCAAAACACTGTAATGCATTATTTTATTGGTTTATCACGATATATCTTTCAAAGTATGTGCCTTCGTCAGGCGTCTTTCGTATTTAGAGGCCTTAACTACTTCAACTATCGATGGCGCAGATAGTGTAAGGTGGTAAAATTTCGATCATTTCGGCCAAATGTCATTGTAACTGGAAATATATTGAGAAAAGATGTAATTTTAATTATAGCACTTGTTCTTGGATGTTTAACTAATATGTAACACAAATATTAGACAATTACATATGTCGGTATAGACATACAAAAAAGTTACATAATAGAGAAAAATCGATCGAAAATGTACCACACTACATACAATTGTGATCACTTGCTAGTAGAATTTTGACTAAGGGCATCTTCCACATAAAAAGCACTTTTTCCGTCAGGCACCAACGCATACTTCGTGGTACCAAACATTGCATTTTGGGTAGAGAATCTAGTCACCCTTAAATAGAAAATTTATAAGAGCTCGTTAGACTAAGTAGCTTCACTTACCTCCTAACGGGAAAAAATTTATCTCTCCTTAGCACAAAGCGGTGCATTCTTGGAAAATACAGGAGGATCTGTAGAAACCTGCTACACTGTTGCCACACAACGAGACACTACGAGACTGACAAATGGCGCGAAAATTTATGTTGATCAGAATTGTACCTATATCGAATTTGTACCACCTTACCCTACAGTAACTGACTAAAGTTCGTGAATAAAATATAAAAACCCACCTCTTAAATAATATTACTAAAAATTTCCGGGCTATTATGCCGTAGTCTTATGGATTTATTATTCAAACCCAACGTTTGGTCCCCAGCTGCGGAGGACATTTTCAAGGGGGATCGTGGCACTTATGTCCGATGCACACCCTGGTTCGCTAGTGATTGAAGCCAAACTCCATTTACTAGGGTCGCTCGCAGAGGTATGACGTCAGATGTTTAGGTTATGCGCGCGCAATTCGTCGTCACCGATTGCCGTCGTCCATTGTTAACATCGTCACACAGTGAAAGTCAGTAGCTAGCCAGAGTGTGCACGGGACATACAAAAGTGCCACGATCCCCCTTGAAAATGTCCTTCGCATTTGGGGACGAAACGTTGGGTTTGAATAATAAATACATAACATCACGGCATAATATCCCGGAAATTTTTAGTAATATTGACATTTCCGTGCGTGTTTACATTTTACACCTTTTTACATAGTTAAAGAAGTTTAGGCTTCTAAATACTGAAGACATCTGACGACGGCACTTACGCCGAAAGCTATCTCGTGATCAATAAATAAAATAATACATTACAGTGTTTTGAACAAGCGCATTACAACGAAATTGACACTGTCAAATCACCAGTACTTTTGCAAATACCTCTGAAACTTTGCGAGATACGATAAAAACACAACAGAGTAAAACTGAACAGTACTTTCTGCTCTATAAATACGTTCATTCAATTTTCGTGTCAGATTAACCGTTAAGCCTTTATTTTCATTTAAATTTCGAGCTGTCAAAAAGCGATTTCTACACCTACTTTAAATGGACGAAACAGGTGCGTCGCAGCTTTAATGAATAGTAATATTCCTTTATCAAAATTTAGATGTTTCACCAGATGGTGGCTGATGAAAATTTGTGTCTGACACGGAATCGGACCCGGATTTCCTGGTTTTCACCAGAGGTCGCGTTAATCTATGCGCTATCGGAACACAGTTACAGTACAGCCCCAGACGTCCATATGCCACGAAACACGACAGGTTTCGTAAGTAGTAGTCTCAGCATCAGGTTTAAGTCTTGAATGAAAATAAACTGAAACCGCGTAACAAATTCATATACTGTACACCTATAAACAAGGATAATTGTAGTAATACAGTAATGAATTTTTTTAATAACTTGTGCGATGCTTTTCGCTGACTTCTGCCTCTGTCTGCCAGCTATCGATAAACATTTGAGATTTGTAACGTTCAACTTTTCTTTCAAAAAGCTGAAGGGACAGAGCGGAACTGTTCGTCACTTACTGTCTTCTCCTCGATGTATTAGGACGTGTTCCAGAATTTTGCCTAATTATTGTAAGTGTGACCTTAGTTCTTTTTTTTTTTTTTTTTTTTTTTTTTTTTTACTAATTTCAATAAATCCCCACAGTTAATTTGAAATATCTTACTTACTTACAATCCCTTCTCCATTCTCACTAATTTTAAAGTGATTTATTTTCAGCTAATCCAGTACTTCATAAAGTGATGCTCGGGTATTGTTGCGGTTTGTTTCGCGATTTTACTAGAACATTCTCTGTGCTACTTTTATTTATTTCGTCTATGAATGGTTTATTACATTTCAATGCCTGCAGGAAAATCTTCGCGATGTTTCGGAAGTGCGATAATTTTGCAATTTTTGGCGACTGTCATGATTAATTTTCAACACGGTCATAGAACAATAGTAAACGAAATGCACAATCCCAGTATTAATTTGTTGTTCTTGTAGTGGTCTTCAGTGTGCAGACTGGTTTGATGCAGCTCTCCACGCTACCCTGTCCTGTGCAAGTCTCTTCATCTGAGAATACGTTCGGCAACCTACATCCTTCTGAATATGCTACGATTTTTACCCCACACGCTTCCTTCTAATACTAAGTTGACAATACCTTGATGTCTCAGAATGTGTCCAACCAACCTATCCCTTCTCTTAGGATATGCCAGAAACTCCTTTTCTCCCCCATCGGTTGAGCCCCTCGTCATTAGTTATGTGATCTACTCATTCAATTTGCATCATTTGTCTGTAGCACCACATTTCAAAAGTTTCTAACATCTTTTTATCTGAACTCCTTATCGTCCACGTTTCACTCCCATACAATGCTACACTCCAGACAGATGCTTTCAGAAAGGACGTCATAACATTTAAATTAATATTGGATGTTAACAAGTTTCGCTTCTTTAGAAACGCTTTTCTTCCCATAACCATTCTTCTTTACTTCATCAAAAGTTACCTTGATACCCAAATAACATAATTCATCTACTTCTATTATTGTCTCATTACCTAATCTAATTCCTTAAGCGTCACCTGATTTTCTGACATTACATTACATTACCATCGTTTTACTCCTGTTAATGTTCATCTTATATCTTCCTCTCAAGACACTGTCCATCCCATTAAGTTGCTCTTCCAGATCTTTTGCGGTCTCTGACATAATTACTATGTCATCGGCAAACCGCAAAGTTTTTATTTCTTCTCCCTGCACGTTAATTACCTCTCCAAATTTCTCCTTACATTCCCCTCACTGCCTGATCAATGTACAGATTGAACAACATTGGGGAAAGGCAAGAACCCTGTTTTACTCCCTTCCCAGCCTCTGCGCCCCTTTCTTGCCCTTCGACTCTAATAACTGCTGTCTGGTTTTTGTATAGGTTGAATGTAACTATTCCCTTGATACCCTCAGAATTTGGAAGAGTGTATTCCAGTCGACATTGTCAAAAACTTTCTCCAAATCGACAAACGCTAAAAACATGTTTCCCTTTCCTTAGCCTATGTAAGTATTGCCTCTCGTGTTCCTACATTTCTCCTAAATCTAAACTGATCTTCCCCAAGGTTGGATTCCACAAGTTTTTCTATTCGTCTGTCAATAATTCGTGTTAGTATTTTGAAAATATGACTTATTAAACTGATAGTTCTGTAATTTTCACCCTTGTATGCACTAACTTTCTTTGGAATTGGAATTACAATATTCTTGAAGTCGGAGGGTATTCCCCCTGTCTCATACATCTTCCATACCAGGTGATACAATTTTTTTATAACTGGCTCTCCTGACGATATCAGCAGTTCAGACGGAATATCATCTACTCCAGGGGCCTTGTTTCGACTCAAGTCCTTCAGCGCTCTGTCAAATTCTTCTCGCAGTATCATATCTCCTATTTCATGTTCCTCCACTTCGCCTTCCATTTCTATAATACTGCTTTCAAGTTTATTTCCTTTGTGTAGGCCCTCTACATATTCCTTCCACATTGCAGCCTTCCCCTCTTTGCTTCGTACTGGTTTTTCGTCTGAGTTCTTGATATTCATACAGCTGCTTTTCTTGTTTCAAAATATCTCTTTTATTTTACTGTAGGCGATACTTATCTTTCCTCTAGTTATGCATTCTTCTACGGTTCTGCATTTGTCCTGTATCCACTCCTACGTAGCCAGTCTGCACTTCCTGGCAATCTCATTTTCAGACGGTTGTACTCCTTTTTTCTGTTTCACTTGCTGAATTTTTATATTTTCTCCTCTCATCAGTTAAGTTCAGTATATCCTGTGTTATCCAGGGATTTCTATTAGGCCTTGTCCTTCTGCCTATATGGTCCTCTGCAACCTTCACTACCCTGTCTCTCAGAGCTACCCATTCTTCTTCTACTGTATTATTTTCCACCGTTTCAGCCAGCCCTTGCCTAATGCTCCCTCTGAAATTATCAACCACTTCTGGTTCCTAATCTAACTACCTTTCTGCAATCTCTTAAGTTTTAATGTTCAGTTCATAACCAATAAGTTACAGTCAGACTATATATCTGCCCTTGGATATGTCTTACAGTTTAGAACCTGGTTTCTAAATCTATTACTTACCATTATAAAGTCAATCTGGTACCTTCCAGTGTCTCCTGGTTCTCTTCCACGTATACAGCATTCTTTCATGATGGTTATACCAAGTGTTAGTGATCATTAAATTGTGCTCTACTCTAAATTCCATCAGGTGATCTCCTCTTTCATTCCTTTTTCCCAGTTCATATTCACCTACTACATTTCCTCCTCTTCCCTTTCCTACTACCGAGTTCCAGTCCCCCATCATAATCACGCTTTCATCTCCTTAATTTTCTGAATGATTTCCTTTATCTTCTCATACAGTTTTTCGATAGCCTCATCATCGGCTTTGTTAGTTGGCATATAAATTTGTATTACTGTGGTCGGTGTTGGCTTCGTGTCTATCTTTACTGTGATAATGCGTTCACTATGCTGTTCATAGTAACTTACCCGCATTCCTATTTTCTCATTCATTATCAGACCTACTCCTGCGTTACCACCAACTGATTTTGTACTGATAACCCTGTACTCACCTGACCAGAAATCCTGTTCATCCCACCGAACTTCACTAATCCCTACCATTTCTAACTTTAAACTATCCATTTCTCTTTTAATATTTTCTAGCTTACCTACGCGATTAAGTGTTAGAACATTCCACGCTCCGACCCGTAGAAGGTCTGTTTTGTTTTTCTTGATGACGACATCCTCCTGAGTAGTCCCCGCCCGGAGATCCGAATGGGGGACACTTTTACTTCCGAAATATTTTACCCAAGAAGACGCCATCATCGTATAGTCATAGAGCTGCATGTCCTCGGGAGAAGTAACGACTTTAGTTTACCCTTGCTTTCAGCCGTTCCCAGTAACTGCACGGCAAAGCCATGTTAGCTGATGTTACAAGGCCAGCTCAGTCAATCTTCCAGACTGTTGCCCCTGTAACTACTGAACAGTCAGCTGTCCCTCTTCAGGAACAACACGTTTGTCTGGCCTCTCCACAGATACCCCTCCGCAGTGGTTGCACCTACGGTACGGCTGTCTGTATCGTTGAGGCACGCAAGCCACTCCACCTCGGCAATGTCTGTGGCTCATGGGGGTGGAGCAATTTATCGAAGTAATATTCCAGTCATCTCAGCTAGAATCACTACAGAATATGACCGAAATATTAGTTCATAAGTAGTTTGTACGTTTAGGGACTGATGACACCGCAGTCAAGTCCCTTAAAGTTTAAAAACATTAGAATTTTTTTTTTTTAACAAATTGGCTCAGCTACTGCTCCGGTTTTCACTCGGACTGTAACATAGCTATAGAAAGATGTTCTAAATGCTGCATGAATGGGCGTTCCGACGACTGAGTCTTAACGTTTTAACTTGTCTCCTACCTGAGATACGAAACGAACGCCGAGACCAATACCAACTGCGATTCTACGGGTGGCCTGTTCAAACATATCTGTAACAGCGTTACCACTTATGCAGCAATAGTCTAATAGGAGAAGCAGTGTAGATTGTAGCTCACAAGTTTAAGCGCAAATAACGAATACAGAGGAATAAGAATAGGGTCGAAACTAAATGTCAAAAGTAATATTAAACTGTACTTCACGTGTTACAGTAGTTTGGAGTAATGATGATTCGGGAAGGTGCTCTGCAGCAGTATTAAAAATTAAAAAGCAAGCCGGTTTCCTAATCCATGGTCCTACATACAACCTTAGAATAAAACGTAATTACATAGACATAAACTGGCTGACAAGGACACCACATGGGTATCAGGCAAAGCCATTGACGCAACTCTAAATTACCGGGTGATCAGCCACCAGTTTCGTCATGCTTGGTCTCCCAGGTCCCCAGATCTCAGTCCGTGCGATTATTGGCTTTGGCGTTACCTGAAGTCGCAAGTGTATCGTGATCGACCGACATCTCTATGGATGCTGAAACACAACATCCGACGCCAATGCCTCACCATAACTCCGGACATGCTTTACAGTGCTGTTCACATCATTATTCCTCGACTAAAGCTATTGTTAAGCAATGATGGTGAACATATTGAGCATCGGATATCTGTTGGACATTTTTTACCTTTCTTTTTTTTTTTGTCTCATAAAACCCCACGTCATTCCAAGTATGTGTGTCAATTTTTACCTCTGTATCTACATTATTCCGTGATTTATTAAGTTTTCAAATTTATACTGACTTTTTGATCACCCGATATTTTCGACAAAATCGACTTTGAAGTTTTGCATGAACATGTCAGTAACAACAATTAAAATAGCTGCAGCTTCTGTCGGGGTAGCTGTGGTGGTAGCATTCTGCCCTCACAACGATGGGGTCGGCGGTTCGAAACTTGTTGTAGAACGTCTTTATTTTTGTTGTTTTCGAATACTTACGCCATCTTAATTCCTAATAATAATGTTATGAGCAATAGACGTATTTATTTTTATTCGTAATTTTCTATATTTTACCAAAGATTGTCAATAATTATGATTTAAATTAACACATGTCAGGGTGATAAGCATCGTAAAAATATGGAAAGCCACAATTTTCAAGGCTTCTACCACACAGTACATCTGTTGCGTTTTTCAGTAGCAATTTTTCTCCGATATGTCAATCGGAAAGCAAACTTCATTTTCGGTCATGAAGATTCCTCTTGTATCGCACAGTTTAGAAACGAACCACGCATACCTGATAATTTTTTTGTACTTGACGGTATAATTACAAGGCTGCACCAATTGGGAATTACTTGCACGGTGCAGCAAGAGGCGCTTTGTACACTCCAAAAATCAACCAGTAAAAGAAGCATTTGGTTTTATAACATTAAATAAAAAAAAGTGTACTACTTCAAAGTGAACTTGGCAGATTTCGATGTTGTGACGTTTCAGTACACCCATCGACCAATTTTGCAACTCTTGGTCCAAATGATCCACAACAATCAGACAAACGTTGTCAACGAATCGTGAAGTCAATACTGTAAACAATATAATTCGTTATGATTTCTTTTTATTGAAACCGTCAATGTTAACAGCCTCCTACAAAATATAGAAAATTACGGACAATATACGTGCATTTTTCGTAAAAAGTACCATTCTATATTAAAATAGTGTAAGTATTAGAACAAAATGAGGAAAAAAAGCTTATTACGATGAGATTACAACCGCCGACCCTTTGATTGTAACGCCAGAACGCTACACCTGAGATACAACATTAGATGCTGCAGCTTTTACCATTATTGGTACTTACGTGCACTTGCAAAGTTACAAAGTCGATTTACTCGAGAATGTTTGTGAGTTTTTGATTGTTATTTGAGTTATGTACGTGATGCATCATAAAAATAAAAAATAAAAATCTAAAATTCGATACCCATGTCGTCTCCTGGTGCGGTTGAAATATTAAACAGCTGAAAATTAAATGTGACACTGAGTGGTACGTACATTTAACACATAATTCAAGGAGTACGGTGATCATAAAAGCATTGTCCTTTGTGACTCATTTACGAGAGTTATGGTATGGACCACGTCCGTCAAAGATAAAAAGAGACCAAGGCAGAACTAAGAGCATTGGTTAAGTGGCAGATAAAGGGTTCAGCGACATGGATAAACGCCAACTCGTGCGATGACGATTCGGAGATAACTCACTGGACAGGGATCAACACAAGCGCGATATTCGTTTGGCGGTCAAAATTCCGAAAAATGGGAACCGGGTACCCACAGGATGAAGATGCAACACTTAAATTGGACGCCCCACGTATTTCGTGCATATGTCGACCACTGTACGGTGTGTTATCTCCAACAGGTTTTCGTACTAGTTTGCGCTGAGGCCCGTTTCACGGTAGATAATAGTCTGGTTCCTGCCTTTGACTCTATTTTTCGAAGGACGTGGTGTGTACCGTGACTTATTATGAGAGAAAATTTACAAATCAGTGGATATTTTAATGATTACGGTACTCCATAAATGTTTAACAGCGTCGTGAGTGTATCGCAGCATGGTCTAAGGTGCCATGCCTTAGTGCAAGGAACTTTCAGTAGCTTATAAGTCTAGGGACCTACGACCCTAGCTGTTGGTCCTTGAGATTCACAAGCGTTTGAACATTTAACAGAAGTACCGCTTAGAATCACATTTTAGTTTCTGTTACGTAATTCTTTAACATCATAAAGTTTCAGAATACGTACTTACTTTTTATATCTAAGATTGGCAGAAAGTTCTGCTTCACAGTTTGGTTGTATTCAGAACTTAATCCTGATAATGTAACTAGAGGTCGTACGTCTGCAGTAAATTGTAAGTACAGCTCATGAGTACTCTAGACTACATTAACAAGAGACATACAGCATCATATATATATATATATATATATATATATATATATATATATATATATATAGGGTGTTTCACTAAGTGTGTTTGCCTCTATAAATTATAAAATAATTGCTGACGGGAAATTTTAATGCGGTAGGTCAACACAAGAAATGTTACACTTTCTGCGGAGCTATGAACATAGTTTATTGTATCATTTTCCAAAGAGTTACACCACAAAGATATAATTTTTTAAATGGAACAATAGTTTTTTCTATCGTGTTTTGGATTCGTTTCAACCAGCTGCGTCCAAATCAATTTAAACTACATTCCTATCACTGTTAGTTTGGGAGCTACAACACTTCAAATTTCCGGGGGCGGAGACTGCGATAGCGTAGCTGACTGGCCGAAAGGCTATCCCCTGGGGCACGGCCCACTGTCTCATGACCACCAGCAAATCAACTCCGCTGTCGTAGCCTCTGCCCCCTAAACTTTGAAGGGTTGTAGCTCCCAAACTAATAGTGATAGGAACGTTGTTTAAATTGATTTGGACGCAGCTAGTTTCAACGAATCCAATGCCCGATAGAAAAAAAACTATCGTTCCATTTAAAAAAGTATATCTTTTTGCTGTAACTCTTTGGAAAATGTTACAGTAAACAATGTTCATAGCTCCGCAGAAAGTGTAACATTTCTTGTGTTGACCTACCGCATTAAAATTTCCCGTCACCTATTATTTTATAAGTTACAGAGGCAAACACACTTAGTGCAACACCCTGCATATATATCAAATTTATTTACTTCTTTTGTTTGTAAACAACATTTGAACTTTATAAGTAATACCTACACTTCTTTTTCTATCGTTCCAAAGGTTGTGATTCTTTATCATAATATGTCAGAACAGGCCACCCGCAAAATCGTAGGTTTTGAGGACCTTGATTGTTGATTGCTATCTGAGACAGGACCGTAAGACCACTTTCATCGGTCATTCACGTCGTCGTTAGACTACCTAACTACGGCTATGTTTCAAACCGAACATTAGAACGGTTTTGGCCCCAGGACAAATTCTGCAAAAGATCTCGACTGGGCTGAAACTAATGTTCAGATAATGGCGTCATTGATATTTGCGTCCTTTGTATCACAACACAAAGTGTTACGTCACGTCCTGTCACGTAACGTTTCATATTAGGCATATATGTCGCATTGGGCATCACATTTTATCGCATTACATGTTGCATGTAAGCACCTGAGTATGAAAAATCATTTCTTATGTAGTTTATATGACAAATGTCATGTAAATGTAGCACCTCCTGATGAGATACAACACTTGAAATCATTTTATAATACTTGTATTGTGACCACTGATGTATCTAATTAATCGTAATGCACACAATTTATCATTACCAATTTTTACAAATAACCGTCAAAGTGCACAGAAGTAAGATTTTTTTAAATTATAAATACAGAGGATATTGTGCTGTACACAAAACACTGAAATTTATTTTATTTTTCCATAAATATTTCAGCACTAATTGTGATATCATCACTGGAATATGTTTTATCCTATATCTGAAAATCATTTTATTACTTTAGACGTGCCATAAGAGATAAGTGAAAACGAAGAGGCAACGGTAAAAATGATGGATGTCATTATAATCAGTTTTCAGGAGATACAATTTAAACTTTGAAACGCTCTGTGTACCAACCTTGGGTATGTGGTGTGAAACTATGTGCACTTGTAGTTACGGCATTTTATTTTCTCATATCATTAACGAATTACATGATTTTTATTTTAATATTATGGTCATTATGTCCAGTTTTCAATTACTGATATGTACTGTTATTGGAAACGATAATGAATGTCAGATATCTAACACCTAAAATTTTGGTGTAACATATATGACTTTCATCATGTCTTTAATGTCTTCATTTATAACGGCTGGATTGAATGCTTTGCTTGTTACTATCACTTGTTCTTTGTCTTTTCATCTCACAAAATCCCAGTTCCATGTAGTAAACTCTAGTTGATGAGTCACAAAACTGCATGAAGTGCTGGAGGTCCATAAACTTCTAAAGTGAGAGATGAATGAGATCTGTCACAGAGCGTAATGGAAATAATTTCTTCATAACTGCACAAATTTATTTCTTGAAAAAAAATGATTAATATTAAAATCACGATGTCAGATACTGTAGTATTTTAAAAGTATATGAAAGTAATGATCTTACCTTTGTACAAATAATCTGGAAGTAAGAATTCTCGAGAATTTAGCTCAACAGCTGCATCTTAAACTTGATGAGGACATGGGCGACAAATAATCTGTAAGGAATAATTGTCGAAAATTTACAGCTGTATCCTCGGCCTCATGAGGACATGGGCGATGCTTTATTGGTGAACTCTTCCGGTGCATTTGGTAGGTCCAATCTCCTGTTCAAACAAAAGCTCCTTCACTGGGTGAATGCCAAAAGGACACATTTTCCTGTACAGAGGTGATAAAAACGGGTCCAGGACCTGAGAAGTGCTTCATCTACTCGACTTACATCAAAAGGAGAAGGTTTCACTCTTGATCCAGAAAAGTAGGTCAGCCAAAGATGAAGTATTTCAGCATGTGTCTTATTGTTAATGAATGCCATAGTACGATCACACTCCATATAAGAGTGCCCTCTAACGGGGAACGTTAACTGAGTTTTTATTCTTCTTTTGTTGTTGACAACATAATGTAAAAATCTGAAAACGGTAAAATTTTTGTTCTTCCTGCCGCATGTATCGCGGAATATTTCCAGATGTTTAACATCTGGTGTCCACATTGTGAATATAAAGTGGTGCAACATAGATGCAACTTCGTCAGATCATTTCTCTCCCATTGTCTCATCGTAACAGTAGAAAACAGAGTCACTATTAGAAGATGAATATTAAACGAACACAGAGATAACTGGCGCCTATAAAACACATGTTTCGCATACTGAGATTTGTCTGTAAATCAGTGGCAATAGCTTCTTAATCTTTCTGTTTCATACTCCTGATTTTTGCGGCATTCCTTCTTTGTAGAATGCTGCTGCTTTCGTCTTGTATACATCATTTTCTGTCTTCAAATGCATTTGTTCTCTTGAAGTTTCAGTTTTGCTTCTTCATTTGTAGTGCTCTTCAATCTCTAGGTAATGACTTGCATTTCTGCTTCAAATTTGTCACAAGTGCTGCAGATATCGCGTATTTGAAAACCAAGTTGAATTGCATACATTTCGGTAATACTTATAAGATACGTTAGGAAACCTTTTTCTTTGTATATCTGATGGATTTTTTTAACATTTAACTCTCCAGGTAGGTACAGTTTCTTACTTACACTCCTGCTGCAACGACTTGGCCTAAATCGGAAAGATGCAATGTGTTGTTTTACTGCTTTAAGCACCTCAGGACTTTTCCTGTTATGAAAATGATTATATTTGTCGCGCATATCTTTAGGTGCTACACACAGAGTCTTTCCCTGATGTCTGCAAAATCTGTTTTCTTCGCTAAGTGATACCTTGAACAGCAATGAAGGCTTCAACACAGACAAATATGTCGGTCATCTCTTGACCATTTGAGACATAAACCTTATAAGAATACGCATTGTCATGGAACCTTGTGTCACACAAATATTGTCTAGGCCTAGGCTGTTTTATTGGGTTTATGGACATCAGTCCACATAAATAGGGATTATGCTCATCATATCTGTTCATTTTATTAAATTTTTTAAGAATTTGATATCTCTGTTGAAAAGACACATTATCAAAACATGTCTATCTCTTACACTTACTGTCTGGGCTTCATGAGATGATAAACGCAGTTTCTTCATAACTTCAAACATTCTGCCGTAGCTTTTTCTCGTCTTAGAAGACTTCACTGTATTAGAAACATTTTGAAAGTCATCTGCTCCGTCTTCCACACATTCCATATCATCATCTTGCAAATAAACAACATAGAAACACCACTGAAGTTACTACGACCTATAAAGTACGAATTTCATCCTTGGAATAAGATGAAAACAAATACTGAGAACAACAAAAGCAGCGTTTCCAACATTACAAAAAATACAAAATACAATAAACAGATTAGGAAACACGCCAGAATGCCACAATTGACATCTAGTGTTTACAGGTAATTTTCAGATTATTACTCCACAACCACTATTAGCGATCTCGTCATATAACGGCGAATGTGCATTCTACTTGTCTTCAGCTATGCATTGCCGCTCATAATTAAGTTTCGTTAAAAATGTGACATCCACAATATTTATCGTTTCTTCTTTGGTTTCATTGTGCATTTGATTGAAATTACGAGTTGCGAGGAAACAGTTGGGGTGATAAAACACTTTAGTCACAAATGGTTTCGACTCTGTATCTTTTATTTTAATTTTGATAACCGGTTTAAATGCTCTGAAGGCAACATCATCCGATCGTCAAACCTGAGTTTGAAAACTCGGAATGAAGGTCGTGTAGAAAAATATTAGTGAAAAAGATTCAAAGTATATCAATATCAATACAAAATGCCTCTTTTGAGTGCTAACCAGTCAACCATGAGACTGTAAACAACAGGTATGTTACCGCTACTCGTACTCCCTGTACGTCTATTATGCCTGTTGTAATGAAGCACAGTTTGTCATCTGCCAAATAAAACAAACTTGTAGTTTTAGGTTGAAAAAATCGCTATTTATCTTATTACTTAATTCTTTTGGTTCCTAATTTTCTCGTGTCTGGCGGTGTTTACTTTGTGGCGAGAGTATTAAATGTGTCTAAACTATTTTTATTTAGTGGAACATTCCTTTATTTTTGTTATTGGTGTTCAGGTACAGTTAGTTCTGGTCAATCAAAGAAGGAACATCAACATAAAAAAGACAATTATTTTTATTACTAATGATCGGGCTCGGATGTATTTTTCCGTTTGCAAGTCAACCAGTTGGCTTACATGCCTCAATGTGGTAAAGAATGATTTTCCGTATAGAAGCCTGTAAACCTGCACATGAAACCCGTGTGGCCAATGGTATGTTTGAACTGTCTGCAGTATAAGGTTGTTCATAAGTAGTTTGTAATTTTAGGGACTGATGACCCCCGTAGTTGGTTCAGAAGTGAGTTCTATACACAGCTTCAAGACGAATTTGAAAGTAATGTATAAAATCCTTTACTCCACGACCCAAGTTATTGGCGCTTACCTTGTATACTATCGATATTGCCGGAATATTACTACTATATATCATACAAAGAGCTTTGCAACCTACTTGGAGAAACCTACTGGAAACCTCTGACCTGAATAAAAAGACATGTCGTTTATGGCTGCTTACCATCAACAATAGTTATGATAAAGGGTTTCATTGTGTTTTATTTTTTATTGGGCCTTCATCGCCCTTCCAGACGAACCTGCTCCTTTCACAACGCTTTTTTATACTTGCTTCGTCTTCTGTACTATAATTATTCACAATATGTTATTCATTCCCTAAATTAATGTTTAAAATTAATACTGTTTTCCCTCATTGAATAAAAAGTACACAATATTAAAATGACATCATATATTAGAACGTTAAAACATACTACATCCGCTTCAAAAGAAATATACTAAAAAAGGTTTCATTTCGTAGGTGAATTTTTTTCTGTTATATTGAACCTCGGTGTTTCTCAAACAGTTTGACTCGATTTTACTTTGGTAATTTATGATTTAGTAGTTGTCTTACACCTGACTGCAGACAAATTATCCACGAGGTTATCACAAGTAAGTTGAAATTAGTTTGGGCTAATTTATAGGCATTATTTAAACAAACTGTAATCGTCATGTGTCTGTATGAAAACGATAATCTTAGAAACTATTTCACGAATTTGCGTGACGTATTCACATTTAAGTGACCGTAGCCTCGGTCAAGTATATTATTTATTTCAACACATATGAATCACGAATAAACAAAAATTCCGTAATTTACAGTTGTAAATCGCTAATCGGCAAAACTACAAAAAGGCGTAGTGGAGTTACACTGGGCGTGCCTTGGGATAGCATGAAGGTTTTATCTCTGAAAAATCGTATCTTGGAAAGATATTGTCATGTATTTTAGGATTCCGTTCTGCTTAATCGTGCGGCTCGCAACACAAAGACTAAAAGATGGCGCTATTATTTTCGTTAGGTCAAATATAGTGATAGTAGTATCTTCTAATGTTAACGGCAGTCGTTTAATTAAACACCACAGTCTTATCTTTGCCAGTGCACAGTTAAATTAAATTTACTTAAATGGAATATAGGTATATA
This sequence comes from Locusta migratoria, assembly GCA_026315105.1. Classification (NCBI taxonomy): domain Eukaryota; kingdom Metazoa; phylum Arthropoda; class Insecta; order Orthoptera; family Acrididae; genus Locusta; species Locusta migratoria. The sequence continues at coordinate 381,021,129 of CM048750.1, read as the reverse complement.
CTGAATTTACTTGCCAGATTATGCAAAGTTCGTTATTTAACTACAGTCGCGAAGCGTTGGATGTAGTCGGTTTCTTAATAATCTCTAAGAATTTAATACACTGTCATTTTTCTCTCACTTGGTAACTGAGCTACTAGGAAGGAGGGAAACGTATGCGGCAAAAGGGATTTTAATTAAGTGGCACACGAGAGTATTGCAGCAGGCGAAAGCATCCCCTGCTAGCGCCGCAGCAGAGCAAACAAAGCGGTTAGGGCCCAGACGTGGCATCTCGCTCTACTCCTGCGAGACTTTATTTTTGTTGTCGCTCTCACCGTTGTGCTAATGCTCACAGTTTCCGCAGTAATGTGAGCGGAAGCCCCTTGTTTTAAAAAACACAAACAGCTCGTCGCGTAATTTATGCTGCAGCAGGAGTTTCAACTTGGAGCACTTGGCGTGCGGTAACTCTCTCCCTTGCACGTTCGGCAAGCATCACTTAAATGCGAGCGTTACACGATCCATGTTTCCATTCGTCCTGAATAACCACTGATATTAACCCGAATACGAGCGATTACTTCCTTAGTGAAATTTTGTGGACCTATAGGTAATAGTCTAGTCGATATGTAATATCACGGTTACAGTAACGGATATGCTCAGAATTTTCTTACTTGGTTTGTATAAATAGTGTGCACAATACGGCAGGAGGCTTCGCAATGTATGTTAGGGAGGGGACATTGATGAAAAACACACACTATTTCAAAAGTGCACAGTTTTGGAGCTTTGGCAATGAAATTTTGTACCACGTTTCGCATGGAAGTAACACATTTACATATAAAATCCTTTGATTAAAAATATTCAACTCCTTCTTTAAACGAAATCTGATGTTTTATTTCACAAAATAATGTATGTTTCTTTTTCTCATAAAGTATTCAAGATATTTCTACGAAAATATCTCTGTTTTATCTCCTTATATGTTGTAAATTTCTCTCATGAGGTTTTTGGAATAGGTCAAATAGGAGAAGTTTCATTTCTTTTTATTATAATTCCACAAGTAAAACTTTAAATACATGCAAAATTCCAGCCACTTTGCCCATATTTCAGCCTTCAATCAGAATTTCAAAATTTTCTCTTGAGGCAACGTTCATTAGGTTTACAGAAATTCGCGTAAAAAAGTTCATAATTTTAGCTTTCATAGAATCTGGTAAAATGGTACATAAACATTAAAAAATAAACTGTTCAGGAAACGCAGTTTATAGTTCTACCAAACTTTTTTCCGTATGTCACTTCCTCAGAAGGCTCCACATTTTCACTCTGAGTCGTCTTTGCATTCAAGGCTTGTCTTATGGTTTCTTGTTGTGTTCTTTCCTTTACCAGGTCTTCAGCTGACTTTTCCACTGCAGAGACGCACTGCAAATCTATTTTTCTCAGGATGTCTTCAGTAAACTTTCCTATATTCAAGCCCACTGTTTCTATTACCTTCATTCTCCCGACGTTCACATCATTAAATACAAGAAATGCATCATAAGTTGCAATTCTGCAAATGTGGTTTTAGGGTATAGTTTCCATATGATTTATAATCTAAATGTCGTCACTGCCACACGTCTTACAAACACAAGAAAATTTCAATGCTGCAGTCAATAATTCAAGGTCAGTTAATCTAAATCCAGTGACAGAGATTCATCATTATGGTATGCACCATTCACCTCACAAATGTTTCGCTTGGAGCTGCAAGGGCACGAATTCACGTTTTAAGCAGATGTTCTTACTTCGGACGTAGCCTCACTACTAACGCAACTTATCCAGTTTTTATACACTCTTTGTGATCGTGGATTAACTGAATAAAGAAAGATTCAAACACTTGTATAAATCTTCGGCAGTATCCCAAGGCAAAATAGGAATTGCTTCGTCATAAACGATAGATACGGAAGAGGATCTATAAAAACCTAAGAGTACATATCACGGAATCGGAGATGTATCCAGCACATGGTTGGTTTAAAGTAATACACAGAATCGTTATTCACCGAGCTGGTACTGAAGTGCTGCTCTAAAACGTGGGTGTGGTAGTGAGGCCGCGTCACACTTTTAAGTAATTTTCAGGCGCTTCGGATGCAATTTCAACATTGAAACATTGGGAACTTATTGTCCATCAGTTGTACTGAAAAATACAAACAAAATCGAAAATGATGTTTTTGTTCAATTTCATAAACGTCCCCCAATAAGGAGGGTATCACTTTTAAGGGGTCTAGACTTCAGTCACCAAAAATTGCATACCTGATGCATCGCTTTGTCAGTAAACTTGGTTGTCCTCTCCAACTCACCACACAATCCTGAGCGTTTCAGCTGGTCTTGTGTATTCCGAAAGACTCTAGTATTTTCTACGCATGGTTATTCGTACAAAGAACGAATTCAAAATATAATAAATAAGAAGGACAAATTCTAGAATTGTTATGTAAATGAAAACCTATTGGTAAAACAGAAGGAATGTCCTCGAGTTTTAAATACAAATTAAACCTCTCGAAAGAACAAACAAATGTCGTTGAAACTTGGATTATCAGGAGTTCAGACAAAAAAGATGATAGCTTTTGAAATGTGGTACGACAGACAAATGATAGATTAGATTGGTAGATCACGCAAGTAACGAGGAGGTGCTCAACAGATGTGGAAAGAAAAGGATTTTCTGGCATATCCTAAGAGAAGGGATAGGTTGGTGGGAGAGGTACTGGGACATCAAGGAATCGTCAACTTAGCATCTACATCTACATACATACTCCATAATCCACTGTAAGGTGCGCGGCGGATGTTACTCTGTACCACTACTCCCAAATAGAACGAGGGAAAAAAAGAATGCCTATATGCCTCCGTACGGGCCTTAATTTATCTTGTCTTTGTGATCACTATGCGAAATGTAAGTAGGCTGCAGCAAGATCGTACTACACTCAGCTTCAAATTCCAGACCTCTACATTTCCTCAACAGAACTTCGCGAAAATAACATCGTCTTTCCTCCAGCGATCCCCAATTGAGCTCCCGGAGCAGTTCTGTGATACTCGCGCATTGGTCGAACCTACCAGTAACAAACCTAGCTGCTCGCCTCTGAACTGCTTCTATGTCTTGCTTTAAACTGATCTGCTGCGGATCACTTGTGCAATACTCAAGACATAGTCGTACAACCGTTTTATAAGCGGACTCCTTTACAAATGAAGTACCTCCTCCAAATATTCTCCCAATAAACTGAAGTCGGCTTTCCTCCTCACAACTGTCCTTACCTGTTAGTTCCATTTCATATCGCTTTTCAATGTTACGCCTAGATATTTGAATAGTGCGACTGCATCATAAAGTTCACTACTAATGCTGTATTCCAACATTATGGGATTGTTTCTCCTACTCATGCGCATCACCTTACATTTTCTTTCTTCGCGCCAACTAGAAATGTTGTCTAAGTCATCCTGTATGCTAATACAGTCATTTAAAGCCGACACCCCCATTACACCACAGCATCAACAAGAAACAGCCGCATATTACAAGTTACTCTGTCCATCAGATCATTTATATAGATAAAAATAATAGCGATCCTATCACAGTCCCCTGGGGAACGTCTGACGATACACTCGTCTCTAATGAGCACCCGTCGTCGAGAACAACGTACTGCGTTCTGTTACTTAGGCTATTCCATAAGCTCGTATCTTCGTTAGCAGTCTGCAGTGTGGCACCGAGTCAAACGCCTTTTTGAAGTCGAAAAAAACACAACCTGCGGTTGCCCTTCATCCATGGCTCGCAAGATTTCACGTGAGAAAGGTGCAAGCTGAGTTTCACATGAACGAGTTTCCTAAACTCGTGCTGATTCATAGAAAGAAGTTTTCCGTCTCAAGGAAATTTACTATATTCGAACTGAGAACATGCTCCAAAATTCTACAGGAAACCGATGTCAACGATATTGGCCTGTAATTGTTTGGGTCAGTTCTCTTTCCTTTGTTATAAACGGGAGTTACCTGCGCTTATTCCAATTAGTAGGAACTTTGCGCTGAATTAAGGATTCGCGATAAATGCAAGCTCAGTAAGGGGCCAATGCCGCAGAATACTCTTTGTAAAACCGAATTGGTATTCCATCCGGACCTGGAGACATTTTCGTATTTAGCTCTCTCAGCTGCCTCTCTACACCGGAACTACCTATTACGAGGCACGTCCAGAAAGTAAGTTCCGTTTCAATTTATCTCCGCTGCAGCGCTGCGATTGCAGTTCCGCACATGTGCTGTAGACGATGTGTATCAAGGAGATGAACGTGTGCCATTTGGAGATCGCTGTCAGTTACGTACGCTTTTTTTTACTTGTTTGAAATGTCGGCGTTGATTGCAAATCCCGCCGCCTGTGAAATCAGGTCCGTGATTCGGTTTCTAAATGCGAGGAAAGTGAAACCAAGTGAAATTTATCGGCAAATTTGCGATGTTTACGGACCGAATGCGATGAGTGATTCGATGGTGAGGAGATGGGTCCGACAGTTAAGTGGCGGGCTTAGTAATGTGCAGGATAAAGTACGAACTGGGCGTCCACCTTTGGTTACAGAAGAACTGGTTCACGCGATTGATGACAAGATCCAGGAAAACCGTAGGTTAACAATTAGTGCTCTCGCTATGGACTTCCCCCAAATTTCACTGTTTCCTACTGGTTGAAGACACAGGAGGCAGATTTCTATGAAGAAGGTATACAAAACCTGGTGCCACGCTATGACAAATGCCTGCAAAATTTAGGCAGTTATGTGGGAAAGTAGTTTAAGAGTTGTAGAATTTTGTGCAATACAAATTTCTTTTGTATCTGTGTATAATTTCATTTTATTACCAAACGGAACTTACTTTCTGGACGCGCCTCGTACTATGTCCTCCATTTCGGAATTAGTACGTTGATCAATTGATGGTACATTTGTGCGGTCCTCCTGCGTGAAAGATTTCTTAAAAAGTTAAATTTTCCGTTTGCTTTCCTTCTGTTACTGACCTGGAATGATCAACGAGTGACTGGATAGTGGCCTTTGACCCGCTTATCGATTTTACATAGCACCAGGATTTTTTCGGTTTCTCCGAAAGATCTTTTGGTAAGGTATGGCTGTGGTAATTATTGCATGCTTCGCGCATCGATGTTTTTATAGACCCTCGAATTATCTTATAACTTCCGCCTGTGATCATTTGCGAGTTCTTTTTTGAACCGAGAGTGCAACAGTCTTTGCTTTCTCAGTAGCTTTGTAACATTATTATTATAACACGGTGCATCTTTCCATCCTTAATCGACTTCACAGGCACATATTTCTCTAACCTTTTCTGTACAATGCATTGAAATTTAGTCCACATTTCCTCTGCGTCCATAGTCCCGGAACTAAACGATGCCCATTCATTTTCTAAGTGCGATCCTAACAATTGCTTATTGGCCCTTCTTGTTTGGTTTATGAACTTTGGTCACCATCGACGCTATGACTATATCATGATCACTAATTCCTGTCTCTACACAGACATCATTAATAAGGTCATGCCTGTTGGTAGCTTTAAGGTCTAAAATAATTCCATTGCGCGTGGGTTGGTGGTTTAACTGCTCAAGACAATTTTGGGAGAATGTATCTAAAAGTAACTCCAAGACTGCTTGTCTGTACCGCCTGAAATAAAACTAGAGAAGTCCCAATCTATACTCTTAAGGTTGAAGTCTCCTCCGACTAATATTACATGGTCCGGATGTGTACGCACTACCTGGTGTAGACTTCCTTTGAATGACTCTAAAACTTCTACAGCAGCACTGGCGGGCCGGTAAAAACACCCTACTATTATCTTTACTTCTTTCAGATCTGTAATACGTGCCCAGATAACTTAACATTTACTTTCAACCTCGATCTCAGCAGAAGAATTAGAAGTAAAAAACGTAGAGTCACTGGCGTACGCTAACCAAAATACTTTTGTATAAACGAAAGCAACTTTTCGCGATCTTTATTTTTTAAATACTAATAAAAATTTACTAGAACGCTAAAATTGTGTTTATTTATTGCATCGTTTAGGCATAAGCCGTAATCAGTTCTAAATTCCTCAGAACTTGCGAAGCAAAGTTCAGTGTTAGCAATAAACTCTGAATTGAGGACCCCCTAGTGGGAACAGAGTTCATTACTGACACTGAACTTGCTTTGCAAGTTCTGAGCTTCTTAGATCTGATTATGTTAGATGCCGAAACGACGTAATAAATAAATACAAAATCAGCAGTTTTTCTTCCCATTGTCCGACAATACATTTGTTACTGTAGAAAACCCCGCAACGAAGTCAGAGAATTAGGATATGAACAGCATCTTTAGTGTGTTCCTTACAGTACTACGCCTTACTTACTGGTATACTCCTGAAACTTCAAATTACGATACATTTCCTTCTAATCCGATTTCGATTAAATTAAGGTTATATGTTGTCGCCAACAACTCTCAAATGACATTTGGAACCCCAGGAAAGTCTGTCTAGTACTTTTAAATAATGTTCTAATGTTTGTAGAACTTATGGGACTTAACTACGGGGTCATCAGTCCCTAAGCTTACAAACTACTTATGAAGTACCTAAGACGAAGGACGGCACAAATATCCATGCCCGAGGAGGGATTCGAAACCCCGACCGTAGTGGCCGTGCAGACCGTGACTGGAGCGCCTCAGTCCCCTCGGCCACCGCGGCCGGCTACTTTTCAATATTAGCCTTTACAGACAGATACACAGATACATAAGATTGGCTTTATACAAAAGTTTAAATTCTGATACAGTTATTTTCACTGATCCACTTTTAATGAAATGATGCCTTTATCTACCCACGCGATATGCGGATGAAGTTACCTATGAAAACCCAATGTAAATTCCTAACATAGTTTTGGGATGAGAGGTTCCTAATAGTTGAACAGGACGGTTTTTTATAACACTTGAAATTACGGTTACGGTTCTTAATCCGATTAAATGCGATGAGACTTCTACGTTCTGGCAACATATGCTCAAGTAACCTGTTAAAACCCTCCCAAAATTGTGAAGTAGTTTTGGAAAACCTAATGTTTGCCAACGTAAGGAACGTAATTGGTAGGTCATCGCTCCACAGACTTACAAACAACTTAAGCTGACTTATACTAAGGACAGCATACTCACCAATGCCTGAGGGAAAACTCCAGCCTCCTACGAGAAAGGCCGCGCGATCCCCAAACCACACGGGCTTTCCAGCGCGGCGAAATACTTTTGGACATACGAGATTTATAATAGATGAACAGCAGGCACGACGGTTAATGGAAACAAAATCATGATTTACTTTTTTCCTTCAGATTTGATGAAATCGTGCCTACATATTGACCCAAACATCACTCAAGTTTCCCATAAAAATATCTTGTAAGAAAATTCTTCTTATGCCTCCTTATACATTTTCTAGAGGTTATGTGACCGTCTTATGGAAATTAGTCTAATTTACGCCAGATGTGCACGCATTATTTTAAAGCATCTTCAGTGGTCAACTGTCAAGAAATATTTTTGTTTTACATTGTTTGTTTCACTTTTACTAATTCGATCGATAAATATCTCATGCGACAGGATTATTTGGTTATGAATAAAATAAACTACTAATATTACCCATGTATTTTTATGTTGACCTCTTCATATGTGTTTTGTAGCACATCTCACAATGCGAACCAAAAAACTTATAAGCAAACAACACACAGAGAGACGATAACTACCTACACAGCCTGCTAGACCACGAAATGTCGAGATTTCAGAAAGTTTAATTAAAAAAAAAGTGTATATGAAACAATGACAAGTGGCAATGTGCTACAAAAGACACTAACTTACAGTTGCATAAGACGGTCACCTAACGTACACCTCATGACAATTCATGCAGATGTTTTCAAGGCTGCAGTGTACAATTAGAGACGTAGGTGCATTATTTTCTTATTATTACATGTTTGAGTCCTCCTTCGGACATAGGTGTGTGTTGTATTTAGTGTTACTTAGTTTGAGCCGACAGCGGTGGCCGAGCGTTCTGGCCGGCCGCGGTGGCCGAGGGGACTGAGACGCTCCAGTCACGGTCTGCACAGGCACTACGGTCGGGGGTTCGAATCCCCCCTCGGGCATGGATATTTGTGCCGTCCTTAGTTGTAGGTAGTTGATAAGTAGTTTGTAAGTTTAGGGACTGATAACCCCGTAGTTAAGTCCCAAAAGCTTAACAAACATTTGAACATTTCGAGCGTTCTGCGTCGCGCCAATCACGTTCTGCAAGGCCACTACGGTCGGGGGTTCGAATCCCCCCTCGGGCATGCATGTTTGTGCCGTCCTCAGTATTAGCTCAGTTTGTAAGTTTAGGGACTGATGGCCCCGTAGTTAAGTCCCATAAGCACTACAATCATTAAAATATTTTAACCTTAGTTTAAGTAGTTCGAAAGTTTTGTGTCCCAACTTCGTCGCCGCTTTTGTGTCCCAGCCTCGTCGTAGGTGTCGGTGGCCGAGTGGAATGAGACCGACTCAAGAATAAAGATAGCACGCTGGTGCAGGTACGGAGGGGAGCAGCCAGAAACTATAAACACTAGAGTAAATTAGAAAGAGATATATATTGCACAGAATGTAACAATACTTAACTTTTACATAGTACTGCAGAATGTTGATACATAGTTGTTAGAGGCCTGCCTAGTGCCTGTACGATAGCAATGTCTTCACTGGTGCCTATCTGATTACGAAGGTCCTAACTGGTTGCTGTCTCAGTTCCAAGTGAACGATGTCGTTCAGTGGTGGCCACGAGCGGAGCTGCAGCAGAGGGCGCTCGTGGCTGTCGTCGTAAGAACGCCGCGCCGTGCGTGCATGGCGGCGCGCGGCGAAAGTAGGTGGCGCGCACTTTGTACTTGTGCGACACCACAGAAAGTGAAGGGGCAGATGACCAAAGCAATTTGTTGCAATATTTTATAGAGATTTTAAGCCGCGGCGGATTAGTCGCCCGTGCTGGAGCACCGTCTTGCGGTACACGTGGCAGCCCGCCGTAGAGGGTTCGAATCCCCCCTCAGGTATGGATGTTTGTATCCGCTTTAGTATAAGGCAGTTCATAAATACTTTGTAAGTTTAGGGACTGATGACCCCACAGAAGTCGCTTAAACAAACATTTGCAGACTTGAAAGATTTTAACATCTGAGTCATTACTTCCCACACGTTACCACAGATGACGAGTACCTGAGTTTGGTTATAATGAAACTGCTGTACTCGTGAGGTGCCTAGTTGTTTCCACAGCCCATTGCAACATGAACAGAAAATTGAAACCAACCTTTAATGTTCACGAGTTTTGTCCACAGCGTAGAAGTCGGCGTTATGGTCATTGGTGGGGTTCTGGACGCTGCAAAATTATTCAGCAAAGAACTGATGTTGTTACTAAGTAAAAATGTCAGTATTGTATTTTAATTTTGTCTGTGTGAAATATTTCTTTCCTTCATGCGTGAAATAGAAGCGTAAATCTATTTGGTGAAACGACTACCAAAGAGACGCTGTCAGAAAGATACCGAATCAAATTTTTAAAACAGAAATTGTGATAAAAAGTAATATCCAAAAAAAAAATGCTGCGAGTCACGTTAATTGTATTGAAAAAATCGTTCTTACTAGGAAGAACAAGATGAAATCAATTCAAATGTAATTTACTGATTTGTGAAATATGCTTTAAATTATGATCACTTGTATCATGTGGTTCTCTTTTTGACAGTTGCAAGTTGCTGTGGTAGCTCAAAGACGTAATTGGAGCGTGCGTGAGCGATTATTAATTAATACGCGGTTAGTACAACACAGTACTGGCCATTAAATTGCTACTCCAAGAAGAAATGCAGATGATAAACGGGTATTCATTGGACAAATATATTATACTAGAGCTGACATGTGATTACAATTTCACGCAATTTGGTTGCATGGATCCTGATAAATCAGTACCCAGAACAACCACCTCTGGCCAAAGTAACGCCATCGATAAGCGTGGTCATTGAGACAAACAGAGCTTGGATGGCGTTTACAGGCACAGGTGCCCATCAAGAGTAGTGACTGGCGTATTGTGACGAACCAGTTGCTCGGCCACAATTGACCAGACATTTTAAATTTGTGAGAGATCTGGAGACTGTGCTGTCCAGGGCAGCAGTCGAACATTTTCCGTATTCAGAAAGGCCCGTACAGGACCTGCAACATGCGGTTCTGCATTATTCTGCTGAAATGTAGGGTATTCGCAAGGGTAGAATGCAGGGTAGAGCCACGGATCGTAACACATCTGAATGTAGGGGACACTGTTCAAAGTGCCGTCGATGCGAACAAGAGGTGGCCGAGACGTGTAACCAATGGCACGCCATACCATCACGCCAGTTGATAGGCCAGTATGGCACTGACGAATACACGCTTGCAAAGTGCGTTCACCTCGATGTCACCAAACAAGGATGCGGCATCATGACGCTGTAAACAGAACCTGGATTCATCCGAAAAAATGACAACTTGCCATCCGTGCAGCCAGGTTCACGTTGCGTACACCATCGAAGGCGCTCCTGTCTGTGATGCAGCGTCAAGGGTAACCGCAGCCATGGTCTCAGAGCTGATAGTCCATGCTGCTGCAAACGTCGTCGAACCGTTCGTGCAGATGGTTGTTGTCTTGCAAACGTCCCCATCTGCTGACTTAGTGATCGAGACGCGGCTGTACGATCCGTTACAGCCATTCGGTTAAGATGCCTGTCATCTCGATTGCTAGTGATACGAGGCCGTTGGGATCCAGCACGGCGTTCCGTATTGCCCTCCTGATCCCACCTATTCTGCTAAGAGTTATTGGATCGCGACCACGCGAACAGCAATGTCGCGATATGATAAACCGCAATCGCGAAAGGCTACACTCCGACGTTTATCAAAGTGGGAAACGTGATGGTACGCACTTCTCCTACTTACACGAGGCATCACAACTGCTAAACATCAGAGCATCTTCTTCCTGTCGGTTAAATTTCGTGTTTGTAGCACTTTATCTTCGTAGTGTAGCAATTTTAATGGCCAGCAGTGTAAATACTCTGAGAAAATTACGCGAGAAGATAGGTCACTGACCTCAGGGCCGATAACCGTTTGGCTGTGGCAATGATTTCAAGCAAAATGAGTCTGGTAATTTCTCACTCCAATAATTTGCCTTCGGTCCCATAGAACCTGGAAGAAAGTCTGCTGAATAGACATATTAAATTAGGTGAAGTTTGTACCAACTATGAAATGATGATTGGAGACTGAAATTTTATCTGACTTCATTAAAGGAAAGGACAGTTTACAGAGCTGAATTACTTTACGTCTAGAGAGATGTGAGGTTTCAAATGAAGTAGGCCGGCCGCGGTGGCCGAGGTGACTGAGGCGCTCCAGTCACGGTCAGCACGGCCACTACGGTCGGGGGTTCGAATCCCCCCTCGGGCATGGATATTTGTGCCGTCCTAGTTTGTAAGTAGTTCATAAGTAGTTTGTAAGTTTAGGGACTGATGACCCCAATAATTTGCCTTCGGTCCCATAGAACCTGGAAGAAAGTCTGCTGAATAGACATATTAAATTAGGTGAAGTTTGTACCAACTATGAAATGATGATTGGAGACTGAAATTTTATCTGACTTCATTAAAGGAAAGGACAGTTTACAGAGCTGAATTACTTTACGTCTAGAGAGATGTGAGGTTTCAAATGAAGTAGGCCGGCCGCGGTGGCCGAGGTGACTGAGGCGCTCCAGTCACGGTCAGCACGGCCACTACGGTCGGGGGTTCGAATCCCCCCTCGGGCATGGATATTTGTGCCGTCCTAGTTTGTAAGTAGTTCATAAGTAGTTTGTAAGTTTAGGGACTGATGACCCCGTAGTTAAGTCCCATAAGCTTAACAAACATTTGAACATTTAAATGAAGTAGGACGTGCGCTTAGCAGACAAACAAACGAATGATACATTTGGCTTTGGTTTTGGTACTTCATATTCATTAACAGCAAAAATTCAATATGCGATATGTCTAGTTTCATACCTTAGAAGTTCAAAGATAGTATTTAAATGACATATTCATTTAATACTAGAGGGAGTTGGAAAATAATATTTTATCCTGTGGACTGTGGGGATATTTTTGTATGAAAGGAAAAAAAATAGAATGAGACATGCAAGAAAGATAAGACATATCACTATTTTTCTACATAATTTCCAAGTACATTATTTGTCAAATAGCTTTATAATGTTCAAGAAGCAGTCCAGGGTAAAAAAAACAGCGAGTTGCATACGAAACAAGCGTAGAACGGCTATGGGCGAAAGACGACTCAGCAGGTGAACGCGCATGCGCAAGACATCGATACACCATTGGGTAGAGGTCGACTATGAATACGGTAATGACTTTCTGTTTCGGACTGTGACGGGGGTCCACCATTACGCTCCCTAATCGAAAACCGCATCCATGGAGTGGAAATATCCGGCATCATCTGTCCAAAAGAAGTTCAAAACCACTCCGCCTGCAGATAAAGACCTACTCACTGTTTTCTGGGACGCAATGTTTCTTCCGTATGTAACGCCATGATTTTTTCCTGGAAGGCTTTTTGAAGCTTTAAAGCGATATGAGAAATGTCTCAATGTACTTGGAAATTTTGTAGAAAAATGAAGATATATCTTATCCTTAATGCCTTATTCTATATATATATATATATATATATATATATATATATATATATATATATATATATTCATTTCATACACAACTCTGACCACAGTCGACAGGGTAATCTTATTTTCCAAATCCGTCTTGTACATTACATGATTTGTGAAATTAAGAAAATAATAATTGTTCCTATGAGATATGTGGTTGATAAAGGCTTTGAAAATTACTACATATTTAAACATTTATTTATTTTTAAAAAGAAGCACGCACCTCTTTATTAATGCAGAAGTCGATAAACTGAACAATTTACAAATTGTGCACGCATTGAAACACTTTCCTCGTAACGTATTACATATTGTTCGCAGATTTGAAACACACTTCACAAATGCAACTACTAACACATGACCGATTGCATGAGACAACAGATCTGTCCTCCATGACTGCCTAACCTGACAGACAGCGGCATACAAATCTGTCAGTAGGTGCGCTAATAGGGAGTCAAACCACGGCCGAAGCGTTTAGTCTACCTGTACGTTTATCTTGTATTCACTATTTTTCATGGTATTATATTACCTGAAATAACTGAATAAAGGCTCGTCATAGTGAGATTTTTATTATGAAAAACATGTAAAAGTGACGTACAGTTCCTCCAGTTTTAGCTTTAGAAGAATTGCGTTTTCCCGCGTAACCTCTAAATGCAACGGTCAGTCACAGCAGAGGCCTCTCCATGGTAACAGTCGGCTGTACCATCCATCATCTATATCTCACAGCACTCTGCTTCAGCTGCGTTCTGAACTACTCTAAGGAGGGATTCTTGGTTCTCAATATGTCGAGTGCAAAGCGAAAGCCGCGCTGAAGTAGCCGAGCGGTCTGGGCGCAACGTTGTGGATCGCGCGGCCTCCTGCGTCAGAGGTTTGAATCCTCCTTCGGACATGGATATTTGTGTTTCCTGTAGTATAAGTTAGTTCATAAGTAGTTGTACGTTTAGGGACATGACCCCACAGTTAAGTCCCATACGTCAACAAACATTTGAACTTTATTTTTTTTTTACTTTTTTTTTTTTTTCCAAAGCGAAGAATATCACAATACGAAGAGGTTATGTAATGAAAGAAGTAGGGTTTACTCGGTACAGTATAGGGACAACAGAATATATCTCTCTAATGGCGTTCTCTACAGGTAATGTCTCAAAGCTTTTTTGGAAGAAGGGGGCATGATTTTACAGCGTCAGACTCGCACTGTCAATAGCTTCGTTTAACTCTGTTGCCCGTATATCACAATTTAGGTTACGTAAATCGTGTGAAGTAAGTCCTGTTTCGGTCTCTTTGATGACTAGGAAAAACTTCAATCATCGTAATCGGACGTGGAATTCAAACTACAGCTTTAAAAATACGTGTTCTACTTCGCTCGGTGTGGATTTCAAGTTAAAATATTACTGAAACAACTGTGCAGTACAAGTCGCAAATTTATGGCTACTGTAAAAAAAATCGATTTTTTTAGGAAAAATTGTAGATCGCTATCAACAGGCAAATATTTAAGAATAATATTAGAATATGCATAAAACGCAGTCGGTCTTCTTGGCGCGTCTAATTTGCATAAATTCCCACGCTTTCGATGATAACTTCCATCGTGGTCGTCAGAGAAGTTCGCGAGTTTCTGACAGTCATCGTCTGTGCTGTTTCCTTTCGGGAAAGAGCACAGATGGAGGTTCCCAGAAATTCGCGAACTTCTCGAAGTTTATCGTCTGTTTCGAGGGACGGCGCTGCAAGCGTACAAGCCAGAACTATGAAGTTAGAGGAAGCCACCTATGTACGCCCCGTGACGTAATCTAGCTAATTAGAAGCAGACATAGGCAGTCTTTTCTTAGAGTTAAAAGTATGGGAAAAATCATGAGTGTATATTTACGCCTCGTGACGTAATCTAGCTAATTAGAAGCGGTCCTCACCGCATCACGGCAGTCAGCCTTGCCATTGACGACGACCGACTTTTCAAATAATAACAGTTCACTTAATGAAACGTAAAGGCTCATTTCTATATCGAGATTAAACTTTGCCAGACGAAGATTGTATCAGTACTTATTGAACATTTAATTTGTTGAAAATCAGGATCTACCATGATAATTATTGAGATGGTGAAATCGTAGTAGTTTAGTTGGAGAGGTTGAATATACACACATAAACCAACACATATACATAATATGAGGAGAGGCAGTGGCGTAGCGTGGATTTCTGTCACCCGGTGCCGGTCCTCCTTTTGCCGCCCCTCCCCCTCCCCCTAATTTCGGAACGGAACAATGACAAAAATTGAGACTTTTGACATAAGTGCCAATATTGTTTCAGTGTTTGTCAAAATAAAATACAGACGCTGCAATTTATTGTCCCTAAATAATTTTTGTTTGTTCTATTTTTATGTTATGCTCAACAAATCCTGTTTGAAGATCATTTGTCCTAGTTATATGTCTGAATTGTCTGTAACAGCAAACAAAATGTTCATAAATTTAAAATAGTTTTAACTCAAAAGAAGTCTCGCACTAAGATGTAAATATTTTGTTACATAAAATTTATGAGCCTACAGAGCTTTCACAGCAGTAAGTTGTGGTATTTATTATGGTCGACATGATCGATTTGAGAGTGTCCGCAACTGCACTATATTATTTTAAATGTGTTTATTTCCGTCAACAGTTGCAATATAATTTTTAATAACATGTTTCGATCACTTGGATCATCTTATAGTTGCGTCCGCAACTCGTCTGGCTGAGTACTAATTGGTACTAACGAGTTGCGGACGCAACTTTAAGATCTGAAGAGGATCCAAGTGATCGAAACATGTTATTAAAAATTATATTGCAACTGTTGACGGAAATAAACACATTTAAAAGTTGTGGTATCCTTAATAAAGTCTGGTGAATTCTTTCACATGTATTAGGCGGATAAAAGATTGTTGTCAGTAGAACATCAGTGTCCATTACACGAGTCTGCGTGTGGACAGACGCAATTTTGTAGGCTTATCCGTTTCAGATCTTATAGCCCAGTTTCAAATCAGACACAGACCCTGATGAAGGCCGCCTGCAACAGTGTCCGAAACGTCGGTAGATGTTATATAATGACGACGCGGTCTCATGCCCGGAAGAATTTCATTGGATGTGACAACGACCGCGGAAGCCTACGTTTGCATTTAAACAAAATTAAGTTGTACAATACACCCGTTATTGACTTAGTTTATTTTTATGGGTTGACAGTAGATCTTTCACGGATATCCATGTGTTAGTTTGTAGATCTAAAAGTTTTGAAGGCTTTTCACTGAGAGAAACAGACTTGTCTTTAGCTAGGGCAAAGAGCCGAAGTAGTTGTGAAGAAATATCTTTGTCTACAGGATTAGGGCGAACCTTTAAGTATTTATATAGCCACAAATGAAAATTAAATTAACTGTTCCTTTATTGATAGTTATGTAGCGAAGGTTACGTAACGAAGTAGAGCGCGTCTCACTTCACTTGTAGCGCAGGGACGAGGACAACGGACGGTCTCGCGGACGTGGCGAAAATGTGGGAAGGAGCTTCACTACATCCTAATCCTCGATGTTGACGAATTACAATGATTGAAATAATTTAAATCGGAAGTGTACTCGCAATATGGAATTTACAGCTCCTGTATTAGGTATAGATCTTCTACCCAGTAGAGACCTACGAAAACTTGTGCCTAACTGCGAGTCGAACAAGGATATCCCGCTTTTAGTTATCGTTCGCCTTGTACCTTTCGGTTATCTGCGCGCATTTCCAGAACCAACCGAAATTTATGTATACCACAACGACCATATAAGATAGTCAATACATTCTGGATTCTTTCGTCTCTAATGTCCTAGTTATCGCGTCAAATAGAAAGTAACGAAATCAAATCAACTTGTGCTACTGATATGAAATGTAAGCATATTTAGTCTATAAGTATGTAATAACAATTATTTGTAATCTCCTTTTGTTTTATAGATGAAATTTGTTAAGGCCGTCCAGACACTTCACCGCTATTGTTTCATGCCTGCAATCGGTCACTCTCCTTTGTTCCACATCACACACGAGCGTTTAGAAAGCATCTGTAAGTATTATTCAGAACATCTCTGTGTCACCAAATTCTGACATGAACGGTCAGAAGACCCAAAAGGAAGCAAAGGGGGTAGTGTATATGTTAGGAAAGAGATGCCCAAATGACTCATTCCACAAGCACTGTGAGGTTGGCTCGCTTCTTAAACGAAAATAGCTGACGATCGAGATTTATGGAGCCCGAGACGCGGCCACAGGCTGGTGCCAAGCAGAAAGGTAAAAGCCAAAAAAAAAAAATGTTCAAATTTTTGTTAAGGAAGTTTCAAGCTTAAGGGATTTAGCTACGGGGTTATCAGTCCCTAAACTTACAAACTACTTATGAACTACCTACAACTAAGGACGGCACAAATATCCATGCCCGAGGGGGGATTCGAACCCCCGACCGTAGTGGCCGTGCAGACCGTGACTGAAGCGCCTCAGTCTCATCGGCCACCGCGGCCGGCGGTAACAGCCACATGGGAAAAGCAGGGAAGTCATAAGGTGAAGTATTCTTGACAGTGTGTGATATGAAAAAAGCACACTATGCCACTAAAGGCGCTGTGGAAAAGAAATGAGGCACAGGCAGATTTTTCTTAGAGTTAAAAGTATGGGAAAAATCATGAGTCAGAACAATCAACGATTTTGGGATATATATATAGATCTCTAGACACAAATAAATTCAGTAGCTGAACGTGTGAACAGAATGTGGCAGGCGAAATCATAAGATATATAAATCAGTTGCTGTGTTTTGCATGTTTTAACATGATCGTCGGTAGAATTGAATGCAAGTAAGAAGCCAAAATATCGCCTGCTGTCGTATTTAAAACTGTCTGGAAGAAAGGAATGGACACAGGACAATCTGAGAAAGCAGCACAGTAGAGAATGTGGACTGTGGTAGAAAGATGTATGTCCAGTGTGGATCTGAACGCTTATTAATCAAATCAAGATTTGAAATACTTAAAGATTTTAGAGATTCCTGCGAAGAACGTTTCTCTTCCACATACAGTACAGCCATTGCTACAATATAAATATCAACCGTTTAAATCGATTACGTGAAGCCAAGTAATATTGCATACATTTGCATGTATTGTGCAAGTGACTGACTGCATTTCTGTCCGACTACACGAAATGAAATTCCCAATGATGTTATGCTTTGCAATCGACGTATACTCTGTGTAGTATACTCATAGCTTCACGGTATAATATGGCTGAAACATGACACATTAATCGACTGGCTGGAAAGCTTTGTATTTTCCCATTAATAAGTGTTGTGCTCTTCAATCAGAATGCTGATTTCATATAACACCCTATACCACTCCATAGTGTGGAAGACTGCGAAACAACGTCATTCCACATCCATTTGAAGATGCGTACTGTAGATGTCTCCTACTCTCCATTTGTCATTTTTATCCACCCACCCACACACCAAAGCTATTGATTCCATAATCTATTATAAAATCGCATAATGGTTCTTTTTTCTCTGCTCCTTCTCCGAGGTTCTAGACAACGACGCCTGTCCCTTTAGACCACCTCGCGTTACCACTAACAGCCCACTGCCAAGTAGTCAAGTGCCATTCGCCTTTCAAAAAATTCAAATGTTTGTAAAGTTTATGGGACTTAACTACGCGGTCATCAGTCCCTAAACTTACAAACTGCTTATGAACTACCTACAACTAAGGACGGCACAAATATCCATGCCCGAGGGGGGATTCGAACCCCCGACCGTAGTGGCCGTGCAGACCGTGAATGAAGCGCCTCAGTCCCCTCGGCCACCGCGGCCGGCGACATTCGCCTTTATTCCTGATCTCTGTCGCTACCATGTGTGGAGATAATCCCTAACCTAAAACATGCAATTTTTAATACCTGTACAGGGTGTTTCTGTAAGACCCTGCAAAACTTTAATAAGGACATAGAGAAGGCTGGGTTACCTCTAGAAATATTGGATTTATACATGTTATACACTACATACATCCATACACTGTCAGAAATAAAATTTAGTACATCCTCTTAGAAGTTAGACCTATTGTTGAAACAGTGAACATGGAACACATGAAATTATTACAGTAACATGTCAATAGCTCAAGGTGAGGGCTGGTGTGGCCTCCATGGGGTCATTGCAGGCGCTGAACCTGGCATCTATTCGATCATATATTCCATCATTCGATACATTAAATAACACCAGCTTGAACTATTCACACAGGTCTGCGAGACTTGTGGGTCTATGAGTCGCACATTCCTATATGTGGACCCATTATATTTCACAGGTGTCAAGATCGTGCTGACCAGGGCTGCACCTTTCCAGGGCACGTTGAGTTTCATGCAAAGTGTATGTTTGTGTATTTTCCTTTGGAACGACACAGCACCTTTCGGTTGCACGATTGCCAAAAGAATGGATCTTACTACATTCAGCATGTACCAAGTGCTGATACGATTTCCCTCTACAAACACGAAAGGTAGATGAAAGTTGTAACTTATCCTACCCTGGAAAGAAAGACCATCAGTTGCGTGCCAGCAGAATCTGCTTTTATCGATGAAACCCATGGCGGACCATTCCAAGTGATCCTCTGAAGGCATCAATCGAATCGTACAAGAAAGGATATAAGAGTGTGTGTCTGCAGTCTTATTGTAGTAACCAGTTAGTAATAGTTCCTGTTGACACTTTTGGGATCACAATCCTATACTCCGTTCACCGAGACGAGAGACGGACTGTAAACACACTGAGATGCGTCACCAGGGGTGGACAAAACACGGGCGCTCTCTCAATTTCGCTACTTCCGTTTCAGGTGTAAGGTCGTTGTATGTTTTGTTATTTAGCAGTGACAATAGGACCAGGTGCTGAGTACTAACGGAAGTATTAGTGTTTATAATAACATTCAGCTTTCATAATCTATGTGTCTCTTTTTCTCTCTCATTAGTGTCACGGAAGAGTAACCTTATTATGTCATTCTTCAATTTGAGTCCATCCAAGAACCGATCAAAGAAGAAGTAATAAAGTTTTTTAGAGAAGCACATGGTTCCTAGCGCGTATAAAACGCAGCTGTCGTGTCCAGAACAGTCAATGACTGCTCACTCTTTGAAGCCTCCAAGGAAAAAAGAGAGGAAAAAGAATTACAACAAGGCTTTCAGAACGTCTGGATGACTGACTGAAATACGATACGAAGAAAAATTTTTCTTAAGAAATTCCCAGCATCTGACAAAGTACTTGTTGTGGTAAGCGAAGATGCATATTTGGGAAATTTTCGGAGAAAATCGCCTTTTATAGAGTATTAAAAGAAATTAATTTTAAATGTTTGGCATATAATAGCACTGCTAAATAACAAAACACACAACGATCTCACACCTGAAACGGATGAAGCGAAACGGAGCGAGCGACCCTGTTTTGTCCACCCCTGGTCACGCGCCTCAGTGTGTTTACAGTACGTCTCTCGTCTCAGTGAACGGAGTGTAAGTATCTTTGCTCTGGGAAAGCAAGTGTGTTACATGAAAGTCTGGAACCTCATTTACGTGTGATAATGATCATGTGATCATTGCAACAAGATTAATTGCACGACTGATGCAGTATATCTATTGTGTGTGGCAGTTGTCCGAAAAGAATATTCCGCGACTCTGAATTAGACCTCTTTGAAAGAAGCTCATTTGGCACTAGGAAGGGCGTAAACGTCTCCTCTACATGGCGTCAATTTGATCCACACACTGATATCACAGCGAGCCTTACTGCTATAAACACATCGTAATAAGGGATACACACAGACTGCGCTGTGACAATGCTATCCTCCATTGGTGGGCGACATTGAAACTATCAGTTCATCTAATGCTTACCAGGTGGCATCAAAAATATATGGTGAAATTCGCGCGCTCGGGCTTTGCAGTGCGATTCCTCACATGACAGCAATATTTCTCTTATAAAATTTCGTCCTGTTCCTATTTCCGGCAATAAACGGACGTCTGAGAAGGATGTGTGCTCCACAGGCCAGTGTGTTTCAGAATTACACAACTTACACCAACAAATTTCTAGTAGATGTAGAAGGCATCTAGAAGGACAAAACGAGCATATAAATGTTTTCGAATATGCGACCCCCTTCCAAGTAAAATTTTTGTGTGGACCCCATCCAAACGTAACAAAACTATGTCAAGGAAACAGATGTAACGTTTTGCTACAGGTTTCTTTGAATTTGTTGGACGAAGTTCGTTTTGTCTATTAATAAGATTTACGACAGAAAAATACGTTTTGCTTAACCGGTGATTTACATTTCAGGGAAAACTCAGACGCAAATCATGCTCATTAAGGAAGATCTCATTTTATAGACAGTTTGTAGCAAAGCAGATGTTTTTCGAATTTTTCAGAATTAATTATAGTATCATGTTCTTTAACCTATCGCTTGGTTACAGACAACTGTTTTCAGGCTTTGAGCTTATTCATGATTAACTCATTATATTACAAAACAATTGATGATGTATTTAATTAATAATCAGTGTTACACAAGGAACTCTGTAAATTAACATCGAATAAATTTCACTTAGGCGTGCGTTTTTGTGTTACTGAACCCCTAGTTGTTTTACGTGTAAGTAGTCCCTCCTTTGATGGACCCCCCTGCGGGTCGCGACCCATAGGTTGGAAAACACGGCTGTATAGCATCGAATTTTCTAGAGGCGACATGCCAGTAATATGGACTCTCCATAGCGTCGTTGTAGAGCGGAACTGGTGACGAGTACCTGAGCTCACTTTCTTTCCCAAGATTCCTTCTACATCCCCTAGAAGTTTGTTGGTGTACTTCTGAAACACACTGACGTATGGAACACACACCAGTCTGAGTCTTCGGCGGTAATGGGATCAGGGCGAAATTTTGTAACAGAGGGTCTTTTTTTTTTTTTTTCTTTTTTTATCATGTCCGTAATGTCGCTATAAAGCCTGGGTGCGTAAATTTCACTTCACCCTCTGTGAATACTATGTTCGCACAATTTTATGAGTGTGTCGTGTAAAAATTTGGCGTAAATCTGTCGAAACCTTTTCGAGAGGTTTGGTAAATGTGTTAATGAGCGACATGCTTCACACAGCAGTACAGCGTTGAAACATTTAGCAGGGACGTGTCCCCGGCTTTCTTCCTCTGCACACAGGGACGCGGCGTGCGCGTGCCGGCTTGCTGAGTGTGTTAATCTGGCGACCAGGGCAGAGTGGAGAAGCACGGCTCCCAGCCCTGCAGGTGAGGCGTCTGGTAAAGCGCTGCGGGTAGCCGCGCGCAGGGGCAGGCGCGGCGCGGAAGGCAACCCGCGGCGCAGGCAGGCACGTACAACCAGCACCACTGTGCGTGACGAGGGGAACACTCCGACACCGAAGCATGTATCGTGTTAGCAGCTAGTGGCATTAGAAATTTACTAGCTGCTCCCCGTGGGGTTACTCGCGGTTCAATAGTCAGACATAGAAAGGGCATAAAAAAACTACATGACTGTTTGCGACATTGTTAGCACGGAATATATTATTGTCTTGGAACGGATGGAGAGCCAAAAAATCTATTGCAATACGTTCCTGTAAACGACGTTTCGAGACTTCTTGCTCTCCGAGTATACGTAGAGATTTGTAGCTCTCGCTACTCGGGTGCAGCCTACGTAGAGTTGTCCGTGCGAGAAACATGGAGTGGCCAGATGAATACCTGCCACTTTTAATGTTTGTCCTTGACTCTTGTTTATAGTAATCGAGAAGGCCACTTTCAATGGGAACTGTAGCCGTTTAAACTGGAATGGAAAGTTTGTTGGGATGATGGGAAATCGTGGTATTAATGCAGTCTCTCCCTTGGCTTCACCGGTGATGATGGTGGCTTGCATGATGTGCCTTCTCAGGTCCGTAACCTGGTGCCATTGCATAATCGTGGTGCCTCCAAGTTACGCATCAATAAAACAGGCACACCCACCTTCAGCTCCAACTTGTGGGATGGCACCCCTGACAGCTCTAACGGAGAAAAGTAACGAAATAAAAAAGAATTCTAACGGAGAAACGAACTGTTGAGATCCTACAAATGCAAAGCGAACCAACAAAAGAAACAACAAATGTAAAGAATAAAGAAACTCTCCTGATCCTATAAATACGAACTAAACGAATGAAATAAACAATAAATATAACAGGGAAAGAAACCAACGAAGTCTTACAAACCAACGAAATCACCAGAGAAAGATTGAATCAGTGAAATCTAACCAGCAAAGTCACCAGCACTAAACGCAAACGTTAGAATGTTACAAATAATCGAAATCACCAAAGAAACTATTATTCTTTGAAATCCAAAGAGAATACACTTTTAAAGAATTACGATAACATCACAATGTTCGAACATCTATAGTTGAAGGTGACAGTCCAATACACGTCATCGAAAACCAAGGAGAAAACAATATTTAAGAACCTGGATAATATTACAATTGAATACACATTATACGTCCTAAGAAATATTTGCATTTGCTACTACTTTCGTTGTAATTGACCGGAACACACAACGTTTCATATGTTAACTGCAGCGTACCGCCTGCCATCTGTTGAGTGCATTTGCTACTACTTTCGTTGCAGTTTACGTACGCTATTTATTCGTGGTAGTTCGTGCTTTGTTCACAAAATAGGGCTTGGTATCTAGATCCCAATGCACACAAAACGTCAATGTTTTTTCTTGCCATGGTACTTAGAGCATATTTTATTTAATGTCTTCAATCTATATAAATACTTCCTTCATTTGTTACAACAAATGAAAATGAATGTGGAATAAACAACAACATTCAGATTTCTTGTGTGTGTAATTATATGTCAGGTAAGTCGTTTTGGCAGTATCGCAGAATATTTTTATATATTCGAAAGTAAAAAAGATAACAATAACAAAGAAAAAAATTTCACTATAGCAGGACGCGAACCATTGCCCAAAGTAACTGAATTCTATAACATGCCGCGTTAACCCTCGCGTCTAAACATGACATACAGTACAGAGCACCTTAGCTGTTGTATTACAAGCTCCTTACAACCGTTATGTATTTCTATGGATATATTTCAATTAAATAACTTGTAATAAACACTTTGAAAAGTAGCCTATGTCCTACTCCAAAACATAAGAAATCTCTATACGAAATTTCATCTAAATCAGTGCTAGAGTTTTAGCGTGATGCGGTAACAAACATACAAACTTTCGCATTTATAATATGTATAGGATTGCTGTCGTATCAAACAACGGAAGGTACGACTGTCATTTTTTAAGAAAATACCGATAGTGCCTCGTGTCTGCGCATGCCGCCGTGCCTTTAATCGTTGGCATTGACGGCAGGTGCTTTGCTGGCTGGGTTTTCTCTTCTTTGAGTACCGGATTTTGATAATGGCGACGTTCGCCCCTCCCCCTTCGCTCGGCGTCCAAAGACACAAATTGGCCCACTTCTGCCGGGAGAAAGTGCCCCTGTCCCTCTGCAACCTCTTAGATATACCGGATGATCAAAAAGACAGTATATATTTGAAAACTTAATAAATCGAGCAATAATGTAGATAGAGAGGTAAAAATTGACACACATACTTGGAATGACATGGGGTTTTATTAGAACCAAAAAGAAAAACACTCCATATTGCCAGACGCGAGAAAGAACTCTTGCATGCGTCATTTGGTGATGATCGTGTGCTCAGCCGCCACTTTCGTCATGCTTGGCCTCCCAGGTCCCCAGACCTCAGTCCGTGCGATTACTGGCTTTGGAGTTACCTGAAGTCGCAAGTGTATCTTGATCGACCGACGTCTCTAGCGATTTAAAATAGCTATAGTCTCTCCCTGCACTTTTTAAGAATCATTTCTTGGGTTTTCTATCACTTTTCTCTGTGTTTTTTTATCTTCTTTTCGTCCGTAACGTCAGTTTCCATTTCATTACCACTCAATTCACTGAATGTCTCATACAACATAACGCACAATACAACTCAGTCGACACATAACCTATACGTATTAAACAAGGTGACAAATGCCTGTCATCCACTGCCTTCTTAAGATGAATGCTTTGCCTACACGAAAGTTATCGAGCTGAAATTATCAGGGCGGGCAATTCAAATGTATAAGTAGTGATTTAGCACTTTGGTGGAAAAAGGACATAAAGATATTACAGTCACAGTGCACCAAATTCCTAAAATTTATTATTTCTGCACTACTAAGTGAATTCGGGAGTCATTTTACGGACAATATACACACATACCACTGAATGTACCTTCGAAATTATGTCAATGCATGACACATTGTTAATGCTATATCAGGTCACCAGCAATAAGGGTTACGTAAAACCTCCCCATCGTGTATGATGTTTCGATTATTACGTTTTTAATAGGTACTTTATGCGAACATGTTTTACAAAACAGTATTCACATAAGGCACTGAGTGTATCTTCTTAATTACATCATAATACGAGACATGGTTCCGGAGACGAACGTCAAAAACAATGAAATGCGTGAAATCACGTCAGTTGTTGCCTAAAGCTCCCTACGATATATTAAGCGGCCGCGCTACGACTAGTACACTGCCGTCTCCGCGACATAAAACTTCTCTCATGTGACAAATATATTTTGGATGTGCACATAAAACGATCTGATAGAAGAACGAAACGAAGAATGATCGTTTAAAAACGATTTTTATTTTATTTATTTACTTTTTTATCACGAGTTTTTTTCTGCACACACGACTTGCCGCCACTGATCGTGGTAGATGAGAGACTCAGTTTCATTGGAAGTACGCTCAGGAAGGGTAATCCTTCAATTAGGGAAATAGTGTGGGAAACACTTGTTTTGCCGATGCATTAGTATTGCTTATCAGTGTCCTATCCGTACCACGTACGTTTAATCATAGACGTAGACAATACCCTAGCGAGAGCAGCACGCTTCGATAGAATGTCATTTATATGCGAGAAAGCATCACGGAGACGATTAGGAAACTCCAATGGCGGAGGTTGGAAGACAGAGTTATGTATCGTGGTACGGGGTTCTGTCAAAGATCAGAGAGCGTGCGTCTCATGGAGAGATATGGGACACCAAAGAGATTATCAGCAGTCGCTAACCATACCTGACTGGAATAAAGGAAAAGACAATGATACACACAGCCCCATAGCTCGTGCTACAAGTCGTGTCCCGTCCGTAGAAACACATTCTTACGCGCAGGGAGAGTCTATTCCGTTGTTTCGGGGGAGCGGCCGAATTGGTTTCTCGTTGCCTGCTGAGCCATTCGCTTCGTGTGTCAGCTGTCAGCTGCGCCCCGCGACCAGTAGGTAACACATATGTGAAACGGGCGCTCCAAAACAAAGGAATTGACTCTAGTGCGCGAGTCTTCTTGCACGAGCTCTACCTTCCGACACACACCGCGCCGTGGCTTGCAGTGTGTTGTTGTTGTGGTCTTCATGCAGCTCTAAACCCTAACTATCCTGAGCAAGCCTCTTCATCTTCTCATAACAAAGGCCATCTACATCCATTTTAATCTACTTACTGTACTCATATCTTGGTCTCTATCTGCGATTTTTACCCCACACACTTCCCTCAAACACTAAATTCACGATTCTTTGATGTCTAAGAATGTATTCTACCAATCGATCCCTTCTTTAGTCAAGGTATGCCAAAAATTCCTCTTCTCCCTAATAGTACCTCTTCATTAATTACGCGATCAACCCACATAATCTTTAGCATGATTCTGTTGCGCCACATTTCAAAAGCCTCCATCCTCTTCCTGTCCATACTGTTCATCGTCCATGTTTCACTCTAGTGGCCTGGTTTTGCTCTTGTTACTGTCCATCTTATTCGCATCTATCAACACACTGTCCATACCGTTTAACTCCTGTCCAAGGTCCTTTGGTGTCACTGACAGAATAACAATGTCATCTGCAAATAGCAACTTTTTTATTTCTTAACCTTGAAATTTTATTCCTCCTCAAAATTTTCATTGGTGACTGAGGTGCTCCAGTCACGGTCAGCACGGCCACTACGGTCGGGGGTTCGAATCCCCCCACGGGCTTGGATATTTGTGCCGTCCTTAGTCTTCGCTAGTTCATAAGTAGTTTGTAAGCTGAGGGACTGATGACCCCGTAGTTAAGTCCCATAAGTTCTACAAACATTTGAACATTTTTTTCAAATTTTCATTATTCAATGTACAAACTAAATAACATCGAAAAAAGGTACAATTCCGTCTTACTCCTTTCCGTTCCCTATATTTAACTCCTGCTCGCTTCAGTTTCTACACTTCTCCCAAATTCGAACTGATCGTCCCCCGGGTCATGATCTATCAGCCTTCTCATCCTCATGTAAATAATTCGTGTTAAAATGTTGCAACCGTGACTTATTAAACTAATGGTTCAATAATTTTCACACCAGTCTGTGCATGCTTTCTTTGGAGTGGGGCTTATAATTTTCTTAAAGTCTGACAGTATTTCCCCTGTCTCATACATCTTACGCATCAGGTGAAACAGTTCTGTCAAGGCTGGCTCTCCCAGAGACTTCAATACTACTGAGGGAATGTCATCCACTCCAAGGGCCTTGTTTTGACTTAGGTCTTTCAGTGACTGTCAAATTCTTCTATCAGTATAGTACCTTCTATTATTTCCTTATCCACTTCCTCTTCCATTCCTACAATATTGTATCTATGTATACTGCCATTGTAGAGCCTATCTATATACTCTTTCCACCTTTCATCTCTCCCTTCTTTGCTGAGAACTGGATTTCCATCGGAATTCTTTATATTCATACAGCTGCTTTACTTGTCTCATAATGTCTATTTTCCTGTAGATGACATCTATTTCTTTCACACACACACACACACACATACACACACACATATATATATATATATATATATATATATATATATATATATATATATATATATATATATATGTGTGTGTGTACTTGCATTTCCCTTCTAGCCACTCTTGCTTAGGTATTTTCCACTTTCTGTCAATCTCATTTCTTAGTCGTCTGTACTCCATTTTTCCTGTATCATTTACTGCATTTTTATATTTTCTCCTTTCATCAATTAAATTTAGTATTTCCTGTGATGTACAAGGTCTTGTATTTCTACATCGTATGTCCCCTGCTGCCTTCCTATCTCATTTCTCAATGCTACCCATTTCACTTCCACTGTTTTATTTCACCCCTTTTCTGTCAATTGTTGCCTAAAGCTCCCTCTGAAATTCTCAAGAACTTCAGGTTCTTTCAATTTATCCAGGTCCTACCTGCTTATTTTACTACCTTTCTTCAGTTTTACCAGTTTCAGCCTACAATTCGTGACCAATAAGATACGGTAATATATGTGCCCCTGTATATGTGTTACAGTTCAACCCTCGCACGTCACAGTTTCAGTTACATTACACCTCACACTGAGGTCTGCTGGTCCCCATTAAAGTTCTATGATAATTTAAGGATTTTAAGCAGATTAATATACAAATTAAACTTTCTTATGTTTGTGGGAGGTAGTAAAGAAAGACAAAGTTTCCTGTAATTCATTTCATTGTTATTACAACAATGAGCAATCCAGTTATTTACAAAATTGTGCTTAGTAGTTTCTATAAAAAGTATTTTATAATTTTAATGCTTTCAGTCCATACAAATGATGATTTCAATGCTCTAGGCTGTCTTTCATCATTTGATTTCGAAATTAAAATTAGAAAAATAGATTATTACAATGAGTGTGTTTGATGTCACATATCGACACCACACGGACTGAACATGATTGACTTTCACTAGCTACAAAATATGTTTCATTTTCTATTTACGTGTGCAGAAACGCATGAAAAAGGTGAAACTAATGATTATTAGAATTCAGCTACTATCTAGTATCATTCACTAGTTGTATTGTTAGCGAGAACACAAATTAGGGCTCTATGTTCATCACATATCGCCCTTTTACAATTCTGACAACATATTTTTGTTTTTCTCCCTTATTCATGAACATAGCGAACATCTCACTTTGCTGGATAGAGGCTGTGGTCTGTCTGGAATCGCTGTGTCAATTTCCAGTATTTACTATAGAGTTATCTTCAGGTTCTTTGGTATTGTTGGTGTATTCAAACTGCCCCTCAGGTGTGGCTCAACTAAGTTCAATGCCAGTTTATGAAGAAATTTTCTTCGTGGCCTCTTTGCTTCAGTATTAGCAAGGGATAACAGAACCATAACATTTACCCCACTTTGATCTAAAATTCCTCAAAAAACCCTTATGGACCATCTTCTTGTTGCGCGCATAGTGGTGTACGTTTTGCACAGGTGTTCTACATCTATATCTATAATTACATCTACATGGGATACTCTGCAAATCACATTTTAGGCTAGGCAGAGGGTTAATCGAACCCCTTTTATACTATGTATCTCCCATTCCATTCTCGAATAGAGCGCAGGAAGGAAGAACGACTGAACTTCTCCGTTGGAGCTCTGATTTCTCGTTTTTTTATTCTGACGATAATTTCTACCTATGTAAGTGGAAGTCAACAATATATTTTCACATTCGCAGGAGAATGTTGGCGATTGGAGTTTCGTAAGTAGGCCACGCCGTAGCGATAAACCCCGTTGTTGTAATGAATCACATCCCAGATCCTGTACCATTCCCGTGACGCTGTTCGAGGTAATTTATAATATTTGACTGCAGGATATGTTCCAAAACCCTGCTCCAAATTGAAGTAGGCCTGTAGTTTATTAGTTTATTCCTACTGCCTTTCTTCAATATAGGTGTGACCTGTGCTACTTTCCATTCTTTTGGTACAGATCCTTTCTTGAGCCAGCGTTTGTATATGACTGTTACATAAGGAGTTATCGCTTAGGCATAATCAAACAGAAATCTAATGGATATACAATCCGGACCAGGAGACTTGCTCTTGTTAAGTGATTTAAGTTACTTCACTAATCCGAGGATATCTAATTCAAAGTTATTCATTTTCACCCGTGTTCGTAATTTGAAATCTGGAATATTGGTTTAGTCTTCTTTGGTGAATGAGTTTCGAAAAGCTGAGTTAAGTATCCCTTTATTAACGCTATCATCAGCAGGATCGCCATTACTATTACGTAGTGAGGGTATTGTTTGTGTTTTGCCCCTTGTATATTTAACACATGACTAAAATCTCCTAGGGTTCAAATGTTCAAATGTTTGTAGAGCTTATGGGACTTAACTACGGGCTCATCAGTCCCCTGACATACAAACTACTTATGAACTACCTGATACTAAAGACGGCATAAACATCCATGCCCGAGGAGGAATTCGAACCACGACCACAGCGGCCGTACAGACCGTGACTGGCACGCCGCAGACCGCTCGGCCACCGCGGCCGGCATCTCTTTGGGTTTCCAGTTCGAGAAAGACTTTCGTTGTGAAAAGTATTGTGTGCATCTCGCGATGAAGTCCTTGCTATATTACAAGCTTCTGTATAGGATAGCTAATCCTGGTGATTTTGTGTTCCTTTAAATTTAGCATGCCTTTTCCGTTGTTTCTGCAACACTGTCTTGACTTGTTTTGTACAAAGGGGATCACCATGTTCTTTTATTAATTTATTTGGTATAAAAATGTAGATACCACTTCTTTGAATTGGTGCCACATCTGGTCTACACTTACGTTTAGTCTTAGGAACGAGTTGAAACTGCCTTTCAAGAATCAATGTATACTTTTCGTCAATTTTTGGTGACTTTGGGACTTTCGATATTCAATCTCGCTACGACATCTCTGTGTTAACTGATACCTGTATCCGTTTTAACGCTCGTAATGAGCCCAGGATTAATTGTTGCTAAGCGATAAAGTGTGTTATGTTTCATATTACAATTCTAGTTGCCTCATAAATTAATTGTTCGAAGTAATTCTGAGAGAATGCATTGAGTACAATTTAGCAGGATGTTTTATGCGTACCTCCTGATTTGAAAATATAATTTCACCAACATACTGAGGGTAAATTAAAATCACCACCTACTATCATTGTGTGAGTGAGGTACATGTTTGCAATTTGACATATGTTTTCTTTGAACCTTTCTGTTATTGTTAGTCAGAGTTTAAAAGGAACAAATTACTAACTACTTACGATTTTGAGGTACAATTGCTACGCATAATAGCTCACAGGAACTGTGTGTCAGCACCACCTTTTATTTCATTGTATGATATTGACATTTCAGGTTTTCCAGTTGCTTTAACAATGTCACTTGAGTAGTGCATTGACGACAGCAAGAACACAATTTTATTCCTTTTTGGCACATGTGATAGTAGTGTCTTATTGTCGTCAAAGGCAAATTGTGATTCCGCGACATTTTCAGAAGGTAAAAACGATTGTGATATTTCAAGTTTATTTTCTCTTACCATTCCCAACTTTGTCAAACTTTTCAATCATTGTCTGATAAAGAGGAGTTGAAGAAAACCAATTGTCAACAGTCAGGTTTCTGTTAGTGACATGAATGAGTTGTGACAACTTTCTCTCAAAATAAGATGGGACACTCTCATTTTTCTCTGTAACAACTTTGCAAATATATGGAATAGCATTTATCATGTAACAAGTCTTGGAATCATTCAACATCAAAATCTTGATTCCATGTTTGTCTGGCTTTGAAGCCATATGTATTTTGAAATAGCAGCTGCCATGAAACCCATTAGCTGCTCGTCTATTGTAAAGTAATCGAAAGGAGTGTACAGGGACTTACAGATATCAATGAATTTAGTCCAGATGTCCAGAATGGGTGCAAATTTGTCTTCTTGTTTTCTTTGCATGCGCGCTGCTTTGTCATCAAGTCTTAAACAACTAGCCAAAAACTCAAATCGTCTTTCTGACATTGTTGCACGAAACAAGCCATTACCAAATTTGGAAGACCAAAGTTCTGGTAAATTTGAGTGAGCAGCTTTGTTTACTCCACAGAGATTCAGGAGACAAATAATAGCTTTTAGTTCTACAAGATTTTTAGTACTATGGTAATTTGACTGGTTTGTAGTTGAAGAAAATGTGTGAATAATTTCTTCGTCCGTGTAATTGACAATCGTATTCAGCATTTTATCTGCCAATAATAATCGCCATTTTGCAATAGGACTTGAAATACATCTTCCTTGTCCTTTTGGTCCGGGAAGAAGAGTAACTAATTTTCCCGCTTTGTTCTTCCTCTCCTAGTCGGTATAGCTGAAGAGCATTTATAGCCTTTCTTTCCTAGAAGGATATTGGAAGAAGTGTCACGACTATCATCGTTGTCTCTTCCACTCTCCTCCGTATCTCATGGTTCCTGTATTCGTACAAAATCAAGGTCTTCATCAGAATCTGGGCCTCCAAATTAGTCTCTTCTGTCCAGCTCATCCATAAGCGCACTATATAAATCTTCATCGGTTCTGAGGCGTTTACACATTGTAGCTTAAAACTGAAATAAAATGTATAGGGCTACAATAAAATAAAACCGTTATAATTTACATCGAAAGAATACTTACCAAATCGTAAACTTACGAACCACTCTACTACAGAAGACTTTGTCTACGAATGTATAGACCTTTAAGGCATAAAATGTGAAGAAAAAAAACTAATTTAAAAAATCTGTATGTACTCTATTGTTGTATGTACCAACGTATTCTTTTTCAGTCTACAAAAATGAGATGCATGGATCTTACACTGGGGTCCTTGAGTGCTATTGACTAAGGATGTCGGCCGCGGTGGCCG
Source organism: Locusta migratoria (assembly GCA_026315105.1). Lineage (NCBI taxonomy): Eukaryota > Metazoa > Arthropoda > Insecta > Orthoptera > Acrididae > Locusta > Locusta migratoria. The sequence goes on along the minus strand of CM048750.1, from coordinate 380,988,862 downwards.
AGGGGACTGAGGCGCTTCAGTCACGGTCCGCACGGCCACTACGGTCGGGGGTTCGAATCCCCCCTCGGGCATGGATATTTGTGCCGTCCTTAGTCTTAGTTAGTTCATAAGTAGCTTGTAAGTTTAGGGACTGATGACCCCGTAGTTAAGTCCCATAAGCTATACAAACATTTGAAACATTTGACTAAGGATGTCAAATAGATACCGTATTTCTAGATTTCCAGAACGCTTTTGACTCTGTACCTCACAAGCGTCTTGTAATCAAACTGCATGCTTATGCAATATCGACACAATTACTTGATTGCATTCGTGATTTCCTGTCAGGAAGGACACAGTACGATGTAACTGAAGGTGAGTCATCGAGTAGGACAGAAATATCTGATGTTCCTAAGGGAAGTGTTATAGGGCCTCCACTGTTCCTTATTTTTATAAACGATTTATGAGACAATCCGAGTAGCTCTCTTAGACTGTTCACAAATGATGCTGTCATTTATTGGTTAGTTAAGTTACCAAAAATTAGAAGCAATTGCAAACTTATTTAGATCCGATATCTGCATGGTGCAAAAATTGGCAATTGGCCCTTAATAATAAGTGTGAGGTCATCCATATTACCACTAAAAGTCACAACTAAGTCAAACCTACAGGCCGTCAATTCTACTAAAAACCTAGGAATAACAATTACGAACAACTCAAATTGGAAAGAACACAGAGAGAATGTTGTAGGGAAGGAAAACCAAAGACTACGTTTCATTGGCAGCAGTTTTAGAAGATGCATCAGTTACACTAAAGAAACTGCCTACACTACACTTGTATGTCCTATTTTGGAGTATTGCTGCGTATTGTGATATCCACATCAGATGGGGCTGACGGAAGATTTAAAGAAAATTCAGAGAAGGGCAGATCGTTTTGTATTATGGCGATATAGTGGAGAGAGTGTGGCGGAAGTGATACACGAGTTGGGTAGGAAATCATAAAAATAAAGGCGTTATTTGTTGCGGCGAGATCTATTTGCCAAATTTCTTTCATCAACTTTCTCTTATGAATGCGAACATATACTGTTAGCCCCCACCTACACAGAGAGACATGCTCATTATAATAAAATAAGAGAAATCAATTCTAAAACGGTAAGATTTCGGAGATCCTTCTTCTTGGGAGATATTAGACAGTAGAGATATAGACAAAAACCATAGCAGTGGTTCGATGATCCCTCTGCTATGCACTTCAACGTGACTTGCAGAATATCCATGCAAATGTAGATGTAGATTAGTAAGGTTACGATGCACACTCACCGGCAATCATTTCTTCCTCAAAAACGTACGCATCTGTAACTGGAGGAGGAAATGACTGTGGTAAACGAAGTATCCTCCTCCACACACGGTGATGTGAATTGTCGAGTATTGGTGGCGAAGACAGAATAGCCACGTGCGCTAAGGCGCCTGGCTGCGGTGCGCGCGGATTTTTGTCACTGGGAGTTCGAGTCCGCCATCTGGCATGGGTGTTCGTGTTGTCATTAGTATAAGTTACTGTATGTTAGTTTACGTACTTCGTAAGCCTAGGGACTAATGACCAACGCAGTTAAGTCCTTTAGATATGGGTGTAGATGTAGATCATGTCAGGTGACGTCCGTGTTCGTTCGGCTACTCTCGGTCAGTCATCTACTTGGCCGTCATTACGTTCCATGCCTCTGCGGGTGTTGGTTATGGGGCTCTATTTTTCGTTTGTCGAAATGATGGTCAATAATCCCGGAGTTAGAGACGTGCGCAGTGTTAATCGGTTGTTACACGAAAAACAAATTTGTTCTGTTGAAATTCAACTTGCTGTAGTTGATGGTGCAGGTGTATTGAATGTTGGAAACGTGTGTAAAATCTGTAGGTAATTTAATGAAGGTAGGTGAAACTGAAGAACGATCTGAATTACCCTCTGTAACGAATGAAGATTTGACACAAGAAGCAAGTCATTTCGCCAAAATAAGAGCTTCTTTATCGACGATTTTCATTGGAAATCCTCACACGTGTCGACATCAGTCGTTACTGGAAAATTTCACAAGAAGAGTTCTCATTATTCCTGCCAAAAATGGTAGCAGAAGAACATAGACAAAGCGAATAACACGTTCGGTTTTCGAGCACTACCACATGGACGATGACTAGTTCTCGAGTCACATTTCTAATCGGTGATAAAACCTGGATCGCCCAGCACACTCTACAGAATAAACGTTGATCCAGCGAGTGGCATCATGGAAACTCCCTGGCGAAACTACGAATTCTCAAACAAGAACCTTCAATACTAAATGAAGAATTGGGAATGGAATATTAGGGTGAATCTTAAGTTACGAAAATTGAAAGTAAAACAGAAAATCGTCTTTACTGTAATAATTTTCGATTTCAGCTGTAGAATAGCAACCTTAGAAAAGAAAATACGTGTAAAAGAAGAAATACTATGATTTACTATATTAAGAAATTTAAAACTTAAGTGTAATACAAACACGATGGACCCTGTCTGGAAGTATGCACAAATTTATGTAATATATAACTGTATGATGGTATATTTGTTATATTTAATCCTGTGATATCGTTAAATTAAAAATCTTTGCAATCATTTTTTATATTTAAACATGTAAAAGTCTTTATCGTATTTAAGCATACTAAACGGATTAAATGCAAAACATTATACTGACTTACCTGAAACACAGTACATTTTAGAAATCTGTACATTTACGTATGTACGTTATGTGTGATTCAACGACCTATAGAAGAATATACTTCCAAAATACATGATTGAAGTAGGCACTGAAATTGTGAATCTTGTTGGTTTAACGTTACGTTATTTCAGCTAGTACTGAAAGGTAATAATACAGGAGTGTTTATTTAACGGACAGCTCTCTGAAATGCTTTTTTTGTGCATGTTAAGTGAGTTCAACCCTTTCGTGTGATTGAATACCAAAAACACTTTTACATGGTTCAAAGTAAACAGATTGCATGTAAACAAGAAAGTAGGAGACAACAATGTATACTCTTCACTACAGCCACGTTCTTACATTCAAAATCATTTTCGCATTTAAGCAGTCCAATATCAAAAGCAACCCTCGAATTGTGAATCTTGTTGGTTTAACCTTACGTTATTTCAGCTAGTAACGAAATGCAAATATACAGGAGTGTTTCTTTGACGGACAGTTCTCTGAAATGCTTTGTTGTGCAAGTTAAGTGAGTACAACCCTTTCTTGTGACTGTATACCAAAAACACTTTTACATGGTTCAATGTAAACAGATTGCATATAAACAAGAAAGTAGGAGACCACAATGTATACTCTTCACTACAGTCTCGTTCTTACATTCAAAATCATTTTCGCATTTAAGCAGATCAATATCAAAAGCAACACTTTATGCATTTTCAAAATTCCGTATGTGCACTTAGAGGACTACCGGGTATCTTTTGCATGCTTATAATTACGTTAAGAAAAGGACTGTTGAATTGTGAATTGAAAAATTGATAATGTTCTTATACGTTATGTTCAGTGTATTACATATAATTTCCCTCCTGTGGTAGGGTGTAAAATGTTACATTATTTCTCTCTATTAAAATGTAACCTGTGTAGCAATAGAACGTTAATCATTGAAATAACAGAACCACTGTTTTTTGTTTAATGGTCGAGAGTTATTCTGAGCGTGGTTTCGTGCGATTCGGAGCGTCCAGGATCAGGGTTTTACTGGTTAATGGGAATCTCAGATATTCATTCTTCATACTTGTGTGTTGGTTTACGATATTTATTCTCTTGACAAAGCTTCGGTACTTAATTTAAAACCAGTGACACAAGTTTCATTATCAATACGTCACTTAATATCAAAAAGTAATACAAAGGAAAGGAAAAAGTTTGTCCCCGGGAAAGATCGGTATCAAGCAACTCGTGACTGAGTTTTCTCTTGCAACTAATTTTTAAAAAAAAGTCGTTAGGGCAAACTACGTTTATTCCTTTTGTACATTAGGAGAAAACTTTAAGCATTGGGGACTGGAATACTTTCCAATTCTGAAGGAAGCTGTGGTAAAACGTAGAAAATGAAACGTTATACACAACTTCTACAAAAACCAGACAGCGGTTATAAGAGTCGAAATGGATGGAAGTGAACGTAGAGAGTAAATGTACTTTGTAACCATTCCGCAGTGTTATCCATTCTGTACATTGAACAATCTATGAAGGAAGTTTGGAAACTGAATAAAAGTTCAGAAAGAAAAATTAAAAGTTTTTCAGTTTGGCGATAACATTATGACTGTTACAGACAGCAGCGGATCTGGAAAAGCAGTTGAACGGAATCGCTGTTGCCTTCAAACGAGAGTATAAGACGAACATTAAAAAAAGCACACAAAAAGAAGGTAATGGAATGTGGTGATACAAAATAGGGCGATGCTGAAGGAATTAAATTAGTTAACTTGCAAGACTTTTTTATTTGGGTAGGAAAATCACTTACGATTGCCGAAGTGAAACGATATAAAACGCATAACGACTATGGGAAGAAAATGTAAATTGGCGGCAGTGGAATCGTTCTGCAGTCCGTTCCAAACTCCGTGCGTCTGAATTTCCTCAACAATGTCTATCAAAATAACGTCGCCTACGCTCCAACGATTCCAATTTTTATTCCCTGAGCATGCCCGTAATGTTCGCGGATTGATCGAACTTACCAATAGAGAAGTAACAACCTGCCTGTAAATTGCTTCTACGTTTTCCTTTAAACTGACCTTTTGAGTATCTCAGCAACTTCAGCCGCACTTAACGAACGGGCAGCACAGTCATTGTAGGTGTTCTTCTTTATGTAGATGAAGTACATCCTCAATTTTTTTTCAATCAATGGAACTCTATCATCCGCCTTCCCCTCGACTGTGTTTTACATGCTTGTTGCATTTAACATCACTGTGCAACGTTACGCCTAAATACTTAATCGTCGCGACTGTATGGAATAGAAAATTACTACCGCTGTATTTGAACACTAGGTGATTTTCGACTCCTTACATTTTTCTATATTTAGAGCCACATTTTCACGCCAACTACAAACTTTTTGAAAGTCAGTTGACATGCTGCTTCATTCATTCAACGACGACACCTTTCCGTACACTGCAACATCGTCAATTAGCCACACATTGCTATTCACCACGTCCGCCAGTTACGTAGATAGAAAACATTACGATACCACAGTAGTTACCTGTGACGTTCCTGCTGATGCCGTTGTGTCTGAGAACACTCGCCGTCGAGGACAAAGTTTTCGTTCTGTTTATCAACTATTCGAGCCACTCAAATCTGGGAAATTCTTCTGTATTCTCGAACCTTCATTAGTAAACTGCAGTTCCCCACGTGATATTCGGAAATCACAGAATATGGGATTTGCCTGTTGCTTTTCATCCATAGCTCTCAATGTCATGAGCGAAAAGGGCAAACTGAGTTTCGGACAAGCATTTCTTCCTAAAACCGTGCTGATGCACGGTGAGAAGGTTTTCCTTCTAAAGGAAATTTACTATAATTGAGGACAAGTTGAGAACAAGATCAAGAACTGCAGAGCAGACTAATGTTAATAACTTTTTTCTATAATAATCTGAAGTAACATGCGCTTTACACAAAGTTGTTTGGGTCTTTTCGCTGACCGACTCAAAATAAACGTGGCCAAGTAAGATACAAATGCCGCATTGTACTCCTTGCAACACAAAATTACGATTCATTCGGTAACTGCTGACGTATTTGTTTCTAGCGATGTCAGCTGCTTCTCTACATTGGGAATGCGAATTTCATATCCACCATTCGAAAGTCCGTTCGGAGGTTAAACAGCGATATTCTAAACGTTACATTTAAAACTTTGACTTTCCTTTCGCTGTCCTAAATTGCTACACAGCAATGATCAATGAGTGACTGGATTAAAGAATTAGAAGATCAAATGTTTGTACATTTAAGGGAGTTAATTTCTTTGCTTATTACTTCCTAGGCTTACGAACTACTAAAAGTAAATGAAACGAACCTCAGGACAACACTCACACAAACACACAAATGTTCAAATGTTTTTGAAGCTTAAGGGACTTAACTACGGGGTCATCAGTCCCTAAACTTACAAACTACTTATGAACTACCTTATACTAAAGACGGCACAAATATCCATGCCCGAGGGGGGATTCGGATCCCCGACCGTAGTGGCCGTTCAGACCGTGACTGGAGCGCCTCAGTCTCCTCGGCCACCGCGGCCGGCACACACACACACACGTAGAACTCGAACCTCCGACGGCGAGCAACCGCGCACTCCTCAGCAAGGCTCCTTTGAGCGCCCGGCCACACCACCAGGGCGGAGGAATTCGCCTCGCTTATCTATTTTACAACAGAGTCAGAATTTTTTCGGGTTCTCAGCAACATACTTTTCTAAGGTATGACGGCGGTAGATATTGTATTCACGCACCTATAGTTTTACAGACACTTGAATCTCACTTACTATTAGCTATTTGAAGCGTTACGGTGAACTATTCCGTATCGTCAGATATATTTTCCCCTCAAAACGTTTTTATCTTTTTCGAGTCTATCTCTGAATGCCATGAAAATCTTCTTTTGTCCTTTCGGGACGGGAAGACAGAAGCTCTCGTCGCGTGTCGTGAAGTTTGTCCTCAGTACGGTGCAGACGTGTCTGCGTCAGCGCTTCTTTTCTATATAGAACAGATGTGAATATACTTGTCCAATATATTTCAATAAATTAGCCGTTAGTTAATACATTCCTTGTAGTGACCATTTCATCAGCAGCTGAATACTATGTATTTTGACTGTAGTATTTGAAAGAAAACGCATTCTTCTACTGCAAATGGTTTTTTTATTTCTGCAATTCACTCATACCCGTTTCTAGTATCTCACAAGGCATCATCAGTGGATGTCCTGAAATATTTACATGTTCTTCTTTACACATATAGGGTATGATACTAATGATAAAGGTATATATTACATACGTATAGAAACATTTCGGTTATGATTCAAAACAGTTTGTTTTTGGTATAAAATGATGTACTTACAGCAATTGCTACTCCATATTTCCCTCTTTCTCGCAACCAGGTTGATCTGTTGCATCATTTTGCGAAAAACGTTGCTTCTTCATACTTGCACTGCCGTCTACTGCCATAACTGTGTCCAGTGCAGCTTGTTTTGTAAGTGTTGCCAACTTTTTTGGCGTATTTGGAATTCAACTGTTTTTATTGAAATTGTGTTGAAGGTATCTTCTGTGTGTGTGTGTGTGTGTGTGTGTGTGTGTGTGCTTTACTTGTTCACCGTTCCCCTATTTTTAAGTGTGCGCTTGTGAGTGTGTGTGTGTGTCTGTTGTGTGTGTGTGTGTGTGTGAGAGAGAGAGAGAGAGAGGGGGGGGGCGAGGGTGAAATTGTGGGTTTGTGGTCATGTGTTGGGATTTGTGTCTACCATATGGTCAGTCATTGAAAACAGTCATTAGTTCCTTTAAAATTAACGAGAGATTGTCTTTATTTTTCATTCCCCGTGCATAATGACCTGGCGGAGTAATTCAAGCTGTCACGGAGTCACGAAATCAATTTGGGTACAGCTATTGTTACCTTTTTTTGTTTTTTTGTTTTCTTGGTATCATTTACTTAATGTCTTGTGTTAAATGTTTAGAATCTCCATGTCCATCTCATTTATAGTTTGTTACCATTCATAAGTACTGTATCTGAAAAATATTCCAAATTTCTCTATGACGAGTATTATTATCTTCCACACGGTCAACAGCACGAAAACCAATTACTGTAATTGGTACGAATTCATCTGAAGACGGTGCTTCACCTTAATAAAAGTTATTTATTACAGCTGGTCTTCTGTACCAGTCGCCGACATCGGCAAAAATTGTAAGGTAAACTCGTCACTTTCTAACGTGAAGTGCAATTAATCCCTACTTAATTATTTAAAAATTGTTTCTGTTTAATATTCATCCTTGATTACTCACTTTAGTCAGTCTACCAGTGTACTTTATCCGAAATTGTTTCCCTTCTTATTAAAATCTTAGCGGCATTTCGCGCAGTCATATTAAAATATGTGTTCAAATTTCAGTCACCACAATGAAACGGGCAGTAGCGCTATGTCTTGATTTGCTTGTTCTTTATGGTAACGACAGTGCAACAACCTTTGCCTTCTCGTCGTTTCTTGAAGTTCGCCGCAGTCTCCCGTTAAACATATTTACCTTTACAACTCTCGTTTGCTACGGCAATGTAGCAAAGAGCAGAGTGGAGTGGTTTACAAAGGGAAGAGAGAGGCGCTCTCCAGTGTTGGGGTCGGGTCGTCGGCCAGGTACACGACGTCCGCACGGTGAGATCACTCCACTCCACTCGCGGGGGCAGCCGGCTGTCTTCGGCTCCCAGTGGGCCCAGGAGGGCCATCCATGGCCGAGAGAGGGAAGGACGAGGGTCGCTAACCTGTTGGAACTTCTGCCGGCTCACTCACCGAAGCTACGTCAGGTTGTGCGGCTGTCGACGTTCTATTCCGAATTACCACACGGAAGCATGCAAGCAGTCATTGTTGAAGCGAACCATACGTCCCTGGATGAGGAGCCATGACAATGGTTCGCATAGTACCCTCCACCACACACCGTGAGATGACTTGCGGATTATGGATGTAGGTGTAGATGTATATGTAGAAAGCGTAGTAAAGGTATTTTTTTCCATACAGAGAAAGAAATAGAGAGAGGGAGATAGAAGACAGATAAGAAACTTTTATTGTTCGCCGAAAACCAGCGTTGTCACGGTATTTATAAATTCCTCATGCTGTTACGCTAAATCATCTTCCTTTGACTGGCCATCTCCTCGCCTACTCTCTCACATTTCATTACCTCCTTCTCCTCATGTCCGGCCCAATCTCCTTCTCCAACTCTTTCAGGCCATCTGTTCTTTCCCCTCTCGGTAATAACCTGTATCTATTAACAAGTGATCTGTGAAACGGTTTCTCACTCCCTCGTGAGGTACTCTCTGCCTTGCGCCATTGACAACCTACGGTGACGCGTCTGATTTTATATCTTAATTGGTTTAATGATAGTATTGACAATTAACTGGCTGGCAGTAGGCAAATTAGTATGAAGTAAATATTTTCTTTATTCGCCAGATCTAGATTTAGACCACTGTGTAAACGTTATCAAAGCTTTTTAAAAGAAAAAGAAAAAAAATAATAAAAAAAGTTAAAATCTATAAGACTTTTCGTACTCCATATTGAATATGAATGTAATCCCCAAAATGGAAGTAGAAACCTTTATAAGTTTGAAATGTTTGTTTGATAATGAAAACACACTGGCTGAAATCGAAATTTGGTGAATAAACAAATTATTTATGAATATAATAAATATAGTATGCGGCATTGGTCGTTTTTTATTAATGTTTTCTGCAGATCGATTTCGATCACATAATGATAATCCTCAATGCACCAGTCATCGTAATATCAGCTATGCATAATCATATGCCATATTAGCTGAATGTAACAGATTTTCTTTGTACATATGATGGTCGGACACTACATTGATATATTGCTATATTGATAGGAGATATTAGGATGACTGGTGCATTGAGGATGCTCATTATGTGATCGAAGTCGATCTATAAAAACATTAATAAAAACGACCAATGCTGCATACCATATTTATGTTATTCATTATTTTGTGGCCGCTGAGCACACGTTTCCAAAACATGGAATCAAACCTCAAAAAAAATTATTTGTGACTGGTTGCTCAGAATTTTCTACAAATAGGAAAAAAAAAGAAAAAAATTGAGCACTAGAGCGAAATGGAATCAAGCCTAATAAAAAAACACATTTTGCGTAAGTGCGTGATGTATCATGCATCTTTTTCTTCCTGAACTGTGATTGGTATGTGGTTCTTACCTCCTCAGTAGGTCCTAGCTCTTGGTTTGAAGGTAAAATGTGCGAAGTTTCATTAAAATTGGAATAAAATTGTGAATTAGTCTCAAACACAACCAAAGAGACAAAGAAATAATTGTTCTGAGGACACTTTTGGGTTTTAGGAGAGTGTTGAGGTGCTGGAAACCACTAGCCTAACAGCAAGCAAGTGTATAGAATTCAGTCGCAAATGGTACTTGGGTTAATTGGTTACGAGATTTGAAACAAACTGCGATTACTCTAGAACGAGATGTGCTCTTTGTGCGTTTATTTGTATAACCTACCGAGTTGTAATTTCGACGTCATAGATTAGGTAGGTCCAATAGTGAAACAGTGGAGGAGGAGGAAGGCAGTATCGTCATATAATGATGGCTGTTACGGCAGTTGAGCTTCCGTGGTCCATACATCAAGTTTCTTCATGACGTTTCGTCATCCACTCTTAAAGGAATCCTCTGAGGTAAAACGACGAACTACAGTTAGAAGTCCACTGGAGCGCCAAAAATATAGGCCGTCCGGAGTTCGCCACCGTCAGTCTCGTGACGTCACCTGTGCAGTGATCTCTGATTTTGTCAACATACTCGGCTGAAAATAATGACATGGTGTCGCTGCAACGTTGAAATCCAATTTCACCTTCCTTTTACCTACTGAAACTATTATAGTGTTTGAAAACAATGTATGTCCTCTATATATACCTGTATATAATACAAGAAAGGTAAGCGATATCTTCTGCCTACACCAAGTACAACATTTCTTGTAGTTTTGAGGAGTTTTATATCGGTATAAAGAAAGTAAGTGTTAATATTCGTCTAGGGGAATATTAATGGAACTGCCGCTTAGCACATACGGGTAAATCGGCCGTAGCTGGACATTTTTATGAATAAGGTGATCACGAAATATAGAGCGCCATGGCAGAGAGGTCGCCTTATTACACGCGCATGCGATGAGAGAACATAGATTTTTTTTCAAACATGGCATTAAGACGAAGAGGAAAGTGAAAAGTATTAAACTGGATAAATTCTAGATATCAACGAGGCAGCGATAGCATGTCAACGTATTGATTTCATTGGATGATGTTGGCAATGTTTGGGACCACAACTCAGGCGACGATTCGTGATTCGAGGGCCTGCATATTCTGCGTTAACTCAAGTTCTAGCTGCAGTTTGCCATTTTACCTCGGAGGATGTCTTCCGCAGTCGATGACGAAACTATTAAAGTATGGCCCCCCGGAAGCAAAACCCGGAAGTTTTACGTGATAAGGTACTCCTAATTTGTGATGAATTAGTAATGCAAGTGGTCATATGGACTCCGATTGGTAGCACAGACATTCGACAGGTTGCCAAATCTAATTAGGCAATTATATCAAGGATTTGCCAGGTTTTCAGTCATGAGTCCGAGAGTACCATTCGACATCATTTGCAGCAGCGTCGACTGCCTGGAGCCGGCCGCGGTGGCCGAGAGGACTGAGGCGCTCCAGTCACGGTCTGCAGGGTCACTACGGTCGGGGGTTCGAATTTGTGCCGTCCTTAGTATTAGCTAGTTAATAAGTAGTTTGTAAGTTTAGGGACTGATGACCCCGTAGTTAAGTCCCATAAGCTATACAAACTTTTGAACATTTTGACTGCCTGGAGGGCGTCCATTGCTGACATTGGAGTTGGCATAGTTGGCATTGGTGCGTTTAACGACGTATATGGATAATAGAACGGAACGGCAGTGTTACACCTATGAATTGAGATTGCGGATACGCCAACGCGATGGTCCTGTTAATTTATGGAGACATCACGGTAGACGATTGTGGGAGTGCTGCCTTTGGATCGCCATACTTCTCCTGCAGCCGGTATTGTAGTGTAAGGTGTAACTGCGTTTTACTCCCGCCTCCTCTTGTGCGCTTTGCCTCTGCATTAACAAGCCAGCCGAAGATCTTCTCAGTGTTGAAGGCTGTTATTCTTCAGTTTGTTCGCGACCACATTACTACTGGATAATTAGCGGTGTTACGTAACACGCAGTGTTGAGGACTTCTTGACACCCATTGCTGCTTTGTGCTCCGTGTTCTCTTGAACTCTCGTCTATTGACTGCTTCTGGGCTGGGATACACTACCCGCCACTGCACAAGAGCAGCTTCAGCAATACGTGGAAGCGGCGTTGACTCTTGTTACCCAACAACACATCCAGACTGTCTTCAATTCAGTGTCGCCGTATATGGCATGTGTTACAGGCAGCACTCAAATGATTTCATTATCTTCATCACTGCATTTGGTAATGTATTTTCAGTCATGTCGTCTTTGTTCAACGTGTAAGCCGTCAAACAAATCTGACTGCGATTCGTCAGTCTCACTGATGTTTCCTGCATTGGCTATCAGTATAGTTAAACTAGGACACTGCACAATGCATTTTCCCTCTTCTTCCAACATTTGTCAGGAAGTTGTATTGATATTCTCTGGTGACGTAGTCCGTCAATGTTTCCATTTAGTGTCTAAATAGGCCTGTAGAAACTATTCTGGATAAAGTGGAAGTGCAGTTATGTCGTATCGAGTAATACCTGAATAGTTTACACAATAGAAACAAAAACTACAACTTTTATAATAGTTTATTAAGATTTCACTTCCGGCTTTACACTGAAACCATCTTCAGGCACTCAAAACCCATACAGGTTTAATGTCCTATTACGGTGACGTGGAATCATATTATTCCTTCACATAGTACCAATGACGGGCGAAGGAATTACAAGAAGCCACAACACCAGTTGTAAGCTCGTATTTAGGTAAGCAGAGGTGGAGCCTCTGTTTGTTTCACATAGGTGTAAAGACGAAAGTGGTAGCAAACTAAATTATTTAAAAAAGTTACTGCATTTGGTTGCATTCAGTTTAATGTATCATGATATATATTAATGATTTGCCATTCTACATTCACGTAGATGCTAAGCTAGAACGTTTTGCTGATGATACAAGTATAGCTATCACACCTGACAAACAGGAATTAACTGATCAAATTATAAATGATATCTTTGAGAAAGTTATTACGTGGTTCTCTACAAATGGACTGTCATTAAACTTTGATGAAACCCAGTATATACAGTTTCATACAGTAAGTGGCATGACACCATTAATAAATTTAGACTTTGAACATAAATCTGTAGCTAAGGTAGAATATTCAAAATTTATAGGTGTTTGCATTGACGAGGACCTGAATTGGAAGGAACATATTGAAGATCTGAAACGTTTGAGTTCAGCTACTTATGCTATCAGAGTCATTGCAAAATTTGGTGATATACATCTCAGTAAATTAGCTTACTACGCCTATTTTCATTCATTGCTTTCATTTGGGATCATATTCTGGGGAAATTCAACGTTGATTAAAAAAAGTACTCATTGCACAAAAGCGTGTAATCAGATTAATTGCTGGAGCCCGCGCAAGAGCATCCAGCTTAAATTTATTTAGGGATCTAGGGATCTTTACTGTAGCTTCGCAATACATATATTCACTCATGACATTTGTTAACAATCCGAGCCAATTCAAAAGTAATAGCAGCGTTCATAGCTACAACACTAGGAGAAAGGATGATATTCACTATTCAAGGTTAAATCTAACTGGCTCAGAAAAATGTTTAAATGTTTGTAGAGTCTATGTACTTAACTACGGGGTCATCAGTCCCTAAACTTACAAAATACTTATGAACTAGCTACTACTAAGGACGGCACAAATACCCATGCCCGAGGGGGGATTCGAACCCCCGACCGTAGTGGCCTTGCAGACCGTGACTGAAGCGTCTCAGTCCCGTCGGCCACCGCGGCCGGCTGGCTCAGAAAGGGATGAATTATGCTGCTACCAAATTCTTTAGTCACTTACCAAGTAGCATCAAAAGTCTTGAAGATAGCCAACTAGTATTTAAAAAGAAATTAAAGGAATTTCTGAAAGGCAACTCCTTCTACAATGTATATGAATTTGTACATAAAACTTTTAAAAAATAATTTTAAAAACATAAAAATGAATAAATAAAAAAGTAATAAGAAATCCTTAAAATATTGATTGTCAAGTGTAGACAACATTTACTAGACTGACACGTTCCACATCATTACGAAATGTCATATATATGATCTATGGCACAAGTATTAATCTAATCTATAGTGATGGGACAACCGACTGTTTTTAACAACCGATTGGTCAATCGGTTGTTTTTTCGTTCAGTCGTTTTTTTTCAGTCGAATGAAAGAACCGAATGAAAATAGTCTCTGTGGCCGTATGAATGTTTTCATTCACTGGCGGGGTTTGAGTGGTTTCAGTCGATGCACGACCACCGAATTAAACAAGTCTCTGTCCTTTATATGACTGTTCTCGGCATAGAGTGTTTTCACGTGATGCGATACAACCGGCTGGAAAAAGGCTCTGCGCTTTCTGCAGTTATATGGATATTTTTATTAATTCGCCGACTTTGTGTGACTTTATTTGCATACTCTTTCAGTCTTTTCGGGTATAAATGAACCGTCATACAGCATAAAACTTTCTTAAAGACAAATCTTATAAATATAGTACTTTGTCCGTGTGTGTGTATCTATTGCATGCAAATACAGTTTTGTGCCAATCTTGATGAAATTTTGCACACTTGAACTTCAAAGCAAGAGGAAACTCACTGTCTACATCAAATGTCATTCGGTGCATGGCGGAGGGTTCTTTACATACTGACTTCGACAAAAACCACAATTTGGCTGCGATCTTCATGAAATTTTGCACATTTGACCTTTAAAACAAGACGAAGGTAACTGTGTAAAATAAAAGTCGTAGGTGCATGGAGGACGGTACCTTACCTACTAACGTCGACAAATTCCGTTTGTATTCGCTTTTTAATGATATATTTCGCTCTTCACCTTCAAAGAAAGAGAATGGTCACCGTCTACATCTACTTTAGTTCGATGCATGACAGAAGGTATTCCAGACTTTGACGCCAATCTGGAGTTTTATTTCGATCTTAATGAAATTTTGCACACTTGACTTTCAAAACAAGTGGCAGTTCACTGTTCATCTAAGATTTTGTATGGTACATGGCGGAGGGATGGAATAAACCTCCACACCGTTTCACCGATAACCACAGAAATATCTGTGACAAGAGTTCAAATGTTCAAATGTTTGTAAATCTATCGGACCAAACTGCGTGGTCATCAATCCGTAGCTTACAAACCACTTAAATTAAGGTAAACTAACTTAAGGACAACACCCAGACAAACCAATGATCCAGGGAGGACTCGAACCTCCGACGGCGAGCAACCACGCGTTCCGCAGCAAGGTGCCTTAGACCGCTCGGCTACTCCACCGCGGCGTGGCAAGAGTGAATAATTATGAAACTTGAGATGAATGTTTTCATATATTGTAGACGAATACAGACACGCTGAAGAAAATTTACAGCACTGATAAATGTTTTATGTCTTCTCGTACTCCTTCAAATTAGATGGAATTAACAAACATATTTTTATAAGAAATATTATTATACAAAATACTTGAATGAAGGCTTTTTTTTACCATACCTAATGTTTAGTGATGTTCGAATTTGGATCTAAAAATATGCTAAAGTTAACATACTTAAGTCTGTCCTGCTAGAACCTTAGATATGTATGAACAAGAAGCTGCAAACCGCACGTTTCTACCTGTTCCCACTTCGGAGATACAGTATGCGAGATTAAACGTGAAGAGATCATTTTGGTACACCCTGTAGTTTCCACGCTTCTTTATTGAGTCAGTAAGAAACCGACAACAATCGGCGATGGCACGCCCCGCGACGCCACCAGATACTGTTGTGTGGAGTTTGGCGCGCGCCTGCCGGCGCTGTCAGCAGTGAAAACGCCAGCGAGGCAGCACCCCTTCTCGTGTCCCCGCTCCCCGCGGTACTTCGTGGTCATTGGCCACTTAACTTCTACAGATTGTGGGTGTCTGCGAAAGTAATCTCATCGGGCCCAGATGATCGTCGTTTTTGAAGTCTGGGGTGGGCAATTAAAGTGATCGCAGACCTGCCCGAGCGATACGACAAAACTTACTGCCTGTTTTCACTTGAAAGAAAGTATGAGTAATTCAGTCAATGTACAAAACTAGAAAAGTTTCGCATGTTTTCATTCAGTTGTTCTCACAGACTACTTTCATTCGAAAAAAATAAACGAATATTAATCCAATATAGTAAAACTACGACCGACTGACTGTTTCATTCGGTTGCTCCCGCTGACTGGTTTCACTCAAAGGACTAATGAAGAGGCCAACGTAATGTGTCAGTTTTTTCATTCGGTTGGTGCCATCGACTGATTTAACTGAAAAGGAAAGGAATGAGCGGTCCAACCGACTGTGTCGATTTTTTTATTCGGTTGCTCCTACCGACTGATTTCACTCAAAAGAAGGAATGAGTAGGCCAACCGACTGCGTCGATCTTATTCATTCGGTTGATCCCACCGACTGGTTTCACTCAAAAGAACGAATGAATAGTCCAACCGACTGAATCGGTTGATTCATTCGGTTGGTCCCACCGACTGGTTTCACTCAGAAGAATGAATGAATAATTCAAGCGATACGAGAAATTACAACCGAAATATCGATTTTTTCCCCAACAATCGATTGTTTTCATTCGATTGTTCCCATCACTACTAATTTAAGGTTAAATCTAACTTTGGCTCCGAAAGGGATGAATTACGCTGCTACAAAATTCTTACCAAGTAGGATCAATAGTTTGACAGATAGCCAACTAGTATTTAAAAAGAAATTACAGAAATTTCTGAAAGGTAACTATGAGGTATGCTTTTCATAGAGCAACCTAACCAACACTCCGATGACTCAGTACTAGAATTATGTCCCATAGCAAAACACAAAAGAGAAAAAGGAGGCGAGTATTGCAATCAACTGGAACGGATCTGAAGATGCCGGTTTTCATATTACCGGAGGAGGTAACTGTGGGCCATAGCATTACTGTGCTGCAGTGCAACAGAGTGCTACTCTTCTTCACAATATTATGGTTGATCAGAGCCTGTTTTGGGTCCCTAACACATCGATCTAGCCTTTCTCTAGGTCTATATGCTCCAACTAATTAAATTTTCAAACAAGAGTATTGCACTGTATGTGATGCCGCTCGAATCCTCACTAAATCCCAGTCTCACAGTCCTTAAAAATTGTAGAAGGTTCTATTCTTATCAGTTACAGTAGTTGGGTTGTTCTGTGATCTCTAATTTACAAATGATGTTTTTAATTAATGTGACAAACATGTTTACTTGGTAAAACTCTTTTGGGAGATTCTTCATCTCCCCCACCTTGAAACGACGACGCACTCAGAAGCAAAGGGATGTAAGAGCCAAAATGGAAAATGTGCAGTTAGAGCATGGAAATGGAAGAAGAGATCCCATTTTATTTAGTGGCAAAGGAATATAAGTAGACTTATTGACAGGTGCTGCTATCTGATGATTTCTCTAAAACCTACTTAATCACTCCAATCATCCGTTTGGAGGAAAACGGATGTCACTTACACCCCTGTGCCTCCAAATTGTTTGCCGACATTCACGAGTGAGTTACATTGAAGCAATTTGTAGGAGCTGTTTATCACTGATTTTCATGCAGTTACTGGAGAAGAGTTTCGAGGAACAATTTTATACAATGAAGGAACAGAAGATCTGTGTTTACTTGACAAAGACGCAGGTAATTATTTACTGCATTAAAAAGAAAACTTTCTTTGTATAAAACATAGACATAGCCTACACTCTTTTGGTAACTTTGTGCCTTCTTTGTTTATATTTGTGATAACAATAATTGGAGTTTTCTAGGTAAGACTTCCTGATAGATTCATAAAACCGTATAACTTAGAATTCTTATTTCAGACCTTATTTTTGATGCAGACAAGGACCAAAATTACGTTCCACAAGACACTGACAACGAGGACTCTGAATAAGAGATTCAAGGAAGCAATGAAAGTACAAAGGCAAGATGGCGTTTAAGGCATGAGAACACTTGGAATAGGAAGAAAACAAAACCAATGTGTAATTCTGGTATAGCAGTATTTTACTGCTAAGGGAAAGCTAGTCCTATGATTATAAGTGCCTATATCTGTGCTCTGGGATCTACAATGTATATGAAATTTTAGATAAAACTTTTAAAAAATAATAAAAAACTAAAAAATTACAAAAAGAATAAAAAAATAAAAAACAACAAAAATGTAATAAAAATTCCTTAAAATATTGATTGTCAGGTGTAGACAACATTTACTAGACTGACACGTTCCACATCATGACGAAATGTCGTATGTATGATCTATGGAACAAGTATTAATCTAATCTAATGTAATGACCTGTTACAGTCCTCAGTCGACATTGTCATGCATCGTACTGCAGCTCTGGCAACTATCTGCTGTAATCTTGTAAAATTCAGGGTCAGTACCGGCGATGAGTAAGAAGCGGGGTCAATGACCCGTTCCCTAATCAGACAGAGTACTGATTACCCGGCCGGTGTATTACGGATGGGGCGATGCTTTAACGAGCATGCAAGGCGGAGTGGAGTGCACGTAATCTGGCGGCACGGCAGTGCAGCCCATTAGCCGACTGGTGCAGCGGCAGCGGGCGATGGGCGATGGGCGTGCCCGCCGGCGCCGGCGCGAGGGTCGAGGCTACTGCACTGCACTGACCGGAAGGGTCGCGCTATCTGCCGGCGGCATCGCCGGGGGCGGCGGGGGCGGCGGGGGCGGCGGGGCGGCGGGGCGGCGCGGCTGACAAATTGCGGCCGGCTGGGCGTGTGCCGGAAGGCGCGGGTGTGGCCGCGTAATGGACGCCGCACGCACTGTGGCCGGCGACACGAGCAGTCGCAGTCGCTGTGGGTCACCAGCCAGCTGTGGGCGGCGGGCGGCAGCGGTTGGCGGTGGGCGGCGCCCCCACCGGCGGTGACGACACCGGGGGGCACCCGCACTGGCCGCCGCACTCGCTTACTTGCTTATTCATGCCTCCCCTTCCATCTCCGTCAGCCCTGCCCCGTCTCACGCATAAAACACACCGCCTGTCTCTTTCTCTCTCTCTCTCTCTCTCTCTCTCTCTCTCTCTCTCTCTTTTTCTCTCTCTCTCTCAACCACCCACACACCACCACTACTACCAGTCTGCCTTCTCTGGAACAACAAATCCCTCTCCATAATCAATGGATTGCAACCACTAAAGCGGTACTGTTAATTCGCGTCATTACCTGATCCTACAATATTCTTGCCGGCCGCGGTGGCCACGGGGACTGAGGCGCTCCAGTCACGGTCTGCACGGCCACTACGGTCGGGGGTTCGAATCCCATTGGATATTTGTGCCGTCCTTAGTATAAGGTAGTTGATAAGTAGTTTGTAAGTTTAGGGACTGATGACCCCGTAGTTAAGCCCCATAAGCTTAACAAACATTTGAACATTCTGATTTTTACAATAATCTTATCCTCGAAGATAAAGAAGAGGCAAACCTACATTTCTAGCTTTTATAGATTTGGAGAAGGCTTTCAATAATGTTGATTGGAATAAACTCTTTCATGTTATGAAGCAAGCAGGAATAAAATATAGGAAGCGTAAGGTTATTTACAACTTGTCCAAAAACCAGACACCGGTTGTCGAAGTTGAAGGGCATGAAAGGGATGCAATGTTATTCAATTTGTACATTGAGCAAGCTATGAAGGAAAGCACGCATAAAACACACACCGTGTCTCTCTCTCTCTCTCTCTCTCTCTCTCTCTCTCTCTCTCTCTCTCTCTCAACCACCCACACAGCACCACTACCAATAGCGTAGTACAGTTGGCATCTGCCTTCTCTGGAACAACCAATCCCTCTCCATAATCAATGGATTGGGACTACTGAAGCGGTACTGTTAGTTCGCTTCATTGCCTGATCCTACAAAATTCTTATCCTAAAAGATAACAAAAAAAGTCTTGAATATCAGTCTCCAGATCGCTTATATTTTCTAAAACATGACCGGTTTTGGGATAGCTGCCCATCTTCAGATCAAATTTTGGAAGTTACAGAGTAACCTGTCCTGTGATGAACGAAAATGTTCACAGTCGTTTAGTACACGGATATTCAACAATTTTATTCATATGACGATGCCGGCCGCGGTGGCCGAGGGGACTGAGGCGCTCCAGTCACGGTCTGCACGGCGACTACGGTTGGGGGTTCGAATCCCCCTCGGGCATGGATATTTGTGCTGTCCTTAGTCTTAGTTAGTTCATAAGTAGTTTGTAAGTTTAGGGACTGATGACCCCGTAGTTAAGTCCCTTAAGCTATACAAACATTTGAAATATTTGAAACATATGACGATCGCGGAAACTCTATCGAGACCCATAAGTCTTGCTTTGATAAAAGATAAAGGCAAACCTAGATATCTAGCTTTTGTAGATTTGGAGAAGGCTGACAACACTGTTGATTGGAATAAACTCTTTGAAGTTCTGAAGCAAGCAGGAATAAAATACAGGGAGCGTAAGTGTATTTACAACTTGTCCAAAAATCAGACACCGGTTGTCGGAGTTGAAGGGCATGAAAGGGATGCAATGGTTGGGAAGGGAGTGAGACAGGGTTGTAGCCTTTCTCCAATGTTATTCAATTTGTACATTGAGCAAACTATATAGGAAAGCACGCATAAAACACACACCGCCTCTCTCTCTCTCTCTCTCTCTCTCTCTCTCTGTCTCTCTCTCTCTCTCTCAACCACCCACACACCACCACCACTACCAGTAGCGTAGTACAATTGGCGTATGCCTTCTCTGGAACAACAAACCCTCTCCATAATCAATGGATTGGGACTACTGAAGCGATAGCATCAGTTCGCTTCATTGCCTGATCCTACAAAATTCTTAGATACTCTGCAAATCACATTTAAGTGCCTGGCAAAGGGTTCATTAACCACTTTCATAACTTTTCTCTACCGTTCGATTCTCTAATAGCGCGCGGGAAGAAAGAACACCTAAATCGTTCCGTTTTCGATCTGATTTCTCTTATTTTATTGGGATGGTCATGTCTCCCTAAGTAGGTGGGTGCTAGCAAAATATTATCACATTCAGAAGTAAAAGTCGCTGATTGAAACTTCGCAAACAGATCACGCCGCAATGAATAACGTCTTTCTTTTAATGATTTCCACCCCCCCCTCCCCCGTTACGTGATAGAACAAAACGAGCTGCCCTTCTCTGAATCTTCTCAATATCTTCCGTCAGTCCCACCTGTTGAGGGGCCCACAAGGGGAAACAGTACTCTAGGAGAGGACGCGCAAGTGTGATGTAGGCAGTCTCTTTGGTGGAGCTGGTGCATCTTCGAAGCGTTCTGCCAATGAAACGTAACCTTTGATTCTTTCTATTGTATCTTTCAGAGTTATGTTTGTGTTCGTGATTTCAAACACAAAAATTTAATTCGCTTGTGTTGATATAACATTCACGTAAGAAAAAATGGGCCGGCCGCGGTGGCCGAGCGGTCTGCGGCGCGCCAGTCACAGTCTACGCGGCCGCTACGGTCGGGGGTTCGAATCCCTCCTCGGGTAAGGACGTTTGTATCGTCTTTAATATAAGGTAGTTCTTAAGTAGTTTATAAGTTTAGGGACTGATGACCGCACAGTTAAGTCCCTTAAGCTTAACAGACATTTGAACATTTTTTGAGAAAGAATGGGCAGTATTATATATTATACAATGAACAATTTTCTTTATTTTCTAGAGTGGAACACATTATTTTTTATTTAAGATATATTACGACAGAAAAATAACGAATCTCACGCATTGCAGGCAAGATGCAGAAACGAATTATCCTCGCTGACCACGGTCCTACTGGAAATTTGTAAAGAAGTAGAACTATTTCGAATTTCTCACAATTACTGACTGCATCTTGTTGAAACAGCTTTCTGGGATTTCTTTTCTTCATTGTCCACACATTTTACCGTATTTTTTGCTATAAACAACAAATTACGCTACATAATTTTAATATAAGTTTTAACCCTTTAATGCATGACTATTTATTTGAAGCGATGAAAACTACCACGTTTAATGCGAAGTAGGAATATGCTGAGAAAAAATTAGAAAAAAAAATCCTTGAAATATAATGCACTACTAGCAACAACAAGTTGATCAGCTATATAAGGCTTTCATGATGTCCGCGATGCAGCAAATGTCCCTTTTATGCCTCTCATCTTTCCATAAAGTAGCTCATAATGCAACAATAGTATGTGATTGATTCAGTAGCACTCAGCAATTTATTATTTCTACGATGAGCTACTGGCATACGTATACAAGCATCTACAAATTAATTTGTGGTAAAATGTTCATCAGTTTGAGAGATAATGGGAAAAATAAGGTATGTAACTGATCAGCTACACTATACATCAAAGGGTTAATTTTCTTAGGCATATAATTTGTATTACGAAACCGCAATATTCAAACATACTCTGGGATAATGTAACTTCATCCTCAACAACACTTTATGACCCCCAGGGGATGTTTGAATGTGTTCAATATGTTTGAGGAAAGGCGGAAATTCGATGAGTTGTTGCAGGTTCCTGCTAGCGGAGAATAAACGTATGATGACGATGAGGCGGAGTACATGGTGTTTTGCTATGTCGAGGGATTTGTAGAACTTGAGTTGGACAGTTATAGACGTAACATTTTCATGGGGTAGGTCAGGGATTTGTACGTCTGAAGGACAGTCGACGAGTGTAGACAACAAGTTCGACTTTTTAGTGGTTTTGATCTATTTGGAGTGTTCTATTGGGTGGTTAGTGCGCTGGAACGTCATCTGATAGATAGATTGCTGGTAATTGTGAATGACAGCTGTTAACCATGCTTGACTTCATCCTCTCGCCGTCCGTACATAAACGAAACATAATGTTGTTCATAATAATATATGCATATCTGTCTGAAGAAGGAGAACTTGTACGAAATAGGAACGTGAATTTCAACTGAACCGTCAAGATAAATAAAAGTATGATTGTCTGTACCTTAAATTTTCGTCAAAATATTTCGTAAAAATTCTCTAGGCTGTTTTATAAACAACAGATATAGTTTATGAATCAGTTGTAAAATAAGATATCGATTCAGAAACACGAACACACAGTTTCCACATTATATAAATTGATGACGAGTCCATAAAACTGTATAAAGTCTTGAATAAATCCTATAATAAACTTCAAAAATATAAGTCAGCACAATATTTAATTTTTGGTTGTGTTAATGGCTGAAATTGCTCTCTTCAACACACTGACACTGAAGTAAAATTTTCAGTTTTATTTTCCTTCACACAAAATCAGTGTAATAAAATGTACAAATTCATGTAGAGACTCAAGATAGTAACTGAATCTTTTTTTATATACATAACTAGCAAAACTTTTGTAATAATACTAATCATTCTTTTTCTCTTATTTATTTTATTATGCCGGTTGCCAACGGCGTCTACTAACAAGATCATCTCTTGCTCCGTACCTGTCGATTCGCGACGTTCGATGTCCCGCTATATCGTCTACGGAACCGGCAGAGAAGATGATGTTCTCGTGGGTTGCACCGTTGTCAACGCACATGATACATCAGGAAACGTCACATATTGTTTTAAGAATCAAGTCATAAGAATCATTAACAACAAAATAAATAAACATGATTTTACCCGCAAAACTGAGCTGATGTAAGTCAGCAGTAAGGATAATATTTCGTCCAACTACATTAGTAGGTGGGATACCACTTTAGCTGCTGGTCGTAGACTGGTTGAAGGTATTTTATTCTGCTAGTAAGCTTGGTCCGTCGGCTGTAAGTGGTGAGGCAGACGTTGCTGCATCCGGAAGGAGCATTTGGAGTTGCCTGGATTTTGGACTATTTATCTCGAGCAGACATTGGTTACATCATGGGGTAAACTGATTGTGTGGATTTGAAGGGAGCATTTGAATTTTTTTGAATTTCTGGAGCATAGGATGGGGACAAGGAAGGCGGTGTCATGAGCTTACTGAAGGAGGTGGACTGGGCTAGGTCGTGTGGTCAAATCAAAGGTGTAGAGGAGACAAAGAAGAGGAGAGAAGACAGAGGATTGGGGGACTCTAGTAGTTGGGTGGAAGGTACAGTGTGTAAACTGTTAGATGGCAGAGTTGTGAGGGGGGAGCGGGAAGCAGAGAAAGCAAGACCCGCCTCACACCCCGGCAGCAGCGGGGAGAGAGGCGAGCGGGGCAGACAAGCCACGTCTACGTCCTGCAGTGCTGACACACAAACTACGCGGCATGCTTCCGCGGGAGTGCAGGTGGCGCACATCGCTTTAAATGTTGGTCATAAATGAAACAAAGCAGCGTACTCACGAGAATGGTTGATATCGATACCAATTACAGGAATCACTCATTTAAGTTACGTGTTACACAAAACGGAACACGCAGAACACTCATGAAAACAATAAGAAAGCAGACATATATTGTTGCCTCCCACAGCACTTTCAGTCAGTAATGTTGACCGCAACCTCGAAACAAAAACTGCGTGCCGAAGCCGCCAGACATCTACCGACTTGTACCCATTCAGCGATAGGGAGAGCTCAGCCATCTAATAGTTAACACACTGTATGGGAATTGTTATTGTCAACACTGGCACAGGAGGGACAATAGGATATGAAGGTTGCAATAGTCCAACATATTCTACTGGACGTACACAGATTTTAATGGAAGCCAGAAAGCAATATATATTCTTAAGCTTTTTCTAAGTCAAGGAGAAGCTGTTTCGTTAGGCGACCTGTAGAAGCTGGTCATTGACCTACAACTGAAGCCGTATTTGACACAGGGATGAGTTGATTTTGGTGCAGATTAAATTCGGTTCATGATATGTAGCACTGGAAGTAGGGAGCCAGCCATATTGTAGTATCAGTGCACCCATCTCATCGCGTCCTGCGGCCCTTAAGTTCATGGAGTCCTCCAAGGAGGATCTGTTTCGTTAGGCGAGCTGTAGAAGCTGGTCATTGACAGACACTGAAGCCATATTTGGTCTCAGGGATCAGTTGACACTGGTGCAGGTTAAATTCTGTTCATGGTATGTAGTTCAAGCACTGGAAGTTGGGAGCCAGCCATATTGCAGTATCAGTGCACCCATCTCATCGCGTCCTGCGGCCCTAAGTTGATGGAGTCGACAGATTCGCGGTATTAAAGTCGCGTGGCCGGTGATTAGCCGCGCACAGTGTCTGGCCTGGTCATTAGGGCAGCAGGTGCTGCTAATAACGCACTCGGCTGAGCGAGACTCGCCGGCCGTTAATGAAGTGAGTTGGGCGCGCCGTTGCCCCTAACAACTGCAGCAGCGCCCCGCCGGCCTCGCTCTACACTAATGAGAAGCGCCGTGTTTGACTTCCGCCAGCCCTGGGCCCGCAACACCTACGCCGAGTGCAAATAGGGCGGATCCGACCGCCCGCAAGTTCCTCCTGCGAGCTCGCCGGCGCCGACTCGCTCCCATTAGCATCCCTCATAGCCCAGTCAAACGCAGTGGCGGCGCCTCCATGTGTTCACTGGGCAAGTGGTCATAAAACGTAAATCTATCTAATATGTAAAGCAGAGTGTCCGTATGTTTGTACGTCTTGCATACAAATCTACAGTTTTGTTCCAATCTTTATGAAATTTTGTACACGTAAGCTTCAATCCATGAGGACGGTCGCCGTAAGTGTGAGAATCAGCCGGCCGCGGTGGTCGAGGTGACTGAGGCGCTTCAGTCGCGGTCAGCACGGCCACTACGGTCGGGGGTTCGAATCCCCCCTCGGGCATGAATATTTGTGCCGTCCTAGTTCGTAAGTACTTCAAAAGTATTTTGTAAGTTTAGGGACTGATGACCCCGTAGTTAAGTCCTATAAGCTTAACAAACATTTGAACATTTGTAAGAATCACATGCGATATATACTTCACGAGATATGACATCATAAACAATGAGATACGCGAAAGACTGGTACATTTCCCGGTGGTCTTGGGGTAAAGTGCTCGACTGGAAACCGAAGGGTCGCGGGTTAGAAACCCGGTCGGATCTCGGATTTTTTCAGTCTGCACTTTAACCCACCCTTCACCTCTCAACGATGTGAGGAGTCGCCAGAAACGACACGTGGTTCGGATTCCACATTAAGCTGTAGGTCCCCTTTCCCCGGTTGGATAACTGGGGTAGGCTAGGGACACGCAAGTCGCCGAAGTGGCGTCTAATAGAAAGACTTGCACCAGGCCAATGAGCCACACGAAATTTATTCGCGACAATGCTGTACATTCTCTCCTAAACCGTTGGACCGATTTCAACCAAATTTGATACACACATTTCTTACAGTGAGATAACAATTCCTGTATGGTTAAAACTCACATACGGCACATGGTTCAAAAGATATTACGTCATCACCAATAGAAATCGCAAAAGACTGCCATATAATGGGGAGAGACTTTCGAAATACACTGTATGTATGTGACAGTACTTAGTGACTTGCAACAAACTTTAAACTTAATTTCAAAGCTTTATTAAACTTTTTCTCGCTGGCATCCGTAGTAAAATAATGAAAGGAAAAAAGTTTCTCGCTTACTACTTTTCCGCTGTTTATGGAGTAAAACTACGGCATACGGTATGATGTTACAATTTATAATTTGAACACCACAAATTGTAGCGACAGGAAATTTTACAGACGGTATATAAACAAATAGTTGAATGTACTGTACCTATTAAATCGTATCACATTACGACATGTAGTTCCTGAGATACGAGCACATAAAGAGTAACGCTCCGCTGTTCATTGACTAAAACTACGGCTTTCGGTATGACGTTACAATTTATAATTTTTACACTAAAAATTGTAGCCGCAGGAAATTTTACAGCTAGTATACACGCGTATAGTTGAGTCTACCTTCGAAATTGTATCACAGTACGACACATAGTTCATGAAACATGAGCACATAAACAGCAACGTTCATGGAAACCGCCCCATCACGCATCAAGTTTTTATCTATTACTGCTTTACTACTAATTGAATTTACAAATATATACCTGAAAAATGGCAGGAATAAATAAATAAATACCCGAGCAAAGCCGGATTTTCAGCTAGTATATTTATATAGATTGCTGTTCATTAGTCTCGCTAATACTCGAGAACGGCTGAACCGATTTCGCTAATTTTAGTCTTGAAATATTCGTGTAAGTCCAGGGAAGGTTCAAACGGTGATGAAATATGGAAAAATTGTCCGGAGAAGAGGAAAATCGGGAAAAACTGATACAGCTTTTTCCAGTGAGCTAGCAACACAGTTCGTCCAATTACGATAATATTTTGTATATCTCATGTTGAAAGCAAGAAGAAGGTTCGCATCAATTAAAAATTTGGAATAGTCGCCCGGAAAGTAGGAAAATTTAGAAAAATTCGAAATCGATTTTTTTCTATGAATAAAATGAATTGCTACCTGGTTTTAAGAGCATCACTGGAGTACTGGTTTATAGGACTAGGTTTGTATGAAATAATTTATTGGAAAAATGGAAAATTTGATAAAAACTTAAAATGTGTTTTCAATTTGTTTTTGATTGAATTCAGCACTGTAACTGACTACTCGCATGACGGAGAGGGGTAATTTTTTCTTTGTTTACTCATTATGGTCTTGGAAAAGTTATCAGTAAAGCAAAAAAAAATTGGTACAGTTAAAAGGGAAAGTCGGAAAATTCGAAACAAGATCTTTTTTCATTGCGTTTCTAAATGTACTCAACACTACAAGTTGAGAACCTTTCATCCGCTTGCGATGAAATTTTGATCATTTGACGTTCAACGAAAGATGAACGTTCTTATGAACAAAAAATTTAGGAAAGTTACCCGGAAAATTTTGAAAATTCGCAAGAAACTGAAAGAGCTTTTTGGAATGGGACATCAATATGATTCGTCTGATTGCGATAAAATTTTGCGTATTTGACGTTCAAAGCTAGAGAAACGTTCTTATTAAGTAAAAACTTGGAGAAGTTTCCATGAAAAATGGAAAATTCAGAAAAAATAGAAACATACTCTATGACATATCAATAACATTTATCTGATTGCGATAAAACTTTGCACATTCGACTTCAAAGCGACAGGAAGATTTGAGTGAAGATAAAGGTCGGAATAGTTGGCCAGAAAATAGGAAAATTTGGGGTAAACTGAAAGACCTGTTTTATTTTGGATATCAATATCATTTGTACGATTGCTTTAAACTTTTGTAGAGTTGAT
Source organism: Locusta migratoria (assembly GCA_026315105.1). NCBI lineage: Eukaryota > Metazoa > Arthropoda > Insecta > Orthoptera > Acrididae > Locusta > Locusta migratoria. The sequence continues at coordinate 380,960,840 of CM048750.1, read as the reverse complement.
GTTCACCGATACTTAGACTATCTGATGATGTCTTTATAAAGCTACTGAGTCTAAAATAAATATGACTGAATTGAATATGGTTTATATTAAGAGGTAAGTGATACGAAGTTGAAATGTTGCTGCTCTATTCAAAATTTATTATTTTGAATGTCAATTGAATGTTGTCCGTCATTTGAGATCTATTACCTTTTCTGCCAACTTTGCAGATATCTCATTAATATGGAAATGAATAAATTGTATTTAAATTAACCATCATCACAAAACAATCAAGTTATCCAAGGGTCGCCACTATATTTTTACTATTATTTAAAAAAATAGAAGAAATTATTAACAATATGAAACTGAGAATTTACTGTGCGTAACTGAATGTAGTGCCGACCAGTAGTCTAGTCTCACTTATTTATTCATTTTGTGAAAGTGCGTGTTTCCATACACTGTTGTTGGAAGCACACAAATCCCCTGACCTACCTAACATAGACAAGAGATAACCCCTCCAAAATATATGAAAGTTGGTTGAAATGAGGTACACAATGTTCATAAATAGTTACTGTATGTAACAGAAATTTATGAGCCAATTTATCAAAAACAAAACATGTGTGAAAAAAAAGTCAATTCCTTTAAAAAAAAATCATACAAAAATAATGACATAAAATAGCACAAACAAAATTATCTACTGATCGGAATACTTTTTACAGAATAAAGGACAAAATCTTAACACCAAAAGAAAAGGTACAAGTTCGACTGACTATAGTCATAAATTTGGTGTGTTAACCTATCAAAAATGTGTTTAGAAAGTCAGTAGAAGGTTAAGTATTGAAACAGACATGCTCAATTAAAAATCACTATGAAGACCTTGCAAACTCACACCTACGTCCCACCTATCAACCACCATTCAATAATCCTTTTCACTATTTATGCATTGGCGCTACTTTACCATATACAGCGTCACCAATATCGATGGGCCGCTGATGGAAGAGCAGGCTGATGAATGCAATCGGGGATGGGAAATTATCTACCCGATCGGCGCAGCAGTTACTAAAGTATTCGAGCTACGAAAAAATACAGCAATTTTCCAACCCAGTGGTGTATGCTGTTATTCAAGGACAGTAAATTATCCTGGTTATGAGTGAGCTTATTCTAAAACAACACCCAATTCAGAATATTTACAAGTTTCTCAGTATAACTGTGAATGCAAACAGCAATCACACAGACGCCATCTAACACTGTGCAATGGGCACAAAAATTCTAAGTCCGCCAACACTCAAGGTCCGAAAACTTCGGAGTCCTTACTGCCAGTCCTCACTGCTACCAAGAGGTCTGAACTATCCACTGTCCTCCACACTTCTCCCATCTTCTCTCTCTCACACAACACTCTCCTCAAGAAAAAACTTTCTTTGGTTGCTAGTCTCCACCCACATCCGACGTCAAGCCAGTAAGTGAGAGGACCTAATGGTCTTGCCAATCAAATCAATTTGCTATTGTTAGTGCTACTAAGCTCCTCTCACTCGAAAACTTTCCCAGGCCTGAGACTCACCTATGCCGCAGTTCCCAGAAGCAGCGTGAAATTTTGTGTTTCACGATAGGCATCTGCAGATGGCTAAATTATTTTATTATCGCACGGGCGCCCTATCCCGTCATGAGAGCCCTCAGCAACCCACGCCTCGCCAATGTGGCGCCACCAAAAGTCGTAAAGTTTGGCGCCAGCCGGCCGCGGGGTCCAGGCAGTGTACACAATGTTGCCGGCCCCGCTTTCCCTTCGACTCCCGAGAGTGACCGAGCGAGCCCGGGGCGGCTCTCCCTCTCCAACCCCCGGGGTTGGGGCGACATCCTGTCCCGTATCTTTATACACCGCTGGCCTTGAAACATGGGCAGCATTCTCTCCCACGTTTTTCGCTGGTGGCGGCAAGTGCCTAAAAACAATTACCCAGGTGGCTTATTCCCAATGTACCAAAATCATGCAATGATCATTTCTATCATCTGGCATTAAGAATTTGGAGAAATACAAAGAACCCAACATCCAATTAAATTGACAGACTAAACGAAATTGGATAATCTGAATATAAATAGTGTTATTAACTCTCAAAGTTCACCGGGTCATCTACTAAGTAAATAAAATAAAAAGTGTTTTTAAACTATTATCCTTCGTTTCGTTCTTCTATCAAATCATTTTATATGCACATTCAAATTATTTTTATCACATGACAAATGTTTTACTTCAAAGAGACAACACATATACGAGTCGTAGTGCGGCTGCTTAATATAAGAGGCAGTGGCCGTAATTTCCTAATGCGAATGCGCGCCTTAGGTTCAGATTTTCATCTGAATCCTATGGAGGCACCATATAGGCGCTCCGGCGACAGGGAGGGGCGAGGGGAAATGCCACTTTTAACATTGGCGTTGGAGCCGGTCGAGATAACAGCTCCTGGCTACTTGAGCTCTGGCAGTTACGCACGAATGATACAGTAGCAAGACAATGGAGCTACTGCGCATCTCGCCTTGCGTACGTACAAATCCGCTATGAAGGTAACATCCGCCCTTAATATTTGTTTTTTGGGTCATTGCAGATTCATCAAAAACATGTTAAACTTGGTAAACTATCTTATAACTATAAATTAAAGACGTATCAACTGTCAGTGCCTTCAGAAGATCCGATCATGAATAATAATGAAGTCACTACTCTCCTTCTAGGAAGAATAGCCGTGCGATTAGCAACATCGCTCTGTGCTGTTGAAGGAAGTGGGTTTGATATCGACTGAAAACATTTTTTAAAACCCAATCTTCTTTTTAAGAGATACGGGAACAAAAATGACTTTTGTATTGTTACTTGCCACATATATTTGGGACGATTTTGCGAAATTATCGCGATTTCGAGTGTATATGACATTAATACTCCTTCGTTGTAACAAATATTTAAGTGTTTGAAATGTGTGGGGATGAGCAGCCTTTGCGCATGCGTAAGTTTAGTAGGAGGTGCTGCTTACCGTGTCACGTTATCCGAAGGTAGCTTGTCTCTTAACGTAACAGATTAATTCTGTTACAGTCACGTAACAGTGAAATCAGTTACTTACTGTCTTTTAGTGTTCATTTGAATATTTATATGTTCTTGGTGTTTACAATCAAGTATAATTGAACCACGTTCAGTATCTTGTAGAAACAAATTACTCAGCTCTAATGTTGGACATAAAGAAGCTTAGTAGGTTGACGCCTCAGCACGAGTTGAAGCCAACGCAAACACGCCGACATAAGACATTCTGCAGATCTTGTAACGAAAATGTACCTGGGGGAGGGGGGGGGGAGGTTGTACTGGGGCGCTTTTCCCCGGCGCCAATCGCAGAGATACGCAAAATTATCTCTTTGGACGCCAAACAGAGGGGTGGAGGGGGGGGAGGGAGGAGCGCCAAAACATCGACGCAACGAGCGGCACTGAAAGAAGTGAACCCCCAGTCATTAAAGCACCAGCCGCCACTGGTTCCTAGTAACATCCCTCGTAGCCCAGTAAAATTGTGGTTTTTCCGTAATAAAATTCCGAAAGTCGTTTTCTCAGTGGTGCTACATGATCTGGAGGCGCTAAATTCGAATTTCGAGTTTGCTGCCTTGTAGGATGTCGACTTCAAAACGAAAACGCCAAGAACCTCAATTTTAATTTTTTTTTTCCAGTTTCTTGTCTTTATCTCGAAAACTTTCAGGTACTCCGAGATGTCCATTTGGCACAAAATTATTGTAGACAAAATTTCCTACAAAATGCAGTACTGATGTTTCATTTTCTGACGAGCGGTATCGACGCTGAAGCTTGATGAAAGAGAGCGATTTGTTTGGCCCTTCTGCGAAAAGTCAAAAACGCCCACTCGCACGCCCTTACTCAAGAAATATACATGTTCTCAACAAAAACCCTACACCACGTGACAGTGCATTAAATTTGTTACAAAAGACTTCTGTAATATTCCATTGTCCCTTGAGGAGGGAAGCGCAAAACGAAAATTACGAACAGTGCCTTCTGCACCCTATAGTGAAAGGCTCCTCCCACCTTCACATCCCTCGTCGACGTGCTGCAATGGAAATTGATGTGACTTAAGTCAATAGCCGTTATTTTTCACAATACACCAGAAGTAGAGTTCCATAGGAGATCTGGCGTCCGTAGGGGGAACGCATTGTCCAATCCAATATTCCTGGAAATTGTCATCCAGGAAAACTCGTACGGTTAGGTAGTAGTATGGCTGCGTCCCGCCATCTCGACAGAAGACCTCTTCATCAGCTCCATTTGATGTGCGTATTATTACCAGGTACACTTCTCCAGTGTCAGTAGCATCAAAGAAAAATGGTCCTACTGAGTACTTAGATAACAGACCGTAGCACACACAAACACTTGGTATATTTACTGGTCTGGTCTACATAAAAATGTGGATTTTCACGTGACCAATACACACCGTTGCGGCAATACACGAATACATTATATTCAAACTGTGCCTCGTTAATCCACACTACCTTCTTCAGAAACTGTTTGTTATTAGTTGTTGATACCATTCGCAGAATTGGATTCGCGGGGATGAGGATCGCCGTCATTAATCAGGTGCAGTAATCGCGGAATTAAATTTTCCCATTTGCAGCTTTCAGTTATCTTCGTACGGCCATACTGCTAACCCCAACTTCACATGCACATTGCGTAGCAGATTTCCGTTAAGAAGTAATAAATGTTTCCAACACGAGAGCCGACGAAGCAGGACTTGTAACTGTAGGCTGTCTTCCTGTTCTTCCTTTGTGACTATCGCAAATCGTTACTTGCAATTCAAACTTAAGGAAAATACGTACAGATCAGATTCCTACGTAATGCCGTATTCCCTGACGGTTGGAAGGCTTTCGTTACGGTTTCGCACTGTCGCCTAAAGAACAGAACACCATCGAGCGGAAAATCACACAAACTGTTTCACTGATCACAGCCTGTCATTCTCAACGAAGACCAGTCATATTACGTGAAAGTAAATTACGGACGACACCAGTACATTGTTACGTAACCTTTACTATACACAATAAACACTTCCGAACAGATTTGGTATCTCCTGTTATTTTTCAATTCCCCTAAATTTTGTTGTTGAAACAATGCATATCAATGTCGCTCAACTTTGTTTATGAGATAGCGTTGTGTGTTTGTAATACTGCCGATATCAGATACCCCGGAATAATTCAGTGGTCAACAGCATGATTACGTGCTTGACGTTCCGACATCCACTACTGAGACTGAAAATACAAATAAGAGCTCAGCGAACCGTATTTCTACGTCAGGCTAAACATCTTGCTCTGGAACACGGGCGTATTATCAGGTATTTAAAATTGGAAATATTTTAAGTGCAGGTGTGTATGTTATCTTTCTGTGTTTTCTATGAAGCTGAGGAATTCATAAAATCAATTATATTAAATCTCCCAATTGATATAATTGTAGAAAAAAATTAAAGCCCGTCTCACTTTAGAAGAAATGGTTTGAGCAACTCAACGTAAAGAACCAAATAATAAATCTATTGAATTAGATGATCAACCCGCAATTATTAAAGTACTAGGTGAAAACCTAGCATTGGTCGGCTATTTATTTATTTATTCCTGCCTCGAGTTAGCACTTCTCCTATCTCTTCCCCCCCCCCCTCCTCTCTCTCTCTCCATCTCTTTCTTTCTAAAAACACGTTATATTTATCGGAAAATTTGTAAGAAATAAGGCTGTCTTGCATAATGTACAAAATTATGAGTGCAGTATCCAAACAAAGGAAGATAGTAGTCAAAATAGAAATGATATATAAAATTCATATGATCTCATATTTATTGAATATGTTGTACACTTGTATAATTTTTAGGTATACATTCATTTGTATTCTAGGGAATACAATTAGTAGTAAAGAAGTAATAGATTAAAACTTGGTGTGTGATTGGCGGTTTTCCAAGAACGTTGCTGTTTATGTGCTCATATCTCATGAACTACTTGTCTTACTGTAATAGAATTTAGAAGATACATTCAAATATAAGTGCGTTTACTGTCTGTAAAATTTCCTGTGGCTACAATTTGTAGTGTAGAAATTATAAATTGTAACGTCATATGGAATGCCGCAGTTCTAGTCTATGAACAGCGGAAAAGTAGTAAACGAGAAACATTTTCCCTTTCAATATTTTGAAGTAGTTGTCAGTGTAAAAAAGTTTAATAATGCTTTGAAATTATGTTTAAAATTTGTTGCAAGTCGCTAAGTACTGCCATTCAGTACAGGACATTTATAAAATCTCGTTGCATTATGTGACAGCTTTTTTTTCGATTCCTATTGTTTATGACGTTATATTTCCTTAACCGTGTGTCGTATGTGATTCTTACTCCTATAGAAATTGTTATCTCACGTAAGGAACATGTGTACTAAATTTGTTTTAAATCGGTCCGGTATTGTCGCTTAATTCAGCGGTTTTTCGCGTATTTGTCTATCACGTCATATCTCATGAACTATGTGTTGTACGTGATTCTTATAGCGACGTTTGCAAATTTTTCTAAAGATTGGAACAAAGCTGTAGATTTATATGCAATACGTACACACAAACATACCGACACTCTGCTTTATTTATAAAGATAAACTCTTAACCTAGTACCGTCAAACGAGTTGATTTCTGACACAGGGGTGATTTCGGAAGATATGGTTTATCTTCTCTTTCCGGCTGCATAGAAAGGAATTAGCGCTAATTTCCACTTCCCCGCGCTGCTTATTTTATGCAGGAGAAACAGTGTTGCCACACATAGGGAAATTTCCCTACACCTAGGTACTTTTAAGCATTAAAATCAAGTAGGGAATTTTCATCCAGAAGTCCCCAACGCGTAGGTACGTTAGTAAAATTTTACAATTGCCAACACAGGCCTAGCGAGTAATATTGGCAACAGAACAGTTGTCGGCATGCGGGAATGAAGACGACCAATTTTGGCATAGTTTGAAGTAGCCAATGATATTTTAGACGGCGTAGTTGCTTTCTGTTCATAGTAAACATTATTAATTTGAAAACTTAGTTTCGGGCACATTAAAATTGATGCGAAATATTATGATTTCAATGTATATCAGTTGAATGGAGAGTCTTTCGCAATATTATTAGAAAATGTCAGCAAAAGGAAAATTCATTGTATCCATGAACGAAATACGTTATATTATCTTGACTAGACTGTCATTTATTTGCGTCAGGACCATATACTAGTTAGAAGTTGTAAATGAGAAGATGCTGACAAGAAAACACCAAAATTTTTGTGACAGCCAACGTTATAAATGAACAAAGCGCTAGTAGCATTACTGTTTGAAAATCGAATCATGCAGAATGACGGACTTACTTTTTTGTGCTGACTGTGAACTTAATAATTACTGATGTTCCTACTCTATGGTTGATGGTAACTCGATGTATCGTTGCCGGCCGTGGTGGTCGAGGGGACTAAGGCGCTTCAGTCACGGTCTGCACGGCCTCTACGGTCGGGGGTTCGAATCCTCCCTAGGGCATGGATATTTGTGCCGTCCTTAGTGTTAGCTAGTTCATAAGTAGGTTGTAAGCTTAGGGACTGATGACCCCGTAGTTAATTCCTATAAGTTCTACAAACATTTGAACATTTTTTATGTATCCTTGTGCGGTCAATAAATCAGTTTCCCTCGTGTAACAGAGCACTCGGATTTCGCGGCATATTTGGGGAAACTAATTAATGCTGTTCCTCTCTAAGGTTGACGTTCTCGATGGACCCTTGTCCGATCGATAAATCAGTAATCCTCTTGTAACAGAGCACTTGGAATTCGCGGCATAATCTACACTTGACCCCATCAATCAGTAAATGGAAACAACATCATCGTCAATGGAAACAACATCTCTAGCAAGTGAAGCATGATGCCAAAAATTTATTTTTAGGATTTTCAAAATTGTAACAAGTCACATTAATGAACTGCTTGACCTCTGCTGGCTGGACTCCTAGGTTCAGCCCCTCCCAGATGCAAACACTGGCTACGACCCTGATGTAGGGGCATTAATGAGGTGGTAGGGAGAAAGTAGGGAAAACGTAGGTACATTTTTGTGAGACGGTAGGTATTTTCTGCCTCTGCCATCTGCCAACACTACACGAGACTGTAATTTACGCGTCCCGCGCTCGCGCGTTTGGATAGATTGTTTACCGATGCAATAATCAGTCGGACAGTCTCACTGTCAAAAGTTCTCGCTGTGTCAAGAAGCGGAAACTTTCTGTTGTAGCGACTAACGATAAAGTACTGTAGCGTCAGTTGCCAACGAGATCAGCGGGCAGCGACACTGTGGGAAGTTTTGTACCAATTTGTCGCGAGTTTTGTGTAAAGTTTCGATGTTTTTTTTTTTTTTTTCTCAAAATTGTGTACTTTGTGGACAATGCTGAGAACATATAAAACTAAGAAAGGTGTTCAAGATCTGTGTAATTATAACCCGGAAATTTTAAGGAAAGCAGTTCGAGATATTTAGAGTACCAAATTGAAGTATAGAAAAGCCTTTAATCAATAAAATTCCTTATCTGTCCTTATCCTTCATTTTAATGATAGAAATACTTAAAATATGCAAAAAGTCACTGATATAAAAAGAAAAGTAGAATAAAAAAAGTAAATTTGTATTCGAAATAACCCCATACAGTTCAAAACTCCGGACAGAGATTGAAAATACCCTTCTCCATGGAGTGATTTCGGACACTTTAGATGTCCGTCTCAGGCAAAAGTAGATGCGCATAAACGTTATGTTTTTAGGATATTTTATTGGTTATACATATACCCCACCACTGCCGTAAAACAAAAAACAATGAAATCTGACAAACCCTACGAAAGGTATAGTAAAAATAATCTCAAAACTGTCGGAAATCTCTCCGTTTGACGGTACAACAAAGAAGAAACAAGGAAAAGAACGTACGTAAGTTATGAAAAGGAAAATAACCCAAATAAATAAATAAATTATTAAATAAAAACATGGAAAAAATAATATAAAAAATAATTCGGTATAAAAGGAATATGCTGTCCCCTACAAATTAATTTAAAGCTTCACTAAAAGGTTGAAGAATACCTAAGAAAACATTATTCGGACCCTTACTAATCTGAATGTAACCTAATACCTTTCGCCTCATTAAATTTGAAATACAAAAAAAAATTAAAATAATAATAATAATAATAAAATAAAAATAAAAAAAGAATCAGCACCGACATGCAGCATTTGTGCCATGAAAATGACTGTGGACGCTCCCGTGGAAATACCGGTGCATGTAGGAGATGTCACCCGATTGCATCTTCGTGAGCGACTATAGCAGTTGCACTGATATCTAGCCACCCTAAGGTTACCATACGTCCTCTTTTTCCCGGACACGTCCTCTTTTTGAGGCAGGAAAATGTGTCCGGCCGGAATTTATAAAATTCTACAAAATATCCACTTTTTTGGATCCCGAGAAAGAAAACTTATTTTTGGGTCATTGGAGACAACGGGTTCGTTCGCACTGCAGTTCCAAACTGTTCGCAACTATCACTCGCATACACAGAGCGAAATTGCCATTCACGATTTCGCTCTCTGCGTGGGTCTGACAGTTACAAACGATTCGGAACTTTTCTACGAAGGAACCCTGTTATCTATCCTGTATGCAACCAGTATATTCTGTATTCTGCATTATGTTCTTTGGTGTTGCTTTTGATATACTTTGTAGTTTAGATTAAAGCTCTGTTCAAGATCGTAGGTAGCTTTTGCTTCAAAATAAATTACGAACATAAATACAAATGTAATACCTAGTCATAATGCCAACACAGAACGTGCGTTTTTTCTTGTGAACACACAGTGAACCAAGGAATAGATTTAAAATATAAAAGCAATTGTATGTGTACCGTATAATTTCAAAGATTTGAAATGCCTGAGCTTTTATCCGTACTTGTTGAAAAACAAAAAAATGCTGAGAGAGATTTCGTCGTTCTTCAAATATAGTTGATTCAAAAGTGAGAAAGATAAGAATGAGACAATTGAGTGTAGTGATGATGAATAAACTGTCAAGGTTCATATTACCTTTTTTCTACAATAACCACACAAGATTACCGTTTTAGTTTGTAGTAGTTTCACGTGGTTCATTAATAAAGCTGTAAATTACATTATGTTAACAATAAAGTGTCCTCTTTTTTATACGAAGTGCCCTCTTTTATGATGATGAACATGTGGTAACCCTACCCCACCCACCGGCTTCCATCATTTCAAACCCTGTGCTACAGCACCACCATCAGACTCGACAGCATGAAGTTGTCTCTGGACAGCATCGACCACTGCCAGCCGAAGATTGCGTGAACTCAATGAGCGGTTAGCGTGACGACCGACCGTCGCTCGCCCTGATTCGCCTTTGCTCGCCTGATCTCTGAAGTACTCGGCACAGCGCGACGTCTCATTCGGTTATTACCGTACCGGTTCACAACACCTGTTGCATCACAAAAATATGCCAGCCGTCATGAAATAACATTAACTTTGTCACTGGAATTTTGGTGACGTTTCGAACATTAAGTGGCAGAGACAGTGTTACATATCGATGTCTGTCTCGTCCTGACGGCGTCCTCAGAGATCTGAAATGTGAAACGCAACGATCATGACAAATTCAGAAGTCGACGGTACAAATATTGATGTACCACTAGTGGGAAATGTACTTCTATGTGTTCTGCTGATGTTTAATAAGTGTCATCCAGCGAATAAACTTAGCAACATTTCCTACAGAATTTTTCGGTCGTCTGACACGCAGGTGAGCGGTGTTTATCATTCGCAGTAGGATTCTGATGCAAAAAATATTCTCAGATACGAGGTTGGAACTTAAATAGTAGCAACTACTTACTCGCAACCGATACAAAAGTCTTACATGCTTCCACCCGTTACTGTCCTTCAAAGTGTAGAACCCATTGCCAGTGATGTGGAAGGCCTTAGCAGAGCCTGTGCGAATAGAGCGGTCTACGGCCTGTCGGATCACAGGAACACTTCTGAAGCGAATGCCACGAAGTGGTTAAGTGGTTCCTTTATCTTCGGAATCAAATCAAAGTCACAAGTACACTACTTTCCAGTCGCATCGACAGAAAAGAGAAGCCACAGATTTCACCGTATGCGCCCGCGCATTGTCGTGCAAAATGATGGGTGGGTTCCGCAGAAAGTGTTGCCGCTTCTACCGCAAAACTGGTCGCAGGAGATGCTTCAAAAACGAACTGTAATATTGTGCATTGACGGTACGCCATGGGGAAACGTAATGCATTATGATAACACCATCACAATCGTACATTGCCACTGTTCCGTACGGCAATGCCGATTACGTTGCTCCCGTTTCGAAAACATAGTGACACCGATACGTTAGACCGCTGGCTCACAAGTGAATGTGTTTCCCTGGATTGTGCGGACGTCGGGGACGAGGGACGTGTGAGTCCATCTGCTCGGAGATAAGTTAGGTATGTCAACAACGTGTGCTATCAGCGTCAGTTGTAGATTAAATTGCATAGTGTTGCCACTGTATACGTTCCAACCCTCGTACTACAGTGTTCGCACGAGCCCTTAAAAATTAATACGTGTTTGATAATTCTCAGTATATACCAAGTACATTCAAGTTACAACAGGTGCATTTTATTTCCTCGCAAACTAATCACGCGGAAACTGTATAACCACAGTCACGTCTCGGTACAATCTCCCTGCAGCTGTATACTTTTCTCACGACGATAATAATAATAATTTCGTGTGACTCATTGGCCTGGTGCAAGTCTTTCAAATGGACGCCACTTCGATGACTTGCGTTTCCCTAGCCTACCCCAGTTATCCTACAGCTTAGCGTGAAATCCGAAACACGAGTCGTTTCTGGCGACTCCTCACATCGTTGAGAGGTGAAGGATGGGTTAAAGTGCACACTGAAAAATCCGATGTCCGACCAGGTTTTGAACCCGCGTCGCTTCGTTTTCCAGTCGGGCACCTTACCCCAAGACCACTGTGCCCGACACAACGACAATGCCCGTATTCAATGGCCACTAGTAACGCTTCTTTAGGAGTCAGCTATGGGCAAGAGAAAATCATTGATGTAATTGTAGCACGGTGATTCATTTCAGGATTGAAATACAGCATCCATTCTCACGTGTCAAAGTTGCCTGTCAATATTCCACGTGCGCAATCTTGTTGTCAACTGTCAGTATTCGTGGCACCCAGCTGGAGGGCACTTCTCGATTTTGCAGCTTGAAAGGAGTATATATGTCCTGACTTTGGAACGTTTTTATTGGAATTCAAGCTGTAATTTATTTTGCTCCATGTCTGTGTAGTAATCTGATTTCATTACATATAATTCTGCCTTGCGTCTGTTTACTGGAATTTTAGCTGTAATTTAGTATGCACCATTTTATATAATACTAAGAGTCCATTTTATTAATCTATGTAAAATTCTGAATTCAGTTTGTTAATATCGATAAGTTGGTAATATGTGCCATTATATCCGATGTTAGTGTTGCGCTGCTAGATGTAGCGAGAAGACAGTCTCGGTGAGAGGAGCTATTGTGAAGGAGACGCTGTCTGTCAGATAAATGGTCTGTGCAGCCACACTGTATGTTATATCTCTGTGTGATGATTTTGGATGGGCGAAATCCTGTCCTGTGGTGCAGACAATTGAATCAGTAGCTGATAATACATATTTGTTTTTGGAAAGAAAAAGGTGTAATATATATATATATATATATATATATATATATATATATATATATATATAATCATTTGTAACTATCACATATTTTTGAAAACATTGAATTAACACACACACACACACACACACACATATATATATATATATATATATATATATATATATATATATATATATATATGAATGTTTGTTTGTATGTCCTCTTTGTGTTCGTAAACCATTCATTCGATTGCAGTGAAACTTTGGTGAACTGTTGACCGTACGCCCACGAAGGTTCCTGAACCAAAAACAAAAGAGCACGAAACATAGCTCAGGGGATATGACCTCATAAAATTATGAGAGGCCACCGCGCGACAGTACCCAGATTTATGCGTCAATTATTGGAAAATGGGAGTAGTTAGGGATCTGCAACACAGTTTGCATGTAATTTCGGACGTTAATGAAGCGCTTTCTAACTGAACCCGCCCCTCCTCCCACGCCACCACAAAATGATGGAACGAAAAGAAGTCTACCGCTCACAACAGTTTCGCTGTAGATGCCGTAAAACTGTCGCATCAAGCGTGACCTTGTGACGTTTTAGTTGCTTACTAGTGACTGGCATCGCAACATATTTTGCATATAGTATCGATATGTATCAATAAATGCGCCATCAAATTTATATCACGGCAGGACACATACTTCAGGATATATGACGTTATAAACGTTCAAATGCTTTTAAAAACTGACGCGTCAGACATGGATTTTCGTTTTATTACTTCTTCAGTTCTATTTCCATGCACAAATAATTTCGGAAACGAATTAAATAGGAAGCTATATACAACCACACTCGAATTCAAATGCAACGTTGTATCAAAATTTTCAAAAAATAGGACAACTTTTGGAAATTTGCGATCAGTAACACCTACAGTTTCTCTTCGTTTGTATATTAATAGCAAATCTGATAAATTTCTTGAACTACTTATTTGGAATTTTGATACAACGCTGCATTCTGATACGGGCATTTCAACACATGTCCTTTAATGAATCGTAAACTATGCAATTGTACAACATATAATTCAATAAATATGAGATCGTACGAATTTTATATGTCATTTGTATTCTGACTTCTATCTTTCTTTGTTTGGATACTGCACTTATAATTTCGTACACTACGCAAGACAGCGTTATTTCTGATACATTCTCTGATAAATATAATATGAAAAAAGGTGATCGACAGAGAGAGAAGGGATAGGAGAAGTGCTAATTAAGGCAGGAATAAATAAATACACGGGAAACGCCAGGTTTTTGGCTAGTTGAGATATAAAAACAGTCTAGAGTACAATGAATAATTTATTTAGTCAACTAGTTTCGGTTCTTATTTTGGACCATCTTCAGGACTGTAATCCTCTGATGTCGTGGAGCTGGTAGGTGCTTCGGAGTGACGCTCTAGAAGACTACGAAGCACCTGCCCAGCTCCACGACATCAGAGGATTACAGTCCTGAAGATGGTCCAAATTAAGAACCGAAACTAGTTGACTAAATAAATATTTCATTGCACTCTAAACTGTTTTTATATATAAATTTGTAACTGTGGTTTTGTGTGATGATTGTTGCAGCAAGTGCTTGGCGTTTACTTATTAGTGAAGTTAATTATCAAATGTTGCAAGTTTTCATGTAACCTGAAGTCACTTACCAGTTCCCCATTCCTATCTTTATTTTGAAGATTAATTTTGAATTGGTTCAAATTAGTGTGTTATGTGAAAAATCCGTCCGGCAAAGCAAGTCACTGAGTTACAACATTAAAAAGAGGCAGTGAAAGTACAATATTTGATGAGATCACTTAGCGTAATTAATTAGAATGAAAAGTAATACATATTCATCAAGAGTTCCGGTGTATTGATGGAAGATCATATTGATAGGTTAATTAATGAGCCTAACAGTCACAGCAAACTCATTTGTCTTGTGAGAAAGAAAGTATTTTCCGTCATTTGTGTTCTTTTTAAGCTGGTCAGATTTAAAAATTACTTAGGAACAAATGAGAAAGTGTAGCGATTGTTGTGACTGCAGGTTATCAATATTAGTGATATCGATACTAACCGATTCTTAGTAATTTAAGTGGGATATTAAGTCATCTGAATTGATAAAAATATTCCAGGAACAGGTAGACACTTATTTTCTTGGCTCTCTCAATTGAATTGTTAAAGTATAGCCTGCGCACTACACTGCCTTTGTGATAAATACAGGCCTTAGCGCAGAATTGCCGGGAGCACAATCAGCTGTTTCATTGAGTCGGTGCTTTTGAGAGTATGTTTAATTTTCTTACTCTATTTTTATTGGAAAATGCCTAGAAGCTTGTGTTCCCCGGGCCGCAAACCTAATTACTTTTCTTTTCTTTCTGATGGATATTTTAATTTGTGAATATAGATATTCGGGAGATAAAAGGTTGTACTGATAAAATTCACGAGTTTACATCCAACATTTTCCTGTTGATTAGATTATTCGGCAAATAAGAGTCGACAGCATGGTTCGCAATTATTAATAACTTACTTTTTATGGGATACAAAAAGATAAAAGGTTGTACTGATAAAATTCACGAGTTTACATCCAACATTTTCCTGTTGATTAGATTATTCGGCAAATAAGAGTCGACTGCAAGGTTCGCAATTATTAATAACTTACTTTTTATGGGATACAAAAAGCGTGGATATGGGTACTGATGCTAACGACTGACTTGTTGTTTTTAAGACTCTGTACTAGTCGTTCATCGTAAAAAAGTTGGATTTGGAAAGTGAAGATTTACCAAATATACCATGGTATTTATTTTTCGTGTTCGTGATATCCAACTCACATTTACAGAAAAAAATAAAAATAAAATAAAAATTAAAAAAAAATCCTTCCGAGGAACTGGAAATATACCCATTGTCTGTCTGAAGACAATGTCTTACGGTTCAGATATAATTACGTTTAAAGCAGGCAGATCGAACCACAAACACTGGCTAATTATAGTGTACGATGATCGATTATACTTCATGATATTCGAATTAATGAATGCCCTTCCATTTGAAAACTGTCGACACTGAGCAACTATTTTGAAACTTTTATTATTTTTGACAATGGAAACGTTGAAGCTATTCAAATCCAAACATCTGCGATATGCATCAGATTCTTACTTCTTACAGTTTGGTCTAAACATTCCCAGCTGTTTCCATATGTTTTCGAAAGATTAAAATAGTTTTGCGACAAAACAATTATTTGTAAATTTGAATTTATTCTGTGTTAATAGTGGAATAAACCCATCTCTTAAAAATATCTTTAAACTATGCGCTGAAGCCCTTGAATTGCAGCACAGTTAAGCGTGCCTTTTACTGTAAGAAGATTTAGCATGGGCATTTTCCCACTTATTTTCGGTGTATGCATCTCTGTCTGTTTAAAATTGTACACTAACAAGTAAAATACTTTGTATGACACCAGATAATATCACATGTATCTAACTATGTCAATGGATAGACGTAAATGTCATTGTACATTATACAAATATGCTGTTTTGAACTTGCTGACAGAACTGAAGAAGGTTTCTTGGAAAACCGAAATCGATTTGCCTGAATAAAGCAAAAGATTGTACGGCTAATGCTGCTCCTTTCATTATTAATAAAAGTGATTTTGTGGCCGTTGAGCACCCCCCCCCCCCAGATAATAGAATCCAATTTGAAGAAAAATACTAAGTATTTTAAAGTAATATACATATATCCTGTGAATTACAAACAGAGAGGAGCATGTTCGAAGATTTGAATGCCCAGAAGTGAGTACAATCTCGCTTTGTAAGTCAAACATTTCACCAATTTTTTTATTTCATGGGGTAGCGCAGAAAAAGGTCGCGTCACATATCAAGTACTAATTCTGTCAGTCCACCACTGGAAGCACACTGAGATGAAGAAATGACATGTTTCAACATCTCATAGAGGCTTTGGAAGAATTGCAGTGATTTTTTGTAACCATTTTCTGTATATTCTTACTTATGTTCAAGCTGTCACCCTTTTTGTTTCACTGTAAACTGACATAACGCATTTCAATATGAAAGTGATTCATCTGCAGCGTAACGTATAATTGTGTGCACATATAAGTGGCAGACATTTCTCCATGAGCACCCAGTTTCACCCACCAATTGTTCTGCTGATAGGCAGCCCATCGCCTCAGGCTGTTTCTAAGGCAGGCTGGTCTCGGTGCGTGACAGTGGGTTAGTATAACGTGGAGAAATCCACGAAATATGCATCAGTAAATACTCTTAGGGAAAGCTTTATTTCGGTGAGTTAAGAAATTTACCGTATATGAGGCGAGTGGTACACTTTGCAATACTACATAGCATCTTTTGTACACAAACTTATTCTTTGGCTGAAAACAGTTTAAAGGTAACGAATTACGAAACACTGCTTCAGTGAAGAACGGCATTAAATACCATATTTGTCAGTCACTGGTTCATCTTTATCTTCTGTTGTCGTAAGTTAGACTTGCAAGACTCCAGCACTTCTTCATAAAAGTTCAGCTTGAGTTAGTGTCCCACTTGGTACCAAAGGGCTTATTTATCAGGCTCAAAATTTCTTTGATTTTTGAAGATTTAGGTATAATCTCCAAAGGTAACGGTTCAAGAACCATCCGTTTAATGTTCTTCCCTCTTCTGGCACTCCAAGATTTGTAAGATAGCTTGTTTCATACTGGATAGAGAAACTTGAAATGCCAATTTGCTGGCGATTTCATTACATCCTTTCTACAATTCCAGAAGCCATTGGTTACCCAGCTTAAACATTTTGAATTTTTGTTAAAGGGTATTAATTGCTTATATACACTGTTCTCAGCTACCTGCTTATGCTTGTTATGAAGTTATAAGCATCATCAATATAGCTCCCTTTCGTCCTGCAGCATACTGTTTAATTAACACAGTTTCTTTACAGTCTTGTAGGGATTAAAAAATATGATCCATCGTTTAACGCTCTAATGCGACCGCTTGTGCATACTTTGCTTCAGTACATTCATTACAGACATAAGAGATAAGCATTTATATAAGAAACTTTGAAATTCACATTGGACATCAAAGTTTCGGAACATAGCAGAGAGTGGACATACAAAGTATTGGATCAGAATGCAAATTTCAGTGCTTACTGTCTATGGAATATGAGAACGCATGGAAGAAACTCTTTAACCACAAAGAATGCTAAACATTTCTAGAAAACGCAACATCACGCTAAGATTAACGTTTTGCAACACACGCTGGAACTCGATGGGAACTTGTTCTCGATGGGAACGGCCATTGCAAATGTTTCAGAGTCGCAAGGGGTACTGATAGCTAAGGTGACACCAAATAAACTGCGTACAAGGGCGCTGAAGGTAATTTTGCGTGATAGAGTACCGGCAGGTAGGGGGAAATTGATCTACGTACCGGTGAATATCGGTGCCACAGCAGAGTTTATGCTTGGTAGAGCCGCGGCCAAGCAATTAGGTCTTCGACGAGAAACATTGTTTTATTCGTAAGAATGTATCAAATTTCAGGAACATAAACGGGAAAGTTATGACCGCGTTAAGTCTGGATAACTTGAGGCAAGATGCGGTTGATCTGCCAAAGGGATTAGTGATAGCCACAGTGGAAGTACTGGAGGATGGAGACATCGATAGTTCAATATTATACTATGATGTAAATCAAACCATCGACGCATCTGCGATTCGTGAGAAGGTGAGCCGTTAGAAGGGTAATGATAGTATGAAGATGGAATTATTGTTATTGAAGTACAAAGCACTGTTTGAGGCAGAAGAGACTCCACCAACTACGCCGCTAACGCAGAACATATCCCTACAGGCAACCATGCACCAGTAAGTCGTAAACCTCTACAGACTGGCTAAGCAATTGCTACCAGTGGTAGACAAGTTAATAGCTAAGCAGTTGAAGGAGGGAATAATACACTATAGTAATATCCCATGGTCTAGCAGCGTGGTTCTGCTTCCAAAGAACTCACCAGATGGGTCAAAGAAATTTAGCTTTTGTTGTGATTACTGACATTTGAATGAACGGATGGTAACAGACGTATACCCAATTCCGAATTGGATTGAAGTGTGCTCTGAGGATTGGTGAAAGGCAGCGTTTACTATGCATTATGGTCATTTTGAGTATTGTAGGATGCCATTTGGGCTAAAAAGCGCACCAGCAACATTCTAAACATTGTTGGATGGAGTGCTTCGCAGGTTGAAGCCGAAAAAATGTATGGTTTATCTGGATGACATTTTAGTCTTCGCAAAGGATAAATACCAGCACAACTGACGCTGAGCATAGACAAGTGTCATTTTGCTCGTACACAGGTGAACTACCTCGGGCATATTATCAGTCAAGATGGAGTCCGAGAATAGCGTCGTCTCACTTCTGCGGTGCAAGATTTTCTGACTCCACAGACGGTTAAGCAGCTACAATCATATATCAATTTGGCCTCATAATTATCGTAAATTCGTGAAAAGAATAACAGAAATAGCAAGACCACTTACTAGGTTGCTTAACAAAGGAGTTACTTGCCAGTGGACGACAGAATGTGAAGAGGCGTTCCAGAAGCTGAAGCAGATGCTAACATGTGATCCTGTTTTGAGATTTCACGAATCTTCCAAAGACTTTATATTGCAGTGTGACGCGTCTAATCACACTCTCGGCGCCGTGCTTGGGCAGGAAATGTTCAAATGTTTGTAAAGCTTAACGGACTTAACTTCGCGGTCATCAGTCCCTAAACTTACAAACTACTTATGAACTAGCATATACTAAAGACGGCACAAACATCCATGCCCGAGGGGGGGATTCGAACCCCAGACGTGGAACGGCCTCGCGCTTCGCAGCATAAAGCCTCAATGCGCTCGGCCGCTCCGCCGCGGCGCTTGGGCAGGAAGTCGATGGCAAGGACCAGCTGGTGGCGTATGCATCTCATCAGCTTAATAAGGCAAAACAAAATTATTCAACCACAGAGATATACGTAATTTCATATTGTTTGGTAGGTAATTTAAGGTCGTAACAGACAATGCATCACTAAAGTGATTGCTAGGATTGAAAGACCCAGCAAGCAGGCGTGTGAGGTGGACGTTGAAACTTAGTGAGTTTGACTATGATGTGATCCACAAACCTGGGGTAAAGAACGCGAATTCAGATGCATTGAGCAGGAAAATGTCGCTGTTGCAGATATTGGGGATTTTTGCAAACAACTGTAGTTCCTGATACAGGATGAATTACTCTGCAGGTTGTGGTGACAATTGTATTAAGGCCTGAGATTTTGCAACAGGCTCATGACCATGTTCTGTCTGGTCATGCTGGGAGAAGGGCTACAGACAGGCAGGTGGCTGAAAAATTCTGGTGGAGAACACGTCGCCGGGATGTGGATGAATACGTTAGGAATTGTATTCCATGCGCTCAACAAGAAAACTTAAGTAATTCGAAAATTCGGCTTCAGAGGTTGGCAGAGGCAGATAGGCCTTTCCAGCAACTCAGGATGATCATATTACGCCCATTTTACAGGAGTGCGGCTGTTAATAAGTATGTGATGACAGTAATCGATCATTTTTCTAGGTATCTGGTAATGGATAAAAAGCAAGTACAGGAGCAGAAGCCTTGTTAATAATTTGTTGCTGAAGTTTGGGGCGCCGTAGGCTATCATCACAGATCAAAGGACGAATGTCATGTCTGATCTGATGAAGCAGCTTTTTAAATTATTAAGAATAATGAAGTTGCAAACTAGTGCATTTCATCCTCAAGCCAATGGACGTACGGATATGGTTCATCATACAATAGCGAAAATGATAAGTCACTATGTCAACAATCCCGGATGGGGACGTGTACTTAGGGTATGCTCAAAGTGCATATAATAGTAAGGAGCATACGTCCACGGGCGTATCACCATATGACATCGTGTTCGTGCGGAAAATGCCATTTCCCTTTGATGTATTGCAACTGTTGTTGGGGTATGAGGGCGAGCATGTGAGAATATTTGCAAGGACAATAAAATACGTTTGGGGAAGTGTCAAGCGAGCTAACATAAGGGTACTCGACGTCAACAACGTATGGGGTTGTCATCTAGGAGGTTACAGCAGTTTAGGATAGGCCAGTGCGTTCTTTTAGCCAGTCCTTACACTCCGAAGGGTAGAACGAAAAAGTTCCAGGGGCCATACCAGGTGCTGGAGAAGACGTCACCAATGAATGTGAAACTGCAGTTACTGACCAAAACAACGGAAGTCCATGTTAGCAGGGTGAAACGGTTTCAGGGAGCCACAGACACAAGAAGTTAGGTCATATATATGCTTTTGCTTGTATTTGCTTTTAAGGTGGAGGAAGAGTGATAGGGAAATTCATTCTCATAGATGGTTGCAAGATGGCATTCAAATGGGTGATGTGGGGCATAGTCCTTTGGCAGATGTCTCGGGCTTACAGGATGCGCAATGTCCAGTTTGGGACTGGAATCAATTCTTAAGACAGCCTGACGTAAATCTTACGAATCATGTGTGGACGCTGCGACAAACACTCAACATTTTGGAGGTAAGAAACAAATTGCGACAACTACAAGAGGTAGTGTCGAGCTTGGCGGCCAGGAATGAGATGTTGGTGAACGTCCAGGAAGAATATAGACGATTAGACTTCTCATGTAAAGAAGTAAGAGGGCAACTACAGAGAATAGTAGACATGATTCTGGAAGCAAAGGTGAATGTGGAGTGGGGTTGGTTAAATGCAGGGGGGAAACTGATAAAAACTGTGTTTGCACAGCTGACAGTGAAGATATCGAAGGGCAGAATAATTCAATAACATTCATCCAAGGCAAAGAGGAGAATATAGAGAGGGAGGTAGATATACATACTACAGAGATACGGAGGTTGGGACAGGAACTGCTGAATGTAAGAAGGGTAATGCGGGGGATGGCAACAGAATTGCGAGCATACATGTGGCAGACTCACGACTTATTGAATGCAGATCTAAAACAGATGCAGACTCGGTTAAGTACGATAGAGGAGAAATTAGTGATAGCTAAGTTAGTACGCGAATTAATTAACAGTGAACTCCAGGATAAGTACTGAGGAATTTCAGGAGGTAATCCATCATGCATTGCATGGAGAAGTGGATGTAACGTTGATGTCGGCAGACGAATTCAGACACGGCTTGGGGCAAGTGGAAAATCAGTTACCAGTAGGGGTTGAGCATGACGTACCAGTGAATAGTAGGGGAAAGATGACAGGGCATGCACCTCTATGCTGTTAGTGCAGCACGATTCCAACCATGTGGGGAAAAACATGGCAGACGATTAAGCCTGGGTATTTAGGAGCTCTAGTGTATGCAGCCACATCACTGGGAATACGAATACCGTAAAAATGTTCAAATGTTTGTAAAACTATGAGACTTAACTGCTTGGTTATTAGTCCCTAGGCTTACAAACTACACTCCTGGCCATTAAAATTGCTATACCACGAAGATGACGTGCTACAGACACGAAATTTAACCGACAGGAAGAAGATGCTGTGATATGCAAACGATTAGCTTTTCTGAGCATTCACACAAGGTTCGCGCTGGTGGTGACACCTACAGAGTGCTGACATGAGGAAAGTTTCCAACCGATTTCTCATATACAAACAGCAGTTGACCTGCGTTGCCTGGTGAAACGTTGTTGTGATGCCTCGAGTAAGGAGAAGAAATGCGTACCATCACGTTTCCGACTTTGATAAAGGTCGGATTATAGCCTATTGTGGTTTATCGTATCGCGACACTGCTGCTTGCGTTGGTCGCGATCCAATGACTGTTATCAGAATATGGAATCTGTTGGCTCAGGAGGGCAATACGAACGCCGTGCTGGATCCGAACGGCCTCGTATCAGTAGCAGTCGAGATGACAGGCATCTTATCCGCATGGCTGTAACATATTGTGCAGCTACGTCTCGATCCCTGAGTCAACAGATGGAGACGTTTGCAAGACAACAACCGTCTGCAAAAACAGTTCGACGACGTCTGCAGCAGCATGGACTATCAGCTCGGAGACCATGTCTGCGGTTGCCCTTGACACTACATCACAGACTGGAGCGCCTGCGATGGTGTACGCAACGACGAACCTGGGTGCACGTATGGCATAACGTACATTTCTTCTGATGAATCCAAGTTCTGTTTCCAGCAATATAATGCTTGCATCTGTGTTTGGCGACATCACGGTGAACGCACATTGGTAGAGTGTATTTGTCATCGCCATACTGTCGTATCACCTGGCGTGATGGTATGGGGTGCCATTGGTTACACGTCTTAGTCACCTATTGTGCTCGGACCGTAGTGAGGTAAGGTTAGTTCTGCTCTTATGTCTGTTGAAATGGTAGCGATTCGTTGTCTAGCATATTTAACTTAGTCTCTTGAACTTAGATTAATTTTTCGGAATACTTTTTCCGATCGTGTGCGGAAATGTGTCGTAGTTTTTCAATCCAGTGATTTCCAACAGATAAATGCGGTGTATGTGTTACTAGTTGCAGTTTGATAATGGCCTGTTATATTCAAACCTTTTGTGATTACGTGGTGGTGTACGAACTCTGTGTAAATTCTTTGTGGGGCCCTATTTCTCACTGACGATATGTTAATTTTTCTGCAGTACATGTAAAATCTTTCTTATTGTGTCCTTCCGTGAGATATGTGTTCCACATGGTTGGTTCTTAGAACAAAGCGTTCAACTTCCACTATTGTTTGTTCCATGCCCTTCAGGCAAGCAACTATGCGTGTATTCTTCTTATTTCCTCTAACACTTTGTGATCTTTTCTCCCTGCCTATTTTAATTTAGCTGTTTCTTTTCTGAACTTGTAGTATGCACTCAGTCTTTATCAGTAATTCTCCCCAAGTCTTGTACAACCTCCTTCAATAGCTTGCTTATGAAATTCTATGTATTTCTATGGGTTGCATGCTATAGTTTTTAATTTTTCGTCCTTGTAATTATCTCACTTTTCCGGGTTTTGAGACTGGACTTTTTCCGTCTCTGTGAACGCTCCCAATCGCACGTTAGCATCTCAGTAGATTCCTTGTGAAATTCTACGCAGTTCTAGGGGTTGCATACCGTAGTTGATTTTCCTTATTTTTCAGAAATTGAATTTATACATTTTTATCTGTTTTCGGAACCATTTGCGTCCGAACTCCGACTTCAGTGGTTTTCAGCTAGTCACTCTCAGATTGCAACTTAAGAGTCCACCGTGATTTTGAGTAATGAATCCGATTTTTAACCATTTCACCTTTAGTGGAGTGCGATCATGTAACTTAGCCGTGTGTCGCCGTTAGCGTGTTTGCTCGGGGTCTAATCTAAATGCAACTTAACTTTGCTATACTTACGCAACATCTCGAATCAGGCACGACAGACCAGAACCATCTTCACAATTTTAATATATATTGTGTTGTGTAGTACCTCCGGGTTTGCTGAATTTCGCCTACGATATCGGAGCGTGCTTCTGCCTCGTTTCAGCACGCTGATTTTGGTGAGTTTCGCTGTTGCATTGCGTGTGTGTGAGCGAGTGAGTGTTGTTTGGCAATCCTCCCCCCAGTAGCGTTAAGTTCTGTGTAATTTATAAAATTCGATGCTGGGCACCGTCAGTATTAGAACATGTACATGGGATGCTTTTTATTGTATTAACATATTTGGTTCCCCATTTTGCTTGCGTTCGACCTGAATAAACAAGTTAAGTTCAGTATAATTTTGATTTGCCTATAAATTGTAGTTTTCGAGCACGAGTCCCTTTTATTTAATATTGTTATTCACCAGTGTTGAGAACAAGCTTAGATGCAATTTTTTATGTTTAAGTTCCGTTGCGCCATAAATGTTTTTCTTTAGCCACCTTTATGAAATAACTTTAATTGTGGTGTCTTGTTTATTTATGCCTGTGTATAATTTCTTGTGAGCTGCTACATATGTTGGCCACTCCGTTCATTGTGATTTCACATTCGTCGTCGATGGGACTTTTCAAGTTTTGTATACGGCTTAGTTTCAGCTAAGTATTAGGTTCAGACTTTTACGTTGTGTATTTCACGTCAAAGAGATTGTCGCAAAGGTGGAAGTTGCTGCTGGAAGCCACATTGTTTGGCACGAATGCTGTGACACGTTGTATGCGTAATCGTGGAATAATCAAAATAAAACGACCACTGCTAGCTGCCGAACCAGTTAAACACATCAGTAAACAGTTCATAAAGATTTTACTTGTAGTCCCCACAATGTACAGCTGACATATTGACATTCGTCTTCGTATTTTTCTAATATTTACTCTCCAGTTCACAAGATTTAGCAGCGTGTATCAGCAGTGGCGAGTCAAGTAAAATCCTATGTAATTCCTCATATCCCAGACAAACAATTTGTTAAGCTGTGACAATGACAAACAAATGAAACAGCGAATTGATTGGCGTTCTCAAATAATATCGTAAAAATATACGTCGATTTAATCTGATTCTCTAAACGCAAACCAAAATTCACAAGCAGCACGAAATGTTTTCCGCGCTCTCTCACGAAACAGCATATGTGGCAGAGGAATGAGGCTCACAAGGACATAGCACCCACGTGCCTGTGTGTGTGTGTGTGTGTGTGTGTGTGTGTGTGTGTGTGTGTGTATGTGCGTGTGTGTGAATATTGTTAATCATTACTGGGCCAAGTGACAAACTGTAATAAGAAAATTAACGGAAAACCTTACTACACCTTTAGAAACATATTTATTGTGATCGATTCCAGTTTTATTTCGTACCGGAAGAAAGGTTATTATTGTTTCAATTATTACTGAAATGTCAGAATAATTAATATGCATGATGAAGCCACTTATAAAAAATTAAGCTTCAACGGATATCAATATATATTTGTATGCTAAACATTGTTGAAAAACCTCCTGAAGGTACAAATACGCCAGTTATTATAGCAAGGTTGTACCTTTACTGCTCGTCATAAAACGTAATGGCACTAACTGAAATAACATAAAGACACTTCCTGGAACGTCAAGAATAACAGAAGTTAGAATATGTCACATTGGAAACGGAAGTAACTGTTACTAATTGTACAACAATACAGGGCCTCCTGTTCAAACGCAGTACACGAAACGTAATGAAGTTACACTAACAAGAAATTACAATTAGCTGCCGTTATTTGCGTTCTACTTCGATATCAACTTTTCCAATAAAACCACCGTTCTGATTTTATTTTTTATTACTCTGTTGTTCCTAGTTTCTTGCCCCTGTTAGTAAGATTGTACCCATCCATCTGACATAGGTGCGCAGAGAACTTATGGGCGTCGTTTGCTAAATTAATACCTGACGTTTTGCTTTCGTAGAAATGTTGTGTATGTCGTCTAGGAGATAGGCGCCGTAGATCTCTATAAAAAATTTTCGTTCTTTGTTCTGTAACTCGTAAATTTTCGACATCCCTCAAAATTCTATAGTTTCTACCGGATACTAGGCTATTAATTTCAACAGATAGTTCGCATTTCAATTTTCAGGTTCAGTAGCAGAACGGACTTCGAGTCATTGGAAGTTATTTATAGATATGGGTTCCATGTCAAAAGATTACGTTCTTATTGCCCCCAACAAAACCTTTAAGATCGCAACGGAAATTTATCCTAAATACGTATTGTCATGCTGCAGTAGTCATCATTATTCCTTTTTGAAAACCGATTAAGCACCAAAACAATCGTAATAATTAAAATAATTGAGCACCTGAAAATATCACTCCCCCTTTTTACATTCCATGTGAAAAATAACTATTGTGTACACATCATTAAATCTTTATATATAAAGCAGAGTTCCTGTGTGTTTGTGTTTGTGATTGTTTATGTATACGTATTGCATACAAATCGACAGGTTTGTTCCAATCTTCATCAATTTTTGCATGCGTAGCCTTCATTCCATGAGGACGGTCGCCGTAATCGTGAAGATTACGTATGACACACAGTTCATGAGATATGACGTCATAAACAATAAGATGTCAAAAAAAACTGTTACGCGACTGTGTTGCACATCTCTTACTAAACCACTGAAACGATTTCAACTAAATTTGATACACATATTCGTAACCGTGAGGTAATAGTTGCTATGGGGATAAGAGTCACATACGATGACTTATGGTTCAGGAGATACGACGTCATGAACAATAGGAATTGCATCAAACTGCCACATATTACTACAAGACTTTATTTATACACTGTATGAGAATGAGATTACTTAACGACTTTCAACAAACTTTAAAGATAATGCCAAACATTTATTATATTTTTACTCGCTGACAACCACTGTAAAATGATGAAAGGAAAAACGTTTCTCGATTACAACTTTTTCGCTGTTCATAGGCTAAAACTACGGCATTGGGTATGACGTTACAATTTATAGTTTCCACACTAAAAATTGTAGACGCAAGAAATCTTACAGTCAAAATACACAGATATAGCCGAATGTACCTTCGAAGTTGTTCTTTAGATATGAGCACATAAACAGTAACGTTCATAGAAAATCGCTCCATCACGCACCAACTTTTAATCTATTACTTCTTAACTACTACTTGTATTCGCAACGTATTTTACACACATTCAGCACTTTTACAAATGCATATCTACTTGAAAAATTATACAATTTTACAACATTAACTCACTAAATATGAGATCGTACGAATTGTATATGTCATTTGTATTTTGATTACTATCTTTGTCTTTTTGGATAATGCACTTACAATTTTTTACGTCATGCAAAACAGCCTTATTTCTTAAAATATTCTACCATAAACATAACATGTTTTTAGAAGAGAAAAAAAGGATATTGATAGGGTAAGGTGGTACAATTTCGATCATTTCGGACAAATGTTATTATAACTGGAAATAAATTGAGGAAAGGAATAATTTTAACTATGGCACTTGTTCTTGGATGTTTAATGAATATGTAACACAAATATTATACTGTTACAAATGTTGGTATAAACACAAGAAAAGGTTACGGAATTGAGAAAAATCGATCGAAAATGTACCACACTAGGAACAATTGTGATCACTTCCTCGTATAATTTTGATTACGGGCATCTTCCACATAAAAAGCACTTTTTCTGTCACGCACTAACGCATACTTCGTGGTACCAAACATTGTATTTTTGGCAGCGAATCCAGTCACTCTTAACTAGACGATTTGTAAGAGCGCTTTAGACTAAGTATCTTCACTTACCTCTTTAAAGGGGAAAAATTTATATCTCCTTACCGCAAAGCGGTGTATTCTTGGAAAAGACAGGAGGAGCTGTAGAAACCTGCTACTCTACAACGCGACACAACGAGACACTATGAGACAGACAAATGGCGCGAAAACTTATGTTGATCGGAATTGTACCTATATCGAATTTGTACCACCTTACCCTAGACAGATGCAGAGAGAGAGAGAGAGAGGGGGGGGGGGGGGAGGAAGGAGTGAAAGAAATACTATCTCCAGGCTGGAATAAATAAATACCTGGGAAACGCAGGGTTTTCAACTAGTTTGAAATAAACCTCTCTAGAAATGGCTACTACATTAAAGACGTCTAAATCGCATACACCCTTTAATTTTGATTACATGACTTCCTTTGCAATGCAGTAGAGTACCGGATGATCAAAAAGTCAGTATAAACTTGAAAACTTAACAAATCACGGAATAATGTACATAGAGAGGTAAAAATTGACACACATGTTTGGAATGACATGGGGTTTTATTAGACAAAAAAATATCATTTCCGACAGATTGCGCTTCATCTGATCAGAAAAGCTATTGGCATAACAAATTAAGACAAAGCAAAGATGATGTTCTTTACAGGAAATGCTCAGTATGTTCAAAAATTCAAATGTTCAAATGTTTGTACAACTTCTGGGACTTAACTACGGGGTCATCAGTCCCTAAACTTACAAACTACTTATGAACTAGCTACAACTAAGGACGGCATAAATATCCATGCCCGAGGGGGGGGGGGATTCGAACCCCCGACCGTAGTGGCCGTGCTGACCATGACTGGAGCGCCTCAGTCACCTCGGCCACCGCGACCGGCCTCAATATGTTCACCGTCATTCATCAATAATAGCTTTAGTCGAGGAATAATGTTGTGAACAGCACTGTAAAGCATGTCTGGAGTTATGGTGAGGCATTGGCGTCGGATGTTGTCTTTCAGCATACCTAGAGATGTCGGTCGATCACGATATACTTGCGCCTGCATGTAACCCCAAAGCCAACAATCACACGGACTAAGGTCTGAGGACCTGGGAGGCCAAGCATGACGAAAGTGGCGGCTGAGCACACCATCATCACCAAACGACACGGGCAAGAGGTCTTTCACGTGTCTAATAATACTTTTTTTGTGGTTGTAATAAAACGGCACGTCATTCCAAGCATATTTGTCAACTTTTACCTCTCAATCTGCATTATTCCGTGATATATTAAGTTCTCAAATTTATACTGACTTTTTGATCACCCGGTATATTTATCGGTTCTGCGTAAAGTGCCTTGTGTCGTCGAGAATGAAAAACGTCGCTGGGAAATATGTTTATTATCAGGAAACGATTTGTCTTTGAAATGTCTCTGGATAACGCCAGACGAGGGTATATAGGACAAAGAAGTCATTACTGTGAGCAGCTTATTAGGGGACTGGCTATCGTAACATACGTAATAAAGCGCTAACTTTATGCCCTCGTCAAACGACGCTTTTGCCTGCGCGGTGGTCGCTCACGGCCGTTAACGCACTGGTAAGAGGCGGGGCGAGACGGGCAGAGCGCCCGCTAAATATGGGGTGGTTCCAGGGGCGCGCGGTTAACTGCCCGCCCTGTCGGACATCCAGGCGCTCGTCGGGTCAGGCGTTGTGGCCGTATTTAATTCGCCACTCACTGTTAACGACTTCCTTTATCGTGAATTGCGCATTCCACTCTTTAAAAAAACCGCGGGAAAATCCCGTCAGCGGTTTCTGTGTTTATCGACGACGGGCAGACAGGCGCGGCGGGAGGACCTTGTTTTACAATGAAGACCTGAAGAAACTGCTACACCGGTCCAAAATCGTGTAGGGTGCCCCTCAGAAGTGACGCATCACCACGTGTCGTGGGTTCGACTGTTGTGTGAAGTGATGGGTGTAGCGAGAGGGGGGGGGGGATGTTTCTGGGATTCAAACCCCTTCCTAAAATTTGATCAAATGTTCAAATGTTTGTATAGTCTATGGGACTTAACTACGGGGTCATCAGTCCCTAAACTTACAAACTACTTATGAACTACTTACGAACTAGGACGGCACAAATATCCATGCCCGAGATGGCATTCGAACCCCCGACCGTAGTGGCCGTGCAGACCGTGACTGGAGCGCCTTAGTCCCCTCGGCCACCGTGGCCGGCGGAAAATTTGACACTGGTAACGAAACGTGGGATTATTTTGCATCATGATAAAGTCCACCTACATTCTGCCAAGCTAGGAAGCTGTTAACATGCTTCACATAGTCCCGATTTATCCCCAAGCAATCCTCCCAGGATTTATTTTTTTTTTTTTTTTGTAATTTTTGCAATCGATTAAATGTATCAACAGTTACTGTCAATACTACTAAAATATTGAGAGTTTACTTAGAATTTTTCTTTTGAGTCCCAGCCTTGTCGCCGCTTTTGTATCTCGTTCCGTCGTAGGCGTCGGTGGCCGAGTGGAATGAGACCGACACAGGAATAAAGATAGCACGCTGGTGCAGGTACGGAGGGGAGCAGCCAGAAACTAGAAACACTAGAGTAAATTAGAACGAGATATATATTGCACAGAATTTATACAATACTTAACTTTTACATAGTTCAGTACGGCAGAATGCTGATACATAGTTGAGGCCTGCCTAGTGCCTATCCGATAGCCAAGTCTTCACTGGTGCCTATCTGAGTCCGAAGTGTTAACAGGTTCCTATCTCAGTCCCAAGTGAACGATGTCGTTCAGAGGTGGCCACGAGCGTAGTTGTAGCAGAGGGCGCTCGTGGCTGACGTCGTAAGAACGCCGCGCCGTGCGTGCATGGCGGCGCGCGGCGAAAGTAGGTGGCGCGCACTTTGTACTTGTGCGACACCACATTTTCGAAGGTGTCTTCTTTAAAACTTTGACTGCCGGCCATGTAAACCATTCCATCCCTTAGAGTACAAGACATTCTGCTTGCAGGAGTCACCCGAGCTGCACTTAGATTCTTTATCTTCAGTGTGGCGTAAAGAATTGTCTGATCTTTGAAATAAATCCAGAACTGAACACAGAGCATCTAAATCACATACAACTCTGACGCCAAGGGCCCCACTAGAAACGTCTTTACTTAGTCTGTATCAGTCCACCTCTCTGTACAGTCACTACGATATGTTGCTGTGTCGCCCCTCTGTCATAGTCACCTCTCAGTACTTTCGGGGGAATATTTTCTGTGAAGCCATGTCCATTGATTTACCTACTGAGAGAACGGACACCACTTTCTACCTGCCCAGTTTCATACAATGAATGCGACCAGTCGACCGATTTAGAAACTAAATTTACAAGATCTATAGACTGGTTTAGACACTAGGTTTACCAAGTAAAGTATATAAGAATGAAACTCACTCTGCAGCGGATTGTGCGCTGATATGAAACTTCCTGGCAGATTAAAATTGTGTGTCGGAACCGAGACTCGAACCTGGGACCTTTGCCTTTCGCGGGCAAGCGCAGTACCAACTGTGCTATCCCGACATGACTCACGATGCCGCCTCACAACTTTACTTCCACCAGTACCTCGTCTCCTACTTTCCAAATTTCACAGAAGCTCTCCTCCAAACACGCAAGACTAGCACTCCTGGAAGAAAGTATATGCTACAGACATGGCTTAGCCACAGCCTAAGAGATGTTTCCAGAATGAAACTTCACTCTGCAGCGGAGTGTGCGCTGATATGAAACTTCCTGGCAAATTAAAGTTGTGTGTCGGAACCGGGTCTCGAACCTGGGACCTTTGCCTTTCGCGGGCAAGCGCACTACCGACTGTGCTCTCCCGACACGACTCACGATGCCGCCTCACAACTTTACTTCCGCCAGTACCTCGTCTCCTACTTTCCAAATTTCGCAGAAGCTCTCCTGCAAACACGCAAGACTAGCACTCCTCGAAGAAAGGATATGCTAGAGACATGGCTTAGCCACAGCCTAAGGGATGTTTCCAGAATGAAACTTCACTCTGCAGCGGAGTGTGCGCTGATATGAAACTTCCTGGCAGATTAAAATTGTGTGTCGGAACCGGGACTCGAACCTGGGACCTTTGCCTTTCGCGGGCAAGCGCACTACCGACTGTGCTATCCCGACACGACTCACGATGCCGCCTCACAACTTTATGGTAGATCTAGCCGGTCAATAAACTTGATTCTGTTCTTAAAAGCACGAAAATAAAGGTCACGTCAAATGACGTGATTGGCATTCTACAGAAATTTCCGTATCCCGTCAATTGACAGGATTGGCACTCGGGGTGATAAATACCGGGTGATCAAAAGGTCAGTATAAATTTGAAAACTTAATAAATCACGGAATAATGTAGTCAGAGAGGTAAAAATTGACACACATGTTTGGAATGACATGTGGTTATATTAGAACGAAAAAAAAAGTTCAAAACATGTCCGACAGATGGAGCATCATCTGATCACAAAAGCAATAATTAGCATAGCAAATTAAGACAAAGCAAAGATAATGTTCTTTACAGGAAATGCTCAATATGTTCACCATCATTCCCCAACAATAGCTGTACTCCAGGAATAATGTGAACAGCACTGTAAAGCATGTCCGGAGTTGTGGTGAGGCACTATCAGTTCCGATCGGAAGATTAACTTGAATTCCAGTCTTGTTTAAACAACTGTATTACCACAACGGTGCATACACTGTTAGTGAAACATTTAACACCAGATTAATAGAGCGAAAAACTTATGACCTGTAAGGATTTTAGCAGTAAGAGCTTGTCATCTGCTGCGATTCTCATTGATGTTTTTACTCCGTCAATTTTTAACTTTTGTTTCTGTTGTAATAAAACCCTATGTCATTCCAAACATGTGAATCAATTTTTACCTCTCTATCTACATTATTCCGTGATTTATTAAGTTTTCAAATTCATACTGTCTCTTTGATGACCCGGTATGTCTGCTCCCTAAAGATGAGTGTGAATTTCCTGTTTTTCAATCACCAGAAACACTTCATTGTTCAAGAAACCACGGTGAATTACAGTAAAGAGGGGAACTAAAACTGTCTGACATTCTGCTTACAAACTATTGGGCCCTAGAGGTTCACTGAGCTGTTGCTCAACACTGCTATTAGTAATTACACTGTGAGCCATCAGAATTTCTAGATGTTCCTATATAAACGAATTAAGTTTCCTGTCTAGTCCAAATAGTATCTGTGCACTTATTTTTTGCCACTGTCAGCTTTCACGTACAGCAATAATTTGAGATAGGGAGTGCTTCGCTGATAATGCTCTGATAGTGCTTCGTGCACTACCTTTCTGAACGCCATCCGTGTTTCGATCAACATTTGTCTATCATCGGAATATGATTTGCCTTGTCCCGATTTTGGAGAATACATAGATTCTGCATACGTTTTTCTAATTTTGTTTCTGTACCGTGTTTTCTTTCTAGTATCCAGTCCTTTGCAATGATAAATGATATAGTGCCCAAAGTATTAGTAATGAGATGAGGTCTGTCTGTACTTAGCACAGTACTTCCAGTACGATTTTCTTGGAATCCGAAAGTATTCGCTAACAGTCCTCACAGACCTTTTCCTTTACTTCTAAAACTGCTCTTAGCATCGTATCTTTAGAAATCCTTCCCCTTTCATTCATAATTTCGGATCATTTTTGTGATACTGCAAATAAAACAAAGATTTAAACCAGAGCCATAACTCATGTTTTGTGAACATGGAAACGAACGAGATTCTGACTTCGCAGATCACTGTTTAAGAATAAAAATATTTACTGGTTGGCGTTTATTCAACGCTTTTTATCTCCTGAAGATGACGATCTTTTGACCTCTGAAACATATCAAAATATGTTTAACTTCCACAATTATGTTAAAAATTTAATACACTCTAAGAATTATAAACGGTATTATCATTAAAAGTAGCAAACCTTTCATCGAGTTTGAAGAAGTACAGCTCGTATAGGACATGACAGGAGTTGCAGCTCTATTAAGAGTACAGAGCCCATTCACTGAAATCCCCTCCCGTAATCGTATCCTGGCTTCGACTATGCTTGACGCAGTGCTGGAGGGAACTGAACGCAAGGATCCTGCAGGGCTGTCCACAAATCAGTACGACTGGGTGGACACCTTTTCTGAACAGCACGTCGCAAGGCGGCCCAGATATGCTCAACGACGTTCATGTCTGGGGAATTTGGTGACCAGCGAAGGTGCTTAACCTCAGATTACTATTACTGGAGACAATATGTAGCAATTCATAGACGTTTGGGGTGCGTCATTGTCCTGTTGTAGTTGTCCAAGTCCGTCGGAATGCACAGTGAACATGAATGGATGCATCCGATCAGCTAGGATACGTACGTACGTGTCATGTGTCAGAGTGGTATCTTGACTTATCAGGGCCCCGTAGCACTCCAAGAGCAGGCGTCCCATACAGTTGCTGATCCTCCACCAGTTTCTACAGTCCCCTGCTGATAATTAGGGTTTCGTCGATTCATGAGGTTGTTTCCATGCCTCAACACTTCCTTTCGTTTGATAAAAGTGAAAACCAGAATCGTCAGACGGCGCAACTTCTTTACAGACACCAAAGGCCCATAGACGGTGAAGACGGTTCCAGTGAGTAGTAAAGCTCTGTTAAGTGCTTATGTTTTAGAACGTTATGGATCAACAGCGATCTACCGAGTAAATAATAATTCGTGTAACAAGGCAGTCTAGATCGCAATTTCTTCTATTTCCCTGGTAACCGGTTTTGGTCACATACATGACCATTAAGCCACAACTGTGATGTTATTTTTTTATTTATTTATACGAATTGGCCAACTAAGGACCGGGTTAAAAATTTTATTTCATATTCAGTTTCTCTTCTCTAGGGCTGCTCTTCTGCCATTTTTGCCAGATGGTCAGCAGTCAGTTTCTTGTTGGTCTTCTTTCTTAGGGCCTCCTGAAAAACCTCAAATTCAGTTATTGCCTTTCTGTACTTGCCCTATTCATCGCGTCCATTTCTGTGAGGCCAAGTTCCACGAGATCTATCTTTTTTCCTTGCAAGCAAAACTTGGGTGTTTTCCTCTGTTGAATTAAATTGAAGATTTTCTTCGTTAATCTGCTGTCATCCATTCTCACCAGATGACCGAAGAAAATTTCTCATTTCCGTCGTAACTGGTTTAATAAATTGATAGACCTTCTCATTGCTCATCTTTACCCATGTTTCACCAAGTTTTTTGTGTCCACCAAGAAGCGTCCTCTCGAGCTCATCTACTAGTCCTTTGTCCTTGAGAGTACAGTTTCATTGTAAAAATTTGCGCCCTCTTGAGTTTAGCTACTCGAAGTTTGACACAGCTTCTTTTTCTATGCCAATATCCGTTATTATTTCTCCCATATATTTAAAGTTTTTGACCCTTTCGATGCATCCAATAATTGTGTGCAATGTGTTGACTTCCTTAAATTTGTTAGACGTAAATTTAGCTTTTTCTTGTGATATCTGTAAAACAAATTTAGCTGCATGCTTTGCTAAGATTTCTATTTGTTTAATTGCATCTGGTATATTCGTGTACAGTAGCGCAATATCGTCTGCAAAAGGTAGTGCATGTGTAGTAAGCCCTTTGACTGATCCTCCAAAAGAAATTCCCTTCACTTTTTCTTGTGTGTATTCCGATAATGTCTCCCTTATTATCTTTTCTAGAGTAATATTATATATAACATTAGAGGAATGCATTATATCTAACCAAACTAAATTATTGTATAGACTGCTTAATGAGATCGAAAAATGAACAAGGATTTGGTTGGTTGATGGGAGGAAGGGACCAAACAGCTCGGTCATCAGACCTGAGAAGGATATAAAAATACATTATACATGGTCATATAAAAACATGTGTAGCATATGTAGCAGAGAAGACCATGTGATGGGTTTTGTTATACGTTGAAAAAAACTGAAATTAGAGACACAATTATTCTATTGTCAGATTCTAAATTAAAATATCATTATCATTATGTCAGAACTAAAACTCCAGTTTCCTGCGACATATGAAAGTATTACCTCTGCAATAAAATATTTTTTGATAAAATTTTTCGTTCTCAGGGCCCTTGCCTCAAAACTAAGAGTCAGATAGAATAAAGTATATGCCAAAGTTATAAGATATAAAGTTATTTGGTTAAAATATGTAACAATTAGAGTTGAAGTCATTAACTAAAATGATCTTTTGTCTTAAACTAAAAAACAAAATTAGTGAATGGGACAAAAGAGTAACCTTTTTGCAGGAGATCATGGAATAGTTCAATGAAATTGAAATCCTGCTGTTCGTTTGTGTAATTTAATGGTTTATTCTTATGATGTGTGTAGATTTCTATTTTTCTAGTGTATTAAGTTGTTGACCTTTGGGTACATTCTGTAAGATTTCATTTGTCAGAAAATAGATCCTTCTGAATGACTGTACTCATTGAGATGTTGTCGAAAAATCGATTTCATGCGTGTTAGAAAGCTACGGACGGTTTGTCCTATTTTTTTTTTTATCACAATCTTTACATTGTATCTTGAAGACGCTGGATTTTTAGTACCTATCATACACGAAAATTGTATGTTTACGTTTAGTCTGAACTTTGTTATTTGTTGTAAATGGTATGGTTAGATTGGAATTTTTGAACAATCTATTCATCTTGTTTAAAAGAAGCCCCATGTATGTCATTTTTCCGTATCTCCTTTTCGGAACTGTAGTATTACAGTTGGTATGTCATCATTTATGGTATAACAAATCGCCTCGGCTTGCTTTAAAGTTGTTAGCTATGCCTATTTGTTTCACAATTTGCTTCTGTTTAGGACAGTTCGGAAATGTACACTAGTGCGCGATCGACTCCGAAAGCGCACATCGATGTTGTTTCGTTGGGCGGTTCGCATCATGACATTTGTCGAGGGCACAGTACTGAAATCGGCAACAGTTTGCGGAAGGGTTACACATCTCTCACGGTGAACGACTCTCTTCTACCTTCGTTGTTCCCGTTCTTGCAGCATCTTTTTCCGGTCGCAGCGATGTGGGAGATTTGATGTTTACCGGATTCCCGATACTCACTGTGCACTTGTGAAATGGTCGTACGAGAAAATCCCCTCCTCACAGCTACCTCGCAGATGCCGTGTCCCGTCTCTCGTGTGGCGACTCTGGCGCCTCTTTCAAACTCACTTCAGTGGTGATAAACCGCCATTATTGCAGCCACATACCTGTTGTCTTATACAAAGTGGCCAGAAAAGGACTCCCTGAATTCAAAATTAAATATCTCGAAAACAAAGATCGATAGAGGAATGCAGTAAACGGTATGTTTATTGTGAAAGCTGTAAGAAGTTTATACAGCAGTTTGAAATAATAGTCACAAAAGCTGCTAACAGATGGCGCTGTAATCGCCATACGTAATGCCTGGTATAAATAGTGATCCGAAGCCCCGAGCGATCAGTTCCACTATTGAAACGTGAAAGGAGGTTAGTGTACCGAAGGAAGAGATTAAAACCATGTACTCCATTGAACAACGCGTTTTTCTGGTGCTAGAGTACCAGGTGTTAGAAGAGAGTCCTACGGCAACAAGGCGAAGTTTTCAAGCACGATTTAATGTTCCAAAAGGACCCGATGCGAAAACCATTCGTACACTCTTCGCAAAATTTCAACGAACAGGCAGCGTAACTGATGACCTAGTGGGGCATGTTGGCCGCAAGCAAACCGCAGTTACGCCTGAAAATATCACCACAGTTTATGGAATTATTCAGCGAAATCCAATGTCATCCGACCGTAGAATTGCATCTGAGACTGGTTTGAAGCGTTCCAGCACGCAGAAAATACTGAGAAAGAGCCTACACATGTTTCCATTCGAAATTCAAACGCACTAGGCCATACCCGTACGAGATTGTGCAGCAAATGGTTGCTTTTGCTAATCATATGCTCACAATGTTTGATAGTGAAGGATTTGATGATGGCTACGTCTGGTTTACAGATGAAGCACACTTCCACCTGAATGGATACGTGAATAAGCAGAACTGCCGATTTTGGGGTTCCGAAAAGCCATATTGGTGTGAAGCGAAACCCCTGTATTGTCCTAAAGTTACTGTGTGGGCTGCAGTATGCAGCAGAAGCATTATTGGCCCTTGTTTCCATTCTAGAAACGGTCACTGGTGCACGTTACGTTGCAAATTTGAAACAGTTTGTCGCCACACAGCAAGCGTTAGAGTATCGGCCAGGTAATGAATGGTTTATACAAGATGGAGCCCGACCACATCGCACAAGTGTTTCACTTTCTTGAGGAATACTTCGGGAATCGAGTCATTGCTTTGGAATATCCCAAATTTACTGGTGTAGGCATAGATTGGCCTACATATTCGCCGGATTTGACTCCCTGTGACTTTTTTTTGTGGGGCACAGACATGGACAACCTGAAACATCCCGCCACGCTGGACGAGCTTGAATCGGTGATCTCTGTGGCATGTAAATCCATTTCGGTTGAGACACTACGAGAATTTCATTCTTCGTTTGCGCCACCTCTGTACCGCCAATGGTGAACATTTTGAAAACATTGTGATGTGATTGTTTGCAAAAAGTGTTTTCATACGATTATTTCACTTATGTATGCTGATATGAGTTGTACAGCTTACTGCTCCATCTGTTAGCAGCTTTTGTAACAATCATTTCAATCTGCTGTATAAACTTCTTACAGCCTTCACAGTAAACATACCATTTACTGCATTCCTCTATTGATCTTTGTTTTCGAGATATTTAATTTTGAAATCAGGGAGCCCTTTTCTGGACACCTTGTACATTCACTGAAGAACGCAGCGCTGTCTTATGAGTGTCTGCATATCTCTTGTTTGCTTTCAATTGCCTACACCACTATCCTTGACCCTTCAGTTTATAATGTGCGTAGATTTTTACCATCCGTGTGAGCCCTCACGAGTTACGTCGTCTTCTAGCGGCGCTGGAGCAAGAATCTTATGTATACAGGGTGGTCCATTGATGGTGACCGGGCCAAATATCTGAGGAAATAAGCATCAAACAGGAAACTAAAAAGAACAAAACTTTTCTAGCTTAAAGCGGGAAAACAAATGGCACTATGGCTGGCCGTCTAGATGGCGCTTCCAGACGTCAAACGGAAATCGACTGCATTTTTTCTACATCTACATACATACTCCGCAATCCACCGTAAGGAGCGTGGCGGAGGGTACACTGTACCACTACTAGGCATTTCCTTTCCTATTCCTCTCCCAAGTAGAACGAGGAAAAAAAGAATGCCTATATGCCTCTGTACGAGCCCTAATTTCTCTTGTCTTGTCTTTGTGATCAATACGCGAAATGTAAGTAGGCGACAGCAAGATCGTACTACACTCACCTTCAAATTCCGGCCCTCTAAACTAACAGAATTTCACGAAAAGAACGTCGTCTTTCTTCCAGCGATCCCCAATTGAGTTGCGGAGCATTTCCGTGACACTCGCGCATTGGTCGAACCTACCGGTAACAAATCTAGCTGCTCGTCTCTGAACCGCCTCTATGTCTTCCTTTAAACTGATCTGCTGCGGGTCCCAAATACTTGAGCAATACTCAAGACGTGGTCGTACAAGCGTTTTATACGCAGTCTCCTTTACAGATGAAATACATCTCCCCAAAATTCTCCCAATACACTGAAGTCGTCTGTCCGCCTTGCTCACAACTGTCCTTATATGTTCAAAAAAAAATGTTTGTTAAGCTTATGGGACTTAACTACGGGGTCATCAGTCCCTAAACTTACAAACTACTTATGAACTACTTACGAACTAGGACGGCACAAATATCCATGCCCGAGGGAGGATTCGAACCCCCGACCGTAGTGGCCGTGCTGACCGTGACTGGAGCGCCTCAGTCAACTTTTTTTTTTTTTTTTTTTTTTTTTTTTTTTTTTTTTTTTTTTTTTTTTTTTTTTTCATCTGGTAGATCTTTGGTTCGCGGTCGTTCGTTTAGCTTGTTCGTGGTTGTTCGGTGAATGGTTGGCTCAGCTTTTTTATTACAGAGGGCGTTTAGCCCCCTGACCGGGCGCGCTGAGCCACGGCGCCCGGCAGTCACCTCGGCCATCGCGGCCGGCTCCTTATATGTTCGTTCCATTTAATATCGCTCTGCAATGTTACGCCTAGATATTTGAACCATGCAACAACATCAAAAAGCGCACTGATAATGCTGTATTCGAACATGGGATTGGTTTTCCTACTCATGCGCATCCCCTTACATTTTTCTACATTGAGAGCTAGCTGCCATTCTTCACACCAACTAGAAATTTTGTCTAAGTCATCTTGTACGCTATTAGTCAGTTAAAGGTAATACCCTCCCATACACCACAGAATCATAAGCAAACAGCCGCACAATACAAGTTATTCTGCCCAATAGATCATTTATATATATAGAAAATAATAGCGGTCCTATCACACTCCCCTGGGGCACGCCTGAAGATACACACGTCTCTGATGAACACTCGCCGTCGAGAACAACGTACTGCGTTCTATTACTTAGGAAGTCTTCCAGCCAGTCACAAATCTGTGAACCTATTCCATAAGCTCGTAACTTCCTTAGCAGTCTGCAGTGTGGCACCACGTCGAACGCCTTTTTGAAATCGAGAAACACACAATTTGCTTTTTGCCCTTCATCCATGGCTCGCAAGATGTCATGTGAAAAAAGGGCAAGTTGAGTTTCACATGAACGATGTTTCCTAAACCCGTGCTGATTCACAGAAAGAAGCTTTTCCGTTTCAAGGAAATTTACTATTTTCGAACTGAGAATATGCTCCGAAATTCTACATGAAACTGATGTCAACGATATTTGCCTATAATTGTGTGTGTCAGTTCTCTTGCCTTTCTTATAAACGGGGCTCACCTGCGCTTTTTTCAATAGGTACCCTCATTTTTATTACATATTCGTCTAGTAAATATGAATGTTTTATTTGGAACACTTTTGTCGCTTTGTGATAAATGGCGCTGTACTATTCGCAAACATATCGCTCAACAATTTTAGACGAACAGTGGGAAACATGTAGGATTTTTAAATTAAAACACAGAACGTAGGTACGATTGAACTTCATTTCGTTTGTTCCAATGTGATACATGTAGTTTTGTAAAATTATTGTACATTATGAGAATGCATGCTGTTGCAGTGTGATTACCTATAATTACCTCATGACTTCAATAAATGCTCAAAATGATGTCGTTCAACTTCAAGGTATTTGGCAATACGCGTAACGAAATTCCACTCAACAGCGAGTAGTTTGCCTTCAGTAATATTCTGGCATACATTGTCAACGCGCTGACGCATTTCAGGCGTTGTCTGTGAATCACGATAACAAGTATCCATCAAGAAATCCGGGGATGTAAGATCCGGTGAACGTGAGGGCCATGGTACGTGTCGCCTCCCAAGCGAGGATGATCTTGAATTGGTATATTGAGGGTAACGAGCGGATTTTATTTGGCGTTTTGCCCTTCTGCGGCTTGGTTGCCCCCCCCCCCCCCAAGGTGTAGTCACAACTTAGGGTTTGGCCGTTTCCCGCTCGTCGTCGTTGCTGCCGTCTTCGAGTTGTAGTTTACAGCCTTCTGTTCTTGTCTTTTCTGAGTGGTCTGGTGACTATCCATACATGTGGCAGTGGCGCTAGCCTCAGCCTTTGAGGTAGTTTGGTTTTAACTGTTTTTAGGCTCTTCCCCTATGTCAGCCGTGGCGGTCCTTTCCCTATAAAGGTGCCCATGTGTTATAATTGTTGATTTAGAGATTGTTGTTGTATCACTGTTTAGCAAACTCGTAACCGAAACTGTACCTGATAAATGCAATGTGCTCTGGCCAATATTTAAAGAGCATTGTTCAATCACACTGTTGACATTGGTACTTGTATATTGTCTATTGTTTTTGTCGTCTCGTTTGGCCAATTAATTGTGTAAAATGGTATCTTTATTGTGAAGTTCCAAACTTGATTTGAGCCATATGTCTACGAAAGGAAATTGCCTAAATAGCATCCAAAAAGGGCATTGTTAATAATATCTCTACAGTTATTGCCTTTCCTTCTATTGAGGGCCAGCTAATGTTTAGTGTAACTTGTCGAGTTGAAACGGCCATTTAGATAAAGTTCTAAGCTTCTCTCTGTTGCGCAACATGGTCTGGCCAGTATTTATGGGGCGTTGTTCAATTACTCTGTTGATGGCGTTGGTATATTAACCCAAAGGGGTACCTTAATATATCTAGTGTTACTGACTTTTAATTGTCTCGTTTTGGCCAAGGTTTTTTTTAATAAAAAAAAGGTATATTTATTGCGAAAATTTCCAAATTTAAGCTGCGCCATATGTTTCTAAAAAAAGGTGGCACATTATTTTAATCTATCTAGGGTTATTATATGCATCTTTCGGGCCAGTACACTCTAATGGGAGTCTTGTTTATTGCAAATGGTCATTGTTATGTGACGAGGCTTCATTCTGAATTGCACAGTGTGCTCTCGCCAGTGTTTAAGAGGCACGCTTCAATTACGCTGTTGGCGTTTGCTTGCATAATTACCTAAGCTAAACTTGTGGCGCCGCTGTTAATAGGGGCTAAGCTTTCTCGCTTTGCGTAACGTGCTCTGCCTAGTATTTTACAAAGCGCTTAAATAGCGCTCATTATCAAACTTCCAGAACTGATTTATGTCATATATTAAAATAAAAAAAAGAGGCGAACAATTTAAATTGTCTAAACAGAACCATAAAAGGCCCTTTATTTTAATGTGTTCAAAGTTACTGTTTGCATCTTTCGGGCCAGTAGATTGTAAGTACAATATTATTTATTGCAAATAGTCATTTATATTATGTGGTGGGGTTTCATTCTAAATTGCACAGTGTGGTCTGGCCAAATTGTAACTATAGTCTTCATTATTGCTAATGGTCATTAATGTTACATGGTGAGGTTTCGTTCAAAATTGCACAGTGTGCTCGGGCAAATGTTTAGAAGCACGGTTTAGTTACACTGCTGGTGTTTGTATGCTTGCCAAAGCAAAACCTGTAGCGCCCACTGTTAATTATATCTAGTTTACTGCCTTTGCTATTCCGTGCTCAATACTTCTGTTGGAAATGGTATCCTTGTTGTAATACTTTTTTTAAAAATCACCTGTTATTTTTGTAAAGGCAAGTGATTGCTTCCTTCTTGCTTTAAATTTAGAAGACCTCCTTATTGTATTGTGATGAGCATCTATATGTTTACCTATTCATGCCAACTGTTATCTGATGTTAAGCGTGATGTTAAAATTTGCCTTTACTAATAAATTACATTGTCTTGGCATTTTGATGAAAATGTCGATCAGTGATACCCTCCTGTGCCCAGTACCAGTGTGCTTTTATTAAAGGGATTAAAATCCCGGTTTTCAAATGTAGTGTTTGTGCACAAAATTTAATCTCTGAAAGTTCTTGACCGATTACTTTGACATTGTGACACAACGTTTCACTGTGACACAGGAATGTTTTGCATATCTGATCACTAATAAAAACACGACAATGTTGCAATATTGAGGAATACTGAAACATTGTTTTTTTTTTTTTTTTTTTATTAGTGATCATGTATCAAATACTCTACCAAGAATCAACGGAACATTCCATCAACGAAATTTTACATATCACTTCTCCAATAACTGATATACTGGGTGATCAAAAAGTCAGAATGAATTTGAAAACTTAATAAATCACGGAATAATGTCGATAGAGAGGTAAAAATTGACACACATGCTTGGACTGACCAAAAAGAATCAAGAAAAAGGTATTGCTAGACACCTGAAAGATCTCTTGCGTGCGTCGTTTGGTGATGAGCTAACCGAAGTCGCAAGTGTATCGTGATCGACCGACATCTATTGGGATGCTGAAAGACA
Organism: Locusta migratoria; assembly: GCA_026315105.1. Taxonomy (NCBI): domain Eukaryota; kingdom Metazoa; phylum Arthropoda; class Insecta; order Orthoptera; family Acrididae; genus Locusta; species Locusta migratoria. The sequence continues at coordinate 380,917,196 of CM048750.1, read as the reverse complement.
ACGTCCGACGCCAATGACTCATCATAACTCCGGACATGTTTTACAGTGCTATTCACAACATTAATCCTCGACTGCAGCTATTGTTGAGGAATGATGGTGAACATATTGAGCATTTGCTATATAGAACATCATCTTTGCTTTGTCTTAATTTGTTATGTTAATTATTGCTTTTCTGATCAGATGAAGCGCCATCTGTCAGGTATTTTTGAATTTTTTTTTGTATTTTTGTTCTAATAAAACCCCATGTCATTCCAAGCATATTTATCAATTTTTACATCTCTATCTACATTATTCCTTGATTTATTATTTTTTTCAAATTTATACAGACTTTTTGATCATCTGGTATAAGCTATATATACAGGGTGTATCAAAAAAGGATGGCGGAAACCTACACGATTGAGAGTAGACTATAATAGAAGCAAAAATGTCCCAGTAAACATTCATCTGAAAACGAGCCGTTTTGCGACATTATTACGAATGTCTGGTTCCATGCCGCCGCTCACACATTGTATACGTCGTCCTAGTTCTTACACATTAATTTCGAATTTAGACTTTACTGTTAGGTTTTACGTCGCATTTAGTTCACATTACACGTATGGGTTACCTCTCAAAGGAGGTGTTCGAAGTGTCTTCCATGCATCTGGATGCAATACTGTGTTCGTCCCTGCAATGAATTTCGATTCTTTCGAAAACCCCCGGCTTATTTCCGAATTCTTGACAAGGGTGTACAACTCTCCGCTCCAGTTCTTCAACCGTGTGAACGGGTGAGCTGTACATTTCGATTTCTAGGTGACGCCAAACCTAAAAATTAAAAGTATTTAGATAAGGTGAGCTTGGAGACCGAGGTACAGGTTCGCCTCGACCTATCCCTCTTCTGCCATATCTGCCCGATGGCAGATATGGCACACAGCAGCAGCAGCAAATTGTGCCGGTGCTTCAACATGCATATAAGACATACTCGACGTTGCTGAAGGGGAACATCCTCAAGTAATCCTTGAAGGTATAATAGTCTAAATTTCAAATTAATGTGTACTGGCTAGAACGATGTTTACAATGACGTCCGTGGTGGCTTGGAGCCATACAAATCGTACCTTTTTTTGCTTCTATTATCTGTTGTGTGCAGAAGAGTGTGTACATAAATTAGTAAAATAAAGTTCAATAATAAATTAAAGTGAGTAATGCGTGAAGCAAAAGTGAAAACTTAGTTCAGTTCAGTGAGGCACTTCCGAGTAAAATAGCAGACCTACGCCGCATTCCGACAGTGCGTCGACCGGCTGAAGCTGCAGATTCAGCACGACATTGTCCAGCCGAGTGTCACGTGTTGCAAGAAGACCATCGCTCTCTCCACAAGCGGGAGCCGTTGATTAAGCGATCAGGCCATCGACCGACGAAATCACGTGAAAGCACAGACTGTCTGCGAAACGTGATCGTCGCGAACTTCTAGAAGCAACGTGACCAGAAGCTAATTACCTAGTGTATTGACCTCTACAGCAATGTGACGATCGATCTTTCTAGGAACTGTTCAACGTGACTGCAGAAGACAACGACTCCGAAGATCGTTCACCTCCAGCCAGGTCCATCAAACAAACACCACGGCCATGAAGATGCCGTCAGACACTAAGAGATGGATTGATGCAAAAAGAGTGATGGCGTAGTATCGTCAGATTGGTACTAGCGGCGTTAGTAGCAGCATCAGTTGCAGAAGTGGAGTTTTAGTCATGATCAGCAACCGGCAATGACAGTTTGAGTTCAAGATAGAAGAAAGAAGATTGGAGAATGTGGTCCAAAAATGTTGAAATGTTTGTATAGCTTATGGGACTTAACTACGGGGTCATTAGTACCTAAACTTACAAACTACTTACGAACTAGCTAATATCCATGCCCGAAGGGGGGGGGGGAATCGAACCCCCGACCGTAGTGGCCGTGCTGACCGTGACTGGAGCGCCTCAGTCCCCTCGGCCACCGCGGCCGGCGAATGTGGTCGCCAGTACAGCGTTCGGGAAGATCAGCAATAACAGTGGTACTCACCCAGGATGACTGGCCAGAACGGTAGGATGCGGTCTGGTCGTGATTGCCACCTGTGATCTCCGTCAAAGGTTCTGCCAATCTAAGACGTGCAGCCTGAAGATCGTTGGTTGAACCGCAGGTCAACGGCGCAGTGCCTCTACGCCGCTCTGCAACTTCTGGTCGTAGCACAACACTTGTAGGAGATGGAAAAATCACACAGCACTGCCACCAGGTAATTCCGCAGAATTGACGGCCTTTTAACTCACACTTCTCGCTTCTACGAAGCGCGCAGTTTAACTGACGAGCCCAGGTGTAACCAGGGAACCACAGCCGACGCTATGAAACGCCTCTTCGCCGCCGCAAGCCTTACAGTCACCGACACTCGCCGAGCCACTTGTTCGCAGTAAGAATAATGTATGGTTTAACTGTTTAATAAACGTATTTGGTGTAAATGCTGTTTCATTTACGTCTCATACCCGAGCCAAAGAAAAGATCTCACATCCCACATGTTTATTAGATTCCTTGTAAATGCTTTCCTGGCAATGAAATGTTAAAAAACTTCCTGGCAGGTTAAAATTGTGTGCCAGAACCGGGACTCTAACCTGGGACCTTTGCCTTTCGCGGGCAAGTGCTCTACCACTGAGCTATCCCGACACGACTCACAGTGCCGCCCCACAACTTTAATTCTGCCAGTACCTCGCCTTCTACTTTCCAAACTTCACAGAAGTTCTCCTGCGAAACTTGCAAGAATCGCACTCCTGGTAGAAAGGATGTGGCGCAGACATGGCTTAGCCATAGCCTAAGGGATGTTTCCAGAATGAAACTTTCACTCTGCAGCGGAGTGTGCGCTGATATGGGACTTGCTGGTAGGTTAAAATTGCAAGGTTCGCAGGAGAAATTCTGTGAAGTTTGTGAGGTTGTGAGGATGATCCGTGAGTCGTGTCGGGATAGCTCAGTGGTAGAGTGCTTGCCCGCGAAAGGCAAAGGTCCCAGTTTCGAGTCCCGGTTCCGGCACACAATTTTAACCTGCCAGGAAGTTTCATATCAGCGCACACTCCGCTCCAGAGTGTAAGTTTCAGTCTGGAATTAAATGTTAATTTGTAGTTAAAACTTGACATCCTGGCAATAGAGAAATACATTTACAGTTGTTGTTAAGAATTTAATATTTAGCAAAGCTGTAGGATTACTTCATCAAATGACAAAACTCCTCTCCATTTGATAAAATAACGCCTCTTCATTTGATGTCAGAAGTGTATCACTTCTCCCACCCTCCCTCATACTTTCAACCGTGTAAGTTCGCGCCATCCTTTTTGATACACCCTGTACGTGTAACTTTCGCTATTTTTGTAACTACGTCTCCCAACTACAAAATATATATAAATTCTTACCTGATTACTATACGAATATTAGTCACATAAAGACGTGTGTGTGTATTGCAGTGCCACGTTGTGTGAAAATTTCAAAGCATTTGGTTACGAACTTTCCATTTAGAAACATCTACCGGGCGACCTTCGCAGGTGTCAAAATTGTGGCCTTGCGAATGGTACGATTGTCCTTTCGGAAAAATGCAATACAAGTTAGATTTGCTGCGTCAGTTGTGGGTTGCAATGGTAACGTTAACATTCTCACATGCCTAGACGTCAACGCAACCACAGGTGTCTACCAAGATTGCCGTACTGCAAGGTCAGCAGTGGCGGGCCCTACAGCTGTTTCAACACGGGTAAGAAACTTCGTGAGACCACAAATGTCAACTCGAACTGTTGCCAACACCACTTTACCAGCAATCAATGTTAGATGCTGATGAAGTGCTGTTGACAGTGTATATTACACAAGCTAACCGTGAAAATCGAGTGATGCGGTACCATTTTTTAAAACCTAAGCACAAAGAAATCTGAGAAATGAAAACTGTTGATAAAAGCCGGTGATACAGTCACAAGATAGCACCCAACATCACGCATGAATAAAACTTGTAACACAGGCACCGTGATGAAGACGAACCCAAAAACCGAAAATTGTACTTTTCTTCATATTAGAAATTCGAGTACAAAGGGAGGATTAGTTAATGGAACCAGAATGCGTATTAAATGTTTGTATAATAATTCTATTGAATGCCAAGTTTTAACTGGAATCACAGAAAATAGGCGAATTTTGATTACCCATGTGCATATGATTTATTCAGACACTACTTTACGTTTCCAGTTCCAAAGAACACAATTCCCAATCACACAATTACTATTAATAAGCCTCAAAGACAAACATTTGAAAATGTTGGGATTATATTAAGCAAACCAGTTTTCAAAACTTCATATTTCTTAACAAAGAGAACAAGGCCATTTCGCGAATGGTGAAAAGAGTTTTACGAAAAATGTTGTTTTTACTGAAGTTTTATAATGTTAAATTGTGAAATAAAGCAATTACAGTAAAACCCAGCTTTTATGTTTCTTGATTCGGTTTTCCCCCTTTCTACACCATTTTTATCGGTCTGATCAAATTCCCTATGTATGCAATGTTATTTTGCTCCCGTTTTTGCATTAACATATTTACACTTTTCCCGCATTTTACGTTTTTTGAAACCATATCCAAGAAGAAAAACTGTCACATTTGATGTTATTTGATGCTAGCATGGTTGTTGCCTTCAAGTGTAGCGTTTGTAAACTTTGCGCAGTCAAGTGTCTTGACACTGTGTTTATTTGAACGTATATTTTGCATATTGTTGTTTACAGTACGCGCCAATAGTTCGACTCACGATGCAGAGGCTGATAGGATCCCATCAGCCACCGCACCAATTGTCAGCTAAGCTTTGTTTACGCGTCCTTGGGTTACGTAATTGGTAGTTTTTCATGTTTTGCGTGGTACGTTTCTGGAATTTCTTGTTGTGAAATACAAATATTTATCTACGGCTATTTTTTTTTTTTTTTTTTTTTTTTTTTTTTTTTACGCTTGGTGAGGGCATGGTCTGTCTGTGTACGTTTTTCTACACGTTGAAGGGGCATGGTATATTACAACCTCAAAAACGCAATTATACTGTGAGATGCTGGCATTGTGCTAATGTCACAAAAGTAATTATGCACATATTTGCACTCGGGATCGCAAATAAATTCTCGATTATCGTCGTGCGAAACACCGAAAAATACAAAAAGAAAAGAACGGAAATTGTACAGTTTCACTACGTAAATAATCAATGCCAGTTAAAGGTTTGCTGACAAAGTCGATTATGATGAATGAAATTAATACTTCCTATAATGTTACCAGTTTCATTTCCATCTGGTGCTTAAAATAGCACTAAATTCGGATAACATATATTACATAATAAACAAACTTCCTTGCGAGTATTTTGATGAATGTTAGGTATATATAATCACAAATAAACTGCGAAAATTCATGGGTAATCCAGTAAGCATATTTCTCCATTTAAAACATAATTTTCCCGAATTTTACGTTGTCCCACAATTTACACCATTTTCTTTACGTTCCTTGAAGGAAGGAAGGAATCTCGGAGTTTAACGTCCCATCGACAGCGTGGTCATTAGAGACGGTTACGTTCCTTGAAAAGTGTGACAACAGTCTTTAACTGTAATTCGCTTATTTGTGTCTTCCGTTCTTTCATTTTTTCCTCTTTTCCCTTTCTTTCGCCTGTTCTCATAGCATTCACATAAAACCTATAAATTTGCAGTGCTCAATAAATTCCAGTTATATTAATATTTTTTTTGTTTTCATTTTCATGACTCTCCAAACACAACTGGTCAAATTTGGCCCACAGGTATTACTGGTATTAGTAATTATGTTGTGGGTCAGTGGCCACCCATGCAGTAAGCTCAGTCAGGCCAGCTCATGCCTCGAAGCCTTGATATCTGGCGCCGGCCTCAGAAACAAGTCGTCCGCGCCCTCCTCTTCTTCCTGCCTTGTTTCCTCCTCCCCCCCCTCCCCCACCCCTAGGCCGCCGTCGATAAGAGCGCGGCGGCTCAGTCGTCCCAGAGCGACAAGCCGATTACCGCCCCCCCCCCCACCACTCGACTCCTCCCCCACCACGCGGCCACTCCTGACGACGGCAGCGAAAGCCGCTCTGGGTAGCTGCCGTTCGCTCGCTCGCTGCACGCAGTTTACTGCCGGTTGTGACCCAACTCTGGAAAAAATGTACAGTGGAACAAGTTACTCGCGATCGTACTCCACCTGACGTCACTATTACAGTATCAGGTCTACTGAACCAAGAAACTACGTGATATATTGGTTCTGTTACATAGAGAAATATCTAAATCGACATCTACTTTGTTAACCTGCACATCATAATGGACTGCCATACCACTGCCATACATAATTTACTCATGGAGCGAACATATTTTATGACTGTTACTTTATTTTTTCAAGACGACCGGTTTCGAACTCTATAGTGTCATCATCTGCTCGTATTGACAAGAAACTACTTATAATAATGCTCCACATAAAATCTGGTCGAATGATGCTGGTGGGTAGTCACAACTAAAATAGATGGCTGGTCAAAATTAAAACAGTAAAATAAACATTTGGGTAAAAAAATGCATTTAGGTGCACAACCAGGCATGTGTACTATGGTGGTTATTATTTTATGTATATTTTACATATTAATTTTGACTAGCCATCTAGTTTTGTATAAATATCAATATAAAAATCAATATAAATATTTTTGTATAAATATCAGCCAGTACACCTACCAAATTTTAAGTAGATCATTATTATAAGCAGTTTCTTGTCAATGAGACCAGAAGATGACTCCATAGAGTGTCGAAATCGGTCGTCGTCTTGAATTAAAAAATAAAATAAAATAAAAATAAAACACTGCTATCTTGGCATCTATCCTTCCATTCACAGACGTACTATTTATCAAACCCTTTTCAGTTAGATTATTAACTGTATCGTTTCTTTTTTTCTTTTCTTTTTTTTTTTACTATTATTATTATTTTAAGAATATCACAGTGGGCAGACTGGCAGTGGAACTTTAAACACGGTGCACAGAAAACGAACAGTTAGCTTAAAATGTTTGCTACGGCACTAAAGAAAAAAAATGGGGAAAAAAACATTGAATGTTAAAACCACATATAGATGGCGTTGAAGTACGGAGACACTGTTTAAAATACGCACGTGACACTGGGTCTACTGGTGATGGCAATGCGGTCACTAAAAATTCCGGATCACAATATCACAACACAGACGCTAATAGTTAAAACTGCGCAGGTAGAAATGATGAACAGTGACCCTCAGGGATACAGGAATGAAAAGGATGGTGGGGAATGGGAGGATGGGGGCAGGACAGGAGGGGAGGGACCTAATAACTCCAGGGGAGAGGGGTAGAAGGGGAAGACCAAGTGTGGGAGGGAATAAGGAGAAGTGGAAGTCTGAGGAATGGGATGGTCATGGAGTGTAAGGTAAAGTCATGATGGCTGAAGGAGCGGGTAGTACGACTTATGATGGTCACCTGAGATTTGGTGGGATTGACGAAAATGAGCAACTGGTTGCACCAAGTGGAGAATTCGGAGATGTGAGACTGGAGCAGGTGTTGGGTGTGGGAAAGGGAAAGGACGACGGTGGTGTCGCCAGCATATTGAAGGAAATGGCTGGTAAGCTGTGGTTGCGGCGTATCAGACGAGTAAATGAGGTAGAGGAGAGGCGAGATGATGGAGCTCTGGGGCACTTCGGCAGAGGCGTAAAACAGTAGCGTGTGCCAGGTAAGGTTTAACATGCTTTATGTATAGAGATACGAGGGGTAGACAGTATAAACACTTAAAGCAGTCACGGCATTAGCAGGCTGTCCTGCAAAGGAGTTCCTGATTTCAAAATTAAATAGCATCAAAAGGATTTGTATTATGAAATACTTAAAATTCGTGTCCATAAGTTAAAAATAAAGGGTCGAAATAGTCGAAAGCAGTCGACAGATAGAGCTGTAAGCGTATTACGAATCTATATATCGATAGATCTCCACTTATGGCGTGCCTACAAGCACTTATTTCGCCGTAATTGCAAGTGATTCGTTCCATCGCTGCAATCTGGAAGGTGGTTAGCGTAGCGTAGGAGGAGGTAGTAGTCTAGTATCGAACTACGTGTTTTTCTGGTTTTGGAACATCATAGGCTACAACACTGTCCTACGGCGATAAAGTGCGAAAGGACCCGATGGGAAAAAAATTCACCAAATTCAAACGCACAGGCAGAGTCACTTAGGATCTGCCAGGGAATTTTGGCTGCAGACAAACTGTACTTACTTCTGGAAATCTCGGCACGTATTCTGGAATTATTCAACAAAATCCTAGAAAACCCATCCGAAAAATTGCGACAGGGGTTGGTTTGAAACGTTCCATAAGGCAGAAAATACTGAGACAGAAGCTTCACATATTTCCATTCAAAATACAATACCACCATAACACACCTATACGACCAGTGCAGCAGAGTACTGAATTTGCGAAACAGATTCATACAGTAATTGATAACGAAACCTCGTTCGCAGATGAAGCACACTTCCCCCTTAATCCCCCTAAAAATCCCCATTAGTGTGAGGAAAATGGACAGTATTCGGTCATAGTTGCTGTGTGGGCTGCAGTATGCAATAAAGGAATTAATGGCCATTGTTTCAAGCGAGAAGCAATCACTAGTGAACCTTGCATTGCGGTTCTGGAACAGTTTCTCGCCACGTAGGTAGGGTTGGCGGATCGACCATCCAATGATGCAGCATGGTCCCACACCACATCGCACCAAACAGGTGTTCAAATGTTTGTAAATCTATCTAACGTCAGTGGTTGTTAGTCTCTAGGCTTACAAATTACTTAAAATAACCTAAGTTCAATAAACATACCCCTGCCCGAACCTCCGATAGCGAAATGCCGTGCCACTGCACCGCGGGTCAAACCTGTGTTTCGCATTCTTGTATCACTGCGATGGATTATTGTAAATTTACTGGTGCAGCGATGGATTGGCCTTCATATTAGACTGGTCTGTCTTCATGTAACTAAGAGGTGTGTTTTTAAGTACCGTTTACAAATTTAAAACATACATACTACATGATGTGATGACAAATTTTATTGTTTGTTTATGCCACCTTCGTACTGATGGCGGTGAGGCTTCTTGTAAAGATTGTAATGTAATTTAAAAGACGGCGTGCAACAGGCGAGTTTCATTATACACGCTGATACTGTACGAAATGCGCATCTGTTGACACCTTTTTGATTTCCAACTTTCTGTACACTTTTGTATAACATTCTTAGAGCTTTCACAATGAAGACGCTTTCTCACGCTCTGCTATATCGATCTTTGTTTGTGAGATGTTTCATTTTAAAATCAGGGACTCTTCTGCTGGTTCTCATTATTATTTTAGGAAGGAGTTCGCCCATCATTGACTTTGGGAACAGACTTTAGTTATCCATTTTGTACCAAAAGTTTCGCCAATTACTTTAACAACTTTGCAGCTGTCAATTTTGTCATTCCCTGCTTCAAAATTCCCAATAATCGTTCAGTTATGTCGAAACATGGTAATTTTCTGTACAAGGATATCCTTAATAGTAATCTGATAGTGTACAATGCACAAACGATCCGTGTCCATGCGTGCATTGGTGTATTATCATTTTTGAATCTGGTAGAGTTTGGTAATGTTATGTCTCGGGATGCAGTAAGGTTAGGATGTGAATCGTGACTAGGAAGGACGTGGACATGGTCTGTAACTGAAAGAGTTGAGCAGTCCGCATATACGGTATTTCATTTACAAGATGAAATGAATACTTAACTATGCTGCGCTTGTGGTGATACAAAATTCTTCCTAGCTGTTACACAGTTCCTGAAATGTATCTCCCAAGACTTCTAGCTATATTATACTGTTCCGGCTTGAGCTAAAGGTAGACTGCTGGCTCTTATAGATGGAACTCCTGGATAGAACTGTTGCTATGGTGCGCAGGCATATATAGGCGAGTTCTCTTCTTCTTACTGGCCGGCGAGCGAAACAGGCAAAGAGGTACCGAGACTGCGGGAGGCCCTGGCGGCCGAAGTACTACTGAGCGACTTATCGCCCGTCTTGTACTGATGCGGCGACTTGCGTGGACCGTCGTCGTTACGGTGAATAGCGACGCCACAACAGGTGAAGAGTAGTTTAGTCATAGTAAGCAATTGATAATTGATCGAGAAGGACAGATCCAGTGCACAGACCGATTAAAGGAACTGTAATTCGTGCAGTGCTTCATCTATTTTGGGTCAACCATCTGCAGCACGGGTAGTTGTGAAGATAAGAAGACGGGTCACGCTAAGGCGAGTATCTATGAAGAAGCTCACCATAACCTTGCAGAGCAGAGCAATAACAAATAGCACACAGATCCGGATTGTTGAAACATTCGTGATTTCTTTTATGGTTGCGAATCATGGACACTCAATACCATAGAAGCATAGGGCATTGATGCGTTTGAGCTTTGTTGCTGGCGTAGGATGCGTAAAATGGACAAAAAGAAGAACAAATGTGTCCATTATTGAACAACTCGAAATATTCAGATGTCTTTCTTTTCAAGTCACCAATAAGTTCCCCAGTGCTTTCGCCATATTGTGAGATGAGATGGAGAAAATCTAGAGAAAATAATCTTGCAATGAAATATCGAGGGCATGAGACGAGGAGGAAGATCAGCGAGCAGATGGACAGATCAAATGAAGAAGTTCTCCAGTCTGCCTCTTCAGTAGACACTAAGAGAAGCTGTTAAGCGTCTGGGATGGAGACGCTTGTTTCATGGAGTCACAGCGCTCAGCAATGAGCACAACTTCTTATGAACATCAGTAAGCAGTTTCATGCCTAGAATTGTGAGACATTCATTCACATTTATCCGATGAGTGAGGGCGAAACAGTTGAATACAATGATATAGATAATCATCAAGACGGAACTTGCTCCAGGCTCGACTGTAGAAAGCAGGCATGCCATATCAAAAGATTCTTTTGTAGTTTGGATCAGGGTTGTTTGTAGGAAGCAATGTAAAAATGATTCAGCAGACGCACAACATACTTCCAGTCATAAAGTGGCCAACCACCAGTGACTTCGTTCACAACTTCCGATCTCTTCTGTTAATAAGGCTTTTACAGCTGTAGCCTTTCTGTGAATCTTCGGCCTCAGCCATACAATTTTTATCGAAACAGTTTTACAAAAGTGAGTGTTGAGTTTTGGAGTTGCCTTTGCCATGGTAGTTTTATGTTGTCTGCCACATCGTCATTTCTGGTTTGACCCACTATTCCTCAAGCTAATGATGCTGTGCCTTCTATTGTGTACGCTGCCATTACCCAGGATACTGTCACTAGTGTCACCGTTTCCTCACAGATGCTCCCTCTAACCACACACCATCGTTTTATAGATTTCAACATGAAAAGCCAAGATCGCACACTATAAAACGATCAGATCGCCTCCAAACCCGACTGTGTCAGGTAATCGTAACACACCATCCTGTTGGTGCATGTGGAAGTCTGAGAGATAACGTACTTCATCTGTGTTGAAGGTCTCAGAACAAAACCCATAAAACTACGTGAACATTTCGAGCAGGTGCGGTATATTGTGCCCCAAGTCAGTATTCATCGAATGGAGTCAACTCCTTTAGAGTAGTACAAATATTCAAATGTTTGTATAGCTCATGGGACTTAACTACAGGGTCATCAGTCCCTAAACTTACAAACTACTTATGAACTAGCTAACACTACTCTATGTCCTCTATTAGACTATTGGTATGAAATGTGGGATCCTTATCTGGTGTGGTTGATTAGGGTCTTGAAAAAGTAGAATCAACGGCAACATATTTTTTAATCGTTTATCACTGTGGCAAGATCCACTTACTAAATTTCGGTGGTCAACTTTCTCCTTCAAATAAATAAATATATTGTTGACCGTCAAGTACATAGTGAGAAATGATTTTCAAAACAAAATAAGAGAGTTGTAACAGAGAGATTCGGCTGTTCATTCTTCTCGCACACTATTCGAAAATGGATTGTTAGATAAACAGAATGAAGGGAAACTGCCAGGCACTTAGATGTGAACTGAAGAGTAACACTGTAAGAAATCGTGTTCTCCAGACTTTAATTTCCTACATATTCTGACCTCATAATCGTATTACACTCGTCAAGATGATTCATTTGATTATAATCTCGATAGGGTACGATCATTTTCAAAAATAACAAGTAAATTTTTTATGCAAATTTCGGAATCATGTCACAAGTGCGATAATATATTTAAACTCGAGGCTGGAGCAACTACTTCTTGAGACACACGAGAAGGTACAGCTTTTGTGGAGTGAGCTGATTGGGTAGCCACGAGGCTGGTGTCTCGGCGCCAGAGAGGCCCGCAGTAGAAACCCACCCCTTCCACTACTTTGGAAATTCCGACCCTTGTAGACACAAGGGAACAAAAGGTGTTTGTCACATGGAGCCAAAAGCAAGAGAGCACCTGCAGGAGAATCGAAGCCAACGAGAAAGACAGGCGTGTCAAATCACATAAGCGAGATATGCCTGAGCCGGCGCGATCACTAGCTGAGTGGCCGGCCCCTATGAGGCAGTGAACTGTGTCCCAGGTTCCAGCCAATCAGCTAGCGATCGCGCCGGCTCAGGCAAACCTCGCTTACGTAATTTAACAGGCCTGTCTTTCTAGTTGGCCTTGTACGAGAATAACATAACGCAGTTTGCGGGGATGGGGGCAGTTAACAGGAACGAATAAGGTAGAGGATAACTGGCACACAGGAGACAGGCACACGTGCCGGCCAGTGTGCCACAGCATGTTTGTGAAGTGAACAGTGGATGGCAAAGGAAAACCCTACGATGCAATGTCAGACCCAGGGAGAGAGAAGCTGCCAAATATACTTGAGTCATGCAGAAACTATACCACTTCTTCCTCTCCTTTGCGACCGCGTATGCGCTGTACTGTGTTCAGAGAGAGTGCGCAGAGAAAAGTCTTCATTACCTTACTGCAGTGGGTGGGAGTATCCCTGTCAAAGCTAATATCAGTGACACTCCACTGGAAGACACTTTAGATTGCGCGGTGTTCACTTCGTTGGTTGCAATATGTAATATCCGGTGTGAACACGGACAAAGTGAAATTAGTTAACGCTTGTGAGCACATATTGGGAGCCATCACGGTGGCTTTGTTTCCTGACCGCCGTATCACAACAGAGAGAAAGACTATGGCTGAGAGGGCGTTCTAGTCTTAATTAAGACGTAGGGCAAGTTGGATCGACAGAAGTCGATCAAGACAGAGAGAGATAGTACTTTTGCTTTCAGTGAAGACGATGCAGCCAGCTGTCGCGGGGAGTGATACAGTGTACGAAAGCTAAGGCGAATTCCATCTCTCCCGCCGATTAGTAATTGCAGACCGCATTTCCGACACTTCACAACATTTATTACGGCACGACAGCCTCGACCATAACTAAAGTAATTAAATTAGTTGAAAGTCAAGTAGGTGCATCACTTCAGCAATTCTGCCTATTTTTCTTTGTTTAAAGTTAATCTTTGAAACAATTACAAATTAAATTTCATCAAAACTGTTCATAGTTTTCTTAATAACAAAATCTTCAAATGTTTGTAGAGATTATGGGACTTAACTATGGGGTTATCAGTCCCTAAACTTACAAACTACTTATGAACTAGCTAATACTAAGGACGGCACAAATAATCATGCCCAAGGGGGGATTCGAAACCCCGACCGTAGTGGCCGTGCATAACATGACTGGCGCGCCGCGCCCCGCTCGGCCACCGCGACCGGCTTTTAATAACAGCAGCTACTATCCTGTAAACTTGAACCAATAGTAATTAATTATATTATCATGGTTTCATTTGTAGAAAAAAAATATCCTAAGCAGAATAAATATCGAAGTTTCACTTTCTTTAAGCGTTTTCTTCCAGTAGCTATCGACATCACTTTAGTATCCGAACTGATTCTCACTAATTACAACTTTTTAAATTTTTTTCCTATTAGAGATGATGTCATCTAAGTTTATTGTAGATACATGAGTAACGCCTTTCTGAATTCTATGGAACGTGCTGTTGATGTCTTCCTTGCAGGTGCCAAGGGTACATCGTTAGATCATTCCTTTGTCCAACATAAAAATAGTTGGAAAGAGTAAGTACATTAAAATCATCACGGCACAGTTCACGTCGGAACCCATGTAGATCTAGATGTAGAGGCAGTCATCGACACCGTCTGACCGAGCAGCATTACAGACGGCAGATATTTGTAATTTCTGACAGAGAGTAACCATTGAAGGAGGAATATATATATATATATATATATATATATATATATGTGTGTGTGTGTGTGTGTGTGTGTGTGTGTGTGTGTGTGTGTGTGTGTGTGTGTGTGTTTGTGTGTGTGTGTGTGTGTGAGAGAGAGAGAGAGAGAGAGCGAGAGAGAGAGAGAGAGAGAGAGAGAGAGAGAGTAAGAAGAATAGAGGAGTGTGAGGTTGTATGCCAAAGGAGGTTTGGAGGAGATGTCTGAGAGAGGAGGGAGAGAGGAAATTGATGAAGAGAATGGAGGTCTTGTTGCATCAGTTAGAGGAATAGATGAGGAGAGGAGGAGGTGGGGCAGTGGGAGCGGGCGGAAACAGGCAACTGGGGAGGGGAGAGAGGGAAGGAGGGCCATAGACTACTGAAAAGTTGGAGTCATCACATGACGTAGGAAACGTGCTGCGAGTTGTACGTACTATCGTTTATATCAGATTCTGGTCATAGAAGGGAGAGAAGTGCACATGGTGGTCAAAAGAGCTACCCGAACAGTCTCACGTACTAACATCAGTTGCGTAACACTAGTAACTACCGCTAACAATGCAAACGTTCTGAGATGATTTGACGGATGTAACGCTACATTTACATATTCATTCTGAAAACAGCATTTAAGCGTGTCGCAGGAGGTTAATCTAACGACTGTTATAATGGGTGTTTCTCTGCCGTTCCCTTCTCCAACAGCTGTTGCGGCAAAGGAACACCGTCATTTCGTTTCCGCTCTGATTTCTCTGACACATAAAAACAGTCTAGAGCACAAGATTAGTTATTGATTGCCAACTAGTTTCAGCCCAATGTTGATTCATCTTCAGGGTGTTTTTCAGTAATGTACAGTCTTTGCATTCAGAGGACTTCTAACAACGGAACTACATATTTACATTAAACTAAAAGAAAATGAAAGAGAATAAAATGATGTCATACCGAAGATGATGCGGACCGGCGCAGAAGCCGCGAATCCTTAGGTGCTGACACTGCTGGAGGAAGCCCCGGCCATTTCAAACAAGAATACAACTGGAAGCTATAGTTGAGTGTATTATAAGAATACAGTGTCTTACGATTTGCTACAGAATTACGAGATATGCTTTTGCTGTGGAAACGATTATAAATTTATTGATTTTTGAAAGTATATAAACAGCGATCTTAAGATTTTAAATAATTAAGATATGCTACTCCAGATCGCAAGTAGCAGTGCTTTTGATTGGCAACCGGTTTCGGTTCTACAGCACCATCTTCAGGCGTTTGGCACCTTGTTGGTGGATGGTGGTGGTGGCCGGAGCAGGCATTTATTGACATCAAAACGACTTTACAAAATTTAAACATGGCCTGTTTCAATATTAATATCTAGTTAGCGCACCAGCTTCAATTTCCAATGTATTTCTTAAATACTGAAAAATCTTTAAAACTTTAATTTAGTAATTAATAGCGCTTCATTTATGTACATTAGTGTCCAAAATATAAAGTAAAACAGATTAATTAGGTAAGGTAAAATTTTACGTAATTTTACAAACTAGTTACATGAGGAAATTTTCATTCAATCACATACTCGAGAGAGGTTGGGTGTCTGATGGATCCGAAAATATATTCTTTCAGTTCATACAGAACATTTTAGTCTTCCTATCCGACGATCAACGGCACTGCAAACACTTCCTCCATTTCAATGGACCGACTTTTCGCAGCGGAAGAAGGCAATGGTTTACTGATAACAGGTCCCGGAGAACCACTGAGTTCTCTAGGTGATTTTTGTATTGACTAACCTATGAAATAACATCTCACACAGTTGCCTTGAAAGATCCTTTAGGTAATAGAATCCTGAGTATCCAGTATCGTCTTCACTTTTGCCCTCACGATCACTTTCACTGGCAGTTTCAGCATCACTGTATTCAATATCTTCCACCTGATATAACTACTGAGTGATAAGAGTCCGATAATATGGATCAGAAAGACTTTGTCGTTGTTAGCCATGCTGAGTCATATTTCTGTAAACAATACACAATATAAAGCGTTTGAAACTACTGAGTTCCTTATGTAAACTGTGTGGTGGGCTCCCTTCATAACCCAAGCAAGCAATTCTGCTTACCAAGTCAACATAATAACAGCTCACAATAACGATTGCTGACTACAATTGCTCATAACAATCTCAACGAAAGCTACCGAAGTGACGAAGTCCGCAGTACACAAAATTCCGGTGTTATGCGCATTGGAATGTTCCAAGGGGTGTCCTCATACCCCACAACACCTACTGAGTGTTAAACTTGGCATCATTTTTCCTTTGTTCTGAAACATTGATTGGTTTTGTGCACTTCTAGAGGTCAGTCCACCACTTTTGTTGACTTATTTGGTATAAATCTATCAATGTTTGTCGATATTACTTCTTTGAATGTTAGCCATATCTGATCAACACCCACATTGTTAGTTTCGAAAAAGTGTAGACTTTAGCTCAGGAAACAGTAGGCCTACAGTGAACGTTTATCTGATTGTTTTAATAGGTATATGTTGATTTAAGTTTGGTACATTTGGGAATTCGAATATTCAGTCTTGCTACGACAACTTTGTGTTCTTTTGTTAGATGCTTGTTGTTTCTGTGGTCTTCAGTCCGCAGACTGGTTTGATGCAGCTCTCCACGCTAATCTGTCCTGTGCAAGTCTCTTCATCTGAGAATACTTTTGGCAACCTACATCCCTTTGAATCTGCTTACTGTATTCGTCCCTCGGTCTCCCTCTACGATATTTACCCCACACACTTCCTTCTAATGCTAAGTTGACGATTCCTTGATGTCTCAGGATGTGTCCCACCAACCTATCTCTTCTCTTAGTCAGAATACGCCAGAAATTCCTTTTCTCTCCAATTCTGTTGAGCACGTCCTCATTAGTTACGTAATCTATCCATCTAATTTTCATCATTCGTCTGTAGCACCACATTTCAAAAGCTTCTATCATGGATTTTGCTTGAACTCCTTATTGTCCACGGTTCACTTCCAAACAATGCTACACTCCAGACAAATGCCTTTAGAAAGGATTTCAACAAGTTGCGCTTCTTCAGAAATGCTTTTCGTCCCATAGCCATTCTGAATTTTATATCTTCTTTACTTCGGCCATCAGAAGTTATCTTGCTACCTAAGTTACAAAACTCGTCTACTACTTTTATTGCCTCATTACCTAATTTAATTCCTTCACCATCGCCTGATTTTCTGAGCTGCGGTGGAGTAACCGAGCGGTCTAAAGCGTCTCGCTGCGGAGCACGCGGTTGATCGCCGTGGAGGTTCGAGTCCTCCCTGAGGCATTGGTGTGCGTGTTGTCCTTAGGTTAGTTTACCTAGGTTTAACTAGTTTGTAAGCTACGGACTGATGACCACGCAGTTTGGTCCGATAGATTTACGAACATTTGAACATTTGATTTGATTTTCTGACGCTACATTCCATTATCCTTGTTTTACTCTTGTTGATGTTCGTCTTATAACCTCTTTTCAAGACATTGTCCATCGTTAGATGTATCTGTTTCAATGCTCTTTATTAGCTCAGAATTATTTGTTGCTCGCAGGTCATGTGCGTTTTTCACAACCATTTATTCTAGTGGACTGATGTACTAATTGCTGGAAATAGTTTTCAGACTGATCGTATTCTTCTCAGAATATACAGTAATAATGGGAGTACGGCGCATCACGTCGATGACATGATTAATGTTAGAAGTAACGAATTCAATCGCCGCGTCGCTCGATGTGTACAGTCTGTTTCCGAAATGAGCGGCACCGTTCAGGTAGATTTCCATCAGTGCCGGCGCTGGCTGGCTCCAGTAATCAGAATGGAGAATGAATGAGGCCTTTGATGAATTTTGCATAATGATTGCATCGTACATAAGTGATGCACGCCGGCGCTGTTTGTTATGCATGCTGCGCGCGCAGGCCTTGCAAAATGGCCGCCTCTTGCCGTCAGCGGAACCGCCGTTTTACGATCACCAGAAGTGCTGTACATACCTGCACTCTCTGCTGTTTACCCCAACCATTACCTGCCCTGCGGTGCGCCATTTTGAGGCACAACAGTGCACGCCATCGCTGAATCAGTGATAGTCTATATGGAAGAGAAAAGCCAGATTTTACGCAGCAGAGAATTATCCTGTAGTATTGACAGCAGTAATGTCTGGTTCGGAAATTGTATTTGATTAGTATTTCATTTTGATAAATATTTACTGTTCAAATTTTTAAATACACTGCTGATAAAAATTAGTACACCTGCAGACACGACGTCGATCTTGATTCGCCGCGGTGGAGTAGCCGAGCGGTCTAAAGCACCTCGCTGCGGAGCGCGCGGTTGCTCGCCGTGGAGGTTAGAGTCTTCCCTGGGGCATGGGTGATGTTCAAATGTTTGTAAATCTTATGGGACTTAACTACGGGGTCATCAGTCCCTAAAATTACAAACTGCTTATGAACTAGGACGGCATAAATATCCATGCCCGAGGGGGGATTCGAAACCCCGACCGTAGTGGCCGTGCAGACCGTGACTGAAGCGCCTCAGTCCCCTCGGCCACCGTGGCCGGCGGGGCATGGGTGTGTGTGTGTGTGTGTGTGTGTGTGTGTGTGTGTGTGTGTGTGTGTGTTTGTCCGTAGGTTAGTTTACCTAGGTTTAAGTAGTTTGTAAGCTACGGACTGATGACCACGCAGTTTTATCCGATAGATTTACAGACATTTGATCATTTTTTTATTTTTTTTATTTTTTTTTATCTTGATTCGATGACGGCAGATGCCAGTAGGGGAATAGTAGGTGTTGTAACCGTAGGTGACCACAACAGGATTTTTGTGTCCCAGCCTCGTCGCCGCTTCTGTGTCTCGTTTCCGTCGTAGGTGTCGGTGGCCGAGTGGAATGAGACCGACACAGGAATAAAGATAGCACGCTGGTGCAGGTACGGAGGGGAGCAGCCAGAAACTAGAAACTAACACACTAGAGTAAATTAGAACGAGATATATATTGCACAGAATGTATACAATACTTAACTTATACATGGGTCAGTACTGCAGAATGCTGATACATAGTTAAGGCCTGCCGAGTGCCTATCCGATAGCCAAGTCTTCACTGGTGCCTATCTGATTCCGAAGGTCTTAACTGGTTCCTATCTCAGTCCCAAGTGAACGATGTCGTTCAGTGGTGGCCACGAGCGGAGTTGCAGCAGAGGGCGCTCGTGTCTGTCGTCGTAAGAACGCCGCGCCGTGCGTGCATGGCGGCGCGCGGCGAAAGTAGGTGGCGCGCACTTTGTACTTATGCAACACCACAAGGATCATGCGTACTGGGGTTACTAGAAACTAGCTTGACACTTATAACACCCCTTTTTCCGTAAAAATACATAATTAAAATGTTCAAATGTTCGTAGAGCTTATGGGATTTAACTACAGGGTCATCAGTCCCTAAACTTACAAACTACTTAATAACTAGCTAATACTAAGGACTGCACAAATATCCATGCCCGAGGGGGGATTCGAACCCCCGACCGCAGTGGCTGTGCAGACCGTGACTGGAGCGCCTCAGTACCCTCGGCCAAATACATAATTACCTTATTAGTTACGTGAGCAACAACTATGTTTCCTTACAATTCCATGCCCCTGAGCCCATATTTAGCACGGTGATTAATAAAATTGCATATTCGATGCCATCGATTCTCAACAGGCCAAGACGTATTGGAACAGGGGAGTTTAATACTGGTTACTGTCTCAAACTGAGAACATAATATTTTAATAGCGAGTAACCATCAGTGCGCAACACGCGTGGTCCATACAAAACTGCCGGCCGCGGTGGCCGAGGGAACTGAGGCCCTCCAGCCACGGTCCGTAGGGCCACTACTGTCGGGGGTTCGAACCACCCCTCGGGGATATTTGTGCCGTCCTTACTATTAGCTCGTTCTTAGGTAGTTTGTAAGTTTGGGGACTGACGACCCCGTAGTTAAGTCCTATAAGTTATACAAACATTTGAACTACAAACATTTGAACTACAAACATTTGGACATTCCATACAATACTGGCATAAACTACAGCTCATCATTTGCTAACTAAAAAAAAGTTCAACTTAGACAAAATGATACTAGCAGCAATCCAACATCTAATTCCAAGTAAAAACGACTGCTAGTGGATCTCAACAGCAACTGAGAACGGCGGAGAGCGACTGAGAGAAAGGCTGTCGCCTCAGCAGCCCACTACACGTGAGCGCTCTGCTCACACTCGCGGGAGCCCCCTATCGGCCCGTATCGCGACCGCTCACGTCCACCACTGTTTGCCACCTTTCCAGAGATGTTACACACTTCAGAACAAAAAAGCTTTATTTTACAAACGTAATACAACAGCACTTAACTGTGGGTGATGCTGATCCAATAATATAAAGGTACTAGCTTAAATCCGCGGCTCCGCTCGCGTGTTGGTTGATTATAATAGGTAACGCGCGAAACGTCAAATTGATTGTTTTAAAGGGATGTATTAAAAAGAAATTTCCTTTTACTGCTTTATTTATTTATTTTTATATTTCCTTATTCGTATGCTTATCCTCAGAAAGAGCTGAAGACATTGTAGAACGCATAGAACAAAGATGTAACCTCCTTGCTTTAGTGTCGAAAACGTCATCGCTGGCCTTCAGTCCGAATTTTTTTTATAATTTGACGATTTTCAACCACGATATCTTCTACCCCCTTATAGCTATCGGCATGGAACTAGGGTTACCAAAAGTCAGCGCCCAAAAAAGAGGACATTTCTAGAGTTATACAAAAATGAGCAGATGATTATAAATTCAAAGTATTGGAAGCTGAGTTATCTTGTATTTTTGTATATGCAATTCCTTTATCTGGCCACCTCGCAACTTGTATCACACGCTAATTACAACACAAATTTTCTCAAATTCTATGAAATCGTAAGTCGAGCTCGACGCACGGGCGACATCAGATGACAGTCTAGAAAAAAATATTACAGTGTTGGAAAACAAGCTACATTCTATAGCGTTAGCATTTATGAGAGTTCGAAAAAGTGTAATTTTGGGCTTTTAAATTGAAGCAGATGTAATATAACATTTTCCAATTTTGCTAACAATCCGCCCGGACTATTTTAGGGTCCAAAAAAGAGGACATGTCCGGGTAAAAGAGGACGTCTGGTAACCCTACATTGAACTGCTATGGTGTACAACGGGAGACTTCAGACAACAATTACACACAGACCATTCGTTTGCGTTCTGTAGGTTTCGCTGCAGAGCTAAATATTAACACACACACGTAGAATTTTATATACACCGATAACTTTCCATCCCAATATATTCCACCCTTTTATCATTATCAATCCACAAGCAAGAATGCAACCAATAAAACCATTTTCAAAGAGTAAATATAATATTCAAAGAGTAATAATTATTGTTCCGAATTTCGCGTTATATTCTTCAAATTGCTATAAAACCGCGCCTTAAACCTTTCTCAGGTATAAATTAGTAACTGTGCAAATATTTGAGTCTCTGCGTCTTGTCGTTCGAACGTGATAAGCGTACACCCAACAGACATTCACATTAATATATGTAGATAAATAGCTAACCGATCGCCATAAAGCCGTGCCTAAAGCCTTCCCCGAGTAGACATTAGTAACTGTACAAATTTTTAGCTCTTTATTTCTTGTGGTTCAGACGTGATAAACGTACAGCGAACAGACATTCACATTTAAAGATATAGATAAATAGCCTCCAAAAGTATCTTTATGTAATTTCAATTCATCGGTCGAATCAACCGCTACTTGGATAAATACTCTACACTGTGTTGCTGTGCCTTAACTATAGAGCTCTGGAGTCTTCTTCTTCGTGGTCCGCTTTGAGTGCTGCAAACAAGTGGTCAGTGTTGCCAACTCGTTTCCAACCATGTCTCTACATCACATGTCAAAAACTTCCTACATACACCATGAAACTCCCTACGGAGGAAACTAATTTCTAAAAAAAGTCCTCTGCGGTGATAGGGGGTGGCGGGGGGGGGGGGGGGGGGCAGTGAACTCATAATAATTTTTTAACAAAAAAAAAGTTACTTGGGTATTGGGTAGTAATATTTCCCCTTCATTAACAATATTGTACAATGATTTGTAACTGGTTTGAATAAAAAAGACAAGAAAAGAAAAGGTACTATCAAACAGGGTGATTTCGGACACCGGGGTGACTTCCCGCTGCATAACAATTAACTAGCGCTGATTTCCAACTCCCCGCGCTTCTTATTTTATGCACGAGACTGAAACTCCCGCATCTCGTGCTCCCGCGTTTGGATCGATTGTTTACCAACGCAATAATCACTCGGCCAGTCTCATTGTTGAAAGTTCTCGGTGTGTTTTGTAGCGGAAACCTTCTGTTGTTGCGACTGACGGAAAAGTATTGTTGCCAAGGAAATCAGTAGGCTGCAGTACTACGAGAAGTTTTGTACCTACCAGTTCGTCACATGTTTTGTGTAAAGGATCAAAGTAACGGAGGTTTTTTTTCTAAATTGTGTACTTTGTGAGGTGATTTCGGACAATGCCGAGAACGTATAAAAGTAAGGGAGGTGTTCAAGATCAGTGTAATAAAAAACCAGGAAATTACACAAAAAAAAAGTACTTCCACATATTCAGTGTGGCAAATTAACGTATAGAAAAGAATTTAATATACAAAATTCCTTATCTCGGTCCTTATCTCTTATTTTACTGATGGACATCCTTAAAATATGTTAAAAGTCACTAAAATCAAACATAAAGAAATTAGAATATAAAAAAGGCATTTTTGTCCAAATCACCCCACACACATCGAAACACCGGATTGAAAATACACATGCGTCCGAAATCACACCAGTCCACGGGTTTCTAAGATATTTTATTGGTTACAGATATACCCCACCATATCCTTAAAAGACAATGAAATCTGACAAAACCTACGAAAGGTATAGTGAATATAAGCTCAAAACTGTCCGAAATCACCCCATTTAATGCTACTGTAATACTGCATCGTCCCTGAGAAAGGTCTGAAAAGTCCCTACGATTTGTACATACATCGGAAATCTGTCTGTACAATATGGGAAAAAGTGTCATTACTGTTGGCAACACTGCTAGTGGGCCATGACCGGAAGTGTGCGGCGCTTTAGTAGACCAAGGAGGTTGGAATAGAGGGAGACGCCCTTACGCTGAAAACTAAAGCCTGCCTCCGAATTTTTGCTACGTTTTGGAGAAGTGGTCGTATCGTATAAAACAGGAATAAAACGTCCGACTATTTTGCCGTGATTACAATGTGTTAAAAGAGTGCCAATTAGCTGTTAAAATTACGTTTTCAATATTTTACGATGAGTATTTATTACTATTTATTCAGGAAAGTATATTTTTGAAAGTATATACTTTGTAGTGACTGCAATTCAATGCATTAACAGTAAGTGTGTCTACTTTACGCATATTTTACGGAGAAATAGCATTCCAGAACTGACCAAGATGGCGGACAGGCTTCAGATGACGTATGTGATCAGATAATGCCATCTCCCTTTATTCTGACCTCCTTGTTACGTCTACTACAAGGAGGACATGGTGGAGTGGCCTAGCGCTCTAAGGCGCCTAGCTCGGAGCGCGTGTTTCCTGACCGTCGGAGGTCTCCCCCGGACAAATGTGTGTGTGTGTGTGTGTGTGTGTGTGTGTGTGTGTGTTGTCCTTAGCACAAGTTAGATGAAGTAGGCTGTAAGAATAGAGACTGATAAGTCCGTTATATTTACGAAATATTTTTTTAACAGACCACCTGGCTTCGACCTTCGATATACGATCTGGAAAACATTGAATGACTACCGATTGGGGTACTGCAGCGCAGAGGGAACCTGAAGGTAGGGGGCCACACCAGCGCAGACGAACCCTGCGATTGTGCAGAACTGCAAGGCCCAAAACACCTACTCGTCTGCAGGAACTGAAGGAAACTTTGCACGATGGAGGATGTAATGGGAACGAATAACAATGTCACTAGCTGCAAGTTATTGGCCCTCATGTGGTTGCGTAGACTTTCCCGGCGTAATAACTGATAATATTCATGTCGGGTGTGCAGCCGGATACCGTCGTCAATTAAACACGAAATTTCGGCAGACCAACTGGCTGCCATCTTCAGGTGAGTGAGCTGATACACTTACTCGCCGGAAACCTCAGCGCACTCACCTGAAGATGGCAGCCAGTTGGTCTGCCAAAATTTCGTGTTTAGTTGACGACGGTATCCGGCTGCACACCCGAGATGAATATTATTGGCCCTCATGTTGGACATGTAGTTTTTCATCCCAGATAGAATTACAACAACTCCTTTAAATGTTTTCTTGTCCTGTGTGATTTCTTTTCAATATTTGTATATTATTGTATTTAATTTTTACTTTCTTTACCACTGTATATTTTATTTTGCTATTCTAGCTGCAAGGTATTGGGCTCCGTGTGGGAATGCAGATAGAATTATATGAAATCTTTTAAATGTTTCCTTGTCGTCTGTGTTTTTCAATATGCTCTATATTATTGTATTTCGTTTTTACTTCCTTTAACACTATATATTATTCTTCGTTTTTGTGGCCATGAAATCCGTAGTTGCTTTCATAATTATGAAGGGCAGTGTTTGTCCCGTCTATGCAACTACAGACACAATGTAATTTTTCTCACCAGACGCCATCTGTAATAATAGAAATCTACAGTTAGTTTTGTTTTTAGATCGAAAGCAGTTCGTTAACGAAACCTGAAAAGAAGCTACTTACGGAAATTCTTGTCTTGTTTTCGTGTCACATCATGGAATGACGGTCTGTTTCATGCAGTACCGCCGATTCTTTATGCTGCTACTTGCATTACCACCACCCATAAGTTTCAATATTAATCTTACTTCTTCACAATGAATATACAGTAGCTTAATTATTTAACAAAAGCCAACTGACAAATTTCTGCCCTCTACCAACCACCACCCCAGCTCCTGCCCATCACCTTTGTCTTCCATCTCACTTCACAGCCCACCTTACCACATCCAACTACCATTCAGTCATCTGTTCCCTACTACTCAACCCCCCGTACAATAATATATATATATATATATATATATATATATATATATATATATATATATATTCCACTTACAACAAAATAAAATATTATAAAACGTACAAAGAAAACTACACTTGTGATGTTGGAAACACTCGAATAGCACACTGTGCAGATTCAGTCAAAACAAAAACAAACACGTGTGATCTGTGAAAAACAATTATGGACAGTAAAAGTAGTGGGAAAAAAACAACGACACAGCATGAAGAATCGACGATACTGCATAAAACACAGGGGCATTCCATGATCTGAGGCGAAAACAAGACCAAATTTTCTTAAGTAACAAAACATTACGCTTACTTTTCATGTTTCGTTAACGAACTGTTTCCGACATAAAAATAAAACAAACTGTAGATTTCTATTATTACAGACCACTGAAGATATATTACTGCCATTAAAACGAAACATGTTTGATGAGAAAAATCGCATTTTATTTGTAGTTGCATAGATGGACAAACACTGCCATTCATAACTACGTATTATACTTTGCCATTCTATCTGTAAGATTTGGGGTTCAGGTGGGATATGAAGTTTGTGATCCCACATAGAATTAAATCAGCTATGTTAAATGCTTTTTGTCTTTTGTGTTTTTTACATTTTCTATATTAAAGTATTTAATGTTGACTTCATTTATTACTATGTACTATACTTTGCCATTCCGGCTCCAAGATATTTGGCTTTATGTGGGATATGTACTTTGTAATCACAGACACAGTTACATCAGTACTTTTAAAAGTTTTCTTATTGTCTGTGTTTTTTATATATTTTCCGTGATATTGTATTTAATTTTTTCTTCGTTTACTACTAAGTATTTGTAAAGTGATGTGCTGAATACAATAAATCAGTCATGGCGGCGAGTGATGGTAATGTATACGATAGTACCAGTCTAGGTAATGTAATCCTGCGATAAAACTACAAATATTGCGGGAACACCCATTTAAAAGAAAGTTTGTAGGTACGTTTCTGGATGAAATGTTTACTTCCTCTTACGAAGTGTCGAGGTAGCATCTCTCATAGCTGTGACATATCTCATAAAATTTTTCCTTTGTATTCAGTGCCTACTGTAGCATATAGTTCTAACGAAGAACGTCTTTTCTTATTTTTCAAGAGATTTGAAGGATTTCATGACTCTAGTTTCCTTACAACAACATTGACTCTCTCTGCACGATCCTTTTGTGTGGCATATTTTCTTCTTAAAAATCAGAAGCAGCCTCCAATGAAGCGAAATCTGTTGCTATACGCCGGCCGCGGTGGCCGAGGGGACTGAGGCGCCCCAGTCACGGTCTGCACGGCCACTACAGTCGGGGGTTCGAATTCCCGCTCGGACATGGATATTTGTGAAGTCCTTAGTATAAGGTAGTTGATAAGTAGTTTGTAAGTTTAGGGACTGATGACCCCGTAGTTAAGTCTCATAAGCTTAACAAACATTTGAACATTTGTTGCGATACACAACTGTGGAAGGATGTTTTTTGAGGATGCAACTGTTTCCTTGTGAGATTCAAAGCGTCAAGCGAGACGGATAGCGAGAATTTGCTTTCATTCCGAACGTTGTGTAATTGTCCTCATTATGCCGAGGCTGCGAGTCCGTCTCGGACGGAATCAACTCTAACAGGCACGAACTTCACACCAGTAACACCCCACTCACGTCACCAACACAAGGAAAAACGCATCATTCAATAAAATAATTCAAACGGTGTACTGTTTTTGTTTGCATTCATTATTTGTTAGCTGAAGATAAAATACGGTTTCTACACAATGCGCCTCTAAGGAAAATAGCAGTTTTGTCAAATTTCCTGCTTGCTTTGGCTGTGCGAATCATGGAGGAATAATCGTGAGTGCTATGTTACAGTCCGACTACGGGAGGTGCCGGATTACTCTTTCTCGCTGCAGGCTTGGGTGTGCTGGGTAGGCGGAGGGACAGGCCGTGAGAAGGGAAGCGAAACTGCGGAAGAAAGTCGCGGAGCGCTCCCCGAGGAATCCAATCTGCTTTGCAAATCCGCCGTCGCTGTGAGGCGGCGTCGCGTGGAACAGGTCGTTCAGGCGCGCGGGCAGTCGCTTTACAAAACGCGCCTCTCGTTCCCCAAGCACCCTCCACCCTTCCGTCTGGGCGGCCTTTGATAGCCGGCGGACGGCTGCACAGTGCCCAGACTACGGCACACCCCTCGCCGTATATTACTGCCCTACTCTACAGCCACGAATACGTCACACAGATTGACAAGCAGTCGTACGACCTGACCGGCATCACTAGGTAGCGAGGACTATAAAATAGAATTCTTTTCTTGTAGATTTGCAAGGCGCTTTGCCTCTTATACCACGAGGGATATTTTTACGATGAAATCACTGATTGTAAAATGTAAATTTTTGCAGTCAGAAATATCATAAAGTATTCATATCGAGAAAAAAAAAGAAAAAAAAAAAAGGTTTGCACCATTTTGTCGAAAACAAGCATGGCTGTATGGAAAGTAGAGTTTGATTCATGCAAGGAAGGAAACAATAACCAGCCAGTATTAATAACACTGTTTCAATATTAATTCTGAAAACTGGATTCCTTGTTTACCACCACAGTCCCAAACTCCTGTGTATTTATTTATTATGATTTATTTTTAAATTTGGAAAATTCGTTCCCAGTGTAGCTTACAACTTAATATTCATTTTCATCTACCTGAATTTTCAGAATATTAATGTCATTAGACAGATTTGTTTTAGTTTAATCTAAAGCAGTAACTATTAAATCTACGTTCTTGATGTCATTCCAAACCTGGCCTTACAACTGTCATAATTATATCACAGAATTAGTAACAAGGCATTAAATATATATTTATGTATCAGCATTATCAGTTTGTTTGTAATAGTAGGTATTTTCAGTTCCCAGGTTATATTCAAATTTATTCCTTGTTTTTCCCTTCACACATTGTATTCATTTATTACTGTTTAGTTTTTAAGTTGATAACTGTAATAACACAATGTCAAAGAAGTGTTATACTGTGTATGTCGATCTAAGTGGAGACATTTGTCATCTCTTCCCATACTGTATCTAAACATTGTAACCTCTTTGACACAGCAGTAAATACTCTGAACATGGCCTAATAAGCCGAAATCCGGTTAAGTAAACAAAAATAAACTTGTAGAACATACACAAAATTGTGTTTTTAATTTAATTAATAACAGCATTTATTTAAAAATTAGCGCCGTTATCGGTTTGGAACCTAAATGTTCAACAACGCCAGGTGGTGTAGCGTAACATAAAATATATTTACTAAAATTATATCTGCGACGCTTCTCTCTTGCGATTCCGTTTTCCCTTCAATCTGTAACACTGACTTTTTGTTTTGCAATTATCAATTGTTTTCAACCAGCCTGGAGAGAGAACAAAACTGCTCTTCGTCTTTTTGTTCTGCACTCTTGTACCGATCAGACGCCTACTGATCCTGTCTGCTACTAAAATGTAAGTGTGAGGTTCTGTATTCCTTTTTTATTTTAATAACCTCCCATCCTCCAGGTTGATGTAAAACATTTTGAATTCAAAGTGATCCTCTCCTATTCCCATTAATTTTTTTTATTCATTGTTTTCAGGGTACTGCAGTCAATCGTAAAGAGATGCTTCGTCATTATTATGATTCGCTTCGCGATTGCGTAAGTTTGGTTCAGACTATACGCTTTCCTACATTCCATTTATATAGATCTGATTTTAAGAACCTGCAGTTATTGTTTTTATTCCCTTATTGTGTCAGTAACTTAACGGTATCGTGAAACTTTGTTACGCGAAGCTTGAGATCACCAAGCATCAATTTACGGCGGGTAGTTTAATTTCATTCCCTATTCCAGCACAAAATCATGTCCACAGCTGATCCACGCCTCATCCTGCATGTAAAGGTAACGATTCGCCGACTTCCTTTTGTAGTGGTGCTTTCAGGTGTTGTCTTAACTTCAGGAATGACTACAGCTATTTTTTTAATGGCGATATGATCTATGCTCGGTTCTGACATGAACTTTAAAAATTTAATTACTGTAAATATTCCGAAATTGATTCCAAATCTTTACAAGACCGAACAGAAACAGCGAAAGCAACACTACAGTAGCTGTTCACACCCCAATAAACTTTTAATTATTTACTTCTTGATACTAGCCCCTTCTGGCTAAATATTATAGAAAACACAGACTACGATTGAAATATCCTATTTCAATTTTGCGAGGAGGTAGAAAAGTTGCGTGGTTTCATGCGCCACGTCACGGATTGTGCGGCAGTTCCCGTCGGAGGTTCGAGTCATCCGTAGGGCTTATGTGTGTGTGTGTGTGTGTGTGTGTGTGTGTGTTGTCATGAGCATTACATAGTTTAAGTAGTTTGTGTGTCTAGGTACCGATGACATTAGCCGTATGGATCCTTAGATTTACAAGCATTTCAACATTTCAACGTAACCAGCACTGATGACGACATAACACAACAGATCTTCGAAATCGATTTACTTTTGTTGTTACTTGTACTGCCAATTTTGTAGTCAGAAAACCGACAAAATGTTTATTCCTCAGGAACTGAATCAGATTCTATGTCAGGTAATCTATTTAACAATGAACGCAATGGAAATGGCTGCACAGTCTGAGGCACCGTGTTACGGATTGCGCGGCTGCTCCCGTCGGAGTGCCGAATCCTCTCTCACGCATGGGTGAGAGTGTTGTGCTTCGCGTAAGTTGAAGTAGTTTGTAAATGAAGAGACCGACGACCGCAACAAATTGTTCCCGTGGGTTTACAAACATTTGAACATTTGTGAAGTTCTGTTTACATTGTTTTACACAATTATTCGTGCTATTACCATTCAAATAGGTCAATGCAATCACGTTGTGCGCAGTGTAGGACAACGCTACCCCAAGAATTCTTCGCCACAAGGGGCTACAATCCAGAAGTTAAACATAACAAATATATCTGGATGTGGAAAGCCGTCTGCTGATGAAACTTTAGTAAGAAATAGTTCACAACGCAGTTTTTTCCCATTAGTCGCTTTATTTGTGTTCTACATGCCTGCTAAAGTAATGGACCGATTTAAACCAATCTCGGTCCACGTGTTTCTTAATGTCAGGCAACAATGTGTTTAGTCATCATGATCATCATCATCTCAGCCTTTTCCCACGTCATGTGGGGTCGGCGTTGCTTTGCTGGATCCTTCTCTTCCACAAATGTCCATCCAGTGCTTCTTCTCTGAGCCATCCTTTCTTTCGTAGCTCGCCTGCTACCTTGTCTTTCCATCTCAGTTTCGGTCTTCATCTTCTCCTTGATCCTACGATTTCCTGATATTCACCTCTTCTCCCCACATAGTTCTCCCGTCTTCTCTGCACATCTCCATACTATCTTGTCCTACTTTCTTGGATGTTCTTCCTTATGGGCCCCACTGTCCCCTGATGTACTCATTCCGTAGTCTATCCTTTCGTGTCATCGCACTCATTCGCCTTAACATTCTCATTTCTACCACTTCCACGTTTTTCTCTTAAACTTTTGTAATTGGTCAATTTTCTGCACTATACAACATCGCAGGGGTCATCACAGAATTGTATAGGTTTCCTTCATTCTACGGCTAACCTTCCTATCACACAATACTCCACTCAGTTTCCTCCACTTCATACAGCCACTATTTATCCTGTGCTGTATTTCGGCCTCCAGTCTTCCATCACTTTGCATGTAAGGGCCCAGGTATTATAATTTCTTGAGCAGCGTCAGTTGTTCTTCTTGCAGGTTAATATATTAATCTTTGGCATCCTTTGTACAGATATACTGTTTTCACCCTGCTAATTCTCATATGCCTTTTCTCTAGAACTTTTCTCCACTGTTCAAGTTTGTCCTGAAGTGCCTCCTGGCTGGGTTCACAGCTTACAACATCATCGGCAAAATCATGCTCTAAGGTGCCTATTTTTGACATTTTCACAAATATGTCAGTGTGGGTAAGAAAATATGTTAGCCAGCATATCGTAAGTAACCAGACTATACTCTTCCACTATTCAATAACGTGTTGACTTGTAACGCAAATTTGTAGCTTGAAGAAACTTTATGTCGCTCCCAACATTACAAAATGAGTAATGGAATAAATGTATTGCTTATTACCATGCAACAAACATACGTTTTCAGTCGTAGCGGAAGACATATTCATTTTTCATCACTAACTTTATTCGCTAGAAATTTCACAAACAGTATGTACTTATGCCACTGAATGTAGGCCTACCTTCGAAACTCTATAACCAACCTGTACATAGTTGGATGGAGCACAGTTATGCAGTGCTAAGTGGGACGGCGGTTCAAATCCGCCTCTGGTTATCCCTAAATATTTCGAGGCGAATGTTGGGATGGTTCCTTTGGAATCGTATGGCCAACTTCCGTCCCCATCCATGTACAGTTAGCTTAATTGGTTTAAATAATATTCGAGAAGAAGGAAGCGAAGCGTGAATAGTAGCAGCCTGACTATCGCTCAGTTTTCTACGAAATTCTATTTCCCTTTTGTTTATTTGTATGCGAAACAACAACAAGGAAAGGAAAGCAAATTAATAATAGTTTGTGATGGACATTCTCCACTAAAATATACTTGCGAAGAGGTAGATTGGCTGGTCAGTAAGTACCTTAGTTCTGTACAGTAGACAATCACACAGAATCACGAAAATGGAAACGAAAAATATAAACGAAAGATATACCAAGCTTTCGGAAATATTTTCCTTCATTAGGTACGAGAGGAGGGAAGAGGAAGGTAACTGTTCCCTTATTTAATTACACTGCATTTTGACACCTAATAGTGCAAACTATCATGGGCTTTTGTATTTATTTTATAGGCTCGTTAAGTGGTTTTCGAAAGGTTCCGCTACAACGTTAAAAATTTTTTTTTAAAAACTTGTTTATACCTTTTGTTTTCAATTATTTTCGAAAATGTCTTTGAAACATAAATTTCGACTATTTTTGTTAAACAAAATGTGTTTTTTTCTGTGTGATTTTTTAGTTTTTAGGCCTATGAAATGCAAAAGAGACATTAACTAGTGTCCAAAGATGTATTTTAAATGGAAGTGGGACGCTCAAGATAATTTAAACATAGCAAGAAATATAGCTACTGAAAGGAATATTTAGCCTGAAAAGAAATATTAATGATTATTGTACGGTGAAAGGTGAAGATCTCCCAATACTTTATTGGTTCCTTATACTGAGGGCAGTTGGTTGCTTGCTAGTTGCCGAGTTAACTGCTTCTAGCTGCTGAGTTGCATTTTAGGGATCGTGAATTTCGTAGTCAGGCGTAAGTTTAACACCATTTCCGTAAAGTGATAACACTGCTAGTGATGCCAGGAAATATATGTAATTTTCCACTGGACGTATAATGTATCATCCGCATAAGAGTTTGACACACTTCTTTCCTGTGTGGAATCGAAGTTGCGGTGCTAGAATTTTCCATTGAGGTTAGGTTTATGTGAACGGTAGGGATGTAATTACTACTTATAACAGTGCATCTTAAATAGATAAGGCTATATATTTCAAGATTTGTCGAATCAGTGTTAGTGATGGTACATCGGAAGTGGCTAGTTGATATCCCAGATAGCGCTGACGTCCCTTCCAGAACGACGAGAACAGCAGCTTACTTTTCACTACAGTTGCCGCGCCAAGTCGAGCGCACATCCGTACCATCCTATTCTCGAAGCTGTAGACGGCACTTTCGACCCGCCCTGTATCTCAGTTATGGATAAAGCTAGAAGCCTGAATTTTCGGTTGCCAAGAGTACCTACTATAACTAGCTATATTTTCAAATTATACTGTTCTACGCGTTTTAGTTTACGAAATATTAGTAGTCGAAAATCGCTAATTCCGTCACTCACTGACTGATCATCAAAATTCTAAGGTACTTCTAGTAGATACAAAAAAATCAAATTTTGTAATTAGGTAGTGTTTAGACTGTAGTGGAAGGAAAAATTCAAACATATGTAAAAATTAATGCCGTTCTAGAAAACATTTTCTCTTGATGAAATAGGATCTGCAAACTTGCCGTTTCCAGACTTCTGCTGCTGGTGGTCTTGTGGTAGCGCGTTAGGTTCACGTACACAAGATTGGTGTTCGATTCCTGGTGCTATAACTTCTTCTTTTATACTTTTCATTTTAATGCAGTCGTGGATCTTTCTACTACGTGAAGAATCGTCATAAATGACATCAGGTACATCATTAGAGAATGAAGAGTAACTGATAAGATACAGCTTAAATTGCCTTAAATGGAAATAGTACCAATGACACCTACATTCTAGCTTGATTTCAGTTATAAATGAGGAAATTGTTTCTCGTAATGTCGAAAATTCCGTCACATGACGCGTGGCAAAAGTTCAGAAAGGGAGCAGGACGTTATATGGTGGTTTCAAACCACAACACCGCAGAGATAGAGAAACGCCATTGATCTTGGAGACGCGCAGTCTATGTTATTTATGGTCTGAGCCATAGAGTGCAAACTCTGGAGTAAGTATTGCGTCCTGTCTTCTCTTTGAGGTGCTGCTCATGTTATCATCATTAAGCTAGGATTTTCACGTGATATCATGATATAAATACCACAGTCTAACATACACAGTCGCGACACTCACTGCTGAGGAAGTTGTTACCAACTGACAATTACGACGACACTAGCGCTCCTAGTGGTGGGCGAACCGCCGTAGGAGTGGATGTTTGTTTATAATTATTTGCGTGCGTAATTAACGAAATAGTTTGTATAGCTTTTGGTTACATGCATTAGTATAATATTAATAAATATACATAACACGGACATTAATGTAAAAACAGCCGAATTTAAGTGATTCAGAGGTGTAATGAGCAACTTCATCATGAACAAATACTTACGAATACCGGTATGTGTTATTTTACAGCATATTCCGCTGAAAATAAGTAGAATATAAACATAAGAGAAACAAATTTTTATTATGGTGTGTTCTTACTATGACAATAGTGTTTTAGACGCGTATCAATTCGGTGTGTTAGGCTTCACTCAGTTTTATGATACGGGCATATTCGTTTGAGTGTCATAACTTCAACTTAAGAAGACAATGTCTTGAAGATAGATGCCATTTGTGGTTCAGTTGTAGCAACAATTGTGGAATTGGGTTCGTCTTTGTTGAAAACAGTTTGATTGCATTTTTTTTCGTTTTTCTTGCCAGATCTGTGACATTTTTCCTTTAGCTACAGCTATGGTGGCTGCTTTGGTACGTTAAATTCTGTAGTTATTGCATTCTATGTGCGTTTCCTACGTTCCACTCTCATCGATTTTTCTGGAATTGCAGTGAAGAAGCCATAACGTTCCTGATTAGAAAAGCGACGACTTTTTGCTAAAGGCAGGTCTTACGGTGTTTCTTAGCAATTTATTATTTGTAGTAGAAAATGACAGAATTCAGCAAAAGCCTAAAGGCTACAAGATAATAATTAATAAACTGTCCTACAATGTACCGTTCCGTACCTCATCAGGGATCTCAGTAAATCTGATAAAGACAAAGATGGAGCTAATTTTAAATTATTGCCTATTTTTATGGCACTACATACGTTCCCTAATGTGAAAAGTCTGTACAAATAAATATAAACTATACTATTCTCACTCATCCAATACAGTATACAGAAATGTAGCTTGCCTGCCGCTAGGAGCGCTGCAGTCGTAGCATATAACAAAAATCTGTGGGAGTGTCGTGACTGTATATGTTAGACTGTGATAAACACGCGAACTTGAAAATTGAAGTGCCGATTTTCTACGATAATGTTATCAGAAGGCCAATGAAACTTATATAATCCGAAAGATTTTTGCTGTAGATGTGCACAATAGAATAATCATTTGTGTACTTAGCCGCTGAGAGTGGTAAAGCAGAGTAGATGTTTTCAGAGCCATACCTCGGATCATGATTTAAAATCTCCAACTGTAATAAATAGTGAACGTCAAAAATTTAAGTGCTACCAACAACCTTAGGAATGATCGATATTAGAAAAACATGTACGGTAACATCAATGTTCAATTCAAAGAAATCTATGTACGACGAGCATCGAAACTAAAACGTCCGGTAATTTCAGTGTTATGAGTGCCTGCCATTTTAATCAAAAATTATTTGTTTACGTATATAACACTCGAAAGAAATAGTGATAACCTGATGACATTTCGCCATATTTAGATGTTTTGCGTAAAGGTTAAATTTTACTTACGGCGTGGCGTAGTGTGCAGATGTTGGTAACGAAATGTTCGCTTTATGAGGGATACGTACAAAACCTTCTCAACTACAGAGCAGGAACAGAATTAATTACTTACTTAATGGTCAACACGAAGCTATGCTCCTAATTCTACGTGATTGGTATCCGAAGTGTCTCATTCGCCAGCCGCTGCCAACTTCACCACACTACGCCACCCCTACTGTAAGTAAAATTCTATCGTGTACTTGACAAACTTGATGATAGTTGTGTAATAATAATTCAATTTTTCAGACATTCATATGTTATATATTTGATCTTAAAAGTTGTTTTAATAATAATGATTCATCAGATTAAAATTATGAAACAATCATTTTGATGTCACTCCAGAAATAAGAGCAGCATTGCAAAATTAATAGCGTGATTGTGAAAAAAATCACTTATAACGAATTTGTGGAGTCATATGAAGGTAATCAATAGCTTCTGAGAAAAAAACTAGACCAAAAATAATTCCGCGCTATCTGCCTTAAAATGTTGATTGAATTTAATGCTGCGTGGTGGCATTAAGTAACTCATTTACTGAACGTGCCTATTGAATATAGGTTTCTGTGTGAGTAGTGGTCAGTCCCGATGGAATTTATGTGGCAGTTTGGACAGAGCAGTCTTATTGTATTTGTACAAATCCTGAAGAGTTTGAGCCACGCGTGGATCGTGTTCTGCATTCGTATTGTATAGCTGGTTTGGGTTACAAATTGGTATTCCCTGAGTTACGCGAAGTTCAATAGACCAACGTACTTTCCGATACTTACCTTGAAATTCGATTGCGACGGATAGAAACGATAACATCTTTAGGATTTGGAACCAATAAACTATTTGGAGATATCGCAAGTAACCATCGGACAGCTGAGAGATACTTAGGCTTGGAGGGAAAAGTTATAATCTTGTTTATTAGACTTTATCTGATACCAGCATCTGAAGAAGGCTCCAAGCTTGCATTAACACCTATTTAAAAGCAAATACGGAGCTGTAAGTGGTGGTGTGGCGCCTTAGGGTTTATTTTTCTTTATTTTTCCATGTTAATTAAAAAGATAGTCAGAGGGGATAACTGTATAGCAGTCACTCGTAAGCTGAGATTGTACTTGGTGTTCTATAAAAAAAAAATAATAATAAAAATAAAAAAAACCAATGATACCAAACGAAGCCTGGAGGCTTTTTACTTATCTCGTAGTTTGAGTGTAACTTTAGGAAAACAATAAACGATGAATGAAATAATACATTATAACGAGCACGGTAGTTTTGAAAGATCGGTCTAGGAAGTAGTATCTTTGGTTTATTGGTAGAATCAAATTACGTTAACAACGTCAACCGTCTTAATTTTAAAAAAATGTATAGCCTAGTGAGTGTTTAGGGTATAAATATAGTAGAAAAAATAAACCAATTCTCCAAAAACCATTAATGAAAAATACTAAGTCAGTATAAAACAAGTAATATTGCGTATTGTTAAATATTTCACGACAACTATCAACAGAAAGTGACAGAAAATATTCCGGCTTAGGACTGGATTCTTTGAAGATATTTACTGTGAAGTTTAATGACAATATTTACAAAAAATATTTAAGCAAAGAGAACACGTATAAACGAAGTTACGTATCGTTTCGTGAATGAACACCTAGTCTAGGTGTTTCGAATTATGCCGATAATTTCATTGGAGAAGATAGGAAGTGCTTTGAAATTCTGCCTATAATAAGAACTTTTAATTGGCATTTATTGGTCTTATAAAAGTTAGATGCGGGCAACATATATGTAGGTGCCTGGAAATTTTACTTAAGGATTCGCCCGCTTATAGTTGCTGTGGCAACATATTCAAACTATTGGACGTGTGTTCAAATTTATACTGTATATTCATCCTCAACGGTATTTAACGCCTTTTAGAAACTTATAAGGGAATTTCCTAAATATTGAGTGTCATATGCGTGACTTTTATTACGTTAATACTGTATAAGAGCTCTGTTACAATCAGTTCTATCATGACAGGCTACCGAAGGGCTAGTATGTAACATACTAGTATGTAAAATACTCGTGTGTATTTCCTGTAAGTGTTTCTTATATATGTTACATAAACAAATATTTAAACTCCGTTACACGAGTCGTTTCGTTACACCTTCTTCTTGATCAAATCACATGTTTGTACAGCTTATGGGACTTAACTACGGGGTCATCAGTCCCTAAACTTACAAACTACTTATGAACTACTTACGAACTAGGACGGCACAAATATCCATGCCCGAGGGGGGATTCGAACCTCTGACCGTAGTGGCCGTGCAGACCATGACTGGAGCGCCTCAGTCCCCTCGGCCACCACGGCCGGCCTTATTCTTGATCTTAGAACTTTCTGGATAATTTCGTTGTGTCTAACAACACAGAAAGTTGTAAATAATTTGAATAAATAATTTTAGGAGAAGGTAATTAAGAAACAGTACAGTATGATGCACGAAACTAGACATCATATATTTCGTCGTCTAGCATCAGTAGCTCCGTAAAAATAGTTATATCAGCTAATAATGTCTCAGCCTAATGCCATACCTATTAGACGTACCACAGCTTTGTACTACCCCTTTATGACCTGCCAAAAATCTTGACAGAGAACACTTTCTATTAAATCTACTTGTTCATGGATTGTGGAATGTATTGTATTTCAACTTTTCGGAAGTTTTTAACATTTTAATCTATGATATATTACAATTAAAAAATTCAACAGGATTGATTTTAAAAATAATATTTATTAAAGACCTTTCACACTTGTAAAATGCTTCTTTCTTAGTTAGGCATAAGGAATATGACAATTTTACGTTATCAGTAGTAGCAATTTGTTCTCTCAAATACCTGCACCATCATGTACTTGTTATTTTGTTGTTTTCTCCAATAGTTCTCTGTATCCCTATGCAGTTCCATTTTCTTCTCTCCTATAGCATCTTAACTGCTATCATCTTCTATTGTTCAGTGGTCTACAGATTATTTGTTATCAGTTTGTCCTCACCAATATCTAGATGCAGGATGTTTTGTTTAGGATACGCTCTCTTGCACTTTCCTAATCACGGTTCGTCACTCAGGACTATTAGTGCCCCTCGGTAGAGGATGGTAATCTATCAATATTATGTGAGTAGGCATCCGATGTTTAATGCATCTGCACAATGGATATTGTTGTAATAAACGCTGGCAGCAGCCAATGAATGAAAGTTATATGGTTGCATTCGGACGCCTATCTCTTCCGTATTTATTGCAGGCCCCTTTTCTTTCTTCCTGTACTGCAGCATCTTCACTCCCATCCACTCCTCCGTTTCACTGCACTACTGAGTATGTGCGCCAATAATTCCTCATCTTCAGTTTCTTCATTAGTTTGGTGCATGACTTAACATTTAAGAACACGAACTCTTGGACTTATCCAGATTAGAATGAATTACTC
Source organism: Locusta migratoria (assembly GCA_026315105.1). Lineage (NCBI taxonomy): Eukaryota > Metazoa > Arthropoda > Insecta > Orthoptera > Acrididae > Locusta > Locusta migratoria. Next base: position 380,878,295 of record CM048750.1, on the reverse strand, counting down.
CACAATAGTTTCATTCTTATGTTAGTCTTCCCTTTGCATATCCATCATCAAATTATATTCAGAGACAGCTTACTGCCTCGTTTTACTATTGTTCCAAAAAACATTGTAGACGTGCTTGTCCAACAACTGGTCTTCAAGCACTATGTAGTGTTCCTGGAATAATTAACTATAACAGATGTACTGAGTTCATTAAAATTTTCAGATTTGTCTTTGTGACAGACTAGCGTCAAGTATTGCGAGTAACTGTAATACGACCAATTTTGCGCAAATATTTTAGAATGTAAATGTAAATTTTACCGACTGAAATTTTCCCAGTAGTTTGATTAACGGATGTCGACGAACTGTTCAGACAGGAGGGATCTGGGGCAGGGGGAAGCCAGCTTGTCGAACCTTCTTGGTCCCAGGCCCATCCTCTTCTCCCAGCACTTGCTGCAGCCGCGCGAGCCACTGGACGTGGCCGACAGCTCCTTACTGCGGGGCTCTGAGACTGCCAGAATCTGGACAGACCGGGCGACGGGATCCTGCACACGAAAGTGGAAACAATCCTATATTTTTAGTCACAAAACATCCAAACTACTGTGCATCAAAACTGCGCACCTAGAAGGCGCTCATTCCGAAACAGTGGCAACGTGATAACATCTGGCTACTGGAACTCACAAGTAAGTACTTGCGCTCGAAAAAACACATATACACAAAAATCGTATGAGAGATAATATAAAGGTCCCTTATTGTACTAGTGATACTCCCGCATCTGCAAAACTCTGCAGTCGTCCGTTAGAGGCCTCTGCGTGTGCCTTGCCCCATTGCACTTTGACCTGTCGGTTCGCCAGTGGGACGGTACGATGTGCCTCCGAAGTTGCGTTTTGCGTCTTTATTTGTGTGGTGAAGCGTCAGATGGGGCGGCGATTGCTAATCAATCATGCTAATGTATTGAGATTTGTTGAGATGAAGTTACGAAGAACCCTTCTTCGTGAAGATGGTATCAGTGTAGAAGAGGAATCATTCGCATGCTTTCTCGTATCCGTTATGGTACAGAAATATGAACATAAGTTAGATACTGTCGTAACGCATAATGATGATAATAGGGATGATAATGACGAACAACTCATTGCATACGGTAGTGCTACGGTAAGTGAGGGAAGAGGCGATGGAAGCAGTGGCAGTGAATACCAAGAGTCTTCCGAGAAGAAGGTTAAAGTTGCAACTATCATCACGGCTTTTGATGACAATATGCTAGAGAACATGTATCATGGTTATTACATAAGTTATAGTTGAGATATCTGCATTACGTGTGGCGTCTACAATGATATCTACAGTGCTATCAAGAGCATGATAGCAGAGTTTTGCATGAAAACGACACCTACTAGTACATTAAGATGTGCGTAGAGATCCTGTAATCAAACGTTCATACAGATATGTTTTTTTGAGCCCAAGTACTTTCCTTGTCAGTAACATCGGTACTCGCCTTCCACCTCGAGTTACGAACTTCCCACCTGTCAACCAACATACGATGAGTCAGACGAATCTCTGGGATATTACACCATGAGATGACATCATATGCTTTCCAACCTTTGTTACAGTTCTAGTGCCCAAGACAGTAATGCTAAAAACAAATAATGTCTATACATATTGTTGTACAGAAAAACTGTAAAAGGTATTTGCTTTAAGTATAGAAGAATTAGAGAATTATAAACACAGTAATAATGAGTGTTGGGAACTAATAAACTGAAATTTTACGAAAGGTGTGAGAGAATTATGCGAAGGTTGAGACTTCAATAATGGCAAGTATTTATTCACAACCGATACAAAGGGTTACATGTTTGAATCAGCTACTGTCTTTCAAAGTAGTCACCAGCGTTGTGTAGAACCCATTGCTAGCTATGTAGAAGGCATAGTATACCGTTAGAACAGTCTGTTTTGATGATGATGAAAATGGAACGGTCTACTGCCTGTCATATTTATGAAAGAGTTCTGAAGCGAATGCCACAAAGTGGTTACTTCATTTTCGGAATCAAATCAAACTCACAAGGACTTAAGTCCGGGAAGTATGGTGGATGGTACCGTACCCATTATTTTGCACAGTAAAGCGCGGACACATATAGAGCAAACTGTGGCTGCTCTGTTCGGTCGATGGGACTGGGGAGTTCTGTATCATACACCATACTCCCATAACTTAAGTCTTTGTGACTTTAATTTGATTCAGAAGATGAAGGAATCACGTTGTGGTATTTGCTTCAGAACTCTTCCAGAGATATAACAGGCAGTAGACCGTTCCATTTGCACCATTAACAGAACTGTTCCAGAGATTAGACAGGCAGCAGACCGCTCCATTCCCACCATCAACCATCAACAGACCAGTCGCTGGCAACGAGCTCTACATCACGCTGGTAACTATTTTGAAGGACAGTAGCAGGTGCAAAAATGTAAGGCTTTTGTGTCGGTTGTGAATAAATAGTTGCCACTCTTTTAGTTCCAACCCGGCTATATTTCTTAATTTTAATTAAGGGAAAAGAAACTGCTTCTGTTATAGAAGGAATAGATTGATTTTCAATGTGCTCTTCAATGAAACCAATAATAATGTGTAACTAGATATTGTTTAGTACCGAAATTTTTTTTATAAATCAGTTACCTAACGAAAATTATTTATGAAGTGTTACTTCCACTGCCTAGGTTACATTTCTCACTTTCTCTTTCCGTTTATGCACACATTCGTTATCGTCAGCTGACGCCTTCTGGATATGTCGTAATTGATAGCTGAATGGGTTACAGAGGAATTAAAGACTTTCTTACCCCATACAAACATAATAACGAAGTGAAAATGTGAAAGGATTGTCCACACACTGTAATTAATTATTTATTTATTTATCAGACAAGATATCTTTCGGCATTTAATGCCATCGTCAGGTGTTTCTGCAAAACATTTTCTTATATGAGTATGTATTCAAATGCAACATCAATAAATTTTCGTAAATAACATTTTACAAATTTTACTTAGAAAGTGTGCAGTACGTACCATATTTAGAGGTTGTAAATGCTTCAACTGACTATTTATTAGGTAATGATTTAATACTTTATTTCTGAATTGTAGCCAGTTACAGTATCTGTCAATACGTCAGAATACTATACGTTTACAAATATTTACAATTTTTTCTTTATTATTTCTGTCGTCTATGTTGTTATTAGCAATTATGGTTTACAAATTTTATTAGAAATTTTGGAGTATATTAGACATTATACATTTATATTTGACATGGTTATCTTTATTTCGTCTTTGGTTGATTTTAACATTATAGTACGATCTCTGATTTATGTAAGCTCCGTTACCCTTTATCCAGCATTAATTGATCAATAAAATTATCGATGTAATTTTTGTGTTTAAAATCGGTTTGGTCGTTTAATCAATTGCTTGGGTCGCTAGTTGCGTGGATATATATTTCAATTTCTTCTAGAATATTCATTTCATATCCCTTTTGTATTTCATGTAAAATTTTGAGTGCTCTTTCTATTGTGCCTACTGAGTGATTTTCGGATTGCAAGTGCTGGTGAAAAGTAGATGGGTTTTTCGCACTCTCCCTAGTGTGTTCTTTATAACGAATGGTGAAATTACGTCCAGTTTGGCCTATGTAGTATTTATTACATGAGTTTCAAGAGATTTTGTATATATCAGTACTTAGAAATTTATAAGATTTTATCATGTGTGTCACGATTTTGCTTTTTATGGTGTGTCTGTATTGGTTCGAAAAAGTGATGTTAGTATTTGTAAATTTTTTTTTCATTTCTTTTGTGATTTTTCCTAGATATGTTGTACTGATATACGTCAATCTTTTTCTTTGGGGTGTTTCTCTTTGTAATGTGATTCCTATACATGTTGTTAGTGGATCATGACTCGTTTTTTTATTGTAAAGCTTCATTACGATGTTGGGGTCGTATTCATTTTTTTGGGCAATGTACTGAAGTATACTTAATTCCATCTCATCTAGTGGTAGACTGACAAGTCTGTTAACCATTGAATGGAAAAATACTAGTTTGTGTGATCGGGGATGACATGAACAGGCATGGATAATGTTACTTGAAGTTGTTGGTTTCCTGTAAATTTCAAACCTGTGTCTATTTTGTACTTTTTGTATGGATAGATCCAAAAAATTAATTTTGTTATTCGATTCTAGTTCTATGGTAAACTTGATTTTATGATTAAAGTTGTTGAGGGGGTTATGAATATTCTTTATGTCTCCTTCATTTACATCTTCAAGCATGAGAGTCATCAACATATCGATAATAGTAAATGATTTTATTAGTTTCGTGGTGTAGGAAGAATCTTTCTTCAAGGCTATTTAAAAATATATCTGCTATAGTACTAGCTAGGTTGCAACCCATAGCAACACCATCTAACTGTGTATAAAATTTTTCTTGAAATTGGAAATAGTTTTGTTCTAAGACTAGGTGAAGTACTTTTATAATTTCGTATGTGTTATTGACTGGAATTTTGTTGTATCTAAGTAATTTATCTTCAATAAGGTTTATAGTCTCTTGGATAGGGATATTGGTATAAGGATTTGTGATGTCAAAAGATACAAGTTTTCCATTAGTGGGAATATTTATCCTATTTATATCCACTGCAAGGGTTTTAGAATTTTTGATAGTGTGTTTATTATTTTAAGTGTAATATTGTTTTAGCAGTGTATTCAACTTATTACTAATTAGGTAAGTGGGACAATTTATACTACAAACAACAGGACGAATCGGACATAATTCTTTATGTGTCTTGGGATTCATTGTGGTATTCTTGGGGTTCATTGGGATATGAAATGATATGAAAATGACTGATATAGCAGAATGCGTCTCACGCTGAGAGCGCTTTCCTGGTCCTAATAACTCTGCTGCATGATGACATATGTCCGGTAATTTTAAAGGAATTATTTTTGATAAACTTCGTTCAATACAGTGCAGAGCGGTAATTGGAAATCAGTCGTGTACAATTCATAAATACGAGTAGTACAGTAGGGTAAAAATACCCTGAGATAGGAACGTTGATAATGGGGGGGGGGGGGGGGGGGGGGCAACACACTTAAACCCACATGGGCCATCACAGCGATGAAACATTATGTGGTTTTTTTGGCTTTTTTTGTCCTTTCTCAAGATGATACTTATAACGTGTGTGGAATTTTTGAAACTTCAGACACTGAAAGTTTACAATTGATTGGGGTTGTTGATCTGTACGGTTATTTTATACTTAAACAGGACTAAATCCCCCACCCCCCAGAACTACAAATTAAGTACCCCATTAGTTTAAGAAGGAGGACACAACAAATCATTCAAATAGTAGTTGAAGACATTTGGTGTTGGTGCTACTTCGAGATGAATATTTCGAGACAGAAGAATGGTCAACAACAAACGATTATCAGAACTGAAGAGACTGAATCCTACCTAAGTCCGTAAGCTGTCAGCCAAGATTAAACTACCTCATATGTTTAGTGATACCTTTGTGGTTACAGCAGTAGCCCTGACGCTGTCTTACCTTGACGCTAGTGCGTTCCCCCTGCTGCCTGTCACGGCGACACTCTGCCGACGCCTGCTGCGACTCCTCCTTCACAGAATCTGCCTCCCGCTGCTGCTCCTGGTGAAAGACCGAGTCCCAGTGTTGTCACCGTCACTGTACTTCGTGTACTCTACTCCTCGCCCTCCAGTGTAGCCGTGACGCCGGATCACCTGCTGCTGCTGCTGCTGTGACTCCACGACAATGGGTGACCGCAGCCAGTGGCTGGCCTCGACCCACCGGTGCTCGCTGGGCGGCGGCGCGTGCAGCTTCCGGAAGTACGCCTCCCACCGAGACATCAGCTCCGTGTACCGCTGCGCGCGGACCCGAGCTTGCACGGTGTGGAAGTCCTGCAAACGTCAAGAATTCTCCATCACGCTCCCATTTATTGTGAAATACCCTCTATGAGTACCTAAATAATCTACGGGTAACACTACCTATGAGAACAGTCATGTTTTGGAAAAAGTGACAATAAAATGTAGACGTCAGTTTCACCAGGTTACAATTTTGAAATAACTTTACCCAATTAGGAATTGCTGTGGCTTGTTACAAATTAAAAAAAAAATTCTAATATTTGTACTTTCATAATGTTTTGCAAATGGGAATTGGATGAACATCCTACAATCCCGCATACTACAATCCCATCTCTCCTGCGTCTCTCTCTCTCTCTCTCTCTCTCTCTCTCTCTCTCTCTCTCTCTCTCTCACACACACACACACACACACACACACGCACACGCACACACTCTTTCCATTGTCTTGTTCTCTTCATCTCCCATTCCCTCCCTTCTCACTGTCCTTTTACTCCTCCCCCGTTCCTTACACTCTCTGGCCATATGACCCTCCTCTTCCCCCCCCCCCCCCCCTTTATCTGTGTATCTCCTAATCCCACTCCCACTCTCTTTCCCTCGCTATCTCACACTACGCTCCCCCTGTTCGTTTCCTATCTCTCTTTTACGGTTTCTTCCCTTTTCCCACTCTCCCCTCACAACTCTAACCTATAGTCTTGTATAATATTATATCCTTGAATCATTATTATTAAAAGTACGTACTACTTTTCGTTAAAATTTATAACCGCGTGTATACGAATATTACAAAGGCACCTAATGAAGAAAGCTTACTAGATAGAACGAAGTTCATACGTGGACAAACAATTCGGTTCATTTTTGAGAGGCCCTTTGCATATGAACAGAAATTAAGGATTGTTGAGTATTTTGGCTCAGTGACTCCCACACTCAAAGAAAACCACAGTTAATATTGTGATCTATCTTAGTAACAAACAAATATGCCCAACACACATAGTTCGTGTACGGATATGGCTATGGCACAATGCTTATAGCACAATTTTTGTTTCGTTTTCCTGTTGAATCCGTGATTTCAGAGAGAGAGAATCATGACGAAACAAAAAAAAAAAAAAAAAAAAAAAAAAAAAAAAAAAAAAAAAAAATCTGCTTCAAATTATTTATTGATGAGGTTAGTCGTCAGTCGATGCAGCGTTAAAAACGTAAGAGCGGTTTTCCAGGAATGTGTATGGTAGTGAGGCAAGTTATCTTACCTGTCTCAGTTTTCGTTCTGACACTAGTGATATTTCAAAAATGGACCGGATTGATTGACCATGTTCCATCACTTACAATGTTGCCAGGGATGCAGCACTAGCCCAGAAATTGTTAAACGTATAACTATAAGACTTTAAGTCGTCCTAATGTTCTAGCATTATCATTACGAATTTATGGGAAGCAAAGGGAACTACAGTATCCGGACAGGCACTTGAAACGTTGATCTAACGAATGCTAAGCTTTGATCGGTACAGAAATCTTAAACATGGTGCTGTTAGTAAGAGCTTGTACTAAGTTTACTCTCTTTGTTCGCCCAAGCCTTACTGATTTACACACATCTCAGCGGTGCTCACCTTTGGCCTAAAGTATTCGGTGTCAGGGTCGAAGTCGCTGTCGTTATCGACTTGGGGTTCACCTCCACAGGGAAGGCAGAACTTGGAGAGAGCGCGTCGGAGCATCTGCGGACAGAAAATAAAAACGAAATCCCAAATGTTTACACTAATCTAATACAATTGCATCATTTATAACGATAGCTACCAAGACAGCACAATAAACGCAGTGTTTCTTTGATCGGCTTCTAAGTCGTAGACTTGGTCTTATCCACATGCGGATGAATGGTCTTCACATTACAAATCTCCACTGCGATATGACTTCTCTCATATACGAGGGTTGGAATTTAAATAGTGGCAACTATTTATCCACAACTGATACAAAAGTGTTACATGTTTTCATCCGTTACTGTCCTTCAAAGTCGCCAACAGCGTTGTGAATAATCCGTTTCAAGCGATGTGGAAGGCGTAGTATACCGTTAGTAGAGCCCGTTCTGTTAATGGTGCGAATGGAGCGGTCTACTGCCTGTGGAAACTCTGTAACAATTATGAAACGAATGCCAGAAATGTTTCCTTCATCTACTGAATCAAATTAAAGTCACAATGACTTAAATTCGGGTACCATGGTGGATGGTACGGTATTTCCCAATCCCATCGACCAAGCAGAGCTGCCATAGCTTGCGCTGTATGCGCCCGCGCTTTGTCGAGTAAAATAATGGGTATGTTGCTCAGAAAGAGTTGCCACTTTTTTCGAAAATCTGGTCGCAGGTGATGCTTCAGAACGAACAGTAATACCGTGCACTGACGTTAGGATAACACTACCACAATCTAAGTGATGACACCGTCACGTTAGACCACTCGCTCATAAGTAACTGTTTCTCTCGGTTGTGCGAACTCCGGTGACGTGGACGGCGAGTCCATTTGCTCTGAGGTAAGGTAGATAAGTCAAAAGGTGTGCTATTAGTGACAATAGTAGATTCCATTGCATAGTTTCTCCACAGCACTCTTGCCGTTGTAAGTTCCAACCCTCGTATAAACTTTAGATTCCAAATAAGAAGATACGAAATTAGGACAAAGAAATAGTTCATTTCCAGGTATCCTTCAGACAAGCATGCATGTCTGGAATGAAACGGACACAGCTGCTACAAACACCTGTCAAAATTACAGGAAATATAAGCGCAACTGCGATTATGATTAAGCATCATCTGTGAAGTTCATTGATAGCATATACAAATCTGGGCTGTGTTAGAGTCCAGCTGAAATCTTTGCACTGCCGTTAACAGTTATACATGAATCATATTGTAAATGCAAATTCATTTATTGTAAGGAAATATCGACAAGTAGCAAGTGGTAAAATTTCTTGCATAATTGTAAATGGAGAAACGCCCTTCAGATGAGATGGTTGCAGAAAGTGGACTTCTTCATTTTCATACTGCTGCTTTTCTTGTCTCTAAATATCTCTTAGTTTTCTGTGGGCGGTATATATCTTTCCCCTAGTCATGGATTCTTCTACGGTCTTGCATTTCTCCTCAAGCCTCTCCCGCTTAGACAGTCTGCACTTTCTGTCAACCTCATTTTTCAGACCCATGTACTCACTTTTGCTTGCTTCCCTTGATGTTTTTTTTATACTTTCTCCTTTCATCAATTAAGTTCAGTATCTCCTGTGTTATCCAAGGATTTTAGTAGACTTTGTCCTTCTGCCTATATGATCCTCTGCGGCGTTCACTACCCTATCTGTCAGAGCTATCCATTCTTCTTCTACTGTATTACTTTCACCCTTTTCAGACAGTCCTTGCCTAATGATCCCTCCATAACTCTCAACCAATTTTTCTAGATTCCACCTCCATAATTTTCTACCCTTTGCAGTCTCTTAAGTTTTAGTCTACAGTTCATAACCAATAAGATATGGTCAGAGTCTACATCTGCTCCTAGATATGTCTTACAGTTCAACACCTGGTTTCTTTACCATTATAAAGTCAATCTGGTACCTTTCAGTGTCGCCTGGTCTCTTCCACGTATACAGCCTTCTTTCATGACGATGAAACCAAGTGATCAATAAATCGTGCTCTGTAGAAAATTTTACCCAGACGATCTCTTCTTTTATTCCTTTCCCCAGTCCATTTTCCCCTACTACATTTCGTTCTCTTCCTTTTCCTACTAGCGAGTTCCAGTCCATCATCACAATTACGTTTTCGTCTCCCTTAACTGCCTGAATAATTTCTTTTGTCTCATACATTTCTTCAATCTCCACATCATCGGCAGAGCTAGTTGGCATATAAAATTGTACCATTGTGGTCGGTGTTGGCTTTCTGTCTATCTTAGCTACGATAACGCGTTTACTATGTTGTTCATAGTAACTTACCCGCATTCCTGTTTTCTCATTCGTTATCAGACTTTCTGCTGTGATACTGCCAACTGAATTTGTATTTATAACCTGTACCCATCTGGCCAAAAATTCTGTTCATCCTGCCACCGAACTTCCCTGAAACCCACCATATCTAAGTTTAACCTATCCATCTCTCTTTTCAGATTTTCTAACTGTCCTACCCGTCAAGGGTTAGAACATTCCACGCTCCGATCCGTAGAATGCCTATTTTGTTTTCCTTGATGACGAAATCCTCCTGAGTAGTCCCCGCCCGGAACCCGAACGAGGGACTATTTTACCTCCGGAATATTTTACCCGAGAGGATGCCATCATCATATTTTCATACAAAACAGCTGCATGTCCCCGGGAAAAGTGACGGCTATAGTTTCCCCTTGCTTTCAGCCGTTCGCAGTAACTGCATGGCAAAGCCATGTTATCTGATGTTACAAGGTCAGCTCAGTCAATCATCCAGTCTGTTGCCCCTGTCACTACTGAAAAGGCTACTGCCCCTCTTCAGGAACCACATGTTTGACTGGCCTCTCCACAGATACCCCTCCGCTGTGGTTGCACCTACGTACGCCTATCTGTGTCGTTGAGGCATACAAGCCACCCCACCTCGGCAGTGTCTGCGCTTCATGAGGGTAGGCAGGATTGAGAATTCCTTCATAATGATTGGCAGGTACGTCACAGGTGACAACTAGCCTTCACCACATCAAAATTGACAGTAACGACGGCAGTTTTGGTTGAAAACAAACGGTAGACATTCGATGCGTAAGACAGTAAACGTGTCATTTGTACAGTGTCAAGGTACAATCATCAGCTTGATGGATGAATGGCAACCATAGACAAAAGTGGAAAGAAGTGTCATTCACGGTTTTGGCCATAGGCAAATGAATAATTACGATACATACGGGAAGAAAAGTGCACAAAGGTATGCACAGGCTCTTGATTTTTATTTTGTGGTCCTGCAGCATTGGTCTACGTCTACGTCTTGCAGTGACATAATGAAAGGTCACAGAAATAATTGTGCTGTTGTTGCTGATACTTTTTTTACGATGTCATTGTTCCTAAGATTTCATTTCGAGAACACCATCATTTCCTATATGTGACAATAATAATTTTTACATCTGTACACAATCAACATGGGTTACATTTTGATCACTGACTTTCCTGCTATTCAAGTTTTATTTATTTTGTGTTTATTACTGCATTGCTGCACTATTAATAAAACTGATTAGTAGTTGTAAAACGCTTTTTGATGAATACTTGTTATTTTAGCTTATTAACTTTTATTATCAATCTTGTCGTCAGTGATGTTCGTTCTATACAATTTAGATTTATAGAACGTTTGACTATCTATTTCAAGTGAAAGTTCTACTGTCTTTGTATTGTTTACCACTATTTTAATCTTTGGCCGATTTTTTTTCTTGATGCGCCTTCCTGTTCGTGTTCCATGTTTTCATTAAAGTTATGTTATTAATGTTATGTTTTAATAGATTTGCTCATTTTACGCTTTATTTAGATGTTTGCTTGTTTGTATGAAGATTTCGATTTCGAGTTGTTCCAAAATGTTGAGCATTGGGCCCTTAAGTGTAACTTGCAGTAATTATATGGCATGTTCTATTTTATTTACGTTACGATATGCTGTTTTAATGTGATGAAGGAAATTGGATTGGTTGGTACCACTGTGTCTTATAAGTTCCTTGAATCTGATTTGAAATTTCTTCTTCCAATAAAAGTCGTTTAATAGTCGTTGAAGTTAATCTTACATATACTGTGTATGTGTAAAAGTGTGATAGACTGGAGTGTTACTTATATATATGGCAACTTGGTTTTAGTTATTTATTTGTGCAACGTATCGTAAAACAGCAAGATTATCTTAATTTATTTTATTTATATATTGCATGAACGTTAATGGGATGTTTAGTAACCTGTTTGTCATGTTGTGGAAACCTGCATGTTTATGTATTTTGGAATGGCAAAAGTACGAAGTCATTATTTTAACTGATGTGGTTCATTTTCAATGAATATAGAATACAGGTATGTTCTGTAGGTTTTTAATTGTTCATCAAGTAATGAACTGTTTTGTTGTTTTCTGATTTCGGTTAATTTCATATTGGGCTGCGGCCATTTAACTTTTGGGCAGATGTACTATATTTATGCGTGTATGAAGAGTATGTATCGTGTTAAATGCCAAACAACGGTGCACAACGAAGTCGCGGCCTTACTGTAAACGATATATACCTTATTCTTGACTCTCGGAGCAGGAATATGGATACTGTTTTCTGCTCTGTTTTCTGCTTTGATAACGAAACGTTGTTTGAGAGTAGTAAAGGTCATGAGTGCAGCACCATTTCGAATTCTCTCACCTGCAAGTTGTTGATCGGTGACTGAATGGTACTGTACAAGGCCTATAATTCTGTTCGTAATATGGTTTAAACATTTCATTTAACAGATATGAGAATAATCATCTATGGTTGGAAATCATATGAATTATTGAAAAAGGAGAGTAATAGAGAATTAATCCAAGTTTGCTGCAATAATATTTATTCAGATTATGCTGACTGTTTCCACTGAAAGTTTGTTTCAACCATTGCCATTATCGAGTACACATTTTGACCTTTTAATTATAAAAATACTTACGTCTATGAATTACAATAATCAAAAAATGGTTGCTCAGATATAGAAACTTATGACATTATAGAACTCCTGCAACTCACTTTATCACAAAATTTTTTTGAATGATAAAATCTGTTCATAACTTGATGGAGTAGCAATGGGAAACTATATTGCAGGTACGATTATAAATATATTCATTACCACACTTGAAGAAATGTTTTTCATTTCAAATTGGCCATTACTTAAAAATTATATATTACCACCGGTACGTAGATGACACACTACTATTAGTAAATGGAGATGATAGTTACTTTCAAAAATTACACAAAAAACTTAAACTCCTTACATCCGAAAATAAAATGTGCACTAGAAAAAAAAAAAAAAAAAAAAAAAAAAAAAAGCCATACATATTTGGACTTAACAAAAATAATAGCCACAACCGGCATATAAAATTGAAATTTAAAGGAAACTAACCACCACAGATAACATCATAAATAAAAATTCTGATCATCCTAAATAAAAAATACGCGTTTTTCTAATAAATGGTCAATAAAATCGTTAACCCAACCCTGGCAAAAAATACAATATTTAATGAACTTACAACGCTGCAGTACCTAGCACAAAAGAATACTTTCAACGCAAACATGGTACTCAAACTATATGAAGAACACATGAAACCTAAAAGAAGACCCGTACATAACGAGATAACGTTGAAAAAAGGAGACTGTGTTGTAACCGGAACAATAAATATACTAACAAAAAATCCACGCAACATATCGAACAGAATGAACGAAATATTGATGAAAACGAACATACAACTTTCACACAAACAATACCCTAAGATCAAAATTAAGATGAGGAAAGACATTTATTCCTATCCTGGCGTTTACAAAATATCAGGTAATGACTGCACTAAGTTTTATATTGCGCAAACAGGATGAAACTTTGAAATTCGATTTAAAGATAGTGTGACAGCAACCAATCGAACTTCTACTTACATCTAAAGAGCCTAAACCACATCACTGAACACATCGAAAATCTTTTAAACATTCTACAAACAGTTCCTAAAGGCCATGCTCTTAACAATTTTGAACAACTAAAAATTTACACACACACGAGTATGTATCCAAATGATATTCTCAATTAAGAAACGAATTTCAAAAATAAAAATTATTTACATAATTTTATTGAAACATTGGAAACGGAAAATGGATAAAAGTATCATACACGAAAACAAACGATCATTTATATAGAAATTTTATGATCTATGACACACGACCACGCTCTCTGACCAACAAAGATATAATTTAATGTATACATAAAGCATCAAGGGAGAAAGAAGTTTATATTTTATAAATCCAAAAACGAGATATAACGTGAGTTAATGATATTGCCATAAAAACGACACTGACTCTAAAAGGCTTTATGAACGTCAGGCCAACTAGACGTAATCAAATTTGTAACGAAAATTTTTACTAAAACCTCTGTAGGTCCACTTGATAATGGCAATAAATTAAACAAGTTTGTAGTGGAAACAATCAACACAAGCTGATATATTCTTGCAGCAAACGTGGATTAATTATCTATTGCGATATTGTCATATTTTGCTCCTTTGTATGCTGCGGGCCCAGAAGAGCAGAAAAAGGAGAGAATAGATCATGAATTCGTCAGTCATTTAATAGACCTGTATCGTCAAACGACTGATCTGTGCACAGAGCATTGAGTGTCCTGGAAGTCACTTAAATCGTCTCTTGAGAGAGGGGTGAGACGGAGATCGAGCTGAATTGGACATATTTCAGTTCTTTGTATTTTCCTAGGAGTTGTGTAAAAAGAAAGAAAAACGGCAGTGCGACCGATATATATATATATATATATATATATATATATATATATATATATATATATATCGGAAGTTCCAATCTACCTCTGAACTCGATGTAGTGACACGGGCGAAGCGCTAGATTTGAATTGTTTTTCTGACTAAATTGCAGTCATAATCCTTCAGGACGATAGGTAATATTTAACCTCGTAAATTGCAATATCTATATTATTCATTCCATTTTCGTCTGACATGAAATCGCTGCAGAGGGTGTTACAATAAGTACATCCTCAACAAGTCACAACATAGGTTCAACAGATTTTTTTATTTTTTATTTTTATTTTTTATTTTTTATTTATTTTTTTTTTTTTTTTTTTTTTTTTTTTTTTTTGTTACATAACTTTTGCTGAAAAGTCTGTTTTCATTTATAACGAATGAAAGTTGTTTACTGAGTAAATTCGGTCAATTTACATTATATAAAACAAACTGTTACACCCTGTAGTGACTGGTACAAGATGTACTTTCTTCAGTATATACTCCAGCAATTTCTTCAGATGATAATTGGATAAAGTTTCTTGTTTAATACAGATTGAAAACAATACTGAATCGGAGAAGTCACTACAGGAGTGTAACGGTTTTTTACATAATTTCAATCAATCGCACTCACTCAACAAACAACTTACATTCGTTGTCAATGAAAACAAGACGTTCCAGCCAAAGCTATGTAATTAAAACAATCTGTTATAATTATGTAGTGATTTGATGTCGATGTACTTTTTTTAACTACTACTTCAGCGATTTCTTTTCCGACGAAAGTAGAATGAATAATACTTTTCGTTATTGTCACCAATTGCCAATATGTTTGAAAACATTTACATCCACCATCTTATTTTCGAGTCAACGTTTGCGAGGCGAGAGTCGAGCGCCCGATATGTATCGATCGCACTGCCGTTTCATTTTATGTACACAGCTCCTGGGAAATTATCCAGTTTTTACTTACAATCTACAAATAACTCGCAAGTCTCTAATCTGTAAGGCTCCCCCAGTTTTCGTAAAACACGTGCCAAAAGACTATGCTAATACAGGAAAAAGGAATGGTATCTATTCGGTACCTACACCACATTCGGTATTGTTTACGATGACGATTCGCCTGATGTGTTTTCGAAGTGATGTTACCAATATTTTTAATACATTTCCGTGAGTGATGACTGTAGTGTGTTAACTTTTAAAGAACTGTGCATACAATATGTTCGTCTTTTGTAGTATCGTTTGTCAACATCCCGAGAGCAGAGAGTTCTATGTATATCACTTACAGTGAGGCTACTGTTTTATGTGTACGGTTCTTGGAAACTACCAGTAAAATCTGTATTTTCTTTATCACGGCGAAGTATATGATTCTTTTAGCGTACATATTAAGTTATCAAAATAATTCTTTTATGGAGATAGTTAACATGCAGTTTATGTGTCTGCATATTGTTCCTGACTAGATCAGGACAGCGACATGATGAATGATGGGAGGTGAAAGCAGCCAATCAGAAGCAGCGTTCAGCAGTCATTAAGAATGCTTTTTCACATTTTGTCCGTCTTTTGGTAGGATTTGAACATGACTCGAACTCTTCGAACACTTTACGTCACAGTTCGGAAAATCTCGAGATTTATTCGATTTTTCTAAGTACCTGTGACCCAGTGGATTTAGTTAGTTCCATCAAAACGATCTTTCATATGAATTTTAATGCACTGAGTAATTTAATCATAAAAAGAAACAACTAAATTCGAAATTTCAATAATGATTCCGTCCATTGAGGTTTTACTCGACCTGACATCTAGTGACCTCTGAAGTAACTACATCCTAAACGGGCCTTGTTTCTATAATTTATGCTCCAATTACAAATTACAAACACTAAAATACCAATTTATTTCGTCTATCAGGCATTTAAGTTTTGATAAATTTCTTCCTTTTTAATTTGAATGTTTTCTTGTTTGCAAACTGATAAAAATCTTGTAATCTTTTAAGTTACTGTTCTAACTTGTGATGAGGGATTACACTGTTCATTGACAACCAGTTTGGTTAAATCATTACTCTCTTTCGTAGTCAAATAAGGTATTGTACTTGCTTCCGTCAAACAATGTCTTTCAGGAACAAATGATTCGCTTTCGCTGTTGCCTTTTAAATACCAGTAAAAATCTCTCTTATCTTTACATAACGGTACTGTTTCACAAATCTTATTGTAAGTTTGTTCCAACACAATCTGACGTTTACAGTACTAGGATTTAATACTATTTTTCGTAGTATTTAAAAACAATTGTCAGATTTAAATTGGACACACAACTTATTGTTTTTTTTGTGTGGTTTTTTTTTTTTTTTTTTTTTTTTTTTTTTTTTTTTTTTTTTTTTTCGTAGCACAGTCTAACATAGTCAATCTCGACACCCACTGTTGCGAAAGGTGTCACCAAGTCATAGTTGTAACGACAATAGCGCTTCTAGTGGTGGGTAAGCCGCCTTAAGAGTAATATTTGTGTATAATAATTTTTCTACGTAATTAACCTAACATTACTGCAAATTTTTCGTTCCAAGCTTTAGTAAAATATAATCGACAAATACTGTAAATGTAAAAGAAGAGTAATTTCAGTGATGTCGTGATATATACAACTTATCACGAAAAAATATGTGTATTATAATAATTTTTCTACGTAATTAACCTAACATTACTGCAAATTTTTCGTTCCAAGCTTTAGTAAAATATAATCGACAAATACTGTAAATGTAAAAGAAGAGTAATTTCAGTGATGTCGTGATATATACAACTTATCACGAAAAAATATGTGTATATTTGCAACTTACTCCGATGCATGTACTAAGCCTATAAATATACAGAAAACATAAAATTGTGTTAATGTCCTTTATTATATGACAGACACTTTCTTTTTACGTATTTGGTATGGAGGTTAATGATCTGAAAATTTTTCACTTCCGTCGTATTATAAACGTATATACTTTTGAGTGTAATTAGTGTTGTTTATAAAACGAATGCATTGAATATTCGTGCCGTTTGTGGTCCCGATGTACCAACAATTGTGGAATTTGTATATTGTCTGTTGGAAAAAGATTTTATTGCTTTTGACGCTTTATTGCCACGTCCCTGACGTTTTTCTTTCAGCTACAGCTGTACTGGTCGATTTGGAATCTTGAATTATGGTGTTAATCTACGCCATATACGTCTCTTACTTTCCACAAACAATGATTTGCCTGGCATTGCAGTAAATAAACATTAAGATTCTGTGGGTGCCTCTTTTCGCTAAAGCTCAGGTCTTCTTTTCTTTATTAGACATTATTTGTTTTTAATAAAATATGAAATTTTTCGGTAAAGAGTTGTAGCCCACAAGATAATCGTAAATAAATTGCCCTGACTGTATCGTTTCATAATTATTCTTGTATGTACTCAGCAAATTTATTATCCTCGTAAAGATAATATTTTGTTGCCAACATTCCAAGACTACATGGCCGAAGCCATAAGTAAAATTTAACAGTGCTTCTGTTCAAGTAAACTGTCTCAGTGTAACGAAAGTGATAAGATCTTTCCTGTAAATTGTGAAAATTGAAAATTTGAACAGTATATTGTAAAGTCATTAAGCGAATTGAAAGGATGGAAAGTCTGTTCTCCTGCCAAGCCATTCCATATTTTGCAGTCTTTTTATCGGTATTGATAATGTATTGATTATGTATTTTAAAGTTGCTAATATGCAAATGAAAAAAAGTGCTACAAAGGAATCATCGCATTTAAAATTTACCTGTGATTGACAGTAATGTAAAAAAAAAAATCGATTTTATGAATGGACTACTATTATTTATTTGGTAAGTGTGTCGGACTTCGTTGTTAACGTAGGCTCTGCTGTACATTAATCACTTGCTACATACTTGGTTCGACATTCAGACTCGTTGTCTTCAGCAATTCTCAAATGAGTTACCACGGTTCAACTTCATATAATGCAACACAACAAATATTCCAGGGTGTTGCAAAATGAGCTGATAGTAAACCTGCTTCTTCAAAAGTGTCTGGAAAAATACGGACAAATACACAATCTATAACCCTTAAATTTTGCAGAGCGCAAAAGACGAAATCACACTGGCCCTCACGTCAAGTTGTATATTACGTCACATCACGTCAACTTGCTTATCCTTGTACCGAGCAATGGAAGTGGAAGTATAGCTACCATCCATGATACAAAATTTGTAGTGTCAGATTTGAGAAAATAACAACGACGTAAATATTTAATTACCATAGAAAAGGTCATGTACTTGATCAATTGTATGTGGGGAAAGTGCTGGGAAGAAAACATCATTTCAGATTATCGACATGAATTTTCTAGCGAAACCATTGACCAATATTCAAACACATAAACCAAAACTCAGCTTTGTTCACCTCAGTACGTTTTCATTTTGAGATATCTGACTTCCGACATCACTTCTGGAACAACTCTCAATGGAAAAAAAAATTCAATTCGTAATGGTACATTTGCAGATCACCACTGAATCAAATCACAGTCATACACTGAACATTAAGAAACAAGAAAAGCACAAAATCAAATACGAAAATAAATCAAATTTCGATTTCACCAGACGATGACATTGTTGAAAGTATGCCACCGAGAAACCCTAAGACAACGTGACGTGACGTGTGAATTAACGATCAACGTCGTCCCTAGATCACGTGACAATTCCAGCTTAATGTTGAGAACATGCCCAGAATGCTATGCTCACTCCAGAGATATTTCTACTCTATGACAAAAACCAGTAGGAGTGTGGTCACTGTATATCTGTGGCCGTAGTTTCTTGCGCATTCCTTTCTCCTTAGTATGAGACTCGAATGTCACATTAGTGCTCGAACAAGCTCGATACTATATCGAACGCTGCGCCAATCGCAAAATTTCGAACTCATTTGAATGTCATTTCTACACGCTTAGCTTTTTTAAGTAAGACGTATTCTGGAGATTGTTGCTGCGTACAGTTTTGCTAAGAGTTGTATTTGTTAATCAGGCTGATTATTTTATTTTACTTTTTATTTTTATTTATTTATTTATTTATTTACTTTTGCTAATGAGATAGTGGGACTATCTTTGCAACTGACAACAGAGACTATACTTCGATCACAGATATTTGTAGACAGGGCATGGCGTGATTTTCGTGGCACAAACATCTCTACAGAAACGCCACGTGACTGTTGGCAAAACATTGTCTGTGTCCAGCTTTGCTTCAAATCATACAGAGCTTTATGTAAAGGGGAGTAATATTAAATTTCACAAATAAGAATTAAGAGTGAAATAGTGGTATTCCTTGGTAACTGTCAAGTTGATTTCTATACCCGGTTAATATTTGCCAACAGTCAGGTGGTTTTCTATCTTGCTACCACGCTGTCTATCCATAGAATCATTGTACCACGCCATGTGTATCACTACTCTGTTTGCCCGGTCTACTACTATCACTGATGTCTGTGCTATCTTGATGTTAAATTCAGCTGTCTGACCGTGTCTGTCATAGATATTCATGTTTCATGTCTTGCTAAACATAGAGTAGAAATATCTCTGGAGTGAGCATTCAGATGCGCAGAAGAGATCTTGTGTCGTCAACATCTATTGCCGTTATGGTCACGTGATCTCGGGACGACGTATGTTTGTCTGTAATGGGAATGACCTAAAAAGTGACGGTCCGATAACAGTGACTTATGTGAATGCTACTTTTCGGTAGCTGTGACATTACTTGTGATTTGTCACGGTTTAAATCAGAAATTTGCTAATTCACAGCTTATCCTTTCAAAACTTTACCAATTACGACTTCTCCAATTTCTGCTACTTCAAGGTGACACATTCACAGGTAGCAAATGGCAGTCACTAGCGAATATATATGCTAACTGGTAATTCTGTGTAAAATTTTATTTACAACTTTGGCGGCGTAGTGTGCCGATGTTGGTAATAACCATGTAATGGTGTTTGAAAACTCAACCACATAGAATAAGAGGGAATCATTTTTCGTGTTGACCGTGAAATATAATTAATGATGTTCGTGCTCTATGATCTACAGATTCTTGTATGTACCCATCCGTGGCCAGCAGATTTATTATCCTCGTATTGGTAACATTTTATTCCCAACATTACCACACTAAGTGACCGAGGCCATAACTAAAATTTAACAGTATCTCTGTTCAGGTGTCAGTGATATGTTATTGCCTGTAAAGTTTGAAAAATGAAAATTTGAACAACATATTATTAAAGTCATTAAGCAATTTAAAATGTTGAAAAGTCCAGTTTCTTGTCAAAGCCATTCCATATTTTGCCGTTTTGTATCGTTATTGATACGCATTGATTATTTACTTTACAGCAGCAATATGCAAATGAAAGAAGTGCTAATTTGGTAAAGTGTTTCCGACTTTGTCGTGAACATAGGCTATGCTACACATTAATCTCTTGCAGCAAACTTGATTCGACATTCAGATTTGCTGTCTTCAGCAATTCTCAAATGAGTTATCCCGTTTCACCCTCATATAATGGAACACAACCAAAATTCCAGGGTGTTGCAAAATGACATGATAGTAAACCTTGGCTTTCAATAGGTCTGGAAAAGTTACAGACGGAATTGATTCTCCATTCCTTTTTTCGATTTTTTATTTATTTATTTATTTGGAAGCCGGCACTCATATTTACGTACTGGTAGCACTACTACGTATATACATTGCGCATTCTATGTACAGTGCCTTAGTAATTGTTGTTGAGTTTTGGAAGGGACTAAACAGCGATGGTTATCAGTCCCCCTTAGTAATTGACAGATGAAATCTCGAGAAAGAGAAAATGAGACAATTGGATGAATGGGCTACA
The DNA here is from genome assembly GCA_026315105.1 of Locusta migratoria. NCBI lineage: Eukaryota > Metazoa > Arthropoda > Insecta > Orthoptera > Acrididae > Locusta > Locusta migratoria. Next base: position 380,857,208 of record CM048750.1, on the reverse strand, counting down.
AAAAAATTCTGTGACACATATAACAAATGCAATTCACCTCTGTTATTAAACAAATGGATCACGCGCAACATAGCCTTTGAGCATAAGCAAAGGCTGATTCACAATGGCACTCATGTTAAGTTGTACGTTACGTCACGTCACGTCAACTTGCTTATCTCTGTACCGAGCAATGGAAGTGGAGCTATAACTACTATCCATGATAAAATATTTTGAGTATAGTGTCAAATCTGAAAAAATAACAACTATGAAATTACTTAATGACCATAGTAAAGGTCGTGTTCTTGATCATTTCTATGTGGGAAAGTACTGAGAAGGAAAACATAATTTCAGATTATCGACATGAAATTTTCTAGCGAAACCATTGACCAATATTCAAACACAAAAATAAAAAACTCGAAACTCAGCTTTGTTCACCTCAGTGAGTTTTTATTTTGATATTTCTGACATTCCGACATTGCTTCTGGAACAACACTCAATGAAAAAAAAAAATGCAATTCGTAATGTTACATTTGCAAATTACAGTCATAAACCGAAATTAATAAACAACAAAAGCACAAAATCAACTACAGAGCGCGGCGAAAATAAATTTCCAAGTCACCTGAAGACGATGTTGTTAAAACTTTGCTACCGAGAAACCCTAACATGACATGACGTGATACTTAGTGTGAATTAACGTACAGCGTCGTCGCCAGATCACGTGATAATTCCAGCTTAATGTTGAGAACATGCGCAGAATGCAATGCTCACTCCAGAGATATTTCTACTCTATGTTGCCAAATTCAGATATGGTTGCTATGATGTATTACAACGAAACGAAAAGAAAATACATTTCGAACCGTCTCCAATAATTAGCCTATCGCATAGCACATTGACAGAAACTTCAAATCAGGAGTTAAACAAGCATTTCTTTGTCATGTGAAAACTGATGGAAATTTGTATGCTAGCACACTTCGATACATGGTGCATTTCGATATGTTTCAAGCAGACGAGAGAATCTGATTTGTTGATGTACGAAACAGTGATCATTTTAAGTGGATGTTAGGTTAGGTATAGGTTAAAAAAGATTTTTTTTTTCTTTTTCTTTTCCTTTTTCTTTTTTCTTTTTTAGTATGTGAGGGCGCGTAGCGCTGAACCCCGAATCTCCGGTTCAGAAACACTCAACTTGCCAACACACGCGTCTCGCTAAAAACACGGGAAACAGACTCTGCAATTATACCGTCGTGAACTGGAGATTCGGGCGCCCTCACATACTAAAAAATAAAAACTTTTTGTTTAACCTATACCGAACCTAACTTTCACTTAAAACGATCACTGTTTCGTACATCAACAAATCAGATTCTCCCGCCTGCTTGGAACATATCAAAATGCACCATATATCGAAGTGGAGTCGCACTTTCGAGATTTATCGAAACGGGCGTCCGTGCAAGCGTTCTTCACAATTACCCACTAAATTATAAAACAGCTAAAATTAGTAGGTACTGAGATAAAACTATTTTCAGTTTAACAAAAAAAGATACATCCAAAACAATGGATTTAAAAGGAGTGTGGTGTAGCAGGCACTTCAGGCGATATTCCTCAGAACCTTTACAGAACTATTTCCTAACTACAAAAACGCCTTCGTTAAACAATTGATATTACTTGACTCCTCATTCTGGACTTAATAAAGACGTATTGCTTCTCCACACAACAGAAAACAACAAAACAAGAAACTTTCATGCCTCAAAAATTTGAAACGTACAAAACTGGCACAATTTCTAAATTTATATGAAACAAACCGCATCAGACAACGAGCCGGGCGCCGTGGCTCAGCGCGCCCGGTCAGGGGGCTGAACGCCCTCTGTAATAAAAAAGCTGAGCCAACCATTCAACGAACAACTACGAACAAAGTGAACAAACGACCGCAAACCATAGATCTACCAGATGACCCCAAAAAAAAAAAAAAAAAAAAAAAAAAAAAAAAAAAAAAAAAAAAAAAAAAAACGTAATAAATGCTTACTCCTACCGTCCCACAACTAAATGTCCTGCTTCACGAAGTCTATATAGGGCCGCCCGGGTAAAATTTTACTTGCGGCTTCGGTGATGTAGTGTGCTGGTGTTGGCAACAACCTTTGAATGTTTTCTGAAATTCATACAGACTAAATGAGGGGGATAATTTCTCGTGTTGTGCTATATGCTTGACAAGTTTTTGTATGTATCCATGTAAGTAAAGTAATCATTCTCGTAAGGCGAACGTTTTGTTGTCAAAACTACCAATTTCGCCGCCGATGCGGTAAGTAAAATTTAGTAGCCGCGCGTTCGTTCTTACCTCGAAGTTCAAAGACAATACACACGATCACTGTTTCTAATTACTGGTGTCTTCCACTTCAATCATGGGGAGCTAAGTAGGTGGGCGTGTGAACATAACGGCAATTCCACTTCACTTTATACAATCCAATTGTCAACATCTGCATACCGCGAACGAAAACAGTTTGCCGATGCTGCCCGATCTAGACTTCAGCCCACAAGCCTAACGGGGTCGGGAGGGGGGGGGGGGGGTTGGAACTCTACCATACGTTGCTAAAAAAAAAAACACAAAAGAATAACTACAATAGCCACATAGTTGGCCAAATATGTGATAAGTTTCGGACCATCAGACAAAATACTTCAGAGTAGCAGACCCCTAAGAAGGGAATCACACATAGAGCATAAATACACCTAAATACCACTGAACATACATAAGAACCACATCTGAAGTAATAAATGATGTTTTAATGCCACGGTGGAGTGGCCGAGCGCATTGAGGGGTTATGCTGTGATGCGTGAGGCCATTCTCCAGCGGGGGTTCGAGTCCCCCCTCAGGCATGGATTTTCGTGCTGTCTTTATTATAAGTTAGTTCATAAGTAGTTTGTAAGTTTAAGGACTGATGGCCCCGCAGTCAAGTCCCATAGCTTTACAAACATTTTTGATGTTTTACAGAAAACTACAGTTCGTTTTACATAATGCACTGTACACAACATGAAAATAAAAATACAATCTGGTGAAATAAAATCACCAAACTGCGACACACATACAGGTGTGTATAAAATTAGCTGCGTTGACTGTCAAAAATCTACGTTGGTCAAACAGGATGAAATTTCAAAATCAGATACAAGAAGTTATAAGAAAGAAGGATACTAACCAGTCCATATTCTTCCATCATATTGTAACAGCAAATCAAAGCGTTAACCAAAAAGAACATTGCAGTGTAATTTCTGCACATATCAAGATAGTGAAACTCATACAAGCCGACATGTAAACGAAATCATAAACCAGCAAACTGAACTAAAAGAGAAAAAGGTAATTTGGAAGAATGCTTGCAAGCGATGTATATCGAAGGAGGGAAAGATATCGATTGTGTAAACAACTGGAATACCGAATATGACAAAAGACAAACGAGATGGATGTTTACGCCGCATCCAACAGCAACGGGTATACGTCTATATTAAAATATAAATAACGTATAAATAAATTAGCTGTATTGACTGTCAAAATAAATGTTAGGTGTATGTACTTACTTCATACGTCAGTGATGTTGCCGTCGTCTTGGTCGTCTCGGCTATGTGTGTATGCGCCTGACAGCAGTCCTTTTTTTTTCGTATCCAGGGTATCCTCTTGATACATCACGAAAGAATATCTGCAAGCACTCACTCGGAAGTTTGATGCCGCGCAGACGTATATTGTGGAAGTATATGCACTGAAATATATTCTATCTCGTTCCCCAGGTCGACCTTTCTTTATTGACTTTTTGAATTATTTACATAAACGTTCCACGTTCTGCGTAAGTACAGCTGTATTATCAGTTAACACGAATTCCACAGATTGCGTCAAACCCTCGTTATTCAGCTCTTGGTACGATTACCAACCATTTATAATAATCCGCGTTCCAGGAAGAATAAGTTCTTAATTAGAGGAATCAGCGTCTGTTTACTCCGAGAGTATGCTCTCACGATAAAACTCCTACTTGATTCTTTTTCTCTTAATTTTCCGAAGATCCAAATCTGTTCCGTTTCGGTTTTGAGGAGCCTTTCTTTTCCATACTTCCTGGTTGTTATATACCTTTCATCAATTTAGGACCTCCTATTGGTGTACTTTCATTTCTCACAATTACAACACAAATTTCTCCATAAAATCCATAGTAATCACACACCGTTCTCACTGAAAGCCCAGTTTCTGACATTGTGTGTTCCAGAATATAAACTTTCACTCAGCAAGATACTAAGATAATACCTCGATGGATCGTTAACTTGCTACTGTCAAACCCCTTTTTTTTTTTTTTTTTTTTTTTTTTTTTTTTTTTTTTTTTTTTTTTTTTTTTTTTATTGTCCTCTTCTGGCATGGCGACAGAGAGAGAGAGAGGAGGTCATGACGCAAACTGCGTCACTGAAATTTCTTGGAGGGGGGGGGGTACTTTTGGCCAGCCTGGAGGGGGCTCTATAATACAATTTAGAAAACGTGAAATATAAGAAAAAACAATAAGCCTATGTTTATATATAAATAAATTTATCTTGAGAATCCAGAATCTAATATCCCGCGTCTGGGGAGGGTGGGGTTGTATATCGCAGTTTTCGGGGGGGGGGGGGGGATTAGTCATTGGCCAATCGGGGGAGGGAGGGTATTTGGGTACCTCTGCATTACGAACAATAAAATTGATATGGGAAACTCCAAGTGAGTAGCTTTTTTACCTAGTTTCACTGGCTTGCAGTGAACGCAATTCCGTGAATCATGGCTTGGTAGTAGTTGATTTTTACAGTAAAATTCGAAACACGCATTGACGGTACTCAATTTTGGAAGTAAATCACACCACGTTACTATAGAATTAGTAGAGTCCCGAAAACTCGGCTCTCAGTAAGCCGGCAGTCCGGATAACTCGGCCACACTCCAGCACACCCCCTGAAATTATTCCGTACGCGCTTAATGCAGGATTCAGGTGAAAATGTAGCGTATAGCAGTTGAAGGCTGTGATATGTATGGGCCATGACATCATCTTTTCGTGTACCACCTACACTCTATTTAAAAATGCTTTGAGTTTCATTAATGCAATATGACGTTACGTTTTCATACTAAAAACAGTCGTGATCAAAACTATGAGAATGCTTTTTATAGCGTCGTTAAAAATCAGCTTAGGCGTGATGAACAAATAATGAACTTGTAAGGTAAACAATGACACCCATGTGACGCGCTCCACGCCCTCTGCCGCTCAGTCTGCTTACAGTCTTTGTCTTTTCATAACCGCGTGTTGTGAAGTTCATGTGTAAGTAACGAATATCAATTGATTTCGTATAATTGTATTCCATCGTTTGTATTGTATTCTAGAGTAACAGTAGAAAGTATTTTATAACAAAACAATTACACCTATTCTTTTTTTTTAACATCGTTCCCGATAACCCGGCATTTTCACTAACTCGGCCAGCCTCCGGGCCACGTTAGGCCGAGTTTTCGGGTCTCTACTGTACCGGGAAAATGTTGCAGAAATATAGAAAACCAAGTAGGTTAGAATCTGTGGAGATGCCCTAACAATGAAAAAGTGAAGCTAGCTAATTGAGCACTCCGGCACAGTGGCGTAGCTATGTCACCAAGGGCCCCGGGGCAAAAATGACTGTACACTAATACTGTACATATGCAAAACTACTTCATCATCAGCTCCTTACCGCCCGCTGGAAGACATAAGACAAACATAAATACTACTAAGTAAATTATTATGTATCACGCAGCAGATAATGTTTAATCGTACTCTTTAATATAATTGTGAAAGTTGGTTTGTTTGTTATGTTTCCACGCAAAAATTACTAGGTGATTTGGATGAAATTTTGCAGAGGGATAGAGATAGAGTTGGACCTGGGTAGAACATACGGATGAAAATGCCCCATGGGATATTTTTCGTCAGCGGTGACAGCAGGCGGACTGTTGTCAGTGCCGACAATTCACTCTCGTTAAACTACTGCGCCGTTGGCTCATTTCGTTGACAGCCCTGTCAAAGAAGGAAAATAGGGAAATCATTCGTGTAGGACGGTTTCATCAAAAGTAAGTTGCCGGACTTTGTTTGATGAAAACACTTTGGTTTGAGTCGTGCCCCTACCAGGGTTCTTGAAGTATATGTTAGTGTCTGGCCAGGAAAAAGTACTAAGTAAAATAACCAAGTCGATATCTTCCCTTATCATCGTGACAGTGGGGTACAGGGCAGCGTCTTGATGCACAATTCACTATTGAGACAAAGTAATTATTATATGAAACTGCTGATCCGTGAAAGTAATTAAACCTTTAAATGGCAGAATAAACAAATAGTGTGCGGGTAGAAACATACCTTAAAAGATTGCGTGAAGTGCTGAATTCTTACCACAGTGAAGTTGTTTGTTTTTCACATACAAGAACTGAGCAGAATGCGGCGGAGGGTATAGTGTTAGTATGAACGTAAATTGAAGAGCGAATAGTTCTTATGGTATGGGAAGGCGCCGTTCCCAGAAAAAAGCCACAGAATGCTGAATCCATTTCCCGCATTTGTGGGAAAAAAATAAAATAAAATAAAATAAAATAAAATAAAATAAAATAAAAACCATGCCTGTTTCCTGGCGCAAAGCATTTTGTGGAAAATGCGCACTCTCCAGGTCTGTCTGCGCAGTACGTCATCTGTGATTTGTGAGGTGCTCTGTGGAAGGGTCGGTATAACTTTGTAAAACACCTTGTAATTTCTTTTTGTGACGTAATGGGGTAGACAGAGTCGGAGCTCGTATTCTCGCTATTGTTTTGCAGGTGCACAAAGAACGGCAATGCCTGACCACCCATTCCTGCTGTCACCTGTCACATCCTCACAACAAATCATATGCCCAATGTTCTACTGTACTTAAATATGTTGTATACCTGGGTTACCGACCCCCGGGGATCATTTCCTTTTTTCCATATTCTCCTTTAGTTTGCTTGAAGTAAGCTATTTAAGTACAAATAAGTTAAATATATTGCGATTTAGTACCTTAGTCCATGTTTTTTGTGTGAATTATATATGACTCACATGGCGCCAGAGTAAAGTGCTAGGTGTGTCATTTGCTATGTCGCTAATAATTTTAGGTTGGTACTCCTGTAAGTCTTGCGTACAGTCCCATTATTGTTTTTCTGCATTGTTACTACGGTCTTCATTCAGTGTTGTTTGCTCCGTAAAACAGTGATATTTTAGTAGGAGAAAGTGTCTCGTAGATGTTATGTAGATGAAAAAAGGCATGTACAGAAGCTTTTAGATGAAGTTATGGGCATAAGTGAAGAAGATGAAGATAATACTGAAATGGAAAACTAAGAGGAATGTGTTAATGCTGAGTACTGTTCATGGAGAGGAATTAGCGGAAGTTCAAACCAAGAGGGGCACAAAGAAAAAACCAGCAATGATAACTGTGGTGTCGCACAAGTACAAAGTGCGCGCCACCTACTTTCGCCGCCCGCCGCCATGCACGCACGGCGCGGCGTTCTTACGACGACAGCCACGAGCGCCCTCTGCTGCAACTCCGCTCGTGGCCACCACTGAACGACATCGATCACTTGGGACTGAGATAGCAACCAGTTAGGACCTTCGTAATTAGATAGGCACCAGTGAAGACTTGGATATCGTATAGGCACTAGGAAGCAGTGCTATGTATCTGCAGTACTGAGCAATGTAAAAGTATTGTATACATTCTGTGCAATATATATCTCGTTCTAATTTACTCTAGTGTTTCTAGTTTCTGGCTGTTCCCCTCCTTACCTGCACCAGCGTGCTATCTTTATTCCTGTGTCGGTCTCATTCCACTCGGCCACCGACACCTACGACGAAACGAGACTCAAAAGCGGCGACGAGGCTGGGACACAAAAGTAACTGTCTATAATCAGTCGTTTATAGATCTCTCTCACCAAATGAAGTCCGATTCTGTCTAAGGCGGGGTGTGAAATGGTACAGGAAGCTTGCAGTTGAACTGTTGACAGGGTCAGCACTGGTAAATGCTCTTGTGATTTACCGATACATCAACAAGATCATTTCAATCACAGAATTCAAAGAGGAAATGACTTTGAGACTACTCCATAAGAAGATGTCGATGCCCCTGAGAAATCTCTCACCGTAGCCACCGAGCTGCCTGCAGATTGTGCTCTTGTGAACATGGGAGCAGCAAGTCATAAAAAATTAAGAATGAATTTGGACGAGAGCAAGCTGTCAAGAAATGCAAACAAACTACATGGAAATGAAAGAAATTGTGACTCATATTTTTGCGAAGAGTATTTCTTCATAAAGCACAGTGCATGCGGGTGTTAGAGATACAAAGTGGAATTGCCCAATTTTTTCAGTCTGTTTCATTGTTGTTCCAGTTAGAGTTGTTTAATTAAAACTTTATGTGATATACAATCTACTGTATAAGTAATATGTAACACCAAATAATAAATTATAAAAAAAAAGGAAACTCCAATATGACTGGCCCATGTGAGTTATATATAATTCACGATTTCAAGTGTCAATAACTACTCTTGAGCTCTTGAAAACTGGAGACCACAAACATGATTTGTTACTGGGGCCATAACACCAAGTCCCAGCACGTTACTGTGAGTTACAACTGCACCACGGAGCTTTAAATAGAAAAGTGTCCGTGTGTTGTATTTACTTAACGTGCCCCGAAGAGAAGACTTCCTGTCACTTATATTTAACTCACGTGGCAGTCAAAACATTGTTTTCTAAAAGTTGGGAATTTTTCTATTTCTTGCAACACGAATACTATTAGTCCTTGAAAAAAAAATCATAATTATTTTTCGCGCCTTACTGTGTGTCGTTAACTTAATGAGTGCCATTTTTCTAGTCGTCGGGATTTCGTTCGTGTTTCCTCACGCACCAGTCAGAATGAAAGAATACCTACTGGAGTAATACAGTGCTTCAAACTGTTAGATTGCAGATGTTGGCAAAGATATGATTTGTGTTCGGTAATTATCGGTAAGCGTTTTCGTGACTGCAGTACATTATAGTAATAATATGGGTACACAATTACAATTATTTCAACAATTATTTTACAATCTTTTCCTGCCTTTGGTTTTTCCAAAATCATCAATAAGGTCTGTTAAATCTAGACTTGATGCAGCCTTGTTTTCGATTGCTATGAGTGCAGAATGTCCGAGTCGAGCTTGAGCCATACTGCACCTCAGATGCGTTTTGATAATTTTTAATTTACTGAAAGACCTTTCGGCTGCTGCAGAAGAATAAAACTAAATATTTCCGTAACCTCACATTCTAATAATGCATATTTTGTTATAATTTCCTTACATAATTGACTAACTGTCCATGTTGGGATTAATTTCGGCAGGAGAAATTAAAAGTCGAAATTCCTTCATTCAACTAAAATATTATATACAGTATAACGTCTATTATCCGAAGTAATTTGGGAACATGGATAATCGGAAAACCGTTTTATTCGGATATTCGAAGTGTACACTTCTATTTGCCAATAAGAAGCACCGTACAGTAAATGTATTATACTACATTTTGAGGAGCGCGATCCTTCACATTGCGCCGAGCGGCACGCCGCAACACTTGGAAGGCGCAGCTGTTGCCTTGAGTAGCTCTGATGCTGCCGCTACTTCTGCTGACTGAAGTGTGCCGATTGTTGGACACATTGACTGGCAGTTTCGCCTGTAGGCAGCTCGTCTTGTGAAGGCTCAGTTAGGAGCATTGTTCCGCCAGCAACCTGCCAGTGGCCCAGTGCGGCTACTGTGGGTAATTTGGTTTGAGGGGAAGGAGATATGATGAACGATAGGGTGGGAGGGTGAAAAAAATTACATAAAAAATTCGACGCTCTACTGTAACTTTTTTCGATCGTCGCTCACGAAGGCTGAGGGGCCCCTGGAGCTCGGGGGCCCGGGGCACTGCCCAGCCTACCCCTATCATAGCTACGCCACTGCTCCGGCATTTCTTTGTGCCCAAAACATTGGGCATAGTGTGTGTGTGTGTGTGTTTGTGTGTGTGTGTGTGTGTGTGTGTGTGTGTGTGTGTGTGTGTATCTGTGTGTAAAGGAGATATGGTTGTAGTAATGTACTTCATATGAACACCTATGTCATTGTCAATTTAATTGCTTTACGTATAGATGGCAATATTCACACAGGGTGTTAACCCAGAAATCTTTGTTGGGGCACAAAAAGATGGCTCCTCTGGCTCCAACCAATGACTGCTCGCAGCATAGGTAACGCTACCTTCCTTTTCTCTTACCTCCTTGAGCAAAACCACAGCATAATAATCTTTACAATCGTATAACAATCTCCGAAGTAATGATGTCCTACTTCTTACACTCGATATCTTAACATGTTACAGTCGCACGTTCGACATATATCGCTTGCAAGCATCTTCGAAAGTACCAATAAAAATGTTTGCAAAAATCCCATTGAATGTACCGAATACGAACATGGAAAAACAAAAACAAAGCATCCAAAAATTGAAACAATAGAAAATATTACAAAGATGATAAAACTTGCACAAAAATCAATAGAAAAACAAAAGAGGTGACGACTTGCCTGACATAAAAATTGTTAAGCTAAAATAACAAGTATTAAAAACAATCGTTTAGCAATAACATTAGCCACCTAGTTTCAGAAATACTGTAGCTACGCAATAAGAAACACTCACACACAAACTTTAGCATCAACGTCAGTGACGCACTATGGATGTAAGAAAATTGCAATATACCGTAACACACATTGTAAATAATGTTATAAATGTTTACAAAATTATGCAATGGCAATTGTAACATGTCAGCCACCTTGAAAATGATTAGCGTGTCTAAAATGCTAATAGCAAAAATAACAGCAAATGAGAAGCATCAAGTATCTTAGGACTATTCATTACGTAAACTTTCAATCTGTTTCTTGAGTTGCAGTTGCAACTCGCTATATCACCTGTCGGTCCAAAAATTAATCTCTTCTTCCTTCTTAAAAAAAAGTGTCTCACATACTTCTCTTCTAGAGATACATATTTTTCATTAGTAGACGATAAGAGCACACCCGAATCAGAATATCGAGTATACAGACTGACAAATGAAGACAGAACATTATTCGTTAGGCTTAGTTGTCTGAGTAGTACTGTATCCAATTACGACACCTTTCATGAAATGCTGGTCTTTGGTTACAGAGATTTAATTCTTACTACTTCTTTGAAGAATTTTGCGTAACTCATTATTTGTGATAAAGCTATATAACTTTCATTATGTTCCGTATTTTTTCGATAAGGGCCAATCTGAAAATTACACTGCAACATCACAACGTGAGGAAACGAAAGTTTATGGTGGGAAACCGTCAAGGTGTCGTTACTTCTTCAACAGGTGTTTGCTCAGTTCTCTTCTTAAGATTGAAATGTAAAAGCTCCAAATCGTTAATGATAAATCATTGAACCCTCTGATACAGAAACCTGCTATACGCCCACACAGTAAAGTAAAGAACTCTTAGATTTTGTCGCGGCGGAGTGGCGAAGCGCATTGAGGTGCTATGCTCCGATGCGCGAGGCTGTTTCCTGTCGGGGGTTCGAATCCCCCCTCGAGCATGGATGTTTGTCTCTTCTTTAGTATAAGGTAGTTCATAACTAGTTTGTAAGTTTAGGGACTGATGACCCCGCAGTTAAGTCCCTTGATCTTAACAAAACTTTGAACATTTTTTCTTAGACTTCCACATACTTCATAACTGTGCTCTAGTGCCATGCCCCAACCAAAGTCACTAGCGCATGCAAGCTGCGAAAGTACCTTCATATCACTCCCTCACTCTGGCTCAAAGAAGAAGTATTTGCCCAGGAAAGAATTTTACATCCTATAACGTTGCTCAATAAAGTAACAAATCTTGGTTAGCACTAATTGTTTACACACACGTTTAGCTTCAGAATCTGGGGGCACGTCAGTACCATCCTTTACTCGAAGCAGTATCCGGCACTTTCGACCTCCTGTATCTCAGTTGTGGATAAAGTTAGAAGCCTGACTTCCCGGTTGCCAAGAGTATCTATTATAATTAGCTATATTTTTAAATTATACTATTCTACGCCTTATAGTTTACGAAATATTAGGAGTCGAAAATCGCTAATTCTGTCACTCACTGACTCACCGATCATCAAAACTCTAAGGTACTTCTAGCACACTCACAAATGTCGAATTTTGTATTAAGATAGCGTGTAGCCTGTAAAAAATAATTCCGTTCTAGAAAACATTTTCGCTTGATAGAATATTATGTGCAAACTTGCCGTTTTAAGCATTGTGTTGCTTGTGGTAGCACTTTATAGGTTTACGTGCGGAAGATCGCGTGTTCCATTCCTGGTGCTGTACTTTTTTTTTTCTTTTTACCTTTTTTTAATGTAGGCGTCACCTTTCTACTAAGCGAAGAGCCGTCAGAAATGACTTCAGGTACATGATTAGAGAATGAAGAGTAACTGATAAGACACAGCTTACATTGCTGCAAATGGAAACTGTACCAATGACACCTGCATTTTAGCTTGATTTCAGTTATAAATGAGAAAACCGTTATTCGCAATGTCGATAATTCCGTCACATGACGCTTGGCAAAATCTTCAAACCACAACACGGCATAGATAGGGAGACGGCATTGATCTGGGAGACGTGCATTCTATGTTATCAATGGTCTGTGCCATAGAGTGCAAACTCTCTTGCGTTCTGTCTTCTGTAGGAGGCACTAGGAGGTGCAGCTTCTGCAATCACGTTATCACATTGTCACGTGATATCATTATATAAATACGCGAAATTGAAAATGGAAGTGCCGATTTTCTACGATAATTTGATCAGGAGGCAAATGAAACTTATATAATTCGAAAGATGATTTGCTGTAGACCTATATGTGCACAATACTATAACCATTAGTGTACATAGCCGTTGAGAGTGGTAATACGGAGTAGATGTTTTCAAAGCTACAGCTCAGATCACAATTTAAAATATCCAACTCTAATAAAAAGTGAACGGAAAAAAAATTAAGCGCTACCATCAACTGTTCTAGGGATGATCGATATCGGAAGAATATCGATGGTAACTTCAATGTTCAGTTCAAAGAAATCGATGTAGGATAGGCATCGAAAGGAAAATGTCCGGGAATATCAATGTTTTGGGTGCCGAAACAAACACTCCTCGGCAGAACCACAGACAGACATTACTACACTGGCACTACAGTATCCAATATCGAAGACACTATTATTGGTCATTCTGCTACTTTAAACAACGTATCAACAATTATTCTTTTACGGATATAACAGTCGTAAGAAATAGGAAAAAACTGATAATATTTCGCCACATTTAGAGTTTTGACGTAAAGGCTAAATTTTACTTACGGCGTGGTGTAGTGTGCAGATGTTGGCAACGAAATGTTCGCTTTATAAGGTATACGAACAAAGACCTGTCAACTACAGAGCAGTAACAGCATTAATTATTTACTTCACGGTCAACACGAAAATTATGCCCCTAATTCTACGTGACTGCTATCAGAAGTGTCTCATCCGTCAGCAGCTGCCAACTTTAAAACACTACTGCCGTAAGTAAAATTCTATCGTGTACTAGACAAACTTGATGATATTTGTGTAATACTAATTCACTAATTCGCAACTTCCGTGTATTATGAATTCACAAATTGATGAGAAATACAACACTAACTTGTTGATATTTGTATATTGATCCACCAAAGGTGGCAGTACTATACATGATGAAACGATTGGTAAAGGTTTCATATACGTAGTCATAATTTCTCAGTACTTAAATACGACATACCTTACCTTAAAATACGCGTTTTGCAAATGTCTTTCAAGCTCCGTTACATTTAGGCTGCCAGCTTTTGTAATATTGAAGTTTGAATAAAAAATCCACCAAATACGGCACATTTGCTTCCGATCGCCTGAATTGGAGGTTCCGCAACGCGATGTTCATTTGTTGTAGACCACGTGATTATGTGGCTAGCGAATCACAGCACAAAGAAGAGTATCGTCGACGGCCAATGGTAACCAAACCTCACCGCCGCGCAACATGCAAATAAGAATTTTTGACGTTGGAAATTAAATATGCGGTAATGTTTTTAAATACGAAACCTCACAATGGTTACAGGATGTGAAAAGTAACGTCTTAACATGAATTTTCAGTTATTTCAATTTCGAAATCCCTTGATTACACTTTCAGACAGACGATAAAATAAATAAAACAAGTTATACCTGCTCTATGGTTGACAGGTTCTTGTATGTATCCTTGTCCGGTCAGTAACAGTAATTGGCCTCGTAAAATGAAGATTTAGAATTACTTGATCACTGTTTCGTACAGATCATAGGGTACCGTAAATAAAACATGCTATACCTACTCTATGGTTGACAGGTTCTTGTATGTACCCTTGTCCGGTCAGTAACAGTAATTGGCCTCGTAAAATGAAGATTTAGAATCACTTTATTCTCTCAACTACAAAGTACTGTAGCACGTTTTACTTATTTTATATGTTCGAAACAGTCGTCAACTAATTCTAAATCTTCATTTTACGAGGCCAATTACTGTTACTGACCGGACAAGGATACATACAAGAACCTGTCAACCATAGAGCAGGTATAACTTGTTTTATTGATTTTATCGTCTGTCTGAAAGTGTAATCAAGGGATTGCGAAATTGAAATAATTGAAAATTCATGTTAAGACGTTAATTTCACATCCTGTAACCATTGTGAGGTTTAGTATATAAAAACATTACCGCATATTTAATTTCCAACGTCAAAAATTCTTATTTGCATGTTGCGCGGCGGTGAGGTTTGGTTACCATTGGCTGACGACGATACTCTTGTTTGTGCTGTGATTCGCTAGCCACATAATCACGTGGTCTACAACAAATGAACATCGCGTTGCGCAGCCTCCAATTCAGGCGATCGGAAGCAAATATGCCATATTTGGTGGATTTTTTATTCATACTTCAATATTACAAAAGCTGGCAGCCTAAATGTAACGGCGCTTGAAAGACATTTGCAAAACTCGTATTTTATGGTAAGGTGCGTCGTAATTAAGTACTGAGAAATTATGCCTACGTATATGAAACCTTTTCCAAAGGATTGAACAATAACAATGTAACCGACTTTACGGACTTTCCAAATACTGTTATATCAAACCAAACGAATCCAAACGAAAGAGATAGCGAATGGATTTTAAGAAAATCCGTGGCTGATGTACAAAAAAAAAAAAAAAAAAAAAAAAAAAAAAAAAAAAAAAAAAAAAAAAAAAAAAAAAAATTACGTAAAAGGACCACCTACAAAAAGAAATGATATCCCATCAAAAAAATAAAATGTACAAAAATGTAAGTCTCGCGGCGATTTCCTTCCAACATAAAAAGTCGTGAGATCTGATGGGAAACCAAGTCGGTTATTTTAGTTAGTGTTCATGGATCCACCTATTCATGAATACCATGTCATATTTTTTATCTAATTAGTTATCTACCAACATCTGTAGTCATTATATCAAAATTATACATCTTTATTTCTATAATAAATATAATGACATAATCGCATGGCAACGTAAGCTAATATTTAAAATTCTTAACGCAGATGTTAGGTATTTCAGTCCTACGTAACTACGTTTATATATATATATATATATATATATATATATATATATATATATATATATATATATAGTGGAATATATTTGTCTTTATGTGTCGATGTGTAATTGCCCAATCATTATACGTATTATGATATCATTATATTATTGTGAGAGTGTTAAGTTCTTATATGTGTTATAGAAATAAAGATGAATTGTACTAATATAGTCGCTATAAATGTTGGTAGATAACAAATAAGTGGTAGATAACAAAAATGTGGTTTTATGAGCACTAACTAAAACAACCGACGTGGTTTCCCATGGCAACATACACTAATGTTTAAAATAAACTTTTTGCACATGTGTATGTACTTCATTCTTATGTCATTATGTTCTGTAACATAATAGAATATAATTTATTGTTATGTCAATATCACGATGTGCAATTGCCAGATCATTATATTTATTCTTATGTCACTATATTATGGTGCGATTGTCAAGTCATTATATTTATTATAGAAATTAAAGTGTATAATTTTGATACAGTTACGACAGATGTTGGTAGATAACTAATTACAGAAAATAATATGACAAGGTTTTGAGTAGGTGGTTCCATGAACACTAACTGAAATAACCGACTTGGTTTCCCATCAGATCTCACGACTTTTTATGCTGGAGGGAGTTTGTGGCAAGCCTTGCATTTTTGTACATTTTATGTTTTTGATGGGATAAATAATCTACACGAAGCTTCTAAGATTCTTCAAATGGAATGGAAACGATACACACTACTCTGTTTGTGTGTGTGTTCAACATCTCGTCCTAAATAGGTGGACTGATTTCAACAAAACTTACTACTTGAGAATATACAAGGTGGTCAATTCATAGCAAATATCTCACGAAATAAGCATCAAACAAAAAGAACAAAACTTTTTTGGCTTGAAGGTGGAAAACAGATGGCGCTATGTTTGGCCCACTAGATGGCGCTGCCATATGTCAAACGGATGTCAACTGTATTTTTTAAAGTAGGTACCCCCATTTTATTACATATTAGTCTAGTATGTAATTAAATATGAATGTTTTATTTGGAACACTTTTTTTCGCTTTTTGACAGATGGCGCTGTAATATTGACAAACATATTGCTCTCAATTTTTGACGAAAAGTGGGTAACAGGTGAGTTTTGTAAATTAAAACACTGAATGTGAGTACGTTTGAACTTTATTTCGGTTGTTCCAAAGCGATTCACGTACTTTGGTGAAATTAACATACATTATGATAACGCATGTGCTTACTGCATGATTACCTGTAATTAACTTATGTCTTCAATAAATGCTTAAAAAGATGTCCTTCAACTTCAATGCATTTGACAAAACGCGTAACGAAATTCGGCTCAACACCGATTTGTTCGCCTTCAGTAATGTTCTCAGATGCATTGACAACGCACTGACGCTAGTTTTCAGGCGTTATCGGTGAATCAGGATAGCAAATATCCTTCAATTTTCTCCACAGAAAAAAAAAAAATTAAAATAAAATAAAATCCGGGGATGTAAAATCCGGTGAACGCGCGGGCCATTCTACGACCAATCCACCTATCATCAAATATTCCATTTAAGACCGCTTCAACTGCACACAAGCCATGTGTAGGACACCCATCATGTTGAAAGTATATCGCCATTCTGTAATACAGTGAAAAATCATGTAGTAAAATCCGTAGAACATTACGTAGAAATCAGCATACATTGCACTATTTAGATTTCCATCGATAAAATATGGGCCAGTTATCCTTCCTCCCATAATGCCGCACGATACATTAACCCGTCAAGGTTCCACTTATACCATCTGACACAATGTGAAAAAGTTGATATCCGTTTGACCTTAGCTTCCTCAGCTGATGATGGCGGCCAGGTGGACCGCAGAAATATAGTGTACATGTGTCAGTATGATCCGCCCGGAAACTCGAGAAAAAATTGATCACTCAATACTCCGGGAAAGTCTACATAGTCACATCAGCGTTCGAAGAATTTTGAGGTCTCTGAACTTTAAGCCATACATTTCAAACTTATCCATGCTCTTAAAAAGAATGATTCTGATACGCGAAGCGAATTTTGTGTGTGGTTCGTTAACAGATGTGAAGATGATCAACGATTCCAAGGTCGAATTCTCTGGTCAGATGAAGCAACGCTAAACTTGATGGAACAATAAACCGCCATAATTGGGTGTAGTGGGCCATACGTAACCGAGAAATGGCAAGTTAATGTAGCAGGAGAAACAGTCTTGTATGGTCTGTCTTCTAGAGAGTTAATCGGGCCTAATTTCTTTGACAACACTGTCACGGGCAACTCTTACCTAGAAATGTTGGAAATAATAACTCCTGGTCTGAACGTTCTGTTTGGAAATGAAGATTATTGTCTTCAGCAGGATGTGAGGGTATTTCTCAGCCGTACGTTCCCTTCCAGATGGATAGGATGAAGAGGGAGTTTGGAGTATCCAGCTCGATTTCCATACTCAAGTCCTCTAAACTTCTTTCTTTGAGGTACTGTCAAGAACACAGTTTATGCTTCGAGACCACATACACTAGACGATCTTAGAGAGCAAATTGAGCAAGCGTTTGGTGCTATTCCGTTTGAAACAATAAATCTGGCATGTCGTTCAGTCGTAAGTCGTTGTCGAAGGTGTATTGCGATTGACGGACACCAGTTTGAACTTTTACCACCTTAAGTCAGACCGTGAGACACCAAACACGACGAAGAATTTTGATTCCTTTGATTAAAGACATGTTCAGTTTCAAAGTGTATACGCTATTTTAGGATACGCTGTATATATAGGACACCGATGGCCGATTCTGCCGAAACCACAGCGCTCTACCGGCAGTGCGCGTAGACGGTTATTGTATTGCTGTAATTGTAGGTTTTGACAATAACAACTAAAGTGTGAAAGATAATCTACCAATAACAAAGAAATTTATTTTTTCGATAACTGCGCAAGTTACACTCAAATTTGGACGTCCACTTATCTTTCAAAAAGAAAATACTTAGTTTTAGACGCTTGTGGATATGTAACAAATGTAGTGTTACATGTACCTCCATCGGACAACAGATACAATGACAAACGTCTATAATTAGAAAAATTTCACATAGTGCGTCAGGAAAAGTTTCCTCCTATAAAAAGAGCGTTTGACAAAGCAAGTTCAAATCTACAGTGCAACAGTGCTAGCAAAATCTCCTAAAGCCTTACCATTACCTTTCCGTTAGTATGTATTTGTCAGACTAGCTGAAAACTCGGCGCTTCCAGCCTTTCTCTCTTTCTCTCTCTCTGTCAATCTCTTTTTACTTCTAAAAGCATATTGTATTTATGGGAGAATATTTTTAAAAAAATAAGGCTCATTTGCATAATGTACAAAATTATAAGCGCAGCATCGAAAAAAAGAAAAATACTAATCAAAATACAAATTACAGAAAATTCGTACGATTTCATATTTATTGGATTATATGTTGTATAATTGTATAATTTATAAGTTATATATCTATTTGTATAAGTGCTATATGCCTCTAAAATCTGTTGCGAATACAATTAGTAGTGAAGAAGTACTAGATTGAAACTTGTTGCTTGATGGGTGGTTTTCCATGAACGTTACTCTTTATGTGCTCATATCTCAAGAACTACGTGTCGTACTTTGATACAATTTCGAAGGTACATTCAACTATTTGTGTGTATTCTGCCTGTAAATTTTCCTGCGGCTACTATTTGTAGTGTAGAAATTATAACATGTAACGTCATACCGAATTCAGTAGTTTTAGTCCATTAAGAGCGGAAAAGTAGTAAGCGAGAAACTTTTTTCCTTTCATCTTTTTACTATGGTTGTAAGCCAGAAAAAAAAGATAAAGGTTTGAGATTATGTTTAAAGTTTGCTGCAACTCGCTAGGTACTCTTATTCTCATACAGTGTACGAATAAAGTCTCGTCGCATTATGTGGCAGTTTTTGCTATTTCTATTGTTTATGACGTCATATCTCTTGAACTATGTAACATATGTGATTCTTAACTCTGCAGGAACTGTTACCTCACGGTAAGAAATTTGTGTCTCAAATTTGGTTGAAATCGGTCCAGTAGTTTAGGAGGAAATGTGCAACTTTGTCGCGTGATGTAGCAGTTTTTCTCGCATCTCATTGTTTATGACGTCATATCTCCTGAACTGTTTCGTACTGTGATAAAATTGCGAACGTACGTTCAGTTGTATGTGTGCATACTGTCTGTAACATTTCTCGCGAATACAATTAATAGTGTATGAGTAATACATTCTAACGTCATGCGAAATGCCGTAATTTTACTGCAAGAACGCCGAAATAGTAGTAAGCGACGAACGTTTTCATCATTTTGATAGGGTCGTCAGCAAGAAAATGTTTCCTACAGGTTTGAAATTATGTTTAAAGTTTGTTGCAAGTCGCTAAGTGCTCTCCGTCTCAAATAGTGCACTGATAAAGTGACACTATCATGTGTCGCAAGACGGGGAAGTTTTCATTGTTTACGACGTCATATCTCCTGAACTATCAGCCCTATCGCAAAATCCTTTCTTAGCTGACGTCTTCTGCCTATAAGCTACATTCCTCCCAAATTTCAGGTTCATAGGTGAGGTAGATTTCATGTTTGGTCAGTGAGTGAGTGTCCTTCGCTTTTATATAGGTAGAGATTATGTTTGCTGGGATACAGCTGATTTTGGTATTTTTTTTTTTTTCCTCTCCTTCGCCATTCTCCCGCAAATGCAGGGTTGGCGTTGTTATTTGGAATTGGCGTGTTAATATTTTCGAGGTGGCCGGATGCCCTTCCTGCCGCCACCCCATGCCCCTCGGGAGGAAATGTGTACCCCAAATGTTCAAAAAAATGTTTGTAAATCTATCGGACCAAACTGCGTGGTCATCAGTCGGCAGCTTACAAACTACTTAAACCTAGGTAAACTAACCTAAGGACAACACACACACCCTTGCCCCAGGGAGGTCTCGAACCTCCACGGCGAGCAACCGCACTCTCCGCAGCGAGACGCTTTAGACCGCTCGGCTACCCAACCGCGGCCCCAAATGTCTGCGTATAGTGTTATGTGTTTGTGGAAGTGTAAAGCGTTACAAAGTGCTTGTGAATCGTGTAACTAAGGCGGGACTTGGGTACCAGCCCGGTATTCACCTAGGGGGCTGAGGAAAACCGCCTAAAAACCACATTCAGTCTCGCCGGCACTCCGACCCCCATCGTTAATCCGCCGGGCGGATTCGAACCGGTGCCAGTACGCCTTCCCGTCTCGGAAAGCGGTGCGTTAGACCACACGGCTAACCGAGCAAGTCCTACAGTTGATATTGGTATGAGATGTAAATTCAGTTTTACACTAGGAGAATACAGCGGTCGCCACACCTTTAACTACTTTAGAAAATATACAACACCGTACGTTGTTACTGAAAGGATTCATGCAATCAGTGACAATGTAAGCAAGCTTCACAAGTTTACTATGCAGAGTAACAAATGTGACCGCTGGAGTGTGGTCAGAATACATGAATTAGTTTCACGCAGCAGAAGTCTAACAATAACAATAACATTTTTGGCAATGTGCTTTATTTACAAAAGAAAAGTACAATCAAAAGAGAAAAAAGGGAAAAGTAAAATAATCTTCTTACAAAATTATGGAAAAAATTTCGTAACATTAACAAAGATTAACTTTAATAATTTTTCAGAAAGTTTTTTGATATGATCATCTTTACCTATAAAGCAGAGTGCCAGTGTGTTTCTGTGTACGTATTGCACACAAATCTACAGTATAGTTCAAGTCTTTGATTTTTCGCACACGTAATCTTCAATCCATGAGGACGGTCGCCGTAAGTATATCACGTACGACACATAGTTCAAGAGATATGACGTCATATACAAATGAGATGCGAGAAAAAAATGCATCATGCGACACTGTTGCACATTGCCCCCTAAACCACGAAACCGGTTTTAACCACATTTGATACACATATTCCTTACCTTGAGGTAACAAACAGTTGCTACAGGGTTAAGAATCACATACGACACATGGTTCAGGAGATATGACGTCATGAACAATAGGAATCGCCAAAAACTGGCACTTAATGCGACGAGACTATTCATACACTGTGTGAGAATGATAGTACTTAGCGCCTTGCAACAAACTTTAAAGATAATTTCAAACCTTTAATATATTCTTTCTCGCTGACAGTTCAAGTGAAATAATGAAAGGAATAAATTTTCTTGCTTACTGCTTTACCGCTATTCATGGACAAAATTTACGGAATTCGGTATGAGTGTATAATTTATAATTTCTGCACTACAAATTGTAGACGCAGTAATTTTTACAGACAGTACACACACACACAGCTGAGTGTATCTTAGAAATTATATCTCAGTACGACACGTTGTTCATGAGATATAACGTCATAAATAATAACGTTCATGGAAAACCGCCCCATCACGCTCTAAGTGTTAATCTATTACTTCTTTACTATTAACAGTATTCGCAACAGATTTTAGCGTAATACAGCACTTATACAAATGAATATATACCTGCAAAATTACATACTTATACAACACATAATTCATTACATATGAGATCACATATACTGCAATGTATAAAAACCTTTCACATGAAACACCACGTTTTAACACATTTCCGTATGTACTACTAAGACCATCCTGTTTCCCAGTCAGCTTCAGGAAATTTCTGCAAGATAACTGTGTTGTTGACAAATCTGAACGAAATTTGAACTGTGAAGTGGACATGGCTGCAGGCGAAAGTCATAGACTTGTGTAGAGCTACAAGGAAAGGAGAGAATAAAACAGTGTGCATCCAACGACTAGCCATTATTTACGACAAATCTACCTTTCAACTTCAAGAGACTTCAGTTTCCAGTGAGTGTTGCACTTTCTATTATGATTAATAAATCACAGGACAATCTATTAAATGCTGAGGAGTGGATTTGACTATTCCATTTTTTCACACTAGCAACTTGATGTCGCTTGCTAAGGTAACAATAAATATTGTTTTTAGTTTTTTCAGCTAATACTAAATAAGTCGCGGTAAATAGTTATCTGTTTCGTTCTGCCCGTTTGCACTTTATCATGACAGAAGGAAACGGAGCGAAACTTCACGAAATGAGAGTGTAAAAAGAACTATATCAGTGATTATGTAATCGAGGCCAATTTACAAAGAACTTCACAGAAAAGGTCTACTTATCAGTAAGACGGCTGTTTTGTGTATGGGCTTCTAACTGCCCTCAAAACGAAAAGGGAGCTTAATTAAGAGAAAAGGGATAATGGCTGTGAACGGACGACGATTTCTGAGTTATCACAAGCTTCTAATACTGCTGTGAAGCTTTGTTTCTTATGTTAAGCCAGGGACAGAGCAACTTCTTCAGCTCTTTAAAGTCTCTGTAAATAATTTGACAGGTAAGCTGTGTGCAAATGGTCTGTCAGTGACAAAGGCTAAATAGGGGACCTTTATTGTTTCAGGAATGAATTGTGATTACAATTCTAATGACATCGATTTTCTGACGAGAGTACAGGTTAAATATCAGCCCCTGTTGCCTTTCTGTAATTATTTAAATAAGCCTATTAACGACTGAATTTCTTCGTTTTGACACAGTTGACGATATAAAGCAGTGGAGGTTCCCATTAGCTCGTTAAGTAAATCGCCCACGAATCGATCAAACCACGTGTAGCTTGCTCCTTCTATTATGTAGCAGACACATTCTGTTCTGTACAGTGTGTATCTAAATCTGTCGGAAAGCAGGACATGTAAATATATGGTACATTTGCTTTCGTTAACGTGGTACAAGCATTTGTTGTGGTGTACATAACACATACCACTTCACTAATCAAGCAGGTCATTTGTGTAAAGTGCAGAGGCCGCAAGTTACGTTTCGTTCCTATTCACGCCTTTGTGCATTTGGTTTGCATTCAAAGCGATATGAGGTCCTTTGCGCAGCAAAGTAAACACTTCCACGCAAATCCTAAGCTCTAGATGGGAGTTATACATGTTGTCAGTTGTTATTGAGTGCACGAACAGTAGAACTCGTATTTTATTACAATGGGGTTCATGAATCAGAAAATGATAAACATTCACCTTGTGTATGGAAGGGCTCAGTATAACGCAAAAAAAAAAAAAAAAATACTTCGTTAATACACGGAACGCATTGCTAATACGTCTACCGAACAACAAGACGTTCCAATGAATACACGAGCGACAGTGGGAAACAGCCTCGCATAGCATACGCGTTGCTGATAATTTACGACCTAAGAGCACAAGAACAGCTGTCACGTAGGAAAAAGTTCTCAACCATATTGGGGAAAATTACGTCTTCACTACTAACTTAAACTTTTCATTCTTTTCATTCCCCACTCCGAGGAGTGGAACCAGCTTCTATGAGATTGCCGGCCGCAGTGGCCGAGGAGACTGAGGCGCTTCAGTCACGGTCTGCACGGCCACTACGGTCGGAGGTTCGAATCCCCCCTCGGGCATGGATATTTGTGCCGACTTTAGTATAAGGTAGTTCATAAGTAGTTTGTAAGTTTAGGGACTGATGACCCCGTCCCATAAGCTTAACAAACATTTGAACATTTCTATGAGATCCGGCCCACTAAGAGTCACGGTTCTATTCAATCCATCATCAGACAAGATGATAGGTAGAAGGGGATCCCAACTGGGAATAAGTGGAAGGGGTTTACTAGTTCCGGCATACGCCTTACAACCAAGTAAAATCTCCCAAAAACCTTTGTCTGAACCGGAGGATTGGGCTCCACTTCATTTATTTCTGGGACGTTGCCCCAGACAAAACTGTAATTATCAGGACAGCACGAGTGCACTCCAGGCAACAAAATATGGGACGTCCTTGTTACTATCGTAAACTCGCAGAGATAAACTCGACCATAGTGCAGTGGACAAGCATCTTCCTAGAGGAACCACACCCTAGAGGGTGGAATCCTCTGCGTGTTGTTACTTCGCAAGTTATTTGTCAGACAGTTTCCTAATACTCAACTGAGAGTTTCTGGGAGAGTATTGAAACTTCCTTGAACCTTAAAAGTATATGTCAGTACGAAATTCTAACCTGAGCCGTGGGCTCGTTGTCTTCGAACTGAGCGGGACGATTCGCATGTGTTTGCTCTTTACGGTGGTGGCGCTACTTCCGTCTGTGTCCCAGTGAGCTCAATAATAAACTGCAGTGACTACTCAATGGCATCTTTGCCTAGGAAACCATGACGCTACTTTCTGAAGCCGCCATATTGGATGGGGGCATTCGTTTTCAGTTTCTGCTTGCTGTAATGTAGAGATTTTCGTTATTTTAATCGCAGTCGTTAAAAGTTTATGGAAGTGGCATTCAGTTCCATAGGTAAGTTACGTATACTGCAATATATTGCAAAAAATGATGATGGATAAACGCAAATACTGCTAAATGGTAACTTACGATCTTTCCAGATTTCCTCACTCCAAAGCAGCACTCATGAACAAAAGGGTTTATAGAGTACGAAAAGAAAACTGTAGTCGTACGAAATATAGTTACATTTGTAGTTAACGTACGAAGGACATTTACATACTTCGACCATGAGCCGATACACAGCTGCTAATAGATGATGCTGTACCAACAGTATTCAGTTTTCCTGTTCATTTGCAAACTAAAATAAAGCAAAGAAGGCAATATGTTCGCAATAAACCTACAGTTTCTGAGGTAAGTTATCTATTTTACAAGCAATCAAATTATACATTCTTGTTTATGTGGACGAAATGCCGCATTTCGTAATTATTACTGACGGTTTGTTTTATTTGATTTCAGTGAGTGAAACTAGTTTAATACCTGAAATGAAAAGTAATGGCATGATGTAGCAACTTTATTGCATAATCTCTTGCACAGAAGTTTATTTTGTCACTAGCTTAAATGCTCGTACTTTGCAACTGTTGTGTATATCATGGTTTTTTAGGGTTCCGGACGTAGGTCAGCAAATAAAGCATCCTTGCTGGATCTCTCTGTCAATAAAGTCAGTTTTCCTAGCCAAAATGTGAAATTTAAGTAGAAGTCATTTGTCTCAATATCACGTGGTAATTCCACAAGTTTAGAAGATGCCTAGAACGCAGTGCTGACTCCATAGATATTTCTACTCTATGTACAATTTAGTTGTTATACCCGTCGAAGGATGCACATCTTTTCTTTTTCATGACATTGCAAAGCATATGGGATACAGCTATGAAGAAAAGAAATTGTTGTATCCTACCTGGGTTAAATTTTACTTGCAGTGGCAGCGGTTTAGTTTATTCACGTTGGCAACAAACTGTTTGCTTTAGGGGATGATTATTTTATTGAATAGAACAGCATAAATTATTTATTTAATCGTGAACATAAATAATTATTCATCTCATTCTACATGACATTTTTGAAAGAGCATTTAACATCCGTTGCCAACATCAGCACACTTCGCCGATACCCCATGTTGTAGGGTATTACACCACAGTTATAAGAATGAAAAAACGAAGCATTGGCATCTATTAGTGATTTGGTGTGCTATGTAACTAACATCTCAATTTGTCAGTTTCTGTACTATGGCGACAAACACACATGTTACTCACCTAACTGAATGGTATTAATCTGTTAGTAACGCTATACTGTCCGCTAAACAAAAGTAACCTATGACTTACGAACTTTCCGTCACAGACATACATTAACGTATGTCTACAGTCTGTGTATTGCGGTAAGCTTGTAGTCGTAATTCTACCACACATTAGTGAAACAAACTTAATATGCCTAACAAGAATACTTTTATTTAAAACTTCACACGACATCAAAATAGATCAGAAAATAACGGCAAAGGTCAGTTAACTTGCTATCCACCACAGAGGTTACTCACACGCGTACTTGTCATTATGAGAACACACAAACTAAAGATCGCCACACAGCTCCCCCCTTAAAGAGCGGAGCTCCTGGAATGTCTTGATACTTGAACTTGATCTGACGCCCAGCTCTTGTGTGCATCGGACGATCTTGCGGTGGTGAAACTTCCACCTGCGACGCCTCTGCTTCATTCTGTGGTGGTGAAGTCACAGGAGGTGTCTGAGGTAACGTGTCAGCGTGCCCTGGGATCACATCTTCCTGCAGTATCGGTTCATTGTCTGTTGTTGTTGTAGGTATAATCCATGCTGGCTTAACGCGCTCAATTGACACTTTCGACGGAACACCATTGTACAATATGTCCATGGTATGTTTACTTCTTGCTAGTACTTGAAATGGATCAGTATAAGGTGGCTGTAAAGGAGCTTTGACAGAATCCACACGAAGCATCACATGTGAGCAAGTGTTTAAATCTTTGTGCACGAATACCTGACGGTTTCCATGACGAGAAGGTGGTGGACAATGTATTTTAGCACAGTGTTGTCTTAACTGACGCACCAGCTGAGGAAGCTCTTCTGAGCTAGGTAGTGACACTGGTATCAAATAGTCTGCTGGGATGCGAATAGCCTCACCATAAACCATTTCTGCAACTGATGCACCTATGTCGGGTTTAAATGCTGTCCGCAGCCCTAACAGCACCAAAGGCAGTGCTTCTGTCCACTTGTCTTGGTGACACATTAATGCTGCTTTCAAAGTTCGGTGCCAACGTTCGACCATCCCTTTACTGGCTGGATGGTAAGTGGTCGTGTGATGCCGCTGAAAACCACACATTCTTGCGAGCTCTAAGAACAGTACAGATTCAAATTGTCTTCCCTGATCAGTGGTAACATGGAGTGGACAACCAAAGCGTGCAATCCATGTCCCTATAAACGTCTTCGCTGTCGTCTCTGCTGATATATCGGCTATAGGAATCGCCTCGGCCCACCTTGTGCACCTGTCTATGACTGTAAGCAAGTACCTGTAACCTTCTGACTGCTGTAGAGGTCCTACCAAGTCGACATGGACGTGAGAGAATCTAGCTGAATTTCCTTGAAAGTCTCCTACTTCTGCGTGCACATGACGACCCACTTTACTTTTCTGACAGGGAATGCATGTACGTGTCCAAACACGTGCATCTCTTTTCATTGATGGCCACACAAAACGATCTGTCAGCAACTTAACTGTCGAATTGGCTCCCGTATGTGCAAGACCGTGAACACTGTTGAACGCTGTTTTACGAAATTTACTAGACACAAATGGCCTTAGTTTGCCTTGTGACATGTCGCACCACAGTCTAGCATCACAGTTGGGTACGGTAATCTGTTTAAATTTAAGCCCAGTTAATGGATCATTTAAAAGTTGTTGCAGTTCTGGGTCTCTGGTTTGCTCTTCTGCAAGTTTATGATAGTCTATAACTTCTGATATGCCACAAATCCGTGAAAAATAGTCAGCAACTATATTCTCTGCCCCATTCACATGTCTAACGTCGGTCGTAAATTGACTCACAAACTCGATATGACGAAACTGTCTTAGAGAGCACTTGTCACTAGTAGTTTTAAATGCTGCAATTATGGGCTTGTGATCTGTAAACACAGTAACTGGTCTACCCTCAATTTGTGGACGAAAGTGTTTAATTGCTTCATAGATAGCCAGCAGTTCTCTGTCGTATGCACTCCACTTCTGCTGCGCTGGTTGTAACTTCTGAGAGAAAAATTTTAGTGGTTGCCAATGTTCTTGTACTCGTAGTTGTAGAGCTGCCCCTATTGCTACCTGACTTGCGTCCACAACAATAGCCAGCTGTGCGTAAGGAACTGGGTGTGCAAGCAACACTGCACGACTTAACCTCGCCTGCAAGTCATTAAATGCTTTATTCATCTCTGACGTCCAATTAACAAGGCGCCGACCTGTAGCTTCGTGTCCAGCTAGCGCATCAGTAAGTGGTACTTGTACTTTAGCGGTTCCTGGCAGATGACGTCGATAAAAATTTATCATTCCTAAGTACTGTCTTAGCTCTCGATAGGTTGATGGTTTCGGTAGCGACTGTATTGTTGCGATTTTCTCCGCATTCGGCATAACGCCTTCTGCTGAAACAATATGACCCAGAAATGTGATTTCAGCCTGTTTCATGATGCACTTATCGTGGTTCAAAACTACTCCGTGGTCAGATGATCGGTTGCGAACCTGGTGTAGATGTTGTTCATGCACTTGAACGTTTGGAGAGAACACCAAAATGTCATCCAAGTAAGCAAAACAAAATGCAAGTCCCTTTAGTATTTCATCAATGAAACGCTGCCATGTTTGAGCAGCGTTTTTTAAACCAAAAGGCATGAACAAGAACTCAAATAGTCCGAAAGGCGTAATTACAGCTGTCTTTGGTACGTCACTCGGGGCTACCGGAATCTGATTGTACGCTTTCTTGCAGTCAAGGACACTGAAAACTTTTGCGCCTGCTAGTGCGTATGTAAAGTCTTGTATATTAGGTACTGGGTACCTGTCAGGAATTGTTCGAGAGTTTAATGCCCGGTAATCACCACATGGCCTCCATGAGCCGTCCTTCTTGCGAACCAGATGGAGAGGTGACGACCACGGACTGTCTGACCGACGGATTGTTCCAGCCTGTAACATCTCTTCAAAGATAGCCTTTGTTTTTGTCAGTTTCTCTGGTGCAATTCTTCTCGCTCGGAGCGCGACGGGTTGCCCTGGTGTGGTACGTATATAGTGCACTGTATTATGTTTAACCTGAGTAAAGTTAACATGACTTGTCGACAGGCCGTTATCAATTCCTTGCATCTTCTCAGAAGTTTGTCCTTCTCTGTTGCCTGATGTTGCAATGTTCTTCTCTAAATTCAGTAAACGTTTTCCTTGCAAGTCAACTGCCAACTTGAAATGTGTTAGGAAGTCTGCACCTAGTATGGGATCTCCTAAATCTGCAATCACGAAAGACCAGGTGAATTTATTAGGAAATCCTACATCAAAGTCACATACTTTACGTCCATATGTATTAATCGCAGAGTTATTCACGGCCTTTAATCTCGGTTGTCCATCTTGCTTGTTGTGAGGTGCGTAGCTGACAGGAAGCGTGCTAATATCAGAACCTGTGTCAACTAAAAACTTTGTACCGGTACGTATATCTGATACATACAGCCTTTTCGAATTGATGTCTTCATACATTGACCGTCGACTCTGTTGACTCGTAGAGACTGCGCTGTTATTGTATGCTCTCTGGTTCGTGGTGTAAGCACATGGTGATGTGCATCTTGTAGCGTCTCTCCCAAATCGCTTATGATACCTGCAGACTCCGCTGAATTCTCTTTTTTGGCTTCGTGTTTCACGCTTTGTCCAACTTCTCCTTCTGCTTTTTCCATCTCGGTCATTTTGTCGTACACTGGTACTTAGCTGTGCTGCCAGTGCCTCTATTGAAGTTTTTAAGCCTTTAATTTCATCTGACATGCTTGATCCGTGACGTGGGCTAACTGCTACACAGTCTGCAGTGGTTCCACCGGCTGAATTGTGTTGAGAACGTGTGTTATCACATGTTGCATCTATCGACGTCATTGCCATTGTTGCAGTAGATTCTTGTGTCAGGTAGACTCTATCTGCTGCTTGTAATAATTCGTCCGTCGACTTCTCTTCAAGTACTGCTATCGATGATCTTACTTGTACTGGTAGCTGTTGCTGCCACACATGTAACAATAAGTTGTCAGATACAGTAGTACTATCTACTAAACCTCGCAAATGTCTCCAGAATTCAGACGGGGTTCTGTCCCCTCTTCTCTCTTGGTACAGCACTCGCTTAATTCTTATGTCTGCTGACTTCAAACACCGAGAGATAAGCTCTTCTTTTAATCTGCCGTAGGCTCCTTCTAATGATGGGTCGGTTATCACGTCTGATATCAACGTCGTGCTTTGTTGATCAAGATTACTAATCACCAAGGTAAATTTCTCATGATCGTCTACAACCCTTTGCTGACGAAATATATTCTCCATTACTGCAAACCAAGTGCTTGGTTGTAAAGGCATAAATGGAGGTGCTTTTAATTGCAGCCGTTGAATAGGTGAACTGATAAAATTGGCAGAATTTTGTCTGGCTGTATCAAGTTGTAACTCGCTTGAATTAACAATCGTACTGTATGGAAGTTCCTTTCCACCAGATTGCGTCCGAGTTGTCGAATCAACATTTTCTCTATGCATCATTACATGCTTGTTACTCGTATTTCTTGAAATCTGTAACTCCAAATTCTTTATTTCATGTTGAAGCCGTTTGATCTCTTCCGATATGCCTTCGTCGCTCATCATAAAGCCTGATATTAACTATTTAGACGGAAGGCAAAAAAAAAAAAAAAAAAAAAAAAAAAAAAAAAAAAAAAAAAAAAAAAAACTATTTCTTCAAAACCTTTGTCGGGAGTCACCAATTATGTAGTCGTAATTCTAACTTAATATGCCTAACAAGAATACTTTTATTTAAAACTTCACACGACATCAAAACCACAGAGAATAACACATGTTTATTGATATAGCAACGCAAAAATCCATAGAAATTATCATCAGAAAATAACGGCAAAGATCAGTTAACTTACTATCCACCACAGAGGTTACTCACACGCGTACTTGTCATTATGAGAACACACAAACTTAAGATCGCCACAAGCTCAAAGATAATATGAAGATGGTAGCCTACTATGTATTATGAAACCATGACGCTCGACGTATATTAGTTTCTCTAAACCAGTTGCCAGTATTTTGATCCTAAACACTACAGTTGTTTTTCCAGTGTTTATATTGAGATCATTGGTGTATTGCCAGTGTAGATAATGATCAGTTAATGTATGTCTGTGGTTCCCAGTATTTTATCTTTGAGACGTTTTATCTTTGACAGTCTGTTGATCGTCGTATTGCTCCATATTTTACGGATTTTTGTTCCCCACACTCACCCTCTTAGGTATATAGGCAGAATCATTTGGCATCAAATGAGATTAGAAAGTTTGCTGTCCTTCTTAGGAAGGTCCGTAGAAATAATGTGAATGTTTTGTTCTTTTTGTGTCGCACTGTAAGCTCGCTAGTCAGGAAACAAAATACAGAATGGGTTGTAGCTAAAAATCTCTTGCAGAAAAGTACCATTTTTCGGAACTGTAAGCTGTGACATTTGATGGCGATGTGAAAATTACGAACATAACCAGAGGAGCGTAGTTGTGAAACTTATATTGAAGGGAAAGGGTAGCAATGATAACAGTGAACTGTTGAATAAACTACAGTAGTAATAAACGGTATTTGTGTCTACTTGGTGCAGCAGAACGACTTGACATATCGCCCATATTCGAGGTGGCTGCCGTGACGACATGCGTCACGGTTCTGTTTCGTGCAGTAGTGTCTCCAGTTTAGTTTTGAGCTCACTGCTGTGACCGGACTGCAGGGTGGGTAGGTCGCGGGCCGCCGATTAAGATGCTTGTATTGGGCCGGTGATGTGAAGATGCTGTCCTCTCGGGCGTCGAGCTCGATCCCATGTTCTGTTTCGCGTCGTTGGTTGCCCTCTATCTGTGGAAGTTAAGTGACTCTGCGTTACTTATACTTCGTCTCCCATGACAGTGCGATCTTGGTTCCTTCTCGTCGTAACGGCCGACCACGAGTCGTAATTTCCTGTTCTGTGGTTAGTGCTTTTGAGTGGCCTGGTTATTTGCAAATACATGGCAGATAATTTGATCCGTGGCCAATATTTGTGACATTCCCTTTGAGGGTGGCACCCACGAAACCTTAATTCTGACTCGAGGCCTCTCATTTTGCAGTCAGCTGTGGTGGTGCTGTTCAAATGTTCAAATGTTTGTAGAACTTATGGGACTTAACTACTGTGTCATCAGTCCCTAATCTTACAAACTACTTATGAACTACCTAATAATAAGGGGGATTCGAAACCCCGACCGTAGTGGCCGTGCAGAAGGTAACTGGCGTGCCGCAGACCGCTCGGCCACCGCGATCGTCTGGCGGTGCTGCCCCTACTAAGGTTGTCCTACCTTGGTATCTGAGTCTGGAAGAGGGCCTTGTTAAATTATGTAGTGGCGCCTTTTATTGTAAAGTTCAAGTCACTTAATCAGACTTTTTTATGGCCACTGTTGACTGTGTCATTAACATTTGATGGCCCTTGATTTTAGCATTGTTAAAGATGGCATTGTTAAATTATGTAGTAGCACCTGTTATTGAAAAGGCAAAGCACTTAAACAGACGTTTTTAAGGCCGTTGTTAAGTGTATTCCTAACATTGGCTAATCACTGATTACAGTTGTTTTAATTTATATTTTTAAGTGCATTGGGAAATTACGTATTGCCGCCTGTGATTGTATTGTTCAAGTGATTTAACAAGATTTTTCAAAGGCCGCTCTTATCTGTCTGTGATCTTGTTAACTATCCCTTTATATGTACCTGAGCTTTGCAAGACGTTATTGCACAATAGATTGTACTAGCTGAACCCCCGCTGCTTCGCATGCGTAGGCTGGTTGGTCTGCACCAGTTGTTTCTTTTTAATCCTGATGAAGAATCCATATCTTAAGTTTCGTAGTTATTGAAATTTGAGTTAACAGCACCATATTTTTGAAAATTAATTTTTGCATCTCGTATTTCACCCCCTTATTGGCCGAATTTCCGAAAATACCGATACACGTGTCTTTTAAATTCGAACCCCGAATGCAAATCCGAAAATTTGTAGTTCTAACTTCAAAATTGCCTAAATAGCAACAGATTTTCCAAAAACACCTCTTCTCCAATTTAACCCCGTTGATGGTTGAATTTCAAAAATATCGAAACACGTAATTTTTAACGTCTAACCAACTATAAAAATCTAAATTTTTGCAGCTCTAGCTTCAAAACTATATCAATAGCAACGTGTCGTCAAAAAGAATTTTTGATCCTCTATTTAACCTTCTTAACTGTTGAATTTCCAAAATTACTAAAAATCATGGATTTTTAATCCTGACCAAGATTCCATATCCCAAATTCCGTAGTTGTAGCTTAAATTTTGAGTTAACAGCAACATATTTTTGAAAATCAATTTTTTGCGTCACCTATTTTAGCCCCTTATTTGTGGAATTTCAAAAAACGCCGAAACACGTGTCTTTTAAATTCGAACCCTGAATTAAAAACCGAAATTTTGTAGTTCTAGCTTCAAAATTACCTAAATAGCTACGTATTTTCATAAAAGTTTCATCCTCTATTTTACCCCCTTACGGACGGAATATCGAAAAATCGCTTCTTAAATGACGCCTACAAAGTAAGATCAACACCCTCCATAAATTTCAAGTTTCTATCTTCAGTGGTTTGGTCTGGGCGATAATGAGTCAGTCAATCAGTCAGTCAGTCAGTCAATCGGGACACTTCCTTTTATATATAGAGATTATGATTGCTATTTTACTAAAGTTGTGAAGGCATATTTCACCAGAAGTTACACCATTGTATTTATGCTGTATATTTTCTAGTTTATCTCACTATTTGTATCTCAGTTTTGGAAGAAGGTTGCTTTGCGGTTTTTTTTTTTTTTTTTTTTTTTTTTTTTTTTTTTTTTTTTTTTTTGTATTTTAACGCATGGCTTAATGAAGTAGGTACTGACGCCTGTGGTTGTACTGTTCAAGTCACTTAAACTGTTTTTCAAAGGCCGCTATTATTAATCTCTTAATCCTATCAAGTCTTTTTACCTTTGTATGTGAACTTTGGGAGAAGGCCTTGTCTGATAACATAGAGACGCTTGTTGTTGTCGTTCTGTCAAAGTCTCTTGGCCAGATATTTCAAAGGCAGCTGTCAACCTTTTGATAGTATTGTTTTGTTTTTGATATTTGTTCCTAAAAAAAGGTCTTGTTAAATTATGCATTGGCACCTGTAATTGTACAATTCAGATTATTTAACTAGATATTTCAAAGGCCGTTGTTACTGCCTTCTAATCTTGTCAAATTTATTAATGATTTTGCTATTTGTGTCAGAGCCTTGCAAGATTTTCAGGCTAATAAATTGTCTTAGTTTGTTATTTTAAGTTGTGAAGTCGTGAATTTGTAAAAGCCAAGTTATTTCCAAAAGCTAACCCTTGTAGTTCTGAATCTAAATTTGATATGTTATTGCAATAAATGTAATTGTTTGGTGTCGAAATGGTGAAGACCTCTATCAGCGATACTTTTCCGTGCCTCACATCCTTCGTCCTTTTCACTGCTAGTTTAAGTAACTTGCAAAGGATCCTTGAAAGGTCCCAGAACCCAAGACCTTTGCCTTTCGCGGGCAAGTGGTCTAATAACTTAATTTCCTTCGATGGCTCACTGCCAAGACTAACAGCTTTAGTTCCGCGAATACTTTGTCGCCTACCTAGGTAGAGCGCTTATCCGCGAAATGCAAATGTCCTTGGTTCGAATCCCGGTATGACACACAGTTTTTATTTGCCAGGAAGTTTCATATCAGCTCGCAAGACTGAAGATTTCTCTCCGGAAAAGGACTGGGTGTTATGAGAAGCATCGCAAGAATTTCGGAAACGAAATTGCAGGCCCAAATTCGCGACAGATAATGATGAAACTGATAGAGAGAGTGTCGTACGAAGCGAAGGACTGAGAGAGAAATATAAGACGAACTGATATAAGAATGGAATTAATTCCGTTTGTTTCATGAGGAACAGTAAATAATTTAGGAGATGGTACTATAGAAGAACAAGATTAAAAATGTCATATAATATATATTTTACTGAGTACAGAGATACAGCTCTTACTGCGTAATCCAAACATTAATGCAAATATATAAAGGCTACATAGTCTATGACTGACAGTTATCTTGGTAAAATCTTTGTACTCGAAACACAGCAGGTGGTGTGATGTGGATAATCTGCAGTATTAAGTTGTCTGGAGATGGTCTAAGAAGCCGAAAGCTAGTTCACAACAAAAATAAATATTATTGTGGAACAAATACACAATGTATACAGTTATTTTATATGTCTATGTTCCATCAAGCACCGACGGAAGAGTCCATAAATATTAATGCAAAGGTAAATGGGAACGTTCAAAGATTTTCAAAAATCCACGACCAACTTCACTGCATCTTTGATTTCTCTCGATAACACCTCGTGTAGCTCTTCCGAGGCTTGCTTTGAGTTCTTTTATGAGGGCCGCAGCACTCATATTCCAAAACATGAAATTATCTCCAGTGTTTAATTTTTCTTCGAAGACTTCGCCTTTCCACCGTAGCGACACATACGATATTTATAAGATAAATGCGGTGCTTGCCGCTATTAACTCTGTTCTCTCTTCAA